>JAIVEN010000023.1:16187500-18587500 GCA_026686845.1 Adenanthera pavonina | reverse complement strand
TAAGATTAGTTTAATTATATCAAATATTTAATTTTTTTAGAGCTTATATAAAATTTAAAGATCTATCCTATTTTTAAAATTATCAATATGGAATGATGTATAAAAATGTATTAAAAATATGAACATTTCATAAATTCTTTTAGAATTAATATATTAAATATATAGTTTTATTACCTACATTTTTTAGATTTTTTTTTATCATCATGCATAATTTTTTATCTTAGAAACTTTTGAGGTTATAAAATTATTAAAAATAATAATAATAATAATAATTAAATATTAAAAATAAAAGTTTTAAAATAAATTTTGGCCCCCCTCTAATTTATTGCTGCGTCCGCCCCCTGATTGTGGGTAATTAAGTTGATCCATTTTTTTTTTATACATATACAAAGTTTTGCCACTATTACTTGTAATGTGAGCCATCTAACTATTTCTTAATCTCCACATTTGTGAGAAATGAGTGTTTGTGATAATATAGGTTAGAAGATAGAAATTTTGGATTACTACCCGTGTTAGATAGTTTTGTTCAGTTCCGTAAATTCACTTGGCAAAAAAAAAGAAAAGAACTATTAAGAAATAAGAACTAATCATAGATAGATTGAAAAATAGTAGGCTGTTAATTTGATATCGAATCTGATTCCTTCCGGATAAGAAAAAAAGGGCATGCAGTAAACCGTAAGGTGTCTGTGTGTGTGTGTGTATATTCTTTCTTCTTCTTCTAAGGATTCAACCATGATGGAAAAGAGAAAAATTAATATTAACATAAAATATAAAATTTATAAGGTATCACACTGTTCACAAATTATAATTAATGTGACAGTTCTCAAATTATGTGCAATTATTTTTTAAACAACTTTTTATTATTATTTTTCACATATTTTAATAGATTTAAATACTAAAAAGATACATACGATTTTGATTTTTTTAAAAAAATAGTTATTTTTCTCACGCATCTCGTGAAGAAGAAAAAGATATCTAGCACGAAAAATTGAAAACACATTATTAATTTTTTTGGCCAAAAAACACATTATTGATGTTAGATAAATTGAAAATTAGAACGATTAGTTTTCTTTTTTGGACACAAGTTCTAATGTGAAAATTGTATTACTATTGTTATGACCGCACTCAATATATCATATAATAACATAAGTATAAATTAAAAAAAGAAACTCAAATAAAACCTACCTGATCTAAAAATATAAAATTTGAAATAATAAACATAAAAAAATACATTAATAGAGTTTTCTTTAATTTAGACTAGATTCAATTTGAATTTAAAATATTGAGTGGTAGTATATAATAATAAATGATTATTTAAACGAAATATAATGTTGTTGATGCAAGAGATTCCGAGCAAATTTGGTTCGAATTGGAGAGAGAGAGGAGAATGTGATGTAATTGTAATCCTTATTATATTACATAATTTAGCATGTTTGGTTACACAAAATTTAGATAATAAGGATTATAAAATGATCAAACTATCTTCAACAAAATTCAAAATATCCATCCCTCACCAGTTGTTGCCACTACCACTGGTTGCCAAACCCCAACACCACCATTAATCACTAGCTGAGCACCACCACTGCAAGAATTCCACCACCACCTTGTGTTACCACTGTAGGATAATTTAAACTTTTTTAATTATTTATATTTAATTAAATATAAAAAATTATTTCACACATCCCCATACCAATCCAAACAAATACCAACATCATCATTATTACATCATATTATGCTAAATTACATCACATTACTTAATGAATGTCACTGTAATTTTTTTTGGCCAACAATCTCACTGCAATCAAACCAACGAGCTCTGCGTGTATTTTGGTGAGGTGGGGACGCGATTGCATGATTTGTCACCGTCTTTGGAGGGGGGAAACGAACGAAAAATTCGAAATTATTTGACGGTTAGGATTTGTTTTAATTTTTAATTTATTGATAAGCAAGAAAAAAAAAGTTCGTAGAGGGAAAATGATTCTGTGTGGGGTCCACATTTGGAGGGTTGCTTCGTATCATCAATGTGTGGCAGTGGAATTGTCAACGTCTGATAAGTTATGAGAATTTGGGACCGAAACCATGTGATTTTTTCTTTTAATTTGTAGTATACGACTTTCATTTTCCGTGAGTACCATCATCCCTGTCATTATACGACTAATTAATGGGATTTAATATTCGTGGTGGCCACTTTATACTGAATTTTTCTTATAAATTTAACCATCTAAAGTCTTTTTTTTTCCAGATAACCAAAACCTCTTAAGCCTGAAGACCGCAAATCCTTAGTTATTATATTTTTTTTAGCTATGATGAATATTATGATTATTTATCCTATAATTTAAATAAAAAATTAATGTTTACTTTCATCAAGTAGTATACTCTATTTCTTTAGAGGTTTAACCGAAGATTAATCTTTTACCTGTATGAAGCAAGGTTCAAAACAATTAGATCAGAAATCAAATCCGTGAAAATATTAGTTTAAAATTTAATGGTTTAACCGAAATTAAATTGGTGATAATAAATTTAATAATTTTATATATTATATAGAAAATTAAAAATATTATTATAATTTTTATAAGTCAATATTAAAATCTAAGTAAGTTAATATTTATTTATAATCATATTTTGAATTCAAAATAGTTAAATTGATATTCTATTTTTACATTATTTGTTAAGTAGGTTTATTATTAATAATTATGTATCATAAAAACACTTATACAATATTATAATATATGAAAGAAAAAAATTTATAAAAAATGTTATTCAGTACTAAAAATAATATTATTTTATCTTAAAAATTAATTTAAAAATTTAAAATTAAAAAATTTATACTAGTTCAACTGGTTTTGTACCGATTCAACAGCGAATTGTGATCAATTTGACTGTTTTCTACTAGTTCTAAAAATAAACGATTGAGATTTATGACTAGACTAGATCTGGCATAGGTTCCCAGTTGAACTGGTCGGTCTAATTTTTTGAATACAAGTATACAGTAAGCATAAAATGCTGATGTAATAAATCTTCTTGAGATTCAAACTTGTAATATTATTTTGTAGATCTTTCAGTATGAAATTAAGTGACCTTCAATTCAATCATTTTTTTTTAAAAAGTAAGGGTATTCCTCAACTGATAGGTCTAGAAATTATTGAAGTAAGGTGTGTTTTTTTTAACAAAATCTTTTTCATATATACAATTAGAGATCAAACCCAAAATAACATATTTAAGAGATTCAATCATTTGTCAACTTTGTCAAGAAGTTCACTAAACTTATTATTTTGCAATTAAAACTACATAATATTTATTCATTATGTTTTTATCTAAGCTCATAAATTGCATATGTGTCTCTTTTAAATTTTCACACAAACTAATAAAATTAAAGTTATTAAATAATCTACATTATAATAAGATCTAATAATATTTTATTAAAATATCCTTGATTCTCATTATTTTTAATAAATGATAAAATAATAAAAAAATATTTCATTAATAATATAAAATAATAATTAAATTAGAACATGTAGATTTTTTTTAAATAATAGATAAAATGGGAGAGAGGGAGCCTATAACAAGAGATATAAAAACTTGGAGTTTGAATGTGATACCCTCGTCAGTTTTCAAAAACAGCAATTACCTTGGAACGATTTATTTGCTCTATTATTTGGATAACAAAACAACGATTGTCCTCCCTCTATATCTTAATATAAAAATTACTTTTAATTATTTCACTGGAATTACAAATTAAAATAGTTATGTATTATTAAAAAATATCCATATTTAATTTAGAGTAGAAAAGTGAGAGAAATATTAAATAAGAGTAGTTTTAAAAAAATATATTTTTGTAAAAAATATATATATTTTTTTAAAATTAAAATAATTATTAACTCCAACTTCTATCTTTAATTCACATAATTTAATTAAAATTATTTTATATCAACAATTGAGGAAGTTCGTTACAAAATTTGAATTTTAGCGAACAGGGAGACAAAAGAATGAACAATGAGTTAATGACAATTTTTATCAAATGCACTAGCTTTCATTTAAAAACTATAAAAAATTATCACAAAATTTTTAAAATATTACTCACTCAATTTAAAAATATTGCCATTTTGAAAGTTTTTGTTGACTTGTCACTTTAGAATTAATATTAATTAGTTTTTTTATTATTTTATCCTTTATCAATGTCACTCTAGAATATTTCAATTTTTTTATTTTCTATTTTTTAGAACAAAAAAGGAACAATATGAAGTTATTTTTTGTTTTCTATTTACTTATTTTTAAAATATGTTCTCAAAATAAATTTACCAAACATTTTTTCTCATCTTTAGAATTGTTTTCAAATTAATATTATCATACATATTTTTTTCCTGAAAAAAGTTCTTTAAAATACTTTACAAATTTTTGTTTAAATAAAGACACAACATACAGTTGATTAATACAATACTTTGCATTTAATGATCGGATCTATACTACTCTCTCCTATGTTAAATATAAGATTATTTTGAAAATAAGATACAATATTTATTATGTATTATAACAAATATTTTTATTTAATTAATGAGAAAAAAATAAAAAGGGATAGTTTTAAAAAACTATATTTTTTTTAAAAAATTAAGGTAGTTTAATTAAAAAGATTTTATGTTAATGATAAGAGAGTGGTGTTACTGAATGGGAACATGGAAACAAAAGAAATAGATCAGAGAGGACACCGTCTTTCTGCTCCCCAAAAATGTGGAATTTTATATAGCGCACACACACACACACATACATATATATATTTATGTATATGTATATATTTTGGTAAAAGATTTTATAGCAACTTTTAAAAGATGCATTGCTTGACTTGGATTATTTTCATTTTAACAGTGGAATTGATTTATTCATTTTTATTCTATAAATTTCACAAGTTTTTTTAACCTTTTATATTCACTGTTGTGATTATGGATGAAATAAATGAAAATCCACCTAAAAAAAAGTGGAAAAGAATAGATTTTGCCACAAAAATTGAATACATATATAATGTATGTGTAGATATATATCCTGAAAATAAGAAAAGGTATACTATGACAAGTGACTTTATAGCTAATTATTGACAACAAACCTACTATAAGCCCTGCACGACAGTGGTCTGATATAAATTGGAACTGTCCTCATAATATATCCTGGAATCCAGACTCTATACTTCCATTAAATGTAATCGATCTACAAGAAATAGGGCAAATCAGAAGAAGTCACTGTTCTGTGCTTTTTATTTTTTTTCTGGGAATACGCGTGTGTGTGTTTTTTTTCGGGTAGTCGACCTACTAGAAATAGGGCAAATCAGAAGAAGTCACCGTTATACTTTTTATTTTTTTTGGAATATGTTTAGTGATTTTAAAATTCATTCGTCCTTCATTTTTCATTTTTTCTTCCAGTCCTCCATTTTTTCCCCCAACAAGTCCTTCATTTTTCTTAGTATCATTTAATCGCTGGAATTCACAAACATAATTAATATGCTGAAGTGCATGGATAACTATCTCATTCTTTTTTTTGTTGCCCATTATCTCTCATATTTTTAAAATTATAATTTTTAATATTACAATGATATTTTAAACTTATTATTAATTTATATAAAAATAAAAAAAGATCACAGCTAGTCAGCAACGGAAATATAAGTATTAATTTTCTCACCACAAAATGTAAGTATTAATTTAGAAAACAAACTTAGCCAAAAAAATAGAAAACACAAACAACACTTTATTTTTATCACTACAAACGGTTTTATACGTCGCACATAGTTTATGGTAAGTCAAATTTTTTCGTCACCGGCTAATAAAAAACATTAAGCCAGGACACAGTAACAAAATGGAAAAAGAAGGAAACATCAAGTTGCCCGTAAAACGTCCTCTGATCGGAAAGCAGCAAGAGTCTGTACACCAAACTGTAGCAAGCAACAACAACAGTGAAGCTACCGCCTACCAAATTTTTCCCTTCAGTCACGGCGTGACAAAGAGTGAGAAACGTAGCCCCTCGAAAGTCTCTTCTTCTCACCCAACTTCTATCCTCAGCACTCCCATTCTTCAACATTTGTCCGCACTTAGCATCAAATTCCACTCATCTTTGCACTATCCCCTGCGCATAAACTCCATGGCTTCCTAAACACTTTCTCGTTAAAACCCCTCTTCCTCCCTCTTACTTTGCTTATCAGAGAGAGAGAGAGAGAGAGAGAGAGAGAGAGAGAGAGAGGAAGACTCAGTCCTTGCAAGAAATGAAGAAATTGAAGAGCTATTACATGCACCTCAGGCACCCACCAACATGGGAGCGCAAGTGGATCTTCCCTCTCGCTATTGGGTCTATTGCCTCTCTCTTCCTTCTCTTCCTCGCGACTCTTGCATCACCCGATGGCACGTCTCTCTTCCCCATTTATCACTCTGTAACCGCTTCCTATTCCGTTTTTGTAGAATCCAAGCTTCACCCTATACCCGCTTCTTCTCTTCCTCCCCCACCTCGTTTCGCATACCTCATATCTGGTTCCGTCGGTGACGGTAATGCGCTCAAACGCACGCTTTTAGCTCTTTACCATCCTCGCAACTCATATGTTTTGCATTTGGACCTTGAATCGCCGCCTGAGGAACGACTTGATCTGCAGAACTTTGTGAAAGATCATCCAATTTTCCAGAAATTTGGTAATGTGAATATAATCAAGAAGGCAAATCTGATCACGTACCGGGGCCCCACAATGGTCGCGAACACTCTTCACGCCGCAGCGATCCTGTTGAGGGAAGGAGGTGACTGGGATTGGTTCATAAACCTAAGTGCCTCTGATTATCCACTCGTTACCCAGGATGGTTAGTGATTTACTTTCCTTGTTTGGTAATAGGAAGTGATTTACTTTAATGGGGTTTAACTGACTGATTAGTGAGTTTTGCCTGATCAGATCTGCTGCACACTTTTTCATACTTGCCTCGCGAGCTTAATTTCATTGATCATACCAGTGACATTGGATGGAAGGAGTGAGTGGGGTTTGTTATTTGCTTTACAAAATTCCCCCTTCCTATTCTGTGAGGATGATGATTTGATTGGTTTTGTGCTTATGCGCAGTCATCAACGGGCAAGGCCGATAATCATTGATCCAGGGTTGTATTTGACTAGAAAACAAGATGTGTTCTGGGTTACTCAGCGAAGGAGTAGACCGACAGCCTTCAAACTTTTCACAGGTGTATACTTTTATCTAGTCTATTTTTTCCTTTTTCTTCTTCTTTAAAGTTTTCTCTGTTGATCGCTATTCCCATGATGCATATAGATTTTTTGAATACGCAGATAGTGCACCCCCATCTGGTGTTAAATAAAATAAGAAACTTGTTCTTGCTAGCTCAGGACTTTCCGTGGCGCAGCAAGTTTCCTTTAACATATTGTGGTGAAATTTGATATTCGTTTTTGATAGATTGGGATGAAATTAAACAATCAAAGCTCAAGAAATATTTCATGTATTGATTTCATGTTATCATCAGTTCAGTTCTGAATTTTGTATGCATAGAATAAAGGTTTGGAGTTTTTTCTCTTAGCTGTAATTTTTTTTTTTTTAATCCTGTCGTGATTATAAAGTAATCTAACTATCTTTCATAATGTTTGGAACTTGATTATATCTCTTAGTCTCTTTTTTGGTTCTTGTAACTCTTTTTAGATTTCCAAATTGCTGTTCTAAATTTGCACAATTTTTTCTTGACTCCTTACCTCTGGTTGAATCGTGTATGATTGTATGATCCAAATTTGGTTGTATGAATATGTTTGGCTGCGCAGCCTTGACTTCATCAATATATTAGTTAAAGAGAACTGAAGACATGGAAACTTGTTTTCCTGAATTCAAAAGGAAAAACTGTCAGGTTTTTATGTCTTTTTTAACCTTGATTGGCCTATTATGTAATTTGCTATGAGTTGAAATCAATTGAGGGGGACATTGAACCTATCTTTTGATCACATTATATGTCATACACTGACATCTGACTTCTTGCGGTCAAGCATCCCCCCCCTAGTACGATTTGTTCCTCAATCACCTTTAAAAACATATGTTGACATTAAAGGTTTATTTCTCTCTAGTTTCGTGGGGCCTTAGGAGACTTTCCTATGCTCCTTCCTTTGGACTTGATCAACTAATTGTGGCGTTTGTTTAAATTAGGCAAGAGAAATTGACAATATATTACCTTGGATAGATTATTGTGTATATCAGCTATATAGCTACGCTTGCACAACATATTTCAATTCTGGTTTCTTAAGTAATGGTTAGTCTGTGTAGAAGTGAGTGCTATTCTAATTCTTGGTAGTGTATACTAAATAGTCACGTGGTCATATGCCTGTCCCACTGTTGATATAATTCTTATCAGAGCTTGGATGGTCAAACTATTGAGCAAGATAAACATTCAGGCAGATTTTAATATTGCAGTGTATGGTTGTAAAGCTGCTTTCTGTGTAAGTTTTATTTCGTCAAATTGGGTCATTCTCATAGCAGGCTTGGTCTTGGTAATGTCTATCTGCCCTATAAAGTAGTAAACAACAAATTAATTAATGGCATTCTTAATATTGTAGAAACCGACTTTCTGAGACAAAAGGATTGCAGGATAATGTGACACCACTGGAAATATAACTTTGTCTGGCTTCATGCAGGCCTGCTTTTACAAGGTGGTTGGAAAAGTGAATTCCCTAATTTTGAGGATTTTTGAAAACAACTGCTTTGCTCTCTTTATTTTCCTTAGTAAACTGTTCTGGGACCTGCATAATATTGTTGATGAAGCATCTAATTGTCCAACATGTTCCCAGATTCTGATATGGGCTTTGGTTTCTGGTGGCTTAATATAGGACAAAATGTTGGTGGAAATTTTACTGGCACTAATTTTCAGCTTAAGGAAGGAAAGCGAATTTGAAAAGATATATCCTATGGAATTATATCCTATGGAATTTGAAAAGATACACTTTGTCTCAATAATTTTGCAAGATTTTTCTCTGCCAGTACGATGGGTACAAAAATATATCCTATGGAATTATAGCTTTTTGCTCACCTGCATTTATATAACCTGTTCTGGTCATCGAAGGTTTTTCTTTTTCTTTTAGTTCATTTATTCTTCCCAACAGAGAGGAACAAAATGGATATCGATGATTGACTTCTTTATGTTTGCACTCAACAATCAACTCCTGGTCCTAGTTGGGATTAAATTCCATAGTCACATTATATAAATGGTTATCTTAATATTTTCTCGTTTCAGGTTCGGCTTGGATGGTACTCACTAGATCCTTCATCGACTATTGCATATGGGGATGGGATAACCTACCTCGGACTGTTCTAATGTACTATGCTAATTTCATATCTTCTCCTGAAGGATACTTCCACACTGTCATTTGTAACGCCCAGGAATTCAGGAACACCACTGTGAATAGTGATCTCCATTTCATTTCTTGGGACAATCCTCCCAAGCAGCATCCTCACTACCTTAGGCTTGATGACATGAAGTGGATGGTCGATAGCAATGCTCCCTTTGCAAGGAAATTCCCGAGAGATGATCCAGTGTTGGACAAAATTGATGCTGAACTACTATCCAGAGGCCCTAGCACGGTTGTTCCTGGAGGCTGGTGCATAGGAAGCTGGGAGAATGGGACTGATCCCTGCTCTGTAATCGGTGATACTACTGCCCTAAGGCCTGGTCCAGGTGCTAAAAAGCTGGAAACTCTGATCAGCTCATTGTTGTCAAATGAAAGTTTCCGACCAAGACAGTGCAAATGACAAGAGCCAGCAGCCGTGTTTGTTCTGCCGGTCACCAGCCTTATTTTACACGTCCAAATTTAGTTAGCATGATCATTGAATTAATGTTTCTTCCTAGTAGGAAAAGAAAATATTGAAATTATACGCATCATATCTGCTATGGAGAAGGCAAGTGAGTCAATATGGTGAAGATTAAATGAGGAGTTGGTTTTACCTGCAGTAATGATATTGTATACAACTATACTTGACTGAACTGAATCCAGGGCCTGTGAAGTAGTCACTTCTTCCGTCCATTGTGTTTTTCTTCACTTTACCCTTCTTTCCCAACACCACCCCCACCAAACACCAATCAATTAGCAGCCTGGTTGAAGGTTCTGTATTCCAAGGACTTAACACAGCAGAAAATGGGGCAGCTGATTTTAGCTTTTATTGCTCTCTTTTACTTGTGGAACAAGTCTGATGCGAAATAGAGAAAAATATATGGGATGGGAGAAAATGAGACCAAAAAAAAAAAAAAAAAGAAGGAAAATACAAAATAGCGAAAGCGAAATGAACTGAAATAAAATTTCTTTGATGTGCATTGATAGCTTTTCAGTTGTTGTTATCCATTATGGCTTTCTTTGCTTGTGTCTATCGGAGGCTATGCATGTTTTTGCAACTGGGTGCCAAACTGCTAATCAATAGAATCATTTTGACATTTGTATTTTTTTTTTAAGTGCTCACCAGTTTTCACCCCCATATGGTACGACATGACCAATTCTAAAACATGTCAAATGGTCAATCTCTGATAAGACTAGTCTTTAGAGCTCCTATTATTATTCTTCGGGCACGTGATTTTCATAGCTGGTATTCCATAAAGTATGTGACGAGGTCATGGATGTGTGTACATTAGAAACGTCAAATTGCAAACTCATAGGTTTCGTTGACCGTGAGGTACCTCCTTGGTATTTATATCCAGGTCTTGATTCGGTTCTCCAGTTATAGGCCCACTCGTTTGGAAGATGTATATAAGACCATTTCAGCTATTCACACTGATGAATGTATATTATATATTTATTATTATTCCATATGCCAACGAAGCGGAGTAAAAAAATACTTAAATAATTCATCTTGAGCTCTTTGTATCTTTGAGGTCCTGAAGGAAATCTTGACTTGAGACTTTCAGACGGGATAAAGTTAGCTGTTCAAACATTAAGCAAATATTATTTAATTTTTAGTAAGAATTAGAATTCAGGAGAAAAAGAAAATAATTTCTTCAATAATTTTATTATTGAAAAATACATTATGCAAATAATGCCCCTTACTTAGTTGTAACTGTAAGTTTTTTGTAATCAGATTTTAAATCAAAATTAAGTTGGTACTTTTTTTTTTAATACACCAATTATTTTTATATGTGCCTCTTGGCTGGTTCAAACTTCAGAGTAAGATTTTAAATCAGCCATTCATTTAAAGAGATGCTAAATTGACTGGATTTTTTTTTTTTGTGGGGACGGGGGGTGGTTTTGGAAGCACTTCATACAATCATACTATGCTGCACAAGAAGGAAAGCCCCAATGTTGATAAGAATTTTATGCAGATGGAATAATCTTAATTTCACAAGAAAAACAAGCATTTAATTTAAAGGAAGTAATTTCGGCCGGAAAATAAATAAATAAAGGCAGTAATGAATCATCAGGTTCATGATAGTAAACCATAGAGAGAGTTTCTCAAGATTTCACGTGCCTGGGTTTTGCTTTGTGCCTTACAGCTCAGCTCATGCTAATTAAGACACTGCAAATTGCAAACTTTACTCTTCATTACACAGTCAAATGGTTTTTCACTTTAAAATTCTACCTGTTTCACGAATCGCAGCAGCAGAGAGGGAAAAGTTAGGCAACTTGAAATTCATTAGAACTGGAGATAGGAGTATCTGTTGGCTGTCCAATAAACTAATAATATAACATCAGAGCATTGATAAAGATGATTGGACAAGCATATAAAAAAATTACAGCTAGATCGAACACAATTGGTTGTCTCAAGAATGAAGTTAATTGCCAATATAGACAATTGTGCATCGTCGCTGGCGAGACCAGAAGCACCCGACCGGGCTTTACTCTGTGAAGTTAATTGTCCGTTTGATCAAGTAGTACTAGATAAATAGTAATAGACAATTGTGCATCGTAGCTGGCGGGACCGGAAGCACCTGACCGGGCTTTACTCTATGAACTCAATATATCGCGCAAAGCAGAAGCATCAACCATGAGCATGGAAACGATCTGTAACCAAATTCAACTAAACAAAGGATGAGGAATGTGGCCTCTCCAAAACCATCTGTGAAACAACCAAACCTTGTTTTCTGCTTCCAGTTTAAGGGTAGAAAATGACTGGTGAAAGAAAATTAAGAAGGCAAAAAGATCAGCGTCACGTGGTCAATATGAATAGCCGACTGAGCTAGCTAGAGGTTACATCTCCAGAACAAGCTACGAAAGAAAAAAAAACTCAGAATGCACTGGAGAACCCTTGCAAATTCATAGAGAATTACCCATCTCTCTCTCTATATATATATATATATCTGCACACACACTCACAATTAAAAGAAGAAGAAGAGAAAAACAGTGATAGGAGGCAGCATGAGAAATGCAAGACAAATATAATAAAAGATGAGATGAAGGTAGAGAGAATGAGGCCTGATATTGGAGATTAATTAAAAGTAGTGAAATGAGAAAGAAACAGGAGGGGTTTCAGTCGAGGAGAGATGACAACTACTCCATATTAGTAACAGTAGTTGGTGTCATCTCTCCTGCGACTGAAGTCCCTAACACATCTCTTGCATATCTATCTGCTGCTGCTCAAATCTCATCACCTCTCTTGAGAGCTTCTCATTTTTATATACGCCCTCTAAACTTGAACTCCATATATCGACATTAAAATATTAATACTGGGAAGGTGCTATTTGGTGATGGCATCTATTCAATTATGCTCATAAAACCTTTGAAACACACAAATTATCTATAGCATAAATTGTTTGATTCCTCTTATTTTTCCGTAATGATTATTATATGATTTACTATTTGTCAAGCAGTCAATGGCGCGGAGTACAGCTGGAAATGCTGAACGCTTCTCTTCCAACATAACACCTATGTGTCTATTCCTATCCCTCTTTGCCTCGTACATATTGACGTCATTCACATCTCCAACAGAACGTCAGCAATTTTACATTCGTTGAATGAATAATAGAATATAATAAACTCATTTAATATTTTCACTGACCAATCTGAAATTTCTTCGACTTGAATTGGTTTCTGAGACAAGTCCTCATTAATTTTCTTTCAATAATTAAAAAATAAAACTTTGACATAAAATATGGTGGACTTGTAGTATTATACACTTTGTTCATACTTGAATGAATTTTTGTATGAAAGTGTGTCCCTCACATAGAGCAACAAAATTATTAATAAATTTTTAAGTTGGTTTCTAGATACACATCAATAGATAATCAAGGTGTGAACAATAAGTTTTTAATTTGGTTCTAGATACATATGAATAGATACACCTATCAAGGTGTGAACAAGGAAGGGGAGACTGGAGGTTGCGAGTAATTGCTCGTGCTCCTATATATAAAAAAATTGATTGACAAGATTCATTGGATAGCTCTTTTGACGCTGGAAATTTCACATGTAGATCTACCTAATCTGGAAGACCTAAGTCATATTCCAGAAGATTAAAACAAAAAGAGAATGTTGCTAGAAAAATTGGGTTTAGTGAGGGATGAATGTGTCACTAAACGACACAAGTTTAATTGTGAAAGAACTTAGACTCTTTCTTTGGTTTTTGACTGATGATGCAATGTGAGAGAGAAGATGGGAAGAGAAGACAGCAAAAAGTGGAGACGGCAGCTTTCGGTGTCGTTTAGCATGTGATTGTGTTAGGAATTTGGAGAGAGGGAAGAGTGAAGGAATGTCGCAGAGAGATGGTGGCTTCCTCTACTACTGGCAAAGGAAAGGAGGTGCCGTCTCTCCTGCGACATGCCTCCCCTTTTACCCTCATTACTTAATTCACTTGCTTCTCTTTTCTTCTTTCTCACTTGTCTTCTTCTTCAGTCCTACCACTGTATATTTATAGCCTCATGCCCCTCTCTCACACTTCCACAAACCTAACAATATTCCCGCCCCTTTCTGTTTTTTTGGTATTTTTATAAACTTGATTCCTTAGTCCCTCTTATTCCCATTTTCCCAACAAGTTGATATATGGACCACTATCAGGTTCATCAAAATACTCATCTTTAACATTTATTGTAAATTCAATCATCTTTTTTTTTTTTTCTAAAAAAGATGTACCTTTAATTTTATGTTTTTATTTTGAAATTCTTCGACCCGCTCCGAGGATTTAGAAATTTAAAGAAAAAGGGGATAAGAATTGAATTTATTTGTTATTCTGAGTCGAGGACAAACAAAATGTTTTTCATAATATCCGATCTCGGAAATTATATTCCTTATTCATATATACCCGATTCATAACTATGCCTCCTCAAGTATGATGTTGAAGGGTCAAAGATGGAATAAAATAATAGTAGTGAAAGGAAACGTTGTTGAATAATCTTATACTGCAATCAAAGCCCAGTATAATGGGTTAGGCTGCAATTCAGATTCCGGAAAAAAAGAAAAAAATCCAGCACAGTCTGTGTTTCTCCCTGTACATGTACATAATCTTAGCATATCAAATAATTAATGATGAAATATTTCATCGTGGACCGAAGAATTCGGATTCTTGGTCTTATTAAATTAATTAATATATATGGTTAACCAAAAGGGAACATGAGAGAAGAAAAGCTAATACCAAATTACTCTCATGATCCTCATAAATTATATTTATCATTTATTACAATAATAATTAGTTTTGTTTAAGGTGTACGAGGGCCACCATGAAATTAATCCGGTATCATTGGCCTGATTATTTATTAAAGTGATTGATGATACTGTGTTAAGAATATGATATTTTCTTATATGATATAATAAGTATTAAATAAAAAATAAATTATTATAATTAAACTTATTGATTATGCACTAATTAATTTAAACTTTTGAGAGTTATTAATTATTAATTATAATAATTAATATTAGATAGTTGTACCAAAGAAAATATATAGTATCATCACTCTAATTATAATTCAGTATTTTTAAGGAAATTAGCCAGCCATTTATTTTGGTCCAAATAAAAGATAAAGACATTTAATTATTTCACAAAAATCCGTAATTCAGTTCACTTTTTATTAAATAATTGTAATTATATTATTTCCTCTGGTTTACAATATAAATCTTTTTAAAAAAATTTTTATTTAAAATATAAGTCCCATTTACTAATATCTAGGATATTAAATATTATTTTTTCTATTATACTCTTAGTTATAATTAAATATAAGAGATGAAGCGTATTTTAACTATTAAAAAATAATTATTATTTTTGACAAATTTAATAAATAAAATTATTTTTATTCATTCTTGTATAATTAGTCACAAGACTTATAAGTAATAAACTCTATCTTAAAAACGTTTTGATTTAAATAGCTGGCCCTCAATGAACCTAGTCCCCACAAAAGTTAAATATTAAATGCATAAATAGCTCAGCAGAGATGTGCAAAATCAAGGACGCATCAAAATATATACACCTGTCCCATGCTGCGTCAACTTTGGCCGCCTACCAAAATATTAATGGACTGAATTATCCTAAATATAAGTTTTTTTATTTTAATTATAAATATAATATTTTTTAAATATAAGATAATATTTATCATATATTTAAAAATTATTTAATTTATCTTAAAAAAAGATAAAAAAATTAAATAATAATAATTTTAAAAAAATATTTTGATTATTAAAAAAATTAATATAATTAACTAATTTTAATTCAGATTCTTAATCCGTGTAATTTGATTAAAAAGATTTTATATTAAGTATATGAGGGATTATTAATTAATATAAAATATAAAAAATGTAAAAAGTATGACTCATCTTGAATTCCTAATAAATAAACATGCCCACTTTAATTAATTAACTTCCCAAGAAATGTAGTTTTCAAGAAGTTATTTCATAGGTAGTATACCAAGTAACCAAGTGACTCCTTAATATTCTTATTTTCATTTTTGTCCCCATTTATAATAGACCTCAATTAAATTAAATATTTAACTTTTTCTTATGGTAGGATAGATTAAAAGAGATAATATTAATTAAAATACAATACTTTAATGAGAGTAGTTTTGAAACGTTATGGTAACTTAAGACATGTAACTAATTTTAATTACTTTTATTAGTAGGAATGAGATAGTTAAATCCACCTTATATTTTAAAATATGAGAGTAATAAAAAGATACATGATGATAAAGTAATAACTATTTTCCCTACTTATATCTATACTTCCTCCCCCAAGAAATATGCTTTTTTTAATCATATATGTATTAATTATTTCATCTTTTAATCTTTTGAAGCTTTAGACGCTTAGTTTTTTTTAATATGTACATTTAATTTATTTTAATTTTAATCAACTAAAAATGTACCGAATAAAAAATTTATCAGATATTTATTATATGGTTTTAAAAATTAAAAATGGAATAATTACAAATGTTTTTATAAATAAATTAAAAAGTACTTCCTCTTGTTCATATAAAATGTTATTTTAGGATTTTTCATATAGATTAAGAAATTTATTAAATGATCTAAATTATTGTGAAATTTAATAATATTTTATTAAAATGTTCTTAACTTACAAAATAATGAAAAGTATAATTAATAATTTATTAATATTTAAAAGTGATAAATATTATAAAAAATCTTAAAAATCCTAAAAAGAAAATTTGGAGAAACACGGAGTATATTTCATTTTTTGTGGTCAGTTTCTGTTAAAAGGACGTGATTGATAAGAGCCCAACATAACTAGGTCACGCCAGCTTTGGTCTTTCCAATCCTTGTCTTGTGAATAATTAACAGGTGCGTTCAAGTTTCCAATTCTATAATAAAGAAGACGATGTAAATTACCGGTGAGTATCTGAAGAAGTTCCTCGCACTTCCCACCGTAGAATTTTTGTTTCGGCCTTTTTTTTTGTTGTCAAATTAGAGATGAAATGAAACAAAGTGAAGATAGCTATATATGTTTACTTGTAATGGATTTGATTGATAGCCTTATTGGGACCCAATAGACTGCTTCACAGTCAAAATTATTGCTTTGATAATTATGGCATGTAATTCTGAGTAGTTTAGGCAAGCAAACATGATTCGCTCTTACTTTTCTTTTCGAACTGCCTCTCTCTCTCTCTCTCTCTCTCTCTGTATGTTTTTTTTTTCATGGTCGTTACCTACAGCTAATTCTTTTTCTCAGTTTGATTAAAGGTTTAATTGTCTTTAATTAATTGATGCCTTACTTCCGCCCTTATAAGCTTGAGATCGACTTGAATCTTAATTAAACTTTAAATAGAGAAAATACAGAGTGAAATTCACAACGAAAAAACATAAGTTTTATCTTATTTTTTTCTTCTCTCTTTCTTGGAATTTCATTTAAAACTCATTTCAAATTAGGAAGCCTGAACGTAATGTTTGAGAGGCGCCTAATTTGACCCTTGAAGTCATCCAAATATTCTTGCTGACGATAAAGGCGGGACCCGTGTTTTGGCATAAGTGAGAAAAAAACTTGAGTTCCTTGATCCATGCTCAAATAATTAATTATGATATATATTACATATGTTTTTCATGCCTCGTACAAATTTTAAAAAATAAGTCATATTATTAATTATTTGTGCATAATGTTTCTTGTTATGATTTTGATTATATATAATTTATTTTTTTGCAAAATATATATTTTGATGTGTTGATGATGCCAATTCTCACAACACTATTGAAAGAGTACTTAAGAAAACAATTCTCCTGTTGGCCAAAAATGAAAATCTTCAGGAACTATTAATTGAATGTAGTGATCCTTATTTGGTGAAGTGTATGTAGTCTTTAAAAAAAAAAAAACTAGAGCGTATGTAGTCTAATTTGCCTCATCAGCATGTATTAATCTCCAAAATACTGGACTCCTTTGAAGGGGGACTGCATTACATTTTTACCCTTCTGGTTGGTTTGCCTGACGAGAATTAACAAAATTTATTAGTAACATTCCAAGAGTTTATTTCTAGATTATTTTTGGCGATATATTTTATCCTTCGAATAAAATATTTTTATTAGAAGTGATGCTATAAGTTTTTTTTTAATTTATAAAAATATATAGATTTACGTAATTTGAAGAGTTTATACATTCATGAATTGAAATGTTCCTTAAAACAAGCTAGCTAGTTTTACTACGTGAACTCACGAACTGGTGTAGGAATACATTCACAAGCGTTTACATGATTGCTTCATAATTTAAAAGAGTAAAGGTATAGCCTATAGCTATGATATGAGAAGATCAAGTTGTTTGAGTTTATTATCACTTGTTTACATTGGCAAAAGAGGACTTTGGAATCGACCCAATAATAAATGACAATCTTTCATTCACTTGGGAAATGCCACATAACTTAAAGCTATAGCTATGCGTTATATATATAGTAGATGTAAATCAGATCAACTTGATTAATGAAAATTTTAATCAAATCGTTTTAATAATTTTTATTCAGAACATTCACTGCGTACGTGCGAGGTAGCTCTTATATATGCTTCAAATATTGAGCATTTCATTTCATCTTAGAGAAGAAGGAGGTTTGGACAAAAGACTGTGAAGAATTGGAATAAGTGAATGACACTTTAAAAGTTAAAATTTTTATACAAGATAACATATATCTTGAAAACTTTTTAAAATTACCGCTAGTTCTTTTTAAAATTATAATTAAATTGATTTTTTCAGATATCATGTATCAGAATTTTAAGAAATATTAGCAATAGCCACAGATAATAAAAGTAAAATAAGATGTAGATTATAGATAATGAACCAGGTTCAAATCTTTCTGATATAACAAAAAATTATATCAATAATGATTTAGAAGTTTAGATGATTAGCTATAATTTTCATAAAATTTTCAAAATTTTAAGTTATTAAATATCATTAATTTATTTTCTAAATATCTAAAAATTAGGGGTGTTCATTGGCTCATATATATGGCCCGGTATGCCTGGTCCTCCCCCGTTGTATTTGGGTCAAGCTAAAATTGAAAAAGAATTAGACTAAGAGAACATGAGACGGGCCTGGACAGACGTCACACACATGGTTGCCCGTTTGGGATATATGCTTACTATTTTTTTTAATTTCATATAGAAGACACAAGCATCCCAATCATTCCATCTACTCTTGCTCTAGCAAGGTTGCAATCACTCCATCTCTCCCTCAACTCTTCATCTCTCACAATCTTCCTTTGCCCCTTCAATAGTTCAACCTCCATCCACCATGAAGCTCGACCTTGAGACGTCCTTCACTCCTCCCTTCATCATGCCCGGGGTCAAGTTCTCTTCCCATTTTGATTTTCAGCCCGATCTATATCTTTAGGTACCTAAAGTTCTCCAACTTCTACATATCTCAACTCTCCTTCATCAAATGTTATATACTTGTTGAATGGATTTTGTAAATGGATTTGTTGGTTGTTATCATACATTCTCCAACTCCAACCTCCGAGATCTTTTTTTTTCCTATTTGAGATGTGTTTTTTCTCCCGATGGTTGGTTGTAAAACTTGTGATATCCATGGTGGTGATTGGTGAACGTGACGGAGAAGAGGATGAATGTTTTCTTTTCTTTTCTTTAAAGGTCACTTACAATCGGGCCATACCTAACACGACCCTGTCTTGGCCGGCCTTGTGTGGACCACGAGCCATCACGGGCTGGGACAGGAAACGAGACAAAAATTCCAACCCAGTACCCTCTTAGGGCAGAACAATGGGCAGGGTCCCACCTTGACCCATACACAACCGTACTAAAAATCATTTTCAATACATTTTAAAAGATGGCATGATAATGAAATAATGACAGCAAAAGTGTGATTAGAAGGTACCATTTTATTAATGGAAAATCATAGACACATTATTAATCCAATTCTTCCATGTGGAATAATTAAAGAATTCTATGCGTGCACGCTTTGTCGGGATCAAGAATTGTATTTACAGGTAGTTACAGCTAGCATTTTATTACTGTCACCATCAACTACTAATTACTCAATTAATCGCAAATGAAAAACAAAAGAGAACAAAAGAAGTAGTCATAATTATTTACAGTTAAAAGCACATGAATCACAATATGGTCTAATATTTTGGTTCCGGGTTCCATACTTTGTCATGATAATTGATCAAAATTGTCAGATGGACACAAGAAAATTTTCACTTTGGTCGATCGAGCTAGACAATAAGCTTTTTCTCTCAAGTAATTTTAATCTCCAAGCGCTTGAGTTCAGAAACTTCTTAATTTTGGAACATAACCTTCAAAAAAGCATAGTTTGGAGTACTTGATGGTAATTTACAGCTAAAGGAAAACCCTAATCTGTAGTCAAGATACTATAGAATATACTAATTTTTTTTTTTGTCACATACATCATAAACTACTTTAATAAAGATACAAAGTGATCACTGTTCCGGTTTCCGTGCTTTTGTAAAAGAAAAGCATGGTTTTGCCTTTAAATAAAACATATACTAAGCGTTTTGATATAATGAATCCCAACGATTAAAGAACACATGGTTCCTATTTTTCTCCTCATAAACCCTGCTGCCAGCTTAATTTCCCCTTCTATCAGTGCTGCTTTATTTTCCAGGAATGGCTGCTTTCGAGATTCTCCGTTGACGCCGTGATCGTCCTTTCTCAATATTAAGCTGGATTTTGTGTGAGCTACCTTATTTTCACAGACAATATATATATATATATTATCGGTGGTGCTGCTTCATTTTCCAGAAAAAAGGTCCCAAAAAATACCAGTATCGTACAGACAGCAAAAATACAACAAAATAAAGGAACAACCAGCTGCTACACGAATTAAACAGACAGCTTCAGTGAATGACAGCTGCACGAGACGAAGTGGAAAATGGAAGGAGCCCTTGCCGGTGGAAAATAAAGCAGCACTGATAGAAGGGGAGGAGAACCATGTGTTCCTCAATCATTGGGCCCATTAATCAAAACGCTATTATGTTTCATTAATTTAAAAGCACCACCATGCTGATAGAAAGGGAAAATGACAGGCTTTTTAGGAGAAAAAAGTAGTAAGAATCACGAGGTTGGGGATCATTAATTGGGAGATTATATCAATCAAAATGCTGTGTGTTTTAAATTTTAAAGCACAACCATGCTTTTTCTGAACAAAATTGAATTCATTATATATAAAAACATGACGATCATGGAACATTTAAGAGTAAATAGCACACGTTTGATGACTGAATATGATAACACCAACCCATGATTATGTGAAAAATATTACTATTTTGAAATGAGAAAAATGAAAGAAAAAAAAAAGGTATTCTTCTCTTCTTTTCAAAATGAAAAAACAGTGGACTCTCTCTTCTTCTCTTCGATTAGGAATTGAAATCCCAGGTAAAGAGATGAAACATTAATATATTGTTATAATTGTAAGTTGAAACGAATGAAAAGCGCATAATCCATATGCCATACCTCTTCTTTAAAGAACAAGCTGCCGCTTGTACCACGATCATAGAGATTGACAAATTAAGAATAGTGTGTGGCGAGAATTAATTAATGAAACCAAGATGATAATCAGATATATGCCATTAATAAATCAGAAAATAATATATATTGTGTGTAGGTGTATGAATATATAATATAAGAGGAAATATTGAGAGGATAAATATTATATATAGAGAGAATGAAGGGCATCTTGTCGCAAGAGGATGGCACCGGCAATGTGTAATGCAACAAAATTGTTGCATTTAAGGAAGCTGGTGCCACCGCTCCTGCGACAAGACACCCTCACCCTCCCTCTCATCACTCTCCTCTCTTTAATTTGCATTTAAACTTTGCAAATGAAGGTGTATATATATAGATGCCTACGCTATGATGTCTTTCTCGTATGTACTGTGGTTCTTTGTTTTTTTGGGGGGTGGTGGGGCGCGCGGGGCGGGGGGGCGGATGTTAGAATTAATTATAACAGTCTTAAATTAAATTGCTGCGAAGTTGCTAGTTCGAGAAGCCTGCCTGCGATTATATATGAAAGATTCCTACTTGGAACTTTGAATATTTGGACGTCGTTTTATTATTCCGCACTAGGGAAACTTTCAAGCAATTTACATTGATGAGATGTTGACTGGCTACTACACACTGTTCAAAGTGATGATAATGGTGGACACTTTGGACAATGTTTGTGCCTTGTGTATCACTACTGTGAATTGCGGATTCATTGCAGGAGGTAGATTAATTTGGGTTATAAAGTTAGGTTAGATTAATTTAGGTTATAAAGTTCATATGTCGGTGCATATATGAATTTAATTTAAGGTACCTTCAAGAATATTACAACCTCCGTTTTTTCTATTTGTCATTTTTTTAAGAAAAAATTTATTTCCATTAATACTTTTAAATCCTAATACAACATTAATTATTGTTTTTCTAATTATACCTTTATTTTTCCTTTTAAAAGTCAAAGATATTATTTCCTCCATCTCATTTTATTTGTTATTTAAGGTTTTGGCACAATGATTAACAAAGAAAATAATTAACATAATAAATAATATAATTTTACTAAATTACTCTTAATTATTACTTCTTTATGGATTATTAAATTACAATAAAAAACTACATACTACTCACTCCGATTCATAAAAATTGTCTGTTAGAGTTTTTTATATAGATCAAAGAAGTCATTAAATGATATAAAATATTATAAATTTTAATAATATTTTATCAAAATGTCCTTAATTTAAATACTCTCTTAAATTATATATTTGATATTAATAAAGGGTAAAACAGTAAAATAAGTAATTAATACTACATTGAAATTATAAAGTGATAAATATTATGAAATATCTCAAAAATCCTAAAAAGACAATTTTTATGAACTAGAGAAAGTATTAATTCTTCACTGATTTTCTAAAATAATAGATATAATATGATACTTGAAAATCTCTAAAATAAAAAATAAAATGAGATGAGGGATAACATTAATTGCTTTTTTTTAGCTATCCATTTATTAAAGGGCACATTAGGAAACTTATAAGAAATTTTAACATATAAATTATATTTCTTAATCTATATATTTTTAAAACCATAAACAATAGTAGATAAAAAGAAATGGAGGTAGTACTTAAGTGAATTTACTAAACCTTTATTCCTAAACATGTATGATATCTATGTCAATTTTACAAGTGTTATATGAGCTATTAACTAGCTGATTAGTGAGTATTTGCATTTACCAACTCCTCAACCAACCTAATGAAGAATGATCGAAGATTATTCAAAGTGCATGCGCCTGAGGGTCACTTCCAATCCAAACCCAATCATGTTCTACCCCTACTTTGTAACAGCTCACATTATCACAAAATCACGGAGTCAGAAATCTTAACTTCTACGATAGTGGCCACCCAAAAGGAAAATAATCTGGATTCAATTCTTAATTAATTAATAGTAGTATTTGACAATATGAATGGATCATATTCTTAATTCACGTTGTTGACTTGTCAAATAGACCTTGCTGGACTAGGCAATTCTTTATGTATGGCAGGTGATCTTCCAACAGCAAGAACAAGGAAAGCAAACATGCGAGAAGTTACAAGGATAATCACCAATTAATAATTAATTATCTTATAGTGATGGTAGCTGCAGCCAGACTAGAGAACATAAATACGTAAATAAAACAATTAACAAAATAAAAATGCTACCATTGATAGTTGAATTAAATGGTAAGGGATTTAGTACCTTTTAAATCAAAATTTTAAGTTTGAGTTTTGGGAATAGAAAAACCACGTTGGAAAGATTTTTCAATTAAAACTTAACTCAACTTGAATTTAAATTAGTCAATCATTATTACTCTATCAAATATTAGATAATTTATCAAAAAAAAAAAGGAAAGATTAAAATGCTAATCTTTATCTTAAGGCACTCATATATATATATATATATGTATGTATGTATGTATAACTTTCCAGGGCCAACCTAAGAAAGCTCTTACTGGCTAGTGGACTTGTGCCACAATGGCACCAAGTGCCTCCCTTGAATGGGAGGTAGTACGTTCGAGCCCCAAGTGGACGGGGTGGGTCCTTTCTTAGAAGGATGTAAATATGGGTGTGTGTAATTATCCCTTGCAAAAAAAAAAAAAAAAGTTCTTGCTGGAAATTTCGAAGGGTTTGGGTTAGAGCCGACGTATATAAAAGTATAATATATTAGGTAGCCGCTTTGAAGAAAGCATTTCTACCGTTTCACATGTGTAAGCAGCGAAGTCTAAGACTATGTATTCACTTCCCAGATGCTTCGTATTAGCAGACAAAAGCAAGAATGCCGGAAAAAGAATAGATCATATGTATATTCAGCTGATTCAACTTAAGAAATAAGTTGCTTTTCCAAGGCCAACTAATTAAGAAAGTTCTTGCTGGAAATTTCGAAGGGTTTGGCCTAGCTAGAATTGAAGCCACACGAAAAGAAATGTTATTACTATGGAATATAAAGATCAAAGTAAAAAAGCTGAAAATATTAGGTAGTCGCTCCGAAGAAAGCTTTTTTCTTCCGTTTCACATGTGTAAGCAACCAAGTTAAAGACTTGGTATTCACTTCCTTGATGCTTCGTATTAGCAGACAAAAGCAAGAATGCTGGAAAAAGATTAGACCATATATATACTTAAATAACATCAGCTGATTCAACTTAAGAAATAATTAAGTTGATTTTCCAAGGCCAGCTAATTAAGAAATTAAAGTTCTTGCCGGAAATTTCGAAGGGTTTGCGCTCGCTAGGATTGACGCCACGAAAAGAAATGTTACTGTGGAATATAAAGATCAAAGTTAAAAAAAGCTGAAAATATTAGGTAGCCGCTCCGAAGAAAGCTTTCTTCTTCCATTTCACATGTGTAAGCAACCAAGTTAAAGACTTGGTATTCACTTCCTTGATGCTTCGTATTAGCAGACAAAGGCAAGAAAGCTGGAAAAGAACAGATCATGTATGTACTCCCTCCGGTCATTTTACTACTAAGGCACCATTTAGAAGGTTTCTTTAATTTATTTTATAAAATACCTTGTAATATTAAACAACACTATTCCATTTTTACTCCTAATTATTTATTTCTCAATCTCATAAATTGTTAGCTAGAGAAATAGTCTTTGATGGATTGAAGTTTGAGTAGTCAATTTTGGTTTAAGTAATATTTTTAGCCTATATTTTATTTGGTTTTATACCATTTTCTATGTAATAATGATTGATAATCTAATTTAATGAAAATCGCATATTATTTTAATTAATAGAGATAAAAAAGAAATGTTTAGTTATTTTTTTTTAAAGTTAGTTGAAGGTGCCTTAAAAAGGACATAAGAGAATACTTAATTAACATCTGAATCAACTTTAATTAATTAAAGCTTTAGCTCGTTTTAATTAATGCAAACTGTCAAGGGAGTGTTAGCTCACGAAAAACGTCATATGATTCTAGTCACCGCTTGGACGGTCAAGGGTACTAGTTTTTTTTTTCCTCCCACATATATGACCCTCACTTATCAAGAAACTTCATTGAATTAATTTGGACTGATCAATCTAGTTTTTTATAATGGTATGTTGTAAAATAAATGAAAATAAAATTTAAAGAAGCACAGCTTTCTGTTTTATATGAAAAAGGACTGTGTCATCAACGAACTACAATTTGGCTATTGGATTTGTGATGTAAGAAACGATATCTATAAGACAACTTAGAAAATTAAACTCTAATTAATGACTGTTTTGTTAGCAACTATGAGTACAGGGAAGGGAATTGATTCCTGCCTCACACCATATATATCTTTTCATCAAGCGAGAGGGCTTTTATTTTGTTTGATTAGTCACAGAATTTGGTACATCAAAATATATCCAGTTTTTCAATGAAAGCATACGTGGACTGACTTGCAAATCATAATTTTGATCTCTGTTCGATATATATACATGTGTGGAATGTAGTTCTCCTTTTCTTAGCTAGGTTGATTTGAGGGGGGAATTTTTTTTTTTTGCCCCTTTCTTTCTTTCTTTCTTTTTTTAATAAACCATGAAATTTGGTTGATTATTAGTTGACGATGCGGCACTTTGCAAGTTCGGTAGGCTATATATTAAATACGAACTAATTTAATATATAATTTCCTACCTTTAATCGTCATTTGAATTATATTTATTAAGAAAATGATGCTTTGATAAATTGTCATGTTAGCCGGCCACGAGGAATAGATTTAATTATACTATACATGTACCTATATAATATTTGTACTAATCTTCATGTTTCTATGATATGATAAAGTTGGATACGATTAATTATCAGAAAGACAGAAACTTCATCTCAAGACTTATCGGTACTAATTTGATTATGTTAACATCATCCACAATTCATGATCGACCTGGTCTGCTCTCTCACCTATTGCACATTTTTAGTGACAATTAATGGAGTAAAAAAGTGCAAGAATATTTAATTAGTCATAATTTTAGAATAATGGAAGGAGGAAGTAACTTTGGTCTAGAAGTAAAGACTATTCAATATGTTTGCCAAAATATATAAAAAAAAAAAATCAATATAATTGATCCACTTTAATATATATTATATCCCCTGAACTCAAAAAGTCCTATAATCAGTCGATCGTCTCTTTATTAATTCTTATCTACCCGTTGATAAGTTATTAACTAGTAGGATGAGAAGTGCTAAATCTAATTAAGATCTACCAATCAATTACTGAATAGTATGAATGATTCTGAGGTTGTCGAGGGTCGTGGTTGTGCTGCGAATTAAGAAAAAAAAGTTAACAGACATGATCAAGTCAACAATCATTTGTTTTAGAGAATACGTTTTAAGTTAGGACGATGTAACTGGAGCGAGTTATTTATAAACTGCTCAAATTTAGTTGTAAAAAGTTGCAATTAGATTCAGTTTATTTGTTAAATGAATAAGCTTTATCAATATATCGTAAGCTTGTTTATGCAGTTAACGAAGTAAAACTCAACGTTTTGGGGTGTTAAAATTGCAAATATAGTACATAACTCAGAATAGAGAGTATTTGTAAAGGGTGAGTTTGATAATGCTAAAACATGAGTGGTATACAATCATAAGTTTGGAGAAGAGTTGATTATTGGAAATTAAGTCATTAATTATTCCCACAAGAAACTTACAGGAAAGTTAATTACAGGGCTGCTTGCATAAAGAGACGAAGGAGGTCGTACGTAGTTATGAACAACAAATATTAATTACACATATATATACTCCCTCCTGTTCTTAATGTAAGTCACCTCTAAATAACTTATCAAGATCAAGAAAAATTTGTTACATCATAAAAATTGTCTTAAAATTAATTTGTTTTCCATCTTTACCCTCTAATAAATACTACAAATTCAAATAATCCACCTTCTCTCTCGTAATTAAATAAGGGTATTTTGGAAACAAAGTAATTAATATTTTAAAAACTCATAAAAGGTAGCTTATATTTAAGACTATGAAAAATTTTTAAAATGTAACTAATAAAAAAGACTAAAGGAAGTATGTATATATATGTCGAACCTCACTATATATCTACAAGGAATTGAAACAAACCCTTGTGTGTGATTAGGTCCTTGTCTTGTCCCCAATATAGTCTATCGAAAATCAAGGACGCGACAGAGGTGCTAGCTCCTTGAAGAATTAATGGAACTAATTAATTAACTTTGTACATGATGATCAGTAGGGCCTAAGTTAATTAGGCACTTGTGAGTCTAGCATCAACGTATTGATTCCACATCCGAGTGATCCATCCATTGATCTGCAAAACAAATAAATAAAAATAATGAAAGAAAGATAAGAAGGGAGATGATTAGGGCAAATTAATTTAAGTAGGATGGACCACAGAAACCACATTCCCTGTAAGTGCTTTCATGTGCTCATGGGGTAGTAGTGCATGTAGAAGTCAGAAGCAACCAATTAATTAATATATGAAAAGCACGCATAATTCTCTTCACCTTGGTTTCTGAGGAACCGATATAAGGATAAACTGAACCTTGATGAACTCTTACCCATACCTCTTGAGTCTTTTTTCATCACTTCAAGGGAAGAAAATAACAAGGAACGACTATATTAAACACAGAAATTATTAATTATGTATAAATGCAGGAAGCAGGTAACAAACTAATTAAGGTAACCAAAACAATCGTCAGGACCTAATAATTTAATAAGCTTAATTAATTGTCATACATATACATATATATTTTGTAGGAAATGAAGGAATGAAGGGCATATATAAATATAAGATATATATATATATATATATGTATATATATGAAGAGAGGTTATAGGGGATGGTGTCACAGGGCGATGGCGCTAGCAATGCATGCGTCCAACACCCCAGCGACATCACTCCTGCGACAACACCCCCTCAGCCTCTTTCTCTTGTTTCTTGGCCTTAATTATATCTATCTTTCTTCAACTTTCCACTCACATTTATACTACAACTTCATCGATCCATTATCATCACTGTACGTGGTAGACGTAAAATAATTGATCCATCTGCCTCATTTTTCTATTTCTCCAGGAAAATTCCATGAATGCGCTGGCTGGCTATGTTGTCATTGATATGTAATTACAATTATGCCCATCTCGTCCCCCTTAATCATACCTCTTGTATTGGCGGGACAATTTGATTGGAGCGACATCATTAAAAGACGATGGAAAATTGGGATAATAATTGTGGCGAATTTCCATTGTCCGGCAGCACTTTTGAATTTTGAGTGAAAACAACCGTCCCACGTCAAAGATTCCAAAGTAATGGAAAGGTTGATTTACAGCGTCACCCTTGTACACCTAGCCTTAATTTTCAACAGGAAACTTACTGCCAATTCATCTAGAAATTAACAACAAAACTAAAATAATTGTCATGTAAGGATTAAGAAGTTTATTAAATAGTCCAGATTATAGCAAAATCTAACGGTGTTTGACTGAAATACTTTTCTATTAAAATACTAATGTAGCACTTGAGCTCTACCTATGATCATTATTTTCATTCATGAGTTATAAAATAATATAAATGTAATTAATATTTTACTGAAATTCTAAAACACTCCAAGGCGAGAATTATTTTAAAACTAAGGGAAGGGACATAGTTTACCACAAAAAACAATTAACATGTATGGTTGGAATATAATTAACTATTTCCTTTCTTCTGAATTTAGAGGCACTTACTTGTCTATATTGTATATATATGATTCTTACTGTGTTTTACAATAATAACTATATTTTTATATATACGGAAAGCTAACATAAAATAGCACCTGATGGATATAATGCATGGACATATATATTTTTGTTACAGTTGGAGATATTTTTCGAATATATTTCAGCATCACGACTATCTTTACATTTGATCTCTCTATCTTTCTTTATTTAAAATTTTTGGTTTGGTAAACAGCTCTTAACCTTTTCTTTAGCCTGTTGGCCAAAAACCCTTTTTCTTTAGCGTCCTCTCTCTCTCTCTCTCTCTCTCTCTCTCACTCTTTGGTCTTTAGTCTTTCAGAATATTAATGGAAGATAATCATGTTGTTGTGAGAACATAATCTTTCTAGATTTACATACATACTTGACGCTTTATCTATACTTTTACATATTATATTATTTTCAACAAGATAATTTGTACGACAAATTGCTAAAAATTATATAGATGCATGTGCTTAGCAGAGACTGTTAATGATGTAATGATGATGTAAGAAGTTAATATTTAAGAATAACCAACTTTAATACTCCATTGATTTATAGAGAATTTTAAGATTCTTTATTTACCCCAAAATATAAGAAATTTAAAAAAAAATTTATAGAATAATTAATATCATTTTCTTTTTACATCCTTAAACAATTAAGGTATGTGGATAATTACTAGTAATTAATTAGTCCCAATTCAAACTTTTAATGTAAGCAATTATGAAAAAAAAAAGAAATTATAGAATAATTAATAAGTTTGACTATTAAAACTATTTTTTCCTTAATATTGAGAGAATAGTTATTTATTTCTTATAATTGGAGATTGATGAAATATTTTGTATGTACATATATTTATAATTGATTCATTAAGGTGAAATTCAAATGATAATGGAACAAATATAATTTAGAAAACTCTAGAAATTTTGACTTAACTACGTATGATATCTTTTTAGTTTTAAAAATTACATTTAATAATTTTTAAAATAAGTTAATTTAATTTCATCAAATTCGAGTCCTCAAATGTAATTTTCCCAAAGTGAACAGAAATTTGCAGCGAAAACATGCATATTGATGAGTCATGCGGTTCTTATCAGAAGGCCAATTAATTTGATCAATTATATATTGTTTTTACATTATATATAGGGTAAAAGGATCGATCTGGGGCTTTATTTTATAATCTTGTTATAACGTTGTCAAAATAAATTAAATAATTAATTTTATTATGGTAAGAGAAATTTCTTATAATTAGCGTCAAAATTAATAAATATTCCCCTTATTTTATATTATAAGATATGGAATATATTTTCACCTTCATTAAAAATAGTTAGAAAATATTTTAAAATACATAAAAAATTTTAAATTTATTCTTATTTATTGAAAGAATATTATAATGATTAAAGTAAGTAATTTTCTATGAGAGGCAATATTTTCATGAATAATTATACTTGTGAGAGAGAGAGAAGTAACCAATTAAATATAGTAAAAGTAAAATTGTTCATTTAGGTCCATACACCTTATAGTGTAAGACTAAAATATTCATTATTATTTATTTCTTATTTTAATATATTGTTGATTGATGTAACATTTAATGATATAAACTTAAATAATATACTACTATTCATTAATGTGATATTTTTTTTAGCTAAATGTATAAATGCTGATTTTTTTTTAAAAAAAAATTGTGTTTTGTCTAGAAATTTTGAAATTTCCTGTACATGAAAAACGTTTCCAGTTTTGAAGAACACAGAATATGAGAATTTTTTTTAAATAAATTTATAAAATTAGATAAAATCACCTTTCGTGAATGTTTGTCAAAAACCCCAGTATTCAGACCACGAGAAAGTTAAAGCAATTGAGATGGTGATTTGATTTGATGGCGTTCATAATAGACCACTAGATTTTCCATTACGCACTTTCTTACTTGGTTTTTACCCCCTCCCATTTAAAAGGGGTAAAAAATTTACTTGTTAGGTATTAAAAAAAATAATTTTAATTAAGTAAAGTTAATTAAATTATTTTATATTTTAAATTTTTTAAAAATTATTTTTACTTAATATAATATTAATTTAAATTACTGGTGTATTTAATCTCAATCTCACACAATTAATGAAAAATAATTTTAAAAAAAATTTAATATACCACTAAATTATTTTTTCATTAATATTTAGAATCACAAAAAAACAATTTCTATTATAAATATACCCTCACAGAGTACTTTTTAGTTAGTTGCCCCACTCAGGGAAGAGGCATACGTTAGGATCGTTTCGGATAAAAATAAAGGATTCTCTCTTTTCTATATTATAAAATAATATAAGAATTGTTTTTTGTTTTATTCTTCTCTATTTTTTATTATAAGTTATATTCTATAAAAATTAAAATATGTAAAATATAAGCCACTTTATAAGTATTAAATATCTATTTTCATGTTTATCCCTTATTAAATAATTATGATGGAAAGAGAATAAGAAGATATAATTAAGATAGGGTATAAGTTAATGAAGGTAATATTGGAAAAATGTGGAAAAGTTTACAAAATTTAAGAATTTTAATTCCTTTTAACCACTTTTTTTTGTATGTGTAAATCGGTTAAAAGTGACTTATAATATGGAAGAGAGAGAATAATATAAAACAATATGTATTGATTTGTTATTTTTATCTTTAATTTATTATATTATTAGTATTGTAACTTATGTTATATTTAATGAAATGAATAAAATTAATAGGGGTCAAATTGAACTTTTAGTTTTTTTAGAAATTTAAAAATATAATAAATATTTTTTAATAACTCCTTCTATTACCTTATGAGACATAAAAAATTTACAAATGTAAAATAATTTTCATATTTTTATTTTTAAAAACAATATAATTGAATAATTTTCATATTTCTTCTTTTTTTTCTTTTATTTATTTTGCTCCTTTGCTGTCACCGCGAAGGCAAATTATTTTTACATGCCTTTCAATTTACATTTAGACTAATATTATGTGCTCTCCCTCTATTCCTATATGTAGAAATTTTTTATGTCTTTAAATTATAAGTCATTTTGTAATATTTTAAGTGTATTAAATTTTTTTCTTATTTTATCTAAAATATTTATTATGAAAAGAGAGGGATTGGAGAGATATAATTATGATGGATTATAATTTAATAAAAATAATATTAGAAAGTTTTGATAATTTTTAAATTTTTCAATACTCCTAACTAAATTTAACTAATTTTCTTAATTAGTATAAAGGAGTTCAAAGTTATATATATATATATATATATATAGAGGACACAGATAAGGTATCACTTTAACGGAGGGTACTAAATGTAGGTTGTCTGGAGAAAAAATAAAAATCACTATTCAAAAGTTTCTAGTCTCACTATTCTTTAGATTTAACTCAATGGGATTTAAAGTTTAAAATACTGCACACTTTTTTTTTTTTTCCGAAAGGGAAAACGTTGCTCGTTATTGGCGAAGTTTAGAGAAGCTTTTTTAATGTGATTATAATTCTTTAATATACTGGTTTATTACGGTAGAAATGAGGTGATAATTATGTGGAATGCAGAAACTTACTGCGGCCAATGGGATTTGTTTCACGAGGACAATGGGCCCACTTTGACTTAGATGGGCTTCGATTATTCGTGCATTACTTATACTACTTATTCATTCCAGCCTGATTTTATGTTTTCTAATAATATCATTTATATTGGTAAAAAAAAATCGTTTATATATTCCATCTAAAAAAACCAATATAATCCAAGAAAATTAGGGGTCAAATTGCTGTGGATTTCGTGAGTGGAGTCAAGGTGGGGAATGACATTACAAATTTGAAGGAATTTATAAACTGAAGCATATGTCCAAAATAGATGAATTTCTACATCATTTAAAAAATATATATGTATTGATCATTCTTTGATGAGCAAAAATGGAATATATTAATTTCTCATTCACAATTAAGGATAGTTAGAAAAAAGTTGTGTTCCCTAAGTTTGGACTTCAATTATATGATTGCCCATGAATTGAAGATATCCAAGTTTGATTAGATGGAAGAAGAGATAAATTTTTAACAGAAAAATAAACTTCTCTAATTGTTTAATTACTGCATCTACTTTCCTATATAATTGTTGTATTGGACTGACTTAAAGTAGTGGTTTATCAGTAATATTGTTTTCTGACATTCATTTGTAGTACATAACATACTAGATTATTGCTTCTATTTCAATCATGCAATTGACTATTCCGAGCATAATTATTAGTTAGTGTTCTAACTATCATTGTGTTTGATAGTACCTGATGGAGATTAAGGAAGCATTACAAAGATTCTTAGGAGTTATTTACATGATCGCTTGTAAACAGTTTTTAGATCCGTTTTATTTAAATAATTTTATTTATTTAATTTTTATTTTTGTTGGTCTTCAATTTGTATTTCCTTGAAATCAAAGTTATTAGTCAGATTCAAATTAGAATAAATAAAATTTATTAGGTATCCTTTAAGAAATTTCCTAGATTTAAATTAAATAGATTATCTAATAGTATTAGAATTAAAATATCAATTTATTTTTTTAAAATTTTTGTTTTTATTTTTAAAGTTTTTTATAATTAGATATATTATTTAGATTTTCTAAATCTAATAAAATTACTTGAACCCCAAGTATTCCTAATTGCTTTAAGATTAACCTTTTCATATTTTACCTATTTAAAGGCTTATGTAATGCATATATTTCAAGATTGAGTTGAGTTTTAGTTTTTTTTTCTCTCTAAACTCTTCTATTTTCCCTTTCATTATTCTCTCTCGTTTTCTTCCCTTATTTTCTTTCTACCCTCTATCTCCTTTTCCCTTCTCCCTCTATACATTAGTTCTCCATCAGGAAAGATAATTAATAATCAATCAATCACCATTGGATGACTTTTATTTGCTTACATTTAAGGACAAACTTGAATAGTATCCCATTTGATTTAACATTATCAATGCAATTAGTAAAAATTAGGCATGTCAAATTTTGTTATAAATCTTCATATTTTTTTCCTTATTTTAGTGCTTTTTTTTTTAAGTTTGTAAACGAAATTTGAAGTCTTGCATTGCCAATTGTGCCTTTTTTTTTTCTTAATTTGAACCTACGATGATCTATACATTATTAATAACCCCTTCTTCACACAGGTTACCTTGCATATTTAAAGTGATGATTAGTTATTATATATATATAACTACAAGTTTAATATAATAAATGAATATTACTATGCATTGCTACCTACAAGTTATAAATAATTTAAACTAGACATGCATGTTTTGTGCATTGTAGAGAGTTTGAAGAATAAATCATGATATTTTTAACATATTGATAATGCAGTATAATTTCTTTTTCTTGTGACAAATGAGATATAAACAATTACAAATTATACAGTACATAGTCCTCTTCAAGTTCTTCCAAAATAGTCACACCAGAGAGGTTAAAGCTCATCCGGAGGCTGTTTTTGAAATTGATATCCCACACTGGTAGATCAAAAGCAAAATTTGCCGGAAAATCTGCACTCACGTTTGCTTCTCTGAAAATATGATGCAATTAATATTTCAACTTTCCAACATCTTCTTCATCGATCCCCAGATCATTAATTACACTTGTGGTTCTGCTAGCATGAGAAGGTGGCTTTTCAAGCAAGTGAAATTCGACTCTACAGTATATATATTGATTTGAATATTGAATGATGCCATTTAAATAAAAAATAAAATACTGAGATAATATTTTGAAATGAAAATTAAAATTAAAATAAAATTTCACATGCATATTGAAGTCCCGTGCATTCATTCTGTTAGTTAGTTATATTAACCAAGGGTTTGGGTTATCTCGTGTAATTAAGAAGAGTCTTGGGCACTGATTATCAACATAGAGTTATACTACGTTGCATTATTTCTCTCTGCCCAGGACAATGTTTACCCATGAGAGAATTCGGTCTCGTTGACTAGTTAGTTAAAAGTCATTGCATTAACAATAAATAGTAAATGTGTGTGTGTGTGTATAAATATAAATACATAGTACACAAACATATTCGCGTGCACACATGTATACACACACACAAGTTGAAAATTACCATAATGGAGGCAAATAGCCGTAGTGACAGCTAGAGAGATAAAGCCAAAAGAAACTATATGCAAGCAACCATGAAATTAATAAGGATAAAAAGTTAAAACCTTAGGGTATTGCTTCTTTCGAGCAGGGAAGAGATGAAGTTTGTAGAGCTAGCTAGAATGATTAGAAGAAGCGAAAGGATGATATGAAACTCATTTGGAAACCCTGAGAATCATATATTATAAAATATTTTTAAATAAAAAATAGAGAAATGATGAGGGAAAAGACGAGAGGAAGAGAAAGCCGGGGATATTGTCAGAGGAGAATGGCACTGCTTCAATTAAAAACTTGCAGAGGCAGTGCCATCTCTCCTGCGACAAGATCCCCTCAATCCCTTCTGTAACATTTTGCTCTTTGATAATTCTTTGCCTTGTATGAATTCCTATTTAAAGACTCTTGACCCGCTATTTTGACACACTGTTCTGGTCTTTTTTTATTTTAATTTTTCTTTGGGTTGAGTTGGGCTGGGCAACAGTTTTTGGCGGGGTGGGGTTGGTGCAGTGTGAACGTCAATGTTATTTCACATCCATCAGAAGCATAACAACTACAGTATAGGAATTTAGAACCAATTCACGCTGATTAGAGAGAGATTTGAGTTAGTTTAGTTGCCATGGAGACGACGTTACTTGCTCAGTCAATGAATTAGTATTGAACGGTCAAAGACAGAGCTAGCTGTTCCCTCCCCAATTTTAACCAGCGGTTCCTGCATTAATTATATTTTTATTATGATTCACACTTACGTACATTTGAAAAGTATTAATTTTCTAAGCTTCATTATGTTGAAAAGTATACTAAATATTTTTATATGTGACAGCAACTTTGATGAAGGACGACATGCGATGCAATGCAAGAGTGATTGATATTATACGCATGTTTCTTCTGTTTAATGAAGTAGTAGTATGAACTTTGAACAGTCAAGTAGAGAAGGTAGGTCAATATATACGAAGCGGGATATTATTAATTGAAAGGACAGGGACAAGTGAAAAATATTTCAATTCAATATATCTATCTTCTGCAGCCAGACTTGACGATCACAATCAGTACGTTAGTGGTTTCATTTTGTTTCTATTATTTACTTACGAATAAAATTCAAAGGCCGTAGTTTTCAATTTTCGACAAGACCAACCCTAGAATAGTGTTGTTGCTTCCAATTTGGAGTTTTTCCTTTTTTCGTTTTCACACACACACACACACACACACGCACTACGTACGTACGTCTCAGTCGGGAATAAGTATTTCTCCGCATGATCATGAAGGATACCTATTTATATATATCAACTAGTGTAGTTATGATTGTTAGAGTTTAGATTTGAATTGTCTATTAAGATAGAGAGTGTACATATTTATTTATTAGACCAACTAGGCTTAGTTAATTTGAAGAGGCAACGAAGGCATGAATCCTAATATATATAGAAGAGTAAAATTAATGCTAATTGATTAAACAAATTCTGGAGAAGGTTGCAATTTGCATCATTGATTGTGAGTTAATCAGACTGTGTGCCATGGGCTGTGGGTGAAGAAGGATGTGCGATTTCCTTCATCCTCCTTAATTATTGGGGGTTCATTTCTCTTTTATACATACTTTTCTAGACGAACATTCAAACAATTTTCTTTCCACGTAGGCCCTTCACACTGTACAGATGTCGGCTTTTAACAATGCTTCTCATCACATGAACCTGGGTAAACACCTTTATTACAGTTGCCCAAAAAAAATTCCTGACAACTTTTCATTTTTTCTGAACAAACAGATCAAAAGACTCAAGAAAAAAAATAATAAATAAACAACAAATAAACATAGTAAACAGAACAAACTAAACCAATTCAGTTACTCTGCGTGACTTTTTCATCTACAATTCTTATTATCATGAGTTGTTGTAACCCGAAGTTAACAAGTTGGAACCTAATTCTCTATTAATGCTTTTGCTTGCTAGCTTGTGAACACAAATATTTGCTTCGCTATAAATATTTGTGCCACTTTTCCTACTTAAATACTGATGACCAGAATAATAATAATAAGGAAAAACCAAAAACATAACATACTGGGCCCAATCTAAATAATTCGATTAATCATTGTTAAACTCCAAGAAAAAATGTTGGGCATAAGCCCAATAATAGCCAATATTGCTTTGCACGAGAGGCCGAAACAAAAGCCCAAGATTGATTAACTTGACTCTGGAATTCGACATGGGCTGGACACCTATAATTGATTGCAAGTCTTTTTTTTTTTTTTCAAATTCCAAATTATTGAGATGCTTCTACCCCACTTTTTTTTTCAGTGTAAATAAAATTTATTTGATAAAATATTTTGTGCATTTAGCATGAGGTTCTTCAATAAAATATAGTTATATCTAATTTTTTAAGTACAAAATTTATTGGTTGTCTTATTTTTATAAATAATATAATTCATTCGTCAGGAAAAAAACATGGTTAATTATCATGTAAAAGTGAGATAACAAGTGTCTTGAAAAAAGCTCCTTTTTTTTTATTTGTTCCCTGGATTTCCTTTTCCCCATAATTTATTTTGGTTTTAGCCAAAGATTATGTTGGAGGGAGTGATTTGGGGATGCAAGCCATTTAAAGCTTACAAATTCTATCTGTTTGTTTGTGTGAGTACCCATATATTAAGTGATAAGATTTATTTTGTAAAAAGTTAAACTAAGCTTCTAGTCTTTTAACTTAATACTAAATTTTATTTGGATCCCTTAATTATTAAATTTCTTTTTAGTCCTTTAATTTTTAAAATTCAATCAAAACTTTCCTTTCCCTAAATACGTAAAATAAAATGTGGACAAAGCTTTCTAAAAAATGCTCACATATTAATCTAATATTTTTTTATGAGAATAAAAATGCCACCTGTATTTTCTCTTTTCCTAATTTCCCAAACCACCATTATTTTCATGTCATCCCTCTCTTCTTCTTCGGGCTCTTTGATCAAAATATATTTAAAAAAATTACCAATAAACAACAATTTAAAAAATATTTACCAAGACACAACTCTATTAGGAAGTCGGAATTTGGTGTTTTGTGTTTGTAGAAAATGTGTGAAAACAAAATCGTAATTTTGTATTATAATTTGTAAAAATGCAAATAAAATCGTATCTCTTAGTTACCATTTGTAAATTTTTAAAAATAAAAAAAAAGTCACATGGATAGACTTTTAAAATAGAGTTTATTAAAGTCTGTCATAGATAGACTCATGACATACTTTAATAAAATGCAACGCTAGTCAGTTTTGATTGACGCTATAGCGTTACGCTACCATGGAGCAATGTAACAAAGTCATGGGGGCAGCATTACTTTTTTCGTTTTTAAATATATTAATGTATGCAATAGCATTCAGTCATTCAACGCGGCTACATGCAACATTGATTGATGCAATATCCATAGGCATAGGAGTGTTGCGCCAATTAGTTTAACTAGTGAGATCACATATACCTGTGATGTTACAGATACAATTGTTTTTTTATTATATATGAGGTATGAGTTCGACAGTCCATATGATTTCTTCTTTCATTTTTGTATCTCTATATTTCAGTCACTCTTCTTCTTTCTCTTCACTTGCAAAAATTTTGTTTTTGTTTGAAGCAGAAAAATTTACTGAATCCTTTAATCTAATCCAAGAGCTAACTTCTTTATTATCAACATCATCTTTCTTGATTTTCACTAATTTTTCTGCAAATTTCATACAAGAATACAAGTAAATAATTTTGCTATATATTACATATATCTAATTTTATAGTATAATTATCTAGTTTATTTTGATTTTACTACATAATATTAGGTTGTTAGATTTTTAGGAAGAAGTGGTTAAGATTTTTATAAGTGATCAGATCGTGCTCCTACTTATTTTGTAATTTTACACACCATAGTGAAATTATAATTGAGCTAGCTGAGTGGATTGATTAACATTAAAGTACCATTAAACAAGAGAGAGAAGAGGTTGAGAGACGAGGAAAGTAAGAGGAGTATGAATTTAATTTAGTGAAATCATTTATTTGCTGAATTTTTATTTATTATTTTTGTGTTATATATTTGTCATTTTTCTTAAGAAAACACTATTAGTTTTCATTTTCCATGGGTGGAATAATTTATTTTTTATATTTATTTATTATTATGAGTTTATAATTTTTTATTTATTAAATGTACTATTTATTTATCATAAAACATAATTTAAGATATGTGAATTACAATTTTTTATTTCAAATAAAAAATAGAAAAATTTCAAGAGTAGGTTTATATTGACTGTGAGATACAATTTCAATGAAAAAATATTGTAGAAGACATTTATAAAATATAATATATATATATATATATATTAAATTTTATATAATTTTAAAATTTATATACTTAATATTTATATGATAATAACTAATTACTTATTTTTAAAATATACCGCCCCCACTATCATAGGGACCTAAATCCTTCAGTAGATTTGATAGAGAATAGATATGAAGAATATTTATTTATTTCCTAGTTGAAATGAATATTTTTTATTGTTTCATTTATAATATTTTTATTTTTATTTGTTTAATTTATAATGTTGAAATATTTATTTTAGTTAAATCCTCTATTTTTGTATACTTTTGTTTATATTACAATTTTAAATTTGTGATGTTTAAAGCTTTTTTTATTTTCAAATTGTACTTTTTGTTTACATTAATAATACATAATTTAAGATTAGTAGAATGCAAATTTTGAACAAAATAAAAAAAATTTTTGAAGAAAATTATCATTATAAATGTATCAATTTTTATCAATCAAACTTTTAATAATAAATTCAAAAAAAATTTTCCATCAAGTATCAAAATAATTTTGATATCTAAAAGTTTAACATAATTTTAATATTTTATATCTAACTTTATATGATATTTATCATCTTCAACTTTTATAAAAAATAATTTGACCCCCACATTCTTAGTTCTACAACAAGGTTTATATATATATATATATATATATGTATATATATATTTTATATAAACTGATAAACTAACATTCTAAAAAAATAATAAATTAATTTTATTTATTAACAAAAATATAAGTACATTTATCTAAAATGTATTTTCTTAAAAAATAAAATTATCATAAAAAATAAAATTTTATAAAATTAGAAGTACTCACTAATCATACATAATTTTTATATAAAATATTAATAAATCAATTTTCAATTTTAAACAAAATAAAAATACTGAAATATTAAAAATATTTATGAAATAATAAATTTAATTTATTAAGAAAAACAATCATATAAAATTAATTAATATTTATAAGAAATTTAAAAATTTAATTAATATATGAGCAATTTATATATCTACACTTTGTATTAAATATATTCATATATGTTTATGTAAAAATAAATACTATAATATATAAAAATAGATGGCATGTAAAAAAATTATATAAACTTTGTTATATATTTAATTTTTATCATGCATATATGAATTTATATAATAACTTAAATAAGTAATTTAAGAGTGGAACAAATAATTATAGTTTTAAAATATAATAAATAAATTGTATGATTGCATAAATAAATTGTAGTTAGGAATAATAACATTTTACATGAACTATAATAAATAATATTCATTGTAATATAATTTTTTAACAAAAAATTTTATTTTCAATATTTTTACAACAAAGAGGTTAATATCCTACAAAATTTTATTGTGTAGGTATCAATTTTTTTTTTTGGTGTATTAATATTTATTTCTTGTTTATGACTAAATAGTGAATGATTTTATAAAATAGGAACAAGAATGAATAGTAGAAGAGAGTGGGTGTACGTATATACAAATAGACAGATATATACTAGTCCATATGGTGTAAAATTTGAATCAGAAAAATATGAGAATAATATGTGTTGATTCAAATATTAGTTTGGTTTAATTGAAGCAAGTCATTGGGTAAAACCTTCAACTTCCTCCCAATCAAATTATGTCAAATTTGGTATATAGATATCCGATATACATAAATCCACCATGGCACAAGTCATCTATTCTCGTAGATGATCATGGTATACAAAAGATGTGGCAAATGAATTTACAATATTCAAATTAATTAATCGGAGCATAGTTGTATGCGCACATTTCAAAATGTAGGAATTGACGACCATTTCGAATCACAACCACTAGAGGACCATGTGCCATAAACAATCCCATCAAGTAACAATCAAATAAATCCAGAAGAATAAGGATCCAGGCATAGCATGCACCTGAAAAATTTTCGTCCATTTGATCCTTGTCCAAATGTTGGCAATACTATACCATGATCTTCACTTCATTCAACTAAGGATGTTATGGATGACTTTGAAAATGAGGATGAGTATGAGTATGATTTTTCAATAAACACTAGTGGTCAGAACAATGACGATGAGAACGAAAATGAGGCCCATGAGGAGAATTATGAGGGTGGTGATAATGCCTTAGACTCAACATTGCATATAAATAAACATTAAGAGTTTGTAGCTAATTTCTTTTCACGTGTTAATGTAAAGTTAGCTGTGGCTCATAAGTTTAATGGAATGGAAGATATTCTATCTCTTAATAATAGTTTGGAGTTTGAAATTGGCTAGAATTTTAATAATGTCTGTGTACTAAGACTTGCAACAAAACTTTACTCTGTCTAATTTCATCATACATCCAAGGTGTATTTGTCAAGTAATAAATATGAAGAATATCAATGCATAAACTATGGATATAGTTGCAATTAAAGACTAAGGGCATGCAGAAACCGAAATGGAATGGTTTGGAAAGTCACCAAATATGTAGGGTCCCATACATGTTTAGCCACATTATTAAGTTAAGATCACCCTAAGTTGGACGTTGATGTCATCTTATCTTCTATAGTAGCGATGGTGACTGATCAACTAGACGTTAAAGTTTCTCAAATAATTAAGCAAATGTATTCAATGTTTGGATACACTGTGTCATACAGAAAAGTATGGAAAGAAAGCAATTAACACTTGCTATTGCTTTTGGTAATTAGGAGAGCTCATACTCATTACTACCCAGGAGGTTAACTACTATCCAAAATTTTATGCTTGGGCCGTACATTAAAATTTCAAGTAAACTATGTTCACAAGCTAATTTTGAAGGGCAGTCAGTTGACATGTTTAAGCATATTTTTTGGGTATTCAAACCATGTATCGATACATTTGATCACTTAAAGCCCACCATCTAGGTTGATGGAACTTTCTTGTATGGAAAATATAAAGGCACATTTCTTATGGCTATAACATAGAATGGTGACAGCAATGTTGTACAACTTGCATTCGCTATTGTTGAAGGGGAGACAAAAGCTGCTTAGACATAGTTCTTATATCATGTGCGCCAATGTATCGTTAAAAGTAGAATTGAGATGAGTTCAATTTCTGATAGACATCCTTTAATCATATCTGCAGTTGCAAGTAAATGTGTTGGATGGCAAGCAGCACAATGATATCATGTTTTTTGCCTACAACATATGATCGCTAACCTCCACGAAGCACATGGAATGAATTGGTTGAAGAAAAAGTTCATAAATATCGGTGAATGTTGATTGCTTTGTTCACATAAATTAACATGTGATTATGAAATTAGTAATTATAAATTTCCAATTATTTGTAGGCTATACATATGAGCGCCATTATATTAACCAACAATTGGAAGAGATAGCATTGACTCATCCACCTGCAACTGCATGGATTGTCAATATCCTAATAGAAAAATGATCTCATGCATATGATAATGGGTACCGGCGTTACGGTCACATGACAACTACCTTACTGAATGCATGAATAATGTCTTTAAAGGTGTTCTTAGTTTACCAATTACTGGTATTGTGAAGGCTACTATATATAGAGTCGACAACTATTTTGTCAAACATGCCCAAAAAGTGCATGCACAAATAGCTACTGGACAAGTGTTTTCCAAGACATTAAACAGAAAGTTAGAAATAGTAACACAGGTTGCATATGCATGCATTGTTTGCATATATGATAGAAGAGAAATATAATTTGAGGTTGCTAAGCCATAAAATGTTCAACTCCATCAATTTAGTCATTGTTGTAAGATAAACTTGAATGAAAGAACATGTAACTGTGGATACTTCTAGGTAGAGAAGTATCCATCCACGCATGTCATTGCAGCATGTGCCTTCGTAGAAGTAGACCATTTGTAATTTGTGGATCCAATTTTCATATTAGAAACCATGAGCCTTACTTATAGTAACAAATTTCATCGATAGGTGATGAGGTTCATTATCCAGAAACTAATATTCCAAGTTTGATCTCTAACCCTGCAATGATTTCAGAAAAAAGTCATCCTCGTTCAACCCATATACGTAATGAAATGGATTGGATTATGACCAATCAACCTAATAAGTGTAGATTATGTAGGCAAGTAAGTTATAATCATTCCACTTGTCCACATTGTCAAGCTTTTAGACGTTAATTTGTATACTACCTCATGTATTTTAGATTTTTCAAATATATGTATATGACATTTTTTAAATATTGCCAAAGGCATGTAAATTGTTAATTGTAATTTCTTGTATGAGTTTTTTACTATGATTATATTAGATTATACTTTATTTTTAACTAACTAAAAACATTGCAGAGACATCCTCAAATGGCATAATCACAACACATCATTAACCTAAGTCTAGAGAACAATTCACTATTATATTTACAACCATGACATTTTTCCAAGGTTATGTGGACTTAGAATGTAAGTAACTTTTTTCCACATGTAATTATCAATTATTCATAATCATTAGATATTTTATTTTGACTTTTTTAGGTCAATCGGATCCTTCAAACCCGACGAGTAATGCATAAGGACTGACTAATTGAGCCACCAATTCAAAGTGTGTTTTACCTTATGCAGACTAGATACCATGGAGTTACTAGAATAGGCCAATTTGAATATAATTTGGCTTTAATTTCAACACTTGTTGAGGTGGTGTCCAAAGACCTATACTTTCCCTACAAATCGCAGAGAATGCATAATAATTTTATAGGATGTGCCAATTCAATTAGGTCTTCCTTGTGAAAGACTACTTGTGAGTGGTAATATAGACTTGATTGGGCCAACGTTAGTCATATGGAACTCCGTATTATACCACTTGCAGAGTATATGTTTGGACAGAGGATACTAATTAATTGGTTAGAAGAACACTTTCATAACCTTGATAATGATGCAGATGAATTTCAAGTACAAAGATTCACTCATGCATACATACTCCAGTTGATTGGTGGATTTTAATGCCAAATATTTCAGGCCATAAGGTTTATTTAATATGCCTCCCATTGCTTTGGGATCTTTCAAATGCTGGCTAATATTCTTGTGGTTCTGCAATATTAACGCACTTATTTAGAGAATTATACAATGCTACAGACCATATAGAGTGGGGGATGGTGGATTTATAAGACTACTCCATCTTTGGGCATGGGATAGCACCAGAACGACTTCCACCAACAAATCCATGTACATATATCTATCATTTTATAGATTTAGGTATGCTTAATTTATACTCTAACTATTTGATTTTGTCTTATTATTTTGATCATACAAATTTTAACAAGTACTATCATGTCATTATAGATGAAAGAATATAGAAGGACAACTTTGTTCGATTGATAGGGTGTTGCATACTTATAGGAAGTTACTTGATGCAATGGGGGAGGAAGACATAGTTTAGCAGTCTGATGAATCTCCAACGGTGTAGCAATTAATTCTAGGATATTGCTTAGACTCACTGTAACATTTCCATTTTTCATGTATGAATATTATGACCAGATAATATTATAAATGATATTAATATGTTTTGGATTAATTTATGATACTTGGGAAGGCCATGATATTTAATTAAATTAATTTAAGGCATAAAATATCCTAAAATATAAAAAGGGGCTTAAAAAGGGCAAAATTATTATTTACAATAAGATAAAAATAATAATATTTTAAAATACTCCGGTGCAAGATAAAAATACAAGTGATACTGGTTATGTGGGCTCTGAGAGGAAAAAAAATATAAATCCAGTAAAAGATGGGGTCCCACATAAATAGTAAATACTGGAGGAGATAAATAGTAAAAAGTAAGTAAGATAGGTGTACCTTACATGAAAAAGTAAAAGAGAAAGATAATGGCTCCCCTAGATAAAGTAAATAGGAATGACACGGAGTATACTAGAAAATCCGGTTCAAAAAGTACTTAAAGCAGAGCTAAATTTATCTGCAAAAGTAAAAAGTACAGTATCTACTTTTTCTGATTTGACATAAAGTAAGGAGGGAAAAGTTGGACATTTTTGCCCTTCCCCACTCTCTCACAAGCCCAAAAATATATAAGGGTATAATGGGAAATTAGTATATTAAATGTGAGAATAATTGTGAGCCATTTGATTAAATCTCGATTTGACGGTCCATAACCTTCAGCCCTTCCTATAAATACCCCCCACCCTTTCCCTCATTTCTCAACTCACTCACGCAAGCCAAAGAAAAAGAAAAGAATGGTAGCGTGAGAGAGAGAAAAGGAAGAGGAAAAGAGGAAGAAAAAAGAGAGAGGGAGAAAGAAGGAAGGAGGAAGGAAGGGAAGGAAAGTAGGGGTCTTCTGAAGTAAGCTCCTACTCTAAATCTCTTCTAGATTTCCTCTTTATTTATTCAGTCTAAGATTAATTATAGTTTAAGTTATTTTCTTCCTCCCTCTTGCTCCTCTATTTGGATCAAGATATGATTTTGAGGGAAGAGTTTATAGTTTATGATTGAGTTAGATTTATATGATAATATTAAATTGTTAAGTAAGGTTTAATGATGTTTTAGACTTCAATCAAGTTAAGGAAGTGATCTAAAGTTAAGTGAAAGCAATGTTCAAAGAAAAGTTAGTAAAGCTCCAAGGTAGTCTCTTGCCCTTACTTAATGTTATTACTTATAAATGTTGTATATGTTATAATGATTTATAAATGATGTCATGTTGTTATGAATATTTTTCTACGATTGATGGCTATTTTATGTTAAGGGCTAAGCCCCGGGATGCCCATTTATTAAGCCGTTATACTGCCGAAATTTTGTTAGACAACATGGAAGTTTTGATGATTTAATGAAAGTATATTATGTTTTCAAATGTTTTATGATGACATGATGGCATAAGCAAGTTGACTACTGAGATTTCCTCAATCCCACCCCTAGTTAACCAATGTTAGGGTCAAGTAATGGCAAAGGAAAGCATGTGGAGCATGAAGAATAAAAGTGATGGAACCTTGCTGAAATCTGTTAATATTCTGTTTATATATTGTCTGCTTTTGGCTACTGTATAAAATTGTACATATCTCCAAAAATTCAGTGGTCTATATGTATAGATAGATCTATGTCTTAGGAATAAAATGGAACTAGTTTGACTATATTTGGAGCTATATAATGGTAGTTATTCTTATTTTACCAAAACTGCTCCAGTAGACATTATTTCTGACCTCAGATGACATATATTGCTTCTCTGACCAATAGGGGTATAATAAATGTACAAAAAAAATATGGTTAGAAATTAGACAAGTAAATATTTCCAATAATGCTAAGTATGCACCAAATGGCTCTGTATATTAAGAGAAATGAATTTTCAAAATTAAGGTTCAGATTTCGGACAGAAACAGAGACGCGGAAATAAATAGTAATATTTTTATATTAAACTGTATGAATTGGTGCGTTCATTTCCAAGTTTATTATTTTTCTCTGAAAATTCAAGATGTGCAAGATTTTTAGACACTTGAGCCACTAAGAAATGATTTTTCTACATTTATTTATAATTTTTTAAAAATCACTGCACAATGAGCTATAAAGTAGCGAAAATAGTTTTGTACAATTTTAAAGTTTTAATTGGTTTGAGTTTATCTAAAAATATTTTCATACATCAAATAAGCGATATAAAATGGGAAAATGTTTCTAAATGTAAGATGTAACACTCACCATAAATTTAGCTGGCTTTAGTGCCCCTGATATGCTTCGATATTATTGAATGACATTAACCTGATCATGTGCTTAGACAATTTAGTTGTCAATAACCAATACCTATTGCCCCAGTTTGTTTAGGGAATTGTCACACAACCTAACTAAGAGGAAGAACATCAAGAAATTGGATTCAAAAGCACATGGAGTATATTACATTATGGTTTGGGTGGCATAATGCTATTATTGAATCACCTATGGCACATGAGACATTAGATCATAAATCTAAGTATATGCAATGGTATTGGAAACACACTTGATGGTGGATCCACCTTTCTAGTGCAGCAACCATTTTTGTAGTAAGTATATAAAATCATTGTCTTCTTATCTTATTTTATATGGATAATGTCATTACCTAATAATGTCTTATTGTTGATTTCATGTGGATATAGCTAATAAATTGATTCAGCTTAGTATTCAAGACCCTTTGCTAATTTCAACTGGTGAATATCAACAAAGGGTTATACGGGACCAACAAAATATTAGAATGACATTAAGAGAACAATACTACAACATGGTCTCTCAGCTTGCTTTACCTACACTTGAACTATCACGTCTACTGATTGCTCAGGATAGACCAAGCAAACAATGTAATGGCTATTTGTTAACTCAATCACCAGTTGTGGCTGAAAAAGAAGAGGAACAAGATCAATATGTGGTGGGAGATGTAGAGGAATAAAATCCTAGAGTCGCTTCTTCTTCAAATATTTATATTTAATACCATTACATGCCACCATCATCTGTATCCCAATTAGGCTCGCCTAATTTAGATCAATTCAAGTCATTTATGTCTTTGTTGGAGAATTTAACACTTTTTAAGCCCGAGTTTAACAATTATTCATTTGAAGTGGGTAGGTCATCAAATGAAGTGTTTATGACCCTCCTACAGTTAATTCCTCCAATTGAGTCTCCTGCATTTGATCTAAATACTCCACCGACTACAACTGCCACCGAGTCAACTGAATTTCAACATGAAAAGCTTATAAGACAAGGTCAAACACAACGTGTTCGGAGAAGATCAAGATGTGACGAAAGAAGTCATTACGGATAAGGTTAACAATTTTTTTCTTTGAAAGAAACAATTTTATCTTTAATTGTTGTGAAAATTTGGCTTTATTAATTAAAATTTAATAATTACTAATTAATTTTTAAAAATAGTTTATGTCTAAAAATTAATTTTTTTATTATTTATAAGTTTTTAATTAATACTCCCTCCATTTTGCTATATATTGTACTTTTTGTAGAAATTTATATTCTATAATATAGAACACTTTGTGGATTACGTGGTGTATTTTTTTTTCCAAGATTGTCCCCAACTAATAGGCTCAAATATTCTCCATTACTAAAATATTTCTTTCCCAATGCATTTAATGAGGGTAATTTAGGAAAATGTGGAAAAAATTTTTAGTTACTAATTATTGTTTTGATCCATGTGCGATAGTTAAAAATACACTATAAACTAAAACGGATGGAGTATATCTATTATACTCAATTATTAATTATTACCTAATAATTATTATTATTATTCTTAACAATTATTATAATTATTGCCTAATAATTATTAATCATTACCTTATATTAATCATTGTGTAATAATTATTATAATAATTAACATTAAAAATAAACCTGTCACAAAACTGAATAATTGAAAAGGGCATAATGAAAATCGTGATTCAACTTCAAGATTTGCATTATGTTTAAAAAAAATATTAATGCAAATTGTGAAAAATAATCACGATTTGCTTAATATTAAAAAATAAATAAATGCAAATTGTGATTGAAAGTCACAATTTGTGCTTTTTTATTTAAAAAAAATAAATAATTTGATCTTTCCATTTCATGTGTAGTATTATCTTGATAAAATTTTTCAAAGTTGTTATATATAGGTAATATCTTTTTATAATTGGAGTATTTTGCTCAATTTTCCTCTTCTTCTCCCCTAACTTCTTCTCTACCATCGCACACTCACGGAACCTGTTTCTTCTTCTTCTTTTATTCTTCCATCACCACACACTTACTTCAAATAATCGAAAAAACACTAGTCCAGAGTTTAGCATGGAGTTTCCTGTGAGTCGCTCTCCCGATGGTGAGATCTCAACTTAGACAATGCAAGGAAGGTTCAGCTCGAAGATGACAGTTTCTATTGGTCTTGTTGGTGATGGCAACCAGAAAAATGGTTGAATCCTCACACCACCGCCGCTCCAATGGCTTCTTCAATTCAAGGGTTTAGATTGAAGAGGAGGGTTGCGCGTTTAGCTCGATGAGGAAGCTTCACCCATTGCCGAAGAGGAAGCTGCACATGGTCACCGTCGATGCTTTGATTTTTCGTTGTTGTTATTAGTGATCTGCTGAATCTGAGTATGGTGCTATTTCCATTACTAATCCGGAAAGGAATAGAAGAGAAAAACTTATGTTGGAAATTAAATTTGATTTCTTGTTAAACATAGTTGAAGACCCTTTTGTGAGATGTTGAGTTGGCTATTAAGATTAATAGGTGAGTATTAGAAAACTTGTTGTCAGCATCCAATGTCACTTTGTCATCAAGTTTTCATTAATTTAATTAATGGTGTAAGAGACAGGAAAGTGGTTGGTTAAATTTTAAAAAATAAAGGATTAAAGACATTTAAGAAAATTAACGATCTAAAATAAAATCTAGTGTATAATTAAAAAAATTAAAAGTATTATTTTGCCTTTCTAAAATTCATGATTCAAGTGAGTAGTTATTGCATAAAGATGAGTTTTTGTCCATTATATTATATGGGTTTTTAATATATATATATATATATATATATATATACACGCAAACACTACTACATGCGTGAATCATGATGAAGTGCGTTGTTGCGTGTCAAAGGAAATTACCGTGAGCCTACCAACGACAGACTCTCCCTTATTCAATCAAATTTCCCATCATTCAATCAAATTTCCCATGTTGAGATGTGGATTTGGAAAATCATTAGGCATATCATCATCTCTACTCTTGTTAGGTTAGGGAACATTTAACAACTCCCTCATCATCACATTAAAAATATCACCAACATTTTCTACCCCTCACGTCGCCACACCTTACGGTCAGTTGCATATACTCCTACTAATCGTCTCAATTAAAAGCCTTAAATGACACAATTATATCCATCCGTACTTCTTCTTTTTTTATTATATATAATGAATTGCTGTCCCTTTCCAATGCATTCATCTTCCATCAAGCTTTCGTGTCATTTCCTGTTGATTTGACTCGTCAATCCTTCACTGTCCGATCAGATTCCTGCTTCCCCAATGCTTCCATCTTTCTCGCCTCTTCTTCTCTTGCCGATTCAAGAGCTTCCATCAGGCTCTTCAATTGGGTTTCAGATTCCCCAGAAGCAGACTTGGGCATCAGATGCTCTGCTACATCGGCGGGTGTGATTTTAACTTCTGTCAGCAATTCGCCAATTCTGGGAAACAAGTGGTGGGATTCGATTCTCAGATAATTCCCAGCAAGAACCTTGAAGGCCTCGAAGCTACAGTAGGACAACTCTATGTGTTTATCCATTCTTCCTTTACGAATCAACGCAGGATCCAGTTTCTCCACATGATTTGTGGTGAACACGATGAGTCTTTCCCCACCACAAGCAGACCATAACCCATCAATGAAGTTCAAAAGCCCAGAAAGAGTGACCTGACTGCTTCTGACCTCTTTTTCTTCCACTGCTGGTCTTTGCCTCTGATCTTTTTTCTCTTCCTCCTCCTCCTTTTTCTCCTTCTTCTTCCTCCTCTGCCCTGTTAAATCAAGCGAACAATCTATGTCCTCAATCACAATTATGGACTTGCTTGATGTTTCAATCAGTAGCTTCCTCAATTCAGTGTTATCCCTCACCGCAGTCAATTCTAAATCATACAGATCATAGCCTAACAGATTTGCCATGGCAGCAATCATGGTGGACTTGCCAGTTCCTGGAGGGCCATATAGCAAATACCCTCTTTTCCAGGCCCTCCCAATTCTCGCAAAGAATTCCTCAGCCTTACTGAAAGTGATAAGATCGTCAATAATTTCCTCCTTCTTCTCAGGCTCCATAGCTAAAGTCTGAAACGTCGCTGGGTGCTCAAAAACGACATGGCTCCAATATGACCCGTTATTCGTATAAAGCTTCCTCTGCCTATTTTTCACCTTAATAGCCTTCCCCTCTTTCATCACATAATTCAAATACGTCCCCAGAATCAAATCTCTATGTCGTTTATGAAAAGTAAGCTTGTAGTACCTTTTCTCATCAGTCACGGGGTGTAACGAAAGCGACTGCGATTTGGAAATGTTCTTTCCAGAAGCCCACCACAGCTTAACTCCTTTGAATTCGTCTGCTACTTCTTCGTGATCGTCCATGCTTAGCACGAGGGACTGATTGCTCTTGCCTATGTCGGCTTTGAGACGCTTGGCTTGCGTGGAGGCGCGTGAGCTGAGGTAGTTCTCTATGGCGGAGTAAGCTTCACTGCGCATGAGTCGCTCACCTGTGAACTCGTGAAATGTGATTTGGATGTAAGGGTATACCCAAGTGACGAGCCTTTGAGAGTATTTCTCGATTTGGTTGCGAAGTTGGTAGGGGAAAAACTGTTGGAACATAGCCCGAAAGAACATCAAGGAAGCGATTATGGATCCTATTGAAGCAAACATTTCTCCGGACATCATCTTTCATCTCTGTTTCTTTTCTTCTATGTTGCATCCAGAGGTGGGCTTTTGAAATATATAGAAGATGAGAGATACGTGACTACGGGTTCATTTGATATTGGTTCTCAAATGGGATTATCCTTCTGTGGGAAAAGAAATTATGAAAATATAAAAAGTTGACTGAGAAGTTTTTGTCTTCATTCCCCCCATAGGTCGGTGAACTGATAAGCAAGCGAGACGGGTGCGGTGCGTGTGTGATACCTATTACCTAATTGTCAAGACGACACTGCATTGACTTTAGCGTCTTTAACCTGTGAGTTAGGGGAAGCGGTAACAATACAAGATGTCTGGCACTTTCCTTGGCGGCTCCATCCAAAGGTTGTGTAGGACAATGACAAACTAGCTGCAAGATCAAACACTAGGATTTTAAGTAAATTAACATACTTTCATATCGTATTCAATGTGTTTGTTTGAGGACATGTGAATAGGAGACAAGATAGTCAGAAAGTCAGAAAACGAGCATGTGTTGAGATGTTAAAAGGCTGGCCAGTAGTTAGAGACTTTAGTATACTAGAAGAGTGTAAGCTAGGAGGTGAAATGTTGAAGGCTTTGAGTAATTTAGGTTATGGATCTCTTTTGTGATAGCTTGCATTTAACTAGAAAGTGCTTCAGGCTGTAAAGGTAATAGAATAAGCGAAATCATGCGTGGCCCAAAAAAAAAAATAACAGAAGTGAAATCATGCGTAAGCTTTGGTGGAAAGACAATGCTTTTGTGACATGATTCATACATCCCTAGCTTATATTTTGGTGAATAAAACAAGAATTTTGATGGCATGAAGTAATCACTTTATTTTTCTTTGGATAAAAAATATTGGCAGTTTCTGCTCAAAATAAATCAGAGTTGAAGTTTCTGTTCAATCTTAGAAAACCTATAAATTTATCTTCGTTTTCTAAACCACAATATAATTATTACCTTCAGCATTCTCCTCAGTTCTCATTACTCCACCTCTTCAATGGGATTCCGTTCAGTGTTCGCTTGTTTTTGAATCAACTTGTTCCTAAGGGCTGTTTCAAGAGATTAACGTTAAATCGGCAAAGCAAGCATCAGGGTCAAATTTTCAGAGCAGTATTTGCACGAACCACGCTTATCAATTCCAACAAAGATAGAATCTTTTTAACGAGAGCGTGATTAACAGTGTTCAGTAAGTGTAAAGGAAACTTGAAACAATCAGCGTCCAATCTCTTGCAATAAAAATTGAAGGGAAAAAATAGTGAAAGATATTTCATGCAATACATTGTCATAGCCGCAAAGGCTCATAGTGGAACAGAGAAGGCAGCGACATTATCAGACTCATGAACTATCAATTCATAATCTTTGTCGGACAACCAATAGATGAAGCTAAGAATCGATGAGGATTCTATATAAAATGTACCCAACAGATAATCTTCGTTGGCTCGGACGATAAAAGTAACCCCTTAGTGATAGACATTCAATAAATTTATGATGAAGTGCAGCCCCCAATTTCAACCAGTGCAATTGCGCCAGCAACTTTTTTTCTTTTTCTTTCTTTTGGCCAATGCTAATATGTTGTCTGTCAGTGTGCTATTTAACTATCTCTTTTAGTTTCTTGTAAACGCAGCTTATGGTGTTTGCTACATGACATCATCACTAAATCTTCTATGCGATTTTAACTAGTAATTAAATGAATCAATCGTTATATACTCATTCAAGCTGGTTTACACCATCCAGTTCGTGAAATTAGAAACTTGGGTTAGTATAGAACAACGTATATTAGTGGACGGAAATGGTGACGAAGCCTTCATATTGAAGGACTTGCTCATGTCAAATTTGATGTTACGAAAAGTTGAAAGATAATATCGGCAAGATGAGTACGAGTGGGACTGGTTTTGGTGCTAGCAATCGCACCCATGAAGCTCTGTTCAAGGAGGACGAAGATGCCATCGGACGTAACATTAAGAAACTCAAAGAGGACACAGTTATGAGGGAGAATGGGCAACCAGTAGAGCAAAAAGGGACACCATCTCCATGTTCCTACAAGGAGAAGTTAACGTAGAGGGTGACACTAATGAGCTCTTTAAAGAATGGCTGCTAGAGGAGCAAAAGCTACTGCCCAAGTATACAGAGGAACAAAGAAAGATTATTAAATCCTTGCTGACGCTACCAGTGTCAGATGAAAGATTAATAAAGCTATGCCTGCCGTGGAAAGATGCGATAGTTATCACATTGTTAAGGTGAAGACTCAGAAGACAAATGAAGGACAAACTCACGAAGTTATGGGGGACATATGATTTTGAGCTCATAGATGTAGAGAATAACTATTTTGTAGTCAAATAAAAAAACACCACCTTCAGGCAAAAAGTGCTCACCGAAGGTCCTTGGGCCATCCAAGTATACTCTTTGGCAATTCAAAGGTAAAGCCCCAACTTCAACCCTCGTTGTGACACAATGTGCAAGTTGGCCGTATGGATCCAAGTACCCAATCTACCTCTCCACTACTAATGAAGAGTTCCTTAAGGAGGTTGGTAACTTTGTTGGGAAAACGCTGAAAGTGGATTTGAACACACTATCGAATGTTCAAAACAATGATCCCGGAGTAGAAAGAGGAAGCTTTGCAAGGGTTAATGTAGAAATGATCTCTGCAAGTAGCTTTATCCAAGAGTAGTTATTAGAGATTTGGTTTTTAATGTTGAGTTTGAAGGATTAAATATTATTTGCTTCAAGTGTGGCAAGTATAGGCACAAGATGGAAGACTGTCCATCAAACCCTGTTCAAACTCTTAGCTAAAGTGCAGAAAATACGCCACTACAAGAACAGGGCCAGGAAACAAGTTCAACTATCAAGAAGACTTGCATCCCATTGGAGGAGGAAATTGGACCATGGATGGTGGTGAAGCACAATCAATGGCCGAGAAACTGGAGACAAGATGGAAGCAAGGGACAAGCTACAAAATAAAGCGAGTTAGAAAAGCTTAAGAAAACTAAGACACAAAAGCTTGTAACCTTGGGATTTACAGTACTTGCTGACCTAAAGGAAGGAATGGAAGGGCTTGAGTCAAACGCTAGCAAGTCCAAGGTTAAAATAGGTAAATGGAGGAAAAAAGAGGACAGAAGAATTGCAGAGAAAGGGTAAGGAGTAGCAAAGACGTATGATGTAACACCTCAAAAAGGTTGAGGCGCATTTACCTTAGGTGAAAAGCAAGCCCAAAAGTGCAGCACACATTATGTGGGCTAGTCTCCAAAGAAGACCAATGTTGGTGTGATGCTGATGGAAAAAACCAAATCTAAAGGGTTGAAAAGAAACCAATCCACCAGGCCCAAAATTATTTGACCTACTCAGAAAAGGAAGCGAGTTACACAAATTCACCAAGTTGTGAAAGGATCAAATCTAAAGATGGGCCCGCTGAGTATGGAGAGGGAGATGTAGGAAGCCTAACGAGTAGTGGCCTAAGATAAGCAGGAGGAAACAATCAAACCAAACAAGAAAGTTGTGGACCCAAATACTACTAAACCAAATACTTCTAATCAGAACCCAGAGACATCGAAGAAAATGCGCCCATTGATGTCGAAACCTCCAGACTTAGCAACGGAGGTAATTAGAGGTTAGGCCCCATTACATTTGTGTGCATCAACACCTTCCCTAGAAGAAGCCATGGAAGAATTAGCGGATGAGGATTGCTATGAGGATTACCAAGAGAAGGATCCTATGACGCTGTGATGTGAACAGTCTTGTGCCTTGATTCCACAATTTTATGGAAGTGATTTCATGGAATTACAGGAGAGCCGTGGCAAGAAGCTTTCCCTTTAGAGTCAATGACCTTCTGAGAGGGAAGGATGTGAAAATCCTAATTTTAATGGAAGCTCATACGAGTGGTAGAAAAGCATATAGAATTATAAGGAGACTGTGGTTGTCAAATTGGATTAGAATTGAAGCTTTTGGGTACTCAGGTGGCATTTGGCTTTTGTGAAATGAATCTTAGGTGATAGTGGAGTACTTGCAATCCACAACACAACTACTACATGGCCATATCAAGAACCGGGATAGTGGTAAGTCCTTTTGGCTCAATTGTGTTTATGGGGAAACAACCCAAAATCTTAGAAAATTTTTGTGGGATGACCCCTGCTCTATGGGACAAGATATGAACGAACCTTGGCTTGTCATGGGTGACTTTAATGTATATTTAGAACCAGGTGATAAACTAGGTAGGGTTGCGCCTAATAGTCAATCTATGAGGCAATTTAGAAAATGTATTGAGTAAACGTGTGTAATGGAAATTGAAATAGTGGGGGATAGGTATACATGGGAGAAGCAACATGTGAAGGAAAGGATTGATTGGGCTTTTTGTAATATACAATGGAACCGTGAACTCCTAATGGCTAGAGTTTATCATCTAGCCAAATTCAACTCAGATCACAGACCCCTTTTGATAAGAAATAGTGATACTACCCAAGTTCACAAAGGTCAGCATATGCTCAGATGCCAAGCTGCTTGGGCAATTGAACCTGATTTCCAAGAGGTGGTACAAAATTCATGGGCCAGGGGGGACTAGATTGAGGGGGTAAAGAACTTTCAAGAAGAGGCAATTGTGTGGAACAGACAAATGGTGGGAAACATTGTTCAAAAGAAGAAAATGCTACTTAAAAGAATTGAAGGAGTAGATAAAGCAAGAAGCAAAAGGGATAATCAAATGCTAGTCCAAGTGGAAAAGGAACTATGGGCAGAATACAAGGTCCTAGCTCAGGAAGAACTCTTATGGTACCAAAAAGCTAGATGTCATTGGCTGAAGTAGGGGGATAAGAATAGTAATTTTTTTCATGCATTAACCACTCTTTAGAGGAAGAAAGAAAGAGCGGAAGCTTTGAAAAATGAAGAAGGAGTGTGGATAATTGATTAATAGGCCCTAAAAGAGATGTTTGTGGAATACTATAGAGAACTATTCAAGGCGAAAACCCAAACTCAAGGAAAGTTGAATTCAAAATGTATTATCCATGTCCAAGTTATGAAGAACTACAACAGATCCACATAAGGGTGTAATGGATGAGTAGAAAAAAGTAGCTGCCTTCAACATAAGTGCGTTTAAAGTACTTGGACTTGACAGGATTCAAGCTTTCTTCTTTCATGATCAATGGCACATTATTAGAAAAGCTATATGTTCACAGGTAAGAAGGATTTTTTATAACCTAGGCATGATCTTTGATCTGAACTCCACCCACGTTGTGTTAATCACTAAGATGGATAAGCCAGAGACAGTCAAGGATTTTAAACCCATATCTTTGTGCAATGTTAGCTACAAAATAATGTCAAAGCTGATTTCAAATAGACTGAGGAGAGTGATGGATAAACTGGCAGGAGCACATCAATGCAGTTTCATAGTGGGATGGCAAGCAATGATAATATTATCATTGCACAAGAAGTTATACACTCTATGAAGATGAAAAAAGGAGAGAAATGCTTTATGGAAATCAAGGTAGACATAGAAAAAACGTACAATATGATTGATTGGAATTTCATTGATGACATGCTTAGTAAAATTGGGATTTAGGAAAAGTTGAGAAAGGTAATCATGGCTTGTATTAGCACTTTTGAGATGAGGCTAGTATGGAATGGCCAACCCTCATAGAGCTTTCGTCCCTCTAGAGGAGTTTGACAAGGTGACCTAATATCACCGTACATCTTCACCTTATGAGAGACTTAGTCATATCATTGAGGATAAAATACAAGAAAAGCGATGGAAACCAGTGAAACTAAAAAGAAGAGGTCCGGCAGTTATATATCTTTTCTTTGCAAATGACCTCATCCTATTTGCAGAAGCCAGTAATGAGCAAATTGAGGTGATAAACAGTTGCTAACAAGAGTTTTGTAGCTTTTTGGGACCAAGGATAAACAAAAACAAGACTAGAATATGTCATTCCAAGAATGTACACTTCTATAGAGCAGTTGAATTTAGCTGGAATATGGATATGAGAATTAGTGGTAATCTAGGAAAATACCTTGGCATTCCCGTAATACATAAAAGAGCATCAATGCCCCTATTTGCTCCAATTTTGGAGAAGACACAAAAAGGACTAGCCAAATGGAAATGCAAGCGTCTTAGTCTTGCTGGGAGAGCTACTTTAATCAAATTGGTAGTCACATCTCTTCCAAATTATTTCATGCAAACCATGTTGCTTCCAAGAAAGCTCCTTAATGAATTTGATAAAGCTAGTAGAGGATTCTTATTGGGATCCAATAAAGATGAAAAGAAATTCCATTTGCAATCATGGAATAAAGTGACAAAGAAGAAGAAGCAAGGATATCAAAGACTTAAAATCCCAAAACAAAGCTTACATTAAAGAAGCTCGCCACTAATAAGAAAAGTTTATAGGTACGAGTTCTTAGAGAGAAATATTTTTGTGGAAGGAATGACATGCCTAACATTAAAAAATGTGCAAATTCCTTGCTCACTTGAGGGAGTAAAGTATCTATTTGGGACAAATTCTCACATGGCCGTGCTAAAAGAGTGGGAAATGGTGAAGGCACCCAATTCTAGATAGGGTCTTGGTGTGGCCTGAACTTCCCACTAATCTCTCTAGTGGATGAGTCATCTCTGCAGTTTGATGTAAATGAGAAAGTGGCGGAATATGTTGATGACTTAGGAGAATGGGATGTGACTAAGATGAGGTGCCAACTGCCTAAACTATATCACTCGCACTTGTTACGGTAGTAACTAAATCATATTTAGTTATTTAGTGTGTGTATTTTATTATTTGTTTAGATAATATTTATCTAATACTGGATAAGCCAAGATTATAGGGATATGGTATTAAATATTAGAAAAGGTCATATTTGTTGTGATATGATAAGATTCTGTAATCCTCATAGTCTACATATAATATAATTAATGGGGCTATCGCATTATCAAGCCAAGCCCTAATTTTCAGAAATCTCTTCTTAATTTAATTTGGTACCAGAGCCCTAAGCTAATCGCCCTTTTCTCCAAATACGACACCATGACTAGCAGCGACAACAACAACACTACTTCCTCTAAAAACTCTACCAACGAGTCGCCCTAATTACCCGTTTCTGAAGTTGCGTTATCTTCATTTGCCAAACCAAATTTGTTCTTTTCTTCTTTAACTCAGGCAATTTCTGTCAAGCTGGACAGAAACAATTATGCACTCTGGTGCTCTTTAGTGCAATTGTTAATCATTGGCAACAATTTGGATGGCTACCTTGATGGAACCAAATCTTGTCCAGATCCGATGATACGTGATGCAGGGAATAGTCAAGTGAATCCAGCCTTTAGAGAATGGGTTTCCACTGATGAGCTATTATTAGGATGGCTGAGAAATTCGATGATCGTTGAAGCGGCTGGTCAGCTAATTCATTGCAATACCTCTACTGACTTATGGAAGACAGCTAAAGATTTATTCGATGTTCAGTCTCGTGCTCGAATGACTCTTCTTCAAGCAGAATTTCAACACACTCAAAAAAATGGCGTTGGGAATAGTAAGCAAATAGAGGTTCATAAAATAGGGTCTAGTAAAATCTCTGGAATTAATAATCATGTGATTGATGCTAAAAGGGTTTATTATGCACCAAATATTGCCAAGAATTTATTCAGTGTTTATAAAGTTACTCTCGATAATCATGCACTTGTTATATTTGCTTCTGATGGTTATTGTGTGAAGGATAGAAAATCCAGGAGACTCTTGCTACAAGGAGGAGTGCATGATGGGATGTACAGAATAAAGAATCCGAAGAATAAAAACTAGTCACTAGTTGCAACTATGCAAAAGACCTTGTCTAAAGCTAAAGTTCAGAAATGACACCGAAGATTAGGATAACCTTCTAGTAGAATTCTACATCTTATTTTGCGTAGCAATGATTTAAATTTCAATGCAAATAAAAAGATTAGTTTTTGTGATTCATGTTAGTATGGAAAGATGCATGCTCTACTATTTAAATTTTCTAACTCTCATGCCTCTTGAACTCATGCACACTGATTTGTGGGGACCAGCTCCAATTACTTCAAGTAATGGATTTAAATTTTATGTGGTGTTTGTCGATGATTATAGTTAATACACGTGGTTATATCCATTAATGCATAAGGATGAAACATTGAATGCCTTTAAGAATTTCAAGAATCTAGTTGAAAATCAGTTTAGTACAAAAATTAAAACTTTGCAAAGTGATTAGGGAGGTGAATACAAAAGGTTTACTACATTGGTGAATGACTTAGGAATTATTTTTAGGCAATCATATCCTTATACCTCTTAACAAAATGGGAGAGCAGAAAGGAAATATAGGCATATTATGGAAATGGGACTAACTCTTTTAGCTCAAGCTAAAATGCCTCTATTTTATTAGTGGGAAGCCTTTCATACTGCTGCCTGGTTAATAAACAGATTATCATCTACTGTGTTGGGAGGAATGTCACCTTACTTCAAGCTTTTTACTAAAAATCCAGAGTTAGATGAACTAAAAATATTTGGTTGTTTATGCTTTCCTTGTCTAAGACCCCATAATCAACACAAGCTTCAGTTCCACACTACTAAATGTGCTTTTCTTGGCTATAGTGATTCTCTTAAAGGTTTTTGATGCCTGGCTCCCACTGGTAAAATTTATGTTTCCAGACATGTGGTATTTAATAAGGATGAATTTCCCTTTACTGCATGTTTCCTCAATACCAAACAGCTACCTGAAGAAGAGATTCAACTAGCTAGCTTCTTTCAAATCTCATCTTCCAATACTACGATGTCTAATTCTACTTCACCTTAGCCTCTCCAAACATATCAAAGGAGGCAGCAAAATGTTGTGATATCATCTTTTCTTGGAAAGGCAATTGCTACTGAAAATAGTTAGTTTTAGCAAGATCTTTTTCCTCTAGCTCAATAAGAATTAGTAGAATCCAAATCTGGAAATGTGGTGCAGTTAGCAGATGAGAAGAATTCTGATGATGAAAGCAGTTATGATCCAAAAAATACAATATCATTCGCAGAAGAGAGGAGTTCTGCTCCTGTAAATTAGAGCCATGATGACTAGAAGATAAATGACAAGTCCAGGACCAGTTCTGAAACATCTAGCAAATCTATACATCCTATGATGACCAGAAGTAAGACATTAATAGCGAGAAATCAACAGCAGAACCTGAACTAATAGCAGAATTCGGATGTAACAACATTGCTGTCAATAATTAGTCCCAGCAGTATAAAAAATTCACAAAAGGAACCAGCCACAGTTGCAGAAGCAATGCAAACAAAGGAGTGCAAGCAAGCTATGAAGAACGAGTTTGAAGCACTAATTAAGAATGAGACTTGGTCTCTTGTTCCCTACACTGGACAAGAGAACATCATTGATAGCAAGTGCATTTTTAAACTTAAATTCAAACCTGATGGTACTATTAAAAGACATAAAGCAAGATTAGTAGCAAAAACTTTTCAACAAGATCTTGGAGTGGACTTTGGAGAAACATTTAGTCCTGTATTGAAAGCTGCAACACTTCTAGTTATTTTGACTATAGCAGTATTTTTCAACTGGGAGATCAGACCACTGGACTTTAATAATGTGTTTCTCAATGGGGATCTCCATGAGAATGTGTTCATGACGCAACCTAAAGGATTTGAAAATGTTGAGAAACTAGAATATGTTTGCAAGCTTAATAAGGCAATTTATGGGCTTAAACAAGCACCATGCGCCTAGTATGAAAAGCTTAAGTATACCTTAGCAGGTCAGGGATTTCAAAATTCCAAAAGTGATACCTCACTTTTCTTCCTAAGGAATAATTATGTTGTTTTCTTCATTCTCATCTATGTAGATGACATAATCATAATAGGAAGTGATTGGCATGGCTTAAAAACTCTCTTGCAAAAGCTTGGCTCTTTGTTTAAACTAAAAGATCTAGGACAACTTAGCTATTTTCTGGGAATTCATGCCTATAGAGATGGTACAGGTATCTATCTCAACCAGTAAAAGTATATAGTGAGCTTACTAGAGAAATTCGGCATGGAGAAAGCTACCACTTGTCCTGTGCCTGGTAAGTGGGAAAGCTCTATCAACTAGTGATGGTAATCCTATACAGCAACCATGTAACACCTTACTTTTAGACTCATTTCCCATGAATTAGATTCTTTTTAAGTCTGATTATACTTGATTCTAAGCTTGACTCACATAAGAATGAAAATCAGAATTTCCAAAATTTTCGGTTACTGTTCATATGGTAGTTTCCACTTTGCCAACTAAACTTTAAAAATTCATAACTAATTCTAGAAAAATCATTTCATAGTGATTCAAATCTATAAAAATAGATAAAATCATTATATACATGAAAAAAAATATGAAACAGAGTATTCTCTTAACCAATTTATACAGTTTATTCCTCAAACATTTACTATATATTTGATCATTTTTTCTTCCCCAAGATTTTGACCTTATATTTAAAAATTCATATCTCATTATATCCTGATCAAAATCATGCATTCTTTATGTTATTGTAAATCCTTGTGAGTCTACTTTCTAGAAATATTTTTCTTGTATATTTATTCAACTTGTATAGGGTATGACATTAACTTAACTATTATGGGTCAAAACACTATCTCTATTGGAACAGTTTTAGGAGAAATTACATAACTCCTTCTTTATAGCTCCAAATGGTTTCAAACCAGTGCATTCATTCCCTAAAACTTGGAGCTTTCCATAAATGCAAATCACTAAATTTTTGGAGCTATACACGATTTTATAATGCCTTTTGAAAAATCTAGTGTTCACAATGTAGGCTCCAGTTTTTCTAACATTGTCCAGTTCTGAATCCTAAATTCAAAAATTCATTATAGTTCATACATTTATCCAATTCAAGTTCTCTTTAACTCTATGAAAAGCTTGTTCTGTCTACTTTAAGAGCATATATAACACTTATATAGGATACACTATTTTGAATAGAGTTCCCCTACTCAAATCAATACTGGTCATCTCAAACCAACTTATGTCATAACTCATATAATAAACTCATAAACCTCATGCATCAACATTTATTGTTCCAAATCCACACATAACATCATAAGAGGACTTTAAGGAACATAATCGTATATAATTACAGAATTTCATCTCATATATACATGATACATATTTTTTCAACTTAACATTATAACTTACAAAATTAAGTAATTCTCCATTATCTTCTTCATTTCCCTTGCATTTATTTGAATACTTCCATGTCCTTGCCCTAACATAGTTAATATTTGAAAAGGAATGAGATTCAAAGAATCTGAGTAGTTACACCCAATTATGCAAGCATATTATCATAACATCTCATAAAATCATCAATGGTAATCATAAGATCATAAATTCATATTATGCCATACAATTTCATAAAAATTTTGGTATGGTAACACCTTAGAAAATGGACATCCTAGGGTCATAAAACCCTTCAAACAACCATCCAGCAATGCAAATTCATCACAAAGTATCCAAACAAATATATAGCATAGTTATAGAATCATGAAAATCAAGCATGATAACATTAAGCATAAATGGGAAAACAACTATATTCTTACTCTCCAATGATTTTCAAACTTTGTGGACACTTCCATTAATCTTAAAACACTTCTTGAAACCCTATAACATCATGAAATAATACCATGAGCCGCTGATTCATTAAGCTCAATCATAAAGTGGCATACTTGATCTAAAAATTCCATTTTGTTTTCCCTTGAGCTTTTCTTATACAACATCATTGTTCTTGCATAATTTGGACCCAAGAAATCCATTTTTGAGGTCAAAAGTTTCAAATTCCATCTCTATCAACAAACCCTAATTGACTGAAAATGATAAGAAAATTGGAGAAAAATATTTCCTTCAAACTAGCTACAATAACTTGTGATTTCTTGCTTCTTAGAACTTGTCTAAGCTCTTCCCTTGGTTTATTTCATTAAAACTCCACTTTCTCTTTCAAGAACCTCCATGGCTGAAATCATACAGTGAGAGGAGGGGAGAAAATTTCAAGAAAACTAGCCCATACAACTTAAAAACTATGTTAGAACACTTGAGAATTACAAGAGGATTACTTACCAATTTTTCTTAGATTTTTCTCCCTCTTTTCCTCCTTTTTTCTTTCCTCACGTAAGATCCTTCTTCTTGCTGTTTTTCAGAGCACTTTCCTTTCCTTTCTCAAGTGTTTAGTTGGCCAAAATGAGAAGGGAGCAAAAGAAATGGTTATAAAATCATTAACCAATCATCTCATGCCATTTTCCCCTCTTTTTTTTTTTAATGCTTTTTAAAGAAGTAGTCCCAAAAGCCAATTAAATAATCCCATTTGTTCACAAGGAAGCAGCTGGTCATGCGTGGAATGAGAGGATGAAATAGGATTATCTCACTTAATCACTTACTTAGTCATGCTTTACCTTAATTAACCTTAGTTAGCTACTTGAGTCACTTTTCTTTCATTAAAACAATTAAACAAATTTCATCCATGTCCTAGCAATGGCATGAAACGCCATATTAAGGGTAATTTGTACAAAAATTGCTTCATAATTTTAATTGGATCAAAATAACATTTATCGATTAAATTTACCCATATCGATTGAATATTTTTTCCATCTTTGTTATTATATTAGTACATGATTATCCAACAATTATTTTTGGACTAAAATATTATCTTGGTCCAAAATATAGTTTAACAAGACCTAATTATTGTCCTTGAATTCGTACTGTCTTTTTCTACAGTATGAAATAACCTTTATCGGGTAAAATATTAATATTAAACCCTAATTACCCAATAAATATTATTTTGATCTTAATAAATTTCATGCTATATTCCATTGGGCTTATCTTATCGAGCGATTCATTTTGACTATAATTTTTTATATTTACAAAAATACCCTTGACCTAGGATTAATTTATAATTTTTAAAACTTTCAGGTCATTAACTGTAATTTTTCCCAAACTTATTTTCTCTTTTTCCCCTTCTGCGTTGAGTTATTATTAAGTCATCAATTTGTAAACATTCTTAACTCTTAGGGCCAAAATATAATTTTTTTATTTTTTTATTTAACCTGAAAAAATAACATCTTTACCCCTTCAGTATCTCTCCATTTTTCTCAATTCCTTTTATATTTTACGATATCAACTTTTTCATTTTTGAGTCTTCAATTCATTATTCACATTTTACTTCTAATTTGAAAAATATCATTTTGCCTTAACCTGAGTCAAAAATTAATTATCCATTCTTTCGGGCACTTTTTTATAATTTCACCCAAAGACTAATTTTTTTATTATTTCTTTTTCACTATTCACATTAACTTCAGATTAATTTATCTCTTAACATGGACCTCCTAACTACGCAATATTTATACCGTTGCGCTCAGCTCGAAACGGACTTCTATTCAAGTGGTATATTGCATATTTTTCGGGATAAGTTCTGAAATTAATTTCTGTTAGAGACCTTATGGAAAATTAATTCCAATTACGGATTAAGCATAACTTCTTCTAAAAAGTAAATGAGAAATTAATTCCTTCTAAGACCTCATTATATATAGCATTTTTATCTCACTATGTTTCTCATCTTTCATTCATTTTATAACATCCCATAAAAATAGAGATATTACAAACCATCTATCTAAAAAAGTGTTGGGGGTGCCTTGCAGTATCTAACTAATACTAGACCTGACATCAGTTTTTCTGTCAAAAAACTTAAGTCAATTTTTGAGTTATCCAACTGATATGCATTGGAAAGAAAAGAGTTTTCAGATATCTAAAAGGTACTCAAACCTTTAGTATTCACATAAAACCAAGTGAGTCCTTGAATATGCATAGCTTTACAGATGCAGATTAGGCTACATGCCCTGATGATAGAAAATCTGTGGCCGAGTATTGTGTATATCTTGGTGAATCTTTAGTATCTTGGTCTTCCAGAAAACAAAAAGTTGTGTCCAGAGCAAGTACTGAAGCAGAGTATAGGGCCCCGGCAGGTTTGGCAGCAGAATTAGCTTGGATTCAATCTTTACTTGATGAAGTTAAGATCTCAACCAACAACACACTCATCATATGGTGTGATAACTTGAATGCTTCAGCATTAGCTTCTAATCCAGTGCATTGTGCTACAAACAAGCAAATTGAGCTTGATGTGCATTACGTGAGATAGAGTGTTGGCGAAACAAGTAGAAGTCAGATATGTTCCTACAGCTGATCAAACTGCAGATTGTTTGACCAAACCACTAACTCATACATGATTTAAGAGACAAGCTTGGAGTCTGACACATCCTTAAGGTTTAAGGGGGTGTTACGGCAATAACTAAATAATATTTAGTTATTTAATGCTTGTATTTTATTATTTGTTTAGATAAGATTTATCTAATACTAGACAAGCCAAGATTATAAGGATATGATATTAGATATTAGAAAAGGTCATATTTGTTGTGATATGATAAGATTCTGTAATCCTCATAGTCTATATATAATATAACCAGTAGGGTTATCGGATTATCAAGCCAAGCCCTAATTTTCAGAAATCTCTTCTTAACCTAATTGCACTCACCCTCCTAGTGCCATAAGGGGAGAGGATGTATTCTTGTGGAAACCAACACTGAATGGCAATTTTACTGTTAATTCTACATATGATTTTATTGTTGCAGGGACTGGATCAAAGCACCTACACCTTTGGCGACTCATCCAGAAATGGCGGGGACATGAGAAGATCAAAACGGTCTACGGCTAGTGGCACAAGATAGAATTCACACTGTAGCACTCAGAAGGCAAAGAGGCCTACAACAGACAAGACAATGTCCCTTAGGTTGTCAATAGCAGGAACATATGCACCGAGTAAGGGACTGCCATCAAGCTGAAAAGAGATGGAAAGAATTCATCTGGCCAGAACTTTGGACAAAATTCAAGCAACTAGAAAGGAATGAATGGATCAAATAGAATGCTAGAACAGAGGCAGGCAAGGAGCACCCAAGTCAGGTCCCTTGGAAGGTACTATTTGCATACATTTGATGGGACATATGGGTGAGTAGATGTGATAAATTATTTGCAACTGTGGTTGTAAATGGTTCCCTCCAGGTTGGATATCAACGGAATTACACTCAACCCCAGAAGCAAGCAGAGAGCATACATTTCTTGGCATGGGAAAACATATTTCATGAATTTTGTGTAAACGAATTCCTCAATTCTAATGTGTAGAATACTTGTATTTGGTTAAATCAATTCTATTAATGAGTAGCTTGCTAAACTGATCTAGAGGACTGTATTCTGTTAATACTTGTATTTGGTTATTTCTGTTAATACTTCTTCACGAGCATATACTTACATAATGCATATATACATACTCTACTCATGTTGCATCTGCAATATTCATTCAGAATCCTCTTTCACTCCCACTCTGGTTCGCCTCTGTGTAAAGTATTAAAAACACTATGAAACGCCAAAAAGAAGCTTGGCTGAAATAGACATCAATCCTTGGACAAGGTTTATTGTTCGGTTGTGTGTAAACACAGTCAGTCACGACAGAGAATTTCCGCTAAAAAAGACATTAATCCTTTGATAAAGTATACACCTAAATGGTCTCACACAACAAACATCTTTCCTCCTCACTTTCTCCTCATGAAGGGGTCTCTAAAGAAACATGGGAATCATCACAACATCCCCGAATTACAAACAATTTACCCAGTATAAAAATTCTCACAAAGCTATAACTAAGAACCACATAAACAAAATACCAACACGCGTCAAAGGTGATTAATAACCATTAGATCACCATGAAAAGCTAGCACACGCAGTGTATCAAAATATTAAATTTCATAATGATTTCTACTGAATGACTTGAAATAAGTTTAGAATGACTTGAAATAAGTTTTCTTCGACTTTCAAACATTAGCAGCCTTCGAGTTTTGCAGGAATCATTCTTCCCTGCCTTCCTATGTATTGCCTTCGTAGGTGAATTAGAGCAAGAATATAGCACTTCAAAATTAATAGTGAATAAGTTAAGCACAGGAAGTCTATTTGAACCAGTTGCTACCTCTATTACATTCAGATCCTTTGCCTTGTTATTTGTGGCGCAACAACTTCCATTAAATAATGTTAATTGATTGCGAGACGACAATCAACCAATGCAGATTCTAAGCATTCATTTAAAAGAATCAACCCCAATCATAGATATTCAGTTGAAATTAACAAAAAAGGTGTTTTAAGATCGAAGACATTTTACAAATCTAAAGCAGTATGCGAATCTAACCCACCCAAATGATAAGTTAAGCACTAATCCAGCAGATTCTACATGAAAGGTATGCTAATATCAATTGGTTCGATCCTTCCAAGCAAGAGATACCTCAGAAATCTCTTGCCATAACTACTTTAAAAAAAAAAACTTCTGCTCAGAAAATTTAGAATTTTCATTCTCATTGATTTTGAAAATCTCTGAAGTCTGGCATGTGAATTAATTCTAAATTCATCACAGCAGAATAGAGAACTAAATAAATGGAACACTATTACCAATAATTTCTTTCATCAAAAGATTGAAATATGTCAAGTTAAATTGAAAAAAGAATGAATCAGACTTAAGCTCAGAAAATTTAGAACCGCCATGCTCATTGATTTTGAAAATCTCCTTAGTCTAACATGTGAATTTATTAAGAATTCATCACAGCCAAAATAGAAGAACAAAACGATTGGAACAATGTATAAATAACTACAAAAAAAAAAGAATAGAAAATCACTCTACACAACTTTTTTCAAAAGTCATCACGTAGGAATAACTTGAGCAGCACATTAGTCGCTGCTCTCATTAGTAATAAGAAATTTTCGGCTCAGCTTTGAATCGGAATAGTGTATGTTGCCACTAAGGCAAGTAATCACAGAGCAGCCGCCACTAAAATTCTCAGAATTTCTTTACTAACAATTGTATGAATTTAGAAAAGAAGAAAAAAATTTTAAGGGCCAAGGAAAGTTCGCAAAGAGAGATCAGAAAATGGTTATGTAATTGTCGGTCACAGTGAATCAGAAACACGGACCAATATAAAAATCATCACTTCTCCTCGGTTGCGATTTACAAAGAGTTATTAATAAAAATTGAACATAAATTTTTTAAAAAAAAAATAGAAATTTTTTTTTTTAAAAATAGAAAAACAGATACGAACCAATCATCAGAGACTTAAATACAACGAATCATGAAATTTATCCATCATATTGTTGCAGTTTTCTCATCAGAGATTGGATTTCAATTTCGACGGCATGAACCAAAAAACAAAACTAGAACAAACATTACAACACATATATGGTGAGATTCTCCCTGACTGTAGAAAACCCTGATCAATAATAAGAGTACCATAACAGCAGCAATAGGCTATGAGGCAATGGAAGAGAGCAGGGTTTTGAAGCCACAATATATAAGCAGCTGCAGGTAAGTAGGCGAAGCCTCCAGAGTGTAGAAACCCTAATCTAAACGATAGCTGAAAACACAGACCGATATTTTTGGGTCCAAAAAAAGCCCACAAAACACCATTTTATTGGGGGCCACAAAAGCGTAGTTCTATTCAATGTTTTTTTTCCCCCAAAATTCAATGTTTACTAGTTTTATTTTATTTTTTTTACCGATTCACTTGTTTTGTTTAGCTTGTCAATTTTAGCCATCATTCATTACTCATTTTTTTCCAACATCAACATTAGAATTTATTAATATAAAATATAAAATTTATAGGAAGATGAGAGGTTATAAATAGTGAGATTCCTTTATTAAATTCAAAATAATATGAAGAAATATGTCTAGTTTTTCAAATTTTAATATTAGTTTTCCTTAAAAAATATAACATAAAGTAAAACTAAATTTTATAATTTAAAAAATAATAATTTAATGAGAAAAATATTAAGCATTAAATTAAAATGATTAAAGTTCAACAAAACATGTAATATGTTCCTAACAGAGGCATCAATGTCATAGTTCTTGGTCTGGTAATCAGCAAATCAGTTCACAAAAACAAAAAGATGGTGGGATATTATTTATTGGGCGCCAGGACTGATAGGTAGCTGGAAAGGGGCTCATCCTTGTGAATTTGGACCTATGAAACTTTGGGCTCAGGCCCATTTTATCTTGTTGTTTCTGAGTCCGCTTTCTTTACAGCTTTTTTTGAGAATAGTGCGGAGTTTAGACATTATCTGAGCCTTGATTGAGAGAATTGAGATCAAGATTTTATTTTATTTTATTTTTGCTTCTATTTTATGAATACATCGAGAGAATCTATAAAACACCTCTGCTTTAAAAAAAAAAAAATAGACGCACTTATATCTGATACATAATATGATATGATATGTATATCATATTTATGCATACGTATATATCATTACCATTTTATATCTATCTATATAGCTTAAAATTTTTAAAGTAAAATAGGATAATTTGAAATTGTTATAAATATTTTATAGTTTATTTAACTATTATAGTATAATTTTTTAATATTTAACACTCATTTTTAATAAGTATATTTATTAATTATATACATAAATAATTATATAAATAATATTATATATGTATAAATATCCACCGGATATATCCTAAATTTTTAAAAATTATCATATTTTTTTATATATATATCATATTATATTATATTATATTTTATAGGTGTATCCATACCACTACCTACATAGGAGAGAGAATAAGTAACAGAAAAGCCGTTTATATCATAAAAAGCCAATTTCAATTCTGTTCAAGAATCTTGGCCCAAAACGAAATCTGTTCAACGGGATTTTACAAAATTATTGGGTTTCTATGAAATTTTACCAATACAGTTGCACATAATTGTAGAGTGAAATAGGAAGGGCACAAAAAAAATTATTGACCTGGATTGGATGTAATATTGTGCTAATTAACAGTATGACGAACTAGTGCTATCAGGCATATTCAAAACAATTACTTTACGTCTACTAATTACTTGTCATATAACGTTGTTGACATCTTAACTAGCTACCTTCGTGGCCAAGGAAAAAAAAATCTACGTTTATCAAACTTTTGCAGTAATGTCATATGAAATTATTTCCCGTTAAAAAAATATAAATTCAATCAAAATAGGAAATAAATCTCAATGTGTAAAAAAATTAAATAATACTGAGCCGTTATTTTTTAAGGGCATGAGCCTCTCTATGTAGGTAAACTAAAAGATAACAGAAATAGGTCAAGTAGGTATATATGAACAATAGATAACTACGTAAATGAGAAAATTACTAGAGTTGGTGTAGTAAATGCAAACATCGTAACGTGCTATAGCCAATCTGATCACTGACGCTAGTGGAAAAATATATGAAAGAATATTTGGAACCTTAATATCAAAGCGTACGTCCACTCAATCTCGTAATCACAAATTTACTTCAACCGATAGAAAATATGAGGGGTGTGAGGAGAGATTCACGCCTTGTACAAATTAATAATACACGCCAATAAAAGTCAATAAACCATTATTACCCGGTGTCAATAAAGCAAGAATAAAGAAATTCATTTCTACATGGAAACGATGTCGTCGTAAGATTGCTCCTCAGAACCCCACCCGGAAGGACAAAACGTTATGATATATTCAGACGACGTACAGCTCACCAGCGGAGGAGGTGTATCGAAGGCATAGCTATAATAACTTGGACATACCTCTTTGAATATCATGGAGTACACGTTTGGTTTGCACTTCCCTGGACTTCCAAATTCGTTTCTACAGCAGAACCTGTCATTATCAAAAGCCAAGCAAGCGCTCTTGCATGCTACCACCTGTCCTTCACCATTCAACACCTCAAGCTCGTGAGGGCACCATCTCTTGAGATCTTTCAAACACCCTTGGATGCTGCATTTCGGGTTTATTACTTTGGACGTGATCGAAACGGGGATGTTATAGCCATCGACAAGGCTCACGTCGTACAAGTTGGGCTTGCCTTTGTCACCTTGAAGCGAGACTTGGACTAGTGTTGCTGGCGGAGTGCCTATGAGGCCATTGCAGGCTAGCCTTCCGTCACAGTCTCCAGTTTCACAGGTGGGTTTCCAGTTCCTGGCGAAGTTGCAGCCAGTTCGGGCCCAGATGCGGCCGCTCCATGACCATGGAGCCACAACGCGGCTGGTCTCTCCCGGAGGAAGGTAGAAGCCACCGTCTGCTATAACTGGTTGGCCAGTGTTCGGTGCAGTGGCTGGCCATATTGGAAATGAGCATTTGTTATGTATGTAGAATGTGACTTGGTGTGCCCCTGCAATATTACCTGTATATATATAACGCAGAATAAATACTCGTTTGTGTATCCTCTATAATTCTATACGGTAAAATTCTCGTAGAATAAAATAAAAATGCTTATGAGATGTATTTTATGAAAAAATTCGAATATAGAGTTCTAAAGGATCAAACTCTGAATATTTATCTTCAAAACTTGATGTATGGAGACATATAAAGATGGGTCACATTTTGAGCGCTTCAAATTAATGATGATGGAATAGTTTGGAATGCAAATACCATATTGCAAAACAGAAAGCCAGGATAGGAAGAAGAAAGTAGCAATAGACCGAGGCAGCGATGGCATTGTATCGGATTCTGATTAAAGCGATTTGGTGAATGATCACTCCATTTTTCCGGGAAGGGGGTGGGGTTATATATATATATATATAGCTGAAAATTAAGAAGTGAGCCGAGATTTCTCCTTTAATTGTACTTTAAGGTTCTGGTGTGGATATTCTTCGGAGAAAAGGAAGAAGGAATAATTATGGTAATGTTGGAATTCAAGCATTGTAATTGCTTGAGTTGAGAGAGAGCAATAACCCATTTAAGGTAATGAAGGGCAACACTGAAGTTGACACGTGTACACCAGAATAAGGTAGTGTGAGGTTTTTGCTTTATTGCGAGGCCATCGAATTGACTCTGGAAGATCAAAGGAGAACCATCTGATGACATCAATTATCTCCGTGGGATGTAATCAGGGAAAATTGTGATGTCATGTATTTTTACCGTGCATTATTAAGCTTTGCAGATAGAATATGTAATGTGTAATGTATAATACAACTTTTAATAGTATTAAATAATAAATTTTCTATTTTAATGGTGTATAAATGAATTAGAATTATACATTATACATGTATATATATCGTGTAAGGTTGAGCTCTCTAAGATCGAGTTATCTCTTGATATATATCAGGTAGAATTTTTATTTTTATTTATTTTTTGGCCAGAAGATAGAATTTTTATTGATATAACCCTAATGGTTAATTCGGTTTGTTAATTATTATACCGAAGGAGAAAGCGTTAATCATCTTTTGCAATATACCTCAATGAGAGTAGGAATGGCTCTCCCAATCTCTTCTGGTATATCAAATTAACTTCAACCCCAAGATACTCAGGAATGGTTTTTTCAACCTCGAGATGCGTTAAATCAAACTAAAGGATTCTTCCTGGTCAAAAAAGAAAAAAAAAACTAAAGGATTCTTCCAATCGTATATATTGCTTACTCCATACGTGATTTGGTATCATCAGAACTTCATACGAGTCTAATTAAAGATATATCTTTTAAATTACATTTTTTCTGAATTTTCTTAATAACTACTCCCTTCCTTTTGAATTGACATTTTAGACATTTTATTTTGCTTATAAATAATTATCACTTTAAACTTTTAAAATGGTATCAATTACTTTTTTTGAATAATTTTACGCTTTAATAATAATTAAAAAAAGAAGAGAAGCGACATTAAAGAATAAAATATTTACAAACATAATTAATAAGAATATTATAATAAAATATAATTATATTTTATTAATTTTCTAGTTTTTTATTAGTTTTTAAAATTTACATACATATCTTCAAGTGTTAATTATCTGAAAATTGAGTATATCTCATTACCTTTTGCTGGTTTATAACTCCAATCTAGCCCTCGCTCTTCAAATTCTAGAAGGGGATTTTTGGCACCTTCTAAATAGGTTTATTAGTTCCGAGTAAGATCCAGTTTAATTTTTAGTTAGTTAAAAATGAGTTTTTGTAGAATTAATTTTATAATATAATTATAATAAAAATTAATTTTGAATTAGCGTGTTTATGTTTAAAAATTAATTTTGACAAAATTCACAATTTTTCTTTAAATTGAGCTTAAACTCTATTCCATAATTAATTTGATTTACTTGAACTAAAATTTATTCTTCATTTATTTAATTGAGAACATAATATATATCTGATGTAATATTTTTTTACAAGTTGTAGTTCATGGAGAATAAAATTTTGAATAAACATTTTAGTCATTAGATATAAGTAATTTTACGAAAATTTTATTTTTTTAATTTTTTTTATTTTTATTGGTCCATTTTTCTATAACTTTAAAATAAATACAGATAAGAATGAAGAATTAGAACGGAGAAACAGGTAGCCATCTGCTTATGCAGACACTAGTTTTGGCTCAAAACTGATTTTTCAACAGAGAAGCAAAAATCAATCACATATATATAAAATATATCAAACTCCATTTTTATCCCAAAATTTGGTTCCAAAAGTGATGTCAAGCAGGCACTAAGAGTTATTTCTTACACGACCTCATGGCGATTAATGGATGTAAACATGAATGCAACTTTTTGGACTATCGATTATTCATACTTAAATATGTTCTGCAATATTATACATTAGTGTACTCCTTTACCTTAAAATACGAAAAAGGACCATCTAGGATGCAACGTGTGAGGTTTCTTTTTTCTACTTAGTTTTTTTTGGGGATAACTTCTATACTTAGTTTTTTTAAGAGTTGTCGAAATATATACTGGTCGGCATGTGTTGCCAATGAGTTTTTTATTTCGCAATAAATAGGTCGAAGCCTATCAATAGAAAACTATGAGAGCAGTAATTGCAGAGATTCATAACTTTGTCCATTTGTTTTTCTTGATTTATGACAAGGTTTGTTATGGTGGGTCCAAATTTACTAACCCCCTTGTATGATTTGTGGTTCTTGGGAATATCCAATGGAATCAAAATTCACCCATTTTAATATTTTTTGCATTTGTCTTTGCTCACACACTATCCCCATGTCCTAAAAAGAACTGTGCTTTGGAGTTTGGAGCGAATTCCTTGCCCTTCATCATCGCAACCAAACCGGGATGATCCCATCCTTAAAAAATGGACGGTCACGATTCGCAGTTAATAATATAACCCCATAGGTCATGTGTCGCTGGAACCACAAGCTCCATCTACAGCTCCCAAGTAACGGTATTGAATGGATGATGGATTAAGGAGAGTGTATTTTTTTTAACGTGAAAGGCTTTTGTTTTGTCGTCCTCGTAATTAGGGTCACTCTCTCTCTTCCTCTGTAATTTTGTCTCCAAGCTGTAACGCTTTCTGGGACTGTGCAAGAGAGATGGTCTCAAGCCCCAACCCAGTCATCGGGTGTATCATCAATTCAATATATCATCTCATCTCCCTCACATTTCAAATTTGAACTCTGTCTTCAAGTTATTATTAATATTAATTTTTACCCTGCCTTTTTGGGTCCCCATGTTCAGCTCCCTTCGCGCCCGCGTCCCTCTCGCTCTCCCTTTGACCGCCTCGGTCACACTCCCCCACCCACTTGACCGCACCCACTTTTAACCAAACCTTCCTCTCTCTCACTTCCTCTATTGAACCAAACCTTTGCAGATCCATGGACAAGCCACCACTCATGAATGCTGACCACAATGATGCTGAATCTGTTATTGCCAGCACTAGCAGCCTCCAAGACTCCAATATTACTGGCAGTGCTAGTATTAGTCTGTGTAGTAGCAGTAGCAACGTTGAGACTCAGAGGAGCACTGAATCTATGACGGACTGTGAAGCCAATGAGGGCAGTTTTAGGAGCTTCTGCCCTTCCAAACCTCACAAGGGGAACGACATTAGGTGGGATGCGATACAATGTGTGAAGGGGAAAGATGGGGAATTGGGGTTGGGGCATTTCAGGCTGCTGAGGAAGCTGGGTTTTGGAGATATTGGGAGTGTGTATTTGGCTGAGCTCAGAGGGATGGGGTGTTTGTTCGCAATGAAGGTCATGGATAAAGGCATGTTGGCTGGAAGGAAGAAATTGGCCAGAGCTCAGACTGAGAGAGACATTTTGGGTCTGTTGGACCATCCCTTCCTTCCCTCCCTTTATTCTCACTTTGAGACTGAGAAATTCTCTTGCTTGCTAATGGAGTTTTGCAGTGGTGGGGATCTTCATACCCTCCGCCAGCGGCAGCAAGGCAAGCATTTCACAGAGCAAGTTGCCAGGTTAGTATCATAGCACAAGTACTGAACTTTAATGTCACCAATTGTATTTCCTTTGCTACTCAATCAAGTGAAGAAGCAATCTAGCTTAATGCTATTGGAGAGAATAAATTGAAGTATTGAGTTAGTGAAGTCTAGATTAAAGATTGGAAGGGACATTTTGTTCATTAGTCCAAAGAAGTATACTTTTCAGTTCACCTGCATGATCCATAGTTGTTAGGATTCGAGCAGTAGGCTCTTTGGTAAAAGCAGCTCGGTCTTGTAGCCAATCCTTATTAGTTATTTTAATCAGCACCCAGTGTTGATATTATGCTATTTGCATAATTTAGTATGTAAATGATTGTCTGGAAATCAACTGTTCTGGTTCTTCAGCGTCGTAGTCAGGCCTCCGTAATTATAAACTTCTACTGCCATTGGAATGCTATTAGGCTCAAAGTGTTTTGAATTTGCCATCTGATTGCTTCATTTTCCTTTTGCAGGTTTTACGCTTCTGAAGTGCTCCTTGCTCTGGAGTATCTGCACATGATGGGAGTGGTGTACAGAGACTTGAAGCCAGAAAATGTACTGGTAAGGGAAGATGGGCATATCATGCTCTCTGATTTTGACTTGTCATTAAGATGCTGTGTGAGTCCCACCCTTGTTCAGTCCAGTAAAGAACCATCTTGTCAGATCTCCTCCTACTGCATCCAGCCATCCTCATGCATCGATCCACCCTGCAAATTACCCGTTTGCGTGGAGCCTTCATGCTTGCAGCCCTCTTGCTTCAAGCCCCATTTTTTAAACTCAAAAAAGACCAAACCGAAGAGTGAAAAACACAGCTCAGCGAACTCAGACTCATTCCCAGTACTAATTGCTGAGCCAACTAATGCTCGCTCTATGTCATTTGTTGGTACTCACGAATATCTAGCTCCTGAAATTATAAGAGGTGATGGTCATGGAAGTGCAGTAGATTGGTGGACATTTGGTATTTTCTTGTATGAATTACTGTTCGGGAAGACCCCATTTAAAGGCAATGGAAATCGAGACACGTTGTTCAATGTTGTGGGTCAGAGTCTAAAGTTTCCTGAGGGATCAAGTATTAGTTTTGCTGCGAAGGATTTGATGAGGGGATTGCTTGTGAAAGACCCACAGAAGAGGCTTGGATTCAAAAGAGGAGCCACTGAGATCAAACAGCATCCTTTCTTTGAGGGTATTAATTGGGCTCTAATTCGAAGCATTCACCCCCCCGAGATCCCAAAACCACTTGATCTTTCATTTATGAATCAGACATCCAAGTCACCTTCAGTGCCTCCTAATGAAAAAGGTGCTGCTACTACTGATTCAGACAGGTCCTCCTCAGGTCCATACTTGGATTTTGAATTCTTTTAGTTATAAGTTTTTTTAGAAGCCAAACAGTGCTTAGCAGTAATGGCCCATGTACATTGTTGGCATTCGATTCATTTCATCAATGAAATCTTTTTCGTGTGGGCATTTAGCTACTCCTCATTTCGAAAAGAAAAGAAGGAACAGAAAAAAAAAATGGATAAAGGATTATATAAAACAGAAACGAAAAGAGGAAGCAACTTTTTGCCTATGTTCCTGCTGGGAGGGGACCTCCACTTGTGGGTCTAACTTTTCGGATCAGATTCTCTCCACTTTGCTTAGTCACTATTTGTCTGATATCTGAATTGACCCTGAAAATCCCCGAAACTTTGTCAAGGAATGAACTTTGTAAAAGGAGAACTCTGAACTAGACAACACATGGAAAAAAGTTGTGGGGTGGTGTGGGACGGGATGCATTTGGCAACGTGAAAAAATGTAGCGTCTCTGTCTTTCTGATTCTTGGCTCTCTTATAAGGGCTCATAAAAGTATGAGTAGCTTGCTTGAGTGCTTCCTTCTGGTGCTTTATTCCTCTGCAGTTTCAGCCTTTTTTTATTCGTATTTTTCTGATGATGATACTTTAATCATATCGTATGATTACTTTTCTCATTGAAGAAGTAATCGATGAAGAGTTCAGAGAGATACCCTAGCGTTTCGTTGTAAGAAAACAGAGAAGATGCTTATGTAACTCTTGCCTTGCCTTCCCTCCGATACAAGTTCTATCTGCGATGTTAATCATTAGATATTGGATGTATTATACTGATTTTGCCAATCTGTCAAATTTTTTGGCCGAAAATCTGACAGTTAATGAAGGGTAATAGCATTTTTTTTCTTGAAAGAAAAAATTTAAAAAAAAAAAAATAAATTTATTATAAAATAACATGTGTTAGTATTCATTCTTCCAATTTAACTACTTAGATTTTAGATTTTAATAATTTTTCTTAATTAAAATTCTTCTTTATAATTAATTTACTCTACCAGTCTCTGATTGTAATTTCCCTAAAAAATAAACTATATAGCATTTTGTCCTCTTATAAATTATGAATAAATTTTTTTGAAGTTAATAGTCAAAATATCCTATAAGAGGATAATATTTATTTCTTTTATAAAAAAATAACATAGTAAAAATATATATTTTAAAAATTTTAATTTCAATATTGGTATTTTTTGATAAGATGGACAAATTTCCTTTGAAATATTAGCTATTAAGGATAAAAGATAAATCTCTTCCAACTAGATTACCCTATGCATAATAGTATCAAATATACCTATCAACCACTGAAAAATCAAAACTCCAACCTTAATTGGTTATTTCAATATTATTTGTTTTATGTTAACAAACATAAATGATTAATTGAAATTTTAAAAGTAATTAATTAATAATAATCAAATACTCATGTTTTCCAACAATTGTCGATTGGGACATTTTATTTTTTGGTTTTTTTTTTGGTAAGCATCTTCAACTAATGTTGTCAAAATTGAACTAGACATTGAACCAAATAAGATACTAGTTTAAAATTCAATGATTCAACCATAATCTAACCAGGATCGGACTGATAGTGATTAAAATAATATATTTAAAATAAATAATACAAGTTTGAACAAATTTAATGACTTAATTAATGTCTCAAACTAAATAATATTGAATTATCAATATATTATTTACTACAAATAAATTATTAATAAATTTTATAATTTAATATTTAAATATAAATAAGTTAATATTTATCCATAATTACATTTTGAGTTCAAAATAATAAATTAATAATCCATTATTATATTATTTGTTAAGTAAATATACAATTTTTAATAATTATATATCATAATAATATTTATATAATATTATAATATATAAAAAATTATTTTGTACTAAAAATGATGTCATTTTATCCAAAAAACTAAAAAAAATTTTAAAAAAATGGGACTGGTTCAAACCGGTTTAAGACTAATTCTATTTGTTCCATTGATCAATTTTGAATCTTCTCGATCTTCTACCTTAATCGGATCAAACCGGTTTCCAGTTCAACTGGTCATATTGTCCGATTTCATTCGATTCTGACAATAGTGTCTCCAACTAAACTGTAAAGATTAGTTCATTGAGGTGTAAAAATCACTAACATGGGACATTTTACTTTATTTTCAAACAATTATCATTTTAGAATTTTAAGATAAAATTGTCAACTTAATTCTTGGGAAAGAATGTAATTGTAAAAGCATATATAACTTAAATATGTAAATGTTTTTAGAATGATAGAATAATTTAAATTTAATAAATTATTTTTGGCCTGATTTAGTATAACTCAGTCATATCTAAAATAGAATATTATTATTTAAATCATTGGATAAAATGAAAATATTTTAACATTATTGAGTTAGATTTTAGTATTTTTATATTCAAAAACCCAGCCTTGTCCTTGTTTCGTCATCAACTAGCAATTTCACGTTCGGCTTTGGCCCAAAAAAAAAAAGGACAATCTCACGTGATGCTTCTCCTCTGATAATTTTTACCATATTAATCATAGTTGCAATTTTTTTAATCCAAATTGTCCAATGATTAAAATCTTGCCTCTGTATTATTACTTTATTTTTTATTCTTGTATTTGTCCACGCATCCGAATAAAACAGCGTATGCCATTAACCTTCTCTCTCACCCAAAATAAAAAACTCATAAAAAGTTCGTTAGTTTATCTCCATAAAAATATTTAAATTAAAAAAAAATTCATCCTAAAAAAGTAAGAATTTGTTAAAAATAAAACCTGTCTAAATAAATTGTAAAGAACAATGATAAATGATCTTATTTTTATAAATTATATTAATTGTTACATGCATTGACTTCCTTTCAAGGAAATAAGGATTTTTTTTTTGTACTAACTTCTTAATGTTTCATTTTTTTTTTCTAATGTGATACCTTTACTTTTAATATATATCATACTTTTTTATTAACTTTCTTTATAGTCTATTTGTTTGAAAATAATTTTTAATTTTTCTAGCACCTTGAAATGATTTCTTAACGCCTTTTTGTTTCAAAATAATAACAAATGGAATGAAAGGAGACTTGACAAAAACTAAAAATTTAGAATTATGGTGAAATTAAAAAATTAAAATTAAACTTAAAATGTAAAGATACTATATAATAATTAAAATTAACTAAATTGTATAGAATTTTTGAATAATAAATTATGTATAAATAATTCTTAATGTTTCAAAGTTGATAAGATTTTTTTTAATTCATTATTTTCTTTTTCTTTTTTTGGGAGACAAACGGGCCTAAGCCCAAAACAAAAATCAGCAACCTATATAGTGAAGACAGTCAAAGCCAATAACATCCCTGTGCAGCAATACTCTCAAACCTTCAAGAGGTTCTTCAAGCAGTTGCACGTTAAAAGAGTTAGAATGGCCCCAATCCGCAAGCCAATCCACATGTTGAACTTTGATCTGTGCCAATTGCATTCCGGCAAGTCTTTAATCATTCTCAGTGTCCTTGTCTCCACCTCCCCTTTTCCAACAATACAAATCAGCAAATGAGCAATAGCAAGAGAATCACTTTCAACGATAACACTGGAAAAACCAAGTTGTTTTACTAAATGTAAGCCATGAAAAGCTCCTCCATTAATAGCAAAGCATGACCCCAACATCCTAACAAAGCCACCTAGCCATTTTCCTTCATCATCCCGAATTAACCCCCAACTCCTGCCTTCTTTATTAGATCCCTTAGACATGCCATCAAAATTCAATTTAATTCATCCTCTATCAAGTTTAGACCAGCTCACATTTATCCACCTCACACTCATTCTCCTCCTCATAAAAGCTTCTTTTCATCTGCCTAACATAATTGACAATAACACTAGGCATCATAAGTTTATCTTCAAAGAGGCTACAATTTCTCCAACGCCAAAGTTACCACATGGTAATGCCAAGCAAAAGTTTCCAATACTTACCAAGCTTTTTTCCACCCTCTGAAGAGATGTTCCACAAAAACCAGTCAATTTTTTTCTATCCTGAAAAAATTCAAAATACCATAACCAGAAAGTAATTCTTTCCAAACATTACTTGTAGTATCACAATCCCTAAGTACATGCATCACATCCTCTTCTCCTCTTTGACATGTACTGCAAATAGGAGATGAGTTTATCATTTTGGCTCTTCTAATGGCAATTAGTAAGTTTTCACCCGCTGCAAGCCATAGAAAATTTTCGATCCTTCTGGGACCTTCCCAATTCCAAATTAGCCTCCAAATAAGGTACGCCTCATCTAAAACACTCTCATTCAAAATGTTACACATATTTCATTTAACCGTATCTTCACCATCATTATTGTCAGGAGGTATCATGGCTCTTATCTTCATAATCTCTTCAGTTCTCAGATAGTTTATTAACAATGCAATATTCCATTCACCTTCCTCATCAACAAAACCACTTCGAATTTCTTCATCAGGTTGCATGATACACCTATTTAATAAACAATCAGATTTATCAATCCACTTGTCTGACCAGAAATTGGTCTGCCATTATGTACTTCCCATCCTATATTCTGCACAATTCTCTCCCAAATATTGCCATGTCTCTTTCAAATAGAAGAATTACTTGCCTTAGTAATACAAATGCTGATTAAATCAATATTCCTGCCATATTTTGCTTCAAGAACTTTAGAACAAAGCTTATTTGGTTTACCTAAAATCTCCCAACCCACTTTGCTTATGAGTGCATCATTCATCTTCTTTATATCTCTAAAGCTAAGGCTGAATAATAATACCCGAGGCCCGGTCTAACCCGACCACATCGAGCCAATTTTCGGGTCGGGTCGGCATTATGGTCAAGTGTTACTAGCCCTACCCGACCTGACATATATATATTTCTTTTTATTTTTTATTTCTTTTCAATTATTATATATATATTGATTGATTTTGTAGAATTTTTGTTATATATATAATATAATACATTTACTCTATAAATATTATGAAAACTTTTTAAGATTTTAATATTTCAATTTTTTTTAAATTTTGAATTTATTTTTTAACTTAATATTATGTAAAAATAACGTATAATGATTAAGTATTCATAACTTTTTAAAAATGTTATTTTTTTCTAACATTATTTTTTATTGTTTAATTTAAAAAAAACTTAGTATCGGGCCGATCTGATACTTGGTCTAATACTGATCCGAGTGTTCGTCGGGCCAAGCAATGAGCAGGGGTCAAGCTCAGGTCAACCCTGCCCATGAACACCCCTATCTAAAACCATCACCATCAAATAACTTTGGCTTAAATACATGAATAGAATAGCTTACACCAAACTATGTTTTTCCCTTTGATTATCATATCATAATATACCGTGATTGCATAGCTATAAAGTAAACTATTAAGAAATCCTTGTACCTCCAAGCTTTCAAGTAATTACAATAATGTTGACTTCCCAATGTACAAAAATAAATAAATAAAAACAAAATAAAAAAATGCACGCTGGGTGCGTTGGGTGGTTTGGTTCAGCGGAAAGTTAGTCTTCATCTTTATATTCTTTATTTTCAACAATTAACTCCCTTATAGTGATTTCAATAATCCACATTTCAAGATTTCCTAACCAAGATGGTTCTAGGGATTAACTTCTCATTTCTATTGCCCGTGTTGGTGATGTTCCTGAACTTTATGAGCTCTCTCCGTTTGATCTTCAACATGCCTATCAAGAAACAAAATGTCGAATTCCACTTTGACATGAACTCTAATTCAAGAGAAGATATTGACATTGCCTATTTGGGACATAAAGATTAGAATTCTGTCATTCTTCTTTCAATACTTGAATCTATTTCAGAGGGAGATGACGGTGAAGCAGACACAGATAGCACTATCTGTAAGAGTTCAGAGTTTCTTGAATAGATAAAGAATACTAGTTTGGGATCTTTAGAAGTAAAGAACAAGATTAATGCTATTGATAGAACTAGTGAGCTCCACTTAGTGGATGATAAAATTCACGATGTAGTTGAGATCTACTATGATGGTCGTACTGTTATGTGCGGAGACACCACTGGAGGTGCCGTTATGTCTTAAGCACAGGAGAAAGATAACGATGTAAGGATCATCGATAATGCATCCTTTTAGGTGATGGCCACGTATTTGGCCATTGTCTTTTAAGGGGAAGTTAGCCCATTGGTGATGAAATAAAAAAAGTACTCAGCTCAACTACCTTTAGGGTCAATTTGGTTCGATTGAGGGGAAAGGAAGGAAGAGATTTTAATAGATGAGATTAAAAAGGAAGGGATTATAGGGGTTTTAAAATGTCCTTGTTTAGAGAGATTGGAGGGAAGGAGGTTGAAGGAATTTTAATGATATCTTGTTTAGTTCAAGAGAGGAGCGAACGAGAGTTAATAGTAAATTTACCATTTTACCCTTAGATTGTTTATTTTTTCTATAGTTCAATGAAAATATTTTTTTTAAAAAGAATACCAATCATATACTTTCCACCTATTCAACACTTTCAAGAGAAAAGATCAAAATTTTTTACACAATAAAGAACCACGAGAAGGGAAGAACTATGCTGCCAGAACTAGCTAATCATTATCCACTAGTAATATTCTACTAGAACAAATCTATAATATGCAAGCTTATGCAAGAAAATCAGAAGGTAGTGCTGACATTCAGAGCAAAAACAAAACACATGAGAAGGAAAAAGGGAGATTCTCACCTCAGATGGGAAGATGGCAATGGTGATGGCAATGACGGTGGGAGGGGCTGGGTATAAAGACGGCGAAAAAGCGGTGAGGTAGCTAGGTATGAAGTTCGATAATTCGGTCTCTACTAGGGCACACATAGAAGGAAAGAAAATGAAGTGCGTCTCTGAGGAGTATTTTTCAGTCAATGACATTATTCTAATATTTAAAAAAAGTGAGGATAAAGTGATCCCAAATTTTCGTATAATACTCTCTCGTCTCCAAAAAAAACCCCAATTTGGGGGAGACAAATATGCACTGATGAAGGGAAAGGGAGGGGGAAAATTAAGTCCTCTCCCATCCAAATTTCCATACCAAAGAAGGTGTGGGAAATAAATCCCCTCCCTTATCTTCCTTTCCCTTTAAAAAACTTCATACCAAACAAGCCCCTGTCCTTCCCAAATTAGATGAGGGGAATAAATCCCCTTCCCTTCCCTCCTCTCCCATGTTAGCCGCTAGTACTCCATACTGCTTTTGTCTTCAATCACATGAGCCAGCTTAAATGGAGGGATGTCAACTCCTCCACTCCTTCCTAGATTAGATGTGTCAGTACTATTCAGGTCTCTACTAGAGTTGTTGAATGAATTTCATTGGATTTTTCCTTTGCATTTTTTAGGTTTTAATAAATTAGAATTAATGTATTTCCATGTTAATTGTGAATTGCTCTGTGTTGTTAATTGGCGGCTTAGTGTGAAGGCTTTGATATTTGATCTAGATATTTTAATTAACTAGGTGATTAGATATATATATATATATATATTTAATTTTAACTTATTTGTACCATTTTATTTAATTAATATACATAAACGCTCAAGTATTATTAATTTTGATATACTAGTATGATTTAGATGCAACTTTGACTTATGGATAGATTTGATGCATGATATGAAATACACTTAGAATAGTATACTCACAACTAAGGTTGCACTATTAGCTTAATTCAAATGTTAAACTATACTAATTTGTAACAAAAATCATACTCAAAAGGTTCAAACGAATGTTCTAAATATAACAATAATGTTATCTAAATAACCTATTTATCATGTGAAAATAAATTAAGTCAGATGAAATTTGTAATAATTCATTTTATACTGTTTGTAATTGTTACCCTTGAACTTAATGCAATTAAATGGTGAATTTTTGTTCTAGAAAGACGTTATTGAAAGTAGAGATTTGAGTAAAACAATTGCATATAATACATGACTATATGTGTGTTTATATATATATATATATATGTAATTATAATACTTTAGCTAGTGGAATTACTAGCTAATATTTGTGAAGTCCTGGGTCTTTGGTATGAGTAAGACAAATTGAATACTTTTTTTTATATATTTGTGAATGAACTGAGAATATTTCTTATACATCTCATAATGTTTGTGAAATCCTTACATTGTTTCCCTTTTTCTTTTTGTATATAGTTGGAGCTCATGTTGACGAGAATATGGAATTTGTTTTATCTGAATTGAATTCAGAAAATAAAGAGGATGAAAGAGACAATTTGAAGCTGTGAAGAAATGTATGTATATTTCGATGATCAAATAGGGTTACAGTATACTAAATATATAAGCTACTCATACACTTTAAACCTACGTGAATCCCACTTTTCAAGTTTGACGGAGGTAACACAACAGACTTCCACAACATATAATTTTCCCATTCTAGTTTGACAAAACACGACAATGGGCCGATGTTTGTCAACCCCTTGGTGAGATTCTATGAGTTTGATGAACTAGTAGTGTGAGAAGAAGAGTCAACTGAGCTTGATTCATTTATGGCGTTAGCCAAGAATAGCTCTGATACTAAGAAAATAAAGAGGATAAAGGAGATGATCGATTTGAAGGTGTGAAGGAAGGTATGTATATTTTGATAATTAAATAGGGCTGCAAAACACTAAATATATAAGCTACTCATACACTTTAAACCTATGTAAATCCCACTACTCGAGGGACACAAACTGATACACCAAATATTAACAAATCTGAAAAATAATAACACAATCAAATATTCTATCAACAAGAGATTATGTCAATGTGTATCGGACGTGTATAGGCTGAACTACAAACTGAGCTTCCTTTTATCTTGATCTCTAACTAATTCTAAAGAAATAATTGAGGTTACTGTCAAGGTTAGAGACTGGCAACGATGGTGGTGATGCCAGTGCCTCTGGAGGTGGTGGTGCTTGGAGTTGGAAAAGAGAAGTAGCTGAGGAAAACTTTGTGCCTCAAGTTGAAAAGCAAGACTATCTAATACATCATTTTGGATGTCCTCTTTAGGGAGGTTAGTAATACACTGATACTGTTCCATTTCACATCATGAAAAAAAAAAAGAATTTAAACTGAGATGAGATGCGCAGATGCTAGTGTAGAAAGGCAAAATTAAATGGGGATGTCAATCCCCTGGCTCATTACTATTTCTTTGTTTGATTTTTCTTCCTTTATTGGAAAAAATGCATACAAATCATTTTGCATACCGAAACAAATTTTATTGATTTGTTTTCTTTCCCCCATAACACATTTTTAATTCGCGAATTTAAATGCTAAGAATTATTTAATATAAATAAAAGTCTAATAGTTTCTCTTCTTATGGCAATTAAAAAGTTATTCTTTCTTATCAAATACACGTGTTAAGGCCTCAATTTTTCAGTTGCTCGGTAAAACAACCATTTCTTATTCATAATAATTAAGTTTTTTCTTTATCAGCATTCATATTAATTAGTTAACATAATTATTATATCCATGTTTTATATTTAATATTTATTATTCTCAATACATTGATGCGATTATTTTTACAACTTTTATTTTTTTCTCTTATTTCCAACACACTAGGGTTCAAATATTTTACCCTAAATTTATCTCTGCGTATGTTTTCACCCATGTGTGAAAAAACAACCTAACAAATTGGTTCAACCAATTGGATTAGGAATTAATACCAGATCCGATTTGAAAGAAGAGCAAAACTGGAAGATCATGGATATGGTGATAACTGGTCAAGAATCGGCCGAATCGGGCTTGAATAAATTAAAACTGATTGTGAATAAATCTAGAATCAATTCAAACTGGTCATAATTTTTTATTTTTTTTCAAAATTTTTTCAATTTTTAAGATAAAATAGCATTATTTTTAGTATTAAATAGCATTATTTTTATATAAAACTTTTTCTTTTAACATTATAATATTATATAAACATTATTATGATACATAATTATTAATAATGATAAATTTACTTAATAAATAATATGAAAATAGAATATTAGTTTATTCTTTTATATTCAAGATATGATTATAGATAAATATTAACTTATTTATATTTTAATATTAAGTTATCAAACTTATTAATGATATTTTTTAATAACATATAACATATAAAATTAAAAAAATATTAATTTTATTACTATCAGTTTAATTACGGTTCAACCACGGTTGAACCGGTAAATCTTAAACCATTACCTTAACCAATGATTGATCTGATTTTTAATACTTTAGATTTTACTTACATTATGAATAACACTCAAACTATCATTTGCATTTCTCCAAGTTCTGTAAAAACAAAAATATCATCAAGTCAATGAAGTTTCATAAGTCAGATTTTATTGTTCTTACATTTAATTCCTTCGTTAAAGATATTTATTACTTCATTCTAATTTTTAAAAAATTCAATACAATAAAAAATATTTGAACCAATCTTATTAATTTTGTTTACTAAATTAAAGACATGATAGTATGCTACCCAAAAAAAAAAAGATCTGATAGTAAAGTTTGACTATTTAGGATAGAAAATGAATTGAACCATCTTTTTTTTTGTACAAAAAATAAATTCAACTATCTAATCAACTATAAATTACGCTAATCAATCATTTAACACAAATACACTAGTAGAATAAGAATATAAATAATTAAATGAAAAAATAATTATATATATGTATTTACATTTTTAATATAAATTTATAATTATTGCATAGCTTATAAACAAAATCTTATTTTTCATGACTAGTGATTAATTTCAAGAATTTGGATCCAAATTTTTTATTCCAAACTGGCTCTTATGCCACGAAAAAAACAAAAACAAAAATGGACCTACAAACTGCCTGAGGTGGGACCGGCTTATGAAAGTTGTGATGTTGAGTCTCAAAAATTAATCTTTTTTTAATATACCAAAAACTAGATTTGGTACCATTCAAAGCCAACCCAAAGCAATTGGGTCTTGGGCCCATTTTATTTATCAAAAAATTCAAGAGAAATACATGAGTCCACATAAGTCGGGTAGAACTGTCAATTCGGACCGGGCCAAAAAACCCGAATTGAAAAATGGGCTTGGTTTTCCAAGTCCGAGCCCGCAGGATCGGACCTATGGGCCGGCCCGCGGGCTTTTTTTAAATTTTTAATATTTTTTAAATATTTTTTAATAAATTTTTTATATAATTATTTAAATTAATACACCTAATTATCATCATAATTTAAATTAATACAACTAATTATTATCATAATTCATTAAAAACTAACATAATATTTAAATTTTACAATTTATATATCACTAATTAATAAAATAATATGTATTTTTTAATATTTTAAACTAAAAACAAAAAAAAAAGAAAAAAGTCTCAGGCTTTCGGGCCGACCCGTGATAAATGGGCCGGGCTCAAAAAGTCCGGATTATGTATTTACTCCCGAAATTGAGGCCCGAGCCCGCTCATTTTTTCGAGCTTTTCGAGCCGATCTGTTGGGCTTGGCTGATTTTAACGGCTCTAAAATCGAGCAAAGACTAAAACAACTGGGTTTAAGTCATAAAATATTATGAATAAAAAAAAAGTCATAAAATACTCTCACAAAAACAAAAGTCATAAAATATCGTGATTTCAATTTCAATTGGGAATACAAAATAATTAATTCCACACTACCATAATTTTTTGGGACCAAACACTATCATCAATACGTAATATTCCTTGTACACTACGGCAGTCGTGGACTGTTACCTCTTTGGATGTGTGCTGACTGCGTCTGTAATATAAAGGTAAGGGAAAATTATTTATCTTTCCCAGTTAATGAAAATAGTTTTTCGACAAAAAATTTTAAATTATAACTTCTTCATATTAAGAACTTAGATTACAACATACAAAGAAACATTAACGTGGTATTAATGATGTTAAAAGTCCCTTTTATCTTGATCAAATTTATAAATTTTAAACAGTAACTTTCTAATGCTAAAATAAAATTTGAAAAGTAAAGAAATAAAAAAAAATTAAAAGTTAGTATTAATAATCTTAAAAACGCATTAAGAAAATTTGATTTGAAACTTTTAGATGCTAAAATTTAAAAGTGCTATGATGCAATATCTTAAAATTTATAGTAATAATTTTAAAAGCTCATCTCAAAAGAACGCGAGGCTCTAGCAACTTTTTGATGTTGCAAACTGAAAAATTGGATGATAAGATATTTAATGACATTTATCACACGAAATTTGAAGAATAAAATTGCACCAATATTAACTTATGAATATGAATAGTAACATTTATAATAAATTTTACTTCGATTTTATTGATTTTAAATGTTGTCAATGCCTTAAAAGAAACATGGATTGTACTTTTTTTAATGGACAAAATTAAGGTACTGGCTCTTATGTACTTATTGTCTAATTCTCCAGCCATATGAAGACATATGTATTTTTTTTTCCAACTCACTGTACCAATCACTAATTCAACAATTAACTCTGCCAACTTAGTTTTAAAATTTAAAAATTTAAATGAGCTTCAAAATTAAAGCATCCCTAACTCCATTGTTACAATGTGAAATTACCGCAAAGCACTTATTCCGACGAAGAATCAAATTTGCACATCCTCTTTCTTTCCGTTTTTTTTTTTTTTTATTTTCTGCCAAAACTGAACAGAAAATGAACACCATTCTCTTTGATCATTGTTACATCGTCTAAACTTGACTGAGGTAATTTCCATTTTACATTATATTAGGTTGCTAAATCTTTTTGATACACCTTCTTCCTACTAATAACCATATATGCAGCGTGAGGGAAGCGAAAAAAAGAGAGAGAGAAGTCAAACTCGTAAGAGCAAGCCATTACAAAACACATAGATCAAGTTGGTGAAAATGTTTTGCGGCAAATTCAAATTTAGAGTAAGAGTGAAATTAGGGATCATTTTTAATATTTTAAGTTTTTAAATTTAAAAAATTATTTAACGGTGTTAATTATGCAGTTAGTGATTAGATTAGTATATTGAAAAAAGAAATACATATGTCCTAATATGATTGGAGAATTGGATGCCAAGCATATAGGAGCAAGTACCTTAGTTTTATCTTTTTTTAATACTAACTAAACTTTTTATCCCCGTGTGATGTGCGGAACTGGGAAGTATTTTTTAAAAAAAATTACCTGTAAAAAAAGTCTTCATAATTTTTATTAAATATATCAACATGTTTATTCATATTGTTGCTAATAAAAACAATGATTTTCAATGCTTTAAGTAACATTAAAACATAATAGAGTACACATATTCAAATAAATAGGAAAAATATTATGTTTAGTATATAATAGAATAATTTAAGTATGGTAAATTTATCCCCTTTCACCGTAAACTAAATAAAGTAGATGTGACTCTTGTTCCTTTGCTAAAGTTCAATTATCCCCTTACAACATTGAGTAATTAGTAGCATGTAAAAAAAAAAAAAAAGATCGTGCCCTTTGAATTAGTATCTATTTGGATCAAAGTTGAATAAAAGTGATTCTGGATAAAAATAATTTTAAAAATTGATTTTGATTAAAAAATAATTTTGGTTCATTATGATTTTTGTTTGGAAATATTTTTTAAGAAAATAATTTTGACACAATTGATTTTATTTAGATATTGCTAACAAGATCACTTTTAGATTTAAAATATTTGGAATTAATTTTTTTTGGGAAAACCCTTTTAATTAAATACTTGAAATTGGCAAAAGTAATTCTCTCAAATAAAAAAGTAATAAATTTCCACTTTTACAAAATACAGTATAACTGAAAAATCATGAATCCCGATACATCATTATTTTCAAACTTATATCCGAAAATAGTCTCATATTGCAATAAAAGTGATTTTAACAATATAGAAGCGCTTTTTAAGGGTTCTATCGCTGATCCAAACAACCATTTAGCCCCAAACTTCAACCAATGTAAAAGAGATAATTGCACATGTATTTTCCCATGAAAATTTTATTCGTCCATGACAAATTCATGCCTATTTCATTCAATTGAACTAACAATTAATTTTGAGTTTTTGTTGACCAAAAAACAATTTCAAACTTTAAACTATATTTTATTACATTGCCAATTCCGGCATAAAGAAAAAAACCAACAAATTGTCATATTTTATATCCTAATACAGCTCTAAATTATGGTCAGCTTGCTTTTTTGTGGTTATCCTCTCAATTTTCTACAATAATCAAACCATTCCTAAAGCTTTCAAAATTGACGTTCTATGACAATAGAAAAAAGACCCGCACACAATTTTCACTAAGCTTTCAAATTAATGCAACAAATTCAATTTAAGATAAATGATTAATGGTATATAACAAAATTGACAATTACCACATATAAGCAATTATGCCAACATTAAACCCTTCTACAATCTCACTGTAAAGTGAATTTCTTTTGGCCAAACATTGTAAAGCGAAATGGTGACCTACAAAAGTAGCAATACACATTTCATAAAGAAAGTTAGATATAATTCAGATGACAACAAAACATAATAGGAATAGTGATAAATTCATGTCAAACTCCATCAGACTTCTACTCTAGAACTATAACTTAATCCAATAAAATAAAAAATAGATGAAGATTTATAGTATGAAGAAGGAGGTCACATTTTCCCAAAATGATTGTCTACATGATTATATTCTTTTAATGAGTGGAACATAATGATGCTTATTGTATCACAGGGAAATTTTTTATATTGCAAAAGCCTATAATATATCATTGCTTGATCCAATCTACTGTAAAAATCTGCCGTTAGATATAATAACATAAAAAATAGTTAAGTAATCATTAAGATGAGTAGTATATTGAAATCTGATCATTTTCTTGTCCAATGGGATTAAGTTTGTTTTAATGATGTAGCATCATTACATTCAAATAACTCCTTTTCTTCCAAAGCTAAGAGATTTTCTTTCAAACCCATGTGTATATATATTACGATGATTGAAAGACTCGAAGTAGAGTATTATGATCATTCCTTTCCTTAAAGACCATAATGATCAATTACAAATTGTAAATTAATTTCTAATATTTGGGTATTTCAAGGTTCTCTGTTTTTACTTCCCATGGACCTATGGGTCTCTTAAAATGTGGTTGCAAGAATCAACAAAGCGTCCAAGCTATATATCTCTAGTAGTTTAGCCTTCGTTTCATTGATTTCATACCTTCTGGAAGGTGTTAAAAAAAAGACATGGATCAATATGAGTCTTATAGACATACCAAACATTATATAAGAATTGAACAAAAGCAAAACCACAAATAATACATTAAGAAATTAAATTAACAGAATTTATGTCACATATAATTGACCATGTGATCTAGTGGATTATGAGACCTACATTCTTTTCTTCTTGAAAGAATAAAAGATAGGGAAGACATACATACCGATCGAGAAAGTATTTTTCCACACAGAGAGAATGAAGAATTCCAGGCGGTAGAAACAAAATCACTCGGACTTTATTTACTGGTTCACCGTAGATACACTTCAAAAGGAAAAATTGAGAGGAAGAGTGAGAGCGTTTTTCAAGAGATGAAGAGAGAGAGCAACTCCCAGAGAGAAAAATAACCAAAAGTTACGCCATCGGATGAGAGAGTCCCTTTCTGAAAATAACTCTAAACATCACCTTCATGTACGCATACACGTTCACTGATTTTTCTCCGAACGTGCGTTGTGTGTGAGATCGGTTACTCTTAAACCGTTCCCTCCCTCTTATCTCAATTTAATAATTATAAAAGCTTATTAATTTATTTTGGGCCCTTTTCTTTTGGATCTCAACTTCCACCCATCAAGGGTGTAACCCAACATCTCCCACTCACACTTGATGGGTTAACCTCTTACAATTCTTCCTTTCAATTTCATACTAGCGCTCTACCGTGACCGCATGGGCATGACGACTGTAATTAGGTATTCTTATACTAGAAATCCTTCTCAAGGACCAGCATAGAATCACCTTATGTATTACGCATTTATTTTGTTCATGTATTATACCTTGAATGTCCTAGATTTACCCATATACACTTTCATCCATGGCAAATCTAATCCCTCATAAGTTTTTATATAAACTTAGATTGCCTAACTCTTGTATACTTTGTGTCTACGCTTAAGATGTTAACTTCATAACTTCTTAACGGACATGTCTCAGACACCAGTATAAGTGTGTATATATTCAGATAATCTTCCTTTCGTCCATATTTCATTTCAATATGAAACAATTGCTTTCCTAACATAAGACCTTTTGATCGAATTTATCATGATCATTGGATATATGCTAAAGTAGCTAACATTGAATCATTTTTCATGAAAAAATCAAAGTCATAAGGACAATAATGAGAGGATTTATTCCTCTCTGGGACTCACATAGTAATGAAGTAGGGATCTATTCACTTATTTTCTAATTGCGGTTTTAAAAACACATGCAGTATGAATTGCATGCTACGATGTTACTCTTATTACATAAGAGCGTATGTCGATTTTGTTTTTGTAGTTAACACCGTACAGATTTAAGTTCAGACGCACACAGTGTCTAACCTGAATTCTACCAATGCTTTCACTTATCATAACGTCTTTGTTGGAGAATTCTCATTTGGTTACATATATTATGGATTGTGGGTATCCATAATTCAATCCAAAATTTATATTTATTGGATCTCATCCCCGACCTATTCTCTTCTTTTATCGGGGTGATTTATTTTGTATTGTTTAACTATCATATCTGCCCTCTAGCAGATTTACAAGTGAATACAAAAGATATCTCATCTTTGTCCACTCTCCATGAGTGTCAAAGGCAGTTGCTCATGTGAGAAAGCTAATCTTATCAACATGTACGACATACTAGACATTGTATATTTTTCAGAAGTATATGTACTCGAATGACTCAATTATAGAAAAATGCACTTAATTTTATTCATATAATTGATCATTACAGAGATTTATGTTACATCATATCCTATGAATACCAAGTGATTTTATATGATCAACATATATATATCTCTAGGTATTGGCTTGGTAAAGAGATCAACAATCATTTGACGTGTAGGAATATGGTGAATTGTAACACTTTTTTGTGTTATGACATCTCTTACAAAATTATACTTGGTGTCTATGTGCTTTGTCTTACTATGATACTTGGGATCTTTAGTGTAGGCTATGGCAGCCTCGCTATCACAGTTTATCAAAATTGGATCCAATTTATTACCAATGATCCCTAAGTGTTTTATGAATATTTTTAACCATACTGCTTCTTGTACTGCTGCAGAACATGCAACGAACTTTGCTTCCATAGTAGACAAAGCAATACAAATCTGTTTCTTGCTACACCAAGATATAGCTCCATTGTTTAACATAAAAATATATCCAGAAGTCGATTTGCGCTCATCTAGATCTCCTCCCCAATCTGCATCGGAGTATCCTACCAAGCGTAAATCGCTTCCTTGATAACATAGGGCATAATCTGTTGTGCCTTGCAAATATCTCAGGATTCTCTTCACAGCTTTCCGATGTTTTAGTCCAGGGTTTGACTGGTACCTACTGACCAAACCAACTGCGTAACATATGTCTGGTCTCGTACACATCATGACATACATTAAACTATCAACTGCACTGGAATAAGGGACTCTTTCCATTATCTTCTTTTCAGACTCAGTCTGAGGACATATATCTCGGCTCAGATTTTCTCCTCTTGAAATAGGGGTATCCATAGGTTTACAATTTTTCATGTTGAATCGCTCAAGAATTTTCTCAATATAATTTTTCTGAGGAAGGGATATTAATTTTCTTGGGCGATCTTTATGGATCTTAACTCCTAGTATATAATCAGCTTCACCCATGTCTTTCATTTCAAAATTCGAAGATAGCCATTCTTTGATAGCTATAATCAATTTTAGACTATTTCCGGCTAATAGTATATCATCCACATAAAGGGATAATATCACAAAATTCTTTTCAAAATTCTTGATGTATACATTGTAACACCTTACTTTTATACTCATTTTTCCATCCAATCATAGTATGTACAATGTCCAAATAGCTCATATTAGGAGCTTGAACCATTAATAGAACCAAAATATTTAAATAAAAAAAAACGTGGTACTATTCATTTGGTTCTCAAGTTTTCTCGATGAACTTTGAAAAATCATAACTTAATTCAGAAAACTCGTATCAATGTGGTTCAAGTCTCTAAATGAAGCTAGAAACATGATATACAAGATAAAAATATGAAAATTTCCTTTAACCAGACCAATTAGTACAGTTTATTACTCAAACTTACACTGTACAAATGGTCATTTCTCTCTTTTTCAGGACTTTGGTCATAAATTTGAAAATTCATATCTAACTCTATATTGAGCCAAATCATGTAATCTATATTCCATTGGAAAGATATATATGTCTACTTGCCTTCATATTTTTATTATACATTTATTTAGTCTAGACAGGGCACAACATCAATTTGAATCACTAGGGATCAAAACATCACTTTTACTAGAACAGTCTTGGGAAAACTTGAATATCTCTCATTTTGAAGCTCCAATTGAATTCAAACTAGTGGCATATTGAACTCAAAACAGATATCGTTTCAAACATATAAATCATTGAATTTTTGAAGCTCTGTACAATTTTATACTTCCTTTCAAAGTAAGTGATACTTACAGTGAAATTCGCAACTTTTACTTTACTGTCTAGTTTTGACCCGTAACTTCAAAAATATACTATAAATTGTACACATATCCAAATTGAATGTTCCGTAGCTCATTGGAAAGCTTGTTCTCTCTAGTTTCAGATAATATATAACACTTAACTTACTTTCCCTGTATCAGTCAAACAGTATTAACTTTACTTTCATTACTACAAAATGAACTTCTAACAATATAACATGGCAAAGTAGACTTCATAACAAGCTCACATGATCATTCCATGTTTCAAATTCATGCCAAACATTTCATAATGCTCATAAGGACATAATAGTACAAGAATACAGATCTATATGCATATACATAATTTTTATACATTATTTCAAAATATGGAATCATAGCTTGAAATTATCATCAAGCATCATTCTCTTCTTCATTCTCCTTGCCTTTTCTTTGGACTCCTTTGCCATAGCTTGTGCCTAGTCATTTGGGATACTTGAGGGGATGAGATTGGGGGCAATCTCAGTAGCAAGTTACATTTCATGTAATTATGTCAATCATGTCAAATAACTCACATTTCATCACATCTAATCATATTTAAACAATAAATTGCCACATTGGTTAAAAAAAATTTGGCAGCATAACGGCTTAGAAAATGGACATCCCGGGGAATAAAACCCCTCATTTTACAGCCAAGACCAATCAAAGAAATCACAATTACAATATGGCAACACAATTTAATCATAGAAAGACAAGGAAAGAACATAAAGCAAGAACATGAAACTTAACTACCTTGAAGCATTCATTTGGCTTTTCCTCTTGAATCTAATGCTTCACCACTTGGTTCCACCTCCTTCAAGAACTTACTTGGGCTTTATCAATTCCTAATACACCATCAAACACTCACTTTATTCACTAGTTTCATGAGTTACTTCCTAAAGACTCACAAAACCCTAGAATTTCATTTTCTTCACCTTAAGCTTTTTATTTAACCCCATACTTGCTTTTAAGATTTTGGACCATAGGGAGTCCATTTTTAGCATCAAATTAATGAAAATAAAACTCTTTCCCATCATATTAAACTGACCAAAACAAGGATTGGAAGAGGAAAGAAGTGATTTTCATTTTCTTACTTCCAATCATACTAACTCTTGTTCCTTTCACTTAATCTTATGCTTTCTCTTTAATTTATGGCAAAAACTCACTTTCTTTCCTAACTCCCTTATCTTGGAGGAAATTTACAGCAAAGGAGGAGAAGAGGAACTCAAGAAAACTAACCTTAAACCATTCAAAACTTGAAGGAAGATTACTTAGAATTTCATAGGAAAATTCTTACCTTTTTTCTTGATTTTTCCTTCTCTTTTTCCTTCTTCCTCTTCTTCACGTTTTTCTCTTCTTTCTTTGCTGTTTTTCAGACCTCTCCCCACTCTTTCTTTGCTTCCTTAGTTGGCCAAAACATGGACCAAAGGGGAGGATTTATAAAATTTTCCAACCAATAGAATTTTGCCACCTAATGTCTTGATTTTTCTTACTTTTTCATGAAAATTAATAAACTAAGGCTATTTTGACATGTGCTGCTTGTTGGCCACGAAATGGAGGGTATTTTGGTCTAAAAATTTTAAATATTTGCTTATCCAGATATATCCTGGACCGGTCTGGACAAATAAAGTTACTTTAGCAGTATATTTTACTATTATTTGAATACTAATTATAATTATATTGGGATATAAAATTACCACAATATCTTTATCCCAATTGGTCCAAATATAGGGCCCACATATTTTTCTTGAATGAATACTGCCTCTTCCTGCAGTTCAGACTGATATTTATCGGGTAAGACATTAATATTAAATCATAATTACCCAATAAATATTATTTTGATCTTAATAAATTTCATACTATATTCCAATGGTCTTAGCTCATTGAGAGCTTCATTTTTTACTATAATTTTTTATATTTACAAAAATGCCCTTAACCCGGGATAAATTTATAATTTTTAAAACTTTCGGGTCATTAGGTGAAATTTTTCCCAAAATTCATGGAACTTGTTTCAATTCCTGTATTCGTCCACCGCCTTCGACTTCTCATTCCTCTTTTTTTTTTATCTACTTCTTTTTTTTTCTTCAGGGGTAAAATGGTTATTTTTTCATTTTTGCTTCTAACCGAGATAATTACCTTCTTTGCCTTATATTATGCAAAATGGTGTATATCCATTTTTGTAAATTCCTTATAGATTTTAAGATATTGAACCTTAAATATTTAAGAAAATTTTCAGGATATTACATACATAGTGGTCCTCGTCGATCATCTGGAAATCGTGCGAGGTTATAGCTTGGTGAAACTTCAAATGACACTGTCTAGATGATTGTTTAAGTCCATAAATTGGCCTTTTTAACTTGCAGACTTTATTCTCTTTCCTTTTCTCAATGAAACCTAATGGCTGTTGCATATAGATTTCTTTATCCAGTTCACCATTTAAAAATGCGATTTTTACATCCATATAATGTAATGTAATTCTAAATTTAAACTTGGTACTATTGTCAGAATTAGTCTTATGAAGTTAAAACGCACAACAGGTGAAAAAGTATCTTCATAATCTATACCTTCCTGTTGAGTATACCCTTTTGCAACTAATCAAACCTTGTATCGTTCAATCGATCCGTCTGCATTTCTCTTAATTTTGAGAATCCATTTATTCCCAATTGTCTTACGTCCAGATGGAAGATTGACCAAATCCCAGACTTGATTTATCCTCATTGAATTCATTTCCTCTTCCATTGCTTTCTTCCATTCATTACTAGCAGGGCATGATAAAGTCTCATGTATTGAATTAGACTTATCATAATCTTGTGGGGTAACTATAAGTGCAGTCCCTTCTATTGGGAAACGTCTCTTTGGTACACTTTTTCTGTTACTTCTCCGCAGTGGGATCTCTTGTAAGTTATTCTGTTCTTGAACAGAATCTTGTACTTGTCCTTGTGAGCTTGTGAACACCCCATTTTGTCCAGGCACTTTACAAAAAAGAAAAATAAATAAATAAATAATAATATATAAATAAAAAGAAAAAATAAAACAACAAAAATAATAAAAAAAAGAGAAAAAAACACAAAAACAAAGGAAACAAAAGAAAAAAAAAGGAATTAAAAAAAAAAGGGAGGGGGTGACTTCGGGCCCAAGGTGCCACGAGCCCAATTAAGGGCTCGTGGATCTGGGCCACCGAGGGCATAGCCCTAAAAGAAATGAAACGGAGAGAGCCTCCCGAAAGAAAGGCATACAGAGGGAACATGGGGGCGTAGCCCTAGCAGAGAGGAAAGACTGAAAGAAAAGAAAAGGAATGGAGGCCGCAGACTGAGAAAGAAAAAAGGAAGGACAGAAGCAGACGACCAGAGGCAAGACTGAAAAGAAAAAGAAAGGAAGCAGAGGGGAGAGCTAGGGCGAAAAGCTGCAATGGAGGCGGCTGCAAGAGAAAGCTGCAAGGGAGGGAGACGTGCACGGTTGGAATTGCAGAAATAGCACGCATGAAGCAGAGGAAAGCAGCCGCGGAGCAGAGAACAGTGGCCTCGAAAGAAGGCTGCAAGAGAGGGAGACAACCACGCACTCAGGGACTCTATAAAGGCCGAGAGCTTGAGGAACCAAAAAAAAAAGAAAAAACGGGGAGATCTTGGGGAAGCCAGAGAAATCCGACAAAAACAGGAGGACAAACCGAAAGCTGCGAGTGACTGGAACCGAGAAAAAAAACAGAGTGGGCCTTCGGGAGCTGGAGAAACCGAAGAGAGGGACCAAGTGGGCAAAGCAAGAGGGGACCTTTTCTAGGCAGAGGAAAGACACAGAGCCGAGAAAAAACTGAAGAAAAGAGAAGAGGTCGAGAGCACATGCAAAGAAAAAACAGAAAGCTACGAGTGAGGTGAGACCGAGAAAGGAAAAGGAAGCTGCCGGAGCTGGGGTGGACGAAGCCTAAAGACCTAGTTCGAGCCACTGATCACCGAGTTGCAGAGACCCGGTTTCGGTAAAAAAATTTGCTATTCCAATTTCAGATTTTTGTTAAAGAATTGCTAAGTCATGGGACTGTCCTGCAAACACTGAGTTGATTTAGGTGAAGGATTTTCAAGAATGCATGCTTCGATGAATATTTTCGCTATCATTGATTGATTTCCTAGTGCTGGTGTTGATTTCATTTAGCATGTTGTTTCTGGTTGCCATATGTGGGACACAGGATTCTTGGCAGAGTCTAGTGGTTCAGTTTGTTAATTGGAAATGCCTCTTAGTAGAACCCCATAAGCTGCTCATTTATCTCTGAATATTTGGTGTGTTAATTTGTGGTGTTCGAGTCATTAGTTAGATTGGTTATGATGTTTTTGGGAAGTTTGGATTTCTGCAATGGAAATATGGTTTGGAAAAGAAATGGATGAGAAGCTCCCTTAATCTTACCAAACCTCTTCTTTTTTTTTTTGTGGCCTCGTGTGTAATTTGGTATGGCTGAAATGAAATAAAGGAAGGAGGGGTATAGTATGGGTTTTTCATTTCCGGCCCATTTATTTCTTAAACATTTACAAAGTTGGTTTTTAGTTGAGGCATATGCCCACTTAAAGAAAAGCTTTTTTTGTTATCAACTATAGGCCTTAAATGAAATAAAGGTAGGATAGGTATAGTGTGGGCTTTTCCTTTCAGGCCCACTTATTTCTTAATGGTTACAAGGCCTTGACTTTTGAGGTTGAAACATAGGCATTACGTAAAGCGAGTCGGGAATAATTAAGTTAGTCATATGAGCTTATAAATGGTTCCATAAACCAGCACATGGGATTGCACGAGTATATTAATAAGATTTGCTTATAATGGTGGGTTTCAATAGTTTTTCCATCAATGATTTTATCTTCTCATATAAATAAATAAAATAAAAATAATAATAATAATAAATAAATAAATAATATTTCTAATATTATATAAATATATATATTTTTTGGTAACTATGCCGCGCGAGTATTTGGAACCCACGTAGGTGTTTAGGTTTACTGAGTTATTGCGTGAGTTTGCGAATCCACGTAGATATCCCTGTTAAATAATTTTCTTTTAAGAAAATAATTATATTTCATAAAAAAATTATTAAATAAATTGTGATGTCATAACAAGTTTTATTAAAAAAATAATAATAAAAAAAAATAATAAAATCATCACTTGAAAATAAGAGAATGGTGGTATTTTCTAAAATTTTGCTTTAAATGTATAATAAAACATTTATACCGCGAGGTTTAGAACTTCTGTGGGTAATTAAGGAATCAATCTATTGGGCGTGGCTGCGAGCCTGTAATAGATGGATTGATTTTCTTTTTAAAGAAAAATTCTCAAAAGTGCAAAAAAAAATGTTATTTCAAAAGTGAAATAAAAGTATTTTCAAAATCCAAAAAATAATAAACGTTTTCAAAACAAAATAAAATAAGAGTAAATAAGCGAGATTAAATTACCTTTTGCAAGTTAAAACACACCAACTCAATCTCAGAAAATTGTTTTGTTTGCAAAAAGATAAGTTATTCTCAATTAACTTTTTCTTATCACAAAGATGTTATAATTAAAAATGTCAACCAATCGACACGCATTTTTTAGTCCCGAACTACGTGAACTTTGATCCCCATCACAGGGTACGTAGGCCATAGGCTTTGATCCTGGGTCAAGTCCGCCTTTGTAAATAAATAAGTCCTTTCTGATTTATTTGGTGTTTTTTCCCCTTAATTTAATAAATATTTACCAATTTATTTTTCCCAATCCGCCTTTGTAAATAAATATATATTTTTTGATTTATTTGGTATTTTTTCCTTAATTTAATAAATATTTACCAATTTATTTTTCCCAGTCCGCCTTTATAAATAAATAAATATTTTCTGATTTATTTGGTGTTTTTTCCTTTAATTTAATAAATGTTTCTCAATTTATTCTCTCAATTCCTTTTCCTCATTTTGCTTAGATATCCTCAATTCTAATTTAATTTATTTCTTTATTTTATTTTCCAAATTTTCTTAATTTCCTTTTTCTCTACTCTTTCTCTCGCATGTAAACTATAAAAGGAAAATCAAAATATATTTTTAAGCCATAATAATTTACACAATCAATGTAAGGTAACCGTTCCTAGGAACGGGTGTTGTGGAGTGCCTAACACCTTCCCCACACACAATCGACTCCCGAATCCAACTTTGATTACGCAGACCATCCTTTTCCTCTTCAATTCGGTTTTCCAAGATTTTTCCTTAAAATTTTGGTGGTGACTCCCTCGCAAGTCGGTTTTCACTCGAAGACCAAATTTGTTCTCTTTTTCCCTTTTGTCGCATTTTTCCAGGTGCGACAGAGCTCCCACTCGAATTAAGAGGTTGAGGTATATAAATTTGTTCCTCAGTTTCTTCATGTATCTCATAAAGAAATACAGTATGATCTAGTTTTCACTCGAAGACCAAATTTGTTCTCTTTTTCCCTTTTGTCACATTTTTCCGGGTGCGACAGAGCTCCCACTCGAATTAAGAGGTTGAGGTATATAAATTTGTTCCTCAGTTTTTTCATGTATCTCATAAAGAAATACAGTGCGATCTACCTTACCTCTGCTAGGAAATTCATTTTCTAGAAATGTTGCATCTCTAGATTTTATTTCAGTAACACTTCCATCCTGGTTTTCTCCAATGAAAACGTAACCCTTAGATTGTTCAGAGTATCCAATAAAGATAAATTTCTTCCCTCTCGGACCTATTTTTCCATATTTGTGGGAAGTATCATGGACATAAGCTGCCGACCGCCAGGGTTTTAAAATATTTAAATCCAGCTTACGATTTGTTCATAGCTCATAGAGTGTTGATGTGACCGATTTTGAAGGCACAAGGTTAAGTATGAAGGCTGCTGTTAAAATTGCATCTCCCCAATATGAAATGGGTAGATTGGCTTGTGCCATCATGGACCTAACCACATCTAGTAATGTTCTATTTCTTCTTTTGGCTACACCATTTTGTTGTGGGGTGCCAGGGATTGTAAGTTGCCTTATTATTCCCTTTGCTTCACAGAGCTTTTTGAATTGATCCGATAAATATTCACGTCCGTGATCGGTTCTTAATGCTTTGATTTTCTTGTCCATTTGATTTTCAGCTAAGTTCATGTATCGTCTAAAACATTCTAGTGCTTCAAATTTATGTGACATCAAATAGACATAACCAAATCGTGAGTAATCATCAATGAAAGTGATGAAATAAACAACTCTATGTTTTGCCCTCACACTCATAGGACCACAAACATCTAAATGGATTAATTGCAATGGAGTTTTTGCCTTAGTTCCAGTTCCAAATGGTTTTCTAGTTGCTTTACCAGCCAGACAATGCTCACACAAGGACATTTCCATTTTATCAATTGCACCTAGCAGTCCTTCTTTAGCTAGTTTAATCATTCTATTTTGATTAATATGTCCTAGTCTAGCATGCCAAGCATTCATATCAATATTTAAATTGGAAGAAGTTGCAAAGCAATCATGCATATAAAATACATCAACAATGTCCATAACAAAAAACTTCTTTGAAATAAAAGCTGAACCATAAAAGGTTGTCCTTAATGAAATGTCTGCTACTTTCTCATGAAAATTTACATTAAACCCATAAATTAATAAGCAGGAAATAAAAACTGAGTTCCGTCGGATGTCAGGTGCATGGAGTACATCATAGAGGATCAAGGTTTTTCCACCTCACAAAGTTAATTTGTAGGTTCCTATGCCTTTCACCTTAATTCTCGCGTTATTACCAACATAAAGCCACTTGCTTTGATTCGGCAACCGACGGTACTCTGTAAAGGATCCTCGATCCTTGCTCACGTGGTCTGTGGAGCCTGAGTCAATTATCCAAGAAGAAGAAATAGTTTCTGTTAAAAAAATAGTACTTGAAACATAATACATATGTGGATTAACATAATTCACTAATACCTTTTCATTTTGCAAAATGACCCATTTTCATGCAGGAATAGCACTTAACCTTACTCAGGTCAGTCTTCTTTTTCTTTCCACCTTTCTTCCCTCTTTTCTTAAAAGGTTTATTTCCCTTTTTAAATTTCGAGCCATTCTTCTTAGCCTTTCTTTGATATTTCTTGTCCTTTTTGAAATTGGGCTTAGGGTTAGAAGTTCCTGCTTCTTCAGTCAGATAGGCTTGTCCAGATGCTCTGTAGGCCTCTAGACGTTCATCTTCAAGCTCCAAGTGTTTCGCCACATTATTAAAAGTGTTTATATTCTCATTATGGGTTAAGTTGACTTTCATGTGTTCCCAACTTGAAGGGAGTGACCTTATGATAGCCTGGATCTACTGTTCATCAGACAATTCATGCTCAGCTTCCTTCAGTTCTCTGATCATGCTGGCCATCTCTCATAGATGCTATTTCATAAGAGTATTAGGCTTTAACTTATAAGTATCAAACTTAATTGTCAGCCTTCTTAGTTTGGTGGTAGAGGTACCACCAAACTTATCCTTTAACGCCGTCCACATGACTTGTGCAGTTGAATATTTCTCATACTCACACATTAGGTCATTGGCCATAGTGCCCAGCATAGTAATACGTGCTATGCTGTTCTTTCTTTTCCAGGCCATGTAGACCTCTTGGTCTCTCCTATGTTGGGCTGTATTGTCAGCTTCTGGTTGTGCCATGACTACAGTCAGTGGCTCTACAGCATCTTATTCTTCCAATATATATGAAACCTTTTGGTGCCAGATGTCCCAATTATCCCTATTTAGTTTATCTTCCTTGTTCAGCTCAGTCATTATACTCTTGGTTGCCATTCTCAAATCAGTTACTAAATTATCCCACATAAAGGACTTCTATTATTAAGCTGAACTAAAGAATATATTAATAAAATATACATATAGCATAGTACAATATACAATGTCATATACTTGTATTATTTCTTATTAGAACAATAATAATTTCATTAGTTCCATGATCAGGAGACCACAAGTGTATCTCCCATCACACAGATGCTAGTGTTATCATTATTTTCTATTAAAATTTTAATACAAGTACTTGAATAATTAACTAAACAAAATCGTATTTTAAGAGCTCCCACTCAAATAAAGCATAAAAAAATTAAATCCATATAAGAACATAGTCATTGTACACAAAAAATTAATAAATAAAAAAAATACATAAATTAAACAGGAAAACAGAAATTAATAATTTTCCTCTTAAGAATACGATTCGATATTTTCATAGCTCTATTAATCGCATCGACCCAGGTGTAATCTAAATATTTCTTATTTTGTGTATTCAAATTTTCTCTTAACTTAATAATGACGTTCGCGAAGAACTCAGCATCTTCCATATTCACCACAAAATGTGAATACTTTGCAAGTATTGGATACAAGTCTTTTAAATGTTTTATTTTTATTGCATCCCTATTTGCTATGTCTTGTGCTACAGAGTGGGTAAGGGGTTGATCTACTTCTTGATCTTCAATTTTAAACTCTTCAAAAATAATTTCATCTTCCTTTGGCTCATTTGAATCTATATACACATCTTGAAGTTTCTCGGAATTTTCTTCTACTTCTAGAAACTCCTCATCAGGATCTTTATCAAAAAATTCATCCTCTGGAATAAGTTCTTCCAAATACTCATAACTTGTAGAACCATATCCAACTATTTTAGTGCTTTCAGAATTCTCTTGCTTCATTATTTTTTACCTTCAATAAAATAGTAGGAATTATTAAAAAAAAATTATTGAAAAAATGTACTGAAATAGCTCTAGACAGATCCAAAATTATCTCAAAACTAGACAAATAGTATATCAAATTAAAGATCTCGAATTTAGGAATTTTTAGAAGTAAATCATGGCCAAAAATACCCTTGCACACGCCCCCAAGTGCCCAGAGAAGTCCAGACTACAAAAAAAAATGAAAAAAAATTGAGTCCATGCGCGAGGGAGGCGTGTGGACTCCACGCACCGTCGTATACGGCGATTTTGGCCACACGTGCCGGCCAGAGATCTTCCACGCGTCGCCGGTGTTCTGATAGCCTCCTCCACGTGGCCCAATCACATGCTGATGGGCCCCACGCGCCACGTCAACTCCCAACCCTTTTTTTTATGGCCCCAATGTCTCGGCCCAACAAAAATTTTTTTATTTAATTTTTTTTAATAGAGCCGAATGATGCCAGCCCATAAAAAAAATAATTTATTTTTTTTGTTGGGTTGGATTGCTGTGGCCCAAAAAAAATTTTTTTTATACGCAGCCCATTGTCAGTTTTGGTTTTTTTTTTTAAAAGGCAAAACAACGTGTCGTTTTGGCGTTTCGTGGTGTTTCACCAAAACGACGCGTCGCTGAGGTCATCCTTGACCTCCCGTCAGGTTAACCTGACCCGGTACGGGCCCGGTGGAGGACCCATGAACCCGCCACTATTTTTTGCCGTTTTCTCCTTCGTTTGGCGTCCGTTTGAGGCGATCTTGGTGTCGTTTTTCTCGTCTCGTCGTCCTCTACATGATGGTGGCCTCCTTTTTTCCAAAAAATTGTGATTTTAATAAACCCAATTTTTTGAATTTCCTCCACAGACTGAAACGTTTTTCGACACTATCGCTCTAATCCAGTGTTCATTTAACGCAATTTTAGTAGCCTTTTATTCATCTCTTTATTCTCTACATGATGGTGTACATATTTTCTAGGAAGGAATTATTTTTACAGAACTCAAAAGAACTGTACCGTGTATAAATTTTTTTTTAAATTTGAGATCCCCTATACTGAATCCTATTTGCATATCTTATGAGTATAAATAGTATACAAATTATACCAAAAAATACTCATAAGAAAAAATATACAGTATGCAAATTATGGAACTCAGAGAAACAATTTCTAATTTTCAAGTGAAAAATTTGCAACGGATATAAATTTTCCCTGAATCAAAACACATGCTCTGATGCCAATAAAAGAATAAAAGATAGGAAAGACATACATACCGATCGAGAAAGTATTTTTCCACACAGAGAGAATGAAGAATTCCAGGCGGTAGAAACAAAATCACTCGGACTTTATTTACTGGTTCACCGTAGATACACTTCAAAAGGAAAAATTGAGAGGAAGAGCGAGAGCGTTTTTCAAGAGATAAAGAGAAAGAGCAACTCCCAGAGAGAAAAATAACCAAAAGTTATGCCATCGGATGAGAGAGTCCCTTTCTGAAAATAGCTCTAAACATCACCTTCACGTACGCACACACGTTCACTGATTTTTCTTAGAGCGTGCGCTGTGTGTGGGATTGGTTACTCTTAAACCGTTCCCTCCCTCTTATCTCAATTTAATAATTATAAAAGCTTATTAATTTATTTTGGGCTTGGGCCCTTTCTTTTGGATCTCAACTTCCACCCATCAAGGGTGTAATCCAACACTTCTAATTAATAACCTAACGCACCTTGTAAGCTATATATCTAATTAAGATCATCTCATTGTGATGACTAACAGTAGCTGAATGTGAGTGGAAAAAAACAGGTCAGGCATGTGAATTTTCTTTTCTCTAGTACATGCTATCTAACTAACTATCATTTGCTATATTTTACTTTTGCTGTCCTCACATATACTAAAAAATTAACCTTCCTGTTATCCTTTTGGCCACTCCAACTAAGATTAACAGGGAAATTTCACACGATAAGAAAGTTATTTCTGTTTCAAAATGGTCTACACATTAAATCTAATTAGTGGTAACAAATAATTAACAGATCGAGATATTTGGATGTTAACTGCTTATGCCACTGTCAAAACGCTACATTGGCACTCTTTAAAATTACAAAACTCACTTTGCAGAAGTGCTTATGCAACATTTTAATGGCCACATAAGCAACTAACAGCCACGTCACTTGTACCATTAGGCACCCTATCTCGTTGGTTATCCATTCATAGTGTTAGCTTAAGGACCATTTTTTAATTTAAGGACTAAAATGAGACACTAAATACTTGGAAAGCCTAAATCAAGACAAGCTATACTCTTGAAGAACCATGAATTAAAGTTTAACCAAGATCAAAGTCAACCAACTAATACAATTAGTTTGACTAATTTTTTTATTTTTCATTTTTAATAGTTTTTGGAGTTCTGATTAAACTTAATACCTTATTAGTATTAAAACTAATGTATTTTAACCAAATCCATTCATTTTAACAACTCTTTTCTATTTTTTTTCCTTGTTACAAATTTTTTAAGATTTTTCCTTTTTTCGGGGATTTTTTAGTTTATTTTTTCCGATGAATTTTCACATTATTTTTGTGTTTGGTTTGTTTCTTTGTGTTTATTAGTTGATTTTATCAGGTTTTGAGATTTCTAATTAAGATTCTAGTAATTAGGGTTTCGGTTTCTGGCTCGGAATCAAAATTGATTGAGTTGAGTTGATATTTTTAATTTGGTTCATTATGTTTCCATTTGGATATTGCAGAAATTCCCACGTAAGATTTTTATGAAATGTTTTTAAATAGTTTTCTGGATCTCTGATTAAAAGTTAATACTCTTTGCTTGTTAGAGTTAGCGTATTTCAACAAAATTCCTTTATTTAAACCCTTTTTAATATTTTTCTTGCAATGTCTTTTCTTGCTGCCACATAGACTATCATGTAGGATGATTTGGTACAGTTGGGTAGCACAATTGGTAGTCCAGTTAGCAGGTTAACGGTCAATGTCGTTGACTTTAACTATCAGGGCAAAATTGCTCCGATTTTGACATTTTAAGGGCAATATAATAACAACAACAATAATAGTCTTATCCCACTATGTGAAATCGGCTACATGGATCAAATGACGACATTTTAAGGACAATATTGCACCAAAAAAATTTTAGGATACTAACAATAACTTTGAAAAACTCCAGGGCAGATTTGTAGTTTAATCCAACATTATATACATATATATACATATTAAAGTTTAAGAGATGTGTGTATATTTTTTAAAATTTAAATGCGGTATTTGTAAAAAAAAATATTAAATCAACTAATTGTAAAAATCATGGGTATAAATTCAATTTTTTTAAAATAATTGTCAAACCATAAAAGTCAATATATATATATATATTAAAAGTTTTTTTATCTGAAATTTATATATTAAAAGTTGAATTCCAAATGTTATCATGTGTTTTGGCCAAAAAAAAATGTTATCATGTGTGTTATCGGTTAAAAAAAAACTGTTATATATATATGAGATGGAATTTGTGATTTTTGTCATTTATCCAAAAAAATTTAAGATCATTTTTAATTATTTTTTTTTTTCAGTTCATCCGAAAATCTCTAAAATACCCAGGTCCCCGTGTGCATGGGGTTGTCCTAAATCCTATTCAAAATTGTCTTAACAATATATATTTTTTTAAACAGAAAATCAGATGCTCGGTTGGTGAAGGAAGGTTCGAGAAAGAAGCACTGGAGCTCATTGTAAAGTACACATAGAAAGTCAGTGGACGCCAAAGCCAAATCCAGTGGGCGCTGGTTGAATTGTCTGAAAGTTCCAACATTTGGAAACTAATAAAGCGCACACAAAAATTCATCCCCGAAAAAGACTTTCTACCCTGACACCCCTCTCCATTCTAGTTCTCTCATGGCTTTGAATTACTACATTGCCTATTCGGTTAATCCCCCTTTTAATTTTCTCCCATTTATTTAAGATCTCCCTCTTCCCTTTACGCCGGTAATATTGATCTGTCTCTTTCCCCCATGGGTTCTAGATACGTCCTTGCAATTTCGTTCTGTTTCTTCTGTTTTCTCCCCGATCTCTCTGTTTCTTCAATTAGATCGCTGGCGTTGGGTGCAGACAAGAGCAAGTAATCCCACGCATCCACACTTTCCCTTTTCTGCCTGGTTGTTTTGATGACATGGAATAAAATGATTCTATTAGTTCTTTGTCTTTTCAGGCACGGGTCGGTTCTTAGATTGAACCGGGGCAGCTCATCGGTGAAATTCGATCCTACTCGGGTTATTCAACTCTCCTGGCGTCCTAGGTTTTAACCTTTTTTTTTTTTTTTTGCGCTCCATGCATTGACCGAAAGAGCTGTTGTGAATAAATTCCCTTCTTTTTGTTGAATTTACGGTACGCAGGGCTTTTATATACAAGAAGTTCTTATCCGAGGAAGAATGTGACCATCTAATCAATCTGGTTAGTTCTCTCTCTCTTTAAATGGTTGCTATTAGTCTTTCTACTATTAGAGAGGATGTCATTTTCAATGCCCGAATTTGTCCTATTAGGCCAAGGACAAGCTACAGAAATCTATGGTAGCAGATAATGAATCGGGCAAAAGTATAATGAGTGAAGTCAGAACGAGTTCTGGGATGTTTCTTTCCAAGGCTCAGGTATAATGAATTATGGATCTTCCCTGTATAAAGCTTCACTGTATTTGATGATGATGTGCTTTATTATAAATATGTTGCAAGAGGGAAAAAAGGTTGTTTCTCTTGTCTATGTCGTACTTCTATTAAGAAAATTCATTTTCAACTATGGGAAGCGGTAACGCTGATGTTCATCGTGTAAGTGTGATATTTAATATAAAGAGTGAGGTGATTGACAAAAAATTTCTTTACTGTGCTTTTTATCCTCAATGAAACACATGATACTTTTTATCTTCTAAGGGAAATTGGTCTTTAGTGAGTAGAATTGTTCTACTTCAGTTTAGTGTCTTACTTTTGGTGAGTTTGATTCAAGAATAATGTGTCTGAGATGAAGGAAATACTATATAAAAAATTATTGGTTGAATTCCCATTTTTCGAACTTTAGAACTGGAAATGAATTAGGACTTTCCAAATTGATACTTCTATATAGAACTAGGAAGCCATTACTGCTGTCTAGCAAGGAGTGTAGCTCCTGTCCAATTGTGGTGTTTATAAAAGTATTTTCTTTTTATCTGTACTTTGAAATATCACCATGGTTTGCAAGGAAAAGTACATACAAGATTGTTGTGTAGAAATAGCTGTAGCCTGTACTTTCATGAGCTTAAGTTTTATTCTCAAAGGCTGTATCATTTCTTTACCCTTCTGTTTTATCTTGAAGGATGACATAGTTGCTGATGTTGAAGCAAGAATTGCCGCATGGACCTTCCTTCCAATAGGTGGGTGCAATATTATTCTATGGTTCATTTCAATGTTCATCTCTTTTTCTTATTTCACTTTCAGTTTTATCGGTTTCTAAAGTCATTTATGCCATCAGAGAATGGTGAGGCTATTCAAATATTGCACTATGAGAATGGTCAGAAGTATGAGCCACATTTTGATTACTTCCATGACAAAGCTAATCAACAACTGGGAGGCCATCGGATTGCCACTGTTCTGATGTATTTGTCTAATGTTGAGAAGGGTGGCGAGACTGTTTTTCCCAATTCTGAGGTAAGGAGGACATGGTGAATATGGTTATCAAAGGTTCCTTTTAAAGAAATTCATTATTAATTTGTTTGCATTTTTTAGGCAAGGTTGTCCCAGATAAAGGATGATAACTGGTCTGAATGTGCAAAGAAAGGCTATGCAGGTATAAATGCTGTCACGCGTTGACAAACTACTATCACATTTTCTAATAATTTTCTGACAGTTTGGTTTCTCATTGTAAGTGAAAATTTTGAAGGATTTCAAATAGGCATGCCCTCGTGCTCCTTGTGGTAGCAATATTCTGTAGTCACCGTTTTAGTCTATAGTATGTTACCACTTACCTGATCATATACGAGTACGAGTCAGTTATGTGTGTGTGTGTGTGTGTGTGTTTGTGTTCTGTTTAAGATGTTGTTTGAAAAGGATTCGTAGTCAGACCACTTCTACTTCCTTTTCTCTGTTTATGGTGCCAGATCCCCTACATTCCCTGCTGATGTTGAATGGTTTCCTTTTTATTTTCTCGTAAACGGCAATATGGTTATGGAGGATTAAACCTAAGATTTCTGTAACAACCCTGGCCACTGGCCACTAAACTGTATATAGTGGCTTGCTGTTAAATAGTTGTAGACTATATAAAAGCATGTTTGAGTTGTTTGCCAAAACCAAAATGGGAGAAACAAAAAGAAACTGTAAAAATGTCTCCATTGTTTTTTTATATGTTTTAGTCCATTAACTGCTTCATTGGGAGGTATCGCTATATAGTGGGTTGTTTTATTGAAAATCGTCTTTTCATAAAAATGATTTATGTAATTATTGATGAAACAGTTAGCAGCCAGTTTCTCTAGTATCGCATCAAGCCATCAAATTGATTGCTATTGTTGCCCTGCTGTAATGGTTTATTTTCACATAAATATTTTGGCTCCCGGCTCTGTCATGCCTGTCTATATCATCTCACAATGAGCTTTTGTGTCATTGTTTTATTTTGGGCATGGAATCTAATACATTTTGTATCTGACAGTAAAACCAGAAAAGGGGGATGCCCTGCTGTTCTTTAGTCTTCATCTTGATGCAACTACAGATCCATTGAGCTTGCATGGAAGCTGCCCGGTGATTGAGGGTGAGAAGTGGTCTGCAACCAAGTGGATTCACGTGAGGGATTTCGACAAACCAATCAGGAGAAGAGAAGAGGGGGAATGTGCGGATGAGAATGAGAACTGCTCCAAGTGGGCTAAAGTAGGGGAATGTGAGAAGAACGCACTTTATATGGTTGGAAATGATGAAGTCAAAGGATTCTGTATGAAGAGTTGCAATGTTTGTTGGTCTTAAGGGGGTAGGGAGGCTGTGGGTGTGGCGCACCCAGGTGCGTGTAGAGTCATACAAAATTGTCACACTTTCTTGTATATACATTCAATTTTCCAGAACGGGGACGCGGAACTCCGGGTCATGACTGGGTTCTAATTTATTCGCCAATGTCCTTGTGAAGAGAGAAAGGCCCCCGTATTTCCGGCTTATAATAAAAAGAATAAAAACAGAGAGAGAGAGAGTGAGCAAAGCCCCCAGTTCTGTCTTTAATATAAGTTATTGTTAATTACATGAGAAAATTTAGCTACCTCAATGAATTTGTTTAAAAATATTTATTCATTCCAATTTGACCTCAATATAACTTACTTTTTAAGTTACAGAGGGGCTCTTAATAGTTGGGCAAAAAAACAAGACCATGATATATTCAATTGTTTCAGCATTTATATATATATATATATATATATATATATAAATCAAAATTACTGTATGTATATTTATAGTTTATACTAAATAAAATATTTATTTTTTAAAAAAGTATTTATCACATAAGATTATATCATTGTCGATGTATCAAAATTTTATGTAAGTTTTATAAATTTTCACAGAATCTATATCTGTTGTTTTTAAATCTACCATAAAGATGAAATATCAGGAATTTATTAGCCACAGAAAGAAATAAATTGATAGATCTCTTATTGAGACAGTAACTTGCGGCGGCTTTTGTCTCAACGAGAATCCTGTAACTTAATAAAAAATTTAAAAAAATTAAAGTGGAGAGGAATTTCTCTATTTTGGAAGCCTCATCAAGTGTATCATCCAAGAATGATTTCTCTATCGAGGTTTAATATTTTATAAAATACATTCTCTTTTACTCTTCTTTATTAGTTTTGACTGTTCAGATTAAATTTTAACAGTGTAGATTTATTTATAATTTAATATTTTGATACTATTTTTATAAAATATTAAGTCTGTAGTATCCACATTCAACAAGATGCCTCTAAGATGAAGTGGAAATAAAGTGTATGGGAAATGTAGTAGTGATAGACGACAGAGACAAAAATAAGGATGAAAATAGAGGGGTTAATAGTAACATAAATGGGTGAAGAGTAGGTCCCCACAGAGCCTCCATATGCTCCAGCCCCAACTCCATTGGCATCTTTGACCAGGAACCACTACCAATATCAGATGTAACTTACGTGCTTTATTGTTACGTACGTTGTAGCCTTTCAGAATCGCAAAATATCCGAACAAATGCAACTTTGTTTCTCTATTAACATTGTTTCGTTTTAGATTTCCTCCTGCGCAACCTAAACGGCCTTTCTATTTATGAGGGCACTTATTTTGCGTGGCACTATATATGCTTGTAAAGAGAGAGAACTATGACTATGAGCTGTAAGTGGCATATATATAAGATCTCTTAGTTTGTGAGTCTCACAAAAACGCTTCTATTTCATGCTAAGGAAATAATCAATATCACTGTTTAACCTTTATATAGGTCATTCGATTTGTACCTGATTAGATATTGCTGTTCGGAGTCGGACCCAAGCTCATGAGAGAGAGAGAGAGAGCAGGAAATGATCAAGGCACTTGCAGTATGTTTCTGATGTCATACAAATGGCTTTCTTTTATTTTTAGTATTTCACAGAAGATGAAAACGTTCATGCAATTCTTGTTAACACAAACCCAGAACTGCATGCTTTTTTTGCCTCTTCATATCTTAAACGCTAACAGCTTTCACCACTTTAAAGTTACCTCTCATTGCAAATTGCATCACCATTACTTAATTCTCCCAAGAACTCCCTTCTCCTGCGTTCTCTGTATCACTGATCTCTCTCTTTCAGAATGGGAAGACCACCTTGCTGTGATAAATCCAATGTGAAAAGGGGCCTTTGGACTCCTGAGGAGGATGCCAAAATACTTGCTTATGTGTCCAATCATGGGACTGGGAATTGGACTTTGGTTCCTAAGAAAGCAGGTTTCCTTCAATCCTTTCCTTCTAAGCTGCATTATATTCGTGTGACTTTACAAAATCATCAAACTCTTACTTCATGAAGTACAAGTCCTCTTCTTGTGAGTTTGCTTGTAGGGTTAAACAGATGTGGGAAGAGCTGTAGGCTTAGATGGACCAACTATCTAAGACCTGACCTCAAGCATGATAGCTTTACACCCCAAGAGGAAGATCTTATTATTAACCTTCATGAAGCCGTAGGAAGCAGGTCAGTTCTATTGATCTGTTGTTATATTAATTTGTTTCAGTTTTGTCACAGAAAAGAAAGCAGAATTTGCATGACAGAACGCTGTGCAATTCTTTACATAAGATAAAGCAATTATATAACCTTCTCGGTTTATTGAGAATGAACTCATCATCGTATTTGGCATGCCATTGCCAACTATATAATATTTCAAAGACAAATGAATCTCGCACCTTGATTTTGTGGCATCTCAATTTGTTTTTTCTGGTGCAGATGGTCTTTGATTGCAAAGAGACTACCTGGAAGAACAGACAATGATGTAAAAAACCACTGGAACACAAAGCTGAAGAAGAAGCTGATGAAGATGGGAATTGACCCAGTGACCCATAAGCCTGTGTCTCAAGTCCTTTCTGATTTGGGAAGTATTAGTGGCATCTCAAATATAACAACTGAAATGCAAGCCACAAACACCAATTTAATGGTTTCTAATCAGCTAGTTCAAGAGGTGCAGTCCCAAGTCATTAACCCAGAGAATAACGTCCAGTCATTCCATAATGAAGCTGCATCTTCATGTTCATCGTCGTCCTCATCTTCTTCCTCTAATATCACACGACTAAGCTCACCTCCACAGGTTATTACATCTACTACTACTACTACTAGTAGTGATGTTCCTCCTCCTTGTTCATCGTTTGATTGGAGCGAGTTTCTTCTGAGTGACCCATTCATATGCACCGACTTTCAACAGTTGAACCAGTACGACGTGCATGGGGTTTTGTCATCGGTGAGTCCCTCAGTTATAATGCAAAACCAAGTTCAGGTTTCGAATAATGCAAGTGATGAGGATTCAGGGGTTGTGGCTTATGAAGCAAGCACGAAGCATCAAGTTAGTGATAAGCAATATTGTGAAGGCACTTCATCTTCTTCGGGGGAGTCATTCGTGGATGCAATTTTGAACAGAGATTGTGAGATAAGGGCAGCATTTCCTGAACTCTTGGATGGATCCATTGATTACTAGATTGCTTCTTTCTCTTTTTTTCCCTCTCCATAAAGTCGCATAATTTGGAGGACACTCTCTACACCAAGTAGGGAAACATTTATGATTGTATTCTCAGAATGGTTTTCATAGGAAGTGGATCAGACTATTATGAGATAATAGCTGAACCCTTCAGATTTACTCGCAGTTCATTTGTATTACTTTTTTGTCGTTTTAATTGCCAATTTAATAATAAAACGATTAAATGATTTATTTTACTATAACCTTTTGTTTTTTTGCCAAACAATACTACCTGGTTGAGTTTACTTTTAATATGCACATTGATAAATGAAAAAAAATATGTAAAAATCATTTTGTTTTTGGGAAAATAATTTATTTTGTCAATTTTCTTTTTAAAATCATTATTTCGCACGTCACTTTAACTTTTTCACAATGTCATCAGTAATATATATATATATATATATGCGTATGGTACTATGGTGATACTCGGAATAGATGAGAATGGGTTTTTTGATTGAAATATAATAATAATAAAAAAATTACCAATATACAACAGTTTTAAAAATATTTACTAAAATACAACACTTTATATGATGATCCATTTTTTTTCTTCCGTGTGTGAATAAGTCGTAGCAGCAAATTACGATTTAATTTATTTAAAAATTAAAAAAAAATTGTTTTGCATAAAGCAAATCTTACCAGCATCTTACGATTTACTTTATTTGAAAATAAAAAAAACAAACTAAAAAACAAATCGTAACAGCAGGTTAGGATTTGTATTATTTTAAAAATAAAAAAATACCTAGCTATGTAGTATATTTTATTAAATAATAATAAAATTAAGTAATAATATAATAATAATCGTAATACTCTTTTGGTCTCATTTATAAAGGAAAAAAACTATTTCACAAGTATTAAGAAATAGAGTTGAAGTTGAATTAAGATAATTAATTTGTCTCACATTTTCAATTTCTTCAAAACTTATCCCTACTTAATTAATCTCTCCCTCAATTCCTTTCAAAAATCAATTCCTTCCAAAAAAATGCACCTCATTACTCTCAATAATACTAATAAAGAAGGGTAATCTCTTTTAATATTAGGGGAAATGACAGTTGGGGACCAAAAGTTTAAATTAAATACAGTAAAGAACCTTTCAATTTTTTCAGTAGTAAATACAGAACAAAGCAGTAGTAAATTCGTGATGTTCAGTAGTAAAAAAAACTGAAAGGTCTCTAATTGTATTTAATTCAATCTTTTGGTCCCCAAGTGTCATTTCCCCTTAATATTATTGAGAGTCACGAGGTACATCTTTGAAAGAAATTGAAAAAGAGATTAATTAAGTATGAATAAATTTTGAAGAAATTGAAAATGTGAGATAAATTAATTATCTTTATTCGACTTCAACCCCATTTCTTAATACTCATAAAGTAATTTTTTCCCTTATAAATGAAACCAGAGGAGTATTACGATTATTATTACTTAATTTTATTATTATTTAATAAAGTATACTATATAACCAGGCATTTATTTTACTTTTAAGATAATACAAATCATAACATGCCGTTACGATTTGTTTTTTAGTTTCAAATAAAGCAAATTTAACATGGTGTTACGATTTGCTTTATGCAAAATAACTTTTTTTTAATTTTTAAACAAATTAAATCGTAATTCACTATTACGATATCTTCACACACGGAGAAGAAAAATGGATCATCATAGAAAGTGTTGTATCTCGCTAAATACTTTTAAAAATGTTGTATATTGGTAATTTCTTATTTTTATTATTATATTTCAATCAAAAAACCATGAGAATGGGAGTGAGTGTGTTGCATCAGCTATGAAAAATTTGAAATAACAAATGAGTTAATGTTGTTTGAAAGAAAATCAATAAAATGACTTTTTTTTTAATATGTGAAAGGTTAATATTCGATTTATGGATTAAAAAGTTTAGAGAGTTATTTATGCGTGACCTAAAATTTAAGGAATTGTTTTTTTACATTTTTTCTTTGAAAATTTAAATTAGTAAACATAAATTAAGAGAAACAAGACCTAAGGGACAGTTCACAAAGTATCATCCTATTATTCCATCCCTAAATATAGCATTACCAGTTTGCCATGCACAAATGCAAAGAAAACTCATGAAAGTAATATAAACAACAATGAATCACCAGTTAAAATCATTGATAAACTATATAATTATCAATAAGATAATGAATTAGCCCTATAAATTTAGCCAAGTTCTTGTTTTACTATGTTAGCATTTGCAAGATTAAAGATTAATCCACAATTATCCAGACCCCATAACCCTACCCCAATCAAATTTGACTAATTATTTGAAGGATAAAAAATGATGCCACTTAATTTGAAGAAGAAATGCAGAGGGACATATAAGTATGGATTCAGAAAGGCACAAAATAGATAGGGACTCACATCATCACTATGCTGCAAAAATCATCTCGTTCATTTCGGAGGCAAGGATCTTCGGGTCGGGTATGGAATATTCGGGTCGAACGATTAGAATCACAAGATGCTGCTGCTAATTCTGCTGGGAATGTAAATGGATCACAAGTTAAACAGAACACTAAACAGGAAATGTTGCAAAGATAACGAAAGTGGCCATTCGAGTCCTGTGAGCACATCGTCGCCTCCGTCTCCGTTTGAAGATGAGGTACGCACCAGTTTTATGTCATCCATTTTCGGGCTTTGTATGGGTAGTCCCAAAGCGTAGGAGTTTTCTTTACATTTTTTCGAAAGGTCTCCGACCTTCATGCTATGTTTATTTTCTTTGTCGGCCTAATGCTAGGTTTATTTTCATCATTGTTCCTCTGTGGACATCCCTTAAAGTTGGAAAGATATTTTTCTTTTTTTCATTAGTTAAATGGAAGCAGGTTCTGTAAACTTGTGTCCAGAGGAAAGAATTAAACTGTAACTTTTGGGCTTGATTTGTTTACATCAGAGAAGTATTTTTTATTCTCTTTATATAATATTCACCTCTTTTCGATTGGAGTTAGATAGAAGTGATTTTGGATGAAAAAAATTTTAAAAATTTATTTTTGATTAAAAGCAAGTTGGGTTGTTTATCCAAAAAAAAGTTGGGTTGACCATTTTTTGTTTGAAAATTTTTTTTCTGAAAAATAATTTTGAGAAAATGATTTTGTTTGGTTATTGTTTTAAAATACTTGAATCAAAATCACTTTTGAAAAAAAATATATATAATTAAATATTTGAAATTGGCAAATATAATTTTCTTAACAGAAAAACATGAAATTTTTAATTCTATAAAAACATGTTGAAACACTAATGTCTCGGGACACAATGATTTTCAAACGTTTGCTTATCTAAGTAATCTCTCAATGTTACAAACGTAATTATAATTGTACAAAAGCTCTTCTGAGGTTCCTAGTAGGCATTAAATTACTTTTTTTCTCAAATATAAAATTTTATAATTTTCAAGTATCATATATTCATATCCAATAAGATTATTAAACGATTTCCAGCACTTGAATGGCTTAATGTTTATCATCTGTTTCTTCCTTACATCAACAGGGTTAGAATATTTTAATATTTCATACACATAATAACTATGTACTTATTAATACATTTTCAAAAAATTCAAATCAAGATATTAGACAAATACTCCTATATAGCATGTTTACATAAGCAAATAATTTTAAAATTAGTCACAAATAAATTTAGTTTTTTTCTTTTTATAGAGATGAATCAAAAAATTAAACACCATAAAATCTATCCGTCAACTATACAGCTGCCATCGAACTGTGAATTCGTGAACCCAAATAAAAGTTTAATCACGTTACTAATAATCCGAGTTATTAATTTTACAATTGTATCGGCTCCCGTTTCTCTCAATTATATATCTAATATTTTATTTCTTAAACGGCGACCAGAGAGAGGGAGGCTAAAAAACAAGAGACGTTTTGAGTAGTGATATAAGTATATTACAACTCACTTTATGAGTGATTGCTGCGGTTGAACAATGATATTATTCTGATCAGTGTACAGTTAATGAATTCAGTAATACAACAGTTAGCTCCAACATTCCAATTTCCCATAAGAAAAACCAGCGAAGGGGAGGATCACTCTCAAACATATCGAGGTTAAGACTTTTCATGTGTTTACAGAAGAGACTCAAAAACCAATCTGGTTGAAATTGGTGTAGTCAACTTTATTCAGCCGAATCGCGCACAATATATGCTCTGGCAAGTCTTCTGCCTTATTCCCCTGTTCCAGGAAAAGCAATGATACAATGTTTTATCATATAAGAGGGCTTCAATCTTTCCAATAACAACCCACGAAATGGTATGTAACTAACACAGTCAGATTCCAGGAAAAGAGATGTGAAATCATATAAGGTTCTTAGTGGCTTCAGTTGTGGCCTTCTATCACTTTCCCAGACTTAAATGGCAAAAGAGAGAACATATAAACACAATACTTTATTACTCAGCATGGACAAGGGTATTTCCTGGTAAATTGTCGATTAAATAACAGAGGCTCTTATCACATGCTCAGTATCCATTTCAATTTAAAAGTTTACTGATAACATTATTATAGATTAGATTCTCTGACTGACGTCATGAAAATAAAATTGAATCATTCAATGGAACCAAAAAATTCCTTAAACTAATCAAGGAACCCATTCGTTTGACTTTCAAAACTGGCTAAGCAAAAAGCCGGTCAACCATCAAGAAAATCAATTAAAAAAAAAAAAACAACCCATTTGACAGTAAACCAGTCAAAAACCAGTTTTTTATATTTCTGTTTATTAGTTTTAATATTTTGTGGAGATCAATATTTATTCAACCAATTTTACATAGATTCGTTCTCCTATGTAAAATAGTTCAAGTGTTTTTTATATATCTTAAATATCTATATCTAAGTGATAATATACATATATTAATTTATTGGTGAAACATGCTTTTTTATTTAGAATTTATAATTAGAAAAACAGTGATCTGGTTTTAAAAACATTGTCTCTAACACGTGTCTGATTGCTCCCACCAAAAAGTCAATATCGCAGCCAACTGAGCCGTGTACTAATACATTACAAATTTCACAGAACTTTCCTACATATGAAAGTGTCATTGTCTAGTGACCTTCTTTTGTAATAAGAAAATGGTTTGTTATTAGAAGTTTGTAACAACATAAATGATATTTATTACAAGTGCAACAGCATAAGTAAAATTTTACTACAAAGAAGAGACTTCATGCTGCAAATAACTAAATAAAAACAAGTGTTACCTGAATTGTCAGACCAAAATCCAAGATACAAAGCTTCAACCTTTCGATGAAGCCCTCAAATCCTTTTCTAGCAATGTAACTGAATCTGTGCACATCCAAATCAATCTCAAAGTAGTTTTCTCCCTGTAAAAGTAAAGCCCAAATAGCATCAAAATTCAAATCTTTAACAGCTCAACTTTTTAAGATTACTCAAAGTACTTCATGCATAATTAGATTACAACAATGGACACACCGTATTCTACTTTGCTTTGGAAGCAATGCAAATGCAGGGCATCTTGAGAGGCATGAAATAATAGGTAAAAGTTACATTAACTTATTAAGGAAAATAATGAAATTGAGAACATTTAATATGAATTCCGAAGAGGAAAAAAACTCTATCTATTAATGGAAAAAAGTGAAATGAAAAGTGGAATATCTGGTGAATTGGTGAGTGTTATAAATTAAAAAATCGTTCCCAAGATATCACAACAAAACTCAGGCACTGAAGCATTAACTCAGAGAATAAGCTTATCCATTAGTATATGCAGATATATACCCACTTCAAAGGACATATTTAACACCTGATTGCAAATCCTATTTTCCTTTTTCTTCTAAATATCCAAATGTAGTCCATGCGATAAGGACACCAAGGAAGCTGAATAGAGTTCATAATATGCTCATTCCGAATTTTATTTATAAATTGATGAATTTTACACATTAAACTGGTATCAAAGAGTTCATCTACCTATTTTTGTTCACAGAACATCATGATGATTTACATTACTCCAAGGAAACACCATACAGTTTTGATTAGATTGCCATGGTTTATCCTAACCACTAGAGACAAAACCAAAGATAACCCACAGTTCACACATTAAATCTTATCTTAAAATGTCATCATCACACTGCATATAATTCAAAAGATGCAATATACTTACTAGGAAAAATTCATGTTGAGGTCGTGAGAGCACAGGTTTTTCATTGTATGCGTTCAAAAGCTTCTTTTCAGTTGCACTTAAAGTAAGGCTCTCCACATTGGCCACTCGACCTAAAATTTTTAATCTCTCCCTAAAGGGTGCAATTGTATCTAGAGGGAAGCCTTTAACTCTCTCCACCTCATCATTGATCAATTTCTGTCAAGAAAATATGTCCAATTCAGACAGCTTGTTAAATGTAGTTTATAAACATACTATATTATATATTATAGAGGTAATATGCTCTGAAACACAAGGCAGAATGTGAAGGAGAAAAATCAGTGTTTGTTCTTACGCCAATGTGTTCTCGGAATTGTTCTGGAAGGTCCTTAGAATATTTTTCAGATACTTTAAAATACAATACCACATTCATTCCTTCGCCATCATTTTCACTTTGGAAGATGGTGGCAGGATATGATGGTATCTGCACATAAAAAGCAAAAGAATGTATCAGTATACAATATTTATGAAAAAAGAAAAAAGTTCCATTTTAACATTTTCAGAGCATACAAGATTATCAATATAGGGTCAAAAAAATGATTATCAGCAATATATTAACATTGAGATTCTAAATGCTAAGAAAACTAGGTTGATTCAGCATCCAGCAAAAATTTTGCATCTAATTTTTCTAACATGGATAAGTAAACGTCCATTCAAATTACCATGCTAAACAAGAAAATATGCAAATACCTGAATATTTACAACAAGAATAGAAGGGACATCTCCAGCTATATTTATGGCCGGAAGTTGTACAAAACGAGCAATATGATCAATTTTGCGCTGAGACAAGAAGATGTCAGCACCCAGAGGATAGAAAGCAGCACTGCTTGGAGCAAATTCTTTCCTCTTATCCCTGCCAATGATGCAACAGAGAACTATATATATCAAGAGAGTAGAATATTCCAGGTTTTTTAATAGTGTCCTCAACACAAGTGCATTCTAGCAAGGTTAAATCATTGAGAGAAAGCTTAGTACCAAACATCAAGACTTTGGTGTGTACCTAAAGTAGTTTTTTCCTCTGACTTTGAAGGAACATGGCTCAATATGTGACCAAGAACCAATTGTTTGCTTCTCTATTGGGCAAGATGGAATTGACGAACCTGCTAAAGGTTTTTGTTTGAGTGCCTTTGGAGAATCTGACACAAAAGAGAAGGCATGAATGAGTTGTATAGATCTAGAAATACTGACGTGCATTAGCTTTAGAGAGAATCAGCAGTATCCATCTGGAAACTGACATGTAATAATCAATCAACCTCAACAAAGAAGAGCTAACAGAAACAAGCAGAGGGTGCAACCAAAAATAAATAAATAAAGCACTGGTTTTATTTATTATTTTTACTTCCTCTTATATTGTTGTCATTATGACCAGGGCAATTAAAGAAGCTCATGTGCAAGCGAATAGTTTCACTTGCATAAAAACTGAAAGTGCAAGAAAACAAAAATAAAAGCAACTTATACAGATGAAAAACATGGCGGACACTCACATAACGTCATATCAGTGTATCCTTCCTTCCATTTAAAGGAAAGTTTTGAAAGTGATTTTCTGCGTGAATTTGGTGTGTCTGGGCTTGTTGGCCTTCTTTTCTCAATAGAGAGAGCAGTAGATGAAAGACATGGCAGGCAGGTGTTTGGCAGAAGCCCACAATTAACTGGAGCTAGTTTCTTGTCCTCTCCAGTTCCATCTACATGACTAAAAGATCCCTCCCTTGCTGAAACAGAGGTTGCCGCAGCTTGAATATTATCCGATCTCAATGCAGAATCTTTTGGTTGCGCGGAAGTTTTAGCACTCTTCAAAAAAGAACTGCTTCGACCATAATTATGAGGATGCACTCTCTGCTTCTGTTGTTGCTCAGAAAATATAGATCCTTGTTTGCTTTCACCAATTTCACCAGCTCTAGGAGAATAATCGCTTGGTCTGGACGCGATTTCGGACAATCCATCTATCAGAGATCGCATAAACTAATGTAAAAAGATGTACTAATTTGCTTGCCATCAGTTAGAGGGAAAGAAAATAAATGTTCGATAACTAATAAAACACTTACCGTCGTAGACACTATAAAATTCGTCGTCACATTCAGAATCCAAGGCAGAAGTTGAATCAAACCAAGCTGCATCTAGAAACAGAAAAACGAAGCTCCAATAAACTGTGCACTCAATTGAAATTTCAAGTTCGTATCCAAAAAAGTACAAGCCAACAATGAAATGTCCAACAAGGAAAGAAACAAATTAACAAAGAAATAAAACAAACACTGAATAGGGTACCATTAACAACAAAGTGAACAGCTACCTGAAGCGCGACGAGAATTTTGTAATGCAGAATTGGTATGGGATAGCTTTGTACCGCCAAAGGAATGGACGGCGTCGATCTTGCGATACGAGACCCGTCTTCGGAGGATTCTTCTTCGCCTGCGATTCTTCTTCTTAGACAATCCCGATGGACACTCTTCCTTGACCTTGGGCCTGGACCCGCAAGCTCCCATATTTCTTTCCCTGTGTTGCCCGAACTGCTTCTTCACCAATTAATTAAAAACTGGTGGTTTCAGAAGTCGGTATATCAGATTTGGGGAAAGTTCACTTCGGTAGGTAATGATGGTAATCTATTTAGTTTAAACGGGGAAGATGATCACTGCAAGTGTGGAGCCCAGGGTTCATGCTCAAATGTTTCGATCGAACCGTGTTAATGGTGACACGTACGTAGGCCCGAGCTGCAGGAAACCGTGTGACATGAAAAGTACATTTGGACTGGACACATTTAGACAGTCACGTTTATGGTATCTGTATAATCGGTATTTAACTACACAGAAACGGAAGTCGCAAGCCGAGTAGATCCTGCTAGATAGAAAGAAAATGAATAAATTAGGTATACTTTTATTTTTTTTAAAATCATTTTTCACAGTATTATATTACTGATAAAATAAAAGTAATATTAAGAGAAATTTATTGGTCAGTAGCCCAATGATCGCAAAAGAAGTCTGTTAGCCCTATGATCGATGTGATTGTGATCTTCATAGTTTTGACTATAAAAAAAACTATGAAATTAAATAAATAATTACTCCCTCCGCTCCTATATATAGAATCTTTTATTTTAGTACTAAATGTAAAATTTTTTACAATATACGAGATGGTATTTATTATACATTTTCAAAAAATATCCCTATTTAATGTATCCAAAGAAAAAAAGAGAGAAATTAAATAAGGGTAGTTTTAAAAAAATGTTAGAATTTTTGGAGAAATCAAGGTAGTTAATTAGTTTTAACTCCCCTTCTTAATTCGCGTAATTTGATTAAAATTGTCTTATATTAAGGGTCAGAGGGAGTAATTGTTTCATAATACATCTTGTTACGTAAAGTTTATTGAGATATTATTCTAATATTAATAATGATTATTTCAACATAGATTATGAAATACTAAAGGCCCATTTAGTTCTTAAAAGAAATCGAGGATAGAATGAAATGAAATACTTTGGTTCTCCAAATAATTGAAAATGAAATGAAATGAAATAGTTCAATATTCAAAATAAAAAATAAAATTATATGTCGTCGAAATCAATTTCAACCATGATGTAAATAGAAGAGGAGAGGAAGTAGGGGTGAAAGAGAAAGATGAAAATGAAGTAGATGTAATTGGTGGAGGAGGGTAATTTAGTTTATAAAAGAATTTCATAAAATGAAAATAAGAAAAGATAAGAGTCAATATGGTAATCTCCATTCCTTATTTTTTAGGTATTCTCATTCTATATGGAATCTAAATTTTTACTTTATTTTACAACCAAACAGTTCAATCTTTGGAGTAAGATTTAGAATCTCATTTCCAAACACTTTATGAATCGAATTAAACAGTTTTTTTAGTCTATTTATATTTATTTTTATTTAATCAATTTTACTTTTTTAAAAAAAATTTATATCTCTAATATTATACTAAACAAACTTATAGTAATCATCATTTTATTCTCAACTATCGCCGATCATTCCGGCAACCAGCCAGCTCTAATATATTGGAACTATGCAAATTTGAAGGAACGGCTGTATAATTGGAATTGAAAAGGGAAAATGACCATTGTAACATTAATCAATAAAAGCCTCGTCATAAAGGCTAGCAAATGAATCTCTATAAATAAAAGACGAAGGCTGGTGGCCAAAAAAGAGAAAGATGAGGACTGAAGCATAAGAATGACGAATGGAACGAACGAAGAAAAGATGCAAGCGTCTGCGTCGATGAGTAATCAGTTGTAATAGTAAGCCTTTATTGTAACGCTACTTAGATAGAGCTGTGTCTAAGGATTGTTCAGATTATTCTATTTGCTACTCCCTCAATTTCAAAAATACATGTATGTCCTTTAAAGTTAGATACACAATTTAAGAAAATTATTAAATAATTTAAATTATAGTAAAATTTAATGTTATTAAAATAAAACTCTCTTATAATTAATATAGAGTAAATTTAAGATATTATTATTATTAATAAATGATACAATTGTATTAAAAAAATTAATACTTATTAAAATTTTAAATTGACATATTTTTTAAAATGGAGGGAGTCTATACGTTGTGGGTTTGCTTATAAAACCCTTAGGTCCCATTTGCTACATAAAATGATTTTTTATGTAGTGGAAATGAGAATAGGAATGAGAATAGAAATGAAAATAAGCATTAAATGTATGTTTGGTATATGAAGGAAATATAATAGGAATTAAAAAAAGGAAGAGACAAAAACATATAAAATAACTCAAATGCCCTACATTAAAAAAAACAAATCCCCTCCTCCTCATCCTTTCTTCTCCCTCAGGCACAGACAAACCAATCTCAGAAAAAAAAAAAAACATCATCAGCCAAATCGAGCTAGCAGATTTGGGTGATGAACGACTTGCGATGGCGAGCCAGATTTAGGTGGCTGAAATGGCTTACTACACTAATGGTAATGGCGAGGAGAGAGAGAGAGAGAGATTGAAACGGGAGGAGACGGAGGTGATGCTCAAGTTAGACGAAGATTGAAAATGGAGGAGACGGCGAGGAGAGAGGGAGACTAAAATGGGAGGAAAGAGAAGTGGAGTTGGGGTTGATGGTAGAGGGACGATGGCAGAAGGATGGCAATGACTTTGATAGGGATGACAACAAAGAGACGACGGTGACTTTGATAGGGACGATGGCAGAGGGATGGCAGTGACTCTGATAGGGATAATGGCAGAGGGATGGCAGCGACTTTGGTAGGGACGACGATAGAGGAACGACAACTATAGTGGAGATCTAGATTGAGGGGGTAAAAGTATCACAATATTAGGTAGGCTAATTGAAATAATACATTCCCACGAGGGGACATGGGTTTAGCCATTCCCATGTTTAATGGAATAAAGCATTTCCAGTAATCACATCTCCTTCATACTAAATGCAAGTGTTGATGCAATCCATTACCCATTCCCATTTCTTCACTCATATTACTACGTACCAAACCTAACCTTAGATTGGTATTGTGTCATTTATCAGTGTTGAACAGTGATTATATTTATCTGTGTGAATTGGTGGTTGGTGATGAGCTCTTAAAACCAGCAATTCTTGGTTAAAACCCAATATTAAGTTTTAGGTGAATTGTAGAAAACCTATTATAATTTGAGGTGACCTATTTGATCATAGGATGGGTGAACAAGTGTAAACCTTCAATTTTACTCAATTATAGTAAAAAAAAATTCTTTTGAATATTCCCCCAAAAAACTGGACGTAAGCAATGCGGCCAAACTAGCATATCTATGTGCCCCTTTTCAATCGCACTCTCCTATTTATTATTTCTTACTTTAAATTGATTTCAAATTTAATTGACAAATCCAATATAGTTACTTGCTCCTATCAATCCTTATTATAAGGATGCTTCTAAAAATTTTACATGATCCTTATTATAAGGTTTTGCACACTTCAAACACATCAATTTTTTTTCATAAATATTTTTAATTTAATACTTTTAAATTTAATGTATTGGACTCATCAATATATTAATAGTTTATTACGGTTATATAGGAAAAGTTATTGAATTTTTTCACAAATTTATTAATCTTAACTGATTTTAATTAATTTCTTTAATCTTTGTAATTTACCATTAAAAAATCTTAAACTCTTATAATAAGAAGGGGTAGTACATTTTAGTTAGCTTGTTCTTTGAGGTGGGTATATCTTTCAAGCGAAAAAGACAAATTGGGACTTTAAAAAAAAATTCAACAAAACCTCACTTTAAAAATTCCTAAATAATGTAAATTGAATTTTTAATTGATATTAATTGAATTTTCAAGTACTGATCATGTTTAATAAATATTTTTGTCTAGATCTTCCTTGGTCTTTCTCCCCACCAACTTTCTTACCACAACAATGATATTAAAAGGAAAAAAAAGGTTGTTGTCAAACTTTGCAGTATCACAGGTTTTACCGGCCAAAATGAAATTTGGAATATGTTCTGGGCTTCCTTAATTAAAAATAAACCTGTGCATATTCAAATAATCAAGTTAAATAAGTACCCTAGGCTTAGGTGAATCCACAATTTCTCATAAAGTGACCTGACATCATGATATTGGCAGATGGAGGGTCGTGGTCAGAAGACTCTATTATACTATTATATTTTATTTATTTATTTATTTATTTATTGGAGAGCATCAAAAGGACTACTATATATATATATACACTCCGGGAGCACGTGTTTCGCATATTCGCACAAACTTGGAGATCCCAAGTAACAGATCATTAATGCAGTGAAGTTTCTTTGATCTAACGCCGCCCAACTTTGGACTTTGAAGGCCACAAATTTTAATTTCTTTTTTTACTTTTGATCTAATTAATTAAATTTAAAATAAGTATAAAAAATACATCTTACAAACATTAAAAATAATTTCTTTCATTCACATTCATTTAAATTTTTAAAACTAATAATAAGAATTAAAATTTAAACAGTCCCAATAAACTGCTTAGTATCTCTGTACCCAGAGGCAGAGGACTTCTTTTATTCTTTTGGCTAGAACCCAGAGGACTAGTTTGATTCTAAGAAGTATGGTTCCTCTTGCTTTCCGCCTCTGCTTCTTCCTTTCACTGCTATAGTTTTTGTCGTGGCTGAGAAATGCATATGCGTATGGACTATGCTGATTAAAAATATGAACATGCATTTCGGACCCTTATATTGTCTTTTTTATTAATGCAGGCCTAAACATATTGGACTATTAATTTGTCCTATATTCAGCTCCATAGTTCATCCGCACGTTCATACTATTTCAAATTATATTTATATATTATTTATAAATTTAAAATTAGGCCTGAATTAGATATAATATAAGTTTCAAAAGTTCTACAGATCGTTGAAAATTAAAAATTAAAGAAAAAAGGCTAATTCCTTTCTTGAATCTTGAGAACGATGTTAAATACTCATAAAGGAATAGAGGATGGTACGAACACTTTCCCACGTCATGTAATTACGTATTTGCATATAACTAAATTTTCCATGTAACAATTAAATTGGATCATACTGTAATTTTATATGCTATTATAATTTATATTTTTCTCTAGTTTGCTTCAAAATTAATAAATTTTTTGTATACCATGAAAATAAATAATTTCTTCATTTTTCCTTTTTAATATTCAAATAAAAATAATTTTATTCTCAATTTTATCTCCCAGTAAAATGTAAATTTACACTTTTAAAATAAAGTGCAGACATGTGTTTAAAATTGCGTGCGGTTGTATAAATCAAAGGAGTAAAATTAGGATGAGCTAGTAATTACAAAAGACAGATGTTACAGGAAAGGGAAAAAATAGAAGTAATAAAATATATGTACAGTAGAAATTAGAAAATAAGTCTAACTAAGGGAATTGGCGGATCCACTAATCAATGATCGAGAGCTAAGAATTAAAATAAATCAAATTTAGGGGACTAACCAAAAATTTATCTGAGCATTTTTTTACAAATTAAATTAAATTATAGATATTTATAAAGGTTGATAAGAATCACGGGGCAAGCACCCACTCTTAAAAAATCCCGCCGACCTTATCTGCAAGTGAGAACAGCGGTTAGGTTGTCTTTAATATGAGTGAAAAAATTTTTTTTTGGATTAGTATAAGGAGAAGGAGTTTGATATCATTTAAATAAAGTCTTAGATTCTAAGTATTATAAATATCTGCAAGACTGCAATTGAGTACTGTGGTTAGTTTTTTTTTTTTTTCAATATAAGGGATTTTTGTTTACCAAATCTAAGGAATCTGATATCACTTAATTAAAATTTTATACCGAAGTATTATAAAAAATTATATTAGAATAACCTCTCTTTATTTAAAACATGACATTGCCCAGTTCTGGATTAATCGATAGTACTAAATATTAATTTTTTTTAAAAAAAAGCAAGTTCAATTGATATTTAGGATAAAAATAAAATAAATTAAATATAAAATTTTTGGTTTCATGATTCTAAAAAATATCATCAAATTATTATTATAAAGATGCTATAAAGATTATACACAGAATATAAAAAATACTTTTTAGTGAAGTTACAAATAATCCTCAACTCCTTCACATTATTCAATTTTTTTTTGGCCCCACAATATTACTCATATTTTTCACTTGACCTTTATTTCCGTGTAATTTTATTAAATTCAAATGAAGGAGGCAATCGCAGTACTAAAATAAAGAAAACTTATAAAAAATTCGCGGGCCCTAACAAGACGTTTGCGTGGTATCCATAGAGGAAAAGTCACTCAATTGCTTAGCTGAGCTAAATTCAAAATTCCCTCCCTCTCAATTTCCCCATAGATTGGTCAAAATAATAAATTTTTCGTAAGTTAGGTTTTGACTTTACCCACACTGCTATAGTTTTTATACATGTAACAAGAAATATGGAAGATGGTGATGTATAACTGCTCTCTTCCGTGGCTTCCTGATGTGCTCATTCTTTTTTTTTTTTTTTGATAAACGGTATGCTCATTCTGATCATACCAGAACGTCTCAGATTCGAGACGCAGTGTTGGGGAAAGCATGAAAGATGGTGATGTATATTCTCAGCTCATTCTTTTAATTATTCTACCATTTGATCCAAATTTTGAACAAATCCAAATTGATACGACGAATAGAATTATTTACTGTATAAAATAAAATTGTGCTTCATTTTTTATATATTGTACGAACTTTAGAAAATGAATTTTATTGTGAATGATCTTTTTGGTGGTATATAAATTGCATATTTCAGATTGATAATAATATATTGATATTGATTTGAAGGAAAGCAATCGAACATGCACTTTAATTAATGAAATATTGAAATTTCATTTTCATTCCTCAATAAACACGGAAATGTTAGCTTATCAAGTGGGAGTGGGAGTGGGAGATAATAGAAGCATCCTCTGATTGATGCAAATGCAGAGGATTTTTATTTATTTTTTTTCCAAAAATATTTACTAATCGTGATGCACACCTGTTTCCCAGAGCAATAATACATAATTCTGATCCTGCGGCAGATTACAACATGGACGGAACAAAAAAAAAAAAGTATTGGTTGAACAAGGCGATGCTGATGCATGTATGTGTCAAAAGGAAAATACAGAGCATAGGAGAAAAAATCCAATCCACGCAATCTAATTCTGTCAGCATAATATTTAGATGCTAAAACTTGTGAGTTTTGCAGAAACAATCTTTCATGAATATGGATGGAACATATTAGAAGGCGTACTCCACAGTCACGCTGCATGCCCCTCAATACAACTCTTACATAATTTTGGGGTGGAGCCTTCCAGTTGGTATGTTCTGTATCATCATCGACTCGAAGGATTTTCTGCTTCAAATTTCTGGTGGTAACATCCTCCACAAGTCCATGAATACAAATATGCTTTATTTGTCTCGGATCATGGAGGGAACCTTCAATAGCTCCAATATCTCTGTGTATTCTATTTTCCTACGGAAGAACTTGGCATCGCGGCTTGCAGCAGTTAATTATCAGATATTTGAAAGGATTCTCCCACGTTGAATGCTTTTTTCTTTTTTTGTTTAAAAATCGATGATGGTCTTAAAAAGACAAGCGAAAGGAAAGTGGTTGCGTGCAGGAGCGCGCGTACACATTACTTTTTCATTTTTTTTTTTTTGCTTTTTGGGGGCCAAAAAATACAGTGGCACTCTCTTTTTCTTGGGCTTGACCACGTGATTTTTATTGCTCACTAATAAATGTTCGGTAGGATTGAAGCATTTTTTATGGAAAGAGAAAGGGGGAGAAAAGGGGGGAAGAAGCCCATATTTTTCTTTAAACCATGTTTGGTATGAATATATTGGAAATGCTCTTCTAATTATATAGAGCAATTTGGTAGGAAGGTAAGGAAAAAAATAATGTTTAACTAACATATTTTCTTGTCATTAATGAAATATAGTGTCCAGTTTTCATTCATTTTTTGCCTTTTTAGTGTCTATTCCTCATGTTCTTTCTCATAAAAACCATACTTTCACACACAATAAAAGATTATGCATAATGTTTTCATTTAACCAAAAATGGTGTCTTAAATCGGTTGATGTAGCAATTTTTTGGCCGAATTTTATGTTCATTTTTATAACATTTTTATTAGTGATTTTAAATATAATACTTTTACTTTTCATTATTTTACTTTACAAATCTAATTATCATACTGATCTTTCTTGTCAAATATAAAACATAGCAATTATTATTTAGTTAAAAACTTTCATACTTACATTATACACCAAATTAAAAAAAAATTGTGGGCTATAAAAATAATGTTGGGTTAATCATATATCAAATATATATTATAACTTATATGGAGAAGTAGAAATTATCAAATAATAAATAGTTACAAAGTTTGTGTTTTAGGAATGGAAGATTGTTTCCACAAGTCTAATGAAGGAAACTAACTTTTATCAAGTGGTTTCTTAGGAAAACAACTTACCACAGACCAAATATATTAGGTGAGTTTTTTCTCTTATTTTCCTTTAAAACTCCTTACCAATGTATCAACCATCACCTTACTTCATATTTTAGCTATATTTGTCAGAGGTATTGCCTCAACATGTTGAATCGATTTAAGGTGAGATTGTAGTCGCCGCCTCCCACCTTTTCTCCGGGCCATCTAGATAAAAATTATCATATAACTCATCAATTCTCATAACATTGTTCTACTATTTTGAGTTGCAAAATTATTTATTAAAGTTTTATAATCAATTACTTTTAACATTTCACTCTCAATAGATAATCTATTCAATCTATTTTATAATATAGTGGGTTTCAAAATTAAAAATAATTTAATTTAAATTTTGATTTTTTTTAAAAAATAGCAACTGTCACATATGCTATTAATAATATCTACGGGCATAGTCAGTCTGAGTGGTAAGCCCTTGTGGATTTAATGTCGGGGTTATGCTTTTAAATGCACAAGTAAAACATATATTTGGATACTCTTTTGATATAGTTTAATATTTTATGGGAGTATTAAAATTTTACAATTAATACTTCTCTTAACATCTCCAAGTCCAATGTTTTGAGTTTTGATTATTAACTGGACAATATAAAAAGAAAAGAGGGTACGAAGCTTATAATCAAAGTCATCACTTGACCTGATAGGAATGGTCCACATAAGTTGCTTTTTTGTCTTCTACTTCTCTTCGTGGATTATTGTATAGTAATACACAGTAATTGTCTCATTTTCATTCTAGAATTTCAACCAAGGAATTCTCGTCCACACGAAGTAGGTTGGACATGGAGAACATATCACGGGCACATGAAAAAATCTGCAAGGACCAATTATATATGATATATATATATATATCCATGCAATTTGAGTCTGAAACAATCTGCGCATATATTTTCCATCTATAAGAAAAACATAGTTGTGCATGTCCCATTATAAATTAATGGCCAAATTATGTATAACTTTCCTGAATTTTGGGTTTTCTGCAGATAACCTCTATAACCTTTAAAATTTGACAATGAATTCCTTTAAACTTTTAAATTCATGCAGATAATTCTCTTGCCGTTAATTTGTTCGTATTTTAGTAATGAAATGTAACATAATAAGGATTTCTCTGCATGTGACTTAAAATTTAAGGGGAATCATTCGTATATAACTCAAACTTTAAAACAATTATTTGCATAAAAAATAAAGTTTAAGAAGAAACATAAACAATGATGTATTATGCTATATTAATTATATGAATTTGCCTAAGAAATGTTTTAGTGAAGATAAATTGCTTAAGGAATGATTGATGGAATGCAAATTCATCGTACCAAACACACTTAACCATTTTATCTCTCTTTCCTTCAACTAACCTTTCCATTCTTTCACACCAAATACAACCTTGGTAACGGTTATACTGTGATTCGTCGATTTATCAACATCTTTTTGGTGCCCGTTGTAGGGCATCATATGAATAACAGTGGTATTTGAGTTGCACAGAACCTTTCAGAGGAGGTACTAGGTACCAGGTACTAGTTCAACACATCAAAATGTTCAGACACAATAAATCTTCACAGAAAACAAGGCCTTCTTTTCTTTCTATATATAGTAATCGCTTCTAATCATCCTGATTATAAATTTGTACAGAACACAAAGTAGAGTGCCATTTCTCAATTTTAAGTCTCACAAATACGAGGATACAAACAAGAAGCATATTCCAAATATCATGGGACCAATTAGAGGTTGCATCCTAGGACAACAGCAGTAAAACAAATGGATGTTATGAAACACAAGAACCTGAGCTACTATAAAGTTTATTGTATCATACAGTTATACCTTCATGCAGTTGTACCTAATTGGGTCCGCCGTTTGAAATGATGAAGCCACATACATGAGGACCATTCTGAATAATTCCATAATAGACAGGAAATCAGAGTGGAAATGCCATTCTCGCTCCAGACTAAGCTGGCTCATCATTTGGCTTGCCAAAGATCAGTGGAAATTCATCATCATGCTCAGAAAAACTTTGATCTCTAGACAGACTCTTCAACGAATGATAAACCTGGTACATAGACAACCTATCCTTAGGATGAGAAACCACACAGTTACAAGCAATTTTCAGAAACTGCAAAATCTCCTCATTGTGACCCTTTCCACTTATGGCCTTGTCAATGCAATCCTTGATGTGACCAGTACTAGAAAGCATATTCACCCAATTCACTAAATTACCCTTAATTTCTTCCTCACCACTGCTGACTTCAAGAGGTTTCTGCCCAGTGACCAATTCCAAAAGCACAACCCCAAATGCATACACATCTCCTTTGAGTGACGGAACCAGACTACTTGGATATTCTGGAGCTATATAGCCAACCTCCCCCAAGTCTCCATTCACAAAACTAGTCCCATCAGAGTCAGATGTCATAAGCCGGGCAAGTCCAGAGTCCATTAAACGAGCATCAAAATCTTCATCAACAAGAATCACATTGGAACAGATATTTTGGTGAATAATAGGAGGGTGGCACCCATGATGCAGCCAGGCAAGACCCCTAGCTGACCCCAAGCCTATTCTGAATCTCATAGGCCAGTCCAATTCACTGCCGTTTTTGTGCAACAACGAATACAGAGTTCCGTTTGACATGTACTTGTAAACCAGAAGCTTTTCCTCTTCCACTACACAGAATCCCAAAAGGGGTGCCAAATTCGGGTGCCTGAGTAGGCCTAGCCTATTCATCTCCATGCGGAACAGCTTCTCCAAGATTTTACAGGTGTTGAGCCGCTTGACTGCAAGTGTTGACCCATCAGGAAGATCTGCTTTGTAGGTAGTTCCGGTCCTGGTTGAAATAAGAATGTTTTCTGCACTGAAATTATTGGTAGACGCCATCAAATCGCCTAGTTTAACCTTCACAAGGGGTTTTTGAAACAGAGTGACTTGTACAAGCTTGTAACCCCTCAATCTCACGGCCCAATTATCACTTGCTCCGTCTCCATATCCTTTCTTCTTACTCAATCTCAAATGGTACCACCACCAGAGCCCAAAAGCCAATAGCAAAGAAGCAGCTGCACCAAACACCCCAGCAGCTATAATAATGGCAAGATTTTTCGTACTCAACCCTCCACACTTGGATCCAAGAGGATCCCCACAGAGTCCACTGTTACCCACAAAGTCTTCCCTGTCAAACCGACTCAAAGAAGAAGGAATCGCACCCTTAAGATGATTGTTTGCAACAGAAAACTTGCTAAGCCTACTCAACCTCCCAATTTCGACGGGAATGACACCCCAAAGCTGGTTCTCGGAAAGGCTTAACTCATTCAAATACGAGCAATTCCCGAGAGCAGGGGGAATAGGTCCAGAAAGATGATTTCCCGATAAGTCAAGCTTTACTATATAACTCATCCAAACACAAATCTCAGCGGGGATCGTACCAGAAAGATCGTTGGACCCAAGATCCAGTCGTTGCAGACTACCGCAGTACTTCAAGGACTCCGGCACTTGACCCAAAAGCTTCATTCCATTGAGGTCCAGATTGTAGATGCGATTCTGCTGATCGTTCCAGCACGTGACGCCGGTGAAATGGCAAATGAATCCGGGTGTGTTATTGTTGAATTGCCACAATAGAAGCCTCCCGTCAGGATCCTGGAACGACTGTTTGAGGCCCTTAAGGCATTTCACGTCATCTTCAACCTCCGAGGCAGCAAAACCCCACAAGCTCATTGAGCCGCAGAGTAGCAGCAACAGGCAATTCCGGGGATCCAGTGAAGCTTTTCCCATCCCAAAAATAAGTTTTGTGTGTATGCGGTGAATCAATACTTAAAAATACCGTGGGAACGGATTCAGGAAAAGCAAGGAAGACCGAGATGCCATTGACTTTTAGGGCGCGTTTGGAAATTAAATCAGAGAAAATACCAGACAGGTGCAGAAATTGTGAAAAAGTAGAACGAGACTCGCTTATGGTGGATTTTTCTTCTCCGCTAACTCAAGGATGAGAACAATAGGCTTGTTTGACTGATGCTGTTTATTAGGTGGGACAGGGAGGGAATTTGACTGAAGGTTCTTTATTATTTTGCTTCTCACGATAATGGTTGGCTAGTTGGAATTCGGAAGTGACATGCACCACCACGTCATAACTAATAATGGGGCAGATCAATATCCTATCTTATTTATAGGTCCTATTACTCCCACTATTTTTTATTATAAATTATATTTTAAAAAATTAAAATATATAAAATTATTTTATAATTATTAAATATCTATTTTTAATATTTATCTCTTATTAAATAATTAAAGTAAAAAAATAAGAAAATATAATTAAAATAAATTATAATTTAATAAGAATAATATTAAAAAATTATGATAAATTTTATAAAATTTAAGAATTTTAATTATTTTTAACTACTCTTTTTATGTGTAAATAAATTAAAAGTTACTTATAATAAAGAATAGATAGAGTATTATATAAATTAAAAATATTATGTTTAATAATTACTCATTTCGTCTCATATTATAAGATAATAGGAGGAGTTTTAAATATATTAAAAAATATTTATTATATTTTTAAACTTATAAAAAAAATTTAAAATTTTCAATTTTACCCCTATTAATCTCATCCTTTTATTAAATATAACACAAATTATGATACTATCAATACAAAAAATGAGGAACAAAAATGATAAATCATTATATATTACCTTATATTATGACCTATGGGATAAGAAAAATTGCCCATATTACCTTATAATCCTTATAATGTGAGACGAAAGGAGTACTTCCTCCATTTCAAAATAATTATGACTTTAATTTTTGTATTTATTTCAAAATAATTGTTATTTTCTAATTTTCAAGATAATATTAATTATTTTTAACAAGTTTACACATAATAATAACATTATTAATAAGTGATTTAGATGTCATAAATAAGGATATTAAAGTAAAATAAATTTATATTTTATTAATTTTTCTTGCTTTTTTAATCTACATATATAACTCCAAAATGATAATTATTTTGAATTAGGATATAAATTTATAATCACTTTTAAATATTTCATGGAGACATAATTTTTTACTATTTAAAATTTAAATTTTGTATAGCTACATAAATAAAAAAAATTCTTATTCGTTCTTTTCACATTCTAGACTGCCAAAATGCTTTTTTTTCCAATTATTGTAATAGTATTTTTGACAACTATGCCAGTTGAAAAATAATACGTGACTATCACTGTAGCCGTGGGAGTTTCATTGAGAATCAGCAATCCTCCACCGTACTTTCGGACAAAACTGTTTATTGATGATATATAACTACCGATAAAATAAATATGGACAAGTTTTTTTAAACTGAAATAAATATTAACACGTTGACAAGCATTTTTTTCGATGTTTATAAAAAACTAAATACCAATTTTTCTTGGATTTCGACTGGCCAAGTGCTAGGCGGACTCATCTTATAGTCTCACCCATTTTGATTCATTCATATCATATGATGATGACTTACTTTTAGATTTACCATTTCCAATTTAATGAGACGATCACCCACTTTTGGAATAATAATAATAATAATAATACCGTTTACACGAATACAAAATTAGTAATTGTATTCTATATTAGGGGCGATGATGAGTTTTATAAACATAAATGAAATTAAAATAACAAATTTTCCATTTTCAATCAACTTTGGAAAAAGACCAACCGTTCAAAATTCTTATTCTCTTCAATTGTTGGTACTAAAAGGAAATTATGCTGTACCAGAAAGTAGATTGGGCACATAGTATATGAGCAGTTTAAGATTTCGCGAAAGTTTCCATCAATAATAATGTTTCAATTTCCCCCCCTCTATTTTCATTTTTCAAAGACATTAATTATATAGTGAAAACATTTTGTGTGTGTGTTTTCTCCAATTACTTTAATTGGATGAAGGATAAAATGACTCTGTCAATAACCATTCCCTTTTGGCTGCGACTGGAAACACCATACTAATAGAATATTTGATGCAGAATAGTAAAATATAGTGAAGAAAGAAGGGGTTTTGCGGTGGAGTGATGGCCGACGGATGGGGGAGGCTGTGCTTCCACGGTGGAACCTTTTTTCATGTGGGTCTTGTGCGAGCGAGTTTCTTCGAACTGCCATTATAAGTGCAATTGTGTCGGTTGTAGGAATAGGACTAATGGGGTGGCTCTCTGAGCCTCCACCCTTGTGGAAATCGATGTTGGTGGTGGCAGGTTCTCTTTTGCCGTTGATATTCATCCTTTGTGGTGAGAATGACAAAGATCTGGAAGCTTCTCGATCTGCTTTGAGCGGTATCGTTTCGTTCTTTTTTCCTTGTCATTTTGGGTGTCGTTTGTTCTGTTGGTCCTCTAGCTTGTGTTGGGTAGGATTTTTGTTATCCAGATCTTAGATCCCGATTCATGTTGTATTGTATACTCTGTTTGTTTTGATCTAATAATATTCTAGTTCTATTGACAAAAACAAAAATATAAAAAAGGAAAGAAGGCATGGCTTTCAATATAATTTTATTCAATAATATTTATTTTGTTGCTATTATTTTTTTCTCTCATGTTATAAAATAATGTAAGAATTTTACGTATATTTAGAAGTATTTATTATATTCTTAAATTTATAAAAAAAATAATATTTTTAATTTTATCACTATTAATCTCATTTCTTTCATTAAATATAACACAAGTTACAATATAATAATATAATAAATAACAAATAAAAATGATAAATCACTACATGTTATCTTATATTATAAAATAAAAAAAAATATTTATATTATTTTATAACATGAAATAAAGGGAGTATAATTTTATAATTTTTTTAAAAGAAATCAAGATCATTTCTACTTTAATATGCTAACACTTAATATTCTCCATGGGAAACAAAACTTAATCCCATCAAATGATGTAATTTGGGTTTTCTGAAATTTAAATCTTGTGCATATTCGTTCAAAAGTCAAAACTCACATTTATGCTGCATGAATTTTGGTGTTTGTGTCCTTCGTGGTTTATTTGAACCCTTTTCTCTGGCTACTCGAAGTGATGACTCACTAGGATTGGAGGCAGCCTCAGCGATGATGAATCCATGGGAGGTTGTAGGCTGTATCATGGTTGATATTTGTGATGTCTGGGATTGTAGATTCTCTCATGTAAGCAATTTGTGATTTTTCCTTTTATAGTTATTCAATATTATTATCATATTAAATTTAAATATTATTATCCTTAAATAGGGATAGTTCTCCTAGTTTAATTTTTTTTATCCGTCTGCAAGGTTAGAACTAAAATTATTACATAATAACTATAAGTATTTGTTATTAATGTTATGGAAGTATTATTTAGGATAAAAAATCTGAAATGGAATTTCTTATCAAAATTAAGACAAGGAGGTGCATAAATCGACTGATACATAAGCTTCCCTTTTTTTTTTTTAATTTTACAGATCCCCAGCTTGCGGTTTTTTGTGGGATTTTTAATTTTCCTGATTTTTGTTGTCTGTAATTAATCATAAGATTAATAAAATTGCTTCACGAAATCTAAATCTTTGGCCTTTAGGTGATGCGGGTTTAAATTATAACTAACAGTTCTCTCAACGTCTTTCTTGTCTATCCTTGTGGACTCAATTGTATGAGCAATTTTGCCAATAGTTTATGTTCAATTTGGGGATTGTCTATGAGCTGTGCAATCCCCTATTCGACAGCAATCACAGTCATGTCGGTGCTGCCATTGAGGTACTTGGAGCAAAGTGAGTTCAATTCTGCACTACTAGGTGCGGATTTTCTATCTTCAACTTTGAAATCAAAGAGGGTGTCTAGGTAGGAAAACGAAGTCACTATGTGGTCTGAACCTGGCTGTTGGATTGCTCTTCTTCTTTGTTCAATTAATGAAACCATGAACTCAATCTGCTCTTTACAAACATCCAAAGTCTTCTTCCTCTATTTGGAGAAGAAGGGACTCAGAATTGGAAGGTAATCGTCTATTTTGGGATTCAACATGATGAGCACAAATTTCATGATCTGATCCATTTTTTCTATTGTTTCTTCATCCATCTTGAGCCCAAAACACATGGCTAGGAGTATGCAAAACACAACAAACCTTGCATTTTTGAGAATGGACATTACGCAAATCGCTGGCTATGAGGAGAGCGGAGAGACGTTTCGGAAGGTATCAGGATTGGAGTATTGGCAGATTTGATGGATTTGGCCATGGATCAAGCATGAGAACAGAGAATGATGTGTGTGGAGGGGACAAGGTAGCAGTGGATGTCAAAGACAGAGAACTGTGAAAATTTACAAGGTGGTTGTGAACTTTCCGGCCAATCCTAGCCGCCGGCAACACTTCCAGTATAATCTCCTTTTTTTTATATATACTCAGGGGCAAAATAGTCTATTCAAATTTTAGTGTCATAACTTAAAAATCTATCATAAAAAGCTAGATATTTCTCATTATTGTCATGTTTTTGTAATTCTAAGAAAAAACATAATTTAAAATTTATTGTTTTAAATTTAAATTAGACAATTGATTGGTAGATTCATATAAACAATAAAAAAAATTAAGAGAATACAGAGCCCAAAGCAAAATAAAGTATTTGCGCGTAGTAAATGGCTCTTGCACAGTTCTTTAAACAGTGCTGGGATAATTTATTTAAATTAAAAAGAAGAAATAGAAGATGCTTCAGTTCTGAACATGACCCATGCTTATGTACCTCTTCTAACGATCCCTTCCTGCTCGTCATATCAAATATTTGCTATCAAATATATAACCGCTTCCCAAAAAAAAATCTATCCAATTGCTTTCCCACCTCCTCATTCCAAAAATTCTAGAATGATGTTCTTGTTTTTTTTTGTTTTTTTTTTGTTTTTCCTTTTGAAAGAAATATTTTTATTATCAAATAAATTCCATATTCAAATCAAAACCACAACTCTCACATAATTCAGACTTCGACAACTTATTAGGGCTTGCCATCACCACCTCTCTCTCTCTCTATGATAACGTACTATATTTTTTTCCTTCATCAATGATACCATAAGCAGAAGCAACCGGAGCCCTTTCTTCCTCCTCTCTCTTTCTTTTTCAATCACAATTAAAACCCCAATACAAAGCCACTTTTTATTCTCTCAGAATAGTCCATTTTAAAGCATCTCTCCGCAAATATTAAATTGATGATCCGTGTTCCCTTATACCATGTGCTTTGCTCTTCAAAGATAAAGGAAAAAAGCAGGGGAAGAAATGTGTCAGAGAAAAAAAAGCAAGAGAAGTGTCCAGCGTCTGGCTTAGCGTCATTTTTTTCATGCCATAGGCCCTTTTATATAAATATTAAGGGTAATTTGGTTCTCTAGTAAAAGTATATTTTATAAAAGTAAATTAAGATAAATAAAATTTAAATAAAGTAAATTTGTTAAAAGTTGTTATGTTTAAATATTTTTTTTGTAAAAGTAAGTTTAATAAAAAATCTGTTTAGATAATAAGGATTAAAAATATTTTTAGATGTATAATATAAAGTAAATTTATTTCTCCTTTTTTAAAACTCATATTTTATTAAAAAAAAGTAACTTTTCTCTTATTTTTCTAAAATCACAATTTAACTTATTTTTAATTTTTTTAAAAGTTAATTTATATTTCACATTGAATATATTTTTTAAAAAATTATATTTTTTTTTTCAAAACGGACAACCATGCACTAAATAGCATTTTTAAGGGACTTTAGGTTAAATATCCTTCTATATCGGTCCCTACGATTACTTTTCCCTTATTATTATTATTATTATCATTGCAAGAATAATCTGCCACGTGGCATTGAAAGCGACCCAGAAATGTTCAATCCAGTGAGCCGCCACATAATCAGGGTGCTGTGTGCCATCACACGCGACACTAGATGGTCCGTTTTCAGCTGCTCTCCGTCCACAGAACCTGAATCCACCATCTTTTTCTTTCTACTCTTGGTAAAGTTAAACCATCTCTACTTATAAACCATCTACTTCTTCACCCATCTCATATTCTTTTCGGACATTTTCTCTTTCAGCATATTCGTTTTCTTTCCAGGCGTCAAACCGATTATTCAAATTCTGTACAAACCAATTGTTGTTATTCCTGATTGCCAGAAACTGCGGGCAACGTGTACTTAGTTTTCGAATCTCGGTTTCACTATATCTACGCTAGCTTAAAAATCACCCAATAAAGGGACTCGGCTGGGTTTTTATTTGTGCTGAACTTATTGAAATTAAGGTTTCCGCATATTCTTCAACGTTGTTTATCCTCATTTGTTTGTTTGTCTTCACGCGTCATTAGTTAATGCTCTATAATTGAAAAGGCCTGCGGAATCAGCTTAAGTGTTTGGATTCTGAATTATAGTAGCTAAATTATGCGGTTGTTACATCAGTGTGGTTTATCGATACTTATTATCTTGGACTTCGTGCATTTAAGAATGGGTTTGATGTGAATTGAAGGCTGGGCTCAATAACTAATTCATAGATTAGTGTTAGGGAGTTAAGTGACGCGAGGCGTGTTCTTACATTTTTGGAATTTAAGTCTCTTGCCTTTTTTCTCTTACTATCCTGTTATTTCTTTGTTATCTGGCTGTTAATAATACCGGAGTATCTGACCAAGATTTGGCCCGTATAACTTTTGGAACTAGCTTGCATGTTTTGTTTGTGAGTTTCATCATGGTTGATAGGATTTGGTTGATTTTGATTGAAAAGCTTTGCTTATTTGATGGCTTGGTGCTCACTTGATATTCTGTGCAAATCCATTTTAGAATTCTATGCATTTAGTTTCCATTGTTATTTAAATCAGATGTTCATTGCACAACTAGTGCTGGATTGAATGCTCCAAGGAACATGGCTCTGCATCTGATTTGTTGTTATTTCAGTTTCAATAGCTATTGATGGACTGTCTTGGGATTTGGTCATGCATTTGGAGTAACTGAAATGTATAAAGAAAACCTACTCTATCATGCTTCTTGCTGGGCTAAAGGAGTTTTGTTGATTATGAATTTGTTAAATGCGCATGGTGTTTGAATAATCAATGACTTTTTGTTTACAATTTGGGTGCCTATTTGATTACTTGAATAATCACAAATGAGTAAATGCTGATAAATTGTAGAAACATATAAAAATTTGTTCAGAGACAGTTAGATAAACAGCATAATAACTTGGTTGCACTTCTTGGTGTAGGCTATTGATCATAATTTTAAATGGCTTCTACCAGTCTCATCAGTGACACTCAACCTTGGAAGGAGTTGAAGGTAGCTGGGATAATACTTATTTCATTTGTATAATGTGGAACTGCTGTGAAAAATACTATTAACAGCTGCTCATTTTTTGCAGGCTCATGTTGATGAGATAAAAAAGACCCATTTACGTGATCTAATGGGTGATGTTAAGAGATGCCAATCAATGACAGCGTATGATGTGATATATACTTGCTATGTACTATTTATGTTTTAAAACTTGTAACAACGAAATAAATAGCTTACAATTTTGAGGATTTAATAATGTTGAAAGATTAGGATAAAAAGAGCATTTTTTCTTTGCACTTAGAAAGCTAAGCAACACCAACACACCTGCAATGTGATGAATATTTTCTTGACTTTGGAGTGCTCTGCTTTTGTAGTGAATTTGATGGAATTCTGTTGGATTACTCAAGGCAACGGGCTACTTTTGAAACAGTGGAAAAACTCTTTAAATTGGCTGAGGTCAGTTCATTGCATCTTGATATCTCAAGAACTGAATTTATTTCTTGGCACTTGTGTGGTCCTTTCTTTTAAAATAAAAGTCAAATACCATATGATATAGTGCCATCTGATTATTGTTTATTGTCCTGTTATATAGGTCGCATCTCTCAAACAAAAGATTAACAGCATGTACAATGGGGAGCATGTAAGAGTTTATTTACATATATGGTCTGAAGTACACTTATGTTATACACATTAATACTTTTTTTTTAATGAAAAGTTTTAATTAAAAAAAAAATCTGAAATTTCTGCCTCTAATCCTGCATACATTGTAACACTACAGAATACCAGTGATATATATATGTATATATATAGTGGATTCAGTATCTAAATTGTCTGACTCATATATTAATTCTTGTGAACCTTTAATTGGAATTTTAGATAAACAGCACAGAGAATAGATCAGTGCTTCATGTAGCCCTTCGTGCTCCAAGGGATGCTGTTATACAGAGTGATGGAAAGAATGTTGTTCCAGAGGTTTGGAAAGTTTTGGATAAGATCCGGGAGTTCTCTGAGAGGGTTCGGAGTGGATCTTGGGTAATCTACCACTACATTTACCCATACGGACTATTATAGAACTTGAGAGTATTAAGTTTTTTTCCCTCTTGTCTTTTGGCAGGTTGGAGCTACAGGAAAGGCTTTGAAGGATGTTGTTGCAATTGGTATTGGGGGCAGCTTCTTAGGTCCATTATTCGTGCACACTGCTCTTCAAACAGGTTGGTGATGCTTGCCATTCTCCTGGGTTGTCCACATATTAATATTTCATTGAGCACATATACATGCCATTGCTCTTATTGTACAACAAGAAGTGTTGAATATATATTTGTGGCATCTTACAGATCCTGAAGCTATTGAATCTGCAAGAGGTCGTCAGCTGCGCTTGTAAGTTCTTTTGCTATTAAGATTTCTGAAGTCTGGTTTTTCATATCTTCCTTTTCTGGCCATCAAAATCTGGTTTTTTATATCAAGTAAACAACTAAAGTGGTTTTAATTTTATGGGTTTGTCTACTCAAGCTTTTAAGGATTTTTCTCCCCATTATTTTTCTGTTTCATACCAACAAGGCTAACTTTAATTTGTAGAGGGCCAGTTTTTAGAAGTTTCATTCAGATGATATTTCATGATTTACTCAGTGCAGATTAATTTTGAAGCTTGTGTATCAATGCATGTAAATATATCTTTGAATGAGTGTAAAGTTGGCTGTCTAGTGGTTTGTGTTAAGTGGTATTACATGATCCCTGTTCAAGGGGATAATGGTTTTGGATGGCTTTGATTAGTGATGTTCATTGCATATTTGGTACAAGTATGTGTCTATCTAGGGCGGGTATACTGCCTGTACATATCTTAGGAAAGCTAAACTATCTTGAAAGGTCAACGTCATCCTTTTTTTCTTCAATATGCAGTCTTGCAAATGTTGATCCAATTGATGTTGCTAGGAATATCACAGGATTAAATCCTGAAACTACCCTAGGTAAACTAATATCTCCCTGCCCCCCATTTGTATTTGTCCTGCAAGTTGTGGAGGATGTATCCTGTGTGTCATATTGATGGAATTTTTTTCTTTGTTGTAGTTGTGGTTGTTTCAAAGACTTTTACAACTGCTGAAACAATGCTGAATGCACGAACGCTCAGGGAATGGATATCATCTGCTCTAGGGTAAGTACAGCATTAAGACTATTTGTTCATCAATACTAGTGTAAAGGCTATTTTGGTGTCCTGCAGTTTTGTTCCATTTATCCGGAATTTTGCGCAATAGGATCTGGATCTTATACCTTTGAGACCCAGTTATCTATACCATATGCACCCTATTGGTATCTTGAACATGTGTTCATAGTTTATTTAAAAGGGCAATATAAAATGGAGTTTGATATTGGATTGAAAACTGGCTCATATTTCTATTTCCTTTAGGCCTTCTGCTATAGCAAAGCATATGGTGGCAGTCAGTACAAATCTCATGGTACCGCCTTTTTTTTTTTTTGGTTGTATCTCTGTATAAGCTAGCTAAGCTTTATTAACACTTCACTTCCTTGTATTATTTGTGTTTGTATGCTCATTAACTATTTCTGAACCTTCGATATCTTTCTCTGGTCTTTAATTTCTTATGCAGCTTGTGGAGAAGTTTGGCATTGACCCTAATAATGCTTTTGCATTTTGGGACTGGGTTGGTGGCCGGTATAGTGGTAAGTACTTTTGTTTGCACATTGCATTTCTTTAAGAGTCATATTTTGAAGTGCTGTACATATTTTATTTTGATTGTTATTTGAAATGCTACTTGCAGTTTGCAGTGCTGTTGGAGTGTTGCCATTATCTCTACAATATGGTTTCTCAGTGATTGAACAGTAGGTTTTTTTATTATTTTTTTTTCAGTGTTGATATGCTTCTATATTAAGAACTTTTGAAGGAAAACTGTCTTGGTTCTATTATTTCTTAGCTTAATTTATTTTAACTCTATTTGGTGCTTCTAATAGACCCTAGGAAGCATCATGGATTAAACAGATTTTATTCTGCCACACTTTTTTCTGTATGGAAACATAAATAGTACAGGAAAGAAGCAGCTTCATACAAGACATGGATGACGTAGAGGTTATTGTACATATGCTCCCGTAGACTTAAATTTAGAGCAAGAGAAGCGGTAGAATGCCCCTGTTCCTATGTATGTGGATAGTTTCCTGCATCTTCATGATAGTAGATATAGCAGACAAAAAATCATGCGGAAAACTTCACGTTGTGATAAATGATAATAGTTATATAGTATATAGTGCCTCTAATATTTCTATCTTGTATAAAATGCTATTTTTGTTAGTTGAATCGTTTCCAAGGAAGTAAAAAGTCTTCCTTCCATTTCTATCTCAATTGTTTGTGCATGTGTTTTGTATATGATGTATTTCTTTCCTAAAGGTTTTTGAAGGGAGCATCCAGAATTGATCAACATATGCATTCAGAACGTTTTGAAAGAAATATACCCGTGAGTACCCCTAGACTAATCTTTTTGTGCTTTATTTGCACTTGAGATCTCCTGCACGTTCAGTGATCAATATGCCAATGTTTCTCTAGTTCATGTGATGCCAACGTTGAATTAGTCCCTGGAAAGATTTATTAATTCTGGTAATCACGGTGCAGCAGGATCTCCAACAGCTTCTTTCCTTCATTTGTTGCCTGTGGTCGTCAATTATTTATATCTCTTGACATCTCAGTTTTTCCCATTTTTTTTCTGTCATTGATTGTATATATTTTCTTTCCTTTTCTCTGTTGCTTGATTCTTTGGATCTCTTTGGCACTTCCTCCACCTTGAATATAATATATATGCATCCCTTTCATTTGAATAAAATCACCGCTTTAGACCATGAAACATTAAACATTTTGCAGTTTATAATTTTAAACAATCACAATGTAGTTTTGGATTTGTATGTTTGTATAAGTCTCCAGTTATTTTATAATAAATAAATGAATCTCTTTCTATTGATTCCATCTAATTCTTCAATATATGATCAGACGTGATAATGCATAGAGTGTTGGGGTGGGTTGGAATTTAGCTCACTGCAGATTTCTCCCCTAACTTGGCTCAAGGGCCGCATATATCTCAGGTATTACAGATGTTGCCCTGTCAAGTTCATGATAGTATGTTCTTTGTCAATACTTCAGGTGCTTTTGGGATTGTTGAGCATATGGAATGTATCATTTCTTGGATATCCTGCCAGAGTGAGTAGTTTAGACCTTTAATTTTCATTATTCTTAGCCAACTTATTTTAATTTGAAACTTCTTGTTCTCATTCAGGCTATCTTACCTTACTCTCAAGCCCTGGAGAAGTTTGCCCCACACATTCAACAGGCATGTTGATCAAAGCCTTGTGTCCAAGGCCTCAGCCATTTTCTAAACAATTTTTCAGTTTCTTTCTGTTCTTATAGATCCCCCTTTGCTTTTATATAGGTTAGCATGGAAAGTAATGGCAAGGGTGTGTCAATTGACGGTGTCCCATTACCATTTGAAGCTGGTGAAATTGATTTTGGTGAACCAGGAACTAATGGACAACACAGCTTTTATCAACTTATACACCAGGTGACCCATACTTATCCTTGAATTTCTGAACTGGAAATATTTGTGATAAACTTTGGCGGACTGTTATGAAAGGGGATTGTTACCTGTCTGAGGGGTTTAACGTATCAGCTATTCAAGACAATGTTAATTCTCGATGCCTATGGCAAGTTAATTCAACACTGCAAACGTAGTTATATAATTATGCTCAGATTTCTGTGCTGTAGACTTCTAGTCAGCGTTTGAATCTTAGTTTGTTCTCACTTTTAATATTAACTCTTAGTTCAAATCAGCTTTCATGGGTTATGTGGTCATAAATCAATTCAGAAATTGCATGAAGATTTTGTTATACGTAGCCATCCCTGCCCCTAAGTCAAGTGGTAATTAGATTGTTTTCATCACATATGATTGATCTTTTACTGAAATGAAATTCATGATCGAGATATGGTGAAGAGAAATGCTTCTTCATGATTACAGCTTCCTACATTCTTATTATATTATTAATGAAGATGATGATATACATTGAAAACACAATATAAACAATTAACCTTCTTTAACACTTGTCCTAAAGTATTTGATAGGTTTTTCAACATCTTTTGTCATTCAATTTTCTTCTATGAAACCTCTACTTTATGAGCACACATTTACATTAATTTCCGGAATTATATGTGTTCTAGCTTCATTCAAAACTTGATTTTATTTTCACTAGTTCCAGATCTCTGACATTCATTCGTTTGTTCCAGTTGTAGTTATAAAGGCTTGCTTGGATTTATATTCAGATGCCAGGGTATCTTATCATAAACCTGATTAAACTATGTTATTGGATACTATGATTCTTCCCCCTTTTTCTGGGTGGGTTTTTTGTTTTTTTTTGGAGAGGGGGGGGGGGATCAATTATAGTAAATTATCATATTTCCCTGAATGTGGATGTTTAGGTTTTAGCAATCGTGAAATTTTTTTTTTTAATCATTAGATCTACTTTTCATTGAACAAAGTCTTTCGATTCAGCCATTTTCTGTTATTAAAGAATACCAAATATAAAATCATTTTACACACAAGTTAGATTCACTTCTCAGAATGAATGAACTTTTTTGAATGATACATCATCTCCTTGCTTGTAGGGGCGCATTATACCTTGTGATTTTATTGGAGTTGTGAAAAGTCAACAACCAGTTTACCTGAGTGGTAAGGCCTTTATTTCCATGATCGAATTTTATCTTGGATGCTAGCTTGTTTGATGTTTCTGCTTTGATATTTTGGTTTCTGAGAAATGAACATATATATATATATATTTTATTTGCTTTCTTTTTTTGAAGGTGAGGTAGTGAGCAACCATGATGAGCTAATGTCCAACTTCTTTGCACAACCAGATGCCCTTGCAAATGGGAAGGTATGCTTGTTCTCTCAAGTTATATATATAGAGTATCCAAATGTCATTCTTTATAGAAAAAGTATTAAACAAGGAAAGAAAAAGGAAAGTGACTCTAGTGATGACATTTGTGACTACTTCTAATGGTTAAATTCCAAATAAACAATTAGATTAACCATATCTTCATGCTAGTAACTAAAGGTGCTTCTGTTTTAATATATTTACTATAATCCTTGCGTAATATAGCATTCTTCCCAAAGAAAGTGAGACAGTGTGGACAGCAGAGAATTTCATGAATAAGTTTTTTCCAGTAGTGGGCTGTATTGTACCTGTGTTATTTGATTATCTTTAGGTACATAATTAACCGTCTATGTCTTGCAGACCTCAGAGCAATTGCAGAAAGAGAATGTTGCTCCACATCTTATTCCTCACAAGGTGATTTCCCTTCTGTTTATGTGCTACTTTTTGCATTATAGCGTAATATGGTCCTTACTTTTGACTCTTTTCTGTGGCAGACATTCTCTGGCAACCGTCCTTCTCTTAGCCTTTTGTTTCCGTCATTGAATGCTTATAATATTGGACAGGTTTGAGATCCTCCAGCCTCCTGTATTTTCTTTATTAGAAAATTTGAATATATTTGAGTCTCCTTTATTGAGCATCTTCAATGAGAAATTGGATAGTTATCTAACACATCACATTGATTCCTGAAAAGATATGGAATTTTCTGTCATATTCTAAGCTTGGCATTGCGCTGTAAAACACTTTTCAGCTGGAAGAATTCCTGAATGGTTTTTATAGTGGTTTCAGATTAATTTTAATAAACTATGAAGCATTTATTTCAGTCATTAGACCTGTCAACTCAGATCTCTTTTTTTGTGCTGATGGGAAATAAAACATTATTAGTTAGATAAGACTGCCATTAATGAATGGAAGAGGAATTTAGTTAAAATTAATAGAAGGCTCTTAAGAATCACCTCTGTTCTCCTAGCCAAAAGTTAATGAGCCTTATTTGACTAATGCCCTTACCTCTAAGAAGGTCGGGAAAATAATATATTTTATCTATTTGATGTGACAAGACACACAGCACTTGTCTTGCAAAGTTGTAAGCTGATGCTGGTCCTCACTTAACTATGCATGTCCTGCTTATGTTTGGCATGGAGTCTCCCATGAACATTGAGAACATCTATTCTGCTTGGTTGGATCTAATTTGTGACTTGTATTTAAGTGCTATAGAAACACCTTTGGGTGAAAAAATATAAAATGTTGGACTCTATACTTGTGTTCCTTTCATTGTCCACTGTTTCCTTCCGGGCTTTCATGGCATAACTGGAGATGCCTCTCTGAACATGAGTCCTGTATTGACTGACAGCCTGACATGTGGTGCAATTCCGTTTAGGATCCGTTCTCCTGCTCAGCATCATGCTTATTTATGATTTTCATCTGTCAATTTTCACCTTCTATATTACTAGAATATCTGTTTTATAAGAATCACATGCAAGATGATTCTATTTTATGGATGGATTAAAGTAATGAATTGATTTCCTTGACCACATTTATACTGTTTTCTCCAGATCATCAGTCATGTGAATAACTTTTGCACTAAATCTTAATAATATAGTGCATGGTTTCTTGCAATTAGTTTCCATACAAATTGTGTTCTTGGATCTAATATCAGCTCTCTTCTATGTTCCCAGTTATTGGCAATTTATGAACACAGAATTGCTGTAGAAGGTTTCATGTGGGGCATCAATTCTTTTGACCAGTGGGGAGTGGAGCTGGGAAAGGTATGGTATTATTAGTAAGTGAAATCCTGCTCTATCTGCACTTTGCAGTTTAGAATTTGAAGTAAAGTGCTAATTTCCTAACTGATTATAAATTCAATGGTCAAGAAGATTACATGCTACATCCTCTAAAAGTACTTTTAAAATAATAAATGATATCTGTCCTGAATCAACATTTGCCAGATATAATGCCAAGAATAAAAGAATTTTTAAATTTTTTTCACAAATTAATGTTGTTTTAAAAAGTTTTCTTTCACAAATAATCAAAACAAAACATCTTGTAAAGAAAATCAACTGGCAGAAAAGCCCCACCAAAATACCAATGCAAGAAAGCTGGAATTATTTTTTTCAAAAAAAGAAGAAAGAAGGTTAAAACTTTCAGTATAATATTAAATTTTAGTATTACATTTGAAAAAATTGTTGTACCATATTTTGATAGTCTAAAATATGTTCGTTGATATTATAGTTCATGTATAATTTTATTGAAAATATATGGTTTTTGACATTGATAGAAATAATTGGGACTTGCAGTTTATAATTCATGCTAAAACATCTAATAAATTTAGTATTCAGCATACTACCAATTAATATAATATATTTAAAAAAAAATTGAGTAAGTTACTGTTTTCATCCATGAAAGATGACTAACTTTTCAATTTGTTGCTCCAATGTATAACCCTCTCAATTTAGTCCCTCAATTATCTTCATCCTATTAGAGGATCAAATTGAGAAATTGGACTTGTGACTTTATCATGTGAAGGAAAGAAAATGATTGGTTAAAAAGTATCAAGGGACTAAATTGATATGGATATCCTTTGAAGAACCAAATTCAGGACAAAAACAATAGTTTGCTTACAAATTGATTTGGGTCTCCTATATATATATATATATATACTTTTAACAATTTTTATATGATTTAGTTTTAGTAGTTTATTTACTAAAACGTCAAGGTCATAAATCATAATTTTTCACTTCTCCAGTTAAATAGTTAACTGCTTTTGATAGTTAGCCAAAAGTAAAGGAAATATCACTTGTATAAGACTTCAGGTGATACACCCTAAAGTGAAGCATAATGTCTTGGTTATCATGTCTCTTTCTTGGGTATGTTTCTTCTCTGAACATTTTTAATTCTGAATGTTTATGCAGTCATTGGCCACTCAAGTTAGAAAGCAACTTAATGCATCTCGAACAAAAGGAGAACCAGTTCAGGGATTCAATTTCAGTACCACAACAATGTTAACAAGATATCTTAAGGTATGACAAACCTAATTCTGCTCCAATAAGAATCAAGAATAGAAAAGTTTTCCTCCTGGGAAGTCTGGGGCTTGTTTATAAGTTATGTTCAGAAATTACTGTCAGCACCTAAACTATAATTTGACGCCAAATTTTGGTCTCTGGATTTTTGATCCAAAAACAATTTTGTATATGATAGGTTATAGATATAACCAGACAAAATAACATCACCGACATATTTCTTGAAAGAAAATGTGTTATGAGGCATTTTCTTTTGTTGATGGAAACAACAGAAATCATATAAGTTACATTTTGTAGGCATGAAAGGAGTTTTATGAAGGGAAATTGAAAGAGAAATTCTGATGAGATATGGTTGATACACATTATTTAAGAAAGGAGTTTTATGAAGGGAAATTGAAAGAGAAATTCTGATGAGATATGGTTGATACACATTATTTAAGCTTTTTCAAGGAATTGATGCTTCCCATTTCCTTGAGCAATAGGAAGGAGCTTTTCACACATAATAATGAATCTATTTTAAAAAAATGAAATATTATTTTGTATTTAATAATTATTATTATATTATAACTTAAAATAGTGCAACCGAACAGTTCTAAAGATTCAATTTGGGTAGTGAAGGGTATTCATGTTATTTGGCCATTTTGGTTTCTTCCTTTTTCCATTCTTGATTGCCTTGTACCAAACATATAAAACAACAACAACATTAACCTTATTCCATTAAGTGAGGTTGGTTTCATGATGAATTCTATCAGACACTATTTCTTTAGATAAATTATTTATCAATAGGCCATGTCTTATAACCTCCTTTAGTGTCATTCTTGGTCTTTCTCTACGTCTTTTGATAGGACACTAAACCATTTGATTAACTTTTTTCATTAACTCCTCTTGTCCTCTTCTTTATACATTTCCAAACTATCTAATGATTTTTTACCATTTTCTCCTCGATAGGTGTTACTTTAATTTTGTCATATATACAATCATTTTGTATCTTCTCCATTCTTATATAACCACACATCTATCTCAATATTCTCATCTCTGCTACTCCCATTTTATGTTCTTATTGCAATTTCAAAGCTCAACTTTTATTACCATATTGCACCATTGGCCTTATAACAGTTTGATAAAATTTCCCTTTAAGTTTAGTAGGCACCTTGCTGTCACAAATAACTCTTGAAACTTTTATCCATTTTAACCATCTAACTTGTATCTTTATACATAATATCTCCATCAATTTCATCATTATTTTGTAAAATTGACCCCAAATATCTAAACTTTGATACTTCTGGAATAGTTTGCTCTCCAATTTTTACTTCTAAATCATTTCTAACTGGTCTCTTGTTAAATTTGCAATGCATATATTCCGTCTTACTCCTCTTCAAGTGAAAACCTTTTGATGCCAAATTGTGTTTCCATAACTCAAGTTTAAAGCTGACCTCTTCTCTTGAGTCCTCAATTAAGATTACATCATCCGTGAAGAACATACACTTAGAAATTTTCTTCCGTGTATATTTTGTCAAAATATTCAAAATCAAATCAAACAAGTATGGACTTAAGAATGATCTTTAATGTAAATCTAAACATATAATATATTAAAAAATGAATCCCTAATTTCTTCTTACCTATTAGATGCACATGTAGCCTAAAAATAGTTTTTCCATGGAAACTTCTCTTCCTCTCCCTCTTCCTCTACATTTCCCTAAAAAATAATTCCTTTCTACCAAACATTGCCTAAGAGAATGAAATCATGCCCTGCTTCGCAGAAACCATGAGGGTGTGGAATTAACTTGTTCTTATGAAATGCTTTGACTTGCTGGCATAACCTTTATTGTGTGTTTTTTGTTGTGTACAGGCATTATTTCCATAATTCCATGACACCTATACTAAAATTGTTTCTTCACATGGCAGGCAAGTGCAGATGTCCCAACAGATCTTCCAACTCGTTTACCGCAGATGTAAATGTCTTTTTGCAAGTTATGCTTATTTTGAAATTGGTCAAAGCCATATCTCAATCTCAAAGCTGTTATACACAAGTTGTTTTGTGACCATCTTTTTGCAACTTGTGAATTCTGATTGTATTTCCACAAGTTACTGATCATTTGGATGCGCTGATGGTTGAATTTTGGTAATGTTAAAAAAAATATGAGAATGCCTGTATGCTTCTCTTGGATGTTATACGAGGGCATGAGTCGATTTCATTAATTTTAAAAATGTGTACCAGAAAGGAGGGAAATTCAGGAAGCTGCACTGTTTTTGGGTTCAGGAACACAGCTCAGACAGTACATAGTGGCAAAGCATTGGGGAGCCCTCACAGTCACTTCTTCCATCATTATGTTGGGTGCGCTCTCGTTGGCATGTTGGCGGTAATTCCGTTCAACGCAAGAAAGGTAGAGTGGGATACATAGGGAACGATTATATGATTGATGCCGTAGTTGGTTTGGGTGGGTGATTTCTACGGAAGGATTCGGACAGAGGCTGTAAAAAGTGCAATGGATCAGTTTAATTTGTGTGAGTCAACTGATTTTGGGTCATGGTTAGACAAACTAAGATTTGGAGTTTGAACAATTCAATGTCTGTTTAACCCCAAGAAAAAGAGCATAATTAAGTTAAACATGATTCAAATTTAAGATATATTAAAGAATAAATGGCAAAGTATATGTCTTCAACAAAATAAATAAATAAATTCAATATTTTTTTTAGATATATAACTTTTGACATTTGGTACTATTTGTTTAAATTGAGCTATTGTAAGGCTTAAACCGAGATGGATTTTGAAATATAAATAAATTAAATATTCTCACCACATTCATCACACAAGGGACATAAAAACATAAGTTGAAAATTTTTAAAAAAATTTAAATAAACGTATCAACATGAAGGCAATGCCATTTGGATTGTATAATTGATGATTTAGATGAATGGGACAAAAATCATATAAAAGTTCTTCAAAAAGTGAGCAAATCCAACCAACTTAATTCGTGAAGTAAAGAAGTCGACTCAATTTGATTATTATAAAAACAAGCAACATTTCTCAATATTATATTTGGCCAAACTTCAAGTCTTACTTCTCTCAATTGTTGCTTTTTGAATGTTTAAATTCTTTCTCACTTTAAAATTGGAAATTATATTTCTAAATTAACCAGACAGTTAACCCTATCCCTTGGTAAAATAGTAGTAGTAGTATTGAAAGAAAACAATTTTTTAAGGTGGCTCGACTTGGCGTAATTTTCTAATTTAAAAACAAAGTTATGATAATTAATATCATAATTTTAGTTTTTTAGGGACAAATTATACTTTGATAAAGATTTATATGAATTTTTTGATTCACTGGTCTGTAGTATAAGCCCAACCCGAGCAGTACTAAATTAAGCGAAAATTTGACTTGATTCAGCCTACGTAGATCTTAGTTCTTTAAATATAATAATAAATTATCGCCAATTTCAATAAAGTGGAGAGATAGAGAATTTCATTAATCTTTTCAGATGAAAGATAATATCGCAGATCCTCTCTTTCATTTCTATTATAAAATATTTTTAATTATTATACATAAATTAAGAAAAATTGATTACAATCTAAAATTAATAAAAAAAAATTTAATATTCCCATTTTATTCTTAAGGAGAGAATAAAAATACATTAAATTAATAATGATTGTAGGAAAAGAGAAAAATTAATTAAAAAAATTAAAAAATTACAAATTGAAGCCTTGGAAAGATGAGACGTTACGTACTTACATATAGAAAAAGAGAGAAGTTAATTGTAACATTCTCATTTTACCAATATTGAAGAGAAAAATGAGCGTTACGTATAGGAAGGGGAAGGCCTTCATTATTTGTGTTAATTGAAGTCTCGGGAAATTGCTCTCTAACACACCATTCATTATAATTGATAAAGTATTTGAGCCAAAAAAAACTGATAAAGCATTTAATGAGAGTAAAATTGGAACTAAAATCAAATATATTAACATCTTATATTTTGAATCAAATAAGTTTTCTAAATAACACCTTATAATAGGAATAGGAGAGAGTAGATTCTTAAAAACCACCAACTGTTTTGTTTTTTTCCGTTTGAAAAAAACACCAACCTTTTTTTTGTATCGAGAAGGAATCTATACTGCACCTGTGGTTGAATGCCTTTGTGGAAAGTAGCTTAAAAGCAAGAAGGAAACATAGCTTTATATCAAAGGACATGTGGGGTCTTTCTGTGATTGTATGTGCGGACTAGGCGTGCTTCCTTCCCGTCACGTTATAATCCTTGCTGTCTAAATCGCCCAGCACCTCGCACCTCTGTGACGCCTTGTGACCCAACTCCCCCCCACCCAAAATAATAGAAAGCCTTTCACAAAGGGCCTGCAAGTAATTCAATTTTGAGATTCCAATTCCCCACTTTACTATGTGCTTTTCTTGCGATACCACTACTTCATCGTGCCCATTTGCTTCACCCTGTTAAGAACTAAAATGAAGTCTATAGAAAGTAAGAACCAAAGAAAAAAAAAAAGAAGAAGTTTGGGATTGGCATGACCATTGTAAATTTCAATTGGGAAATGGGAATTGTGGTAACCTCAATGTGCCAATACCAAGAGGCAATCCCTCCTTTGGGGCTAGTGGTTATTGGGGTGCACGCCAAGCTCAAACCTACACAAACTTACAAAGCTAAATCCTACGGAGGAGCTGGCAATGATGAACATATGGAATATTTAGCAGTTGTGGCAGAGCAGCAGGCCTTGTATGTATTATGTTCGCTTGTCTCCTCAGCAGCTTACACCACTCACCGATTGTTGTGAAGTCCTCTCATCATCACAAATTTATCCCTCAATAGTGGATTATGCTATCCCTCACATAACCGACAAAACAATCATTCTTGCACAGGATTCAATCTCTCTTTCTCCCACCGATATATATATGGTCAAGTCTAGCCCCGCTCTACAGGCAAACCCAAAGTGATTCTCTCACTGTAATACATACTTGAAAGGAAGGCTCAATATGGAGGTGAAGAGCAGGGAATGTGGGAGAGAAGCCAAGGAGACAGAGTACGAGGAGGATACAATACACACAATTGTATTAACAGCTGGTACAGTTCTTCTAATGGTGTGTCTAAAACGCTTTCAAGTTGAGCAGTGGCGTGCCTGGGTGTTTCTCATCCTCAATCTCATCCTCTTAGCCATTCTATTCATGTCCCTGCGCCCTCGAAGTTCAGCAAATGAAGGCATTGTTGAAGAAGTGAAGAATGACAAGACAAAGAAGAAGGGGGCATGTGAGTTTTCTCAAGAAGTTGAAGATGGAAAAGATTTCTACAAAGAACAGTGTTGGACAAGTGATTTTCAGAATGAGAGAGATGAGAAGGAGGAAGAGGAGGTGGAGGATGGGGTACCACGGCTGTCAAAGGAGGAACTGAATGAGAGAGTGGAAGCTTTCATCGCCATGTTTAGGCAGCATTTGGTCTCCGATGCTAGACAAGCTGAAAATTACAGGTTCCAGAAAAACTCCAACATGACACCTAAAGGATTAAAGTGTCTAATTGTAGAGGCTTAAATCCCAAAGACAGCTACAATTTTGTATTCTTTTCTAACTTTCTTCTTTATTAAAATTGCCCTTTCTTACATTTTATTTGGGCTATCTCTATCTGCGTACCTCTTATATACACTTCCCGGTAATTACTATTAATCGTTATTACTAAAAAAACTTCATTCCCTAACAAACAAAACAATGTTAAAATTTGCTGGCCTAATTCGGCATTAATCAGCCACAACTCAAGTAATTTGCAAGTTACCTTCCGTTTTGATCAACACCAATCAGAGTGTCATCCATGACGCATTTGAAGGTCACATGCTCGACTCTAGTGGTGCTTTAGGAGGGTAACTATCTCTTAATATTCTTGTTTTAGCTCAAATATTTTATTTTTAACATAGCAGTTTATTTTTATTAACCATGTCATACCATTAATATTTCAAATCAAAGCTTGCATCAAAAATTAGTTTTATTTACATTGTTGTTTTATCACAATAAAAAAATATAAATATATTTAAATTTAACAGTTTCTAGATCCGTAGCATTATCCTAAGAAAAATAAAAAAGAATTTCCTCCTCTATTGTTTTTTTAATCAGATCCTCTGACTTGACAACGCAGAAGACTCTCCATACTGGCCCCATGCTGCTCTTACATAGTTATTATATTCTTTCTAACTTTTTACACTCACCCATCCATGTTACCCCTTTCCAATTTCATAATATCGAAAAACCCAGAGAGGCATTGAACGATAATTCATTCAACATTAATTAATTGATTATTAAAATACATAAACTTATAGTTAAAAGGCAAGGTTACCTACGAGGACTAACTCAAGTACTAAACAAGTTCGAATTCATTTCTATGTCAAAGGGTGTGAAAATTTTCTAATAAATATTATATGCTGTAAAATTGAAGTACTAAGCTTATAGTTAGATCCATTTTTTTTTATCTCCATGTCTAAATCTAAATGAGTAAGATTTACAATTAACTGTAAAATATGAATATTTTGATTATTCCTATAATTAATCTAGTATGTAAAAATATTATATGCTGCAGCAATATTAAATAAAAGCTTGAAAACAAATTATTTAGACAAAAGTTGGAAAAGTCAGAGACTATAAAGAACTAAAATCGTATGAATAATGATCCACCGGGAGCCAGAGGAAATTTCTTAGTAGTAGTAGAAAACCAGGATGGGGAACGAAGGATACAACACATTATCGAAAAACGTAGGGAATATTTCACCCAACAAAAAAGGATAGGGAATAACATTACCATGGGAAGGCCAGTTAGTTGATTAATTCTATTCAAATAATAAATCTCATTTGTGACTTACATATATTCTATATTTATTTCTTTTTTCACACAATATTACCATATGAAACATGAGTTAACCATAACACGCACAAATGAAACAACACCAGGGTCAATAACTACGAGAAATGAGACATGAAACAGGGTTGGTTGCCTATCCAATGGATCCTATAACAATTAGAGGTTGCTTGGTTTGGGGTAAATTGGGGAGAGAAGTAAAACTTATCAGGAAGTTAAACTTAACTTGGGAAATTCTACTTTCTTAGTAAAACCTTGAGAAGTTTTATTTCCTCAACAATTTGTGATATTTTGTAAAAAATATTTTTAATTATTTAATCAATTTCTTTAATAAAAAAAGTAGTAATGTCTTTAATACTAAAACATTACATATTTATTTTAAAAAATAATTTGCATTTCTTGAAATTATAAAATTAAACAAGGATATAAAGTATGAAAATTGACTTCCCAGAAAGTTTCTTGATGAGAAGGAGAAGTGTGCTAAACGACCCTTAAACACAAGATATAACCTTCTGAGGCCCACATTTTTTCACCTGTTAGCTTCCTCCCAGAGTCCGACTTAGTTGTCTTTCAACTTATTTTATTTCGGTACATGTCTTTCAACTTATTTTATTTGGTGTTTCTTGGCCCATGACTTTTAGACAGAGTATTTTAGACAATGGCTACCACAGTCTATCTTGTCCTCTAATTGGATTAGGCGATTAACCCAATAACCCATTTCAGCAAAATATCCCATATTTGTATTTTATTAAGAAAGGAAGGTAGAAAACTAGAAGCCGCGCTCAACTTATGCAGAAGGTGTAAAGTGCTTACCTCGCTTCTTGTCATTGGTGTGGTCTGCATGGACTGCGCCACATGATCAGCCATGGACGAGGAGAAACAGAAGCCAAGATCTCGGAGGTTTCCCAAGTTATCTACTAGGAATCGTAAGCATGACAAACCATCACCCAGTTTGGGTGAACGAAAAGGTATCATATACATTTATTCAAGAGACAAATCGGATTTCTTGTCTTTATTCTACTGCTAATAATCAATAATGTAATCTTGAATGGGACTTCTATTCCAGATGAAGTTGAGGATGAAAGTGATTATACCAGCGGCTATCTTTCCTGTCAATCCTTGGAATTTGACCCATGCATTTTAACAAATGAACTAAGGTATAATTTCAAGTGATCTCCTTCTAAGAAAATAAATCAGGAAGAAAAAAGCGAATTTAGTTTCCGGCCCATATATAGTAACGCAGAGTCTTTGCCTGTTCTAGTATCTTTGTAGGTACTTGGAACGTTGCTGGAAGATCTCCGGTAGGAAGCTTAGCCGTAGATTTGTATGAATAGTTGAATCTCAAGAATCCTGCAGATATATATGTTCGAGGGTATTATTCGAGCCCGAGTCGCTGTAATCGACTTAAATTATTTATATTTTATAATTAAGAATTTCACGATGCACTAAAATGATTTTATTTCAGGTTTCAAGAGATTGTACCGCTGAACACCTTAAACGTGATAGGAGCAGAAGACCCAACAGTGGCAACAAGTTGGAACCTGCTCATAGGAAGAACTTTGAACAATAAGTATGAGTGTCCGTGGTTAACACCCATGCTAATTTCATTATCAGGTGAAAACTATCTCCGTGAAGAGAATACTAACTCTAAAAGAAGGAGTTATAACAGCGACGCAGGAACTCAGGAGACAGCAGAATGGAAGACCCAAAATGTCAAACAGAAAGAAGACAGTAGTTACACGATGATGGCAAGCAAGAAGATGGTTGGGGTATTCATCAGTGTGTGGATGAGACTGGAATTGCTCAACAAGTACTGTATCTCAAATGTGAAAGTTTGTTCAGTGGCATGCGGCATAATGGGCCATTTGGGAAACAAAGGTTCCGTCGCAGTTAGCATGTTGATTGAAGGAACAAATTTTTGTTTCGTAGTTGCCCACTTAGCATCAGGGGAAAAGGGTGATGAAGACCGAAGAAATCACAGGTTTTGGAGATTTTTAGGCGAACTTATTTCCCGCAACTCCCAGACACGACCATTATCCTCGTCCTCTTACCATCTTAGGCCACGAGTAAGTTCTTTCTTCATCCATGTTTCTCCTCCTTTATCAATTTTCACGCCTTGTTTCTATTGGTTGGCCTAATGGGTAGAATACACGGGTTTATGTTTCCGACTTCATATATGATCAAAACTTTCAAAAGCAACCCAATATACTATACAATCCAATATATGATTAAATATAAATATAAATATAAATATAAATTTTTTATGACCTAAAAAATAAAAAAATAAAAAAATTAACGTTCTAAATAACATATCTGACAAATTTACGGTGATTAACATTCAATTCAATTTCTATCTATTACCACTTCTATGAACCAAAAGGGGCTAAGTGTTTTTAATGTGAACTTTTTTCTCACAATTTATACTTTTACCACTGACATACTCATCTTGAGAAACTTCTATTTATTCTCTATACCTATTTTAATTAACCAATGTGTAAGATACTAATTCTAGATTCAAGCAAAAGCTTGATTAGCGCGTGTACATATTTTGGTCATCGATTTATTTCGCTATTTAATTATTCCCTATCTTGGTTATGTGTGTAATTCCTGCAAATGGTGCAACAAAAACATCTTACATTGTAGCATTAACCACAAAACAGTCGGATATTCTGGTTTGGGGATCTCAACTAATAGGCTATGCTTGGAGGATAGTTTTGCCGGGTAGCTAAGAAGAAAGCAAGACTGGAAAGCGTTGCAGGAGTATGACCAGCTACGGAAAGAACAAGAAGGTAGGGTATTCGCGGGTTGGAAAGAGGGTATCTTAGAATTTGCCCCCAACCTATAAATACTCACCCTCAACTTGCAGTAGATACTCTGGCGGCCATGGCGACAAGCAAAGAACTCCAGCATGGTATAGTAACTTCTAGTAGTTCCTCACTATATGCCACAATTTTCTTGATATCACAATGTACTAAATTACGGCGGCAGGTGTGACCGAATTTTATGGTACGGGAAAGTAATAATAGAACTCGATTATTTCCGGAGCGAAAGCAAGTTCTCTATCACAGTTTCTGCGCTCTTTTCTACACAGATTGAAATTAACTCATCTAGCACAGGCCTTGTTGCATTGCTCAATAATTCCTCAACCATGTTGCGCTCAGACCTTGTGAGTTACTTATGCTAATTTTGACAGTCATGATTTCTATCCAGGAAACAAGTTTTTATGTAGGTTTTCTGCTAGGGTCATAATACTATGGCTTCACTTAATTTTGGAACCACGTCTAAAATCATGATTCTTGTTAATTATATAGCAGGGGATGGACAAACAAGATGAAGAGGGAAAATCTACATTATTGTCATTGTTCACGCAAGATGTAGAAGGCTGAACATACTGGCAGAACTGTAGATTAAATGAATGATGTTTTTTTAGGTGAGCAGATTAAATGAATGATGTTACTCAGGCAACGTTAACGAAAAAAATGATTCAATCCTTCCTAAATTTCTCCTAATTCAGCTCCTTGGGGATGAGAGAACTTGGAAGGTGAAGACAAAATGGGAAATTATAGTACTAAAGTAATGTTATTGCTGCCGAGAAACGAGATGTGTCTTGCGACTGATTAATTAATTTGAAAGACCTTAACCAGGCATAGAGAAAGAACAGCAATATAGGGAATTTTACAGATGGCAATGGCCAAGCTCTCAAAACAATTCACTGAGAAACAAATATTAAACATATGAAAGAACAAATAGCATAGAGTTCCCACCCCTTCTCTACTTTTGTGCAAAAGCGACCCTTATTCACCATTGATATGATGCAAACAAAAATGTAGACCAGACATGGACAACTAGAACAGCAATGATTAGTTCTCCTTTAAGTGCAATAACAACAAATTTCCAAATGTTCAGATGAGCAGGAGGCTACTCACAATTATTAGTTCTCCTTTTTTGCCTGAAGAAGATCGCTGACGGCTGCCAAACTTCAATGAAGTACACCAACAATTAGCAATATGGATTCCGAAGGCAGCCAGCGGTTCTAACAAATAGAAGCAAGACATGAAGTCAACAACAAAAGGACTTTTGCAGTACTTCAGTGGCATTTATCAAGATTTGTTAATGGAATTCTCTTAATATGCCCTTGCCTTAAGAAGAGATCGAGTACAAACGAATGATACAAAGAGATCATGCATAATATTTTTCTACTGATGAAATAAAACACAGCGTTAAGCTCAAAGTCTGCAGTTTATAAAATCCTCACTGCCAAAAATTAAAAAAACCTAATGCACAGGCAAACATTGGACATCAATTAAATCAACATTTCTTTTTTCAGAAGCATTCGGATGAACTGACGAAGACTGGAGAAGGGAAATTTGTCATTCTTTAGAAATCAAGGCACAACTTTCAGGAAAGCCAGGTTCAGTGGGGAATTTTAAAGAATGACAATGTCAAGCCAAAAGCCATAGATTCAATTTGCAAACAATTGGAAACTGCACCAAGTATTATGAATGGGAGTTCCTAAATCAGATCCAACAACTGAAATTTCATCTTGAATGAGAGAGACACACTCTAACCTTTTACCACGCTTAACAATTCAAAATATTTGCATCCGACTAAATTGCCAAGACTGCAAACAAATTTCATTACAAGTGACATAAAATGGACATCAACTGACCTCAAGCGTCAAGCCTTTGAACTGGAGCTTCATGCTTTAACGATTTAAACTTCCCAACCCGCCAAGTAAGCTCTTGCTCAACTAGATCTTTGCTGCGCTTGGAATATTCTTCTCCGCATTGGCCCTGCTCAGCTCAGTATTGAGATCCTCCATTTGCTTCCTTGGCGTATTTATTCTTCGCTTTGCGACGTTCAATGTCCGTAAATATAGAGATGATTAGTGTTACGTGGTCGAAGTAACAAATTTAAAAAACATTGAAGATAAGCGTCTAGATAATATAAATTGCCGAGAAAATGTTACAGAATGAGAAATCTAGGTTTTCATGCGTGTCTAATGCCGCTGCATTCAAAGTTTGTGTCGATTAGAAAGGCTTCATGCAACTTCGTAACATGAATGTACGTGAGTTTATGTGCTCCTTTGAAACAAAAGTATAAGCTCAAAGCGTGAAATGAAACAAATAGAAAATTATTCTCGAGTGTTAAGATTTTCGCGATAAACAAAGAAAGAAGCGAAAGTAGATAGTGCAGAGAACCTCCTTGAGATTTCAAAGAGACGAAATTGCAGATGAGGCTCTAGAGTTGTTTTCGCAGATCAATTCCCGTTCCCGCATAGCCGTTTCCTTCATCGCTCCCTGCAGCACATTATAGATTTGGGTTCGCTTTTACAGGTTGTGAGTTCTGGACTTCTACGCATCCAAGCCCTGGATATTGGACTCCACCCAGAAGGCAAAATCGTCCGAAACCGACCAACAAGGCAAGAATGATAAAGAAACCACTGAACACAACCCTCGTATTGAACAATGGGCCACTAGACTAAGGCCCATATTCAACGATCATGGCCGACAAATAAGCCCACAAATATGCTGAAGCACAAACAATAGCAACTAACTCACCCAAAGCGCAGATAACCCTAATATTGTACCCAAAAATATACTAGCACCTAATTCACCAAAAACGAAAAAGCTCCTAATTCAAGATTGCTTGGGACTCGAGTACCCTGAGTCAATGAAATTCTTCTATTGGCTATGTCCCTCTTTTGTTTACCCAAAAAAAGAAAATGCACCTTATTGAGTTACGTTACCTCTGGCTAAAAAAAATGGGTCACATCACATGAAGTTTATAGTTTTTGTCTTGGCAAGTGTCGCACCCGGAAAGATGCGACGAAAGAAAAACAGAGAACAAATCTGGTTTTCGAGTGAAAACCGACTTGTGAGGAGTCACCACCAAAATTTTAAGGAAAAATCTTGGGAAACCGAATTGAAGAGGAAAAGGAGGGTCTGCGTAATTAGAGTTGGATTCGGGAGTCGATTGTGCGTGGGGAAGGTGTTAGGCACCCCACGACACCCGTTCCTAGGAACGGTTACCTTACGTTGATTGCGTAAATTAATATGGCTTTAGAATATATTTTGCTTTTCCTTTTGTAATCACATGCGAGAAAATGGGTAAAGAAAAAAAGAAATTAAGAGAGTTTGAAAAATAGAATAAGGAAAATAAATTAACTTAGAAATTAAGGAGATTAAAAAAATAAGGAAAAAGGAATTCAAGAAAATAAATTAAAAATATTTATTAAATTAAGGAAAAAACACTATATAAACCAGAAAATATTTATTTATTTACAAATGCGGACTTGATCCAGGATCAGAGTCTGGGGCCTACGTACCCTGCGATGGGGATCAAAGTCCACGTAGTTCGGGATAGAAATGCGTGTCAGTTGGTTGATATTTTTTAATTTTTATAATAAGAGAAAGTTAATAGAAAATAATTTAACTCTTCGCAAACAATACAATTTTCTGAGATTGAGTTGGTGCGTTTTAACTTGCAAAATGATAGTTTAATTTCTCTTGCTTACTCTTATTTTTTGTTCGAAAAGATTTTATTTTATTTTTCATTATTATTATTTTTTTTATTTTTTTGAAAATGCGTTTATTTGATTTTTGACCCTTTTTTTTTTAAATACATCATATTTTTTTTACTCTTATATTATTATTATTTCTTTTATATACTTTTAAAAATTTTCTTTTATCTTTCAAATAAAGAAAATCAATCTACCTGTTACGGACTCGTAGTCATGCCCGATAGATCAATTTCCTAATTACCTGCGAAAGTTCTAAACTTTCACGATATAAAGATTTTATTATATATTTAAAGCAAGAATTTAAAAAGTGCTATGGTTTTATTCTACATTTAAAATAAAAAAACCTGCTATATCTTCATAATTTTTTTTTTTATGGAATATATTTATTTGTGAAATATAATTAGAAAATTATTTAACTAATATATCTACGTGATTTATAACCCCCTTAATAACTCAGTAAACTTAGATACATGTATGGATTTCAAAAAACTTACATGTATAATTTTGGGTCAAACTCCTTTTCCTGTTTTTTCCTTTGAATACTTTACTTGTTAAAAGGAAACGTGGCTACGTAAGAAACCACTGCTAATAAGGTAGGAACGTATAAAATATAGCAAAATAAAAACTTTCGCGTCCAAACTGTTGCCAAAAGCGTCCAAATACCACTTCACATCCTTTCACAAATTAATAATTAATTCATCACCATTGAACCAGATCCGACATTAGCCACGATTTAAACATCCAAATTGTGCTATGATGAAAGTGCCTACATGACCTTCCCCCCTGACCACGAAATCTAGACGTGAAGCTTAAAATGCTAGAAAGAGACAGGGCATCTGATCATAAAAGAAATTTGACCCAGATTTAATATATATTAATCAAGGTTTCACACGAAATAAGCTGCACCCAACATTATTTGAACCAATAGGCATATAGGGAGCCTCAAATGGCACAAAGTTTCACAGCAATGAAGCAAGCTTTAAAGGATGGGGGATTCTGACCTCACAAAAAAAACATTGAACTTTAATACCTATTGATAGTTCTCTAGGCTCAAGAAAGGTCCAAACATGAACCAACCAGTGGGCGGCACCTCCTACGCATTACAGATTGGAACTCCTTTCCACTCTCAACTTTTACTAAGAAAAAGTATCAGTTACGTGGACACCTAATATGTTAAAACTTGAAGGCATACGAGTAACAAATGGATTCAACCTATCGATGGGGAAAACATGAGCACGTGGACCACTTTGAAGGTACCTACTAGAACTACACTTGTATGACAGATACGGTAATCCACTCTGAGCATGTTGAAGATAGGATATATAGCTTCAAATCAATACTCGGGCCCTTGCTATAACAGAGACAATTTCCTCAGACGAGGCTACCTCTATAAGCTAGAATCAGTTTTTTCATGCCCAAAGAGGCCCTTCACATGAGAGCCCAACTTGAACCAGTGTCGAACATTTGCTAGAATAGACCTAGATGTACAATCCAAAGCCAACTCACTACTTGATACTTGGAAGGGTTCTACTAGCGCAGAAGAAACTTTGTAATCCGAAGCCTAGTAAGAATTGCACCTAGACCCCTACAACGTAGAATACGATCCCTTTAAGCAAAAGCAAAGCCATTTTCAGGCATAAAAAAACTTTCCCGTGGGTAGGATGAAGTCTGAGCCATGGTTAAAATAGGCATCTATGATGAAATCTAATTCTCATAAAAAAAACAAGGCGTCCCGATTTAACAGAGATAAAGATCGATTTGGAAAGAAGAATCATGTTTATGATATTTCAGCGAAGATCCATAAAGTAAAGCACAAAAATGATCGCAATTTATAGAAGGAACAAGACCGGGATGGAAAATTCAAACCTACTGTAATGAATTAAAATCAAAGTTCCTCTTCCTCCTCTCTCGATCCAGCGTACTCGTTCACCCTTCCAGCTTAAGAGTCTCCTCCCTGGTATGTGCCCAGATTCTCTCTGCTTCGTTAGTTACGCTCTTCTCTCGAACACTCCTAGGATTTTCTTCCTTTTTGGCCCCAATTTTCTGCCTAGGATTTTCGGTGTCCCATATTCCTCTCTCGCCTCCACTTTCCTTTTGCAATCTCTTTCTCCGTCCTTTTATAGAGTTCCCGCGAGTGAAAGGAGAAGAGATTTCGAGCGCGTGGTTGTCTCCGCTCATGTCCTGGTTCCGTGCGCCACCTGCCCTGCTTCTCTGCATTTCTGACCATGCTTCTTTTGTGCGTGCACTTCTGGCTTCTCGACCATGACTCCCTCTGCTTTCACTTTCTCTGGTGGTGCCAGACTCCCTCGGGTCTTCTCCCTTTGCGTGTTCATTCTCTCTCAGATTTTCTCTGCTTTTCGGCTTACCCGCGGCTCCCCCCATTCCTTGCTCAGACTGTGCCTGGCTCCCCCGGTCAACCTCTGTACACGGCTCCCTCGGTTTTCTCTGCTTCTCGTCTTCAGCTTTTCTGCCTCGCGGCTGTGCCCCCCACTGCTCCGTGTCTCCTGCAGCTTTCTCTCCCTCTCTGTCTTTTCTTTTCCTCAGTTCTCTGCGGCCGTCTCCCTCTGCTCTGTGCCCTGCAGCTTTTCCTCGCGGCCAGCTTCTCAGTAGTGGTGGCTTCGTGGACTTGAAATGCTGGGCTCCAGTATTTCAAACCCAGCAGCTTGTGGCCCAAAGCAAACTCGCCCCCACTTCCCTTTTTTATTGTTTTTACAATTGGTCATGTGGGCTTAAAATGCTAGGCTGCGTTTTAAGTCCAGTATGTTAAACCCCAGAGCATTCTGTCTTGCTCTTTTTTGTAACTTATCTTATTTTATTTTTCATTACTATGTTTATTTTCCTTCTAAAAAAAAAAATTTGTTTTTCCTTTTCTCTTTTTCTATTCATATTTATATATTATTTTTGTCATTATCATTATTATTATTTTTCTTACATAAAAGCCGGACAAAATGGGGTGTTCACAGCAAGGTACTTTTTTATTTTATTTTACTTTTTATTGGAAGGGGATGAAACAATTATTTGAATTTAGGACACTAAATTTCGGCTAAAAAATTAACAAAAATATTTACATTAACTAATATAATTAACAAAAAAATATTTACATGAACTAAAGTCACGCATATCGCTTGAAGTCATTAATTTTGATAGACTAGTAAGATAAACAAACCAGACAAAGTAAACCGAAGTATAGAAAGGGGGAAAAAATGCTTGCATTATGATATGATATTTGCCTCCAATTGCAGTATGTTCTTTCATTTATAAAAGTTTGCCGTTGAGCCATGATCTATTAATTTTTTTTTAATCAAGTGAATATATAAGACTAAACAAAATTACTTAACACAGGTGATAATCCATCTATTAATTAATTTCATATACTGAATAATTTGTTATTAAATTTAATCTTAATTATATAAAGTAACAAAAATACTTCTCATATTATTCAATAAGCATTTTGCCATCTCACTATTAAAAAACGTTGATCAACGCATACTACAGACCATATTCAGAATTCGCACCTTGTAGCATTGAGGTGGTGGTTGATGAGAGGTAGTGTGACTAATGAGGAAAAGTTCAGTTCAGGCGAGTAAGACAATTAATGTTAGCTCTAGAATATTTGCACATTCCATTCATGTGCTTCCCCATAGTACACAAAATTAATTGTGACCTCTCATTCCTCCATAAGTGATACGAGTATTGTGTTGATTGTACCGCGCGTATTGTACCTCTGGAAGAATACAAAGTTAGGTTTAACCACTCGTTTGATTCTTTCGAGTACGCACAAATAATCATACGGGCCATGGACCATATTCTACTGCCGTACTAATTTGGCATCTCTGCAAAAGCATGCGTGCCTACGTGTCTTTTTCTCTTTATTATATATTTGTAATATCTGATATTTTATTTTTAAATATAAACCAAAGTATGAAATTTATAGTTAGATCTGCAAATTAAATAATTTGTAGGGTTTGATTTGTAAAGAAGCCAGATCACTTGCAAAGTGCTAGATCTTCATCTTGTATACATAAACAATTAAGATGATCATATTTTAGTGTTTGGTTTTAATATTAATTCTCTTAATTAATTAATTTTCTATTTATGATTTATTTTTTTTCTAAAAGAATAGTATTATGACAAGCATAAAACTGAAAGAGTTTTCAAAACTCAACATATAGCCTGCGATCACATTTCAAGTGAAATAGTAATATATATAGTACTGTGAAAGCAGAAGCCTGATTCATATGATAAGCATCAATCAAATTAGCATGCATGTTCTAGCTAATTGGTGGAGCCGCAATGTTTAAATTCAAAATAACTTGCCACCTTGAATCATTAGATGTTCGGACCTTAGCATACAATTGATATATAATGAGTTGGTGATCGGATAAAATTGTTAAGATATTTATTATCAGAATATATGTTAATGTGTGTGTGTGTGTTTTGGTTGGGGGGGGTCGTTTTATTAATTAATTGTTGCGTGCGTGGAGATGATGATTGGAAAAGATGGATGGATATATATATGTTGGGTTGGGAGAACAGGAAGGGGCATATATAGTAACAACCACATGGGGTTGCACTTTGCACCATCATATCATAGAGTGTATGAGTCCAAGACATGTTGCTTGGTTGTTGTATTGCGGTGGGCGTATTGATGCTTCCATTAATTCGGAGATGACGACGGCACGCATGCCCGCAAGTGCAGTTCGGTGTTTGCCTCCTTACACGCAAGCACGGCACTCATCCTTTTTCAAATTGTGAAAATTACATTCACGGATCATCAACTTATAAAATTTATTAAACTATATTAAATTATCTCAGAAATTCATCTGGCATGTGATTGGATGAAGATATATATATTAGTTTCCTTTTCGGCCAGTCCTCATCTATTAGTTACTACAGTATTTAGACTTGCTGGAGTTATCAAAACAGAGTATATATCATATTAAACTTGAATAACTCACATGCATGATTTATAGGTATATATAAATGTATTTTTTCTTCCTTTTGTCAGTGTCTCATTTTTTTCATATAATTATTTTGGTATCTAGCAGTATCATTACTTTTTTACCCCCTCTCCTTTGCTAAATATAGTATATATCATCTCAGATGGATTGCTTTTGCGCTTCAATGCCTCACAATTAATGACACAAAACCGTGTGTTTTCTCATGTAGCTAGGTAGTTGCTTTTCCTTCTTTCATGGCATTTACCATTTAGATAGCACGCTTCATGTGAATGCATTCAGAGAATTAATGCAGATGCATATTGAATCCGTATACATAAGTAGTGGCGGAACCACGAACCTGAGTGAGAGTGTACAAGTTAATTTTAAAAAATATTTTATTCATTTAAAACATAATTAAACACCTTACAATTATCCTTTACATGATTTCATGTGTGCTGAAATCATTGATTAATCAACTCATTATCAATAGACCATTGAAAACATCTCTTTCAAACAATCATTCATTTATATGTCTATCCTTGAATTACACCACTAAGTTTTTGCGACCCCTTCACCTTCATATCACTGTTTTAGGTTAGTTTTTATCAAAAAAATTTGCTTGTTCTGGGTTTAGTAAAAGAAGTAAGGAAAATAAATTTCAATTTAGTGAGTTTATGATTTAAATTTGATGGGCTTACTTAAATGAATAAATGAAAAAGAGAATAATGATATATTATTTTTTATAAAAAAATATTAATATTTGGGTCCATTGGATTTAGAATTTTGAGTCAAAATTTTTTAAACTCAAATGTATGTGAATGTAGATCAAAAATCAAGTAAAAAGAATATATGACAAATAGGAGGTATACAATATGAATGGTGGGGTGCAAAAAATAAAAACTTGTGGGCATCACTTGTAATTTTCTCCACTTATACGTGGCTCCCATAAGATTTAAGATTTATGTACGATTTTAATTTTAATTCTCACATTATACAAATATTACAATCTGGACGGTCCAGATCATCCTCTGCTGCTTTTATTTCTGGGGGAGAGAGATCTAGTTTAATTTTAAATGAAGAAAGTAAAAAAAAGCATATTGTAATATTTGTATGTGAGAATTACTCTGGACGGTCCAGATCATCCTCTGCTGCTCTTATTTCTGGGGAGGGGGGAGAGATCTAGTTTAATTTTAAATGAAGAAAGTAAAAAAAAGCATATTGTAATATTTGTATAATGTGAGAATTAAAATTAAAATCGTACGACCGTCCAGAGAAATTCTGGACAGTCCAGATATTTTATAATTTTATAATTTTAATATTTTTTTAATTTTAAAAGAAGTAAAATACAAAATAAAAATAATTTGTTAGCAGTAAGATTTAAAAAAATAGTATTTAATAATATAAAATAAAAAAACATAAGGTAAAATCTGGACTGTCCCTATTTTATATGAACGGTTCAGATCTGGTCTCAAAACAACAGCACTTGGTGCTACTGTTTTGCCTGGTGTAAAGAAACTGAATCTCTCTCCCCCACTAGCGTTAGGACGTAGATGCGTGGAGGAATACGGAGATATTTTATTTAGTTTTAAAATATATTAAATTAAAAAAAATTTTATTACTAATTCATCTTATTTAAAAAAATAATATCAAATAATATTAATTAAAATTAATATAAATTTTAGAATTAAAAGAGATTGAAATTGATCAAAAATAAGAAAAAATGCGGGCCCATCTAAAATAATTGAGGAAAGATAAATCTCATCTATAAAAAATTAAATAAATGAGGAAAAATGAGATTTACTTAAATAAAAAAAATATAAAATATAAAAAAAAAACAAAAGGTTGTGGAGCTGGAGTCATGCTGTCTGGCTAATCACCATACAACCCCATTATACTTTTAATTATATATTAATTTTAGTTTCAGCAGCTAAACTTAAGTATGACAAAAATCTTTTTAAGTTTGAAAATTCTCGTGGGTAGTGCTTTGTTTTAGGGTGTGTTTTTCGGAATTTCTCTGTGAGGACGGTGACAGTAAAAAATAAAAATCTTCTCAAAATAGTGCACCCTGGAATAGAGAGAGATAAGCATCATGGGGTTTGATTGATTCATGTTTTCAGAATTTTTTTTATTTTTTTTGTTTTTAAAAATAAAAATATTTATTTCATAAACTTAGTTTTTATAAAATATTTTAAAAAATATAAAAATAAAATAACAGAAAATTTAGAATATTTTTAAAGTGTTCTACATTTTTGTACTCTGAAAAATATGAGAAAAGGAGGAAAATATCTATCTCATTAATGGTAAGGTTATAAATTTTAAATAACCCATTTAACCCTTATCAATTATGAATTTAGTAACAATTATTCAGATAATTTTTTTTATTTTTAAAACTTATTTTAAAAAATAATTTTACAAAACTGTTTTAAAAACATTAAAACAGAAAACGCATTGAAACAATTCCATGTTCTTTTTTCTTGCAGGATTCCGTTGCCGTTATTTACATATATACTATAATCATAACATTTTCATTTTTATGCATGATTAACTCTAATTTTTATTCATTTTACTCCTTTTTCATATTTATATAATTAGTTTAAATATTTTAATAAAATAAATAAAATTCAAGAATCAGCTCCTTCAATTCTTCCCATGGGAATTGGCAATTCTATGAATGAATGTGTGGTGTCCCCTGCATCTGTGATTATACCTTTTTTATACTTGATTTTTTTGGTTAAAATCTCTTGCTGTTTCAAAAACTGCACAATGAAGATCCATATATTTAATTTGGCCGCATTAGATGATATTGTCCAATTATAATTACGATGATAAATATTAGAAATAGGGAGAGAAGAGACTTTTTTTTGCATCTTTACATATTTATAAGGTACGTACGTTCTCTTTAGACCCTTACTGTTTCCTTAGCACACAGAAAAAGAGAAAAAGAGAGGGGGTGAGAAGAAAATTATGCAAGAAAATTGAAAAAAAAATTATATTTTTCTTTTCTTAGTTATGGGAAGAAAAGTGAGGTGGAGGAAAAATAGAGGAAAAAATAATATGTGAATCTTATATATTTTTCTTCTAATTTTTTTTTTCTCAAATGGAGAGATATATGAACCTCACATATTTTTTCTTTCAATTTTTCTCCCCACAAATGGAGAGATTTTTTTAGAGAAAACTCTTATTTTAAAATTAATTACCCCACCATTTTTTTTTTTACTTTTTCACTTTCTTTTTTAATTTTAGCATTATTTTAAAATTTTTGAAATATATATATATAAAGATAATTCTAAAAATAAAAAAATTAAGATTGGATAAAATAATTTTTAATTAAGAAAAAAATTCAAATTATATTTTAATTTCATTTATTAATATAATATGAAAATTATATAAATAATATAGTAGAATAACAAATTTTATTATATATAAATATTTTTTTAAAATAATAAAGATATTATAATTAATTTAAAACTAATAGTTTTTCTCTCATCCTTATTTTCATCTATTTAGTTAAATATATGGAGAGAAAATCTCACTCCCATCCACTTTTTTTGTCTCTCCATTTACTTTTTCCCCTATTTTCTCCCATCCTCATTTTCTTTCCTTAATCAAGCCGAGGGTTGGAAATAACTAGAAAATTTCAAATCTTATAATTATATTTTTCTTTTAATTTAAATTGTTGTTTTAAAAAAAATGTACTATTCACATTATCTTTGTTTTGTGTTCATTTGAAAATACAGTGCCCACGTCTAGATCAGATGAGAAACACGTGCACCTTTTTTTTCACTTTAAAATATACTATTAATATTAACTCAAATATAATTTACTTTGTTAGAATGCTCTTTATACAAAAATAGTATTTCCTCCTGTCCATATTATAAGGCATATTATTTGATAAGTTTTTGGTCTAAAATATAAGGTATTAGATATTTTTTTTCCTATTTTACCCATATCTTTAATAATTTATCTCTCTTTATTTATAACTCTCTAATGATAATAGAATGAGATATTTAATAAGGATAAAATAAAAAATATAGATATTTTTTGCATTGATTTGAGTTAAAAAAATTTTTTTAATATACATATAATTAATATAAAATATCTTATAATATAAAATAGAGGGAATATGTTAGAAAGTACTCCTATTTTGGTAGGCATAATAGATGAAGAAAAACGGGAAAAGCGAGAGACATGATAGAATTTTGGAAGAGGAGGAAAGGGTGTAAAAGTCAAGTGAATGCCGGGCATTCGTGACTCGTGGGTGTGGCCCTCCCCTCTTTGATATTACTCGCTGACATCACACTAACCTATTGGCTGGACACTCAGACTAGTGTGCTCTCCCTCTCTCTCTCTCTCTCTCACACACACACACACACACACACACACACACACACACAAATAGGTTTTTTTTTTTTACCAAGGCACACACACAAATAGGTTGGACACTCAGACTAGTGTGCTCTCTCTCTCTCTCTCTCTCTCTCTCTCTCTCTCACTCTCACACACACACACACACACGCACACACTCATAATATCCCTCTCCCCATTTCCAAGAGAACACCCAAATAAATATATGTGCTTTGCTTCAATATCAATCAATTAAAGTGCGCACAACGAACAGAGATCCACATGTTCCTTCTATTCACATATCAAAATAGGGACAAGACTTAACCAACCATAATCCCATGCCATACATAAAGGGATGAGTTAATGAATTAATTACCCTCCATCCTTTTCGAGCCTCAAAGTCCCGTTCGTCCCATTATATTTTGAGATTTTTTATATTAATTACAACCATAATAAATTTTTTTTTTAAATCTAAACCATCCGAATGAGAAAATTAAATAATTTAAATGATCTTTATAAACAAACCATGCATTTGCCTTATCAGGGTAGGATTCTTCTCGATCGCCCCCAAATAAATAAACAAACAATCTCTTCCTTTACAAAGGAAAAGGCCACACACACAGATATATTATAACTAACACACTAACACAGGGAAAAGTACGAGTCCACCGCCACCACCACTCAATGTTGCCACAAGCGCCAAAAGCAGTTGAACAGAGCTATTACCAACAGTTCTTCCATTTCATTTTCATTTCGTCTAATCATTCACACCGTGCAATAGGCCACGCTAATTGCTTATATATAGGACCCACCTCCTCATCCTACTGGATTCCGATTCTTGTCTTCTTCCTTCGCTTTTACTTTATATTATTCTTTTTCCTTCTTTCCCTGGATGATGAATTAATGCAAATACTTGGTTGAACAATTATTTCTAATGAAGTGGTTTAAACTGCTAATCCTATAATCGTTAACATATATATATATATATATTAATATTGGAGACAATAATTATACAGAAAACATGACATAAATTCACTGGTTACAGAGGTAGATTAGGAAATCTAGTGGGGGTATTCCAAACTTGAACGGCGTTGCATTCGTGCTCCGCCATTCTAAGCAGTGGCGCGGACAACTCCTGAGTGCTAATTGGTATGTTATGAGGGTATCTCAGGCATAAAAGTTTCATTAGTCTCACAATACCTTAATTTACTACCCAAAGCTCATAATTAATTAAGTACCAAGAAATAATCATCATGTCAATATTAATGTTAATATTACAATAAAATGTAAACTTTTTATCAAGTTCTCTCGTTTACAAGTCGTGAGCTATAAAATTTAATTATTTTCGTAAGCTTTGTGCAGTATACGATAAGTTAATTAAGAATGAAAAAATAAATTGAGAATATGAATGAAAAATGAATATATACTATGTTAAGTTCTTACTATTCTTTTTTTTCTAAAAAAAAAAAGATTATACGCTTTTCCTTTCTTGTACTAAATAGTAGGCCGACTTCTCGGACCCAAAAAAAAAGAAGAAGAATACTATTCTTGTACTAAAGGACTGATACAACAAATTGCCAATAAAGTTTCAGATAACCCTACGCTGAATAGGCAAATTCTTCGACTATACAAGGCTATTCTTGATTTCCATAAAATTATTATTAGCACCATTGATTATTGGCACTGTAGAAAGACTCCATTAAATTATAAGGAAGCTCGAGAGAGATATGAAAACCCATAACAAATTATAAATCACTTGCGAAACTCTACTACCCCGTATAGGGATTCAGATCATCGCCTGCAAGGCGCCTCTCCATCCTCTCTCCAGTATGATCGCAACCGAACATTTCATACCATCTTCAATGAAAATCCAAATATCTGTATTAATTTCGTTGAAAAGGGGCGTCATTTCCTCCAGTGGAAAGGCCTGCTTTATGGTGGAAACTGGAAAGAGCATTAAAATAAGAAAAGGGAAACAATATTAAATATGTTTAATTATTTATTAAATATTTGAATTCTAAAATATTTAACTTATAAATTTTATTAGGTGTTATGGTTGTTTATTTAATTAATTAATTAAATATATATCCCAATTAATATGTGCTGTTATTTTTAGGGGACGGGAGGATATTGTTTTGTTCATACATATATATACAAAGAATATAAGATATATTCCTACTTTTTATAATAAATAAATATATCAAAATCCTAATATTTTTAATAAATATTGAAATATACCTAACATTGCTTGGATTTTATCAAACATTGGATGAAATATTCGGCTGAGATGATGCTGCAGAAAGGATTTGCGGGAGAGGATCTGGATCCCCGTATGGTAAAAAATAAACTTCTCCCAATCTTCCATGTCGCGGTCCGAATCTCTTATTGTCTTATATCAACTTGACGTCCTAATAATGTAATCTTTTCGTTTTTATTCTTTCAGAAGTTTTTATTTCCGTCAATCGTCAGGTACGAAACAAAAAACAATATCATTAATTGAGCAGTGCCGTTCAACTAAATCGTTTTCTGAAATTAATTATCATACACAAAAATCGAATCAATATGGCTTTATTTCATATGACTTTATTGCGTATATTTATGAGCATGAGATTCGAAATTCTACCATATTTCGTGAAATGGAAAATTATACTGATATTACGCTATTTATAAGTTTAAAGAGGGAAGAGAAACTGTTGGTAAAAAAAAAAAAAGAGGGAAGAGAAACAGTCATTTGTCATGCGAAAAGACTTTTAACCAAACAAAAAAAAAAGAAATTAATTATAATATCATCTATTTATTTCATTCTATTTAAATCACCAAGTCTAAAGCAACCCAAAATTTTGGGTTTTTGATGGCAAATGGCAATAAGAGGCATTGGAATATCTCGTCATTCGTTTGGGCCCAATGCTATGCCTTAAACCACTCGGCCATCTCTCCTACATCATGATTATGTTTAGGAGTGAGTCAAACACTGGAGATTCACTAGACTTTTTTGTATTAAATTTTGAAAAATGTATAGATGAACTGGACACTATCTCTTAATCCAAAAGCTTGAAATATTAGACTCATGATTTTTTTTTCATTTATATATCTATTTCTGTATTTTTAATTCTATATAATATAAAATTTCTTCCCACCCCCTACTCACAAGGGCCTGTCACTTACACACGTTTTCCTCCATGAGCACTTTAATCCACTTGATCTGAATATCATTCGATTTCATCCTAAATAAATTAACTCTCAATCGATGAGTTACCTCATATTGATAATTTCATTTCTCATTTCTCCCAATTCTATTCAAATGCATCATAAGTTCACTTTACGTAAGGTGAGGAACATAATATGATAAATTCATGGAGTAAATAATTTTGGTACATGATTGAAATTTATATATATTGAATAATGAACTGAAAATTCAAGAATTAACAACTTCTTAATATTTAAAATTGAATTGAATTTGATGTATTGAATTCAGTCTGCACCTCGTGCTTATTCTTTAATATAAGGTCTATATATATCAAGGTATTAAAAATCGACCCGACTATTGAACCAGTTGAGACACCGATTCAAGGTTCAATGGTCGAATTGGAGTCAAATTGATTGTGAATAAATTAATATATTTTCAATAATATAGATGAAATATATAAAAGATGTTTATTCAAAATCATAAAATTAACATTCAATTTATGATAAAAAGTAAATTTAATAATATATAAAAAATTAGAAATATTATTAATAAGTTTTACAACCTAATATTAAAACCAAAGTAGGTTAATATTTATCTATAATTATATTTTAAATTTCAAATAGTCAATTAATATTTATTTTTTATATTATTTGTTAAGTAAATTGATTATTATTAATAATTATGTATCATAATAATACTTATACCATATTATAATATAGAAAGAAAAAATTTATACAAAAAATAATATTACTTAGTACTAAAAATAATGTTATTTTATCTGAAAAATAAAAAAATATTGAAAAAAGTTTAAAAAAAAAAACTAGACCGATTCAAATTAGTTTTTTACCGATTTGACAAGTTCTCTACTAGTTTATCTCGGTTCTGAAGTGAGTCGATTTTCATCTATAATTGGATCGGGCCAGGAGCCGTTTCCCGGTCCGCCCCGACCAGCCGGGTCTGTCCGGTCCGGTTTTCCATACCATGATATATATATTTGGCCAATAGAAGCAAACAAAATTAGATATTTAACTCTTCTTGCAACAAAAAAAAAAGAGCAAAAGATATCTCACTCTTCTTACTCCTCGTCATTGTCCATTTTATCGTCTTAATTATTGCCCATGACAGCTCCAACGACCTCAAAGCACATTAGTGTTTAGAATGTGGAAATTCTAGCTGGTGGAGGAGTCCCATTTTCGCAATCCAATTTGCAATATTGAGGATACAATATCTACTCTAGCCCATTGGTTACTGAAAAAATTCATACCTTGGAAAACCACTTCGAGGGAGAAAGACTAATTATCAGGTGTTAATCAATCGGTTAATGATTAATTAGGCTAATCTAATTTCAGATAGATATGGTACTAATTAAGCTTGCAGTTAACTCTGATGATGATGTCTGTTTATATAAGCACATGCAATTAAAGCTGATTCATCGGGAAAGAATGCTATTAAAGCTTATTTTTGTTTAACGGATACAGCTGCATAATTTCTCTTCAAATTTGCATAGCAATAAATATCAGAAGTGGTAATAAACGAAAAATTAAATAATAAAAAAAATAAAAGCCATCGGTAATTACTTGAGTGATGACAAACTTATTACATGATTGAATAAGATGTTATAGTCCTTCCACTGAGGGGGAAAAAGAGTTATATATATCCTTAATCTGGTATATTCTTCAATTACGGCATTAAAAATTATTCGCACAAAAAAAAAATACTGGAGGACTACAGTGGTTTTGATATAATTAATCAATATTGTTGCACGATGATGCATCACGTGGTCAGGAAAAAAAAATCTTAAATTTTTTACGAGTTTCAATACGTTTGAGGAACCAAAACATCGTCCCCCTCAAGAAACCACGAATGTCCTCTTATAATTATGCCAATATAAACTATAAACTAGATCGCTCGACACACCTAATATACAATACTGTACCTCGTAAATTCGTAATTTTCCTTTTCTTGAAAATATCAATAAAACTATAAGCTAGATCACTTGGCACACCCATACATTCAAACATTAAAATTAATAGAATAGTATATATGAATAAATTTGCAGCATTAAATTAAGGGGAAAAAACAACAATTCCTCAATAACTCTTCCGTTGGAACAAAAAAGGAACTCAAGCTAAAAATTAAAATGGCATCAATCTGGGGTAAAAAAACGCAAAGCAGTCAATATATCAATATATATTCAATAAAATTTATAAAAAAAATTATCATAGGACACACCATATTGGTTCAGATGTACCTTGTCTTTAAAGAAAAAGGAAACGATTATGCTCCCCTTTTATGATTAATATGAATGAATGGAGATTATTATATTAGTGATTAGTGATGTCAAATCTTGAGAAAATTTTTTAAAGACAAATTAAAAATTTAGATTTTGAATCATTCAATTGACAAAGTATTTTAATTAAAAATTCTGAATTATGATTTCATGCACAATTGAAAATTTTTATTTTTGAGATATTTAAAATAATTTTAAAATTAAAGTAATTTAATATATATTTTTTATTATGATCTTAATTATAATTTTTTAAAGAGATCTCTGTTTTGGGTCACGTATGCCTGTGGATGTGGTGTCTAGTCAGATTTAAGTGATGAATCAATTCTCAACTAAAATCAGTGCACCACCAAGAAAATATACCTTTAGGAGGAGGAAGGGAGATTAAAGTGATTGATCGTACATCTTTATTTATATATTTCTTTTATTGCTTTCACATCTCACGGACGCTTTGAGAACCAAACTTTAATATAATTAAGAGAACACATGTGATAGCTAGCTAAAGTGGCCCAAACTAAGGCCCTAAATTATTACTATTATATTTTTCATGTCTAATCAATTATTTGCAATGATTGTTCTTCGTTTATCACGTACTTAATAGAGAGGATCACGTTTAAAGATTTTAACTCTAGTAAAATTGCTATGCAGGGCATGATCTTAAATTTTAAAATTTGATTTAGAAGTGTAATTAAGGTTGGTCTAGCTAAAAAAGATATGATTCATAACCCTGAAAATTGTCTGACTCTTTTATGATCTCAGTTTTTCAGTGTTGTGGATCAAAATTTAAGTTCTCTAAGAAATTCTTTTGGCTAAAAAAGATAGTTTTAATAAATTTTAACTTTAAAACTTTTTATGTCAATTTCACAAAATTAAAGTGCTTTGACATCATTTTTCCTAGTTAATTGAACAATGTATATATACAGATTGGCCAAAATAAATCTACATATACTGCGAAATAGCGAATTCCTATTTCCTATAGTAGTTAGATGCAGTGAATCTCTATTTATTCAGTCGTTACGCACAAGAGAAAGCAAGGTTAATAATATTGACCACAACGACATTATCGTTGTGCAGCTATATATAATAAAAATTTCTTCACTCACTCGACACATATAAAGTTAATTATAAGACAACTAATTTACAACAAAGTTTCCTCTGTCATGCATGAAATTTAATTAGATGATTGATATGGATTTCATTTAATTAACCTCCAGATCAGTTGGATATCTTCTCATGTCTTGCATGAACAGTAATGAAAATTTTAGTTTAAAAATGTCATTGTCACGCTCACACTTCACAGCACATGATAATAAGATTTATATAACCATATATGCATATAACCAACTTTTAAGATCAAATTATTTATTTGTCATTTCTAAAATACTTCCTCCGGTCTTATATATAGAATCTTTTGTCTTGATTCTAAATATAAGATCCTTTACAATATACAAGGTGGTATTTATTATGCATTTCCAAAAAAATACCCCTATTTAATGTATTCAAAGAGAAAAAGAGAGAGATTAAATAAGGGTAGTTTTGGAAAAATGTTGAAATTTTTGGAGAAATCGAGGTAGTTAATTAGTTTTAACTCCCTTTCTTAATTCACGTGATTCGGTTAAAATGGTCTTAGAGAGGATAATTTATTCGATGATGATGGCAATGAATTGCCCAGCCCCAGCTTAAATGATCAATTTCATCTATCGACCGAATCAAAATTAGCGTTAACTCGTGACTCCGAGTCAACTAATTAATTCATCGCGAGAAACAACCTCGAGGATTCCGATAAGAAGGCTCGAAGATCTGCTCAGACCAGATAGGCAATTCCAGGTAAGGCATACGCTTCCCAAGGCCAATGCTCGCGCTAATTGATTGGCCGAGCATAGTCGATCTCCAACGGCCACTTATGATGATACTCCCTCCAGTCCTTTAAGTCATCTTCAAGAAAAATTTTAAGGTACCAACAATTATAACTCATTTACAACAGCTAGTAAAGTATATTAATTTTTTTATTTAAAAATGTCTTTTTCAAAAATTGCTTTATAAAATATTAATTGTTTTAATGAGTATAGTATTCTATTCAATTTATAGAATTTATTAGGGGGTTTTAATGAAAATTAAAACAATATTTAGATAATTTTATTGGTATAATTAGTTTTTCTTGATTTCAATAAAATAGTTAAAATTTGACTTATAATATTAAAAATTAGAGAGAGTAGTCTATTCTATTCCCATATAAGCTGTCTTCCTTATCTTACCTTCATCTTTTAAAGGGCAATGGATTACTCCCTCCCTCACTTTAATATAAGAAATCACTTGTAACTACCTTATCATAATTAAGAAAAAATTGTTATATCATTAAAATTATCTTAAATTTGATATGATTTTCATTTTTATCCCTAATAAATACCATAAATTCAAATAATTTATATTCTCTCTTCAATGAAAATTGACAAACAAGGATATTTTGGGAATAAATTAGTTAATGATAAAAAAAAACTTTTGAAAAGTAACATATATTTAGCGGCCAGAAAAATTTTTTAAAATATAACTTCCAAAAAGGACTAGAGGGAGCGGTAATCTCTTTCTCTGCATAGTCAAAAAACCGAAAGCAAAAGCCACTTATCAAAGCAACAAAAGGATCAGCTTGTCCATTTTCCCCCCTCCTCTCTTGCCCCACTCCTCCCTTCTCTTTCTTTCTCTATGAAAACGTTAGATAAGAAAAAAGTTGAAGACAACGTTAGTTACATCCTCAAAAAAAAAAAAAAATAGTATACGGGGGACTATTTTTGTTAAATATGAATTTGACCAAAAAATATTTTGATACTCCCTCCATGGCTCCATCCCATATCTATTATTGTTTAAGGTTGCAGAACATAAATTAAGGAAACTTTAATAATGTAAAATAATAGTACTATCCATGACTAACAGAAGTACCTTTAGTAAAGAGCTTTAGAATCGATATTCAGTGAAGTAAATTAAAAAAAAGAGTAAATACTCATACTAGATAAGAGAGAATAAAAAATATATAGAATTAATAAATGGGATTATAGTTGGAAATAAAAATTAAACATATATTGGATTAATTTGTAAAATAATAATATTTTTAAAACAACATATAAAACCTAAAAGAATAATAGATATATAGGATAGAGAGAGTTGCAACTGACAAGTGACCCAAAAATTGGTCCTATTCTTCAATAACTTTTGAAATTCTTGTTTTGGTTGATACTTTATGTGCCATATATACAGCCCATACTAATTTTATAATTCGCTTTTATGAGTTAAATAAAACAAACGACGGGGACTAATCAGTCACAAAGAAACATAATTATTTTAAAATTCTAATGGCGAAAATTCGCGTAGATCGAATTATTTGCATTTTTTCTTTAAATCAATTCAATATATTTATATTTGTATAATAAATGAAAACTTTTATTGGCTTATTTGTGGACAGAAGGAAACCAGCATTTCTACACGGGACAGTACATGAATATCGATTAGCTACAAGACACTGACTTTGTGTGTTGACCTGTCGTTTTTATTAAAAAAAAACAAAGAAGGAAGAAAAAAGAAATCAAGAAAGGGCGTTCATGCATGCAATATAATATATTACAAGTGCCGCGGGGGGGAAATAAGCTGTGTCGTTTTAAGAAATATTAAACTAGCAATGAGTCGATGACTTGATTAGTTGCGGCTTACTGTCTTAGATGCAAAATTAACTTAAATAAATACATTGATGGCAAAGCTGTTCCGGAGAGTCTTGTTTTGGACATAAAAATTAATATTAATGTTACAACAAACGTCATGACTTGCGTTTGACATGACGTGTATGATTTATTGTTAATTATAAATAATGTATTATTAGGGGTAATCTGATGTGAAATAATTAAATTGGAGAATATAAAATGTATTGCATAAAAAATACTACAATGCCAAGGTACATCAAAGAAATAAGTACTAACATGAGGCTGAATAATAAATAAAGGGGGATGGTGGATTAAGAACCCAATCAAAATAAGTCATTCCTTGTGAAAAAACTTAACAAACCAACTCGAGCTCGTTGCCTTAATCCGGGAAATCAAGTCAAAGAGAATTCCGCATGCATAAGCCGTTAAGAGTCATCCCCTGTGAGAAAACATTTTCCTGACATGCATGTTGCTAAGTTGTTTATTTTTAGTTTGTGAATCTAATCAATGAAGAGGGAAGCAAGCAAGTTCTTCAACACAACGGTTATATGTATATAGCGTTAAACTATCTATCACTGTTTTATATTTTTCCATATGGTCTCTGCCAAAGTCGAAGGAGGAACATTTTTTTAAGGCAAGATCGTGGGCTCTATTGTGGATGCTTGAAAAACTAAGATATATTGTTGCACTTGTAGCTCTGACTTGGATCCTCCCATGATAAGATGGATTTTAAGCAATACTCCCTCATTTCAAAATAATTGTTCTTTTAAATTATGTACACAAATTAATAAAGTTAGTAAATAGTCTAAAAATTAACAAAATTTAATTATAATTTACTATAATACCCCTATTAGTTATATATGTACTCTTTAATGCATCTTCTTTTATTATTATTAAGGGTAAACTTGTAAAAATTATTAATATTATTTTGAAAATTGTAAAGTGACAATTTTTTTAAAATATGGAAGAAAGTTCAAAGTGACAATTGTTTTGAAATGAAGATAATGATTAAAAATTGAATTTGTGGTTAAATCAAAATAAATCATATTTTTATCGTATGCCAACATTTTTATTATAAAAGGAAAAATTGATCCGATTTGTATATATTTTTATCATTTTTTTTGCTCAATTAATTTTTTTAAAACCAATCGAACCAAAATCATTATCTTAGCTTACCAATCTTTAATTTGATCGGCGATTGCACTTAAACTTTTAGAACCAGAGGTAATTTTGATGGGTTATTAATTGCATATAATAAAGCAAGTGAGGCTATATAAAGCGAAGTTGAAGAGAATAATATGGTGCAATTGATCAAAACGAATCAAGTTTTTAAGTGAAGTTCAGAGACTATTCTCTTTTGAAGTGTGGGGATAAATAAAGTAAATTTTACCTCTTTTAATAAGGTATTTTTTCACATACACCGTTACAAATTGAACCCTAAAAACTAGATGACATATTTAAGAAACTTGATTACCTGGCAATTGTGAAACCTCATTGGTTGCAAATAGTTTTATCTTTATTTGATATAACTTGTTCTGTTGGTTATATATATAAGGTGCGGTACATAGTGTATTAAAAATTAAAGATAGTTACTAAATTAAATTAAATTAATATGTTATATATTCCCTCTCGTCCTATATATATGACCTTTTACCTTGGTCCTAAATGTAAGATCATTTACAATATACGATGTGATATTTATTATATATTTCTAAAAAATACCCCTATTTAATGTATCCAAAGAGAAAAAGAGAGAGATTAAATAAGAGTAGTTTTGAAAAAATATTGAGATTTTTGGAGAAATTGAGGTAGTTAATTAGTTTTAACTCCTCTCCTTAATTTACGTAATTCGATTAAAATGGTCTTATATTATTAAGGATGAGAGAGAGTAATTGTTATTAGATACGTTAAATAGCTCTATGAATATGGTGAGTGATCCACTTGAATTCTTTTAAGAGAAAGGTTGGGAAATTCTCGATATGTGGAGGTTCGAGCAGTTGATTGAAGAAAAAACTTTTCTGTGGAAAAAAAAAAAAAAAACAAGGCAGTAGCTAATGTATACAGTATACACTCAAGGGGTCATATGCCCCACAACATCATTAGCAACAAAAGCACCAATTTCATCAGGTGCTTCCCTTGGAAAGTCACAGGCTCTTTAAATAATGTGATGAACAAATAATTTATTTCAGGGCAGAACACCGTTGCACGCATTAAAATCAAAGTTTTAATTTGTATATCAATTTCTTTAAGAATAAATACTCTCGTGATTCATGTCTAAGTAAGGAAGGAAAATTTTTTATCAAGTGGTATATGCTATCTTTTTTTTATGTATATAGTTTGATTTAATGTAATATACTTTTTTATCCAAAACGTAAGTAATAATTTTTATCACTTCTCATGGGTTGAAGAGTTTCCACCTCTTGGTGAAGGCCCATAAAAAAGGAGTTAGTTTATTAAATTTATAAAAAAATTTAATATTTTTTATCCTTTATTTTTATTAATTATATTATCACTCATATTTTTCATAACTTATTATATTTTAATACTTATCAATTGCAAATATGGATAGAAATAAAAATAATGATAAATGTATCATATAATCCCCAAAATAACTTATATTTTAGATTAAGATTTTACCCAAAAAAATATAATGGAAGGAGTAGTTAGGTACATAATTTTACATGGGAGAATGATGGGATCAAAACGGAATCATGAACAGAAAAAGAATGTTGAAGAGAATGAACTTTTTTTTTTAACAATAGAATTAACTTATTCACACGTTGGAAAAAACATATCCAATTACAAACAGCAACAAGACCTCAGAAGCTTATCAGTTATGAGATTCGTGTCAGCCACTCGGTCATGGTCATAGGCCTGGATTCGCAGTCTGAAATCGACTTCCTCTGAAGAGAAGTTATGTCTTTTTCTTGGCTTTTTTGACTTGAAAATGGCCAATAATTCAAGACCTCCCTCCCTACCTCCCATTACTTTTTAAACTATTTCCGATCCCTTAATATGCACATTTTTTCTTATTGTTTACAGTATAACTAGTTTCACTTCGCGCATGAGATTGAAGTTCAGAAAATGATCGATGATACATGGTTTGATTCTTGGATAGGTCAATTTAGATAGGGAGAGCTTTGTCCCTGATACTGCTGTTCTGAAAAGGATTAATCGATCATTGATTCGATAAAAAGATACTTTTGAAACAAAAAATTCCAAAAAATGGTTGATATTGCGTAACTTAATATTAATATAATTAATCTTAGATGTGGTTAATTAGCTATAAATTTAAGTACTCCTTTCATTCCATTTTATTTGTATTTTAGAAAATTTTAAATATCCTAATATATTTATAATTTTTTTCATATAACTTTATCTGATATTTTATATTATCTATGAAGTATTAATTATTTTTATCATTTTACCCTTTATTTAAAATAATTATATATGAAGTGAAAGTCACCTTTTAGTATTTAAGTTAAGAATGTTTTGGTAAAATATCATTAAATTTTACTATAATTGAGATTATTTAGTAATTTTATTAGTATGCTAAAAAAACATTAAAGTGATAAATAAAATGGAAGGGAGAAAGCGATGTTTAGTATTGTAGATGAAGGAATATATACTTGTTGGCAAAAAAAAAAAAGAAGAAGAAGGAATATATACTTGAAATATTATTTTAGAAAGGTAAAACTTTATTTAGCCTGTAAAATTATTAACAGTACCTATATAGTTAGATCAAACTGGAAGAAAGTGTCAAAATTTTTTTTTTCGCACATGGAATTCTATAAAAACAGTGCTTCTTCAAAAAAAAATATATATACTAAGATACAGATAGCTAAACAAGTTAATGTCGACCATATTCCAATAGACAAGAAAAGTGTAACCGTATCTCTATCTCATACCTCTCCCCTCCCCCGTTGGTGGACCAAAATATTTTGGTTGGCAAGGACATGACTCAGAAAGTAATTAATGCATATTTTTATTTGACATTGACGTAAAACAATTCATGTATTAAATTAATAAAAAATCCCCCTAGATATACATTAATTATTCGTATGGGTCCGCTATAACGAAGTTAAAAAAATCACAGGTTGTTAGTTGTCAATAGTCATTGAATCCCAAGCCTATCGTCATTAATGACGATTTCCTGAGAGATTATTGAGTCAAACATTAATAGCTTCTCCCTCCTCGCACCACGCACTTAGCTGCATGACATTACTATAATATGCATCACCACATGTATTTAAACTTTTTTAATACATGAAGAGTACATTTAACCCCTCTTATTTAGTATTTATTTCAGTTCCGTGTAATAATCAACCATCAATTAGATTTTATTGAAATGATATTCAAAGTTTTCTTCTTATAAAAATTGAAAAAAATTGAATTCCAGCCTCTAAAAATTAACAGAAAACTAAAATCCCTCTCATACGTATGGGAATACAAGTTTCATACATATGGGAATACGTACATGTGTTGCATCGAGTATCATATAAATGAGTTTCATCTCGTAACTCATGAATGGTAAGACTTATTATACTCCCTCCGGTCCTATATATAGGACCTTTTACCTTGGTCCTAAATATAAGATCCTTTACAATGTACGAGGTGGTATTTATTATGCATTTCCAAAAAAATGCCCCTATTTAATGTATTCAAAAAGAAAAAGAGAGAGATTAAATAAGGGTAGTTTTGAAAAAATATTGAAATTTTCGGAGAAATCGAGGTAATTAATTAGTTTTAACTCCTTTTCTTAATTCGCGTGATTCGGTTAAAATGGTCTTATATATTGGACCAGAGGGAGTAGTTTTTATATTATAAATAGGTTTTGAATTAAAAATTAGGTCATTAATTAGTCAATGGCAAAAGTATTTGCTAATTTTTTTGCATTATTAATTTATAGCCGGGTAAATTATATTTCTTTTTTCTTGATATATGTTTCATTACGTGACGATCTTTTCTTCTTTAAAAAATATGCACACTCTTTTCTCTTAAACTTATCTTACCTGGACAGTACATAACGTTAAAGACAGTTAAGAACTCAAGATTATTAAAAGATTAGTGATTTTAAGGGTTGATTATACTGCTTTTTTAGATAAATATAACATTCACGTAACTGTTAAAGAGTTCGTTCATTTTTTATTTATTATATATAGATGAACCGTTTGAATGTGTTCCGACGACTTTACATATTCATATACTATACATAGACTTTTTCCATAAACCAATAGATACATTCACCCTTTAGACATCGCTATATACGTATATGAATATTTTTTAAGAGCTTCATTAAATAAAGATACATCCCATCATTAATACATGTACTACATCAAACTGTTCATTAATTGATTGAAATGACAAAAATTTCATCTTTTGCAACAAAAAATGAGTTGAAATAAAATTTATTTTACCAAAACAATGTTCCATTTATTATTTATAAAATATATTAAAAATAAATATGTACTTTTTGGCCAAAGAATATAAATATGTATCTTTTTTTGACAAAGTCAAACAATCTCCCTTAAAATGCTGTGAACAAAAGATACCCCCATCTCGTTCAACTAAGTTTGAGAATTAAAGAGTTTGAGAATGGAACTACGAGTAAATATAGGTTTCCAAGTATTTTATGTGTATGAAGAAAAGTTGATTGCATATTTTAAAATTTAAAAAAAAGTTAATATTTTAATTTTATCTATATTAATTACTTCCTTTGTCCCATTTATCTGTCATTCTAAAAATTTTTAAATATTTTAAATTATCTGTTATTTTACATTATCAATGAAGCATTAATTATTTTTTTTACTATTTTATTATTTATTGAAAATAATGATAAATAGAGTATAAGTCTTTCTTAATATTTAAATCTAGGATATTTTGGTAAAATATCATTAAATTTTACTACTATAATCTAGATTATTTAATATTTTTATTGGTCCGTATAAAAAATCTTAAAACGTCACATAAAATGGGATGAAAGGAATACCAATAAAAATCGTTTTGAAATTTTTTTTCTGACTTACGAAACGATAATTAATAGAAGTAAAAAAAATAAATTCATATTAAAAATTATAAAACCCCTTATATTTTGAACCAAATAAAAATTCTAAAAGAAGTCTTATAATATAGACAGAAATGAGCCGATATTTGATTAATATAAACATAGTTAATTTTTAACTTTAAAATCTACTAACTATATTATCAATACGATATATATTTTAAGTTGAAGTTTTAAAAAAATTACTTTTTAATAAATTATATTAGTATTAAAATGGAAAATATTTAAGTTTTAAAAAAATTAAACAAATATTTTTAGAGGAAAAGAAGAGGGAAGTTCTTCTGTCCCGGCCCCTTTGTGAGCAAGGCCACGCGCCCGCACTGATTCCTATAAATAATGAACGGAGCGATGACATTTGTTTGTAGCTCTCCCTGCTTGTTCAAAACCACCAAGTTATATTTTCGAGAGGAAGCGAGCGCAGAACCACTCACAGAAGTGGCACGCGAATCTTAATCATACACTTCTTCCTTGGTTCGTTCCCAAGAACATAAGTTGGGGGAAGAGTATGGATGGGGATCAGGAAACAAGTGTGGCTGCTGTGGCTAGGAAGAAGAAGAAGAATGGGTCCATTCGATCCATTTTCATGCACGCCGATAGATTAGATTGGTTCTTCATGGTCCTGGGGGTGGTTGGGTCCCTCGGCGACGGCTTCACCACCCCTCTCGTCCTCTTTATCACTAGCCGCTTGATGAACAATATTGGCGGTGGTCCTACCATGGATCCAAATTCTTTCCTTCATAACATTAATAAGGTAATTAAGGTTTTTTACATACATGTCTCTCTTTCTCTGTCACACACACAGAGGCAAATAAAAGTAGCTCATACAGTTTGTTTGGGCTGTAGAATGCGGTGGCCATGCTATATTTGGCTTGTGGCTCGTTTGTCGTTTGCTTCCTCGGTGAGTTATTTTTGAGTTTTAATTACTGTACATATATGATTTTGAGTTTTGGTTCTCTCTTCCACTCATGTGCCATAGCGAAGTATATTGATTGTACTGTTCTCATGGGTTTGATTAACTTGGCGATTCCAGAGGGGTATTGTTGGACCAGAACAGGGGAAAGACAAGCTACGAGAATGAGAGCGAGGTATTTGAAAGCGGTGCTCAGGCAAGACGTGGCTTACTTTGATCTGCACGTGACAAGCACGTCGGAGGTGATCACCAGCGTCTCCAACGACAGTCTTGTGATTCAGGACGCTATTGCTGAAAAGGTAACCCAGAAAGAAAAAAGAAAAACTCGCAAAATTTCTTCAATTCAATACCCCAATACGGTGACAGTTTCGTTGGATTTTGATGAAAACTAGGTTCCAAACTTCTTGATGAACGTGTTTATGTTCATCGGGAGCTACATAGCAGCTTTTGCAATGTTGTGGAGGCTAGCTATTGTGGGGTTCCCGTTCGTGGTGGTCCTTGTGATCCCTGGTTTACTCTATGGTAGAACTCTAATGGGGTTGGCCAGAAAGATAAGAGAAGAGTACAATCAGGCTGGTGCAATAGCAGAACAGGCAATATCTTCCATAAGAACCGTGTATTCCTTCGTGGGAGAAAGCAAGACCATAGCCGCTTTCTCTGATGCCTTACAAGGATCTGTTAAATTGGGACTCAAGCAGGGCTTAGCTAAAGGCTTAGCCATCGGAAGCAACGGCATCGTCTTCGCTATCTGGTCCTTCATGTCCTATTACGGCAGCACCCTTGTCATGTACCATGGCGCTCGAGGCGGTACTGTTTTCGCTGTCGGAGCTGCCCTTGCCGTCGGTGGACTGTAATTTTGTCTATCCCTTACCTCTCTCAGCAATTTTTATGTAAAAAAATACGTAAATTGAATTAGTCATTAAAAAATTACACTGTCAACTATCTATATACACACTTTGTAATAAAGTTCACCTAAGACACGTTTCGGTGAAGCTTTATTATTGACTTAGTTCACTTTAACAAAATGGGCTGATGGGGAGGGAACCCATAAAGACATGTGAAAAAATGATTAACTAATCAATTTTTTGTTTCCTTCCTTGTAGTTGAAAACTCATACCGTTCAGTTACTTCAAAAGTTGTTCTAGTTTTCACGCTGATTGATCTTTTTTGATTATGTTTGTGAAACAGATCTTTAGGGGCTGCTTTATCGAACATGAAGTACTTCTCGGATGCAAGTTCAGCAGGGGAGCGCATAATGGAAGTGATAAAAAGAGTTCCGAAGATTGATTCAGACAACATGAGTGGGGAGATTCTGGAGAACGTTTCTGGGGAAGTGGAATTCGATGGCGTACAGTTCGCATACCCATCGAGGCCAGCAAGCATCATCCTGAACGATTTCTGCTTGAAGATTCCGGCGGGGAAGACGGTGGCCTTAGTGGGTGGGAGTGGATCAGGGAAATCAACAGTGATATCGCTTTTGCAGAGATTTTATGATCCACTAGGAGGAGAGATAAGGCTTGATGGAGTGGCCATTCAGAAGATGCAGCTCAAGTGGCTGAGATCACAGATGGGGTTGGTGAGCCAGGAGCCTGCTCTGTTCGCAACCAGCATCAAGGAGAACGTACTCTTTGGAAAGGAAGATGCCTCCATGGAAGAGGTTGTGGAAGCTGCCAAAGCTTCCAATGCTCATAATTTCATTTCACAGCTGCCTCAAGGGTACGATACCCAGGTAAGTGCTTCCCGCTTCTCTAACGGCACCTATTTATGTGCTAACTTTAACGGACGTGGAATAATTTATCATTATCGTCAAACTGGTTATGCACTTAAAATTTTCCTGCAAAGTGTGGAATTCTTATATAAAAAGTAAGAATGATCATTCATTAAGTAAATGGGACATGGTTTCAGTTTATTGAAAGAAGCAGATTTAATTTAAATCCTCCTACTACTAAACCCAAAAAGTACCTTTTCAGTGGTTTCCCCAAATTAGAAGAAAAAGCAATATTCTTCGCCTTAATGATTCTATCCACTAATAATTTGGTCGTCCACATACAGAAAGAATCTCCCTTTTTTTAATATAACTTGCTGGCCTGCAGATACCTATTTATTCTCTTTCAAAATCCCCATACGGTATCTTTACAGTTTTTTTTCGTTTCCCAATCAAATTTCTGCATTTCATTTATTTAGCAATTGTAAACTAAAATAATTTTTATTTACTTAATAGATATGCTTATACTGATAAATCTATTAAAATAAATAAAATATTGTATCATGATTGAAAAAAAAAAAAAAGCTCACCATATAACATCATCACTCCTTATAATTATATAGCCATCATACAAGGTACTTCAAAGTAAATATAAAATAGAACAATTATTATAACTCTTCACTCATGCAATACTTGTTACATTTTGTTGATAGTAAAGAAAGCAATGCACATATAATAAATACCTTGAAGCCTACTCAAGGAAAGAAGCATACATCATATTCCAACGCAAATACTAATTAGTGTGGTCCCTTAAGCAAACTACAGGAAGACATTTGCAGTTGACTTCAATTCAAGCATTTTTTAAAACATGAATAAAGACAATCCACTCTAATTGTTCATTTTATTTGTCTCCTTTTACTATAATCATTGGAAAATAATCAATCACAGCAATGAAACTTCCCAAATGCCTTCATATTCTTTAGGGGGGAGACCCCACGCTGGTACACATGCACCCGATATTTATAACTATTATCATTATTTTCGGATCGAGTGACATAGTATAAACCTGCATGTTATGTTCGGTAGCTTAGTCCATCAAGCAAACAACACCTCAACTTTGTTTCAATATATATATATATATATACTTTCGGTCCATATTATAAAATATTTTTTATGACAAGTTTTTGATTCAAAATATAGGACATTAAATATTTTTTTCTCATTTTATTTCTATATTTAATACTTTTTTTTTTATTTATAATTTTATAATAATAATAGAATGATATTTTTAATAAGAATAAAATAAAAAATATAAATATTTTTTATATTAATTTTAATTAAAAAAATAATTTTTTTAACATGCATATAATTAATATAAAATGTCTTAGAATTGGAGCATAAAGTAAATTATATATAAAGTTGAAGAATCAGCGGGCCACCCCTATAATGACCCTGATTTTTTTTCAGTTGTCCCAACTTATTATATAAATCATGTTCACAATTTGCATTGGTAATTGAAAAAGAGCTGGTACAGTTTGCTCGGAACAGCTAATTTTTTCTTTGTCATCGAACAGCTAAAGTTTATTTATTGACAATGAACTACGTGGACAGGTTGGTGAAAGAGGAGTTCAAATGTCAGGGGGCCAAAAGCAGAGGATCGCCATTGCGCGAGCAATAATAAAGAAACCAAGGCTGCTTCTGCTAGATGAAGCAACCAGTGCATTAGATTCTGAATCCGAGCGAGTTGTTCAAGAAGCTCTGGACAAGGCAGCCGTGGGTCGCACCACCACCATCATCGCTCACCGTTTATCTACCATCCGAAACGCCGATGTTATTGCCGTCGTCCAGAGCGGAAAGATCATGGAGATGGGCTCTCACGACGAGCTCATCCAAAACGACAATGGCCTTTACACCTCTCTGGTTCGTCTGCAACAAACAGAACAAATAAAATCGCAAGAGGATATCGTCTCTGCCCCATCATTGATATCAAACAGAGACATGAACAACAATAGCAGCCGTAGGCTTTCCCTGGTGAGCCGTTCTAGCTCTGCCAGTTCAATGGCACGGAACCCAGCTTCAGTTGCTGATGACGAGGATGGTAATTATGTTATAGAAGATCAGAAATTGCCTGTTCCTTCGTTTCGGAGATTGTTGGCTCTTAATCTCCCGGAGTGGAAGCAGGCAACTATGGGGTGCATAAGTGCTGCGCTCTTTGGTGCTGTTCAGCCACTGTATTCATTCGCAATGGGGTCTATGATATCTGTGTACTTTTTGACAGACCACGATGAGATAAAAAAGAAGACAAGAATTTACGCTATCTGTTTTGTGGGGTTGGCTATCTTCTCTTTGCTTGTTAATATAAGTCAGCATTATTATTTTGCTTACATGGGAGAGTACCTGACAAAGAGGGTTAGGGAGAGAATGCTCTCAAAGATACTCACTTTTGAAGTTGGGTGGTTCGATCAGGATGAAAATTCCAGTGGTGCTATTTGCTCTAGACTTGCCAAAGACGCCAATGTGGTAAGTTTTCCTTCCATGCGACATTACGTCGCAAAAAGTGTTAGTGTTAACATGAAACTTCTAGTTACATTAACAAATTAAATCTATATGAATATTTCATGACTGCACATTAATTTACAGGTGAGATCTTTGGTAGGAGATAGAACGGCTTTACTGGTACAAGCTTGCTCAGCAGTGATAATAGCCTGCACAATGGGGTTGGTCATTGCGTGGAGGCTCGCCATTGTCATGATAGCCATTCAACCTCTTATCATTGCTTGCTTTTACACTAGACGGGTCCTACTGAAGAGCATGTCTAGCAAAGCCATCAAAGCCCAAGAGGAAAGTAGCAAGATAGCTGCCGAAGCTGTTTCTAATCTTCGAACCGTCACTGCCTTCTCTTCACAAGATCGCATATTGAAAATGCTCGAAAAGGCCCAAGAAGGCCCGAGAAAAGAGAGCATTCGGCAATCCTGGTACGCGGGTATTGGGCTTGGATGTTCCCAAAGCCTCATGACCTGTACTTGGGCTTTAGACTTTTGGTATGGTGGCAAGCTTATCTCCCATGGATACATCACTTCCAAAGCACTGTTCGAGACCTTCATGATTTTGGTCAGCACCGGACGAGTTATTGCTGATGCTGGAAGTATGACCTCGGACCTCGCCAAGGGCGCCGACGCAGTGGGCTCTGTTTTTGCAGTTCTTGACAAATACACTAAAATTGAGCCCGAAGACCCTGATGGGACCAGGCCCGATAAGATTACGGGCCAGATAGAACTCCGCAATGTCAATTTTGCGTACCCCGCTAGGCCCAACGTGATGATCTTCAAAGGGTTCTCACTAAAAATCGAAGCTGGGAAATCAACAGCATTAGTAGGTCAGAGTGGGTCTGGGAAATCAACCATAATAGGCTTGATAGAGAGATTCTATGACCCACTGAAGGGAACAGTGACCATCGACCGCAAAGACGTAAGGTTGTATCAACTCAGAGCACTGAGGAAATACATAGCATTGGTCAGCCAAGAGCCCACGTTATTCAGTGGGACAATAAGAGAGAACATAGCATATGGAGCGTCGGATAAGGCAGGCGAAGCGGAGATCATAGAAGCAGCGAGAGCAGCAAACGCTCATGATTTCATAGGAAGCCTGAAGGATGGATACGACACGTCGTGCGGGGACAGAGGAGTGCAGCTATCAGGAGGGCAAAAGCAGAGGATAGCGATAGCGAGGGCGATCTTGAAGAACCCAGCGGTGTTGCTATTGGACGAGGCGACGAGCGCGCTGGACAGCCAGTCGGAGAAAGTGGTGCAAGAAGCACTGGAGAGGGTGATGGTGGGGAGGACGAGCGTGGTGGTGGCCCACAGGTTGAGCACCATACAGAACTGTGATCTAATTGCCGTGTTGGATAAAGGGAAAGTGGTGGAGAAAGGGACGCATTCGTCTTTGTTGGCTAAGGGACCAATCGGAGCCTATCACTCTTTGGTCACTCTTCAGAGAACACCATCGCCGAACGCCGCCGATCATCGCTCCATGCACTAGCCAAATTAATTTCCATTGCTGAATGCTGAGACACGGTCCTGCACTTAAGAATGAAAGAGAAAGTCTAAAGGTTCCCAGACTCCACCCTTTTTGTTTCATAAATTAATATTTACGGAAAATTACATCTAAGATCCCCAACATTGTAGTTTTCCCTTTTTGTGTAATCCATGGATATTATTAAAATCCGTCAACGGCGATGGACAAGAAACGATTTTTATTGCATTGCTTTTTTTTTTTCGCATTTTATAAATGTAAATATATAAGAACTCTTGAAATAGCTAGATTTTTCTCGCTACATCCAGGTTAATATAATGATCAGCTTATTGTTTCTTTTTCTTTTTTGCCAAATTGTATATGATGTGAGATAATGCAAGCTAGTGTAAGGTTATATTCAGTTTTCTTTATTTGTTTGTTTGTTGGTCGATAATATGTAGAGCAGTTTTAAAGGCTAAAACAAACTTCCTAAACTTTAGGTTTGTTGCATATAATCTCAAACTTTAAAGTTTAAAACTAACACCCCAATTAAATTTTTTAGACACTGACTGTAAACTCCGATGCCGTTAAAATCACAATTAAATACGTGGCAGTTGGCGCATCATATTATATGAAATTTTGGTATTTTAATTTAATAATTTTACCGAAACTCAACACTTAAGGGCACTTTTGTTATTCTTGTGATTAGCAATGAGCAATAACTCTTCCCTCCCAGTGGGCACTTCATCTCTTGCAGATAGAGAATGTGATTGGGTCTTTATTCTTTGTACATTCGACATATTCTCCTTGCACCTATATAGATTCTCTAATCTTCATTTTGAGGAGCATAACCTACGCATAACATTCAGTGCTATTCAATGCCCAAAGCATCCAAGATGAAGATTCTGTTCCATGCCTCTATTCCGTTCATGGGAATAAAAGCCATCAATTTAAGAAGGGTTCGGGGATTACGCCACGCACCGAATCCAAATCCCAAAAATACCCTTACATGGTTTGTTTTTCCCTTACTTTTTGTGGTATGCCTTTCACTCAACTTGCACTATCATTACTAAACTAACAGATATTTCCTTGTCATCCTTGCGGAATAGCCAACCCGGCCCATCTGCCCAAGTCTCTCAATAATATGCTTAGCAATATGTAAATATAATTTAAACTCGCTGATCTTGTTTAAAAGGTTTTCCTTCCATTCAATTCATACCAACCCCCTTAATTTTGCTTCTAAAGCATTCATCAATTTTGTAACACATCTTGCCTTGATCCTCAAAAACCTAACATTTTACCAGTTTTTCCCGGCCATTTAAAGAAGAAACAAATTAATCAATAAATTCTTATGATTTATAATGGAATTGTGTGAGTCATAAGGATATGAACACGCTTATTGCCAAGCACTATCTCAACATCTTACATTATTAGTTATGGCAACAATGCGAGGTGGAGCCCCTTTTTTTCAGTCTATTTCCGTAATCTCATGAAAATATTTTGCATGAACAAATTCTGTAAATACTAGTCTAATATATTACACCGTCAAATACTCTATTTTTGTTTATAGAACTTTTTTTAGCTGAATGATGTAAAATAGAAAAAGTAGTTAAAATTAGTTGAGATCTTTTTTTTATTTTATTTTTTAAATTATCATAACATTCCAAAATTACGTTTCGAAGTGACTCTCTTTTTATGCACATTAAAAAATTACAAAAATACTTCTTCCAATAAAAATACAATAATTATGAAGGACATATTTTAAATAATAATAATAAATGAAGAGTCTTATATTAAGAATTATGAAAAATTGCTATATATGATCTTATAATTAGGAAAAAAAATGAGTAGGGACAAAACTTTAGCTTCACTATTAAAATAACAAGTGCCAAATGACGGAAGCATGAATAAGACCATGTATTGCATTAGGTGGACTTGAGGTTAAATTCAAATGTGCACTTAAAGTAAGAAAATTTTGCGACTCTTTTGTCCCAAAATATACTAAGAGATATGTCAAAATTTTTTTGAGTAATTAATGTATTTTTTTCATTTATATCCTTCACTAATTATCAATAATTAATTTTTTTACTATCATTACTAGTAAGTAATTAAGTTGTAATCATTTATAGCCTCTACTTCAAACTTTTAATATGAACATTTTTGGAAATAAAATAATTAATAAGTTTAACTAGCAAAATTTTTTTTTTATACTGATGAAATAGTTATTTATTTCTTATATTTAGAGATAAATGGAGTATATATTATCTGTATCTTCACTAAACCCCAAACCCAATTCACTAACATGTTTCAAATTAGAATTTTCTTTTTAAAAATAAAATCTTAAAAATTAAAATTACTTATACGCAATTCCTTTGAAATAATTTTGATTAATTTTTTGGGAAATGACATATAAATACCTATGTAGCATGAAATTTCCAAAATAAAATATCCCAAACTTGTGTAATTACTAGGAGATATCAAAATATATATGTGAATTTTTTTCCCACATGAAATTTTCATTTTACCCCTCCCTTTATTTTCTTCCTCCTTCCTCACTTTTCTTCCTCTCTCTCCTCCTGCAACTTCTCCTTCGCTGTCCTTACTACCTTTACTCCTCTCTCCCATCTCCTCTCTTCCAACTTACAATAGCCCATCATCTCCTCCCCCCACCCCACCGTCATCTCCGCCAAGTGAAAGCTAGAATGTTATAGAGGCAAATATGATGAACCCAAATCTGAAATCATGCGAGGTGCCTCCCTTGTCATCGAGCATGGTGCCTCCATTATCTCCACCATCATCTACCTTCAAAATTGCTGATGTCTTTCCACCAAGCATGGTGTCTCACTTGCCTTTATCATCATTGGCTTCTAAATCTTCGATGTCACCAACAACATGCTCCTGGAGCTGTGTTGTGCTCTCCTTACCAACCTTCTCTCTGAAAATCAACGTGAACCCAAATATGAAATCATCCTTCCCTTTCTCACCTAACATGGATCTACCTTTCACCAATACCTCCCTCATTTGCCTTTACCTGATCTACAAGTCTTGCCGATGCTTCTAGTTCTCCCTCCCTCTTCTTCTTCCTCTTCTACCATCTCCACCCTTTTGGTCCTCCATTAGGCCCCCGCCCCCCCCCCCCCAGTCTTCATCTTCTATAGCGATTTCCTTTTCTTTTTTGTGTGGCTTTTGCTGTTTTTTTTTTAATTCAATTTGTTGGTTTGAAATAATGTGGATTTGATAGTTTGAAACTTTCATAAAATAGAAATGTATTTAGATAAGTAGTAAATACAAGTAGATTAGTTATAAATTTACGTGAATCCATTGTAACTATATTTAAGTTTACTTCGTTACTTTCACTTGAAATATGAAAATCAATAGTAAATATAGGAGGATTAGGTGCAAATTTATGTGGATTAGATGCAAATGTATTTAGATTTACTTTATTAACCAGACCTAGAAAATATAGATGGGTCAATTACAAATATAGATAGATGAGTTGCAAATTTATGTGTAACACTTCCTTATGTATGTTAATTTTTTTTTGCTATCTTTTCTTTGAAAATATATATATATATTAGTTGCAAATATATGTGAATTAATTATAAATGTACTCATCAGAACAACCGGTAAAAGGTTCCCACAGGTATTAGAATAGTCCACACCAAATATATCATAGAAGGGGGAGGAAGGAGCTGAGAGCAGGAGAAAAAGGTGGGAGGAGTTAGGAAGAAAAGGGAGAGAGGGGCAAAATGGGAATTTTGGGTGGAAATTTTTTTTGCACATAGTTACGATGGTATGTCTTGGTAATTGCACAAGTTAGAGGTATATTTTTTGAATTTTCATGCTATGAAGGTATTATTTATATGTTATTTTCCTTTTTTTTTTGTGGTAATTTAGGGCAATTTTTCCAAAACGAGTCACGGGGGAGTGTGACTGTGCGAGCTTAAAGTAATTTCCCTTCGCTAAAAAGACCAATATACACCACAACAAATTGAAATCAGCACTCTTTTTTCCCATTGCCAGAATGAACATTCGTGTCAAAGTTTGTAAACTTCGAGATTTGAAATTTGACAAAAAAAATTCAAATTTACATATGAAATAATTAGTTTGAATATTTTTTTATATTTCAAATATTTGAATATATATATGATTAATATATACAGGTATGAATAAATTCTAACCTGAAATATTTGATCCATAAAATTTAAAATATATAATTTATTTATTGAAATATACTATATCTTAACTATTTAGATTTTAGGGTAGTAAACATTGAGATCTTGAAAATTGAATTGCACATTTTGCAAATAAAAGTCTGAGCAATTAAATCATCTTTTAAAATTATATAATAAATGTTAAAATATTAGAAATTGAAAGATTAAATAGCTAACTTTTTAAAATATAATTTTTTTAATCTATCTTCTCTTATCTAGATAAACAAACACAAGCTGGATATTAATTAATTGTATTAAACTAAATTTAAATTGAAATAAAATAAAATTTAAAGATAAAAATAAATACAACAAATAATAATAATATTAGCCTTATCCCACTATGTGTGATCGGCTACATGAATCATATGAGCCAATGGACTCTATCAAACACCATCTCTTCAAATAAATTATTTTTTAAAAGATCATTCCTTATAACTTCCCTTAGTGTCCTTTTTGGTCTTCCTCTATGCCTTTTGATAAGATTTCAAGCTATTTGATCAATTTTTCTCCATGACTCCTCTTGCCTTCTTCTTTGTACATGCACAAACCACTTTAAACAATTTTTCATCATTTTCTCATTTGTAGGTGCTACTCCAACTTTCTCTCTCGTATACAGTCATTTCGTATCTTATCCAATTTTGTATGACCATACATCCATCTCAACATTCTCATCTCTGCTACTTCCATCTTATGCTCTTGTTATTCTTTCAAAGCCCAACATTCACTACCATACAGCATTGCTGACATTATAGCTGTTTGATAGAACTTTCTTTTAAGTTTAATGGGTACCTTATAGTCACAGATAACTTCTGATACTTTTCTCTACTTTAACCACATAGTTTGTATCCTATGCATAATATTCCTATTAATTTCACCATCACTCTATAAAATCGACCCCAAATATCTAAACTTTGACACTTCTGAAATGGTTTGATTTCCAATTTTTACCTTTAAATCATTTCTAATCAGCCTCTTATTAAATTTGCAATGCATATATTCCGTCTTATTTTTACTCAAGCGGAAACATTTTGATTCCAAAGTGTATCTCCATAACTTAAGTTTAGAGTTGATCTCTTCTCTTGAGTTCTCAATTAAAACTATATTATCCACGAAAAATATACACTTTAAAATTTTTTTTTTGTATATGTTTTGTTAGAACATCCAAAACTAGATCAAACAGATATGGACTTAAGAAAGATCCTTGATATGAGCCTATCATTATAGAAAAGTCCTTTATTACACTTTCAGGGATTCTCACACTTGTTACCCCCCTCATACATATCCTTTATAATTCGAATATAAGTCATACAGACACTTTTCTTCTCTATTATTTTTCACAATACATTTCTTAGTACTCTATCAATGGTTTTTTCCAAATCAATAAAAATTATATGCAGATTTTTCTCTTTACTCTTGTATCTTTCAATTAAACCCCTTAATAAATAAATAACTTTTTTGAGTTAATCTCTTTTTAAAACCAAGTTCACTTGGCTTAGTGGCCTTGCATGATGCTCTCTCCCCAGTGGGTTTTGGGTTCAAACCTAACTAATATATGCACATTTAACTCCGCCTATGTAGTAGTATAGCCGGTCTCAAAACCGGGTAAAACGGGGGGTTGTATTAAGCTCTCGACAGCCAACGTAAAAATCTATCAAATCTTTATGACAAAGATAAAAATAAATATGAGCATTAAAATTCAAGCAAAAGTCTAGAGACCCACTAGTAATCCTGAATCCATACAAATTTGAGCATTCATGAGTCCAGATGAAAATGAGAACACAAGAAAAAATGCCATTCACAAGTCATAAAATCAACTAATCCCTCCACATTCTGTAACTTGGTGTTTGAAAATCAATTGCACATTTCCCTGAACCTCTATGCATTTTTTCTAACTGAATGCGGATTTTCTCCTGCTTCTTTAAATCTGCTGATGATCGTTGTAAACAAAAGATCTTAATTCTTTCTAAAAGGGTCGCATCTTTTAACAAAAAGTTTAGTAGTTGTATGTCAACTACACTTCCATCAAAATTTGCAATGCTAAACATTTTGAGATTTGACTTCAAACAATTAGGAACTCTATTCAATGTCCAGTGATCTTCCCCATTCATGGGGAATTTTGGATTGAATCCCTACAATATAACCAACAAAACAGTTCATGAATATTACAAATACTTGATACTATACAGCAATGTCAAGAACTTCCACACATCAGGAAACTAACTGCTTCAATCTCAAGAACTTTCATATAAGGAGACATTTCAAGAATGTCCATCAGTGATGGTTCAGTGAACTCATACATACCCATCGCCACACGTATATGAGTCAAATTGTAGAATATAGGAAGGCATGAGAAAAGATTTTCTGCCCAAGAGAGAATCTAGGAAAGAAAATGAAAGGAAATTGATTATTGTCAAAAAGAAAAAAACTTGTAACATATCATTGGATGGACTATTTAAATAGTAACATCACAAGTAAATGGAAGAGGAATGGTACACATGCCATAACTGTATCATTTGACAGTTCAAGAGACTTGACATGACAAATTCCAGTTAAAATTAAGTCTTGTTACACGGGCAATATTTGTGTGTTCCGAGACATCAATACAAGCCGTAGCTAAGGAGATTAAGTTAACAAGGACAAATTCTACTCTCCAATAATTTGTGCAACTCAGAGATACAAGATTCATAGCATGAATTGTGACTTTACAGATATAGTTATCCTCATATTCATCATAGTCATGAATGATCAAGGTTGTTAATGTTGGGATTTTTATGCTGACATTCTTGATGTTCCATTCAAGAATTCTTGGAGCACTGGAAAGCTAGAGAAAAGTTGTTGGGTAGATGTTTCGTCTGAAAAGTTTGCATGTGAAAGTGTCAAAGTTTTCAAGCCTGGGAAATGGATGCAACTAGGGATTTCATAACGAAATCTAAGCTTCATATCCAACGTATTCAATGATTCAGGGGCTGAAAAGTTATTGGCTAACATAAAGGAGGATCTTAGATCTAAAAAGAGATGCAACTCTTTAATTTGATGCTTCATTAAAGCTGATGTCCAAGAATTAGCTCGGTCTCCATCAATAGGAATTCCATTTGCTTCAAAATGAAACCTTTTTATATTTCTAGTCTTTTGAAGTATTCTGTCCACCAGATTGAAAATGCTATTCCCTGTCTGCTTTGGAGCTGCATTCTTGTGGGTCTTTGACAATGGTCTAACTTTAAGATTAAATTCAGTTAAGTAGGTCCACAAGAACTTCCACCTTCTTGCTAATATAGAGGTTCGAATAGCATCTTTGGTCGAAAGGAAAGAAAGAATGAGAAGAAGAATATCATCAGGTAATTTGCTGATGACATCTTTTCCGTCACCTACATCTTGGCTGTGAAGGATAGGGGAGGAGAATAAACTGTCCATGCCTTGTTTTCTGCAATATCCACCTCCCTGAGAAAAAAAATGATACATAAAAGAATAATGAAGCAGCAGCTTGAAGGGTACGTATAAGCATTTAGAAGCTGAGCAACCAATGGACAAACTAAAGTTGTGGCTTTCAGAATGATTATAAACAGCTTGTGATTCAAACAGATACATTTATAATTTATAAAGAATTGGCAATATCATGTACTTCACGCAATCTTCAAGTTTTTTCCATCCTTTAAAAAATTGTAATTACGAGTGCAGAAAATCACATTACCCCCAAAAACATCATTCGGTTCATATATATCCTAAAATGTTGAGGATCCCAATTTCTCTATAAAATTTCATCTCCAACAATTTCACTATATCAATATTTTTTTTAAACAAAAAATGATATCATAACTACATGTATCTGCGTATTCTATTTGTAAAAATAAAATTTACCTAAAATTTTTTTGAAATATACAAGTTGTATGAAGAAATATCATGAGGTGAAAACAGCAAAAAATAAAGAAGAAAGACAAGAAGTTAAAGCCTGCTCCAAAGAATATATTAGCTAGAGATGACTTGATCACTTGAATGTTCAATACCGAAAGATAATAATATAAAGGGTCGAAGGAGCTCTATGAATAAATAGCAAGATTTAAACAAGTTGAAATTCAAAAAATAGGATACCTCTTCCAACTAAGACCTGAATTAATATTTTAAACTAATTATATTTATCTCAGTCATGGATTATGAATTAATAATTAATAACTAATTAAAATGTTATCCTGCATATCAATATCCTAGATCAAGTAGGACCGTGTTATTAAATGAAATATTAATTATTAATATTAAAAATATTGCTTCACCTAAATTTAGAATTTAAAAGGATAGTTCTAACTGCAAATATATGAATATCTATATTATCTTAATAAATATCTATATTATTCTAGCAAAAAATGCAAAAGTTTCCAAAGCAACAACTCGAAAAGCAATATAATTAATATAAAAAATTAAAACCATTTGTAAAAAATATAAAAATTAAAAATAATTATAAAAGTTATTATATGTATGAATTTTTAAAACATAATAATTATGATAATATGAATATTATATATATTCAAAATAGTTTGGTGTGATTAGGAGATATAAATATAAATATAAATAATTTGGATAATAGATATATTTAAAATAATTATTAATGATTAATTATATCTGAATAGATGTAGGCTTGATTAATTATATAAATTGTTATATAATTATACAATTAGATGTGCAGAATAATAATAATAATAATAATAATAATAATAATAATAATAATAATAATAATAATTTTTAAAACATTAGATTATTTCCGAAAATTTTAAAAGTCGTTTAGATTAAAAAATGAATGAGAAATATTAGGTCCTCTCTCAGTCTGTCATCTCAAGCTAATTTACTAACGTAGCCTCGTCCTCTTCGCACCGAAACCATCGAAGCCCATTAACGACAGTTGCCCCAACTTGACATGACAGAGCCCTCCCATGGCACCATTAACGATCGTCGACCTCTGCTCCCTTCAACTTCTTAAAGATTTTGTGCTACCAAGCAATCGATCGAGCTTGACAGAACCCACCCACGGTCGACCAAGCCGTGAACGTCAACAGTGGCTCCTGGTTGTCCTTTCCCCTGTTTTCCTCTGCCTCTTAAAGATTCCGAAGGTCTGGTTTAGTGGTCCATGTGGTGGTCCGACGGTCTGCCTCTCAAAGATTTCCCTTCATCGGCGAAGATGGAAGGGTTTTCTGAGGCGGGGGTTTATTTCTTGGTTTGTGGTGGTCCACTTGATGCTCATAATGGAAGAGTTGTCGACATCAAATCTGAATAGTTGATTTCACTGGCGAAAAAAAAAAAGACAAGACTAGATTTCATCGCTTCACACGTTGCTGGGCATCATAATGTGATGTGGATATATCTGACTCAGTTCTCCTATGCAAAAAGGTGATTCACACGGATTCCATAGCTACACCACTCTGATGCTAGAGACTTCACAATGCCTATCACAACAGCCTGGGATACTGAGTACACCCCAGTGACACTTGCTGTACATAGAATAGATCCACTTCCACGTGGGATCATCACAAGTGCCGCGAGCTTCATCCCTGCGATGACCCCTCGAACATTGATGTCCACGGAAGGATTCTGCGGGCTATCCCTGCATTAGTGTTGGTTGTATTAAAAAATGGCGAAATTAGCAGCACTGGCTATGTCTGATTCTTTAGTAACATCACAAGTTATGAAGGTAGCATTTTGGCCGAGTTCTTTTGCTGTCTCTTGGCCAAGTTGCCGGTGGATATCAGCAATTATAACTTTTGCACCATGATTGATGAACTCTGTTGCTGTAGCTTTTCCTCTGCCGCTTGCTACTCAAGTGATCACTGCTACCTTGTCTTCTAGCTTCCTGACCCATCATATCATATCATATCTAATGCTAAACATTTGCTCTTTGCACAGCTCGAAGGTTCATCAACATGCTATGAAAGTTTTATGTGGGAATGATCACTGTCTCTAGGGCGAAAGAACATACAAAAAGGGGGCATATTGGGATGATATTTCTATTTCTGATGATTTGTGTTTTCATTGTTGCTGATTATATATAATTAATTGACACCATGTAAATAAACAGTAAAAGAAAAAAAAAAAAGAATTGTAAACGAGAGGAGAAGGAGAAGGATACTTTGCCACACCCTCTAGGCAGAGTAGAGAAGAACCTATTGAAGCTCTCAGCACGCAAAGCCCTAGAATCAGAGACCTTTATAGTTTTTATTGTTTTGAGAATCACAAGAACACACAGAAAGCTAGATATTCAGAACTCAGAACAGCTCAAAGAGTTGAAAGGAGAATTCACAGGATCAAGAGTTACACAAATAAGAATCAAAAGTTGGTCCGTTTAGTATAATTGCTTACAAATCAGAAAAGCAAGACAGATTTACATGCTTTTATTTTTCCAGTGACAAAAAGCTGATTTTGTGAACAGAAGTTAAAAAAAAGGGATTTCCTGGGGATGAAAAGATCAGAAGTACAATAAACAGACCATTCAGGTGTCTGATAACAAAGAAGAAGAATATAAAAACAATTAGAACGAACAAGAAGGAGGAGAAGTCAACCTCAAAACAGTCCTTAAAATAATTTCTAACAGACGAATGGATCAAGCGTAGGGAGTGAGAACTGAAAGGGAAGTGGATTTACATTCTACAGAGTAGTTTGAGCTACATTCATATTACTTCATATGAATGACTGAAAAGTGAAAATTCAGCCATTACGTACAACAACGAAAAAAGAATTAATCAATTTAATTAATAATATCAAACAAATCTTATATTGTAAAATTCACATTTTATTCGATTAGGCTTTTTTTGTTGGCTTTATTAACATTTTTTGTTTTTCCTTTTTCATTGATTGGAGGGCTCTCCTTTCTTTTTTGGTAATTGATTTCAAATATAGTTTCTCTTATTACAAAATAGAGAAATCATTTATTATCTTTTTTTTATTTTTTAAAAATTCAGATAGAGTGATAATTGATTCTAAAACAATTATTTTACACACATATCTGATGAAAATAAGATAATAAAAATTAAATTACTTTTAAATTATAAAAAAACAATCATAACTTTTTAAAACATGAAAATTAAATGAAGTTATAAAAACTAAAAAATAATTTAGCTAAAATCATGAGGCAATGAAATGAGACATTGTCTCTCCGAAATATTGAACTGAGTCGGCAACTACCGAATCTCCCTTCTATGCTGATCACTTGTGATGAGCACCTTGTACTCATCAGATATGGGCTGTCCAAATCAATCTGGACGGTCCAGATTTAATTATATTTTAATTATATTTTTATTTTATTAAATACAAAATTTAAAATAGATATAATTTTACAACTATCACTTTTTAAAAAAATATTGTTATTATGAAAAAAAAATCAAAATAAAAACAGTAAATCTGGACTGTCCAGATTTAATCTAGATGGCCCAGATCAAACACCTTTCATTATTCCCAATTTATTCAACCAAAATCTCACTGTTTCACCATTACTTACTTCCTATACAATATTTTCAACTAACTAAGGCCAAATTCTATTCAAGTTTTTCCATAACCTAGAATCTGACACACTCCTTTTTTATATTTGCACCTCTCCCATACTTACCACTAAGCACTTTTGAACATAGCTTATTTGGTTTAGATATTAAATTCCACCCAATCTTTCCCATGATAGCATCATTCATTACTATCACCTCTTTTAAGCCATAACCTCCTTGCTCCTTTGGCTTGCACATTATATTCCAACCAACTACATGTACCTTCCTTTTCTTATCAGTAGAACCCCAAATGAAATTTCTTTGTAATCTTTCAATCTCCTTACAAACTCCACTTGGGATGTGAGCATTTTGCATCTAAAAGACAGCTGCTTGAGATGTTACAGCTTGCACTAGTGTCATTTTACCTACTATTGACAAACATTGACTCTTCCAACCCTTTAATTCTTTCTGAACTCTATCAATCAAAAACTGAACCTGGTACCTCTTCCATAAGTTATAAAAGCTCCCAAATATCTCCCTAGCTCTTCTATCTTCTTAAAACCACATATATCACATATATCTCTCTGCATATCCTTCGGCACATTTCTTGAGAAAAAAATGCTTGTTTTTTGTACATTAACTTTTTGACCAGACAACTTTCCAAATAACTCCAAGCACTGCATAACACAATCAATTTGCTCTTTATTTGCCTCACAAATCAACAACAAATCATCTGTAAAAAGTATATGTGAAATTGGCATCCCCCTTCTCCCCATTCTCGAAGGCTTCCACCTTCCTTTTACTACTGCATCAACTATTATTTGTGAGAGTTTTTCCATTCCGAGAACAAAAAAGATAAGGTGACAGTAATGATACTTGCAACATGACTCGGAATTCCCACTTCATGAAGTACTTTCACAATAAAACTCCAACTCATTCTATCATGAGCCTTCCCTAAATCAATTTTAATCACCATATATCCCTTCCCCCATTCATCCTAGCCATAAAGTGAGCCACTTCTCTTGCAATTACAATATTTTCTTGAATATTTCTTCCTAGAAAAAAGCTGATTTTATATGATGACACCAACTTGTCCATCAAAGGCCTCAAGCTATTCACCAGTAATTTAGACAACCCCTTATAAATCACATTACATAGTGCAATAGGCCTAAATTGAGCCACTGTTTCTGGTTGATCAATCTTTGGTATTAAAACCATAAGAGTTTTATTCACTTCCCTTATTTTGTATGGTTGATTTCACATAGTTTCTATCCATTTCATAACTGACTCACCAATATAATCCCAATTTTGCTGACAAAGACTGCTAGAAATCTATCTTCCCCTGGTGCTTCGAAGTTTCCCATAGCAAAGAAAGCTCTCTTCACTTCCTCTCTTTGCAATCTCCTCCCTACTCTTCTTAAATCCTCTTCTTTCACCTTCCCCCACCCTTGGCCAGTTATATGCCATCCTCTATCTCTAGCATCATCACTAAAAAGCTGCTAATAAAAGTTCTGTATCATCTTCATTATCTCTTCATTTTCCACCCACTGCCTTTCTGCATTCTTCAGCATTTTAACATTATTTCTCCTTCTTTTCACCAATGTTTTATTATGATAATACCTTGTGTTTCTATCACTCTCACTTATCCACCTTCCCCTCAATTTTTGGTACCACAAAATCTCTTCCTGTAGCAAGGTTTCACTAAGCTCTTTTTCTAGCTCACCTTCCAACTGCACCAAAAAAGGATTCTCCCTTCCATCTATTGCATTTTGAATACCATATAAATGTTGAGGTAAGCTTCTTTTCCTACCTTCAGTCCACCCCAAAACTTTCTTATTCCACATCTTCAAAGGCTCTTGCAAGCTTCTTAGAGCAATATGTACTTCATCTTTGCTGCACCAATGATTCTTCAAGAATTCTTTAAATTAATCATGTAACAGTCATGCTGCTTCAAATCTAAATGGCCTTTCCCCTTTGTTGCTTCGCACTAAATCCATATCAGTTAATAATGGATGGTAATATGAACAAATTCTGGTAATAACCCTCACTTCAGCATCACTAAACTCCTCTTGCCAGTGAATATTACGTAAACTTCTATCCAACCTCTTATAAACTCTCTCCAAACCTTGCCATTTCGGTCATTTCCAAGGGAAAAAAGGACCCTTAGCATCTAAATCCACTAGCTGGCAATCACTAATCCACTCGCTAAATTTGATACATCTACTCCCATGAACTCTAGTATCCCCTCTCTGTTCAAATGGGGACGTAATTTCATTAAAATCTCTAGATAACAACCACGGCTCATTCACATCAAAAGCAATTCTCCTCAAATCATTCCATAAGCTTTGCCTTTTATTCTCTTGAGGACTAGCATATACAACTGTAAACAAACAAATATAAGTACTAGTCACGCTAATTCTATAATGAACAAATTGAGCATTTCTCTCCACCACCTCCACCTTCAAACAACTAACATTCCACATGACCCAAATACCCCCAGAAAAACCCACAGCCTCCTGCCTGACAGAAAAATTAAAACCGAAGCTTCTAACCATCTTCCTACTTCTTTCACCATTAATTCTTGGTTCAAGCAACACAACAATAGCAGGTTTATACTCACCCATCATATTTCTGAAAGACGCTGCAAATCCCTGACTTGTAGCACCCCTACAATTCCATGGAACTATTTTCATATTATTAATGTTATAAGAAAACATCAAGCATTAACATCCATATCATACTCATTATCACCTATGTCTTCACCGTCAATCTCTTTACCCATAGCATCCCTATATTCACTTCTATTCTTAGTGTCTTCTCCCTCCAACTCTGCTAAATCTGCCCAGTTAGTTTGCCTCCCTGCATGCCCTTGCAACATTCTTCTATCGTGCTTGAACTACTGATCTTCATCTTCTCTTGCCTACCATCTCTTCCATCCTTCACACCTTTGCTCATTGACCTGATATCCAGACCTTTTTTATTTAGAGCTAGTTTTTTGCTACCATTAACTAACCCTTTATTAATTTCACCCTTAGAAAACCTTATCAGTTTTCCTTTATCATGATTACTTATATTGCTTCTATTAGTTATATCCTTTAAAGGTTCAATTCCAACCTCTGTAAATTCCCCCATAATATCTCCTAAAACTTTAAATCTAGATCCACTTCCACCATGCTCAACATTCACTTTTTGCTTCCTCTGTCTTCTTGGTTTCTACACCACTTTCCATAAACTTTCCTCTTTAGTAACACTCTGAACATCTTGTTGCACTGCCTCAAGAATAGCTGCATTTTTATCCATATCCCTATCTTCAGCCATCATATTCAAACACAAAAAATGCATGCTCTCATATTCAATGAAATTCTTCACTCCATTAATGCAAAAGTAATAAGGGCTTTGTCAAATCTACTTCAACATATACTCTAACATATTTACATCTAGCCCTCAAAGCAGTATTAAAATCAATTTTCAAAGTTTTACCAATAACATTACCTATATTCAGCAAAAGCTTCTTGTCATAAAATTCTCTCCTCATCTCTAAGAGCCTAACCCAAACATCAATCTTTGAGATGGTCTCCTTCTTAGGGTTGAAGTCAGGTTTCCACCTCATCACACTCAGATAGTTATCAAGGACAATCCATGGCCTTCCTATAAGTGCAACATCAAAATCCTCTTTACTCTGGAAGTCCACCATGAAAAAATCATTGTCCATATCCACCACTCTAAGGCACCCATTTCTTGCCTATAATTGGTTCAATTTTGTATTCAAGAAATTAAACCCAACCTTTCGTCCATCAACTTCACAATTAGTGTTCTATGGAATCGCTTTATCATTCTCTACATCTCTTTCTCATCAATGATGAAATTAGGGCATATCGGGTCCGAATTACTTACCATAATGCCACTCGATGGATTCAGAATAGTATCAAACCCTGTGATATTCTCATCTTTAGTTTCAGCCTCTTCATCATCATCTGACAAGAAGAACCATTGATCAGCAACTTGGTTCTTGTTTAGTAGCGAATCCTATACGATTTCTTGCTTCTCTAATTCTTTGTCTTCTTTTTTTTATCCTCCATCCAATCTTCAACCCTCGATAACAAAGAAACCTCACTAGAGAATCTTCAATCATCTTTTCATCTTCTTGCTCCTTTCCAGCATATCTCTCTCCTCCTTCGAAACCTCTGTTGCAATCACCTTCACACTCACACTCTCACTTATTGTTCTAGTTTTTCGCACTGGTAAGCATCTTTTATCTGCATTGTAAGTTTGAGTTTCAACTTTCTATTCTACTAATCATACTGTTATTCAAGTGTCCCAGTATTGTATAAAATATACTTGTTTGTCCGTTAATTTTGATTGGTATAGCAGAGTAATTATTCCTAAGACATTTCATGGATGATTAACTTTTGGAGAACATCCTATATGCTTGAAGCTTGAGGGGACATAGAAACATCAACTAATGGTAGGAGCTCTAATAACAAAAAAAAGGAATAAGCATTCACTAATAAGTGAATGACCATTGGAAAACAAAATAACGAGTAAATGATCAAACTGTGTAACATATTTAAACCCCATTCCCCCTCCCTGCTCTCTCTCTTCTCCTACTTTCTCTTTTGTCTCTCCTGTCTTATCACTCACCCAGATTCTTCCTACCCCACTCTTATTGCACTGTCCCCGTCCCCACAAGAAAATGGTTGTTAATTATGAAAGTTTTGAAGAATTGACCAATGTGGAATGGTGGGAAATGATCAACCAGCAATGGAAAAGCCATGTAGGAAATCAAATACTGCCCTTACCACCCCTGTGTCCACTGTTAGAAGCTGAAATTAGAACAAATTATGGCTAAACTCATCAATTCTTTATTGTAAGACAATCACGAAGCTCGACGTCAATGAGAATGCTGGGTGATTGTACATCCCTTTCTCTGATCTTGTTACTATTGAGTTCTTGATTGAATCGAATAATAGAAGACTTCGCAATCACAAGGGCTTAGAAGTCACTATTTTCTATCAACCAGAATTTTTCTATCTTCATATTTAACAAGTGCAACTCATGACTGAAAATTTGCTGCTGTTTGGGTAACAAGAATGTGTTCTCGCTTTCTTCCTGATGGAATCATCTTGTAGCGAAACACCCTTTTACAGTGGGTGATAATGCCGAACTTTGGGGATTCCGTACTTAAGAAGATGCACTTGTTATGGGATAGTCAACAAGGGTCCCCTACCTCTGTGTAAACAACCCTTCTTTTTTCATATTTGGTTCATTCATTACAATTCAATTCGTTGATCGTCACAGCACAACTGTGTAAATGTTCTCATTGTTTGGCAATAACATTCTTACTTTCATCACAACCTTAACCCTTGACATTTTCTTGATTAACTAGAGATTGGTTATATATATACAGTATCAGAGCATTTAACTCACCTATTCAGTCGTGTAGGTAGCATTTATGTGTTGTTTGATGGGAAACATCTTGATAATTAGTACATTAAAGCATGTTTACTTGATTGGCCTGTAGATTTTTTATGACTTAAATGCTTTGTTTATGTATGTTTTTAGCGAGATGTGGTCTTAGAATATGTGTGCATGTGATTTTCGGCACTATTTTCATTAATAAGCTTATAAGTAATTTCATTTAGAATGCAAAATCAAGAAATGTGATGGATGAACTTAATCTTAATTCAAAAGCATGCCCCTAGCTTTTTGGTAGCGCGAATAGTAGAAACCGCGTTGATTCTTTCTTTCTCCAATTAATTGTTTACAAATAATGTTGTTACATTGAGTTGTGGAATCATGTTATTGGGAAAGAGAAAAATTTAAAACCAGTATTACATGTATATGGCGGCCTTTGGAATTAAAAAATGCAATTGTAGGGAATTTCTTGATTTTCAATCTCAAGAATCCAAGCATGATTTATTGAAATTAATGTGTTCATTTAGTATCTGTTTGGTTCATCTTTATCAAAAAGTAACAATGATTTTTAACTATAATTTTTTAAAAAGATGTGTTTGGTTAAACACAAATTACCTTTTTGAAAAATGAAAAATGGATTACATTGTAGTTTTGAAAAAGAAGGGGAAAAGTTACTTTTCTTTTAACAAAATGTGGGTTTTGGAAAAGGAAAAGAAAATTTACTTTATATTATATATTAAAAAGTACTTTTAATCATTATCATCTAAACAGATTTTTTGTCAAACTTATTTTTGTAAAAAGAATTTTCAAACATAACAACTTACAACAAACTTACTTTATTTAAACTTCATTTTTACAAATTTCATTTATTTTAATTTAATTTTACAAAATTGAGAACCAAACGGACCTTTAATTCGCTGCGGTCTTGTGATTGTTTTTTCGTTAGTCTCCTCGGGAACAAAGACCTAGAATGCTGGGCAATAACACTGAGATAAATCAGGGTTGTTGCAGCTTAAAACGGGTTCAACAACCCGTTGCAATAGAGCAGACAATCCAAATGACACTAGTTATGACTCTTCGCTAAACCGGTGTGTCATTTATCCTTCTAGAAATGCTTCTCTATTTTTTGACCATAGACCATAGTTATCCAACTTTATTTTATAGCATTATCTTAATTCCCTTGCCCCTTGCTAGGCATTCAACCAACCACAGTTGATTATTCGACATTTTAATAATATCATATCAACAATGAATGTAAATATGATTTTTTATATGTTTTTATTATTAAGTTATTTGATAATATAATATTTGTAACTTGTTTAAAAATGTTAAATTATTCAAATCCCCTAAGTTTACTTGGGAAAAAATAATTAATATTAATATAAAATATAAAATATATAATAACTTGCATATTTCCCCCTAACAACTTGCATATTCAAAAGATTTGAATATTGCAACTTACTCTCTTTAGTTCAAAACATAAGTTATATTTCAAAAAATCATTTTTGATCTAAAATATAAGTTAGGTTTAGATATTGTATAATATATTAATAAATTTTTCCTGTTCAATTTCCATTCTAATTAATATTATATTAGAATTTAATGCATTCAATATGAGTATTAGTAGAAAAGAGTGTAATTTTTTGTTGACAAATTTACTAAATTAATCAATTTTTAACTCTTTTTTTAGATATGTATAAAATTTCTAAAATATAACTTATATTATAGACCTTAAAACACGACTTATATTATGAATTGAAAAAGCATTTCCAAAGTTCCTATAATATGGGGAGGTCCACTTAGTCAAGAGTTAGATTATTTATCATCAAATCATCAACTTAAAATACCAAATGTTATATCCACATATCATGAATGGTCAAATCATCAACTTAAAATACCAAATGTTATATCCACAAATCATGAATTGTGTAATTTATTTCTCCTATAATTTACTATTAGATGTAGGCCTATACGTTTCGTGAAGTTCAAAAAATTACGGCATTATTCATTGTTTGAGAATAATATGATTTGTGATTAATTTTATATTAAAAATTAATATTAATGTATTGATACATTGATTCATAAGCCATATAAAACAGTGGAGTAGGGATAGTCTGCGTTCTCTCTCTCTCTCTCTCTCTCTCTCTCTCTCTAGTTCTCTCTAGATTGTGATAAACAACACTTGAATTTCATTTTTATAAGCTCAAAAATCAAAAGTTATTTTTACAAAATGTTATTTTGTTTGGATCACTAAATATACGAATCAGGAGAGAATCCAGGAGCAAAACAGTATAACTGGCATTGAATTTTATATTTTTTATTATATTATTATTTTTACTTGTTTATGTAACACCGATACAGAATATACGAAACAGTATATTATAACATGAAAGATATGATAATTTTTAAAATTTTAGAATATGGGTGTAAACAAATTTATACGTATATAATATTATTTATGTAATTATTTATATGTATAATTAATAAATATACTAATTAAAAGTAAAATAAGTATTAAATATTCTAAAAATTATAATATAAATATTAAAATAAATTATAAAATATTTATAACTTTAAATGGTGCTATTTTATTATTGATTTATAACTTTAAATAGTCATATCTTATATCAAATATGGGTGCATCAATTTTTTTTTTTTTAAATATCAGTGCTTCATAGATTCTTTCTACTCTTTTATTATTTATTTTAAAATTTGAATTTTATATATAAAATTTTATTCACATCAATATATTCTTCCTTAAAAAAATTTATCAGGTTATTATCTATCTTAGTATTAAATAGATCAATATAATTAGATTTGATATAAAAATACAATAATAAGAATACAGAAATCATCTAATTAAAGAGGTAGAAAGAGACAAAATCTCATTAAGATTAAGAGCATATTTATTTCACCTTTTTTTAATGAAAAAATCACTTTTTTATGTAGAATAGATGTTTGTTTAAACTTTTAAAAATAATTAAAATCTAAAAAATTTGAAAAAAATTGTGAAAATATATCCAACTAACTTTAAAAATAACAATATTTGGTCATGGAGAAATATTATAATATAAATTTCTATTTTTATCTTTTGTCTTCCATTACCCACTTTAATTGCTAAATAATTTAAGAAGTTTTTTTTTTCTATTTTAACTAAACACAAAATAATTTCTATATTTTATAAAATTTCTAAATAATTAATCATTTTTTAAAGAATTTGAAAATCACTTTTTAGAAAGTTTAAACAAACAAACCATGAATTAGTAGCAAATTTTGATATACCCATTGTCATATTTTCCAATCAAAGTTTAGGAAGTGTATAATTTATGTTTACATTTGTCATAGTATTAGGTTTTATAAAAATTAATTAGTTAATATAAGTTTTCCTCAATTAAAATTTAAAATTTCCAGAAAATATCACGATTGGATTTGATACCATAAAGACGTCCCGCATAAAAGAGAAGCGGGGCTTAGCCGCATGAAGTACTTATAATGAAAGATCCAAGGGTGTTTTCGAAATCTTGCTTTCTTGACTTGAAATTTTGAGTACCAGTTCCACGTACTCCAGCCTTCTTTTCAAGTTTCACTAAACTTGCCTCCTTTACGCTGAGATGAAGAGAACAAATGACTCGTAAGTTTTGATTTCGGCTCTCTTTCTTGAATTGTTCGTTCATCTTTATTGTCTTCTTTATTCCGTTAGAATTTGGCGAGTATTTCTTGTCAAGTTATTAGCTTTCGCTACCTCAACGATGAGTTAAAACATGCCCCGCATTCAGGGAGTTTAGATGATATTGTTCATATGATTTTCTGTCGAGTTTTCTTGGGGGGTTTCTTACTCTAATTAAGTACTCTGAGCTCTCCAGTAGCAGCATTAGATAAATTGAACATCTGTTAATAAATGTGGTTTCTTGTAGTCATATATATCTATCATAATCATAAACGTTGCTGCCATGGATTAGTATGTTATAATTTATATATATTCTGTGTATCTGAATATGCCGTTGTATACTGTGTGAAGCAATGGTCAATCCCATGTCCATGGAGGAGGCGGAGATGGCAGTGGTAATATTGGAGGAGAAGGAGGAGCTGCTTTGCAGAATTTGACGAACTCATATGCCATATCCTATTTAAAGTCAGTGAAACAAATGTTTCATGACCAAGGAGAAAAATACGATATGTTCCTGGCGGTCATGAAAGATTTCCAGGTTCAAAGGTAAATTCTCTAGAATCTGTACACTATTTATAATATGTCATGAGTATTTTCCTTTAAGGAGTAATAGATATCAGTATGTTTGATCTTTTGCAGGATTGACACTGCTGGTGTCAGAGCAAGGGTGAAGGAACTGTTTAAAGGGCATAATGATTTGATTTCTGGATTTAACAACTTCTTGCCCGAAGGCTATGAGATAATGCCTGATGAGGATGAAGCTCCTCAACAGAAAATGGTTGACTATGACGAAGCTCTGGATTTTGTACACAAGATAAGGGTGAGTTTTATTTTTTTTCAGTTGGAGTGATGTTTCACCAGAATTGCTGGTTACTATCCTCTTGATTGATATGTTTTGTTCTCCCAGAAACGATTTCAAAATGATGAGCTTGTATATAAATCATTCTTGGACATTTTGAATGTGTTCCGCAAAGAGAGCAAGGATACAAGGGAGATCTGTGCGGAGGTAAATGTTCTTTTAAGTTTTGGGCACTGTTTCTGGGAATATTTTGTTGTCCTAAAGAACTTTCATGATGGAAAATGCTTTGACAGCTTTTCTTTGGACATCAATATGAAGACTCATTTGGCACACAAAGAAAAGGATTGAAATGAAAAACTGATTTAAAGTTGTAAAATGACCCTCATGCCACTACTTTAAAAAAGTTAAAAATTTGATTAATTGTTATTGAGTAATGATTGCAAAGACAAAATAAACATTCCACAGAGAGGAGATAATTAGATTGCTTTCATCATTCATACCAAACATCCACATCCCCTAAAACCTATCATATTCACTTTCAAGACAGTTATATAATTATCAAACAGTCCTTTTACAATCCTGCCCTTGAAAGGGTAAACTAGTCAGCTCAATTAATCGATTACTTAATTAATTTCTAAATTCTTTTAAACCAACTCTCATAACATGTACTAATTTTGGCACTCTTTCTTGTTGTTCAAAAGAGCTTACATAATGGAAAATGTACTGATAGTTTTTTCTCTGGCTACCAATATAGAACAATATTATTCATTTTCTGGACAATTATACAATTAACAAATGTCCTTTTATAAGCCAACCCTTGAAAGTATGCAATAGTCAACTGAACTAAACAATTGCTTAACAAATTGCTAAATTGTTTTAAGCCAACTCCCATAACATATACTAATTATTTCAAATAATTTTATGCCTTTAGGTTTCTTCCCTTTTTGGCGACCATCCTGACTTGCTCAAGGAGTTCACCAGATTTTTACCAAATACTTCTGCAATATCTTCTATACAGCATGCACAATATGATCAAAATTTATCTCGGCATTTTAATGAGCAGAGTTCTACAGCAGCCATTAAGCAGCAAATGCAACTGGACAAGGCAATTTGATTGTTCCTCTCTCTTTTCTTCGTGAATTCTATTAGCTTTTTACTAATTGGTTTGGAAACTATTATCTTTACAGCAACATCATCGACAAGATAAGCTTATTACTTCTCAAGATTGCAATCTTAGTGTTCATAGGTCTGAGCTGGATGATGGCAAAGCAATGATTAAAGTGCACAAGGAGCAGAAGAAGCATGCCGAGGAGATTAGGGAAAGGAGTATTCATGATCGGAATGAGAGAGTATCAGATCTTTGTAACAACAGGGGTTTAAATTTACAATGTGTTCCTGACAAAAAAAAATCTACCAAGAAGGTTGAAGGTCTTGGGTTGACTGCTAACTTTCCTTCTTGTGATAACAAAGATACCTTGAAGGGTAAGTCTTCATGCTATATGTTGAATGGATCGTAGTGCTTGAATACATGATTCATGCTTTTTGTATTTTACATTCATATAATTATTTTGCTTAAGCAGTAACTGACCTCATTTTCTAATTTTGTTTAAAGTTCATTTTGACCTGTTTAGTTTTGTAACTGGTTGATTTGACTTCCTGCTAGGCATGTATGACCAAGCATTTAGTTTCAGCGAGAAAGTTAAGGCAAGGTTGGGCAGCTCAGATGACCATCAGGCATTCTTGAGGTGCCTTCATATGTTCAGTAGTGGAATAATAAAAAGGCATGACTTAAATGACATGGTATGTGATATTGTCTTGCTTTTGTGAATCCCTGACTTAAAAGTCATACCCTAGCACGTGTGTCTGCTTGTACCCCTGAACTTCAGTTTTCAATATTCTTGATTTGTTCTAGTTTCACTGCTCTTAATTTTCAAAATTGGGAAGATTTTGCTGGTAGTTGCTTGTCACAATTATGATAGCATTTCCCATCTATTAGTCCATTTTTCTTGATATCAGATGTTGCAAGGGTAACAAAATTCCAGTTTATTTTATTCTAATTTCTACTTTAAATTTCTAGCTGTAGCCAGTAGTTCAAAATGTTGTTTAAAACTATACTTCTAACATCAGCATATTTTATGTGTATAACTATATATGATTGATTTTATGCTACACTTGGATGCATATGGTTTTGTAATGCTATTTGTGGTTTCACAGCATGGTTTATAATACTTATATTTAAATCGTTTCTATAGTTACTATGCTGAAGATGTAACTGCTGCTTTTACTAAATTTGAATTTAAATCTAAATCTTGAGATTATGAAGGGGCCTGGATTATCTTCCTTCTACTTAGCGTTTTAATTTCATGTTAAAAACATTATCCTCTAGGCTGTCTAAACAATACTTTAGAATATGTAATTCCATGAAGAACCCTAGGAGATCTTGGTGATTATCAAACGTTTTATTCAGCTTAAACTTAATGGATTCTGATGAAGCTTTTATGTTTTGAGACTATTAACTTTACGACTTTCTGCTGCCACTGCTATTAATTTTTTTGTCAAACTCTGAATTCAGGTAATCCGTTTACTTGGAAAGTATCCTGATGTTATGGATGAATTCAATGATTTCCTGGACCAATGTGAAAATATTGGTGATTGTTTTTCAACTTTCTTACTATTTATTTTTTATTTTCTCATACCTTAACCTGAAGGGTTTTCCTGACATAATTGTTCGTGCAGATGGGTTCCTTGCCAATGTCATTAGTAAAAGTACGTCAAAATACTATACAACTTAATTGTCCTCCTTACACATTCTTTTCATTACCTTTTTCCCTTTTTACCTTGGAGTTAGCAGTTATATTGAAGGACTGAGTTCTTTGTATGATTTTATTTTTGTTGATCTTTTCAATTTTTTTCTTTTGAAGATTTTATTAAGATATTTATGTTGTTGAATTACCCAGAGTTATTTTAATGGTTTTTCTAACCTTTATCTCATGGACCAAAGCTGATGCTGCAATAAATGTTAGTTCCAGAATCATTGTGTAGTGATGGTCAATTAGCCAAATCATCAAAGTTGGAGGAAAAGGATAGTAACCAGAAGCGTGAGGTGGATGTGCCTAAAGAGAAGGAAAGATACCATAAGAAATACATGGGAAAATCAATTCAAGAACTTGACCTCAGCAAATGTGAACGGTATAATGCTAGCTACCGGCGTCTTCCTGAAGATGTACAGAGCTTCTGGATCTCTTTTCTTGTTTGGCCTTGTCAACATATTTTTTCCTTTTGAAAATAACTTTTTTTAATTAAATATTTTCAGTATCCTATTCCTATTCCTAGCCAGAGATCTAAGCTTGATGCTCAAGTACTGAATGATCACTGGGTATCTGTGACTTCTGGAAGTGAGGATTACTCTTTCAAACATATGCGCAAGAATCAGTATGAAGAAAGCTTGTTCAGATGTGAAGATGACCGGTATAACTTATGCTGGTTCTGCTTTTTATTTTCAATTATTTTATCATTATTTTGGATTTGCAATTCAATTTTCTTCGATTTGACATGATTTTTCTAGGATATCAGATATCGCCCTTGCCTTCTGAGGCCAGTGTTCTTTTTCAATTTTTTTGGGTCTCAATTAGAATATTTTGATGAGGCAAGTGATGAAGGTATTATTTCCAATGTAGATTTGAGCTGGACATGTTAATAGAGTCTGTGAGCTCAACTGCTAAACGTGTAGAGGAATTTTATAATAGCGTTGTTGAAAACAAAATAAATATTGAGGTTCCAGTACGTATTGAAGAATACTTAAGTGGTATGCATCGAAATCATCTTAATTTATAATGTTAGTTTGAAGCCTTTTATTTATGCTGCTTTAAAGCTTTATGATAAACTGATTCTGTCGTGTGGTTTCATGTTTCAGTTTTACATTTAAGGTGCATTGAGCGTATATATGGTGACTATGGTCTTGAAGCTATAGAGGCATTACGTAAGAATCCAACTCTTGCTTTGCCTGTGATGTTGACTCGTCTAAAGCAGAAACAGAAGGAGTGGAGGAGGTGTCGTTCAGATTTCAACAAGGTCTGGGCTGAAATTTATGCTAAAAACCACAACAAATCGCTTGATCACCGTAGCTTCTATTTCAACCAAAAAGATTCGAAGAACTTGAACCCAAAATGTGAGTGACTTTTTAATGGAGGATGCAAATAGATAAAAAATATAATATTAATTACTTGTAAATTTAGAATTATAGATAGATATATAAAATTGGATTTTAAATAAGATTAACATTATTTTAAATTTAATTATTTTAATTGAGAATAAGTTAGTAGTCTACTGCATCTGCCAGAATTTATTAGTAGTATCTTCTTGGTGTTTACAATTGTATTTTAAACTTCCAGTGTTAGCACTTTTAAGTGTTATTATCTTGTTAATTGCTTTGACACTGTCTTTAATTAAATGTACAGCTTTGGTGGCTGAGATCAAAGAAATCAAAGAAAAGCAGCAGAAACCAGATGATCTTCAGGCCTTTGTGGCTGGAAATAAACAGTCTCATGTTCCACCACATATACAATTTCAATATTTAGATGTTGGGATTCATGAAGACCTATATAAACTTGTTCGTTATTCATGTAAAGAGGTCTTTGCAAGTAAGGAGTTGTTAAATAAATCAATGAGATTCTGGACTACCTTTTTGGAGCCAATGCTTGGTGTTCCTTCTCGGTCTGATGGGGCAGTAGGTGTAGAGGAAAGGAGGAATGGGCATTATGTTCATGTTGGATGCCCTATTGGAGACTTTGTGTTGATGAATTATAGGCAACCAACATCTGATAATAATGAAGCTGATGGTAGAGCGACTGAATTAAAGAAATTTCACCGTATTTGCTTAGCAGCTGGTGATAAAGAAATCAGGTCTCTTGATGGTGATTGCCTTTGTAAAGATGATGCTTTGATGGAGAAAGGGCAAAAAAATGTAGATTGTAATGCTGAAGTCTCTGACTTCAGTAAACAATTCGCCTCTGTCAGACAACCTGATGATGACTCTGTAGCCAAGTCTCAAAGTGGCAATGTATCTATGGTGGAGGTATGAGTTCACACTTCTCAGAGTGATGATGGCCTAATTGTAACAAGTTTTTGCACAATCATTTTCTTGTATTTTTATTTTTGATTCCGGTTAAGGGGTTTCTTTTTAAATTGGTATTGATTTGTCTGTCTGCTAACTTGGTACTTCAGCGACGTGACATTGCAATTCCAGTTGCTTTGACCAATGGAGCTCCAATTGAAAGCAATAACCATGAAAAATCTGTGCATTGCAAAATTGAAAAGGAAGAGGGTGAATTATCTCCCTCACTAAATGATGATTCTGATGAGGATAACAATGTTGGCAATGGAGATGCCAATGTGCAGGTAACACCCAACTTAGAACTCAATCTTGAAAGAAGTAAATATCAATCAAGAAGTGGAGAGGGAGACTGCCCTCTGGAGGTTGGGATTCATAATGATGCAGATGTTGATGATGAGGACATTGCAAATGCTTCTGACGGTGGGGAAGATGTCTCAGGCAGTGAGTCTGCTGGACATCAATTCTCCCAGGAAGAGCATGAAGAGGAGGAAGATATGGAACAGGATGATATTGATGATAAAGCCGAAAGTGAAGGTGAAGTTGAGAGAATGTGTAAAGCACGATCTGCTGGAAATGGCTTATCGTTACCATTGCCAGAAAGGTCCCTTTTGTCTGTGAAGCCTCTTGCAAAGTATGTGCCACCACTTTTACTCGAAGAAAGAAAAGACTCCAGGATTCTATATGGAAATGATGATTTCTATGTGCTTTTTAGGCTTCATCAAGTAAGGACAGGTTATTACTTAGTGTTTAATGTTGCATTTTGTTCATTGGTCAAGATTTTATTATAATCTTTGAACTTGGCAGATTCTGTATGAAAGGATCTCATTAGCAAAAACAAATTCAATGAATACTGAAATGAAGCAGAGAGTTGCAAAGGATGCTAATTCTCCAGATCCATATTCAAGGTATCTCTAGACATCTTATCCTGATTTTTTTTTTAAAGAAGTGCTTAATGCACCTTTTGAATTGGTTGTGTATATGTTCATCTAGATTTATGAATGTGCTGTACAACTTACTTGGTGGATCTGCCGACAACACAAAGTTTGAAGATGAATGCCGAGCAATTATTGGAAACCAGTCATACATGTTATTCTCATTGGACAAGTTGATTCATAAATTGGTGAAACAGGTATTTTTGTCTCTTATTCTGTCTTATTTTCCACTTATGACTTTGTTTTACTCCAACGTACTAATTGTCTTTCTCTTTTTTCTTTTTTTTCCTCAGCTTCAAGCAGTCGCAACTGTGGAAATAAACAATAAGCTTCTTCAATTGTTTGAGTATGAAAATTCCCGGAAACCCAGGAGGTTATCTCATTCGGTGTATCATGCAAATGCAGGTGTGATCCTTCCTGAGGAGAATATATATCGTTTGGAATGTGTAGGTCCCTTGAGACTATGTTTCCCCTCTCCAACCACTGAAGAAAAATAGAAGATTTACAAACAGAAACTATGCGTGTCCATTTTTTAAGGAAATACTCTATTGTTATTTAACTTCGTTTGCCAACGTTGTCTTATTGCAGTCCTCCGACCCCTCAAAACTATCCATCTGGCTGATGGATAGCGTGACTGAAAAGCGACCAGTGTTTACCGCTAACATTGATACAAAATTTGCCAATTATCTGCACAATGATTTTCTATCAGTCTTTCCTGTCAAAAAGGAACCCCATGGCATCATACTACGAAGGTATAGATGCTGCAGGGTAATATGTATGTTCTGGTAAAAATTTATCTTTTGCTGATGATGGAAGGAAAATCATCAAAACTGTATTGTTTTAAAATTCTTTTTCTTTTTTCTTTTTTTTTTTCTGGTTATAATGAATGCATGGAGGTTAAATCCTTTGACATTCTCCAAACGATTCAAAGCCCTTACAACTAGCCCGGCCCTTAGGGGCTTATATTCTAGATATGTTATGTCCCAAATATACCAATATGTGATTCTCATTTGAGTTCAAGTTAATTTATAGCATAATAGATTCGCTGTGCTTGTTCTTAATTAGTAATACATACCTTGATGCTCTTTATAATGATGTATGCAGGAACAAGCGCAAACATGGTGATTTAGATGAGTTTCCAGATTTGGAAGGTGTTAAAATAATTAACGGATTGGAATATCAAATAGCTTGCAACTCATCCAATGTATGTTACTTTTCTATGCTTGTTAGAATTAGGTGTTAAAATGCTTTTCTGTGCCTGTTGATTTAGATGGTTTAGTATTTATAAATACTATGGTTTTTCTTCTAAGACCGTTATTCATCTTATTTTATTATGTTTCGAAAGATCATTGCAGTTGCTTATACATAAATAGTGCTAGATTACTTGAAGGTTTCATCAGCATTCTGCTATTTTCTCATTTGCAGATCAAGTATGCTATGCACACAGAAGACCTCTTCTATCGTCCCCGAAAGAAGCGAAAAACATGGTCGGAGACTGCTTCTTCCAAACAGAACAAAGCTAGAGTTGAGAGATTCCACAGATTTTTATCGAACTCATTATGATTCTGAACTTTCCCGTTGCGTGGGAACAGAACAGCTCCAAGGTAAAACTAACTACAAGGTTGTACAGTGGCTTTACTTGGCATTTCTGCCTATCCTTTTTGTTTTTTTTTTTTTTTGTGCCTTTGCAATAATTTCGGCCAATCCTTCGTAAATAATTTGTTACTTTATATATTTGTAGACGGCAGTTGTTTCTTCCCTTCAGCATCCGTTGTCTTTATTATTTTTTATTTATTGGACTATTCTGTGTATACAGGAGAAATAAAAATATTCTTAAATTTTTTTATTAATTTAAAAGCAAATTTTGAACCTTTTTCTCAAAAACAACTGTGGATGACAAAAAAAAGTAGTGGTAAGACTATAAGGTTAGCAAGAATTAATCATTGGGGAACAGACATACCAGTAAACAGCAATAGCTACACTTACTATTCTTAATAAAAAAACATAATAAATGTAATACTCCCTCCGTTCCTATATATAGGATCTTTTATTCTGGTCCTAAATATAAGACCCTTTACAATATACGAGGTACTCCCTCTGATCCTTAATATAAGAACCTTTTAACCGAATCACGCGGATTAAGAATTGGAATTAAAACTAATTAACTACCTTGATTTCTCCAAAAATTCTAACATAATCTCTCCCTATTTCTCTTTGAATACATTAAATAAGGACAAATTTCTGAAAATGTACAATAAATACTACCTCGTATATTGTAAAAGGTCTTATATTTAGAACCAGTGCAAAAGCTCTTATATATAGGACCGGAGATAGTAGTATTTATTATACATTTTCAAAAAATGCCCATATTTAATGTATTCAAAAAGAAAAAGAAAGAGATTAAATAAGGATAGTTTTGGAAAAATATTGAAATTTTTGGAGAAATTGAGATGGTTAATTAGTTTTAATTCTAATTCTTAGTCTGCGTGATTTAATTAAAAATATTTTATATTAAGAATAAGAGAGAGTATGTGTTTTAAGTAGCTATCCGTAAAAAACATCTTTTGTGGCTCTCAAGTGGTGATTATTTTTCAAGAAAAGGAAGCAATGGAATACATTATTGTGATAGTTGAAAGAGTGGATCCTCCACCTACACACATTACAATGCCTCACTCCTTATTTGTATAGGAGACCACACACTTTAATCATTTATTATGACAATAGTTTTCATATTTACACTATTAATTATCCCATTCCCTCAATAGCTGTGTAATGTGCGTTAGGGTTCTAAAGATTGTTGTTGTAGTTGTCATCAGAATACAATGGTGGAGAGAGGGGAAAAGCCTATGAGGCTGATGATAGAATACGAGGTATGTAGCTGTTGTGTTCATGGACTGTGTCAAGCGGGCATCACCTAGGCCTAATCACCTCTCGATTTGAAAAATTAGGCTGGGCTAGTATCCGTATGGATTTGTTATGGTGCAAGAAAGATACTAATAAAAACTTTTTAAACAATAAAAAAATAAATTCTTTTATTAACAAAAAATATCTAATTACCTCCATCCTGAAGGACTACGACTAGTCTTATTCTTACCATTTTAGTTTCAAGTGGTTTTAAAAGTAACAGTAAAAAAACAATTATAAATACTTAACAATTATTCATTATTTTTACCTAATATAAAGTTAAGAAATCAATTTAAGATTTTAAGCAAAATTAATAGATTGGAATCATTAAAAAAATTTCATGACAATCACAAAATTAATTTATTACAAGAAAAATAATCCTATAAAATAATCACTATTCACACAAAAAATTAAGAAAATAAAGAAATTAAAATACACAATATATACACCAATTAGAATTTATTAATACTAATAATATTTAAATAGTCTAAATTAAATTTAAACAATTTAAATATGCGCTACATCATACGGGACGCGTAATGCCGCATAACCATATCCATCTTGCGGATGAGAGCGTTAGGTAAGTTTTTTCTTTCCCGACGCATGATTGCTACTCATTGGGTGAGCCCATTATTAAATAAAATATATATAAATATTTTTTATATGTTTTTTTTATTATTTTTAATTAAAAATTAATATTTAAACTATTTTTTAATATATTATAGATTTAATCATTAATTATATGATAAAAGTATTAACTTCTTAAACTTAAAAAAAAATTTAAAAACCTATATATTAAATTCTAATTGAAAATGACGTAAAAAACATATAAAAGAAAGTATATAAATTTATTCTTTATTAAACTGAAATTTATCTCTGTTTTTTTTAATGAGCGACTGCTATTCTAGTCAATGTTTTTTCACCGAGTGAAAGGGGATTAATTCAGGTGCAATATGATTCAGCCAACATAAACTACCAACCATGGCAACCCCCAAAATAGGAGCTTACATAGAAAAATTGTGGAGGTCTATGCCTGAGTAATTCGCGTATTGGGAATGCATGTGGCTTTGGAAATGTGAACGTAAAACAAACAGGCTTCACAAATTAGAGGCTGGGAGGCAAAATGAAGGCATAATATTTTGTTGCATAATGGGAAATTTCACAAACAGACGAACGGGGCTCTACTTCATTGCCAAGATGCCTGACTGGGCCCGTTTGATTCAATTCCAAGAACCCAGATTCTTGGTAATCTCGATTCTATTAAGAAATTGCGTTCTTTATGATAGTAAACCAAGATATGAGCAGTTAAACCAAGGAAGATGAGCAATTATTCCTTTTTTAATTGAAGAATATTAATGTTATACGTAATTTGAAAATTTGAAGAGAAAGGAAAAGAATTTACATGCTTCCACGTTCTCTATAACAATCCAACAGCACAGCTTAGATGCAATCTGTTCTCCAAGCCTCTTAAGCGATGACCCAATAACATACACCTGCCGGTGGAAACAAAATCTCTCAAGAAGATCACACACACCAGAACTGGCTTAAGGAACAGAGGCTCAATGGGGAGAGAGGGGAAGGGAGAGCGACAAGCTTGTATGAGCATGCAGATTGTTAAGTAAGGGCAGATATCACAGGTACAGATTAGTTTAGATATGGCTCATTCAATTCCAAAAGAAAAAATTTAGATGAGTAATGAGAAGTACTAACCAGAAAAGCAACTTTGCTAGATAATCACGAGACGTATCTACTTTATCACAAAACTCATCATAACCATCTGCCTGATTATCTAAATTTCCTCCGACTGATTGTTCCATAAAATTGGGTTTAGCATCGTCTGTAAAGAATCTCCTCAATATGTTTTGAATAAGTTGCTGAATTATGTCTTCCACTTCTACTGACAAAGGCCGAGACAGCTCAGTCACCTGTCAAGACAGGGGTGACTTCAGCATCGACTAGAAAGAACAAGTAAAAAAGCAGGAGAGGGGAAGGGCTCTTCCTAATCTTAAGTTTTAGGGAAAAAAATAAGTTGAACAGAAGAGGTTTTAAGTCCTTACCATATCAGGATCCAGAGAACGAAGATACTCCAACAAATCATTCCTGTTCCCTCTGTCATCTTCTATTTGCATTATTTCGTGATTCTGGGCTTTTAACTCCTGAAGAAAAACAGCATTCTCATATCACCTTAGAGTGCAAACATCAAACATTGTGCCTCTAAAATAACTTTAAATGAGTAGCCGAACTCTTTGAATTGGTATAGGAAATTTTGGACTACAACAGGAGCGGGGCTTCAGTCATTGGTAATTCAGAAAAAGGATTGGGTGATCCGTATTTAGCATTTAAGAGAGTATAATTAATGTATAGTACGTAGTTGCAAAGTTCTCAGTCGGGTATTTCTTAAAAAAATGAAGCAAACTGCTCTAAAAGAATTAGGAAAATAAGAAATCAAGAAAAAATACATAATTTATCAAAATCAGATCATTCAAAAAGAATTCAAATGGCACCAACAAGCGTTGATCCTAATAAAAGAGATAAGGGTCGTTTAAACATGATGTCTCCGGTTCAAGACCATGTAAATGCCAAAAAGGCCTTTGGAAGAGCTCTTTTGCACAGGGCCTAACTGTAGCTCGATTCATATTAGTTAGAGCCTAAAATGGCAACCAATGGTTAATAAAAAAAGAACAAAAAAAGAATTCAAATGGCATATAGAACAGACAAGACCATCCGCTGAAAAACCAACGGAGGAAAAGAACTTACGCAACTTTAGAGTTGCAAGAGCCATTAAGAATTGGCATTAAGCCATCAGAAGTGAGGAGACAATGGAGACATTTCATTGTTTCATTAATGACTTCCAAGGTTGTGAACGCGAATCTCATCATTATGCTTTCAATTTCCTAACAGACTTCTAGCTCAACAAGCACAAGCACATTCATGAAAATAAATGCTATGAACTCCAAAACTTATGTTTATATATGCTGAATCATGATTCGGAGTTAAATTATTTATCAACAAACAGTACGGAAGGAAGAGAGCATCCAAAGAAAGAATTGAGTTACGGGGCAGTTGAGGTTCAAACTATTCTGATTCAAGTATACCTTGGACAAACATGAAAAACACATCATACAATTGAGAAGTCTAAAACACAGACTAAAGTCTAGTTCTCGTTGTAATAACTCCAAATTAACTAGGCATATCACCACTCAGAATAAGATGTCAATCACTATAATTTAAGAAACATACACAATCATTGCATTAACATGGTGAACCCAAGAGAAAAGCTACGATTCACCTTTTCTGCGATTGTTAACTCAGACTGCAACTTCTGAATGTAATTTAGAGCTTCGGGAGATAAATCTGCAAACAAGCGAGGGCTGCCACATTCCGAATCCTTGAACTGAAAATCAGAAGAAAATTCAATTTCCCTATCCTCACTGCTTTGCTGCTCCGAGACCTCCGTCTCTGTTGGACAATTGGAGCCCTTTCCATTGTAAGATGTTATATCGAAATTTCTCATCAAGGACATCCTATACTCAGCATTCCACAGAGTGTACCTAAAAACCAAAGCGAATGAATCATTTATCACAAAAGGTTCATCAGAAGTCTGAATTTACACAGTTAAATGCTCGTGGGAAAATATAAGTGAAAGCTGTAATCCAAAAGAAATCACTACCCGGTGATAATGGATGAGGCGAGAAGGCGATCGAGAGGACGCTTTGAAACCGTAATGGTAACGGAGAATTGATCGGACGGTAGCAAACCTAGCATCGTCGAAATGGTCTGTTTCATGGAATCCTTAGCGGAATTCGAAACACCTTTGGAGATAACGGACGCGTCGAGAGGCTCAATTCGCTTGAGCATGTTCGCTATGACGGTGAACCCACGGTCAAAGGTGGATTTCTGAGTCGAAACAAAGTCATCGGACACGCCTCCGCCATCAACACCGGAGATTAAGCAGCGGACTACGGATGGCGACAAAGCGACACGACGGCGTCTGACAGAGAGGGAAAATGAAGGAGGAAGAGGAGGGGGCGGCTTGGTGGGATGGAAAGGGTTGGTTGACAGGTCATTGATGTGAGAGAGGACGAAAGCTCTGGCTGAGACCGCCATGAAAGAGCTCAAGCAGTTAGAAACAGTAGCGGGCGTGGGTGCGCGCGAGTGTATCTGGACCTCGGGTACGACTACGATGAATCTAGCCTTCATCTTTGCCCATCTGTTTTGCTGGCATGGTTATTCCCTGCTTGGACGGATGTGCCATTTCCTTTTAACTAAATTACGAACTTGGATTTTCTTAATTCGGGAATGATAACTACCTACATTAACTAATTACTAAAGTGAATAAAAAAAATATACAGAGTGAGTGGAAATTTTAAATTTTAAAATATAAAATTTATAATTTTTTAAAGTAAAAGAGTGATATAAAGATTACATTTAAAAGAATGTCTGAGTTGTACTTTTCCTTACATTTGGTCTTTTTTTCTCAAAATTAAAAAATATTATAAATTTTATATTCAACGAAATTTAATACTAATGAATTTATATTTTTTAAATGAAATTGTTTTTGAAAAATATAAAAATAAAATAAATAAATCTCAGATACATATTTTGACTTATTATATCGTTTTTATTTTTTTTTCCCGAAGTTGTTCCCTGGACTCCAATGTCATCAGGCAGTACCGTCCTTATCGTCCAACATATAGATTAGTATTTCATGTTCCAACTTAAATCTTTCAAATCGTTCTCCCAGGGGCAATGATACGACCTTATATATTTAGATTTGGACGGTTGGTGAGACTGAAACATTAATCATTAATAATCAACCTTTTTTTCGAGCATCAATAATCAATCTTAGAAATATCAATTTCACCAACTTCTCTCAAAATATATCATCCTCACTTGATCTTACTTTTATCACTCATGATGTCCTCAACTGGTCACTTGTGAAGTGCTTTTAAAAATAAAGTAGGGATGAAAACAACAAAAGGTAGATAAAAATAAATAATTTAGGTCTGGCTCATGGATTCATACACCCTGTTGTCTTTTGTATCATTGTATTTTTTGTTTTAAAAATACTTGAATTTCAAAAAAAAAATTAATTGAAAAAAGAAATAGCCGTAGCTTAGAGTAATATACTACCAATTTAAAGAAGGTTGGACATGAGATCGATGGCAACAAAGATGATAGAAAACCTTCCGTCCAGCGGAAAATAAAAATGCGACGAGAGTTAAGAACACAAAACAAGATCCAAGTTGAGACCTGATCTATAAATTCTAAAGCATGGAAATTTTGGAAAGGCGAATCTCAAAATTTGAGGGGTTGGAGTGGGCCAGAACCAGAAAAGGGCTCGTAAATAAAACGCATCTATGACTGTGATAGTGGTCGATAGGTGGCCTCTCATAGAGTGGACCAGATGGGCCAAGTGGTGTGGTGGGTGTGACGACCTGTATTTCATAGCGGCTAATACCACAAATTCCTTGATTTTCTTTTTAGCTCCTTCCTCAAACCCCTATCTATAAAGAAACCCTGTTTTCTTCCAACTTTCAGGCTGTGATGATGAGCGATATCAGATTCTGGCCAACCAAATGAGGTCTATCTCTTGGACTTGGGAGGTATCCTAATTGATTGATAACTGCGTTGGACTTTGATGTGACACTACTACTATTCGTTATCCTTTTCAGTTCAAAACTAGAAATCTTCTCGTATCAATTATATTGCCATTGAAATAATTAAGGTATAAAAAATCACATCAGTTATTGAATTGGATGGGATAATAGTTTGAGGTCTGGTGGTTACATCGGAGTTAAATCGAAGTTGGATTGATTGTGAATAAATTAATATATTTTAAATAATATAAATAAAAAATATAAAAAATATTTATTCATAATCATAAAATTAATATTTATTCTAGAATAAAAAGTAAATTTAATAATATATAAAAATTTAAAGATATTATTAATAAGTTTTACAACCTAATGTTAAAATATAAATAAGTTAATATTTATTTATAATTATATTTTAAATTCAAAATAGTTAATTAATATTCTATCTTCATATTATTTGTTAAGTAAATTTATCATTATTAATAATTATGTGTCATAATAATACTCATAACATATTTTAATATAGAAAGAAAAAAATTTATACAAAAAATAATGTTATTTAATACTAAAAATAATATTATTTTATTTTTAAAAAAATATTTTTAAAAAAAGGCAAGACTGGTTTAACCCGATTTTTGACCGATTCAACTGATTCTTTACTAGTTTGCACTAGTTCAAGAAAACCACCGGTCAGCATCTATTACCGGACTAAACCACGGATCGGTTCCCGGTCGGACCAGTCAAACCGACCAGTCCAATCTTGTTTTTAATTCACTGATAATAACTAATAACAAAAAATTAAAAGACAAAGTTTATATTTTAATTTTAACAAGGGAAAATTACATTGAAGGATCCTATAAGAAAAAAATTTCAAATGTATAAGATTTACAAGTTTCACATCTTGTACATTTATTTATTGAATTATATATTTATTTTTAAATGAATAAATAATAAAAACAAATATTAATTTAAAATAATATAATTTTTTGATTTGTTAACTGCATTTCTTATTTTTATTTATTATTTTAAATTAATAAAACAACCTCAAGTCTCAGTTTGAAAGATCAAGTTATTGGAATCAAATTAAGGATTTTTATTTTGGATTAAAACATTTGACAAATAGTATAGAATTAGTGATTACAGATTGCCTCAATGAGGCTCATTTTCACATCTTTAAATAGACATTTGGTACTCATTGCAATACTCATCATACATCTAGAGCCTAATTTGGACAGTCCAACTTTTAAATTTTTTTTAAATGATGAGATTATATTTTTAAAAAGCAATAGTTATAAAATTATTTTTATTTTAAATTCTACATCCAATAAAATAAAAAGATATTAAAAATATAAAAATTAAAATAAATATGAACCATTCAAATTAAATTTAAACAGTTCAAATGAGCAATGAGCACCAACCAAATGTAAATTCCTTAAAATGAAAAAATTCAAATATATATTATCTTGTTCTATTTATTTTTTTGCATGAATTTTTATTTTGCAAAACATGTCCTTCTCAAGAAAATTGAATTAACTATTTTACAAATAAAATAACTTTAGGGTCATGTTTTTTATGACCCATATAAATATCATGAGTTATATCATATTCTTTCTTTTTTGGACTAAGAAATATATCATAATTAAAAAAAAAAGATATTTAAAATTTAGCCACGCGTAAAAAGATTAATATTACTTACTCGGTTTCATGACTCAAAGTTATTGTCCAATCAGTAATGTACATAAATGAACAAGCGCAAAAGTGAAAATAGTGTCGAATCTATATTAGTCATGAGTCCTGATAACCTAGGGATACCGAATGCTCAAGCAAAGCAAAAAAAAAAGAAAGAGAAAATAGCGTTAACATTATCAGAGGGCTATCCACTCGGACATGTTGAGAAAACATGCAATACAACGAATGCTCTTTACCCATTTCATTGAAAAATTAAATTGTATATTTCACTCTTGGGGCTAGGGCGAAAGTAAAATGGTATACAAATGGTAAACATCCGTATTCACTAAAGAAAAGTTTAAGGAATTCACCCCCATATGTATCAAGATATCTGTTGCCGTGCAGCTGCTTCAACATGCCACGACTTCCACGCATCCATGTAATGAGCAAATAGGTCGCTTAGAGCTGTCACATCATCAACAAACTTATCCTTTATAATTGGGTTGCTGCAATGGGTTAAAAGCATAACACGAGAGTCATAACTTGCAAAACACATAGACTCTGATAGTTTGACAAGTATTACCACTGCTTTCAATATACACATAAGTTGAGTTTCACATATATAATCTTATTATCTTTGAACAAAAACTGAGACCAGAGCAATGAGACCGAATAATGTAACAAGTACAGAAGCACAACTCAGGTGAGCATCTTACGACTACACCTTGGTTCAGGATAAGATGAGTAACTATTTCCTATTGCCAGAGATTAAAGGACAGCAGATTTCTAACCACATAAACAAAAAGTTTAAAGGACCCTTTCATCTCTTCCTTCTCCGGCCACAATGAATAAGAGAAACAAGTGAAAGAATAGAACAGTCGAATCAAGTACTGGCCTTAATAATTTGAGCACTTATGTAGACCTGCTACAGTCATATAATCAAATTAATTATGCATGGTACAGTGACTACAGTGGTGGATCCTTATGACCAATAGAATAACATATAAATATCACCTTGGTTGCGATACTCAGGGCGATATTTAGAATTCATTATCCCCATGTCATGAACTTGTCTCATATTTCTATGCTCTGGATCTTCTCTTCTAAGCTTGATAGGAGCAAAAGGGCCAAAGTCTATGGCCTTTGAACTGCTTTTAGGGGGGTGCTCCAAAGTTTTACCTTTGTATTCATTTTCCAACTCATCTTGTCTTTTATACGTTGGCATATTCTTTTCATGCAACTGCGAATCCATTAAAGAATCTGTTTTATTTCTCTTTAAACTGTAATTTGTAATTTCAGCTCCAAACACTCTCTTCCTGGATGCGCCTTGATCCAAGGTGCCATCAGATCCTCGACTGGCTTTCCCTCCCAACCACCTATATGCTGTCTTCCTATTCTCGGGATGATTTGTCTGCATATATTTGATAAAAAATTTCCAGTCAACAGATGTTATCACAACTTAGGCTCGCTTTTATCAAATTTTGGGAGCTTAAGAAGTATTTGTGGGCTTGCTATTTGTTTTACCTTTTCGATCAGATTGACAGAGGAAAGGACATTCGCTATGTCATATAAACGTCTGACTTTTGCTGCATAATGAGGTAAGAAGATAAAAGTGACAGTGTCATTCATTTTTTCCTTCCTCAAGTCGATTAATATAATGAAAGATGAAACAGTCTAAGAGTGTAAAGTCAATTACTTCTCAAGGCGGTTGAATTCTGGGCATCGCCCGGCATTATCTTTGCAGCATCTTCAAGCAAGATAATTTCGACCTGAAGGTGATAGCAACGCCAAACCAATCAAACAACTAGACAAATAAAAATTTAGAACGTGTTGATATACATCAAAGAAATTTCGCATACATCTGAGCAGAGAAAGAGCTTTATAAAATTCTCCGTCAAAAGTGCTAGAGATTTGTCTCTTCTGCAGCTGTCTACGAGTATGAATGCTCTATATAAGTTAGTGCCAAAAAAGGTAGCAAAAAGGGGAATAATATTGCACTATAGTTGAAGAATCCACAACGAAAAATTTGAAGCATATTTAACAGCAATAAGGATAAACGATATTAAATGCCAGTGATTGATTTTGCAACCTCGCGTGTGGGGACAAGGAGGAAGAAGAGGTTACCAGTTTTGGGCGATGCCATTGCCAATGGAATGTCCTCAGTATCTGTTCCAGAAGTACTGGTTTCTTTGTTCTTCGATGCCTGGTATGTTTAACTCAAAGTCACTAAAACTTCCAAAATGATAGTGTTAAACGAAGGAAGCATGTAAATGCAAGAAGATGGAAATCCAGCCCATTCCATCAAGTCTCTCAAAAGGAAGTTCCCAGGATTCAGCTATGTCAAAAACTGGCTCCTCAATCTCCACTCCTCTAGTGTGTGTGGGTGTGTGGGAGGAACGCAATTGAGCAGCCTTAGCACAAAAGTGACCAAAAAAAAGTCAAACTTACTTCAGCTGACCCGCGGTAGGCTGCATCAATTTTTTCTCTCATACCCTCTTCCTGTGTATATAATATAGCACAGATCACCTACAAGTTGTCGAGTTCAAGCATAATAACTCATGAGAAGGAAGGAAACGTCTGTTTACCTTAAGCTCATTCAATGCTCGAGGAATTTCTCTGAAACCTTTCCATAAGTATAGGTTCTTCCCTTTTCTTGCCACAATCTAGAGTAAGAAAAAAAATCAATAAGTTAAGTAGTTCAAGAAAAACAATAGAAAGATGAATCTGTTTTAGAAAATCATAACAAATAAAATCCCACTTACTCCAACACTCTCCAATATGTTGACTACATCATACATGCGGCGACGCTGCACCCCTAGAAATTCAATTGAGTTGTTAACACCAGAATTGGGATCTCAGAAAAAGCAACACCGATTCTACTGTCGGAACCTCCATCTTCCAATTTCTCAGCAACCAAACAAAATTTAATGAAAAATGGAAACAAATTGGAATTGGAATAAAAGCGGATCAAGACGTAAACCTAGTCGGGAAGCAGCATCGTCAAGTCCAATCGTCCCAATACCTTCGCGATTATATAGCTTGAAGAAGCTGAATGCAAAGAGATCATCTCCAAATTAACATGGGAAAATCAATAAGCTGGAAAAAACAAGATTGAAAGTCCAATGCAAGACATGAAAAGGAGGGATTTACTTAGAGCAAAGTAATCCGAGAGACTTGTCTTTCCGGGAGTAGATCTGTGGGGTTGATTCAGATTCTTGAGGAACAGAGGAAGACATATCCGAAAAAAGAATGGAAAAGAGACTAGTTGAGTGAGATCCTTGGAACAAACCCAGTAGTATTAGCGGGACCGTTAAAAGGGGAGGGAGAAAGCGGTAGCTTGGCGGGCTTTGAATTTCGAAAACGTGGTTCTGGAATTAGGGTTCTGATTTCTTAATTCTAACACGAAAGAGACCGAGCGGGCTTACGGATATGGAATTGGAGTGGTGTCGTCATGGACGTCGCGGGAATTCAAATTAAGACCAATGGCGCCTATGCTACTGTTCGCTCTCAGATTCTAAAGTGAATTTGCAATTTTACCTTAACTATATGTTTTATAACAAAACAGTATATATATATATATATATTTATCAGTCGGTCTATCATTTTTCCCCCAAATGCATAACTGGAAATGATTCATAACGCGATATAGTTTTTATTAATCATTTGGAGATTTTTATTCACCATATTAAGTATGAGATTACTTTGCCCTTACTTTACATTGTTATTATAATTAATATTTTATTTTATATTCATAAATTCAAAGTTGGTTCATGTTTATAATATGACCATTAATTTAATATTGGCTAGTACTTTGGAATTCCAAATACTAAATATGTGTAATTAGATAGCTAGCAATTACTCTAGGATCCCATTAGGTTGCATGAGAGATGAGGAAATGGAACATAATCTTGTATGGATTCCAATGAGGTGGTGTGTTTGGTTGGAATAGAGGTGCCTCCCACCGTGGCAAGAAATTTTTTTTTTTTAACTTTAAAAATTGTAGATGATATAATGTCTCATGGGATCATATAGTAATGTATTTGTGCAATTTTATCTTATTTTATATCCTTTTTGCTCATACTATATAACTGTATGATTGTAAAAATACTGTTTTTACTCCAGGGTATGGTGATTCGTCACCTCTCTCAGTGAATAACCTATGTTCAATGAAGAAAGTAAGGATAAGGAATGATGTTGAGGATCATGTTGATGGTCTCATGAAATTGACTCGTCAAGGGATATTGGAGTTAAGGGTACAATGTCTTTTAGGGATAAACTGTTGAATCGAGATAGCAGTGGCAAAGGGAAGCATGAGATTGAAAAGGACATCAAGATCACGGAAGCAAACTACAAGATTGGAAGAGAGGAATTAATCCCTACGATTGATTTTTCTGAACGTATTCGTCAATGGTTTGTACAAGGAATGGAGAGAACTCTAGTCCTAAAGCTACTAGGAAAGACCTTAAGATACCGAGACTTACAGTGGAATTTGTAGAGGAAGTAGCATCTTAAGGGCTCTTATCATCTAGCTGACGTGGAAGGGAACTTCTTTCTAACAACTTTCGATTTGGAGGAGGATTATATGAAAGTGCTTACAGAAGGCCCATGGATGATTTTTGGTGCTTATCTCATAGTGCAACCTTGGACGATTGATTTTGACCCTGCAAATAAGGTTATGAGGATCATGGCGTGGGTAAGGGTTCTAAGCCTATCATTTAAGTATTATCATAAGAATGCTCTGCGCGCAATCAGGAAGTTTTTGGCGTGAAGTGATTAAAATAGATTATGCCACAGAGACAAGGGGCCGAGGTAAGTATGCACGCATTGTTGTTCTTTTAGATCTATCACAAGCATTGGTTCCTTGCATCAAAGTTGATGGGAAGACGTACGACATTGAGTATGAAGGTTTACCCTTGATTTGCTTTGGGTGTGGCAAATATGGTCACACGAAGGATCAATGTAAAGGGGATGATGGTTCTAAAACTATGGCTATTACAGAGAAGGGTAAGGGTCCATGGAAACCTTTGGATAACACGTTAGACCTAGCTATTACTGCCTAAGAATGACTAATAGCAGTAGCTGCCTCCACCGTCGGTGGACCAGTATGGACCTTGGATGCAGGTTATGCGTCAAGCCAGGAAGGGAACAAGCAGTCGAAAGGGAAGGAAGTGTCATTAGGGGGATCAGTTGGTTTTCACGGATCTCATTATAATATTCTCTTTGATTATGCAGATCAAAAGGAGGACTATACAGGAGTTGCTGTGAATGAGATAATGCACACGAAGCACGTGAGTATGGGAAATGCGAATAATGTGGACAAAGGGGTAATTAACATGGGCCCTATGGTGAATCAAAAATATGTGGTCAAAGGAACTATTACTAATAAGGGGAAGGTAGCCATAAAAGGTAAATCTGATGTCGATTTAGAAAAGCTTGAAGAGAGAAGTCATAGGAAATTGACAAGTGATAAAGAAGGACACATGCATGGTAGGGGTAATATAATCCAAGGTGAGAGTAGTGGGACCAAACTGATCAGCAATACCAATGATTCTATATTTAAGTCAAAGGCTTTTTAGGAGAACGAGGTTACCAAAAATCTAGACAAGCATAAACATATGATGATAAATATGAATAGCGAACGCGTGGCGTTAGAGGACATGACTAATGTGGAGGTAAAAGACAGACTATATCTTGCTACAAGCCAACATATTCAGGATGACATTGGACGTGGCAAAGAGAATTGGGCCCCCAAAGGGCCTGATAAAAGATTCAAATCTTTTGGAAACAAATTGCAATCATCTATTATAAAGAACTTAAAGGTAAGGAAACAGGCCACCAGTAGACAAATGTCCAAAGATGCTATGGAGGTCTTTAAAACCTCTTATGGATTTTCTCAAAGTCATGGGGATAAGAAGGTTTGTTCTAATGATAAGCTTCAGGAGAATGACACGATACATGTTCCCTGTGACACGAATTATTGTTTGTCTTCCAAGTGTGAGAATAAGGCTAGTACTGGAAGTTTAATGAAGGGGGTGGACTTGCCAATGGCAAAGACGGGTCATGATGACCCAAATCACCCCCATTATTAATTTATGAATTGCCTCTTTTGGAATAGTAGGGAGTCTGGTGTTAAATCATTTCTAGGTCTTGTACGAAAGCTAGTTAGTAAGTTCCAAGTTGACTTTCTTGTGATAGTGGAGAGACTCGTCTGAGTGGATCCAAAGCTTGAAAAGTGGTCCGTTCTCTGAGTTTTCATTATTTTGAGATCATTGATGCTTGTGGTTTTAGTGGAGGTATATGGGCTTTGTGGAATGATTCCAAGTGGAATATTTCTCTTAAGGAATCCTCGGATCAACTCATGCACTTCTACATTAATGATGGGGATAAAAGGTTTTTCTTATCTGCAGTTTATGCAAGCCTAAATGCTGGTAAAAGAAAAGTGCACTGGAATAAGTTGCAAGCAATTAGGGATGATATGGAAGATGCTTGGTGCTTATGCAGGGACTTCAATAGCATCTTATTCAGCCATGAGAGATGATCTGTAGCCCAAACATCAGTGGATCTTGATCGTGATTTTGTTCAATGTTATGATTCTATGGGCCTCATGGATGTGGGATGCAATGGTCCTTTCTTCACTTAGTGCAACAAGGACTGTGAAAGCAGATTGGACCGGGTTCTCACAAATAACAGATTTTTGAAATTGTTTTCAAATCCTTCTGTCACTAATCTCTTATGGTATAAATCTTATCACAGGCCTCTTCTCTTTCAAATGGAGTCTCATGTTCAACAGTCTAGTTTTGATCATCAATTTTGAGTAGTGGCCTCTTGGTTTCTTCATGATGATTCTGATTGGCTTATGAAGGATGTATGGAATGTAGATGTAAGGTGGGAGGAGAATGTGATTTCTTTTACTTCACATGCTCAAAGGTGGAGTAGGGAGATCTACGGCCACCTAAGCCGTCGCAAGCGCCATCTTATTAATAGACTTGAGGGGCTTAATAGAGACATTTACTTGCATGGTAGCTCTTTGTCAACAAAGCAACTACAGCGGAAGTTGTGGTTTGACCTTGAAGATATAATTTTACAAGAAGATCTATTGTGGGCCTAGAAAACCAAATGTAATTGGTTCTTCTTAGGGGACAAAAATACAAGGTGCTTTCATTCACAGGAGAATGGGAGGAAGAAAGCGAACAGGATTGATGCAATTATGGATGATAAAGGGGAGTGGATCTTTGATGTTGCAGTAATTAAGGAGATTGCTACCTCTTTCTTTATTAACTTGTTTAAGGAGGAGGGTGGGTACCAAAAGCTCTCATCTTTAAGTGTCTCATATCCATCACTAGCTGAAGATGATTGTAGGAGATTGGCTAATCCTATTGTGAAAGAAGAGATTAAACAAACAGTGTTTGGAATGGGGGGACTTAAATCCCCAGGTTCTGATGGCTTGAATGCTCTCTTTTTTTAGACTCAATGGCAGTATGTGGGTCCTTCTATTGTTAACTTGGTGAAGGTTGCTTTTGACGACCCTTCATCTATAAGAGACATTAATGGTACCCTTCTTGTGCTTATCCCAAAAAAGGACCACCATGAGACAATTAGAGACTTTAGACCAATAAGTCTTTGCAACGTGATATATAAGACTATTACTAAAGTCATCTCGAATAGAATCAAATGTTTTCTCTCATACGTTATAGCTCCTAACTAATGTAGTTTCATCCCTAGGTGAATTAGCTCGGATAATATCATTGTGGTTCAGGAGGTAGTGCATAGCATGAAGAATATGAAGGGAAAAAAAATATTTATGGCAATTAAGATTGATTTGGAAAAGACATATTACAGAATTTGTTGGGATTTTGTTAAAGATTGCTTGGTTGAACTTAAATTCCCTCGTTAATTGATTGAAGTTGTTTATGCATGTATTTCTTCTTTTAATGTGTAGATTCTTTGGAATGGAAGCAAGGCTGAGAGTTTTCTCCCTACAAGAGGTATTCGATAGGGAGACCCCCTTTCTCCATACCTATTGGTTATTTGTGTGGAAAAATTAGCCCATCTCATCCAGAATAAAGTGCCTAATGGAAGTTGGAAGCCTATTGATCTATTGAGAAAAGGCCCTCTGATTTCTCATCTTTTTTTTCATATGATATTATTCTTTTCTCTAAAGCTTCTTTGACTCAAGTGGAGATCATTAAGCAGTGCCTTGGTACTTTTTGCATGGCTTCGGGGCAGAGAGTGAGCCTTACTAAAACTAGAGTATTCTTCTCCAAAAATGTTAACCATAATGTGGCCACTCAGCTTTCTGAAGAATTGGGTTTTGCTAGAATAGCTGATTTTGGTAAATGCCTAGGTGTCCCCCTCCATCATGATAGAGTTAGTAGAGATACATACCAATACATTCTAGATAAAGTGAAATATAGATTGGGTAGTTGGAAGGAAAATTTTCTTTCTTTAGTTGGACGGAACACCTTGGTTTCATCGGTCATTTCGGCTATCCCCATGTATCCTATGCAGATAGCATCTATCCCTGCTAGTTGTTGTGATGAGATTGATAAACATGCCCATGATTTTCTTTGGGGTGCCTCATTAGGAAAAAAAGACGCTTCACTTGGTGTCCTAGAACACTATATGCAAGGAAAAGAAAGCAGGTGGCCTTGGAATGCATCACTCAAAGTAGCAGAACCAAGCTTTCATGATGAAGCTAGGTTGAGGGCTAATTCATAATCGAGATGCTTTGTGGGCTAAAGTTGTTAGAGGTAAGTATAGATGTGGAGATAATTTGCTGCCTAAAATTAATAAGAAATTGCCTGGCTCTCAAGTCTGGAGTGGCATAAAAGGATTGTGGGAGTGGTAGCTCAAGGCATAGAAGTGTTTCATGACTTGTCTAACAGGGAGAGAATTCATTGGAGACATGAGAAAAATGGTCTTTTCTCTGTTAAATCGGCTTACTGGTCTCTTGATAATGGGGCCCATCAATTCGATAGGGTATGGGAAAAAATTTGGAAGTTGCATGTTCCCCAGCAGTGTGAGATTTTTTCTTGGCTCATGATTGATGAGCAAGTCTTGACAAATGAGCTTAAGTGGAAATGAGGATTGCATGCTTTAGGACTGTGTGATTGGTGCTCTGACAGTCTTGAGAATACTTTCCATGCGTTTCGTGATTGCCATGTTGCTAGAGAAGTCTAGAAGCAGGTGCTGAAAGCGTTAGTTGTCTCGTATTTTTTTGTTGTAGAAACCAGAGATTCGGCTGCACTAAACTTGAAGAAAAAGTGGGGCCAAGGTACAAAAAGTTGGGGAGAACTTTTCTCAATTATCTGCTAGGTCCTATGGAAGAAACATAACCAATGTGTTTTTGAGAATGCATCTACTAATGTCAATGAGGTCATTGCTAAAGCTAAAGCTATCATTAGGTGTATGCTTAAATCGAAGATGAAGATTGTAAATAACAAGGTTGTACCTTGCATCCTCCTACCTCGACCAAGGATCACTCCTGGTAATAATGGCATAGCAGAAGTTATAGTTGATGGTGCTTTCTTGTGGATAAATCATACTGCTGGATGTGATGGGATTATTCGCACATCGAATGGGGAATGTCACGAAGCCTTCATGTTGAGAATGGATGCGGGGGATACACCAAATGCTGAATTATGGGCTTGTCTCCTGGGGATGAAGCGAGCTTGGGATTTGGGCCTCATGGATATTATATTACAATGTGATTCATTGGAGGCCTTGTCCTTACTTGAGCATGAGGCATCTAATCTGCATCAAGACTTTGCACTCATAATAGAGGCTCATGCTTTGATTTACAGAGATTGGTCTGTGCGGTTGCAAGTTGTGGTGCAGGAAGATATCAAGGAGGTTGATGCACTTGCTAAAGGTGTTTTCTCAAAGCCACACGGACTTCATTTTGTCCCTATCTCTGAGTTGGAAAACTTCACTCGTAGAGTTGAGGTTACGTGATTGCTTTCTTTGTTATTCTTTTTTTTTTCGACTGATAAAAAAATACTGTTTTTATTGTATAATATTTAAATTAAAGAAAAAAAATGAAAATAGTACAATTTTATAGTTGTATAATTGTAAAAAATTATTATTTTTTATTTTAAAACTTAAATATTAGTAAAAAAACAAAAAATTTAAAAAAAAAATGGGTGGCAAGACAGAGGAAAAATCTCTCTTGGTAAGAGAGACCCTTCCCCCATTTGGTTGCTTTCTTCCTAATTCTGTTGGAAAGCCCATTCTAATACACGTAGCAATCCCCATTCCTCTAAAATCTTATGCAATATGGACCCCCATGATAAGGAATTATCTCATCCCACAAATACCCCCATCTGTACCTCGTTGTCTCCACCACCTAGGTTGTCATCGTCTCACCTTCTATACCACCCTTAGGTGTCACTGTCTCATCGTCACCCTCTCCCCCTCATGAAGCATTGATTTGATAGCATTCCTCTCTCCACTCTCTTTCTCCCCATCTCTTCGCTTCTCCAAGCCTTAATGTCACCGATGGTCGCTTCCCTCATCACCTCCTTTCCTTCTCTAGTCGTTGATTTGGAAGCATCTCACCATCCAGTAATCAAATCTGTCACCCTCATGATCTGGTAGCATCTTGGCCTCCTTGTTGTCTTTTTCTTCACTTCTCCAATCTGCTTTGCACAAATCTATTACCTAGCCTTGTGATTATTTCTTGTAGCTTTGACAATGATGATGATTTTTTGCTTTTTGTTTTCAATAAATGGTTGGCCTATGAAATTTTTTTTAATGTTCCTGGCGATGGTTGTATTAATGGCAATTGTGGCCACGCTGGGGAAGAGGAGCAATATAGGAGGGAGTTTTCCTTTACTTAGGGGCAAAAGGATACTTTCACTTTAATTTTAATGTTTCTTTTTAATAAAAATAAATATCATTCAATCATTTTTCAAACTCATGATAATCATCATTCTATTCTATTACCATTTTTTTTTGTAACCAAACAAGTTGTAAATCCTTATCTCTTCCTTACTAGTTTTATCGCTGAAGACTAACGTGGATATTTGGTGAGGTTATGTGCATGACCACAACTGATACATTGATCATAGTCAAGGATTGCCTATGGTTGTTATGGGGGTAGTTTCAATTTTTCCAATCTGATTCCAAAGTCTACATTACCGTTCCTTCTTACTATTTTTGGAATCCTTGATAGCCAGCAATGCCATCACAAATTTCATAAGGGTCTCCATTCTGGCGCACCTAACCAAAGAAGCCAAGCCTTTCCTCATCTTTCCATTCCATTACCCTGTACAAAACCAGGCCTTCGTATTAATGCAATATGACGTTATTATTGGCCATACAAAAATAAAAAAAAAGCAAGCAATTACACCACTTTTTATTATCATTATTACATAATGGACGACTTCATTGTCATAATAAATTTAATGTATTTAGATTTTGGTTATTATATAGTGGACGATTTCATTGCCATTTGCCACAATGAATAGTGTGGGTTTACAGAAGAGTTTGCAATAATGTGATAGTTTGGTTCGAAATGATATTTTATTCCATAATCTTAAAGGTCAATAATTATATATATATATATTTTATGATATAAAAGGATAATCTTAAAGTATATTAAAAAATCACATTTTGAAATCAAAATATAAAATTAATTATAATTTAGCAAAAAATTTAAAAATTATAATAATGGACAATGATGGTAAGATTACAAAAAAAAAAAGACTATCAAGGTATGACATAGTTAATATATAATTACGCCCTTTAATATGCTGTTAAAGGTTTTATTCGTCACTAATTGTATATATGAAAATAATCTAAAAAAGTTTTATTAGTTCTACCAAAAGTTTTGTTATGAGAGAGAAAATACATACAATAATTTCTATAATTGGGAGGGATTAATCTTCCATTTTTACAGGGGATTTTGCTTGGTAAGTAAAAAAGCGTGAAAAAATTATTACAATGGTTGATCATGTAAGGGTATGTTTTGGTTTGTTGAACTCGTGAACCGTCGAGATGGATCTTAACTACCCAAACCGACATCGTTTCATATGGAGTGTCGTGAATGAGGAGTTGGAGGCTTGAAGCGGAGAGAAGCGGAGAGAAGTATTTATAATAAATGTTTGTTTTGTTCGAAAAAAAAATTAAACATATTTTTATGAAGTTTAAAAAATAAATAATATTATTTTGAAAAAATTGGGAAATGAAACTAAAAAATAAATTTATTTGAAAAATGAGACTAAAGTTGATTTTTTCAGGTGATAATAGAATTTTTTGAATTTAGAATATATTTTTTCTAGGAAAATCAATTTGGTACAAAAAACTAAAAATCTTCATTTTTTGGTCTTAAAACCCAATTTTTCCTACTATTTTTCATGATTTACAAAAAGTGTAATTTGGAAAAAAAGTAACTTCTATATAATGGAATATAGGTATATAAATTAGGATTTATTTAAATAATTTTAATCCGAACATGGTTTTTGGCACTACGTCATTATCCATCATCCGAATAGCCCAATTGAGTTAAAGTTTGGATTAACTTGTTCATAATTGATTATGAGAACAACAAATTATTCATAGTTGATTATGTTAAAAGTGATTTATGTTTGGATATTTTTATCTTATAAGTGAGTTTGAGAAAATAAATGTGTTTAAATTTTAGAAATTTAAGCGATTATTAGGTAGATAATGAGAAGAAAAAGTGAAATAAGTAATTATGAAATGATAAGTAATCATCATAAGTAACTTCTACCTGCTTATCAAATAATCACTTAAGGGTGTGTTTTGATTGATTTATGTATAAGTGATTATGAGGATAAATGCATATTTATATTAAATTATAAGAATAAATGATTATGTCAAAAGTAATTTGTATTTGGATATTTTTACCCGTAAGTAATTTTGAAAAAAGAAATGTATTTGGATATTAGGGGTTTAAGTGATTATTTGGTGGATAATGAGAAAGAAAAGTTAAATAAGTGACTATAAGAGGATAAATAATTATCATAAGTAGAAAAAATCAGCTTTTTCCATAAGCACTTATATCTCAAATAAGTACTTATTAAAAAACCATTTCCATTTGACAACCCCAAAATATAATCACTTATAGGATTCTACAATCACTTAAATTATGTATCCAAATAGGTACTAAGTTATTTATAAGTAATTATTGTGTTGTCCTTTTTATTAGGAAACTCTAACCCATAATCACTTATAACATATAACATTTCATGAGTGATTATTCATGTAATCCAAACATGCAGTGAGATGGTCGAAAAAACACACAAGGAATAGCCCAATTGAGTTTATTTAAACTGTATTATATATTTTTATATTAATTTATTTAAATATTACCGTGAAAGTGATATAAAAATACAATTATACAAAAAAAGCATGGAATATCTTTATGTTTATAAAAATTAATACATATAATATATTTATATTTTAAAAATAAAACTATTATAAACGTAAGAAATCTATATTATTATTTAGACATGCTATTTTTAGATAATAAGTAACCAAAAATTACCTTTTCATATGAATACTTAATAAATACTAATTTATAATAAAAATTTAATTAGAAAAATAAATATTTATATAATTAATTAAATATATGCATGTGAAGGCCACGTGTAAATATTTATAATTTTATATCCTATAATTGAGAAATTAAATTTATGCATGTGAAATTTACATTGTTCACATGATACTCCTTCTATTTCACTGCATTTCACCATATAAATTATTTTTAGGAAAATCTATATTATAAAGTATTTTACAAATTATATAATATATTTAATTTTTTTATCCAAAATGCTCTTTGGCTAAAATTTAATTACTGCTGTGAAGTTTAAGTACTTGGTTGCAGTTTCAAATAGAGTTTGGGTCTAAAAATTAGTTTGATCCAATTAAAATTGTGTTTAGCTATCTTTTGAAGATTCCATTGCCAACTCATTTTACCTTTGAAATGGGTTCCTCAGAAGTAGATCAGGACATGCTTTTCCATTATGCTTCTTCCTTCCCATCTGCATTTATTTTAAAGTTAGATAAAAATAAATCAATAAAAATAAGAAAAAATAAGAAAACTAGGAAAATAAAATTTTCATAAAATTTTTTCTATCTATTAACTAAAATTTCCTTTCAAAATTTTAATTTTCATAGACCATTACCTATAAAAAATGTTATATCAGATAAATTATATTTCCAATTAAATAAATATAAATTAAATTTTAGTCCAAAAAAATAAAATTAATCATGGGAAAAATTATTCAACAAAAAGTTGGGAAAAATTATTACACTAAAAGTACTTTTGATTAAAATTATCTAAATATAATCACTTTTATCAAAACCAATTTTTAAATAAATTATCAAAACATAAATACATTAACCAAAAATCAATTTTTATCATAATTACATTCTAAAACCAATTCTACCTAAACTCCATTTTAACTATCTAAAAACCAAACGGTCCTAATTCATAGTTTATCTATCACTTGAATAATCTCTACGCCTTGAAAGAATTAGTCTTCAGCGGTTGACTAAAGGATACTTTTGATATAGAAAAATATATATTAAATATATATTAAATAAAGATAATTTAAAAAAAATAAAAAAATTAATTACCAATTATCATCCTTATTTTGTTTTGTTTAATATATATTCATTAGAAAAGGATAATGCTTACTCACTCACGAGTACATAAATAAATACACACCTTTGTTTTGTTTTGTTTTGTTTTTTTCATTGATTTTTATCAATAATCTATATATCTTTCAAAGGAGGATCAAACGTTTATTGTTTCTAGCATTGTGCTTGTGACGCTGTCACCCTTCCGTTCCTTTGTTCAGTTTGTGCTCATTTCATCTAATTAATAATTAATTTAATTTGCTTACACTTTTGTCCCATATATTTGCCCTCTTTTTCCGAAGTCCATGAAAGTCAAGATTGCTAGCTCCATTTCCAAGAACAGGTTTATTGGTTTATTGTATACTAATAATTAATGGAGATGATAATTTAATAATTAATTATTATTTTTGTGTATCAAAACTTTGATAGATTTATAGATATGAGTGAGATTTGGAGTGTATAAGGTCATGCATCATTCTTTCACTTCATGAAAAAACTGCCTTTTTATTTGATCATGTTCAATCCTCCATTATTATTCACTTAATTAGTGGAGATGATGATTTAATAATTAATTATCATTTTTATGTATGAAAAACTTTGATAAATTTATAGATACGGGTGAGATTTGGAGTGTATAAGGCCATGCATCATTTTTTCGCTTCATGAAAAAACTGCCTTTTTATTTGATCATGTTGAATCCTCCATTATTATTCACTTAATTAGTGGAGATGATGATTTAATAATTAATTATTATTTTTATGTATGAAAACTTTGATAGATTTATAGATACTGGTGAGATTTGGGGTGTATAAGGCCGTGCATCATTTTTTCACTTCATGAAAAAACTCTCTTTATTTGATCATGTTAAATCATCTATTATTATTCACTAAAACTTTGATAGATTTATAGATACGGGTGAGATTTGAAGTGTATAAGGCCGTGCATCATTTTCTCACTTCATGAAAAAACTGCTTTTTTATTTGATCATGTTGAATCCTCCATTATTGTTTACTTAATTAGTGGAGATGATGATTTAATAATTAATTATTACTTTTATGTATAAAAACTTTGATAGATTTATAGATAATGCTGGGATTTGGAGTGTATAAGACCGTGCATCATTTTTTCACTTCATGAAAAAACTGCCTCTTTATTTGATCATGTTTAATCCTCTATTATTATTCCTGGTGCAATTTTTTTCAAGGGATGACGTTCAGGTATGAGACAGACCAAATAAAGGTAAGATGTGAAAAAATATAACAAGTTGATAAGAAAACATATATAATAACATAAGTTCATGGAAGTTGCCTAGCAGAACAATTATTATGGTGTCAGGCTCAGGTTTGAAATTTGTTGATTAATAAATAATTTTGTTCTCTATGCATACTTTGCATACACATCCTTTTTTTTTCTTTTCCACATGTTTGCTCCAAAAATAATAGGGAAGGACCCACTTCAATTAAAAATTTATTAATCATACAAAATATATTTTTTCCCAAAATATTTTGAAGTTATATCTATTACACTTTCTGTTGAATCAACTGTTTTTCTTATTCCAAATCAACTTTCTAGAGTTTGGAGAGAAGATATCAAATGTGTACAAATGATCTCAAGTGGAGAAATTCAAGAAAAACTAGTACAAGAATAGATGTAAAATCTACAGCCATGTTTAAATTGAGTAAAAGACTTTGAATTGGCAAAAAGATGTTTTAAAACTATGATTCTATGTTAATCCATGGAATATTTGAAAAACACCCACTAACAGATGAAGTTTGAAATGTTTATACTGATATGCTGTTTTGAAAATTCGAACTTTGCCTTTGAAAATTCAAATTTCGTATTGAAAATGAATAAGTTTAAAAAGAGCCTTCTCTAACAGACGAATTTTGACTGGAGAAATTCAAATTTTGAATCTTGTCTGAAAATAACCTTTTCTAATAGACGAACTTTGACTTTTGAAAATTAGAATTTCAGACAAAATACAACTTATGAAAAATGAAAAATTCGTCTGAGAATATGTTAAAATTCATCTGAAAACTGAATTTGGAAAGAGCATCAAAATGGCTCACTAACAGACAAACTTTGAACATGAAAATTCAAATTTTAGAAACAAAGCTTGTGAGTCTGTTATGATGATATGTTGATATACGAATGATAGTATTAAAAAATTTGAACTTTTAAGTAAGTCTAAAAAGAGGCTTCTCTGACAGACGAACTTTGCATTTTGAAAATTCGAATTTTGAATAGATGAACTATTGTGTCTTATTGAACTGCCCACTGATAGATGAATTTTGGGTATTAAAATTTGAATTTCGAAGGCACTGTAGTAAAATGAAACAACTGTTCATATTTTTCAGAAGAACTTTAAACTTGAAAATTCGTATGTTCCAACATAGAAATATTTTTCAAAGATCAAAATTCGAACTTTACTTCATGACAGACGAACTTCGAATGTTCAACATTAAAGTCTTTAGCTTTCAGTTTCTGCAAAATTCGTCTGTTGACCAACCAAAATTAGAACTTTGGATGTCATAAGTATTAAATGCGGTTGGTGAACGGATAATTTTTCAGAGTAATCATTGGGTAACTTCTCCAACAGATAGATTTTGTCTCTAACGTATAGTTGAGACCTAAATCTATAAATATAACATCATTTAAAGTTGTGGGTAATGATTTTAACTTTATATATACTGAAACTCTACCAAATCATCAACTCAAAGTCTCTTACTCTCACATACTTCATTCTTTGTACTTCAACTTTCATATACACTATGATTAAGAGAGTTTATTCATTGTAAACAATCTTATATTTATCTGGAAGAAAGATTTTCTTATGAGGGAATATTATAAGGGATTGGGGAAATACTTAGCTAAAGTGCAAAGAGAGAAAGTGTGAGCTCTAAAATAGAGCATCATAGCTATACTGTGGCATTTGCAAGAAGCCCACTGAATTCTTGCAAGATAGTTGAAAATCTCAAATGGTGACTTGAGGACTGGACGTAGGTCAAGATTGAGAGACCGAACCAGGATAAACATCTGTGTCTTCCCTTCTCTATTATAGCTTTTACTTGTTATTCATTTATACTTTGTTTTACTCTTATCTTTGCTTTCTTCACTTTATTGACATTTTGCATAGAATTTCAATCTTCCCAATTTATCCCTCTCTTGGGAAGCCAGCATATCTAACACTTTCTGTACATAAACCTCCTTTCTTTTTCTTTTCTATGCGTTTCTACAATGCAATAATTGTAACGTCAGAAGTTTATTTCAATTTGCTTTGTGGTTATTTAAATCTACACCTTTTTACTTTTCTTTCCTCCGCTTTATCTTTCCTCGCTCAGATCTCGATGCTTCTTCATGGACGACCCGCTGCCTTTTTCCCTACCTCTTCTTTCTTTGTTGCTATTTCCACCTCTTTATCCTCCATTGACCCCCACCCATCTTCGTTTTCCACCAGCGAATTTCTTGCTTCCTGGTGATCAGAAAAGAAAGGACGCCTCTTCCCTGCTGATATGGCCCTCTTGGTGGATGACCAAGTAAACTAGAAAACATAGTGGAAACGATCTCACGAACAAGAACAAGTTGATAATCACGTGTTAGAACCAAGGAAACTTGTTTCTAAACTCTAACGATGACGCCCACTCGGTCGATCACTCCGATTGGTAGGTCATGAGTTCTTAAGAGAACATAAATTCAGATAATCCTCATACAAGAGAATTGAAGAAAAATAATTCTTATTCAACTTGTTAAAAAAAATGCAGGTCTAAATACATAATTTAGAATGACCTCTAGAATCCTCTAAAATGATTAGAGGATCTCATAAAATAGGTAATTAATTATTCCTAAAGTTAAAGGAAAAAATTACTTAAATTGTAAGACTAAATCTTATGAGATTGTAAGAATATCACTTATTTGGAAACTAAATCACTCTATTTGGAAACTAAATCACTCTAAAATATTCCAACTTGCTAACCAAGTAAGAACATCCTATAAAACACTAGATAACACTAAATAAATATGAAAATTATTTTTAAAACGTCACTTTTTGAGAGCCACAAAGAAAGTGATATTTTTTACTCAAAAACATACCTACTTTATGATCTACTTGAGAGCCAAGTAATCATAATGGACCTAAGATACTTAAAATACTAATTTAGGCCCTTGGAAATACAATTAGGAACCCAATAAAGACTCCACAAATGGGCTTATTTAAATAATTCAAGCTTTGTCCAATTAAACATAAAGCAAAACACAATCAAACAACTAATTAATGAACCCAAAATACTATTAATATCACATTAATTCCATGGGCTAGAAGAGCTTACATTTGGGCTTGAATAAGGATACTTAAGGTTCCATTAGACTCCTCTATGTATATATTGGTACCATATGCCTTCATTATAATGATATAAGCTCCAAATTGCTCTTGTAAGCTCTCGAATAACTCCTTTGTCCATGGGCTCTCCAAAACATGGTCTTTTGGTGAATCAATTCATTTGAACTTGGATTGAGACTTGGAAACACTATACTTGTCCTTGGATTAGGCCTTGGAGATGCAACTAATCCATCAAGATAAATGGGCTCTTTCCATGAGTAACTATGGATCTTTTGAATGTCTCTTAGATTTCCATCACCTGCGCTCTGAGATCCACACAAAGACGATGATAACGACAACACACAGGACAACAGTTATAGCAACACATTCAAGCAATATGCACAAGACGCGGTGATGGGAACATATCTGCAAAGCTCCCAATCCCACCAAAGAGTTAGTGGTTAGATTGTTTGACGATGATGGTGATTGGTACTTGGTGCCAACGACCTTCTTTCTCTCCGATGCTCTCTTTCCTTCTACTTATATATATATATATTCTTTATATATCGCAAAAATTTAAAAATATAAAAACTTTCCTTATTCCAACTATAATTGAATGACAGTGCAAACTGGGTTGAGATCGGAGCGAAGAACTGGGTTGTGGGGGAGAAGTTCCCTTCCTCTTTTCTTGTATCAATTGTTCACCGTCGCCAATGAGATCTGGGGCATCATTGTTGATCATCACTGGTGAGACCTGTGGCATCGAGATCAACCTCTTCAATTTGCTTTTGGGTCTTCATGGGTCAGTGGTCATTGGTTTGTTTCATGGGTTGCCGGCCATCAAGCCCACATCACCAACACCACTAAATCTTGCTTCTCTGGCGAAACCATCACATAAATAAAAGAGAATTATTTGGCCTCATTTGTGGTAGTAGCTGCACCTTCTGGGTCAGTTTCTTCAACATCTTTTTCTCCTTCCTTTTTATTCATTAAAATCTTCTTTTTTTCCAAATTCTTAGAAGAAAAAATTTCCCCTTGCAGTTTATCTTTTCTCTTGTGATGGCAACGACGAAAGCATCACCAGAGTTCAATAGGTGTATGTTCGAACTCGAAAAGGAGCATATTTTGCTTCTATAAAATAGATTCTTCAGCAACAAGAGTACCTATGAATTGAATCAGAGATGTGTATTAGGGGCCTTCCAATGTACATGCACTGAAGGTACTTGTGACTCTACTAGCTAGGTTGAAGTATGAACTACAAACAATAGAATATAGAGTGGTTCCTTCATTTTCTGTTTCATGTTCAATATGTTACTTAAAATTGCTCGACATATGTGGCTCTTAAATGTTGAAGGTTGATTTCATATGCCCTCCATGATTCTCATCAAGTACAAAGAAGTTAATCTAGAGAGTTCTGTCCTAATCTTGCTATAGTATGCCCTTTGCCTACATTAATTTAGCTGAAATTACCATTTAAAGTTATCTACTTATAATAGTTTGATGAATAATGAGTAATATTTATCATTTTTTTTAAAAAATAACTTTTGTGGTTGCATTTGTAAGTTCTAAACTTTTGATTATGGATGTTGATTACAACAATTTCTCTTGGTTTATCCGGTAAGTTTTGGCACTTAACTGGTAAAAAAACCTTGTAGGTTCCTCTTCTTCCCTTTTTTTTATCCTTCCCTTGGCTGGTCTTTTCCTGGAAAATATATATGTTAGGAGGAAATTATATACTACTCTTCCTGGGACTTTCTGTGCAGTAAATGTTTGATAGAGCATTTCAAGCACAATTGAGGCATATCATTTCAAGTGGGAATTGATGGGTAGTTATGTGAGTGGTATATTGCATTCATTGACCTATAAAAATAAATTTCAAGTGGGAATTGATGGGTAGTATTGTGAGTGGTATAACATATGGATGTCCGACTTTTTCCCTTAGTTTTCCGAAAAATAAATCCTCCATTTTGTGGGCTTTAATTTTACACAAATCATCAAATCCTACTGCAATAATCACATAGGGAAAAAAAAAAAAACGGTGTCGTCATTAAGATAAATGAATCTCATGCTTACTCTTTAATTCTTAAATTAAACAAAATTAAAAGTTATTTTTTCCTATTAGATATTTTTTTGTCCAGTTAAATTTTGGTGACTGGATTTGTTTGTTATTTTTTTTAGAGTGATATTATCTTTTAATTTCTAGATTTCTCTTTAAATTTCTAAACAAGTATAATCTTTTTTATCTATAATACGAGTTTTGCTTTTAAATAATTTATACATATCAATAAAAGAAGTTAAAAGTTAATTAATTTATTATAGTTATGAAATAAGTTACAATTCATCTCACTATTGTTCTTATTGAATGTATATATTCAACTATAATTTAATTTTCTCTCACTTTTTAACTAAAGCTAATGAGAAAGCAGGGAAAAATTATTAACATACCATATAATATCTAAAAATAATTTTCAGAGTATGACTTAGTTGGAAATATATGAAAAAAGTGAGAGAGAAAAACTTAATTCAATTTCCCAGAACCCAATAAATTTTCCAGGCAATACGTAAAGATGCCAATTCGTACAAAATAAAATTATGGTTTCAAAATCTTGTAAATTACATAATGTGATTTTAGGATTTTATAAATTTTTGTAAAAAGACCCATAATTACTTTCTCTTTTATTTTCTTCATGCGTTTTCTATAAACCCCTCATTTCCTTTTCTTTTCTGCACATTCTCTGCAACGCAATAAATGTAATGTCTTCATATTTTTACTATTTCCCCATTTGCAGCTTTTAGAATTTTCTAGGTTCATCATCTCCGTTTCCACTCTCCCTCTATCTCATGAGCTTAATTATTTACCTATTAGTTTTTTTATATTTTGTGTGTGCATTGTTTACCTTCTTTCTTTCATGTATTCTTTTTGTATCACCTAGAATAATTTTAGTGGCCCAAGCTTCATTTCCTTTTTATTAATTTAAATTTAAAGTATAAATATTCTTCATTGCCACTATTTATTCTTTAACATTTTAATAGTCAATCATATGGGGGAACAAAGGGACGTTTTAATTTATGTGTATCCCAAAAATCAGTGTATTGAAGGCAAACAAATGAACTAAGTAATTGTAGATATATTAAAAAATGTAGTTTACCAAGGAGTTGTACATATCTCTAATGAACCTATAGTAAAGACATTGAAATATTAAATCATCTGCCTTCATATTTAAAAACTAAAAACAAAATAATTTCTAATATTTAAATTTGTTTCATATTGACTTGGAATAATATTTCAAACTCCAAGAAATGGGGGTTTTGCCTTTATTAAAAAAAAAGGACGAACCACGAAGGAAAAAAAAAAGAGGATTGGGCCTCTAAACAATTTTATATTCATTTATTTTAGTGGTTGTAAAAAGCCATTGGAATTAGGATCATGAGGAAATGATGAATTTAACTTGAAAATATAATAAAATAATTTGGCAGGAGTTGGCAGGCACCATTTCTTGGCTATGTCAGTGTCAAGGTTGAATTTTTTTACCCATTTATCTTTTTTCTTTTTGCTTTTTGGCTATTTATCATTTGTCATTCCAGAGAGTGTGATTACGTTCACATTCTTGTCATTCTTTATATTTTGGACCCGATAATTATTATGATTGAAGATAAAAAATATCCATTTTTAATCTTGGAGGGACGATGCATGAGTATTTCTAGTGAATGTTAAGTGACTTTTATTTATTTTTAGACAAGTATTTTGGTAGGCACGTGTCCACTTTTTTTATTCAGTATCATTGTAGTTATTAGGGACAAATGGGCTGACAATTGGTGATGGGTAAAATTTGGACATGTGTATATGGCAACATATAATTTTTTCCCTTTATGAAAAAAATAGCCCCTTTTTTTAATTCAGGTTAAATCCTTCATTATTATTTACTGTATAATATAATATTTACATCTTGTATCATGAGTAAGGAGGTTGCGAGTGTTGGTATTACAATTTTCGAGGTATGTAAGTTTTCTTGTGTATATAGTGGGGTAGAAGGAATGAGCTGAAGGTGTGAGAAATATAACGAGTTTATTAATATATATATATATATATGATCATTGACTTTGTGGGGATAGCGTGGTACAATAATCATCATGGTGTTAGTGTCAATTTGAAATTGTTGCCCTTATTAGCTATTATGTTGTTTCAATTTTTTGTTATTTTCCATTTTGATAGGAAAGAATAAGAATGCATTGCACACAAAATAGATTATATCGGACACTACAAATATCACTTTAACTCTACAGAATATTTATAGAAAAATTTTACCCTGAATCCCCTACGTATTCTCCTCTCTTTTTAATTTCCTAGCTTCAGAAGTCTTGGGCATTAATACCATATTTAGAATTTATTTTACATAATTTATTTATCTAGGAAAAAAATTTCCAACTAATTCATTAAAATTCCCAATAAAAAAAAACCCAGCTTAAACTTGAATGGTTTCTTTCCAATTGCTATTTAAATTAATTAGCTCTAGGTATTATCTATTCAAATATCTATACCATATTGATTTACATCAAAACTATCCAGTCATTTGAGAATAAAGAATTTGTTTAAGAATAAAATAAAATCTATAAACAAGTTAAAATTAAAGAAGTTTTTTTCTACCAGCTAACCACGGAACGTAGGTATAAGTATAATAAAGAATGATGTCATAAAATATAATCATATACACTAAAGAAAAGCAATCTATCTAAATAACAAAATTAAATAAGTATTTCAACTAAATAACAATAAAAATAACTCTAACTTTTTTATTGCACTTTCATACTTCCTAATTACTTATCAAACTTTTTTTAATAGCTTTTTTTAAAAGAGTCAAAATTCATAATTAATTAATAGGTCCATAATTAATAAACTATTAATGAGTACACCTAAAAAAAAACACAGATAATTGAACCACCTTTTCATCAAACAACTTTCCAATTCTGTGGCTCCAATTGAAATAATCTTACGACAACTGTCATAATAACCTCATCAACATAATAAGGGAGAGTTAAAAAAAAAAAAGACCCCCTTTATCCATGAGCCCCCGTCTAGTTTATCATAGTTTTAGGACGCATGGAAGTCTCTTTGACTGCCACCTTGACTTCGCTTTGCTGCAATTGGAAAGTAGCTCTTTTGTTTTTTTCATTTTGTTTTTGATAGAAAATGTTTTTAGATTATGTTATGTATAAGTAATAATAAATAAATATTTATTTATAATAAATTATAAAAATAAATAATTATTTTAAAAATAATTTATATTTAGATATTTTTATCTCATAAATAATTAAAAATATATATATTTAAATTTTGATAATTTAAATAATTATTAAATAAATAATAAAAAAATAAATAATTATAAAAAAATAATTATAATAAAAAAAATTTGCTGCAAAAGTGCAGCCTCTATCTCCATACCATACGTGATTACCATACGTGATTATTTCTCTCCTTAGTAAGATAGGCAGACAATTAGAAACTAGAAAGTGGCTTTTACTTCCTCCTCCTCCACCACCTCTTCCACCACAGATCTCACCTTGGACGATTGCCTTCCAACAAGTCTGATATGAACACACGCAAAAGTAGAAAGTAGCATTTTTGCAAGCTTTCATTGTTCGTGGCACAGAGCCATGCCTTTCTCTTCCTACATTAGCCAGGCGAGGCGTGGAGCCTGGGTTCAATCCATGCTTCCATCATCCTCAAGCCCCAAATCCAAGCTTCAACATAGAAAGTCACGTAGGCGAGCCGCTCTCAAAGATTTCTTCCTTGCTAATTTCTTCACGATCGGCCTTATCTTTTCCCTCTGCTTCTTCCTCTTCGTTCTCATTCGGTTTGGGGTCCCCAGGCCCGTCGGTTCTCACTTCAAATACCGTGCATCTCGCTACCGGAAGAATGTTAACCGGAGATCTATATCGGCTAACCGTGGGAACTACTCCCATTTGGCTGCTAGCGTCGACATCACGACCAAAGACTTGTATGATAAGATTGAATTTCTGGATGTGGATGGTGGGGCCTGGAAGCAAGGTTGGAAAGTCTCGTATAAAGGGAACGAGTGGGATTCTGAAAACTTGAAGGTTTTCGTGGTACCCCATTCCCATAATGATCCAGGTTGGAAACTGACTGTGGAGGAGTACTATGAACTAAAATCTCGTCATATACTTGATACAATTGTTGAAACACTTTCCAAGGTGAAATCTATTCGGACTTTTGTTTTTTATTTTTCTTTTTCTGTTTGTTTATTAGTTTGGAGGAGGGGCGTAAATTTTCTTGATCACAGTAGTTAACTTCCCGCTTCGAAGTTTCACAACGTAAAGGCGCACTATATGAGGTAGCAAAAGTTTAAAACGTCGTTAACTCTGTTTCTTATACAGCTGAGTCCATCCTGCATCCTTAAGTATATATGAAATACAGGGGAAAAACTTTTGGGTCTGAGCCTGTCAGTTCAGTACATTGTTTTTGGATTTTTGTTAATAATATTATTAGGTCTTCAATTTGAAAGCAACTTGAACTATTATATGAACTGAATTATTGTGACCTGGATTTGTAGGATGGTCGTCGCAAGTTCATATGGGAAGAAATGTCTTACTTAGAGAGATGGTTTAGGGATGCGGCAGATGAAATGAAGGAAGCATTCATCAATTTAGTAAAAAATGGACAATTGGAAATTGTTGGTGGTGGTTGGGTGATGAATAATGAGGTAATGTTGGTCTCATGAGTGTTGGCTCTTATTTAGAGCATTATTATATAAATGCTGTCGCTCCATATTTAGTTCTTTTATCAGAAATGAGAGGCTCATATATGTATGAAAAATTAAATTGAGATGTTTCTTAAACTTTATAAAACAAAGGCTATTTGACACATGAGTTCATCCTCCTGCTAATGAAGCTCATTCTCTATAAATGTGCATATATCTTTTTTATTGCCAACAATAAATGTGCATATATCTGGAATGTTGGTTTCAATATAAGGACCTTATCAAAGCTTTCCCATTCAAGAAGTTGGCCTATGCTGGATGCAATGGTCTATTTGTGGAAATTTGGCTCATGCTTAATTTTTTTTTTCTCATCATGCAGGCAAATTCTCATTATTTTGCTATAATTGAACAGGTATACCTGAGGCTTTCTCTATGTTAACCATTGCATACATTGCTTTTCTGGCTTTGTTGGAATTGTATTGCCTCATGTGTTATGTTGATCTAGTAAAATGATGTTGAGAATTCTTGTTAACACATTTTGTCTGGCATGCTGCTGGAACCACCCTCCTTTTAGCAATATAGTAAAATTATATGGGCAATGGTTTTCTGAGAATACTGGAAATGATACCTTGAAATTTGATAATTTATTTAATCATAAGTTTATATGAGAAACTGTTGTTGATACATGGTTTAGTCTTTCTGTCTTAATTTTGGACAATTTTTATATCAGATGACAGAAGGAAACTTGTGGTTGAATGACACCGTTGGGTTTGTTCCTAAAAATTCTTGGGCCATAGATCCGTTTGGTTACTCATCTACCATGGCATATATTCTACGTCGAATGGGTTTTGACAACATGCTTATTCAGAGGACCCATTATGAGTTGAAGAAGGAACTAGCATGGCATAATAATTTAGAATACATATGGCGTCAAAGCTGGGATGCTGAGGAAAGTACTGATATATTTGTCCATATGATGCCCTTTTATTCATATGATATACCCCATACATGTGGTCCAGAGCCTGCCATATGTTGTCAGTTTGACTTTGCGCGCACACGTGGTTCTATTTATGAACTATGTCCATGGGGACAGTATCCTGTAGAGATCACTCAGGAAAATGTTCAGGAGAGGGCACTTAAATTACTGGACCAGTATAGGAAGAAATCTACTATATACCGAACAAATACTCTCCTTGTTCCTCTTGGAGATGATTTTCGCTATGTGACCACTGATGAAGCAGAAGCCCAGTTTAGAAATTACCAATTGTTATTTGACCATATTAATTCAAACCCCAGTTTGAATACAGAGGTAAAGTTTGGTACTTTGGAAGATTACTTCCAAACCCTTCGTGATGAAGCAGATAGAATAAATTACACGCATTCTGATGAAAGAGGGTCTGGCATAGTGGGAGGTTTTCCTTCTCTGTCAGGTGATTTCTTCACTTATGCTGATCGACAACAGGACTACTGGAGTGGCTATTATGTTTCACGACCATTCTTCAAGGCTGTTGATAGGGTGCTAGAGGAGACACTTCGTGCCACAGAAATGATGATGGCTCTAGTGCTTGGGTTTTGTCGGAGGCAAGTGTGTGAAAAACTTTCAATGGGGTTCTCCTATAAGTTGACTGCAGCTAGAAGGAACTTAGCTCTCTTTCAACATCATGATGGAGTAACTGGTACTGCAAAAGATCATGTGGTTACAGACTATGGGACTCGAATGCATACCTCACTGCAGGATTTGCAGATTTTTATGTCAAAAGCAATTGAAGCACTTCTTGGAATACGTTATGACAAATTGGATCATAGTATTGCCCGTTTTGAGCCGGCCTTGGTGAGACTAAAGTATGACGCCCAACCAGTTCATAGAGTAATCAATATTCAGGAGGGGACATACCAAACAGTAATCTTCTTTAATCCTTTGGAACAGATGAGAGAAGAAGTTGTGATGATGGTTGTTGACAGTCCTGACATTACTGTAGTTGATTCTAACTGGTCTTGTGTTAGAAGCCAAATTTCTCCTGAATTGCAGCATCAAAAAAGGAAGATCTTTACTGGGAAGCACCGCTTGTACTGGGAAGTCTCTGTTGCTGCAATGGGGCTGGAAACATATTATATTGGCAAGGGTTTTGTTGGTTGTGAAAAGGCTAGGCCTTCAAAGCTGAATGTTTTCTCCAAATCTAATTCAATTCCTTGTCCTCCTCCATACGCCTGCTCAAAAATTGAAACTGATGTGACTGAAATTGAGAATCAGCATCAAAAGCTTACTATAGATGTAAAGTATGGCTTGTTACAAAAGATAAGCTTCAAAAATGGCTCCCAGAATGTGGTAAACGAGGAAATTGGTATGTATTCAAGTACAAATAGTGGGGCATACTTGTTCAAGCCTGATGGTGACGCCCAATCTATTATTGAGGAAGGTGGGCAGCTACTGATCTCGGAGGGCCTTTTGATGCAGGAAGTATACTCTTATCCAATGACAGCATGGGAGAAAGCTCCCATCTCTCATAGCACCCGTATATACAATGGAGAGAATACTATCCAAGAGTTTGTCATTGAAAAGGAATATCATGTTGAGCTTCTAGGAGATGATTTTGATGACAAGGAGTTAATAGTTAGATATAAAACAGAAATTGATAACAAAAGGGTTTTTTATTCTGATTTAAATGGATTTCAGATGAGCCGAAGAGAAACTTATGATAAGATTCCAATCCAAGGCAATTACTACCCTATGCCTTCTCTTGCATTTATGCAGGGATCCAATGGTCAGCGGTTTTCTGTCCATTCCCGACAATCATTGGGTGTAGCAAACCTTAAAGAAGGATCGCTGGAAATTATGCTTGATCGTCGTTTGGTAAGAGATGATGGGCATGGTCTCGGACAAGGAGTGAAGGATAATCGTGTGATGAATGTTGTCTTCCACATCACTGTAGAATCCAACATTTCCTCCATTTCAAATTTGGCTTCTGGTTCTTTTCCTCTTAACCCCTCTCTTTCCTCTCACTGTGTTGCTGCTCACCTTAACTATCCATTACATGCATTCATTGCTAAGAAGTTACAGGAAATATCTGTGCAGCCACCACCTAGATATTTTTCTCCTCTGGCGGCTCCCTTGCCATGTGATTTGCATATAGTGAACTTCAAGGTTCCCAAGCCTTTAAAATTCTTGCAGCGACCATGTGAAGAATTAAGATTTGCTCTAATTTTGCACAGGCGACATTGGGATTCTTCCTACTGTCAAAAGGGAAGATCACAGTGCAGTAATCTGGCCAATGAGTCGGTGAATATCTTCAGCTTGTTCATGACTCCTGCTGTTTCGAAGGTTCAAGCAACTTCCTTAAATCTTTTGCATGATGACCCAGAGATGCTGGGATTAACAGAGCAATTTGGGGATCTTGCACAAGAGGGGCATGTTGACATATCTCCGATGGAAATTCAAGCCTACAAGTTGGAGTTCAAGCCACAAGAGTTCTAAACACTCATGACTGGGTCACCGTTGCTGCTGATTTGAACTGGGTAAATTCCAAAGAACTGATTTTTGTCACTGCTTCATTGCTGATAAGGATGAATTGTTCCTGCCTAGACTTCCGCCTCATCTGTGGGGTTGAACGTTGGTGCAGGCGAGAGATTTTCAGCAAGCCTCTGTTTGGAGTGAGGCTCTTCCCCTATTTTCCCATCATTCCGAACAAAGGCTTAATGTTTATACTTGGTGGATGTTACAGAAGTTGCATCGATTGAGGAAGAGTTCGTAATTTGTAATTTTAAAAATATGAATGGGATTTTAACATCTAAACCCTTGGAGCAAAACAAAGAAGCCTTTCACTCTCTTTAGGGGCTAGTGATTCATGTACATATTTATTACTTGTATCTATGAGAAGAAACACGTTCTGTGTGTCCAGTGAACACTACCACTAAACTCGTGTCATGGATACAGGCTAGTAGAATCAATTGTAGTTTGTCCGCTCTTTAATCCCTAGTCTCATATGCTGATCTGTGGATCAGCGCTTATTAAATTGTGTTAAACAAAATTGTTGAATATTTGACGAGGATTTGTTAATGGAGGAAATATGTATCATTATATGTTAATTGTATGTACATCGTCAAATTTCTTAATTAACAAATGATATTAAGATTTCTTTTGTTACACTCCACCGTCTAACTCACTAACAATGTCAATTCACGAATCATAAAAATATTGATTAAAGGTCAAATAAGAGCCTTTTTCTGTTTTTTGGTAAAATATACATCTCATAATTTTTGACACCTATACACACTTCTAAAACTAAGATATCTTGACTCAATGAATACAAATTTAAACAATTGAATTTCCCATAAAAATTCTTAACCCGATGATGAATCTAAATTTGTTAGTTATTTTGATGCAACCAAGCATTCAAATATTCGAGACTTTAAAATTTTTAATTTTTAAAGCATTGATTTTTCTATACTTGTTAATTTTTTATAACAATACTTGTTAATTAGTAAAACACGATGATGATTTTCTATTCTCTTCACTTCACCACTGCTCTTTTTTTTTTCTGTCCAGAGGAGCATTTCGCATGAAAAATGTTCAACTTACAAGTTACCTAAGTAGTTCAATTCATATTTATCAATATGCATGATATAACAACATTTTGTACTATATAAATGCCATTATCGTACTGCTATCAAGCATACAAGAATTTATAATTTTGAATACATATATAAAGTTACATATTATTGAAGGTATTACAAACAAACATATCTAATAGATAAAAGATAAAACATGATTTAAGAAAAAATATCAAGAAATAAAACAATAAATATTACAAGATTTGTTAAGTATATAAAAGAACATGAGAAATGAGCAACGTTATTTATCACTTATAAATATTGCAATTTGTTATAAATTTTATCACACATATATTGATAATATTGATATTTATCATGATCAATCATGCATAATTTACAACCATCAAATAGGATACATTCTAGTGTTATATTCGCAACTCATTTGTATTGGGGTGCCGCTTATGCAAGAGAAACCAGTTGGCATCGATCGCTTGTCCTCATTGGATGAGATTAAATGGAACCCCCGAAGTCACCGATTCACTGGAGGCTCACAATTTCTTCAACCCAATTAAAAAAACTTTTATGATCTTAGAATATGTTTTCTTATTCTGGTTTGCATCCGACTTGGGTAGTAAGCCATATATACTAATTATATATTTATATATAATTATAGCACGCCGTCTTTAAACATACTATGCAGTGTATGTCTAGAAAAACTATACCTCGTTATTTCTAAACGTTGAAATTTTTCTGATTTTGCCAGTTGAGAATGTCAAATGCTTCGATTAGTTTGTGCTTCCGGGTTTTACAGGACGTTTGGGCTCGATTTCAGCATGGATTGGAATATTACTGTGTTTCTAGCACTATCTTTAAGAACCCTCTATTTGAACCCTCAATTTGAAGATTACGAAGATCAGACCATCAAATTCATTTGAACCTTACAAAAAATCTGTCTGCTGTAATGAAATAAATATTCGAAATTCTAGCCTAATAAATAAGTCGTTGCTATGATAGAACTTAAAAAAGTCTTTAGAAGGCAGTAAAACTATCTCCTGTGAGCATTATAAGATTATTTCGTCCTGTACACTGACATTGAGCGTCTTGTTGGGAAGAACAATGCTGCTGATCACCACCACCTCATCTTCAACCGTGACAGCTTCTCCTGAATATTTGTACGAAGAAATGCATCAAAAAACTGGATCTTGAAACCCACTGATGTGGAAGGAAGGGCAAAACTAGGATAAGATTTTCTTATGTATCTGTTATTAGTTTTTGTAATAAAAATTATGTTATGACTCAATCATGTGATGCTGAATAGTAAAGAAATATTGATTTGTCTTGAAATATAGAAGGCAAGGATGCGTACCCAGAATAGTTATTCCAAGCTTTGCCTTATAGTCCCCATCAGCCTGAACCATTCAATTGACAATTGATCAGCCACAGCAATCAGATATATTTGTAGGGGACATCAAATCACTAGGAAACTTAATTATCAGATGTGAAAGCGCTTCAGTATTCTCATGTTTAATGCGTCATTACTCATAACCTTGAGAACCATCAGATATTCATACATCTCGTATTCAAATAAATGGGTTTCTGAATACTTGGAAAGTTAAAATGGCCACTAAATAAATGCCAAAGGATTAATTAGCAAATTTCACAGGATGTGAGGACTGTTCAACTTTTTTCATATTACTCAAATTATTTTTTTTTCCGTTTGTTTGTTTATCCTCGAGAGCAAAATGTTATCACTAATTATAATGGAATGAGCTTGCCTGCACCCGCGACCATCTTCCAATTGATGACTTCCATCCCACAATAGAATTTATGATTACAGCATTTTCCTGTGAGGAGAAACAATACTTCTTCTTTATAAGTTGAAGAAAAATCAAACATTTTATACATCCAGCTCATTACCTTAATTTCAACATCATCCAAGATAATACAGCTGACTAGCCTAACACCAGCACCTACACGAGCGTTTGCTGATATGGAAACGTTGGGACCGATCTGCACAAGAATGAAAAAGCAAAAATTAGGTTTCAGGCTTATTTCTCTAGTCCAGAAAAGTGAACAACCTCAGACTTTTAGTTTTCAATGTTAATGTTCTAGTTTTACTTACAACCTACGCATTCATGAATGTTCTTGCCATTATCACTTTTTTTTTTTGCCAAATTCTTGCCATGATCACTTGTGCATGAAACAACCACTCAAATAATGAATTAATCCCATACTTCTACAAGGGCACCAATTCACCCATATATTAACTTTTTTGGGTGATGAGTGGGAGCTAACGAGAAAATTAAGTGTTTAGGATTACACTACAGATCTTTCCACCTTTGAAAAGTAATGCCAAAGCCATCACAAATTATCAACATGGTTTCCAAACCAACCTACCCTAGAGTGGATGAAGTTCTTCTCAGAGAGGCAGTTTTCCACTTTCGACATTTCCCATGACAATACTATTGAAGAAGAGGCAGTTTTCCACTTTCGACATTTCCCATAACAATACTATTGAAGAAGTCATAATTTCTCTTGGAAGGAAAAGGGGGAAGAATAACAGCTATATGAAAAAACAATCCAATCTGAGTCACAACTATGTACAGATCCGATGCACAAAACAGCTAAGCACAGCCTCACATAGATTAGACATGCTTGCCTCTTTATCAAGGTATAAGGTGTTGTTTCATTTTTAAATTAAATTTTTGCAACGCCAAAGAAACCCAAAAGCATCAGAATGTACGGATATCAATGAAAACTAGGTCTGGTCACGGAGTATGTTAAGATATAAGCTATGGCTTCTCTTTCAACAAAGGAAACACTATTACTAAGTTTTTTCCTTGTATGTTACTTCATAATCATCAGGTGATCCCAGAAAAGCACCAAGAGATTTACTTCTAAAAGCTTGTTGAGTTTTTCAAAAAATAAAGTACAGTGAATCTTGCCAAGTTTGAACCTTCTTTCTAGAATTACCTAACCTAACCCTGTTCCCGGTATTTAACATTATTATGCTATAGTTGATGGATGTTTACACTTTATCAAGGTGATGCTTACCAGCTGGTTCCTTTGCAGCGATCCACAATATCTTATAAAGATTTCTATCAAACAGCCCTTTTCAAAATAGTGACAATTTCATAACAAATGCAACACAAGAGTTTCCTAAAAGTCAACATTTTCAAGCAAAGATCCATAAATATTTCCTTATCATTTCAGAAGGCTTTTACTCTGTTTTAGGTAGTTATAGCACACGCATCAAAATATTAACTCCATTTTTCTTGGTTTGCATAAATGAAGGACGGGATTCTAAATCTTAAATAGGAAAGAATGGAACTACCTTCGCAGTTGCGTGTACTTTGGCAGATGGATGAATATATACATCACCGACGATTGTAGCATTCTTTTTACCATCTCCACTGGCCAAAAGATGGGGCAAAGTAAGACGGAATTGGGCAAGATACAACTCTGAGCATTTCAAAGACATTCTGTTCACGTCAAGTTAAAATCATTAGGCAGCGCCCAATGATGATCCAATAGTGAAGAGCTCAAGGCAATGTTATAATACCAAGGGCCTAAAGCAACCATACCCTGGAGTTTTGATTTGCTCCCAGAAATCCATTGTTTCATATGTATACAACTGTTTCTTTCCAGCAAGTGGAGAAAGTATATCTTGATCCAGTCTTACAAAATCTGCAGGAAAAGTCCTGCAGGAAGATGTGTAAAATTTTGGAGAAACTGAAGTTTTTAAAGGGCAACAAATGTATGAAGGATGACTGTGTTGGAAATAAAGTGATATATGTCATGATATTCACTGAAGAATCAATAATTAGAAGATAATAGGTCAGATATACTGTATGACAATGGACAACATTGCCTTTAACCCAGTACAGAGAAAATTCAAGTAATCAAGTGTCGACAGATCAGAGGCCAAAAGGTTGTTAAGATGTGTATCTGTGTATGTCTCAAAATAAAAAGAAAAAAGAATTTTATTGAAAATTTTGAAATTTGCAGTATTGGTCAACCTTGTGGTTGCAGCAGATTGGAGGGCTTCAAAACTGGAGGCACGGCGCAGATTAGCTGCAGACAACAAATTTGAGTCAGTTTCCAACAGTGGAAGTTTGCTATGCTTAATACAAAAACAAATTATCTAGATATCTTTGAAGTCTTTTAAGCAAAAGAAAGCAGAGTTTCCTGTTTTTATCAATACGTCAATTATAATGCAGCAGAGTTTTAAGAGTAATTATTTGATTGATTATACTGAACAGATATGCTTTTTGTCATATTAAGTATCCAAAGGTTTCTTTCCTAATCAAAAAGAAATAATTCATTCTGTAATCAGAGAAGGGTTGATTATACATTATATACATGTTTAACTTCAATCAAGTCACAATTTAATTGATACTTAAAACGAGAAGAACTGTGTTTGTTAGCTTACAATGCCTGCCAGGCGAATGTGGTAGTTGGTCTAGTCAGTATAATATTTTGGCACCACTGTAAAGATACGATATCAGTTCCCTATTCCTCTAGGATTGAAAAGAGAAGGCCACTTTGACACCAAATATATTTGAGTAATCAAGTTTAATGATAGAAATTAGAAATTAATACACAATCTATGCTTTATGAATAATATTCTGTAAAACGGAAAGCTGACTGCAGAAAAAATGAGTGTACAATCTGCAAGATTTGAAGGTACAATGAAACAAGAATGAAACAATACAGGTTTTATTTATTCAAATGCTATGAAAATCATACATGTCAATGTCAAGTTTGTTCATACTTGACTCGACATGTAATGTATACCAAAATCAACCTATGTATGCATGACACCTATTTGGTTGAGGATTGAAATTTTAATAGAACAAGACCAACCTCTGTCCTCCTGATTAATAGAGACATCTTGAATGACAGTAAAAATATCTGGAGTGAAAATATAGACACCACAATTTATCAAATCACTAACCTGCATGTTATCAAGAGCAATATAAGTTATACCAATGAAGCTGCAGCTATGGATTATTTCTGTGCAAAAGATAAAATGAAATGACGAGAAGAGAAGCAGACTAAACTATATACTCACAAAAGTCTCAGGTTTCTCTGTATAATGCAGCAGTTCATTAGTGATTGGATCAGCAACCAATTCACCAAACTGACTGGCTGCTTCAGCAGAAACCTACAGACAGAAATGGGCCCCCCAAAAATGGAGAAAAAATGGATTTCAGTGAAGCATGAGGATGTACATTTACAGAGACACACCTCTATTCATATGCATTGGCAAGTATATATAGATATGAGTAGTTTTATTGGATTCAGTCTGCACCAACCTTGATTACTAGCATTGTCCCTATTCCACCATATTTTTTATGGGCCTCTGTCAAAGGAAACAAGAAGTGATTCAGCAGCGCCACACTTCTAATGAAGTGCTATAATGTAACTGTGAAACACTTACCAAGCATGGTTGAGAGTGGAAAACTGCAGCAAACATCAAAATTTAGCAGGAAAATATGTGACTGCAATCAAAATGGTATAAGAATTTAAGCATGTAGCATTCTGATGTCAATCCCCTATAAAGGAAAATTAGCCAAAAGAGCAGTATTTTAACTGGGTTGTCTTCCATGATGACATCTCTGAAGTAATGTAGGCCACCAGCTGAACCATGTGGTTTATCCTCCTTCAAATACCTAGATGTACAACATCGGCAACACTGTTAAGTAAGATGTAGTCTTTAACAGAGCTTGCAAGCTCACCTACAAAAACTTCACAGTGATGCAGTAATCACCTTGCTGGTAACTTCAGTTCATTCGAAATTGAAGAGACATATAATGCAAAATCTCGCTCCTCAAAGAATCCAATCAAAAATATTTGAGCCAAATTGGGTATCTGTAGAAGACAAATCAGTCAGTAACAATTTAACGAATTCATACTTAAGTCATGCGAATTGGTTTCAATCTGAATGCGTGTTTCCACTTTATCAGCTTCAAAGCTGATTTAATTTGTGAAATTTTATACTAACAGAGCCAAATCTGATGAAGCAATAGGAAATATCAAGAACCAAAAAAAAGATACCAATCAACATTCGAATTGCAATTTCTTTGCAGTTTTCTCAATCTACTTAGGAACCGAGTCAATGTGTTTGAGCAGTGAGAAAGAAGCAAACCCTTTTACAAGCAGAAATAGGATGTTGAACCATTGGCTGACCAGCCAAGGGGAAAAGGGGTTTGGGAACATTGAATGAAAGAGGCCGAAATCTAGTGCCTGCAGAGATAGTTGAACAAAGTTACACAGAGAACCCCAAATCCCACAGGAGAGACGAGTTATATAACAAGCATAGCCAATACCTTTAGTGGGTCCGCCCACCATTATCACAGCAACCACCTTCTCAGAGCTTTCCATAGCCAAAGCTCAGATATTTACCTCATAAACCAAATAGTATATCAAGAGGTTCAAATTGGCTGCTGGAAAAAATTGAAGAGAAACCGATATGAAAGATACCAAATACAGGGGCTGTTTCCCTTCAATTGTGGCGTTTTCTTGTTCTTGAACTCGGGGACGGAGCTTGCTCAGCTCACTTTGCACTTCGAGACAAAGGTAGGTGGCCTTTTTTTCCCTATTGGCGTCTTTTCGTAGCTGCCTCCAGCCTGACGGTTATCAAGTCAGATCGGAGTTGCGTACGATGAAGAAATAGAAGTCAGCGCTCGAACGCAAATTTTGGTCATGCGGCTTCTTAGCTACATTCATATACACACACAGACATGTGTTTTACAATTTGATTTTTCAAATACACGTGTTATATATATATATATATATGCGTGTGTGTTTTATAATCTTTATCAAGCATTAAATCTATGAGGCCATAATTAATTTTTGAATTGAATCTTATTTCTAATGAAAAAATAAATTAAATTGAATTAAATAATATTGTATAAAGTTCATTGGGTGAGAGTTACCCAAAAAAAAGAAGTTCATTGAGAGAGAATTCTCATAATCTGAACTGTAACTGAGAATTTTATATTCTCTTTAATTAAGAATATTATTTTTGTAGAATCCTTTTGAATGAGTTTTGATCCACTGTTGTGTCCCCAACTCCGTTTCTTCTTTATATATATATAGGTAAACCCTGTATACTTACTTATGTGGACTGTAGCAAGCAAAACCAAAACCATTCTCCAAGTGCTTATGTGGCGTAACGGTGGCCCAAATGACGAGGTTGGGGTGGAGCAAATGACTTCTCTTGGATTGGATTCAGGGGCGGACTTTTGACAAATAGTATATATTTTGTATTATTAATTTAATTTTTTAATACTTATCATAATTAATTTTTTAAAATATTCTTATAACTTAAAAAAATATGAAATGATAAATTATGTGTATATATATAAAGTAAAATGATAAATTTGTAAATTAATTTTTCAAAATATATATAAAGAGAAACCATATATGTAATATATTAATTTTAAGAAAAATTATAAAAAAACATATTAAAAGTTTATATTTTCAATACATTTATATATAAATTTTATATTTTATTTCTTTTTAAATACATCAATAATAAATATTGTACATATATATATGTTTTATTTATTTATTTATTATTTGTAATATATGAGTTTATATATGTGTATATATGTATTACATTATTATGTTTAATTTTATATTAATGTGTTTATATATATATATATATATAAGGAAAGGGAGAAGGAGGGGGGGCCACGGCCCCTCCCAAACTATACGTGTGTCCGCCATTGATTGGATTATATAACCTTGGCAGATAGTAATTAAGATGCATGCAATGTCATGTACTTTAACCCAAATCTTTGTATTGATTTCCTCTCCATCGCCATCTTCATCTGTTCACTAAAACTCATACATTCTGCGTCTTCACCAACAGGATATGTAGGCGGAAAGCTCACTGCTTCACCATCCCATTCCCACTGTACTTCAAATTAATTAAGAATCCACAGTGACATTATCATCCCAACCAATTAACCACATGCTCTCTTTTCCTTGCTACAACAACAGACATAATTTCAGTGTGTGCGTCGGTTTTGACAGAATGTGAAATGGATGGGCCCTTGGGCTCCATGAATCCAACAAATCCTGGGTCTTCTTCTGTCAGCCAACCAAAAACAGAAATCTCATATTTGATCAGCAGGGAAGATGAGTTCTGGAAAGTCCTGGTTGTTATGGACTCACCTGAAGCGGTTAATATAAAAAATAAGGGCCTTTTTTTTTTAAAAAAAAATCTTTTGGTTAAGAAAATAAGGAGTAGATACCCTCCCACTCATGACTGTAAAACTATACCACTACATAGAGCTTCACGCCAATAAAAAAAACAAGGAGACCTTAGGGAAAGGAAGTTGGCCATCGAGCCCAAGCCCAAATAAACGTTGTTTGATAGTGAAATCAAACCCAAGTGTTTTTTGTTGTTGCATTTACATATATTATCGAAGTTTTTTTTTTCAGAATTGTCAAAGTTCACAAAAAAAGATAAATTAAATTTGCACTCAGCTTATTGCTTCTATTTTATCAAAATCAGTTTTCATTTTTTCAAACATTCATCATATGGTAGTCAAAACTCAAAAGTACTGTTGTTGTATTATTGGCCACGATATACTGCCAAAAGAAAAGTATTGGTAACAAACAATACTGCCAAAAGAAAAGTATTGGTCACAGGTCCTTTAAGTCATGACTTATCGTGGTCCAGAAAACGTCATGAATTAGATTACGTCCCCGTTATTGTTATTGTTCTTGTTGTTGTTGTTTTTAATCATGTTCTATTTAAATTTTAGAAAAAAAGAATTCTATTTCTTATTTTCCAGCTTTGTACAAAATATGCTTATTATTATTATTAAAACTATATAAGATGTTGCACTTGCACATGTCAATCACATCACTAATTTAAAACTAACTTAAACATACTAATTTTATTGTTCTAACAGATTAATTAAGATCTGAGTTATAAATTATAATAAAATTATGTTATATTTTAAATTGGTTCCTTTACAACAATTAGAAATTAGATCTTTTATAATTATATAAGTAGAGGTGAGAGACACATTAAAAAGTGAAATCATTTGTGCAGTTTATTTTCTTATAATTATATATTTTTTTTAAAAAATTATTTGTTATATTATATGTGATGAAAATGAATTTATATCAGGAATAAAACCTTACTCCAAAGGATTTTGAATTTTGTGGATAGAAAAAATTAAGTTAATAAAGCTATTGCTATTTCTAGTTAAACTTGAGAATGCTTAAATATGGCATGATAATATTAAATGTTAGGTAATTTTATAAAAAAAATATTACTTTGAATGAGCAGAAAAAATATTAGAAAACGTATCCATGCAGATTAAAAAGGAGGAAAAACAACCCCACCAAAAAAAAACAATAGAGAAGGAAAAACAAAAACAAAAACAAAAACAAACGTACATGGTACAGAGGCAGGCGAACAAAGGAGATAAATAAATTAGAGCATGTTTCGCATCACTATTATATACAAATTTGGAGCATTAAACTTGGTTTGATGAAAATAAAATGTGTTTGACTCAATTTTTTAGTTCTATTGAAGAATCACTTTCAGAGGAAAACGGAGTTTTAATATAAACAGGTAAGGACATTTTTTTTGTTTTGCTTCTCTGTTTCCATCTATATTTATTTTAAAATCAAACAAAAATATATCAATAAAAATGAGAAAAAAAATGAAAGAATTAAGAAAATAAAATTTCTATAAAATTTCTCCTATTTATTAACCAGAATGTTTATTCAAAATTTTAATTTCCATAGACCATGACCTGTAAGAAAATGTTATATCAGATATACTATGTTCTCAATTAAATAAATAAAGATTAAATTTTAGTCAAAGAAAATTAAATTAATTATGAGATAGAGTTTAAGCTCAAATTAGAGGAAAATTATGAGTTTTGTCAAAACCAATTTTTAAATAAATTATCTAAATATAAATATGTTAGTGTAAAACTAATTTTTATCATAATTATGTTATAAAATCAATTTTATCAAAACTCATTTTTAACTAATTAAGAACTAAATGATCCCTTAGAAGAATTGCAGGCAGGTTGAGGGGCCAGCCTTTCCTTACGCATACTTGAGCAACTATAACAAACTGATCCCCTAGTCTCTCCTTTCCCTATCGCCATATATAGAGCGATAATACAAATTTAATTTGATGATCACCTTCTATCTCTACTCTGCTAATTAAACCTGAAAAGCAGTGGACTCAAACTATACGTACCATCATCTTCAGATACAATTAATACAATTATTTGATGCCTGCTGTTTCGCTTTTTGCTTCAAATAAATTAACCAAGGGATATATACTAGTGCAATACAACATACACTTAATTTGTTTTTATAACCCATCAGAATATATACATCCATCATATATATATATATATCACGTGCATTAATTACCTAATTAAGTACTCGATCGGTAATTTTCTTAACAATGTGGCCTCGTTCTGTGTGATGATATTGAACGGTGATACTGACATGATTAACTCCTTTTCATTTCTTGGGCTATTTTATATGCAGAAAGTAACTCTTCCTTCTTTTGAAGAAAGACACAAATTATTAAAGCAATGTGGTACCTTGTACACTAAAAACTAGTGTTATATGGTCAGTTTTAAGATCACGCACTTCAATAAAGGAAGAGACTTATCTCTTAGCACCTGATCTTGTCCATCAAAAAGGAGCCTTTAATTTCCGAAACCAATAATACCATACCCAGCTCATGCAACACACCTCCTTTCTCATGTTTAGTGGAAATTAAAGCAGATGGTCATCAGTGAATTCCTTTTGAATCTCTCATGATAGTGTCCCTCGCAATTATTTCATCCAAACCCATCACTTTTGATCCTAAAAAGCCTTCCCATTAATTAATTAATTATTATTCATCCATGCTGCTCCGTCTGCAACTTTATTCCTTTGCATGGATAACGCTCATCTCTCTTTCTCACTCTGATATTTCATCTCAATACCCTTCAGCTTAGCAGAGATTTCCATTCTAGCTCCCACTAATTTTAAGAATTTCGTACAGTACTTACTAGTGTTTTGAAATTTTGGTACTCAACTTTTCTATATATCCTTTTTCTCCTTTTGGAATCTCAGCTTTCTCCTTTTAAAAGGGAAAAAAAGAGGAACAATTTCTTGAATATTAATTTACGTAATCTTAGTGGGGGCTTTCATGGGATTGAGTTAGATTCGTACGTGAATACGTAATGGCAAGATTTAAAGCGTTGTAAATTATAGCTTTCGTAATCATACTTGGACATATATGTTTGGCGTGTTGGGATTCTTCAACAGACTTATTGTGGCGAGTTTTTGGTTTATATAGCTTTCATTTTTGTGTACTCTCAGTCCACTCACATATGTTTTGGTCATATATATACTACATAATTTAAAATTACAAGTTTTTCATCGTTGATTTTTACTTTGTTTACGAGAAGAGAAGAATAGATTGAATCAAATCAAACTAAAAAAAAAACTGTAGAATAAATAATCATGATGATTTTTCTTTAGCATGAAAAGCAATGCATGGATTGAATAATAATTGAACAATAGCAAGTACGTAAGCTTAAGTTATATAGTGTACTCACGCCAACCTTGGGTTCGTTGGATCGGTGAGAATTGTAACAAGACACAAGAATGCATAGCAGTCACTCAAGGAAGACACCCAGAAACTCAATCACCCACGACCACCATAAAGAACCAAAACATGAGACGTGGCACTTACAAATCGGTCCTGCGCATACATCGACATGTGGGCACTGTACATAATCAAAATAAAAGTGGTATCCATCTCACTGAAGCACCAAACAAGCAAATATGGCGAAAAGCATCTGCAACCTTTGCCTCCTGCTCATGATCATGTCTTGGATTTATAGGACTCTGTCTATAATTAACCTGTGTGTGTGTGTGTTTGTAGCGTGTGTGCGTGTGGCTGGCCCTGTGACTTCACGTGTTATAGTTTGTCCCTATAATGTTATTCTGCTCCTTAACGTAAAAGGCTAATCCACCTGCCAAGTGCAATTGGCGTGAGTGGTGACCCAACCTTTAGTAGCTGTGAATCCCATAATATCAGAAAATAAAAGGTGGATTGGGTAGCCAATTCGCTTTAAGCTCAAATGGTGGAAGGAAGGAACATAAAGAAGATAAAGTGATAATTGGAATGGCAAAGAAAGGCAGCCACAGAATATAGGAATCTTTTTTGAATTGTTGGAGCTTGATGGAGGATGACTTGCATGCATGCACATTCACATGCATGTATGGGGAACTTGAAAGTGCTTTGGTCCATTTGACCATTTGTCACTGACCATATAATCACATCATATCTCCTTCCAAGTTCTGATATTTGGAATATCCACCATGGATAAAGTGGCACAAAACATCAAGTTGTGGAAAGTGAGGACCATACAATACTATATCAACCAATAGATTTAAAGGAGAAAAACGTTTTAGAACTTACATGTGAAAATAATTCCCAATTATGACCAATTTTAAATATTTTTAACTCAAACAGATTGAATTCCCAATTAGTATTATTCATTTATAAATATTTTTCTATAAAAATTCCAAAATGTTTTTCTCCCAATATCTATTTAACATGGATTGGGATTAATTTTTATATTCAAATTATTAAATCAAGAAATATGTATTGTCTAACCTGCAAATGCTGATGAAAAAAATTTGGGCCTTTCTGATTCCCCACCGTGACACAATATTTGCTTGTCAGAATCACGTCAAAAGCTGAAGTTGACGGTAAAGATATAACTCTACTTTTTTTTGTTTTCTTAAATATTTTTTAAAAGGCGTATCTATAAGGGGCTGCTGCACTCATTACAAGCGTCACAGTTAACTTCAAGGATGTTCAACGGGACAATTATATATAAGAAGATACTAGAACAATAAATCTAACACCTAGTAACAACTTTTTGTTCCTGTAAAAGAGCTAAAGCCAAATCCTCTGCTATATATCCCTGAAAAGAATTGAGAGTATCTACTGACTGTACAGGCTGAAAAAGCCAAAGCTAAGTACGATATTATTAATTCACCTAGATACATACATGAACAAACAGAACCCCTTTTGGGTTCAATTCTTATTGCCTTCTTCTTTGTGGTCCTTTCAATAAACTTGAGAGTGCAGAAAAGCTTCATTCTGTGGGTGTATTCAATAATAATATGGCCGGCGGGCAGAGACCCCAGAGGTTCAACAAGTCGTGCATACTCCTCATAGGTAAATCTCATGCTCATGTTTAATTACTTTCTCATATTTCAACCTTATATATTACACTTAAATTGGGTTATGAATGAGAAAAGATAGAAAACTTCCCCATAAATGATTAATTCTCTTAAAAGGTCTATTATATAGGGTTATCCTTGGACTACTATTGGATCAGTAGTGGATCTGAACCCTTCCACTACATATCTTTTGATATCAGTAAAGGGCTAATTATCAGAAATTCATTTAACTGACATCAATTCCAATTAATGTTTGTTCTTGCCATATATATGTTTCTGTATGTAAGAGTATAAGAATATAACGTGTGTGTATGGATGATTGTGGGTTTATACATTAATATATATGTCAGCTATTGCTGGGATAGAGAGGTTTGCATTCAAGGGGGTGGCATCAAATTTAGTGACGTATCTAACAGATGTGGTGAAGATGAGCAATTCATCAGCAGCAAAGATGGTGAACAGCTGGTGTGGATTCACCTCCATCATGCCATTGCTTGTCGCCCCCATTTCTGACGCTTATTGCCACAAATATTCCACCATCATGGCCTCCTCTTTCCTCTACGTTGCCGTAAGTTACCCTCTCTCTCTACCACCTATATATATATACATATGTTTTTTTTCCATTTTTATTTCACAATATATATGTAAATTAACACAAACTCTATAGAATTTTTTTTTCACTGCAAAGTTTTCTGGGGTTTAAATTGATAGTGAACAAAGGGTGAGAATGTTCATAAAATTCATTTCATTCAAGAACTTTTACAGTATTAGTCTAGAAGATTTAGATTCCACCACCTTTCATTTCTTTTTCTTCTTCCATATTTGGCATCTTTGTTGTTTAATTAAACGTGGCTCACAAAAATACACGTGGCTAGTAATTGATTTTGTTGCATTATTATTGGATTAGATGTTCATGAACATGAAGGTATAGGAGTCTTTTTTGTCCCCAACAAGGAATTGGAGTCGGAGTCATGGTTTTACTAACCTTTTTTTATTCCTTTCATAACTGATTGATTATTTTTTTATAACCTCAAATTTGACATTAGAAATAGAAATGTAAAATACTAATTCGTCGTACGCTCAAACTATTTAAGATGGCTAGGAGTCCAAAACACTAATGTACAGACATGCGCTTTCTTATTTTTGCACGTAATGGTCGCTATAATTAAGATTTCTTCAAGAACTGTTATGCCTTAAAAAAAGTTGGATAGATGATAAGCAGTTTCGCGGAAGTAATCCAAGAGATTTTGTAATTAGGTGCACGGATTTGAATTTGTTGTTGTACGCAAAGATCAATAATAATATCTTGTTTTTATTTTCTTTAATACAGTTAAAATAGTTTTATTGGTTTTAATTGTAAGACATAAATATAAAAAGTATGGGGAGTAATCAGATCCTTTGAAAAGGAAAGTCTTTAAAGTTTAACGCAAAGTATGCTAATACTCTATATTTATCTTTCTTTATATTATAAAAGACACAATTTATATATAATACAAAATACTGTAGCATTCTTACTTCACTTCATGAAACATGAAGAATTCTCACTTGATTGGATCCAAATTTTAAATGTAACTACAATTAATTAGAGCAGCAAATCCTAATCTTCTACTGCTCACTTTAAAAAAAATGTTAATTACTATGGTAATTCCTGGCATATACTTTCATAGGAGGAAGTAACCTTTAAAGGATGTCATAGGAGCTTTCTTTATGAAGATTTTCTTTCATAAGAAATTGCAAAATAAAAAATCTGCTAAAACAACATGGAAACGGATGTTTCATTTAGTTTCGTATCCATCCTCGTACTCAGGGACTTGCAGCTTTGACAATAACAGCAGTAGGAAGGACAAGGCCTGATCGGCACAAGTCAATAATGCCATCTTCGGTTCTCACTTTGTCTCTCTACTTGATTTCATTGGGACAAGGTGGTTATAACCCTTCTCTCCAAGCATTTGGAGCAGACCAATTCGATGACGAAGAAGAACTGCCTTGTGGCAAGGACGATGAAAACTCCAACAAGAAGATGCTCTTCTTCCAGTGGTGGTACTTCGGCGTATGTGGCGGTAGCCTATTAGGGGTCACCATAATGTCCTATGTCCAAGACACCTTTGGCTGGGTACTAGGTTTCGCCATCCCTGCCATCTCAATGGCTCTCTCTATTCTGATTTTCTTATGCGGAAGCCCTATCTATTTGTACAAACAACACGACCATTCTAAAGCTAAGAAACCTTTGATCAACATAGTTCATGCTATCAAAGCTTCTGCTCTGAAATGCTTCCATTGTAGAACCACCCCACCCATTGACAAGTCTGAAGCGTCTGAGCTAGAGTAAGTTCCCACTTCCACATCTTACATGATCTTTCATGTTTTGGATACTATCCATTCGTCATGAAAAAGTTGATTTTCTTGTGAGACAGGCTGCAAGAGAAGTCCCTGTGTCATGAAAACTTGGACAACCTCATAAACATGAACGACAACATTCCCAAAAGGAGCTCGTTCATGGTTTCAAATGCCAAGGTTGTGCTTCGGCTTTTGCCAATATGGACAATGCTTCTGATGTTCGCAGTGATCTTCCAACAACCTGCGACGTTCTTCACAAAACAAGGCATGACTATGAAGAGGAACATCGGAGGCAACTTCAAGATCCCACCAGCCACACTCCAAAGTGCCATCACACTCTCCATTATCCTCCTAATGCCTCTGTACAACAGAGTGTTCATCCCACTGGCCCAGCTCATCACTCGACAGGACAAAGGCATCAGCGTGATGCAAAGGATGGGAATAGGAATGGTGCTTTCAATCATAGCCATGGTTATTGCAGCTCTGGTTGAAAGGAAGAGGCTTGAAATTGGGAGAGAAATGAGAACTGAAACGGTGCCGTTGAGCATATTCTGGCTGCTTCCGCAGTATATTCTTCTGGGGATTTCGGATATTTTCACCGTCGTGGGAATGCAGGAGTTCTTCTATAGTGAAGCTCCGATGACAATGAGGACAATGGGGATTGCATTGTACACAAGTGTTTTTGGGGTTGGAAGCTTTGTCAGTGCACTGTTGATCACGCTTGTGGAAGTCTTTACGAGCTCAAGAGGGAAAACCAGTTGGTTCTCTGATGATATGAATGAAGCACGCTTGGACAATTATTATTGGCTTCTTGTGTTGTTAAGTGGAGTAAGCTTCATTGTATATGTGTTGTTGTGTATATCTTACCACAGTAAGAGTACTGACTCACAGAATGAACATTGAGTTTTTCTTTCTTTTCTAGTGGTTTGCTTTTGGACCTACGTACTGTACTTGATTTCTAATGATAATGATGTGTGTGTGTATGTATGTTTTCTGCCTATGGATGTCCCTAGTTTTTTTTTTCTTTCTTTCTTTTTTAAATATAATTTTCTATTTTGTATTTTATCTGCTATAATGGAATATAAAGTAAGTTCCAGCAATAATATAATACAAGCAGAAAAGGCCCAAAAACCTGGAGAGACTCATAAAAGGCTGTTTTTTACCCCCTTCATGAGTGCCTTTTACATATTTCACTTTTGTATAATTATTCTCAATATCAATATCAATATATATAATCAAATTTTAATAGATATAAACAAATTTTTAAGAAGTTATACTATTTATTAACTATAAATAATATGATTCACTTTAAATCACATGTAATGTATGGGACTAACTTCTAATTTATTACTGTTAATCTTAATTTCTTTTTATCTCTACATTTTTTCAAAAGTTGATTCTTGCCATGCTCAAAGGTAAAATTTACATTTTCTTCAAGCTTTTCTTTTTGGCTAAAAAATTGTGTCGGATGAAAGAATTATCCCACTTCCATTTGGAATCTTTAGAAGGCAGATGAAGTGAAATCAGGTTATTCAAACCATTCAGAGGTAGTTGCAATTTACGAACAATAAAAAAATAATCTTATTCAGTGATGTGAAAGCCACTAAACAATCCCAATAATTGGAAGTCCGTAATAAAAGAAAATTATACAGAGGGAGCGTTGTCGCCAACAAACAGCTGCCTGTAGAAATTAAAATATCTCCTATCTTTCAGCACTCTTTGCCACAGCTCCAAATTCAACTATTAACGCTAACCAATCCCTAGTCCCAAACCATTTATGCTATGCAAATGTATATATTTTTGTATTACGGTCACATCTGTATTAAAGAATTGGTTATATATGACTTGACCTTGTGAATTTCATTAATCATCTAACCACACACATCGATCTCAGCTTATTTTAGATGTTCGGTTCTGTAGCTTTTATTGGCATTGTGATTGATTAAGAATGATCAACTAATCTTCCCAGCCATAACGGCAAATGTGCAGAGTATATTCTCAGAATCAACTTTTGCTGCTGGTCTTTCAATTTTTCTTCCCCTAACTTTCTAGGATATCAACCGATAGTTCACATAAATCATGCATAAAAAGAAAAAGCTCATCTGGTGTTTACTTCAAGTGATGCACTTATGCGAACATCATATCTACCTTCCCAAAATAAGTTCCAACTTAATTAGTTTCCTGAGATTTGAGAGTAACACTCAAAACTAATATCCTTAACCAAAATATAAGATAAAGCTAAAACTAGTAGTCTGTAAAAGTACTACATGAATGTCTGGTTGTGCATTCCAAGATGATGAAGCACATCAACAAATACAGATACTATTGTATATCATAGGATACAGAGCACGACAGCAGGGGATGGGGCACATTCCTATGATATAGACCACAGAGGTGGATGAAAGAAACGAATTGGCAGGTGCGGTTGATATCTACAGATATTTTACTTGATTCAGAGGAGACTATGTTCTACAATACATAGCATCTTCTGTACTCATTATTAAAGACAAAATCCACACCGATAGTTCTTTTCAACACTGCAGATGATGCATTCTGGAGGGAGAAGGGCTAGTGGCATGAACATCAGGAGCGGCAAATGCATGGAGCATACCTAGCCCAACTGAGCAGCTTCCAATAGTGCTTCTTCTTGCTTCTTTCAGGAGATTCAGCCAACTCTGACTCATTTCTTTTCAGCATCTCCCACATAACATGTATATCCCGATATTCAGAAGCCTTCACATCATGTCGTATCTTCAGTAATCCTGGACATTTTTCCAGACATCAACTCTAACATCAATCATTTGCAACTTCTCTCATAAAATTCTGGCATTAAGTTTCATTATCAAACAACAGAAACTAGTAATAATACTCTCATCCGTTGTTGTGTTAAGAAATTTAACCTAATAACCACTATATTTTAATGATTCAGTCCTCTATAACTATAACTTGAGACTCCTACTTAACTTCTCAAGTTTCCTATATTAAAGGCAATACGAACAATTGTCCAATGGTCCTTATACTTCTGCTTAGTATAGTCTTTGCAGGTATGCAATGAAAACGGAAGCTTGAAGCACATATGGAAAATTAACATCATCATAAAATTAACTCTCCGCAGGGTTCATATCAAGCACCAGAAACAGTTTCTTGCCAATTTTTTTCTCCCCTTATGAATCAGTACTCAATTAACCAAGCATGATGGTCTATCTCCATCATTGAGGAAATAGTCAAAATATTAACAGACAGCCTCCCTCCACCATAATTTTCCAAATTATTTAGCTATTATCGTTTCTTCCCCCTCCTTTATACACAAATAAAGAAGGAGAACATGCTCCATATAACCTGAGATATTAGTTTCCTCCCTCAGTAAGTCATGAAACACTGTCAAATGACTTCCTCACAAACATGTTTTAAACCGCAATTCCACGGCATCATAACCTTAACCAACAGCCTAGGTTGTAAATCAGTTACCATTCCAACTAATCATTAAGCAAAATCCCCAGGGACTTTAACAAGATGAGAGAAGACAGAAGCAATAGAGCTTCATCAACTCATGAGCTGCAAATTAGCATAACAAGATCCGAAGCGGGAGAGGAGGAGCTTACCAGTTTTGCGAATGCCGAGGCGGGTGGCGACGCTGATCCAAACACTGCGCATCGGGTGAATAAGCTTATCCCACCACTCCATCTGCCGCAGAAGGAGGAGACGCACGCGCAGATTGAGATCACCCTCACCACGATTTCAGAATGTTCAAACCCACAACCCCTCCTCTATCATTCCCACAAAAAGAAAAATTCAAAAAACAGCACAATTTAAATAAACAAAAGAAGAAAGAGTAGTCTTCATTTCATCAACAGAATCGTAACAATTAAAAAAGAAAAAGAAATTCAACAAACAAAACGAAAGGAACAGAATAAAGAGGGTGAAGTAACTAACTGCGGTGAAACTCGTTAGCTCTCCGTGTTCGTATTCTCCTTCGAAGAGAGATGTGAAGGATGTGCATCGTAAAGGAAGCATGAGCTCAACGACGCATGCCACGTGTCGAACTCTCAGATTTTGATGGTCAGGTCGTAATCGCGTTCGTTGTGACTTGTGACGTTGTGTGTTGTGATCGGGCTGTACACGTAGCGCCTTCCACCGCCTACGTGGAGATCCACTATTGGTGTTATTTTTCAATGGCTCTTAGGGCCACAGGGAAATTATTAGGTCCTCTAGTTGCACGTACGATTATAATTTTATCAGTCAATAATTGGGTCCTCCAGTTTCACGTACGGTTATAATTTTAGCAATAAATATTTTATGCTAATGGTTACATTACATATCATTAGATAAGTTAGTGAAAAAAAATGCATATCAATCAAAGGATATAAATTATAACGTACAAGAATTCTCATTTTTTTTTAAAGATCAGATTATTTCTTTATTTATTTATTCTATTAATCGTTGCACTCTACTATACCACATTATTTAGGGGTGTGCACGGGTCGGGCTGGGCCTGACCGGCCATCACCTCGGCCCGATGTCCGGCCCGTAACACTTCCCGGACCAACAAAATGGACCCGTGGCCCGGCCCAGCCCGATATGGCCCGATCCTTCATCAGGTCGGGACCGGGTCAATACCGGACCGGGTTTGGCCCGGCCCGGTATAAAAAAATAAAAAAAAATTTAATTTTTTAATAAAAATATAACTAATTTCATTTAAAATATATTCTTATAGGAAATAATATTAGGTTAAAAAGTAATATTTATCAGAATTATAAATACTCAACAATTATACATTATTTATTTTATATAATATTAAGTTATGAAATAAAATTAAAATTTGAAATAATAAAATGTATCTTTTATAATTATAAAATTAATTTATTACATGAGACATATGAAGGAAAAACAATTATATAAAATTATTCAATATTTTTAACAAATAAAAGAAAATGAGAAAATTGAAAAAAATATATATATATATACCGGGCCGGGCATGTGACTTGCCCGTGGCCCAGCCCAGCCCGGCCCGATCCTTTATTTGGTCCGATTCTGTTCCAGTTTGAGAAATTTTGTTTGGCTCGGCCCGGCTTGGCCACTCCAGACCCATTGAACACCCCTAATATCATTGACCAATGACTTGATGCATCCAAGAGGCATGTCGCTTTCATTATATTTTTTTTTATAAAAATTAATCTATTAAGCTCTGTTTGATATTCCGCATGGAAATGGTTCAATGGGAAGGCAATCCGTTGTACGAATATAATCATCATACTTTGGTTAACATTACTTAATTTTTTTTTAGTTTTTATTCACAATATAAAAGATATTTTTTCATATAAAAAATCAATTTCTTTCATTCCATTTTATTCTAACTATCAAATGGCGCCTAGTTTGTTTAATTATTCTTATTTCTAAATTAATCCTTATAATTTAATTTTTTTCTTAAAATCATTTTCTATATTTAGAGAGTATAGGCTCAAGTTGAAGTTATGTTACACTATACATAATCCATAAATAATGTGGCTTTCTATTTTTTTAAATATATTTTTATATTGATTTGTAATCTTTTCAAGTTAATGCCCTATCTGTTAAAAATATAACCAAAATATTAAAAATTGGATCAGTCATTAAACCAGTTGAGACACTAGTTTAAAGTTTAATGGTTCAACCGAATTGCACTAAAGTCCAATCGGTGTTAATAAAATCAATATATTTTAAATTTTATATGTTATATATTATATAAAAAAAATTTTAAAAACTATTATTAATAAGTTTTATAATTTAATATTAAAATCTAAATAAATTATTATTTATTTATAATCACATTTTGAATATAAAATAGTCAACTAATTATCTATTATTATATTATTTATTAAGTAAATTTATTATTATTAATAATTTTACCTCCTCTATACAAAATAATTTTATCTCAAAATAATACTTATACAATATTATAATAATGATAAAAAATAAATTTATACACAAAACATGTTATTTACCATTAAAAGTAATATTATTTCATTTTTAAATTAAAAAATTGGTCAGTTCAAACCTAATTGACAACCGATTTATGACCAATTTCACCAGTTTTTAATTGATTTCTACTTGTTCTTCTCTTTATCCAAACTAGACAAGACAGAGATTATTAGCCCCCAATTGAACTAATCCTTCTAGTTCAATTTTTTGTACATGAAATATAACCACTGAGTATCTGCTTGGATAACTAATGGAAGCTCTGAGAAGTGCTACTGTGATGCTATAATCATGTTTGCAATATTAATATACTATTTGGGTAAACATTAAAAAATTAAGGTATACTAGGATTCAACAGTTATACCATGTTTTTATAGAAGTGGAATTTTCTTGCTTATCAGGTGAGAGAATTAGGTTTGCCAATTTTTAATTATTTAATTAATAGGATTTTTCCCCAGAGGCAATTTAATTCCAAATATTTTAAATTCAAAGGTGATTTTGATAATAATATCCAAACAAAATCAATTATCTCCAAATCAATTTTTAGAAAAAAGTTTCCAAATAGAAATCACGATCAATTAAAATTACTTCTAATCAAAACTAATTTTTAAAATCACTTCTATCCAAAATCATCTTTTACAACTCTAATCCAAACGAGCACTGAAAGTACACATATGACCTGACACCATAAGAAACCGCCGATGTGATGATTAATTATATGTATAGCGGATTTGGATTGAAATAAATAGTGATTCAACGGCATATTTAATGACATAGAGCATGTTTGGATGCATTTCATAATTACTTATGGGTAGAAATAATTGCTTATTTAATTTAGAAAAGTTACCAAATATAACATGGATTTTAATAAATAATTATACCTCAAATAAGTGATTATGGGAAAATTTAACTTTTTCTGCTTATTATAATCATTTATTCTCTCATAATTACTTATTTCATTTTTTCTTCTCATTATTTACCCAATAATCACTTAAACCCTCAAAATCTAAACACATATATTTTCTTAAGATTACTTTTCAGCTAAAAACATCTAACAACATCCAAACACCCTGGTTATCACGTGATATTGGTTTCTTCCAATGGCCTTTCTTTTATTTTGAATAAAAAAATTTTTTTGATAAAATATTTTGAATAAAGACTTGTTCAAGCCTTCTCAACTTATTTTATCATCCAAAAAAAAACTAAATATAAATCACCCATCCTCATAATCAATTATAAAAAAATTAATCCAAACAAGCATATAGTTATCATGTAATTCTTATATATCTTCTCCGTGCAATTCCCCTCCTCTCTTTTTTCTTTGTCCCCTCTCATTCAACAACACTATTCAACCCAAACCTAAACTAGAGTCCAAATCCTCTCTTATGATTTTTTTTTCCTTTTACAGTCATGTAATTATGCTTTTTTTTTAATTTCTTCTCTCATATTGTGTAAGTGTTTCACTGTAAAAATTCAACTTTTACTTTGTAACTTTTTTATTTAAAAAAATATAAAAACTATACAATTGCAAAGATGCATGACTATTGGGAGTCGATTTTATCATTTATAAGCTTGAGCTTTTTTCAAAAAGGGCCAGAGGAGGGAGGAGGGAGGAAGGAGAGGATTCACAATAGAAGACCCTCTTCCTCTTTTTTTTTTTGGGTAACAAAGAAGGGAAAACAAAGTTAGTTCAGTCTAGGAGTAGTAACTCCCTGTAAATGATGATGAAGCTTGCTCAGTAGCTCAAAAGGAGGGTCCTGTAGCACATGAAGACCAAGATCGTGAGAGAGACTATAGGTCAAGAAAATCAGCACAAGTGTTTCCTTCACGATAGACGTGCCTTAAATCCACGAGCCAATTCTGCTGTAGGAGAAGTTTGATGTCTCTTACAAGGTTATGCAAGCATCCTTGTGGAATATCATCTTTCATGATAATGGAAATAGCACATTTACTGTTGGATTGGATTTGAACTTTCCTGTGACCAAGTTTCCAAGCAAGTTGGAGAGCATCATAAATAGCCCAAATTTCAACAAGAGTAATATTGTAGTCCCCAAGATTTCAAATGACGCCACAAATCCAGGAACCTGAATGATCACGCAAGAGGCCACCCTCACCAGCCAAGTTGACACTTTTTTTAACAGCACCATCACAATTACAAACAATCCACCCCTCAGGTAGCTTTAGCCATTGAACTCGTTTAATGGAACATTGTGTTTGCATGACAGAGGAGGAGTAGTCCTCATTAGCTAAGTCTATGGAGGCTGCTAAGGCAAGGATACTCGCCTTAATAGAGTAAATATCCTCATTTTCATTGGTAAAGATCAACTTATTTCTGGTATTCCAAAGCTTCCAACAAGCTATGCCAAAAATGGTACTCCAGTCTCCATGATTGTGACTTAAATTAGATTTAAGCCATACCTGAAAAGGTTAACGGTAGAAGGAGTTGCACAACTCATTGGGGACAAGAGATCGCCACAGTTGTCTAGCATAATTACAGCCCCTTAAGACATGGTCAATGGACTCAACAGAAGATTTACAAATCTGACAAGTATTATCATTGGACATATGCCTCCTAACTCTCTCATTGTTTGTCAAGAGAGCATTTCGAAGGACAAGCCAAATGAAGACGCGGACACGTTGAGGCCCGTGCCATTTCCAAGCTAGGTTCCATATACTATCCTCAGGAAGCCAATAGTTACTGCTTAACAATTGATAAGCGGAGCTAACAGAGAAGGTACTGTCATTAGAATTATTCCAGTAAATATGAGGGGCACCTTCTTCACCAGTTGGAGATTTAATACTTGCAATCTGCAAGATTGTGCGGTATGGGAGAGAGTCTTTGAAAAGAGACCAATTCCATTGGCCATCTTGGCTGACAAAATCTTTTATGGGTTTACAAAGCTCTTGGTCAGTAAGATCTTTGAAAGCCAAATTCCTCAGAGGTCCTAAGTCGCCAACCCAATAATCATTCCAAAAGGACAGCTGTTGACCATCACTAATACTCCAGATAACACCAAGATTGAGATCTGCCCAAATTTTAGAAAGACTAGTCCACAAGTGGGAGCGGAGTCGCTTATTAAAATGGTCCATAGAGTCATTTTTCCACCCATACTTTGTCCGAAGTACTTGAACCCATAAAAGATTGGGTTTGGATATGAGTTGAAAACCAAGCTTCATCAAGAAAGCATCATTTTGACAGTGAAGATCTTTAAGTCCACTGCCATTAATCCTCCCTTCCCTCTTTTCTTTTCGTTTTCCCACCCTTCCTCCACACTATCGGAAGCTGCAAGGTGAAATGAAGGCTTTCGACTCTGATAAATATTCATTATGTTTGGTCAATGCAATTTATAACAGAGTTTGAGTCATAATTAATTATCCTCTCATTTCACGAAAATCACCCCCCTTTCTTTTAGCTTATATAGTGTTTCCGCCTTTCCACTGGTTTCTTTAAAAAGTACTTATTTATAGAATTATAATTTTGTTACTAGTAACACTACTGATTTTTAGCCATGACAATTAGTATTAATTAATTATAAAAATAATTTATTAAATAAATTAATTAATTAAACTATTAAATTATTTAAATAATTAGTAATTAATAATTAAGTATTTTTGTGTACCTCATAAAAATATTTATAATAATAGATTTATTAAATTATATAACTAAAATACGATTATATATTCAATAATATTTAATAATTGATTATGTCGTTATTAAAGAGCTAAGCATAATTCTCAACAAATAAGATTGTGCCGTTAGAATTCCTTAACTAATTTTAAAATATAAGATACTTTTTCCATCCCATTTTATCTATCACTTTAAGGTTTTTCACACAAACTAATAAAATCATTAAATTATCTAGATTATAGTAAAATTTAATGATAATTTAATTACCAAAATATCATTAACTTAAATGTTAAAAGGTGACTTGTACTTTCCTACCATTGTCTTTAATAAAGGGTAAAATAATAATAAACATACTTAGTATTTTATTGGTAATATAAAATAATAGATAAATTAGGATATTTAAAATTTTTTAAAATAATAAATAAAATGAGACAGAAAGAGTAGCATAGAAGATAGCTGGTCCAAAAAAAAAACGCACTTATTTCTTTTATTTATTTTTTTATTTTACTTGAATTGAAGCAAACGGCAAGCCCCTGTGTTCTAATCTTAATATTTGAGGCCCATAAGTGATTTGAAAAAGTTTGAATTATAGACTGAATTAAAAATGAAGATGAACAATAGGAATTATTTTTTAAATTTTTATTCTAAAAATAAGTTTTATAATTCTCACTTTGACATGTTCAAGAGGATGGAAGGATGATAGTGGTTTATAACTTTCTCTTTTCAAGTTATTGTCACAATTAATCTTCAAAACAGTTTTACCAATATTAATAAAATCAATCATTTAAATTTATTAATTGTAGTGCACACCGTGCAGAAAAATATGAGGTAATATCCATTTGCGCTTATAAATGAGAGAGGCAATGCAGGTTGAAATGTGCATGGTCTCTGGCTTTTAATTTCAAGCCATGCGATGAATCCTGACAATAAGAAAGCGCTTTTTAACTTGCCTGTGTTTTACTTTTAAGAGGGAGTGACGACACTATACGTGAAGCTAATTGCATGAGTTTCAATCATGGAGGAAGGAATAGTGTACGAAATTATATGAACAAGCATTTAAATCGTATAAATATCACATGGTAGGAACTCAAATATAAAGTCGATCAGGACGTTGATGGTTTGTTTCAATTGGTTTAGTAGTGATATACCGTTTGTATCCAATAATCTAATAACTTATTTTAGTAAAATATATAGGTGTCCACTTTGTAACATAACCATTTAACAATAATATTTTTTTGAAAAAATATGAATGGATAAATAAAAGAAACAGGGCATACGGTTGAACAACAAGCGAACGTGTTGACTAGACGGGAAGGAAGTTCAGGCAATGAAGCATATTGTGGTTGTCCTTTAGTTTTTCAGTTATGCGTCAATGAACCTATTGTCTCAATATATTAAAGGATCAAAATACCCTTAAGATGGGAGAAATTACAAGGTTACGATAAGATCGAGGGGGCAACGTTAAGCTTGCAAGGCGACCTCCAGTTTCAGAAAATTAATGGAGGAAGGGGCTGCCTTAGGGAGTACTAGGCTGGCCAAGAAGGTTTCAAAATATTATTGCTGTTCAAGTACTCTGGGATAATGGGATTGATTGTTATGTATATATATAAGCACTGAGATTGATTACTTGTTTAATTTCTTGTTTCAGGGTGTTTCAAAGGCCGTGACAATACGATTAGCATTTCAGAGCCTAGGAATCGTGTACGGTGACATCGGAACATCACCATTGTACGTTCTGTCCAGCACATTCAGCAGTGGAATCAATGAAACCGAGGACATTTTAGGTGTTCTTTCTTTGATTTTCTACACCATCACGCTCCTTCCTCTCATTAAGTATGTCTGGATCGTTTTGCAAGCTACTGACAATGGCGAAGGTAATGAATATATATATGTTCGCATATATATAATCATACATATTAATTAATTACTAGAACAATAATGTATAACAATTTATAATTTCTCATAATTAATTAGCATGCATGTTGGACACATTCACAGGAGGGACGTTTGCATTGTATTCTCTGATATGTCGTTATGCGAAAGTGAGTTTGATACCAAATGGGCAAGAGGAAGACGCTGAGGTGTCAAATTATCGTCTGGAGCGGGCAGATAGCAGGACAAAGAGGGCTTCAGGAATCAAGTCTTCATTGGAGAGAAGCCATTATGCCAAGCTCATTCTCTTGATAGTCACTCTCCTTGGTACCTCCATGGTCATTGGTGATGGAGTCCTCACTCCTTGCATCTCTGGTTTGTCACTATTTTCCATCTTTCATCCTAAATGCCAAAATACATATTGCTTTAATTTGTCTAAATTTATGACCATCATTTTCACTTGCTGCAGTTTTGTCTGCCGTTGGAGGCATTAAGAGGGCAACTCCATCAGTTACAGATGGTATATATATATTTATTTATTTACGCGCAAGGCAATCTATTGCTTACCCTAATATATATATATATATATAGAGAGAGAGAGAGAGAGAGAGAGAGAGTTCTGTAACAAATGTACGATCATGTAATTAATTTCTATTGTTTGTTCACAGATGTTGTGGTTTGGATATCTATAGTCATCCTCGTCCTCTTGTTTGCGGTTCAAAGATTTGGAACTGATAAAGTGGGATCCAGCTTTGCTCCGATTCTCTTTCTGTGGTTTATCTGTATTGCAAGCATCGGTCTTTATAATTTCATCAAGTATGAACCGTCGGTCATTAAAGCAGTTAATCCTTATTATATTGTAAAATACTTCCAAAAGAACAAGACGGAAGCATGGATTTCTCTTGGAGGCATTGTGATGTGCATAACAGGTTCCATATTATAGCTTTCGTTCCTCAATATATATAGATTCAACCTCAATAACCTTTTAATATGCAAAAAAGTAATCTTGTAATCTTGTGCTAGCCATGAGTAATAATGACATCAAGGGTTGGTGGAAATTGCATGCAGGAGCTGAAGCCATGTTTGCCGATGTGGGACATTTCTCTGTGAAGGCTATACAGATAAGTACGTGCTCTGTTGTTTACCCTTCTCTCATGATAGGCTACGCTGGACAAGCCTCCTATCTTCGCAAACATCCGGAAAATGTTGCTGACACCTTCTACAAGTCCATACCAGGTAATTCAGTTTAATATTCTATTAATCTAGCTAGTCCCCAAACAAAACTCCTTGTGTTACACTGATCGAATAGTAATTAATGAATAATATATAATGGGTAAATGTTTTACAGGTCCTTTGTATTGGCCAATGTTTGTAATTGCAATTTTGGCCGCAATCATAGCTTCTCAAGCCTTGATCTCTGGAACTTTCTCTATAATCCAACAATCCCTCTCACTTGGTTGTTTTCCTCGCGTGAAGATAGTTCACACATCAGCCAAGCATGAAGGACAAGTTTACATCCCTGAAATCAACTACATCCTCATGATACTATGTGTCATCGTTACATTTGTGTTTAAATCCACCACAACAATTGGCAATGCCTATGGTAAATATCCCCGATGCTTCCCTACTCATACTTTTAGTCTTCTTTCACAATCTGAAACTGCTACCTTCTATACATGACGTAAACTTAATTATTTACGACGGAAACTCTCAGGGATCGCCGTGGTACTTGTAATGACTCTTACATCTGCTATGCTCGTGATAATCATGCTCATGATATGGAAGACCAACATGTTTCTCATCATCTGCTATATAGTTTTCATTGGCTTTGTGGAACTTATCTATCTAAGTTCAGTACTCTACAAATTTGATCAAGGAGGGTATCTTCCTCTTGCCTTCGCTTTGGTAGTGATGGCCATCATGTACGTTTGGAACGATGTTTATCGACAAAAATACTATTTCGAGATGAAACAGAAGATTTCTCCAGAAAGAATGAAGGACATAGTAGCTGAAGATACCCACTTGTGTCGGTTTCCTGGGTTGGCCATGTTCTACTCAGAGCTTGTGGAAGGCATCCCACCAATCTTCAAGCATTACGTGACGAACGTGCCAGCATTGCACTCGGTGCTCGTGTTTGTGTGCATCAAATCCTTACCAATCAGTAAAGTTCCCGTAGAAGAGAGGTTTCTCTTTAGCCGCGTAGATCCAAAAGAACTGAATATATTTCGGTGCATTGCAAGATATGGATACACGGATATACGCAATGAGAAAGAGCCATTTGAGAAGGTGCTGGCAGAGAAGCTGAAGGAATTTATTACGGAGGAAGCTTTGGAGAAGCAAGAGGATGCGAAGAGAGAGATTGAGAAGGTTGACGAGGCAGTGAAGGCAGGTATTGTTCACTTAGTAGGGGAGACTGATGTGATAGCGAGCAAAGGATCAAGTTTAGGGAAGAGGATGGTGATAGATTATGCTTACAATTTCTTGACAAAAAATCTGAGGCAAACCACCAAGGTGTTCGATATTCCGCACGAGCGGATGGTCAAAGTTGGAATGATTTATCACCTATAGCTACAACATAACTGCTCTTTGTCTGGGTCAAATTAAGTATGAGATATGGGTTAAAATTGATTGACATTTGCAAGAGGTCCTCTTCTCATGCTTTATTAATATTATTTCATAAAGAGAAAAGGATTTGGATGTTCCTCTGGAATGTGTATTGTAACTTTTTACGGCTTAACCTTATAGCCATGAAGGTCTCCCATCTGATTAGTGCGCCCCTTTTTTTGTGGGAATAAATATTAACGTGCTTTGATGAATGGACTAAAGATTTTCATTGAAATTTAACATTTAAGCAGGATCGTTCGTACCGGTATTTTCAGTTTTTCATTTTGCATCTCATTTCTCTCATCGGATCTGATTCACTGCCCCGGGAGAAATTAAGGAGCAAGAGATGCTGCTTTTAATACTTACCCGTTTGATTAATCCCTGTCTAATAAATTTCCACGTTGATGAGGTTGCAAAGAGATTCATTATGATCCAATCGTTCATCCCATATTCTTAAAACTGAAATATATGTTTGTCTTAGGTCAAAAAAGAAATACGCCATATGTTTGTCTATATATATATATATAAGAATTAATTCAATTTTATGAAATTTCAATAATAAATGTTTATTGTAAAAAGGAGAAAAATTCCTTATAAAATGTAGAAATTTTTCAATTAAAAAAAGTTTTTTTTTGGGAGTTGGTGAAAAACCGAAAATGTAGATATTTTGCGGGATGGTTTCTGGCCAAAAACGATATTTTGTGGGATGGTAGTGCCACTTGCGCTTCAGTCACACACAGACACATACGCTCGTTCAGTGTTGTACTGATAGGAGTAGGAAACGGGCAGGCAAGCAGATTAAATTGCATTTAATGTCCCTTGCATTCATTTTATTTAATGAAAAAAATATCTCTTGCATTCCTACACACATACATATATATTATATAGTGTGTGTGTGTGTGTATGATATATATATATATAATTGTATTAACAATTTATATTTATTATTTTTTAATTCAGATTCTTGTTTATTTTCTTTTTTATAATAATAATGAAGGAAGGATAAACATGAAGAGTAGAAAGGCATATTCGAGTTGACTTGTATTGAGCTGTTCAACAAAAGCTGGCCATCTTGATATTCATAGAGGTACTGGTACTGATTACTGATAACTACATCTCTCTTCTTTTTCAAACTTGTCAGGTCTCACAGTTTGAACTTTCTTCCTCCTTCTTTGGGAGACCCGCTCCCACACTGACATCTCTAATAATCCATAGATATTTTCCAATGGGAACGGATATGGTGCACTTCCTCAACACCGCGGAAAGGAAGTGCACCGCGTACACATCCTTTTTTATTAATATTTTCATAGGTTTGTGTCGTTTCATTTCGTTCGTCTATTTTTTTTAATAAATTTTTTCTGTATAATAACTAAATGAAGTACAACATTTTTTTACTAGTAAATATTTTTTTTCCTCCTTCATGAAAAAATATCAAATTTCAAATAATCATCAATTATAAAATAAAAAAATTGTTAGAAAAAATGAAAAATAAATTATATTTTTATATAACTAATGTTTCTAACGGATCCAATTATTATTGGATTAGATTCAATTACTAATATAATTTACTAATATCAAATATGATATTATTGGATTAGATTCAATTATTATTGGGTTCAATTTGGTTTTCTAATGTGATTTTTTTTTATTCATAATGTTTAAACTCTTGACCGTGAAATGAATTTCTTTCACTTATCCTATACTTAACTAATAAGAGAAAATGGGGACAGAAAATGCAAAAAATGAAAAAGTAAGGGGGGGAGGATTTTTCTCCCTTTAAACTTGGCTAAATAAGAGAAAATAAGGAGGAAAGAAAATTAACAAATTTCACATATATGATACTCCTAATATTTTTAGGAAAATATTTATATATAATAGAACTTATTAATCAATTATTCTATTATATTATTTACATAATTTTCATAATTAATACGGAATGAAATTAAAATTTAATGTTAATTTCAATTTTAATTTATAATTACTTTTTTCAATTTTAATTTTAATTTTAATTTAAAAAATTATAAACTAATTTTAAAATTTGAAATGTATAGCAGACAAATATTTACATCTAAAAAGCTTACCCTTGAATGAGAAAATGAGAGGAAGAAGAAGTGAAAGTAAGAGAAAGCATGAAAGTAAAAAACAAATACCTAGGTTGGAGAAAATTAAAATTAAATTATATTTTTATGCAACTATTTGGCATATGATACTAATGAATTAAATTTAAGTATTATTAGATTCAATATGGAAGCTCTCTCAATGTGATTTTTTCCATCCATAATGTTTAAACTTTCGATTTTACTTAAGAAAAAATGAATTTATTTTGCTTATCCTATACTTTGCTAAGAAGAGAAAATGAAGAACATGGAAAAGTGAGGGGGAAACTTTTTCCCTCTCTATATTTGACTAAATAGGGAAAAACAAGGAAGAAGAAAAATTGATTATTTCACAAGTATGGTAATACCCCTAATATTTTTTAAAAAATATTTACATATAATAAAACTTATTAATCTATTATTTTATCATATTATTTATATAATTTTCATAGTTAATACTGAATGAAATTAAAATATAATTTTTATTTCAATATTAATTTATAATTATTTTGTCTAATTTTAATTTTTATTTAAAACATTATAAAATAATTTTAAAATTTAAAATATATAACATACCAATATTTATATATCAAAGGCCTAGCGTTGAATGAGAAGATGAGAGAAAGAAAAATAAATGAAAAAGAAATACAAGTGGGAAAGTGAACAAAAATATCTAGGCAATTTTGAAAAGAGATTTTTCTCTTTTGAAATCTCTTAGTTCCAGGAGAGAAAAATTGGGGTAGAAAAACATATGAGAACTATATATCATTTTCCTCCCAATTTTCTTTCTCACATTTTTTTCATATCCAAATAAAGAAAAAATGCATTTCCCGCTTTTATTTTTTCTCTACTTTTCTTCCCCTTGTATTTTCCCCCATCTAAGTAAGGGGTTAAGGATAATTGAATTTTATGCTAAAATATTCATAATTTATATGGACTGTTATTAAAAGTGAACAATTCAACTTTATTTTATTTTTTACCTTTAATGTTTTTTTTAATTTGTATACATGCATGATATAAAAAATATAATTAGTAATAATTTTTTATTTCATACCAACTTGATTAGATTAAGTAAAATGACCTTAATTCTTCTTAAATATGGTTGAAAGTTTAAACATTATGAATGAAAAAGATCATGTTAGGAGAGCTATACTATTTGATTTGATAATTTTTAAATCTAATCCACTAGTACCGGTTATCATATAATTATATAAAAATGTAATTTATTATTATTATTTTTTCAATAACTTTTTATTTTACAGTTGATTATTGTTTAAATTGTTGATATTTTTTTAGGTAGGAGGGAAAAAATATTTACTAGTAAAAAGGTGTTTTACTTCATTTGATTACTGTGTCAAAAAATTTGAAAAAAAATAAAGAAAAAAAGAATGAAACGAAATGAAGCGTGGCATAAACCTATGAAAAAAACCAAAAAAGATGTGTAAGATGTGTGCACTCTCCATCCGCTCCCATTTTCCAAGACTACAAATCTATGGTCAAATTATTTGTTTTGAGCATATTTTCTTATTTACTGCATTGCACAGGTTGTCAAAAGAAAAATTATAGTATCACTAATGATGTACTGTTTGTATATACTCCATTTGTTCGTCCCAAAATTTGTACTGTATCCTGTTTTTAGTATAAAATTTCTTTATCTAAATCACATAGATTAAAAATAAGAGTTAAAATTAGTTAATTATCTTAATTTTTTTAAAAATAAAAATATTTTTTTAAAATACTATTATTTAATCTATTTATCTCTCTTTTGAATGAATTAAAAATGAATATTTTTAGAAATGTGTAATAAATACTGTCTTATACTTTAAAAAAATTAGTTTTATATTTAAGATGAAGGCAAAACGCTCTATATTTAAAATAAGAGAGAGTATTATTTAAGTTTTTAACACACAGATTAATAAATTATTAATTATATATTGATAAAAATATCCTCATTTAATTAATCTACATTATAACTAAAATAGAAAAAGAGAAAAGAGAATTATACTAATAAATGAAAGTATAGTTGGAAATGAAGTCTTAAAATTCTAAAATAATAAAAGTTTTGAACCTGAATGAGGTTAAAACAACAAAATTTGGAAATGGAAGAGTATATATTGATTTATTTTAACAAATTTATTTAAGAACTTCATATTTAAAATGGTATAACAAAATCTCTTTTGGAGTAAAATGTATCTTATTCATTTTCTTTTTATTAATTAATTTATAATTTAGATCATCTTCTATAATTAAAAGGAATTTGTTTAAAAAGAAAAAAAAAGAGGATGATTAAATAAAGAATAAAGTTTTATTGAATTTCATTCACTCATTCGTCTCCGTTTTATAATAAGATTATAGGTGTGTTTGGATTAAATTATATATAAGTAATTATGAAGATAAATACTTATTCATAATAGATTATAAGAATAAATGATTATGTCAAAAGTTATTTGTGTTTTGATATTTTTACCCCATAAGTGATTTTGAGAAATGAAATGTGTTTAAATATTGGGGTTTAAGTGATTATTATATGAATAATGAGAAGGAAAAGTGAAATAAGTGATTATGGGAGGATAAGTAATTATCATAAACAGAAAAAATCAGTTTCTTCCATAAGCACTTATTTGAGGTATAAGAGCCTATTTGAATTGACTTTTAAGTGATTATAAAGCAGAAAAAAGTGATTATGCTGCTAGTTTCCAAACACAATCCAGATCAAAATAATCACTTATGGCCATTTAAATGATTATTTCCATAAACTGTTTTTTTCAACTTATGATAATCACTTTTCTCTCATAATCACTTATTTCACTTTTTCTTCTCATTATCCACCCAATAATCACTTAAATCTCAATATCCAAACACATTTCTTTTCTCAAAATCACTTATGGGTTAAAAATATCCAAACACAATTCACTTTTGACATAATCATTTATTCTCATAATCTATTATAAATAATTACTTATCCTCATAATTACTTATATATAATCTAATCCAAACACTCACTAAGTGCTTATTAAAAAGCTGATTTGATTTGGTAACTACTATCACATAACCACTTATAAAATTCCATAATCACTTAAAATCGAAAGAGTTATTCTTTCTCGTTGAAACAAGATGTCTAAAATTTTCAGTCTCAACAAGATGCCTCTATTAAGTCTATTCTCTACTTTCGTATAAAAAAAAAAAAGTCTATTCTCTACTTAGATCCACCCATAATGCATTATAATGTAGTTTTTATTTATTTATCACATTTTAAGTAAATTTTTGTTTCTTTTTAATTTATTATTTTAAAATTTCAAGATAATATTAATTATTACTTTTTCACTTATATTTTCATCTATCATCTTAAAAGCTAAAAATAACATTAATTACTTTTTTTATCTATTTATTTCTATAAAGATATATTAGTAAATTTAAAAAAAACTCTAATATATTAATTGTATTTCTTAATTTGTATGATAAAACTTTAAATGATACTTAGAAAGAAATTGAGTATACATAACACTGCACTTAAATAATTATATCATCACTTACTGTGGACAAGAATGTGGAAGAATATTTATGTCATTAATTACACATGGAAAATTTTATATTATTTAAATTTTAAAATATAAATTCAACAAGTAATTTATTTAAATTTATATATTATCCACGTTGCAAAGACATCAAAATTCACACACAGAAGCGAGCCAAAAAGTTTAAGGAGTTGAAATAACAACTGAAACTAATAAATACAGTGATTTATATTACTTGTAATGTTAGAAATGATGAAAACACACGTTGATATGATACGTCATTGAATGTAAATATAAATTATATAAAAATAACAAAAATATATTTTACTTTAATAAAATTTATTTTTATATTAATTTAATAAACATTTAAAATGATATCTTTGAAAAATATTAAAATTTATATGAGACAAATTTGCTCCTTGTAACAAATTTTTCCACGTTCAATGAAAAGGACGAATGGGGGCATGATACGTGGGGGGGGGGGGAGAGAGAGAGAGAGTTTGAATACCTTGCAGAGAGGAGAGAGGCGGATGCGGTCTACAGAGTACAGACGCACAAACAGAAAAACGGCATTTGCAAGTGGTGTGAAAGATACAAAGCGGCCCAATTATTCACATGCGCTTTCTCGTCCCCACCTATCCCCATGTGATGTGAATAGCTGCTTCCTCCCTTCCATATTTGCTTTTGCATTACTTTTCATTTTTCAAACGCACAACCTTGTATTCTTTATACTGTCTCCTCGTACACAATTATATTTAAATGATTAAAAAATAGTTTATAAATAAATAATATAATAATTTATATTTATTATTATAAGTAAGTTATTTTTATAAATAAAATTACAATAATATATTTAGTTTAATGTTACGATGGGTGATATTTCATTATTTAAATTATATAAAAGAAAGAGATTGTGATGGAGAGAATTTTGGCCTGTTTGATTACAGTTTTTAGAAACCATTTTTTGTTTTTGAGAACAAAAAAATAGAAAAACCTATTTGATGTCGTTGCTTTTGCCAAAATGTTTTGGAAATTAAAAAATAAATTTGTGTTTTCAAAAAGAAAAAACAAGAAACACATTTTTTATGTTTTGTAGATGTTTTTATGATATCTTTTGTTCCCAAAATGTAAAAACACGGAGAACAGCCATTTCATTAATGGCATATTCATAATTTTTAGAAGCAGTTAATTTTCAGCATTCGGTCATCCTCTCCTGTTTTAGTTATGTATCATCATCCGATTTGGCCATCCTCCCCAACCCAGCATTCGGCTGTTTCAGCCTCAATCCATGCTTCTCCCGTTGGTTCCCTTGGCTGCTGTGATCACCCCATCCGTTGTAGTGCTGTGTCGCCGTCTTCTTACCTCGGTCTTTGTCGAGTTCATCATCTTTCTTGGTGAACATAGCTGATCTGGGTGCTTAGTAAAGTGATAGAGAAGGGAAGACCGCTGGAAATAGAAGAAGGCCGAAAATCGAAGAAAAATAGAAAGGAAATGAGAGTGAAGGAGAGAAGTTGAGAGGAGCGGTAGCTGACGCACTTGAATAGGAATGAAGGTTGTGTGTGTTAGCTGGATGAAGATAATAAAAGGAAGGTGTTGACTAAAGATATAAGAAAAAGATAGGGTTAGTCTTATTTTTTATTTATTTCTTATTTATTTTTTAAGGCAAAGAAATAATAAAAATGCTACATAATCCTAATAAAATGATCAAAATATCCTTAAATCTTCTACCTAAAAAGGTGAAATCAAAATAGATTAGGTAATAAAAATAATTAGCAATAAAATTAGACTATATTAATCTTAAGTAACTAAATTAATTTAAGTAAGCTCTAATTAAGTCTCATTTTTCTATTTCTTTTAATGCTATGTAATTTTTGACCAATCGCTTTTATATATTTAATATTTATTTTATATATTTTTATTTTACATATCATATAACTATTTTACAAATTACATTATTAATTATATAAATATTATTATTGAAACTACATTTAAAATTATGTCAATTTCAGTGTTATCTATGCGATTTATATTAGTAAAATATTCTATTAAAATTTTATTATTAAATTAGTTTAGTAATAACATATGGCTATTAAATTATAATAAAAATGTACCAATTATTGTAAACAATATTCACAAAATAAGTGAATCAAACAAATTTTTTATTTTTTTATTTTCAAAATAATTTTCTCAAATGATTTTTCTTTGTTTTTTTGTTTTTAAAAATAATTTTCAGAACATTGATTCAAACAGATTTTATTATTTTTTTGTTTTCAGAAATTGTTTTGGTAAACATTTCAACAAAACTGTTTTGAGAACATAAAAATAGAAAACACAATCAAACAGACCCTTCAAGTTTGTCAATCTAAAATTTTACCCTTTTGTTGTTTCTTCATAAGAATGTACAACATATTGTTAAACAAATACTATACCGCATATCAATTGTCATTGAAACAATGTATAGTCTGAATTTTATACCAATTGATATCTATAATTTGAACTCCATTCACTCACTATCGCACTATTAACTATTGAAGTTCTCCCTGATTATTCCCTCCATTTTTTTATATTATAAGTCCTTTTTAAGAATTTAGCATACATACTAAGAAATATATAACTAAGATGTCATAATTTTTTTAATTTCCTGATATGATTTTAGTTTAGTGATATTTATTATTCCATAATAATTTATTTCATTTATTATTTTCATTATCTACCTAATAATCACTTAATTACATTCAACTTTGAATGTAACAAAGAACAATGTTCCAATTTACAAAGTCGATGTGAGAATATTGCACTTTTCAAACTCAAGTTAAAGAACCTAGACTCTTAATTATATATTCCCTCTAATCCAAAATATAAGTCATATTTTAAGAGTTTATTTTGATAAAAAATAAAAGTCTCATTTAATAATTTTTACAGAATTAAATATTTTTTTTTCTACTTTGTCCTTATCTATAATTAAATATAGGAGATATAATAGACTTTAAATATAATGTATTAAATAGAGATATTATTGAAAATAATGTATTTTTTTTATAAATTTAATGAATAAAACTACTTATCTTGATTTCTATATAATTAATTAAATATGATTTATATTTTAAATAGGAGGGAGTAATAATTTATTTTCAAATACAATTAATTCCAAGGAACTGGGACAGTTCGGGTTGAATGGAATCAGAAATTGGTCCCGTATAAATAATTAATATCCGTTGACAAAAAAATTTATTAATATCCCAAGAATACTAACAAATATTTTTTAAAATATTAATATTTAAGTCGGTATTTTTAGACTATAACGCGTTTGTTTGTCTGGACAAAAATGGACGCTAAGAATACTGGAAACTACCCGAAATTTGAAAGCTTTAATTTAAATTTAAATACATTCTCCGATATATTGAATGAAAAATGAAATATACGGTTTATATTATAATTCGTAAATATTGTTATTTTAGTTTATTATGAATTTTACATTATTCATTGATATATTAATATTTTAAAATTCAAATAATCGCATACAACTTTTAAAACATATATATTTAGCGACTAAACTTTGCGTAGCATATTCTTTAGATAAATGTGGAACATTACAGATGCATATGGCGGCTAGGGGGTTTGTCATTTTCTCTTGATGGAAAAAACGAACGCACGAGTTATTGACTGTTGGTTCTTGACACCGTAACATAAACCAAATATGAAAATTGAAAATTACTCCCTCCCTTAGCTTTTTTCACATTTATACATTGCTCACCGTCAAAATAGTTGAAAAAAAAAATCCAGCTAGAATGTGAGTGATAATAAGACCAAGTTCATTTTTTCCCCTCAGTCCTGTTAAAGAAATAAATGGTTAATATTAAAATAAAACAATATTTTCACGCATTAGTTTTTTTGAAATATTATTTGGTACTTATATATTGAGAATTGAACGGAAACGATCTTTACAGAATCAGAGATCTCAGTTATCAATAATTAATTTTTAAAATTTGCATATTTTTGTATCTCTCTTTTTTCTCAAAATGTAAATACAATTATTTATATTTTTGCTGTCAAAATTTTCATATTCAAACCCTAAATCCTGTAATCAGGCTTTATATTATAAATAAATTAGCATGTACTTATTTCTTTTTCCAAAAATGTACTTATTACATTTTAACTAGACGAATAAAAAAAGTATAAAACAATTTTATCGCACGCAATAAATGTGAGAAGAACTGAAAAGTAAGTGATAATTTTTAAATTTTTTTTGGTCAACGATAATTTTTAAATTAACAGAAGAATAGCATTGGTGTTATATTCAGCTGGGGAGGTGGTCCAGGTGGAAAAGTATGACACGAATGACGCAGGGGTGGGACCAGCATGAGAAGAGTAAGAATGTAATAATTTGGGAAGTTGGGTTGCTTCCTCGTCCCTCCCTCTCACCCCGTCCTTCTATATATAACCCAGCTTCTTCATCCTCCCTTCCTTAACTTCTTAATAACTCCTCACCCACTCTTCTTTTCATACTCTAAGTGGTTTATATAAAAGTTTTCAGAATATATATCAATGGAAATGTGTTCCGGTGACACTGGTAAGCACGAAGCATCAATAGCTGTGCAGGACAACCAGACTGTTACAACTGATCATCCAAAGTTCGCCGCCGATGACCACCGTGATTGTTTCGACCTCGAATCGCACGGCTTTTCCCATTCCCATTCCTCCAAGGTACTATTTGTGCCTTCACTCTTCATCTTCTTCTTTCATTTCTACTTTACTTCTTTCCTAAGGTTTTGTTGATATATATATATATGTAGAGGCCGGCGATGTGGGTGGTGCTGCAGCTGGCGTTTCAGAGCATGGGAATAGTGTACGGAGATATCGGAACGTCGCCGTTGTACGTGTTCTCAAGTACTTTCCCCGAAGGCATCCACCACCACGATGAAATTTTGGGTGTCCTCTCTTTGATATTCTACACCCTCACCCTCATCCCTCTGTTCAAGTACGTCTTCGTCGTCCTTCGTGCCAATGACAACGGCGATGGTATGTGTGTGTGTGTGTATATATACATTTCCTCCTATATTATTTCACCCTCTCACCATTGTTCTCTCTTATTTTTATTTTCCTTGCACTTCTCTTCCCAAATACTCTAAATTAAATATTTCTATAAAATGTTTTAACACTTGTTTTCTAAATTTTGGCCATTATATATATATCGACTTTTTTTAATTTAATATTTTCATTAAAGTATTGTTAATCTTATTTTTATAAGAAATAATATGAAATTTAACACAGGCCTGCCGAACTTGAACTAAATAACTTAATTTCTTCCTTCATTATTATTATTATTTGCAGTTTATGTTATTCCGTACGTCTTTTGTGAAGCTGAGGTTGTTCCTGATCAGTTGATTGTTGCATTTCCTCTCTGGTTCCTTTTCTCCATGTAATTATTAGTAATTCCCACAACTTGGAGAAATATGAGACCCCTACTTTTTGTCAATTTGCATTCTAGTGGGAGGCTCGTAAGTCATAACTTTCGCTCACTCCCCAACTTAAGAAGTCATTCTTTTTATTTGAAAAGTCATCTTCCAACGTCGACTATGGTTGGTGACGAGGCAGTAACTGGCGAAAATTTACCTCGTTACATTCATCCATATTCCACAATTTCGTCAAGGAGTTGTGTAAGATAAGAATTACATAAACAGTTCTGCATTTATTATTTGGATTTTTAACTAACAGAAATATAAATATACAGGATAATTCTTTTTTTAAGAAAATTCATTCTTTCATGTGCAAGTCCTTACAAAATATTTCAATTGCTCAACTTTTTTTTTTTTATTTAGGTTGTTTAATTCGGATATTTATAATTAATTATAACTAGTCGTGAAACTATTTTTACTACTTTTTCAGGAGGGACATTCGCTTTGTACTCCCTGATATGTCGTTATGCTAAAGTGGGACTAATCCCAAACCAGCAAGCGGAAGATGCAGAAGTGTCTAATTATCAATTAGAGTTACCAAGCAGTGAAATGAAGAGGGCTTCATGGCTCAAATCAAAGCTAGAGAACACCCACTTCGCCAAGCTCTTCCTTTTATTCGCCACCATGCTTGGTACTTCCATGGTCATCGGCGACGGTGTTCTTACTCCTTGCATCTCTGGTATTTGTCCCCAGCTTCATTATTTCTTCATCATTAAACTAATGCCTTCTTTCTCATAAACTAATTAGTTTATATCATTAAACTTGATTGCAGTTTTGTCTGCTGTTGGAGGGATCAAGCAAGCTACTAGTGCCATGACAGACGGTAGGCCTACTACACAGTTTCTCAATTTTTGATGGTAGATTTAGTATTCTTGGCCAAAAGTTCAGGGCAATTTACTTCTGTTTGGTGATTTTTATGCAGATAAGGTTGTTTGGATATCAATAGTAATTCTAGTGGGGCTTTTCATGGTTCAGAGATTTGGAACTGATAAAGTTGGATACAGTTTTGCTCCCATTATCTGTCTGTGGTTCACCCTAAATGGAGGCATTGGTGTTTTCAATCTCATCAAGTATGATCCCACTGTCCTTAAAGCAATAAATCCAATGTATATAATAGATTACTTCAGCAGAAACAAAAAAGAAGCCTGGATTTCACTTGGTGGCGTTGTGCTCTCCATAACAGGTTCGTGTATAGATATAACATTATAACTCTCCACCATTAATTTCTCATCAATTATAATCTGACATTGAAAATTGCAGGAACCGAAGCAATGTTCGCTGATTTGGGACATTTCACAGTTCGTTCCATACAGATCAGTATGTGCTCTTTAACATACCCTGCCCTTCTCCTAGCTTACACAGGACAAGCCTCCTTTCTTCGCAAAAACAGCAATCTTGTTTCAGAGACCTTCTATAAGTCCATACCAGGTATATTTCATTACTTAAAACGATCACATTCTATGATCTGCTAATTAACGATGGAAAAATGTTTTGCAGGCCCTCTATATTGGCCAATGTTTGTCATAGCTGTTTTGGCATCAATCATAGCTTCTCAAGCCATGATCTCTGGGAGTTTCTCTATAATCCAACAATCTCTCTCACTTGGGTGCTTCCCTCGTGTGAAGATTGTTCATACATCGGCCAAGTATGAAGGACAAGTTTACATCCCTGAAATTAACTTCATCCTCATGGTAGCTTGTGTGGCCGTCACTGCGGCCTTCAAAACCACCACAAAAATTGGCAATGCCTACGGTAATCAATCTACTCACTTACCCACAGTTATTTAAGAGCCATAAAACTAAATTTCTAATGGCAAAATTGTTCCCACATGCAGGGATAGCAGTGGTGTTTGTAATGGTACTCACATCTGCTTTTCTTGTTCTGATCATGATCATGATATGGAAGACCCACATACTTCTGGTTATCAGTTATATCCTTGTCATCGGCTCCGTGGAGCTTCTTTATCTGAGCTCAGTGCTATACAAATTTGACCAAGGAGGATATCTTCCTCTTGCTTTTGCCGCTATTCTGATGACCATCATGTACGTTTGGAACAAAGTGTACCGAAGGAAGTACTACTACGAGCTGAATCATAAGATGTCTCTGCAGAAGCTCAAGGAGATAGCAACCAACTCTGACATCTGTCGAATACCTGGCCTGGCCATGTTCTACTCTGAGCTTGTCCATGGAATCCCTCCCATTTTCAAGCATTACGTAGCAAATGTGCCTGCTTTACACTCTGTTCTTGTCTTCGTGTCCATCAAGTCACTACCCATCAGCAAAGTTGCCATGGAAGAGAGGTTTCTTTTCTGCAGAGTGGAACCAAAGGAACTCAATGTGTTTCGCTGCGTTGCGAGGTACGGATACCACGATGTGAGGAACGAGCAAGAGCCTTTCGAGAGGGTGTTAGTGGAAAAGCTGAAGGAATTCATAGCAACAGAGTTTTGGATGTCTCAGAAAATGATCCCAAGTGGGGAAGCCCAAGGAAGTGGCGATGAAGTTGATGAAGCAGAACAAGTCGGAGATGAACAAAGATTCCTGCAAGAGGGTATTGAAAGAGAGATAGAGACGATCGAGAAGGCAACTAGAGAAGGAGTGGTTCACTTGATTGGGGAGAACGAGGTGATTGCTAGCAAAGGAGCAGGAATGTGGGATAGGATTTTGATAGATTATGCGTACAACTTCTTGAAGAGAAACGTGAGACAGAGTGGGAAGGTGTTCGATATTCCTCACAAGCGTATGGTCAAAGTGGGGATGAAATATGAGCTTTAGAATTTTTGGAGAAACTCTGATCGGTTCTTGACTCAAAAGTGGGAGTGTCAAATTGGGAGACAGAACCTACTTCTTACTGATTGTGGCATAATTGCAGCTTTAATATGAGTGTCTGCAGTATGTTTTAATTAGGCCAACTTCTTTATCATATATCTATGTATAATATAAGCTATTGATGTAGCCAATGCGGTTAGTATTATAGTTGCCAATCCATGAATTTAGACTCGGTGTAAAATTTGCTTCAATAGATCTGGACAGTTTAAATCACACTTAGACAGTTTAAAATATTTTTATTTTTTTATCTTTATTCGTTATCTTTTTAAGATAAAATTATTAATTTTTTTTAAAATTATATCGAAAATCTAGATCAATCCAGATTTGTTTCGCGACAGCGATATACTATTGTCACAACTTTCAGCAATAGTAGAAAATCCAAATCTCCAACCAATAGCATTATGACAAAATAAAAAAATTTCACTACTGAATACTAACCCATCACTCATGATTTTTTTGAAAACGAAATTTACTAAAGCTTTTGGTCGCTGCCACAGGCAACTCCTAATGGTCTGCGACTATGTGGCCCAACAACATCGGGCCTAACGTCTTAGTGCCTGTTTGGTTGTCATTTTTACAAATGTAATTGTACTTTTTAATCATCATTTTTTTTTTCATCCAAATAGCTTTTCACTAAATCACTCTACTTTTATCTAAACTTCATTTTTGTAAACAGTGATTATTTTAAAAGTACTTTTACAAAAAGGCAAATCAAACGGGCACTTAGACTGTAAACCATGAGAAAACAAAAATATTTACGTAGTTTTTTAGTGAAAAAGTAATTTCAACAAACACTAAAATGGTAATGGTGGTTGAGTCGAATAAAAGTGATTTAATATCTTTTAAATAAAGACATAAAATTTAAATTTTGAACTATAAACCATGAGAAAACAAAAATATGTTTCTCATTCACAAATTAAATGAAAGATGTTTTCTTAGTGAAAAAGTAATTTCATCAAACACTCAAATGGTGATTGAATCAAATAAAACTGATTCAATAACCCTTAAATAAAGTTATGAAATTCAAATTTTAAGCTACAAATCATGAGAAAACAAAAATTATATGCTTCTCATTCACAAATTAAATGAAAAAAATGTATCTTTAGTGAAAAAAGTAATTTCATCAAATATTGGAGGGTCATCAATGGTGGTTAAGTCAAATAAAAGTAACTCAATATATTTTAAATAAAGTAAAAAATTCAAATCTTATAAATAAAAGAAGTTATGTTGGGTGAGTTATCTTTAGACTAAGTAATATTTAAATTTAGATTAGTTGATAATAATGAATACTAATTTTGCCTATTCATTACAACTAGGGATACACCTTGTAATGCATTGGACAAAGTGGATTTTATTTCTTTTGATTGCCAAGGGGCTACGTACTATACCCCTCGCCTTGTAATAGTTTGATGCTTTAATTTGTGCTTTGGCACACTTTGAATTTAAAAAAAAGAAAAGGTCTCAATCAAGGTTACTTACTATTTAAATCATTTATAGTAAGTTGAATTCAACAAATATTTATTGCTATACCTAAATTGGATTAGTGAGAAGGGGCAATGGAAGCATTGAATACCAGAGGATGAAACGTTTGGAAAGATGAACATTAATTTGATGGAAAACAGATTACTTGAGAAGAAAGTAACTTTTGCAAAGGCAAAGTAGAGCATTATTAAAGTTCCTCTTGTTTTCCTGGATAGAAAACAGCGACTTCTGCTTCTGTATAAATGGTTCTCCCACGTCGTCATACATGTTATAGTCACCCTCCTAAAGAAAGCAATCTCACTTGCTTTTAGGCGCTCTCCTTTTCCTATACCCTCCCTTATATGATGAGTTAGTTAGCTTCATGTGAGAAACTGATCTCAACTTTGCTTATTCATAAATAAATTATCATAATAACACAATTGAAAGGGAAAAAAACAAGTAGTAGGCGGGTATGAATATGATAAGGGAGAAAAGTAAAAGTTGGACAGAGCAAATAATTATAAAGCCATGATAGTTATTTTAACTTCTTATTTAAATTTAGTTAAGATGTTTTCTTTTTAAAAGTTCATAGGAAAAAAGTTAAATATTATTATTATTTTGTTAATGTTAGACATGTTTATACAATGCTAATTTATTTTTTATGATTTATCTGTTTATACCTATGGTCATGTATAGTTGAGATCTTTTATTAGATTCAAATTTGTAACAGGATTGTTATAAAAAAAAATGTAATAGGATTGAGCAAGAGCATCCATAAAAAATGATTTAATTAATAGCAAAATCTAGAGGATAAAATTTTGAAAAATATTTGTAGATAAATTCATCCCAAATAAATACAAATAAAGAAATAATTTAAATATACTTGAGTGTAATAGGTTAGCAGCATCGTTTCTGCAAGCCAACTGAATACTTATCCATAATTGATAATTCATAGAGAAATAATTTAAAAAAAAAACCAATTTTAATAAAAAACGAGAAACCATATTCCATTGAGATTCAAACGCCAAGTGTTGAGCCCCACAACAACGAAAGCAAGGAGTGTGGCTCTCACAAATCTAGCGCAACAAGCGTTAAACTCAAAATCCTTTCTTTCACCATCGAGAGAATTTCCCTTTTATTATGGTATGTTTGGTAGGAAAGAGTTATTTTGAGGGAAATGGAAAGGAAGAAGGAAAAGGAGAGAGGAGTTCTATAAAAGGACTATTTTATACTTATAGAAAGTTTGAATGATGTGTACCAAACAAATTTCATAGGAATTTCTCTTTCATTCTTCCTTTCATGAAATCTCTTTCATGTGTACCAAACCTAGCCTTACTTCGGATTACTCTCTTTTTCTTGTGGCCTCTTGGTCCTCTCTCTCTCTCTCTCTCTCTCTCTTCTAGTCCTACTCAGTACAACTTTGCTGTCATGAAACTTCACCTCTCTCCTGTTGTAATACGAGGTAATCTATTTAATACCTTAACAAGTCTCATTTGCCCCTTGTTTTGTTTTCCTGTTTGCTTCTCTTTATAATCCATGTTCTCTGTTTTATTCTTTTCTTCTTTTCACCGCGAAGGAAGGAAAACAATCAGACAATTGAGGCTATTACCAGTACCCATTTCCCTAGGTCGATTTATACACGTGGGATTTTAACGTTCGAGGTTTAAGTTATTCCCTCAAGGTCACGTCTTTCTTCCAGTCATTCGTTGCATGGTTTGCATTTTTCTCTTTGATTCTATACAGTTATTTACTTCTGTTTTCAAGTTAATTACGATGGAATTAACCATGAATTATCACGTCAAGTCCACTCTGAATCTGTGATTGCTCAATTCATCGCTACCTGGTTGCCCGTAGTTTGTTTCATATAATCGTGCAGGTATTGAGTTCAAAAAAGTTATTTTTATTGTTGGGTTTCTTGGTTTTTTTTTTTTTCAATTGTTTGTTTCATCGGTGTTTAATTTCCATTCTAACAAGTTTTTATAGCGTAAAGGGCTGTTCCTAACATGCGAGTTAAAGTTTCGGAATGTCCTTTCTTGAGTTGTTCCTGCGCATTGATTCACATCACCTATTTTTTTCCCTCCATTTTTCTTGAGCATCGCGAGAAAAAACTTACAGGAAACATGTTTTGATGATATTTTCTGTAGTTATGTCGAAAATTTACTTGAATTTCTTGTAATTACATACTTAAAATCCAAGTGTTTTATCCTGAGATTCATAAACCTCGTGGTTATACTTAGTTGGCACGAAGGGTTAACTTATGCGGCTCAGTTTGTTCATTTGTGTGTGTGTGTGCGGCTCAGTTTGTTCATTTGTATTTTTTGGAATCGTTTGATGAGATATTCATGCAAATTTTAGTATATTTTGTTCAACTTATGGATGTGCTCCGTTATTAGCAGATGGATGTTCTTTGCTTGGATGACAGCAAAGAAGGCACTGAAAGGAAATCTTCTGGAGGGTCTCCTACTTCAGTTTCCCCTGATATGCAGGATAAATTTGGAGATCCTCAAGTGCTTCCTCGTGTTGGAGATCAATATCAAGCAGAAATTCCTCCATTACTTTCAGTACCTTGTTTTTCTGAAATTGTAAACAAGTTTGGAGATTCAGAAGTCATGGTGAATATGTCAGACTCACTGGGACTACCCATTTCTCTCATGTGGGCTTATTGCAAAGTTGAAAGTGGTCGGGAAGCTTTTGATTCTTTCATTAGTGAAGAAGGGCAGGTTATTTCTGAGAATGATTGTGCACAAGTCAAAGTTGAACCTCTGACTACTTCTCTTGCAGAAGGAAAAAATGTGACTGGATTTTTAAACCTTCAGTCTTCTTTTAAATGTGATAAGAAGGGTATTGATTCATACCCAAAATTGAATATTGAGTTGGATCAGGTAAACGACATGTATCTTATCCCTGGATCGCCAGTTGAATCTTGGACTATCATTGAATATGACAGTTTTCTCCTTGGCCTCTATGTCTTTGGGAAAAATTTTAATTTTGTAAAGAGATTTGTTGAGAGTAAAACTATGGGACACATACTGTCTTTCTATTATGGAAAGTTTTATAGGTCTGAAAGATATCAGCGATGGTCAGATTGTTGGAAGTTGAGAAATAAGCGGTGCATATATGGGCAGAAAATATTCACAGGATGGAGGCAGCAAGTATTGCTGTCAAGATTGTTTTCTCATGTGTCAAGAGAGTGTCAAAATACGTTGGTTGAGGTATCCCTTGGACATACTTTACTTTGCTAGTCATTATCATACATTATATAAACATGCACTTGAGTGAGTAATGTTCTTGTAGGATTAAAAGATTGTATATATATATATATATTGGCAATGACCACACAAGCAGCATTAAAGTTGTAATGGTAATCAAAATGTTTTAAAATCCTTATCTTAGTGCTTGTTACTTGTGTCGTTTATTTCTGATATATTAGATAACTTTCATTAGAGGTTGAATGTCACCGATCAACAAGCTTGAGATTTGCTAGATGCATGATGAGCCGGTCAGTAGTATGTTGTGCTTCAAGAGAAAAGGTAGCAATAAATAATGCTATAGGATATCTTACTTTTTTTATACAACTAGTTGTCATTGTGGTCATTGTGTTAGGATGCTTATCCTCACCTTCTATAGTTGTTACTTCCCCCTGTAATGCTGCATGACAATTGAGCCTCTAAATTTTTTATTGGGGCTTCGTTATAGTTGCTGATCAACTGTAATAGTTTAAGGCCAACAACATATCTACTCGTCTTCAACTTTCAATATCCTGAAGGGGCAATCTGAAATTTCCAGGAGGCTGTCTTTATGTTCTTCCTTGGAAAGAATTGAATGCAAATTGTTGTTTGTTATGTATTTCATCCCTCTCTCTCTTGGTATTACCCTAGGATTTTGGTTTCTTAGATAAACCTTTTGCAGTTGTTTCAAACTTGATGGTCATAGCATAGGTTTATTGTTCAATACTGCTGTAAGCCTGTAATCTTTCATGCGGGGTGTGAATAGGAAGTCTTGATCACCTGTTTATACATGATATTGTTGGCATTGTTTATCTTCATTTTTAGTGCTAATAAGGTATATGCTACACAATCATTCCTGCTTTAATGATATGACAATTCATTTCATTCGATGATGTTTGCCTGGAATACAGAGTAAGTGCTGTGAAGATAATGCAGTATCTGTATTGGACGGAGAGTTTGGATCTTAATCTAGAAAGGAGATCACAAATAGGGAAAATTGTGCTTAAATTTCACAGGGCCATTTCAGCATATGCTACTAAGCTGGCCTTTTTATCTTGTGTGTTTCTGTTTACTGTGTATTTGCTAAAGAGAAATAACAGTGTCTTCTGATTTTACATGAGATATTATTTGCTGCAGCTTTCTAGGAATTTTGTGGAGGGAAAGATGCCTTTTGAAGAATATGTACTTGCTTTAAAGGACACTGTTGGTGTTGGCACACTTATAGATGCTGTTGGTATTGGCAAAGGGAAGCATGATCTCACAGGCATTGCTGTTGAGCCAACAAAGATCAGTCATGTCTTCTCTATTCGTCCTGAAATTCCAATCGGCAAAGCTTGCTCCTCTCTCTCATCTGCAGACATAATCAAGTTGTTGACAGGAGGTTTTAGATTAAGCAAAGCTCGGTCAAGTGATCTCTTTTGGGAAGCTGTTTGGCCTCGTCTTTTAGCAAAAGGGTGGCACTCTGAGCAGCCTAAAGATTATATTGTTTCTGGTTCAAAACAATCTTTGGTTTTTCTTACTCCTGGTGTTAAGAAATTTTCAAGATGGAAACTGGTGAAAGGTAACCATTACTTTGATTCTGTAAGCGATGTGCTGAACAAAGTTGCATCTGACCCAGGGCTTCTTGATAATGAAATTCAAGGGGTTGAGGGCAGAGTAAATGGGGAGAATGGACAGGAGAAAGACAAACAGAACCGAGATGGTTTGTTAAATAAGCAGCAACGTCGTTACCTTCAACCTCTTACTTCAACTTGCAACCAAATGAAATTCACTATTGTGGATACCAGCATAGTATATGATTTGGAACAACGCAAAGTGAGAGAGCTGAGAAGCTTACCGTTTGAAACTCTAAATATATCCACTTTCATTAGCCATTCTTCTTGTGAATCTGAGCAAGATACATCTGAAGAAACAGAAGATCAATCCGAGCAAACTAATTCTTCTAGTCCTCCAGTGGAGTTTGCAGACAAGGGGACGAGCATGGAGTCAAAAGATTGTACTCCTATATCTGAAGCCCCGAATGCTGATGAACTGGATATAGAAGATCATAAATGTGGTTCTGGTCTGCATAATGAAGAGCATTCACAGGAGACCGATGAGTTCCATTTCATTCAAAATGTGACATCTAGTTGTTCTTCACACCCCATGAACCTTGAAGAACTTAGCCACTGCAATGAGAGCAGTCCTACAGACAAGAAGTTGGATTTAAATGAGCCTACTTCTTCATCAAATCCACGTGAACCTTCGGAGGGCTTGGTTCTTTCTGTGGATTTACAAAGTTTGTATTCCCCAAGTTCTCTGGCTAAAAGCAGTCCAAGGGGGAGCAATGAAGGCAGTGCTACTCAGAAGCACCAAGAAGGAGAAGAATGTGCAGAAAAACCGCAGACCAGAATGTTGATTGACTTGAACCTTCCTCACATTCCACCTGAGTTGGGAACTGATATGGAAACCGAAATGCCATCTTCTGTGATTGAACTGCAAAATAATGACAATCAATATGCAAGTACCTCATCCTCATCATATGAGAAAACCCGGCTCAATCAGACAGAGGAGCTTCCTATTGTTCATAAAGAGCAGCAACCTATTATTGCCAGTCGTCGCCAGAGTACAAGGAACCGGCCATTGACCACAAAAGCATTGGAAGCTCTGGAGTACAGCTTTCTTAACTCGAAGAGGAAGAGAAAGAATGTGGAATGCTCATACAATAACTCAAAGTCACAATGTTTTCGTGCAAGTGGTGGGAAAACTGTTAGTATTACCAGTAATAATGGCGCAGGTAATGTTATGGCAGACCCAAGAGCAGAGGAAGAGAATGAACTCCAGGCAAATAGCACAAGCAGTCTTAGTAGCGAGGCTCACTATAACTTGTGAAAGGACTGGGCTAGACACTTCTTAAAGGGCATCAAGTTCATAAAATATTTTTGAACTGCTCATAGTTTCATTGTTTGAAATGCTTCTATGATTATGCAAGAAGATCAAAGCTATCACAGCCTATACATGCTTTTTACAGAATGTGACACAATAAAAATTCATCCGATAAGTGGACCATATATTGATGAAACACGACGTTTCATATCAGACTGAAAGGAATCTTAATTGTGATTTGATCAGATCAGGTCTCAGCTCAGCTTTTCATTTCATGATTTAATTTGTGTGACTTCGGAAGCCTTAGCATAGACGGGGGCAAGTCAAAATTCTTGTAAGAGGGACTTGTAACTACCATAGATTTTCTCCTTATTGGCAGTGACCTCGTAATAATTATAGTTATTTGTTAGATTTTTATACATGGCATGAAATCTGTTCACTCCTTGAGTTATATAAGCTGTAAATAGCTCTGCTTGGATCTGATCAATGTAAGTCGACTATTTTTGGGAAAAGAAAATTCCATTCCTTTTTTGACTTACAAATTTGACTCGGTCAAATGATATTTGTTTTCTACCATGGAACTCCTAACATGTCAAGTTCCTAATTTTCCTCGCTGGTGTCTTAATCGCGTTAAGCAGACAAGGGTGTACAAGTTGACAGGAACAGAATGTACAGAAAATGAATGTTCTTTTTCTTTAAGCCTTCTCCTTAATGCTGGCCCCAAAGTAAATTGTTGCTTGATAGACATTCTCATGGCTCACGACTCGGTCAGAGAGGCCTGGTCCATTTGCAGGCCATTAGTTTAAACAAAGAGAAAATTGAGATTGAATTTAATCTAGAACAGCTTCCGTTCTAGTGCCATACTGATGTATTGTTCTTCAACTCAAGAACAACGTAGTCGTTGGTGAGCTAGATTGAAATGTACTTCCTCATTGTAATTTGTTTATTATAAACATTCCAATTATTCAGCACTAATTAATTTGATGCTTAAGATAATAGAATATTTATCGTCAATTTTTCAGCTCCTGAAGCTCCATGCAGGCTTGATGAGCGACTGAATAGTTTTAAAATCAATATTTTATATGTTCTTCACCTAATCAAAACACGTCCATATCAACGATTAATTAATATTAATTTTATGCATTATCTTTCCTTAGATAAACAAATTGTCAGAAAACTAATAAAATATACTCGATGGGAAAGAATAATCCATTATGATTGTCCTTGAGGTTGGTTTTTTCTATAGTGTTCCTTTGTCTATGTCGATTAGCAATGAGGTCAATTTATAATTATCAAAAATTGGAAACCAAAATTCTGCAAAGATGATTGAGAATTGGGTTTACCGCAAGATAATGAAGAAATTAATCTGTGGGATAGTAATTGATAACATCGTTGGGTGCCAAGCTGCTGTCGTTTCACTGTTGTACGGATGCATGGTTCATTCATCAAATATATCGATCTATATGATTGATGATTCCTACGAGGGATTCTTCGTCGTTTATCAAAAGTTTCAGATGAAAAAAAAGAGTATTTTCATTGACATGGCTTTCAAAATTCTTTGACTCAACATTTGAAGGTTAGCCCATGTTTGATATTCTGATCTCTGTCTCCTTGTTTGCTTCTTGTTTTAGTTAAGCGTATTGGAGCTACAAGGTTCAACATAAACAACGGACAGAAAGTCAGAAAGAAAAGAGATTTTTTTTTTCTATATATTTAATATTTAATTTCGATAGTGACTACTTCTGTTAATAATTATACAAAAAAATTATAAACAACCGCTTTTATCAACTGCGAAAAAGGATATATATATTTGCACTAACTGCTCCTTCCAGCAAAAATTTAATTATAGGGAAGATTATTTATACACATATTTCGTATTCAATCTCCCTTTGAAGTTTGAACAATAATAGTAGTAGTTCAATACAAAAAAAATTCTTTTTTGTAACGATTTTTTTTAGATATTCTGCTGCAACGATTTAAACCGCTATGACATGCATCATGTGGCAATCATTAAGTCTTCAACAATATATGCGTCCAAAAATATGAGAAAAATATTCTTTTTAACGTAAAAGTGGAGATGTACAATTTATTATATTTATATGATCATTATTTCAAGCAATTTATTTTATATACTAAACAAATCGTAAATATTCTGAATTTTTTCCATGTTACTATATAATGTATATGTATGCACACAAAATGGAATCTTAAGGAGGCCATAGGATGCTCATAGTAAATGGGGTTATGGAAAGCTTGAATCTAGGTTAACGCGGCAGCAACCATCTTTTATGTCACTAACAATATTTTTATTTGAAGAGGTATATATAATCCAATTGCTTCTCTTGTTTCCTTCGATCGTTTGGGTCAAATGAGACGCTATGAATTCGGCCTCTCCTCACGTTTACTTTATCTTATTTTGTATTAATTTATTATTCTACGCTTTGTTGCCATTGATATTTAAGTTTGCTAAATATATAGTAGAATTCAGGAAGCTCAAGTGCTATTAATAATTATATTTTAGTATTCTAGTAATCCTTACAAATTAAGACTTGAAAATAACCATGTTAAGGAGCTTATTTGGGAAGAAGGAAGAAAAAAAATATAAAACAAATTAAGGCAGGAGAAGATCAGCTGTTAAGCTTAACTATTAATTTCAGAGTTATAATTATCAATTGTCATATCCCAAAATTTTCTAATGGGTTTATTTATTTTATTTTATTTTATTTGCGAATTTGACTCGTGATAGGTCGATGACTTACAAAGAAAGAAAGACAGACAATTGAGTACCTAATTAACTAGCAAAAAATTATGATTAATTTGTTTGTATATATGCAAATGAACTTTTATAGATACGAAAATAGTTTCTCAAACACTAGTTCAGTTGAAAAGAACTCAAAATTGTAGCACTTAAGGGGCCAAAATAGTCTGAGTGTATATACATATATATATAGAACTAAAAATTAAAAAAAAGAAAAGAAGATAATATATATATATATATATATAGTTGGAATATTATTATATCGATCCAATGAATTAGGTGGGGACATTAGCCTAGTAGTTGTCTTCATATATAATTATAAAAGGCCAAAGTCGACTTGCTTAATTTCCATTTACTGTTGGTTTCTTCAATGCTTTCAAATTCCTCATCAGAGAAGAGATAGACGAAGCAAGCCTTTCTGGGTTTTTGTCTTCCTCTCGTGGCAGATCATCAGATTGTTTGATTACTGCTTCACCGAAAAAACAAATTAAGCCCTCCCTCGTCAAAAGAACATTAAAGAAAGAGAAGAAGACAGACAGAGAAGCCTCGTATTAACTTTTAGCACACTGTCTTCCTGTTGAAAAATATGTCAAACGTCTCAGCCGATGAAGGAAGTTTCTCCTCCGGAAACACAGGAGAATTAGAAGTTCATCAAGATAACGACCAACAGCATCATCAGAACCATTTGGGTACCACAACTTCAGCTCCTAATTCTGCAGCTTCCAACAGTAATAATGCCTCCACTAATCCACTTCCGACTAAGAAGAAGAGAAACCTTCCTGGAACTCCAGGCATGCATATTTCTTATTTCTATTATTCTTGCCTTTGTTTTATTATTTCAGACATGTGTTATAATTAATATTCAATCCTATATCCATATATAGTTCTATATATAATGAATGGAAAACTGATCATGAAATAGATCCGAATGCTGAAATCATTGCGTTATCGCCGACGACGTTAATGGCGACGAATAGATTCGTGTGCGAGATATGCAACAAAGGGTTTCAGAGGGACCAGAACCTTCAGCTACACAGGAGAGGTCACAATCTGCCATGGAAGCTGAGGCAAAGGCCGAGCACGGAGGTGAAGAAGAGGGTGTACGTGTGCCCTGAGCCATCGTGCGTGCACCATAACCCAGCCCGAGCACTGGGAGACCTGACAGGGATAAAGAAGCATTATAGCAGGAAGCATGGAGAGAAGAAATGGAAGTGTGACAAGTGCTCCAAAAGATATGCTGTTCAATCTGACTGGAAGGCCCACCAGAAAACCTGTGGTACCAGGGAATACAAATGCGATTGCGGCACCATTTTTTCCAGGTATCCTCCGTACTCTCGTATCAATCTCCAACCAGTTTTATGTGCTTCTTATTCCGCAAAAACTAGATTTTGCGTCATAATATATGGTTGCTTCTCAGGAATAATTTTATACCTATAGAAGGTTGTTTTATGCTGGCCCAAAGGAAAAAGTTGTCTTATGGTACTGTGATAAAAAAAATATTTTGCCTCTCAACCATACCTCTCCGTACACGATTGTTGAAGCATTATTTTCAGAACGTTCTATAAAAAAAAAATCATGCAAATCGAATTTTTGGTAAAGAGATATGAATTATTAGTGAGTTGGCTATTAAAATTATTGAACGTTTATGAATTGCGTTTCACCAATACGAACGACTTCTAATGCAAAAAGATCTCATGCAAATTTGATAGGAGGATCACAATTATTGTCTCTCGCCAAAATTATATTTATCTTTCCACTTAAACTTGATCAATTAAACTTAACCGAACTTAGCTGCCCACTCACAGGCCAATAAAAGTTGTGAATGAAAAGAAGGTAGGGTAAGTGTGACACTAATAAATTGATGTTTGAATGGTGCAGGAGGGATAGCTTTATCACCCACAGAGCTTTTTGTGACGCATTAACTGAAGAAAACAACCGAGTGAACCAGGGATTAACGAGCGGCATGGAACCAAACTTGCAAAATCAGATGCCAGATCTCATGCCCACAATGCCTTTCACCACCTCCTCCGACTTCAACACCCTCGACCCCCTTAAGAACCCCCTCAGATCCCTCCCCCAGGAGCTCGGCCCAAGCCCATTCAGGCCCATGAGCATGGGTGGGCCCATGTTCTCCTCCACTTCTGGATCCCTCTTCGGCCCAAAGCCCATCTCTTCCTCCTCCTCTCCCCTCCAGCTCAGCTCCAACACCTCCTCCGCCACCTTCAATTACTTCCCGGATGGCAAAAACTTGGGCCCAATTCCCCAAATGTCTGCAACGGCTTTGTTGCAGAAAGCGGCCCAAATGGGCGCCACCGCAAGCAACACCATCAACTCTCCCATGATGCAGAAGAGCTTCGTTGATAGTATGGCTGGTCCTGATCATAATGTCTCTTCTATGAATAAACCACCATTTTCTGGTGCTAACCCCTCCTCCTTTGATCACCTCCATCCTCATCCTGATCAATCGAACATGGCTGGGATTAGTAGTGGTGGTGGAGCTTTCACCAATCAGTTGTTTCAGAAAGGCCCACAAGAAATTTCACAATTATTTGATGCTACTAGTGCTGCTACTACCACTGGATCTGCAATTACTGATATGGGCATGTTCGGCCAGATTTTCATTGCTGGTGATCAGAACCCAGGATTGATGATGAAGAACAATGTGGAACGAGACAACAGTACTAATTCGAGTTTGATGCACGGGAGAGATGTGGGAGAAGGAAACCCAATGGGGCCAAATATAGCAACGGTTCATGATTTCTTGGGTGTTGGGGGTTCAGCGAATTTTCACGAACCACAGCAACAAAGGCTGGAGCTAGAAGCGATGAATCACCAGAGGTTATCAGTTATGAATCACTTTCAACAGCATCTTCCACATGGGGATTCACCTTTGGATAAACCCATGTGGGATGTTTGAGACATGACTCAGAAAGAACTTGTTTTGTTTCAATTAGTTGGTGCAAGTTTGGAATGGGGAAATGCATTTTTCAAACAAACAGGATTGGACACTGGGGAATGCGATGAATTTTGATAGTCTTGAATTGGACGCCAGATTTAGTTTCAGGATGGAAAATTGATTCGACTTTTCTCTGCGCTCAAGAATGTTCATGAAGAGGAAAATGTAACAGCAAAACTTGAACGATCAATGTCTCTATATTTCAGTTAGAATAATGATTAGCTTTTAGCTGAATTGAATAACAGATTCTGACCAGGTAAGACAAAGAAATGTTTTATGGGCATGTGCTGTTTTCTGCGGTCGTACAGGAACTGAAAACCCTAACCTTAATAGATTGCTTCTAACTTCTTAAGTTACATGTTTAAATGCAGCAAAATACCATGTCTGCCCCCATCATTGGATCTCCCTTTTCTTCTCTGTCTGACTGTTATGAAGGGATATATGATGCACGTTAGAAACTGGTTTTTCAGAGCAATAAAAATAAACTAATTTTGTGCCACGAATCATAAAAAAATTTCTGCTTTCTCTTTCTGGATGCTATTTTGGAGGCAATGATGCTAAGAGTATAAATACTACTATGAGGTAAAATTTCTTCGCCTGCGATTACAAAACCACCGTTGAATACCTCTGAGACTTCACTCTTTATTTATTTTGTTTTAACGTTTTCCAGTTTTCCTTTTAACTCCTAAAAATATCGGTTAATGCAAAGGAAGGTTTGGAAAACGTTGAGATTATGATTTTTTTTTTAATGAGAGTTGAGATTATGATTTACGATATCCTTTTAAAAAAATTTTGGAAGTATGAGTGAATAAATAACCGAACGACAGTATTGTGGATAATGGCATACGAATCTAGCTAGCAGGTTTACAGTTTGGGTCTGACAGATCTAATAATCTAAGCGGTGAATTAACCATTGGATCATCACGTAGAATTAATTAAATATTGAGGCCTATTATTTATTTAATTATAATAAAGAATTAAATATAATTAAATAAAATTTAAAAATTATGTAATTATTAAAATACCTCTGAAATATTCTTCCATTTATCCTATCATCACCGGCAGCTGGTCAATGGTGTTGCCTGGCCAATAACCACGGTCAACGATTACTAGTGATCAGTCAATGCCGGTTAATGATCGTCGACGTCGGCCAACGACAACTGGTTATCAATTGCAAAAATTAAAATATGTGAGTTACAAAATATGAGTAAAAAGTTATAAATTCCTGATAAGGTTAAAATATGATTGCTTCATGTTAAAATTATGAAATTAAGTTGCAAAATCAGAACATGGGAGTTGCAAATACCTGAATTCAATTTGATACCTATAGAGTTAAAATTCGATTGCTCTATATTAAAATTCAAAAAATAAGTTACAAAATCAGAAGATAGGAGTTGCAAAATATGAGTAACATGTTGCAAATCCTAGAGCCAATTTAATGCATATAGAGTTAAAATCTAATTATTTCATGTTAAGATTCAGAAAATAAGTTGCAAAATAAAAACAGGGGAGTTGCAAAATGTGAGTAAGAAGTTGTAAATCCTTAAAGTCACTTTGATATTGATAAGGTTAAAATTCAATTACTCCATACTAATAAGGTTAAAATCGGATTTTAACTTTATAAATATCAAATTGGCTCTAGGGATTTTCAACTCTCCTGTTTTAATTTTGTAACTTATTTTCCAAATTTTAACATGGAGTAACCGGATTTTAACTTCATAAGTATCAAATTGGCTTCAGGGATTTATAACTTCTTACTCACATTTTGCAAATTTTCTGTTTTAATTTTACAACTTATTTTTCAAATTTTAACATGAAGTAATTAGATTTTAACTTTATAAGCACCAAATTGGTTATAAGATTTACAACTTCTTACTCACATTTCACAACTCTTCTATTCTAATTTTGTAACTTATTTTTCAAATTTTAAAATGAAGTAATCAGATTTTAACTTTATAAGCATCAAATTGGCTCCTAAATTTGTACCTTCTTGCTCACATTTTACAACTCCTCTTTTCTGATTTTGTAACTTATTTTTTAAATTTTAATATGGAATAATCAAATTTTAACTTTATATGTATTAAATTGAGTCCAGATATTTACAACTCCCATGTTATGATTTTGTAACTTATTTTTATAATTTTAATATGAAGCAATCAAATTTTAATCTTATCAGAAATTTACAATTTCTTATTTATATTTTGTAATTCGCATGTTTTAATTTTGCAATTAATAACTAGTTGTCATTGACCATTTAATTGTATTTGGTTCTTTATTATAATTAAATAAACAGTAAATCTCAATATTTAAGTAATTCTACATCTTAGTCCCAGTGTGTAATTCCCCCTAATCTAAATTGAAAACCTGCAAACTAAATTTAATCATATTCAACAATCCTACCAGTGGCATCAAATTTAAATTAAAAAAATCAATTATTTTAATCATATTTAATAATACTGTCAACATGAAATTAGCATCAGATTTGGAACAAAAAAGCATAAGATCAGATTTTTTTAAAAAAAAAGAAAAAGAAAAACATTTCTTTAGGTAGAGAACGTGAAATTTTATTTCTCATATTGAAGTCATTATACAATTTTTTTTTTAAACCATCAAAAGTCATTATACAGTTGACAATCAAGAAAATGGCATAAGACTGAACTCAGTTCCATTACGCTTGATGGCAATATCATTCCCATCCTTCAACCACCTCATTATGAAAATCCACCTCACCTCCAATCACTAAAAGGAAAATCATCTTCCTAAGAAACCAACTTTATAGCATTCAGAAAAGATCCACAGTATCAAATTCAACAGCACAATCATCCATGCTACCATCTGTTCCCATGCCTACTAGAATCCTAGATCCCAGAAGAACCCCATTGTCTTGACCATTCAGGCCCACAATTCCTCTCAGGATTCATTCCGGATACAGGAAAATTTCCTTTGGAATTATACGTATGCCCTCTAGTTGAGCTATTCTCTAGACTGCACGATTCAAATTCTTCCCCTGCATGCTCATTTCTCTCCCTTGAAGAGCCAGACTGTCTGGACCCCCCAACCATTGCATCAGAGTCGCTTTGATTTAGTTGGAAAGGATAATTAGAAGACGTATCCTGACTAACTTTCCACAAATCTGAGACAGGGCCTAGTTTTTCGAGTTTTGGTGGATAAGAATGTAAAGAAGCATGATCAGAAGGCTCAGGCCCAGTCTGAGGCTGCAACAAATTTGGTGGTGTTGGGGAGGGCAACATGAAAGATTGTGAGAATGAATTAGAAAATACTCGATTTAGGAATTGATTTTAAAATATTGGTGCCATCAACCCGCCTTGCTAAAGGTGAATGAGCAATGGATAAATTAAGTGATGAAGTATTTGCTATGATTTTGTTATTCCTCATGGTTAAGCCTATATCAGAAAATGAAGTTTGTAATGTTGGAGAATTGGTATGGAGTCTGGGATGCACAAAAGAGGAAACACTATGAGTTGCATGAGGCAGTAAATATGGAGAAACATTTGTCGGTTGTTGTACTGCAATGGCTGTGGCTGGAATCTGTGAAAATGCAAAGTTGGTAGCTGCTGATGCTACTACTGGGGAGTTGTGGATGACTCTCTCAGTCATAGAAGTTTGGTATGCTAAGGGATTATTTACAGTTTCTGCACTCTTCTTTCCACTCAGCAAAGTTGATAAATGAGAAGCCATTAGTTAATGTAGTAAATCTATAAGAAGAAGAAGATAATTTTACTAAATTTTTAATTCCTTCCCCGTTGTTGAAAAGTTTATAATTAAATCCCTTTAAATTTAAGATTCTACATTTGGTCCTAGTCACTAACTTCTATCAAAATTGTGGTTTCTTAAATAGTATTAACATAACCAACCATGTGTCATTTTAATTAATGTTCTAAAATGTGCATAATTGGTGCCAACAAAATGAGTGGTACATGGAGTGAAATACACAAAAATGAATGACATATGATATTACATATGTTGAATGACTTAGTGCATGTTTGGATTAGTTTATCCATAATTGATTATGAGGATAAGTGATTATGTTAAAAGTGATTTGTGTTTAGATATTTTTCCCTCATAAGTGATTTTGAGAGAAAAAATGTGTTTGAATTTTGAGAATTTAAGTGATTATTTGGTGGATAATGAGAAGAAAAAGTAAAATAAGTGATCGTGGGAGGATAAATGATTCATAAGTAGAAAAAAGTAACTTATAAAAATAATCACTTAAATGACCATAAGTAATTATTTTAATTTGGGTTGCGTTTGGAAACTAATAGTATAATCACTTTTCTCTACCCTATAAGCATTTAAAAGCCAAATCCAAACAGGATCTGAGGCTAGTAGTGGGCTTGAGGGATTATATTTAGAATGCCATAATGAGTCCATGTGAATAATATATGACAGCTAATTAACAAAAGTAAAACAAGAACCAACTATAAACTTTAGGACCCAAATTGAAAGATAACTTTAAACTCCAAGATCCAAATTGAAAATTAAGGTAAATTATAAGGACAATAAATTAATTTCAACAAGAGAGAAAAAAAAGTAATAATAAAATTGCACTGTTCCACATGCACATTATCTTCTCACGCAAGAACCCTTATGAAGAGTCGTAGTATCAATCAAAATTACACACCGCTGGTGAACCAAACGCTCGGAGGAGATGGTAATAGGAGAGAAACTTGGAGCTTCTGGGTGACACTTACATTTGCAGCACCTGTCTTGATCATGTCAAGCAGCTTCATAGTTTCCTGAATTGATAAGCCATTGGCTTGGTCGAAGTCAAGGCGAATACCAAGTTTGGGTTTTTAAGTAGCACGGCAAGTAGCTCTAAATCATATTCACAGTTAAGGGAAGATCCTGCTACTTGATTAGTGGCAACTTGAGTTGCCCCACCACCACCACCACCATGTGGCAGCAGCTCAATAGTAATTTGCTGTGTTAAAGTGTCATCATAGTTGATCTATAGGTCCTTTGGCTCTTTAGGGCTACATGGTATCTTCTGGAATGTTCCATAAATAGTTTCTGTCCCCCTTCTGTTTCTACTTTTTCTAGACATCAACCTCTTACTTTTTTCACCAGCACCGACTCTTCAGGCACTGTTAAGTTTCAGTTCTGCAGAAAAGGAAAGGAACAATCAAGAATGATTTTGGTAGCTGAGTTTGAAGAACCAGTAGAAAAAACAATAAGGAACTCATCAGATCATCAGATAAGGTGTTGGAAAAAGTCATTTGGTCAATAATTCAAATCTAATAATTGGCTCTTGGGGAGGAAAAAAAAAAGACCTTAAAATTCTCAGTCCTGGTATCGGATATCAACAATTGTAGGAGACATACTTCGTACAGGCATCTTGTATTAATTTCTTGACAAAATATATATATTCAATAAAAAAATACTGATTAAAGAGGGGATGGGTCACGTCAATAAGTCACTGTATAAAATTTTCAAACCAAGTGTCTGAATCATGCTCCAAGAAAATTTGTGGACATTTAACGAAGTTATACCTCTCTTCAACTCAACATCAGGATTTTTCTTAACATGGTCTTACCTATATATTGATGTTACTATGAAGATATATTCTTCTTTGCTAAGTGAATGTTAGTATGGGACCAACAAATGTTAGAAATGAACGTAACTGCCGGTGTCTTTTGTGGGATTTGATCTTTCTTCATATCCATTCTCAGTTTGGAGTCAAGAGAAGCTTCCTGCCAATTGGAGATTTGAGAGAGGACCGACAGATGTTTCTTGTGTTCCTCAATTTTGGTTGAAAGAGCAGCTTTAGATAGAGAAGTCACAGCACTAGCCTCATTTGTCTGAGGTTTATGTATTTCATCAGTCTTTGATTCTTTGTTACGTTGTTTTGATGAGCTAGTTTCACCATACTTGCTCTGCTTAAACTAAGCAGCTTTTTTGCTTTCTGAATATCATCAGCAGACATGGGACAGCCTCCACTTAAAGGCCCACCTCTTGTGGCCTGTGGCCTCCTCCTCATTGTTTTATAGCCAGGCTACTCCATCAACAGCACTTTTCTGTGCTCCTTAATTTCTGTTAATGGCTAAGAAATATGAAAAGAGATCCAGTTTCCAAGTTTTTTCCCCCTCTTGAGCCATCTAGTTTTAGAAATACTCTCCCGTTTCAAAATATAAGTCATATTTATCTACCTCACACTCATTCAAGAAATATTAATTTTTTATTTTAAATTTTTATAGCTTACCAAAATTATCCTCATTAAATAGAGGTAAAAATTAATTATTCTCTCTCTTTATATATAGCTTTTTTCCACTATTTTCTCTCATAATTGAGTGCTATCATAAATAGTGACAAAATTGAAAAGAAAGTATTAAATAGTTACTAATTTTCACAAAGTAACTTATATTTTGAAACTTTAATCTCCCTTAAAACTGCTCTATATTTTGAAATGGAGGGAGTATAATATAAGCTATGTCAAATCAAAATAAGGTTGTTCATGGTGCTGAACACTAAAAATACTCTAACAGGAAACAGCCCTGTCCTCGAAGAAACTGAGGGGACTATAAATGGTTATGACCAAAAGAAAAAAGAGTTAAAAAGTTGGAAATTTTCAAGAAGCATTGTAAACTAGCAATATTACGGGAGTCTGAGTCACAACACTTGTCATAGAAGCTACACCAAAACTACCAAAAAGCAAGTACAGTGACCTATATTGAAGTTTCTTTAGAAAGCTTCCCCATGAATTGCCACATTGGCAAGCCAATATAATTATATAAATAGACCATCCCTTCGACATAGTAACATCTTCATTCACACTCAAGGACCAAGGAGGCATCTTCTTTGTACATTTCATCATCACTCTATTTACCATTTCACATGAAGTACATAAAATTTAAAGTCGATGCCATCCACCTCAGAATTGTTATGGTTATATTTTCAGTATTTTTTCATGAAATATATTTTTAGTATTTAATTTGCCAATTATAGGTAGAAATGGAGTTTGTTAGACATAATAAATATATATAGTCTTCCTATAAACAACTCATTTTTTTCTAATAAAATGGTCCTTGATCGACTTGATACTTGAGCCTACATGACCAAGTGATAAGGAGATTTGTCTTTTCCAAGTCCATGCGAAGCTATTGCTTGGGCCCAAGACAGGATTTTCGGTAAATGCCATTTGATAATGTTTTATAGATATGTATGAGTCTATTGGCAATTCAGCAATTTTCCTAAGTTATGTGTAAAGAGTTAAAGACCCCAGTGATTATATGCATCCTCAGGGTCTCAGAAGGAATAAATCAATAGAGGAATGAATGGGATGGGAAATTTAGAAAGACTTATCCTAAGCATAGAGACTTTAGATGGAGGACTTCATTTATTTTATGTGTTAGTTAGACTTTTTGTTTTTGTTGTATTTTGAACTTTCTCTAAATAAATTCTTGATATTTGAAATTAAAGCCTAGTTATTCCTCTATTCCTCTCCCAACCTTTTTTCCCTGTGTTTCTCCCATGTTCTTCTTCCCCTTCCCCTTTCCCTCAGTTGTTTTACATCATTTTGACAGCAGAGCAAGTTATTCTTATTCTTTCATGACTTACACTTATCATTTTGGTTTATTGGGGCAAGTATGTGACAAAACTGGGAAGAAGGACGGTGACATGTGAAGGGCAACACAACATGGAAGTGGTTGGAGTCTGTTGTGTTGGGGGAAATAATGGAGGAAGAGATTTATGGATCATCAATATAATCATCATCATTATCAATATAAAATTCAAAGTCTATAGGAAGCCACTTTATTGACAATGCAACTCCTCTTAAGTTCCATACAGTATTTTATTTTCTATTTTTTAATATTTCTTCACACATTTTTATTGAGTTTTGTGCAACTTTATTTTATTTCTTTATTTTCTTTTACATATTACAATAAGATTTAAATTTAGATGATAGATGGATACAATTTTTAGAAATTTTAAGTCATTATCTTTTCTGTGCATCACACAAAAAGAAAATATCTAATTTTGATAAAGGTGGTAGAGATACCTTACCATCTCATTATCTTTCATATATTTATTTTTCTTGTTAGACTCTTTTGTTATTAATTGTGAATATTCTCATTAATATGTTTCACTCCTTCATATGGTTTATCTCTCCTAGTTTTATTGCTGACTTACCATCTCAGTCACTGTGAAATTGGAGAATTACACATCTTAATATGGCTCTGGGGCCTTTAGGTGTCTATTACTATTGAGATAATGCTTAAAAGCTGTAAAGTGGACCAAGCCTTTAAAAATAAAATAAATAAAGATATTAGAAGATTATGGTTTGATTATTTCAAATATTTGATTAGGAAGATGTTATGCAATGATTTTAGGGATTTTAGGAGTCTATTCGAATTTATGTTACATCCAAGCTCTATTTAAATAGCAGCATAATTAATAAAATATTATTCTTCTGAGTTATATTTCTTCTACTATATTTTTTTCCTTCTACGTCTTTATGCTCTAAAACAAACAAATTGGTATCAGATCATTAGTCTTTGAGGGACCTGTGAGTTGAGCTACACCATAAACACAAAAACTTTCTCCTTCCTCAACCTTAATGGAAACACAAACACCCATCTCTCATGTCCAACCTCCAGTTTTTTATGGCAGCAATTATCCAGCATGGGCCATAAAAATGAAAGTTCATCTAGAAGCTTTTGATCTTTGGGAGGCTGTGGAGGAAGATTATGAAATTACTCCACTGCCTGAAAATCCTATGATGGCTCATTTGAAAGCCCACAAAGAAAGAAAGACAAGGAAGTCCAAAGCCAAAGCCTACCTATTTTCTACTGTGTCAAATACAATATTCATAAAGATCATGAATTTGGAGTTTGCAAAAGGCATTTGGGACTTCCTTAAAGCACAATATCAAGGGAGTGAAAGAACCAAGAACATGCAAGTGCACAACTTGATCAGAGAATTTGAAATACAGAAGATGAAAGAGTCAGAAACCATCAAAGACTACTCTGAGAGATTACTAAGCATAGTAAACAAGGTGAGATTGCTTGGTAAGGATTTTCCTGATGAACAAATTGTACAAAAAATTCTTGTAACTGTGCCTAAAAAATATAAATCTAAAATATCTTTCTTAGAAGAATCAAAGGATTTATCAATTATATCCTTGGAAGAATTAGTGAGTGCATTGCAGGCACAAGAGCAAAGGAGACTGTTGAGGCAGGAGGGAACTATAGAAGGTGCTTTTTATGCAAAAGCGCAGAACTCAAGAGAAGGCAAGAAGAATGATAACAAAGATGAGATCTTTCCACCTTGTCAACACTACAAAAAGACAAACCATCCACAAAGAAGGTGTTGGTGGAGACCCTATATCAAATGCAATAAATGTGGACAAATGGGACATGTGGAAAGAATATGCAAGTCACAACAACAAACAAATGTTGCTGCAAAAGAAGATCAAGAGAAGCAATTGTTTGTTGCAACTAATATTTCCATCGACAACAACTCAAGTGATTCATGGCTAATAGATAGTGGATGCACATACCATATGACATATGATCACACGTTTTTCAAAGAGCTGGATAGAACTTTAATTTCCAAAGTCAGAATTGAAAATGGTGAATATATATCAATCAAAGGCAAAGGAATTATGGTCATAGAAAGCCTATCAGGTTTAAAATATATTTATAATGTTTTGTATGTGCCTGATATTAATCAAAGTTTACTTAGTGTTGGACAGCTTATTGAATAGGCTACAAAGTAATATTTGAAGATAGATGGTGTACAATCACTCATGTAAGTAGCAAAGAGGTATTAAAATGAAGATGAAAGCAAATTGTTTTGCTCTAAATCTGAAGAAGGAGGAGCAGGTGGTTTTTTATGATGATTATCCACATTCAATTGCTACATCTCCAAGCAATAACTCAAAAGTTCTTGATTTGACTTCTAGTCGTAGCAATGTAGAGGAGAAGAAACATGGAAGGAAAAAGAAGAAAAGCAAAAACAAGAATACTAAAAGGAAAGCTCGTAGGAAGAAATCTGAATCATATGAATAAGAAGCTTTTGTAGCTATTAAGGCAATGAGGACTATTGAGATAATGCTTAAAAACTGTAAAGTGGACCAAGTCTTTAAAAATAAAATAAATAAAGATATTAGAAGATTATGGTTTGATTAATATTTGCTTAGGAAGTTGTTATGCCATGATTTTAGGGATTTTAGTAGTTTATTTGAATTTATGTTACATCCAAGCTCTATTTAAATAGCAGCATAATGAATAAAATATTATTCTTCTGGGTTATATTTCTTCTACTATATTTTTTTTTCCTTCTACATCTTTATACTCTAAAACCAACAATTACCATAGAATGGAAAAAAATATATTGATATTAGGAGAGTGAGGGAAGTTAATAAAGTTATTTAACTTTCAACCACTTTTTATTTGAAAAATAATAATAATAGTAATTACGGTTAATTAAAAAAGGGCATGCAATCTAGAGCAATTGAAGCCACTAGTAGTAAGAATCATCCTCTCATTGTTTCGGTGTTCTAAAAATATAAATTCTGAAAAACACAAGAAATGGATAACAAAAGAGGACAACTCAACAAGGATATAAACGAGATGAAGAAGAGGCTGGCAACAGTTTCTCAGTTTCTGGAGATTCTACTTCCCTAAACAGAGAAAGAAAAGGAGCCACACATGTCCGCCATTAGCAAATGCAAAGTCAATTAATCAACCAATAAACATACCCTTAAATGATTATTAACGAAAGATTCAATCAAGTATATATAACTGAAAACCAATGAAGCAATCAACCACAACCCACACACACCTGAAATTATCTGAGCCTTTGCTTGACAGGGCAAGAATGTCCTCCTGAGAGCAAGAAAAGAACACTTAAAAAAGTGCTAAAAAAAAAACCCCATTGCCAGATTAAATGTACATATCTAACAAAACACTTACAGGAACATCAATATGTGAATGCCTTGATTCAGTACCCACTATTTGACCAAATCTGCAACAGTTGAAATTGAAATAATTGAGGAAGGAGTCCCAACAAACTTTGCAAGGAAGAGAGATAAAGATATGAGCTTGCCTCTCAGTAAACACCATCTCTTTATGAGCATTAAAAGAAGGTTTAACACCGTGGGATTCCACAATTGCTTCATTTCTATCTAATAATTTGCTCCACTTTGATAACAAAACCCTTGCGCTGTTTGATATGTCTGCTCCTCAAATCAAAGAGATTAACATTCACAATGAGCGTCAAATTCATAATACTAAGCTAGAATAAATATACTGAATGATGCATTGAGTATAAGTTTAAAAAACAGAGAACAAAAGGGCAATTTAATAAAATGGAAATTGAAAGTAAAACAACATCAGGTTAAGTGAAAACAAACAGCACTCCTCCAAAGTTGAAATTTTAAGACTGCTATCAGGCTCTTTACTAGTTCGTTCATATTTTGCAGGTCTCTCCCCTATTACATTTCTAATATCGACTATGCCATTGACACCAAGTAAAACAACATATAATGCAAGATATGAACCTATAAAATCATACAACCTAAGGAGAATATACATCCAAGTAGGGGTACACCAAGGGAAGTACGAAGTCGAATCCTATAACCTCACAAAATTGATTGAGAGCGGTGCATTCAAAGAGAGATAGAGAGAAAAAAGTGAAGAAGTGTAATTATAAGATATGAATCTCATACACAGCCACATTATTTTGTATCACTCTCTCCAACTGCATGACTGCAAAGAATCTGTTTTCACAAAGCACAGCATAGAAGTTCAAGCTTAATGGGAGGGAGAAAGTGCACCTGATGTCCTGTAAAACTGCAGTCTGTCAATACACTGCAATATAGTTGACGTGTGTGGGAAGGGCTTCATGTAGTGGCAAATGACAAAGAACCTACAAGCCAGTGAGTTAACCATAATCTTGGATTACATTAATGGAAAACAAGGCATAAAGACATAGCAAATTGACCACCACAATCCAGCCTTACCTTCAAGATAAGAAGAAGTAAACTTGTTTGCTCTTCAACTGCTGCTTCATTCAACCAAGTTGCTAATATCATCCCACCTCCACTGCTTAAAAACAACTATGATTAAAGAATAGCCTAGTTGTTAAGAACTTGTCAATTACCAACATAAGACTGAATAACTTTGGATCCTCAATATCTACTCCATCAATTCCTCTTGCCCAAAAAATGTTTCCTCCTTTTGCATTAAAATAAAAACATTATCAACAAAATGTCTATCTTCATCATCTAGGACAGACAAACCATTATCGTTTGAATAAGATGCATCTTCAATGCTGCTAGAGTTTAAGGAAGATGGATTGATTGGTCTTATAGAATCAGAGTTTATTGGAAATCCATCAAGAGCTTCTTCACAAGAATCAGATTTTATCGGCCTCTCCCTTCACAATTGAACTTATCTCCTTACTCGTGAACGTTGACTAGTAAAAAACTCACGGACCTACAAAATACATAGAATACCAGAGCATATGGAAAGAGTGGCTAGTAGAAATTAATTCACAATATGAACTAGGTAATATGCGATCTTTGACAAATTTTTAAGCTTAAATTATTCCTATGATATCCACAAACGACATATAAATCTCATAACAGGATGGGAAGAATAAAAGGGAAGCAGATGACCAAACTACTCATATTGCACCCAATTTTTAATTTTCTAAAATTGAAAAATTAAAATAAACTAGAGTCGCAACCAAAATTTTTAAAAGGGAAATTTTGAAAAAACTAAAAAAAAATAGTCTACGAAACATAAAGGATTCGGGAGTCGATTGCGTTATAGGGAAAGTGTTAGGCATCTTATAACACCCCTTTAGTTGATTATACAAAATCAATGTAGTCTTAAAATTATTTTAATTACTTTTATAAAACATGTATAGAAAAATAAGAAAAATAAATAAATAAATAAAAAGGATTTATTTGCGAAGACGGACTTGATCTAGAATAAGAGTTTAAGACCTACGTACCTTAATATGAGGATCAAAGTCCACGTAATTCGGGTGTAAAAGCTTATCTCAATGGGTTTGGGTTTTTTAAGAAAAATTATATATATTTGTTATTTTCGAAAATTGAATTATTCATATTATATATAAAAATTATTTAGCTATTTATTTATTACTTTTTAATAAATTCACGGAGATTCCCAAAATCCCACTTGCTTATTAACTGATTTATATGCCTATGGAAACTTCTAAAAACCTCACATAAAATAACTTGAAAATATATTATAAAATTATATTTAAAGAAATATTTTTATTCAAAACTTCATCAAATTTGAGAAAAATCTTTAAAAAAATATTTTTCATAAAAAAATGAATAATTTGATTATTATACTAGTTGAAGCACATCACAACACACGGTAAATTTATTTATCCAAACATCCACGGAGGTTTCAAAAACCTCACCAGGCAAAAATTTAAAAATATATATATTTAATGAGAAAATATCATATTATCACAATCGCATAAGGAAATAAGAATAATGTAATCAATCACCTAATTATCATCATTATAAATTACATAAAAGTTACCTAATTTAAAGTTATAGGTGTCTTCTACCACAACTCTGAAATATAGATATTTCAAATGAATTTTATGGTATTGAAAGAGAAGATGTAATTATGTAAAATTTTAATCTTTAGAAAGGAAAGAAAGAAAACAAAACAAAAGAAAAGAACAAAAAAGTGAAGAAAGAAAATGAAAACAAAACATACTTATAAGAAGAGAAGGTAGTAAATCACATTTTTAAAAAAGTTCTTCCCTTCAAAAAAACTCCAACTATACAATAAGATGGAATGAAGGAAAAAAGAAGAAATTTCCCACTTTAAGATTGAAAAAACCAACACTATCTTCAACTTTTTTTTCACTCTCAAAATACTTTTCTTCACTCTCAAACCACCCTCACCCTCATGTACCCTCCCTTTTTCTCTCAATTTTTTATTTTTCTTTTTCTTGTTGTTGATCTCATCTTGCCCCTATTTATAATACCAAAAAGCAAATCATTCAATTAATACTCTAAAATCACAAAAATCTCTTTTATTATTTTTCTTTGATATTCAATTATAACTCCGCCTATGTAGTGTCATAGCCGGTCCCAAGCCCGGGTAAAGGAGGAGGGTTGTGTTAGGCCCTCGACAGCAAACGTAAAAACCTGTCGAATCTCATGACATGGATCAAAGACGTATATGTGCTAAGGCTAGGTCGTTGTCCGGAAGTAACGCGCTGTGTGGCTCGAATGCAGTGTCAAATGAGTTAGAGCCGCTACATCGGCGCCCGGATGTAGTGTTAAATGAGCAAGGGTTCCCACATCATGCTGGACGGATGTGGGTAAAGAAGCTAGCCCAGAAAAGCAAGATTAGATTTGGTTCTTGGAATATTGGTACGTTAACGGGTAAATCTATGGAGGTGGTGGATGTTATGATTCGAAGGAGAATTAACATCTTATGTCTTCAAGAAACTAAATGGGTGGGAGAAAAGGCTAAGGAGTTGGATACTACTGGTTATAAACTTTGGTATGTGGGGAAGGTTAGAGGAAGGAATGGAGTTGGTATTATTGTGGATAAAGACTGGAAAAAGAATGTGGTAGGAGTCAAAAGGATTGGAGATAGGATCCTATCCTTAAAATTGACTATTGGACATGATACACTCAATGTTATTAGTGCTTATGCACCTCAAGTAGGGTCGGAAGCACATTTTAAGAAAAAGTTTTGGGAAGATCTGGAGGGCTTGGTTCAAGATATCCCACAAGAGGAAAAGATCCTCATTGGGGGCGACCTTAATGGTCATGTTGGAAAAGAGACAAGGCAATATATGGGAGTTCACGGCGGTTATGGCTTTGGAGAAGTAAATGAGGAGGGACATTCCATCATTGATTTTTCTATGACTTACAATCTTACGATTGTAAACACATGTTTCAAGAAGCGGGAGGAGCATTTAATTACATATAAGAGTGGAGTCCAAAGGTCGCAAATTGACTTCTTTTTGGTAAGGAACTCAGATAGATCAACTTGTAAAGACTGCAAAGTAATTCCTGGTGAGAGTTTAACTTCACAACATAGGGTCTTGGTCCTTGATGTGATAGTTAAAAACCGTAAACTGAAAAGTCGAAAAGTTTTTAATCCCAGGATTAAGTGATGGCAACTAAAAGGTGAGAAACAAGTGATCTTTACGAGGAAAGTTATGGAGGAAAGTAATTGGGACTTGCAAGGAAGTGCTAATATCTTGTGGAAGGAGATGGCTAAAAGGATCAGAGATACCGCTAAAGCAATATTGGGTGAATCTAGAGGTTTTGGACCTAAGGATAAAGAATCTTGGTGGTGGAATGAGAGTGTGCAGGAGAATGTCAAATATAAGAAAGAGTGTTTCAAAGCCTTGTATCTATGCAATAACGATGAAAATTGGAAATGTTATCGGTTGGCTAAAAAGGAGACTAAGAAAGCAGTGAGCGAGGCTAGATCTAAAGCTTTTGAGGAATTCTACCAGGATTTAGGAACTAAGAATGGTGAACATAAGATTTACAAAATTTCTAAGATGAGGGAAAGAAAGTCAAGAGATTTGGACCAAGTAAGATGTATTAAGGACGAAGAAGGAAAAATTTTAGTTGCAGATGATGATATCAATGAAAGATGGGGGAGCTACTTTTATAAGCTGTTCAATAATGGATTGGATATGACTATTGATACTGAAGGACTAACAACCCATGAAAACGATCTCAACTTGAATTTCTATCGTAGGATTCGGACTGGAGAGGTGAAAGAAGCTCTGAAGAGAATAGATAATGGTAAAGTCATTGGCCCCGATGGTATTCCTATCGAAGTTTGGAAGTGCTTAGGAGAGAAAGAGGTTTGGTGGCTCACTAAGTTATTTAACGAGATTTTAAGGTCCAAGAAAATGCCAGAGGAATGGAGAAAGAGCACTCTAGTGCCCATATACAAAAACAAGGGGGATATCCAAAATTGTGCTAATTATCGGGGGATAAAACTCATGAGTCACACCATGAAACTCTGGGAAAGAGTGATTGAGTATAGACTCAGAAAGGAGTCTCGTATTTCAGAAAACCAATTTGGATTTATGTCAGGACGGTTTACAACGGAGGCTATTTATCTTTTAAGGGGTTTGATTGAAAGATACCGGAGTAAAGAGAGGGACTTGCATATGGTTTTCATTGATTTGGAAAAAGCCTATGATAGGGTACCAAGAGATATTTTGTGGAAAGCTATGGAGAAGAAAGGTGTCAGGGTGGCTTATATTCGAGTCATAAAGGATATGTATGAGGGGGCAACGACAAGTGTGAGGACTCCTGGAGGTGTGACAAAGGACTTCCCTATAACAATAGGCTTACATCAAGGATCTTCTTTGAGTCCATACCTGTTTGATCTGGTTTTGGATGTTCTTACAGAACATATACAAGAAGAAATTCCAAAGTGTATGCTCTTCGCAGATGATATAGTTTTAATTGAGGACTCAAGAGAAGAGGTCAACTCTAAACTTGAATTATGGAGACATACTTTGGAATCAAAAGGTTTCCGTCTGAGTAGGAGTAAGACGGAATATATGCATTGCAAATTTAATAAGAGGACAATTATAGAGGATTCAGAGGTAAAAATTGGAGAGCAAATCATTCCTGAGGTGTCAAAGTTTAAATATTTGGGGTCGATTTTACAGAATAATAGTGAAATTGATGGGGATGTTATGCATAGGATACAAGCTGGGTGGTTAAAGTGGAGGAAAGCTACAGGAGTTATTTGTGACCGCAAGGCGCCTACTAAGCTTAAAGGTAAATTTTACAGAACAGCTATAAGACCAGCAATGCTATATGGTAGTGAAATTGGGCTTTGAAAGGACAACAAGAGCATAAGATGGGAGTAGCAGAAATGAGAATGTTGAGATGGATGTGTGGTCATACAAAATTGGATAAGATACGAAATGACTGTATACGAAGAAAAGTTGGGGTAGCACCTATTGAGGAGAAGATGGTGGAACATCGTTTAAGGTGGTTTGGGCATGTACAAAGAAGAGGGCAAGAGGAGTCAGTGAAGAGAGTTGATCAAATGGCCTGGAGCCCGATCAAAAGGAGTAGAGGAAGACCAAAAAGGACATTAAGGGAAGTTATAAGGAATGACCTTTTGAGATATGATCTATCTGAAGAGATGGCGTTTGATAGAGCTCATTGGCGTCGTTTGATCCATGTAGCCGACCCCACTTAGTGGGATAAGGCTATTGTTGTTGTTGTTGTTGTTATTCACATTAAGATTGATTGATTTACTTTCTTTTTTCATTATTGATTTAATATCAAATCTCAATTCTTGGTTTTTTTTCTTTTTTTCTTTTTATTACTTTTTTTAGTTTTATAAAAATCTATAAAAAGGGAAAATCATACCTCCACAGGACATAACAATTTTTAGGAGAGATTATCATTTTTTATTATTTTATTTTATGTAAATTTTTTCTTTTTATATTTATTAAAAATTATTTATTTTTTTATAGGAACCCGAACAAAATACGGTATCACAATTAATGAGTAATAAACAGGAACTGGAATAATCTAAACCTGTGTTACTTTGATGCCAAATAAAGCACTGAGCTCACGAGATTCTTACTTGCTAATTACATCTTTAATAGAGAAAACCGATTGCCTGTAATTTACAGCTTTTGGATTTAACGAGTCCCTTGGTCTTTTTCCGCCAAAAATGGATTAAGCAATAAGTAAGTAATACAAATTAGACATGAGTAAATACGTACGGGAATAGTATATGAAACAATCAGAGTAATGTACTCAAGAGGCAAGACAGCGCGCATCCGCACTTACTAAAACAGCAAAAGTAAAAGAGAAGGAAAAAGCAAAAAAAAAAAAAAATCCACTTTATTTCACTGATCCCATTTGAAATCATGGAGAATAACCGCATTCAAAGTTATTTATAATCAAAGGGTAAGAAATAAGAAAATAAAGTCTCCGTGTGAATTCAAAAGATGTATTTGATTGTTGCAGGACATTGCAGTATTTTAGAGAGAGCTTTTCTGTTTAGGGGTCGATCCAAAATGGTGATTGGACACCGAACATTTAAAAAAAAAAACATTCTCTCTGTATAATAATAATGCACATCAATGGAAAAAGTTTCAAAAATTCCATTATCAGTCATCTGAAGTCCAGTAAACTATTATGTAGAAGAGAAAATTACTACAAACTCAAACCAGAGAAATGAGTTTATAAATCAGATGGAATAAAAGTTGATAGAGTCATTTGTTTCAGTTTTTTTTATGTGAAAATTATCTTTTTATATAAAAAAGTATTTTTAAAAATTTTTCGAGTGTTTGTTTAAATTTTTAAAAATAATCAGAATCTGAACAAAAAAAGTTTTCTACTTATTTTGATAAGCTACTCTAAGTGCCTTTTGAAAAAAAGGAGTTGTGATGGATGAGAGGGAAAAATTGTAAGAGAAGTGGAGATGCAACAAAATAATTTTAAAAATGACAAAAATAACAATATTTGATCTAAGAGAAATATTATAATATAAATATATATTTTTTCTTTATTTACTAAATAATTTAAAAAGTTTTTTTTATTCTAACCAAACAAAATAATTTCTGTTTTTTCAAAAATACCTACATAATTAATTATTTTTTTAAATAATCTAAAATTTATTTTTTTTATAAGTTTAAATAAACGGGCTTATTTTATGCGAAGAATGTGCACCATATTGGTGTTGTTAGACCTAACGGTATGTGCTATAAACTAGATTTTTTGTTTTCTGTAAGATGAACAAAATAGATAATAACTTAGAAAAAATTTGAAGAGAAAAATAAAACTAAAAAGAAAGTGTAAGAATCAAAATAATTGGGAGATGAAGTATTTAAAAAATAAAAAAATATAATTACTGTGTTTATTAAAAACTAGAGAGAGTATATCAAAATAAATAAGAGAGAATTGTCCCAAAAAAAAAAAAAAAAGAAAAACATTAGAAAGGAAAGGAGTTAAAGAAAGCCAAATCAACATTGTTCATGAGCCACTGGCTGTCAATAGATTTATTATATATATAGATATAGATTTAACGATATCAAATATAGAACAAATGTAGTATAAATGGTTTACCTGTGTTCTATGATTATAAGATTTACATTAATATAAAAGAAATACTCTCTCTAATATTAAATATAAGATATTTTTAATTATCTCACGTAACTTAAAGATAAGAAAGTTTGATCATTAAATTTATCAATAAATTTTAATATTTTTTATCATTTACCCTTTTAATTATATTATATCTCATACTTTTCATAATATTTATCTCTTACCTATTAATTATAAACTAAAAATATAAATAAAAAAAATAATTAATACGCGAGACAACTCCCCAAATTATCCTCTATAAATTGGACCAAAAATTTCTTCTAAAGGATTCCATATATCTAGAACACGATCCAATAGTAAATTGCATTGATGACGAAAAGTGTTTGATGTGTGCTTAATTGTTTATTCTCTCCCATACATGGGATCTTTTAGAAATTTTTTAACGTGGAATCTTTTAACATTTGAAAATTTTAAAAAACAACCAAAACACTCATTTTTAATCTTATTAAATACTCAATCATCATACCTATAGATGTAGGGAGAAAAGAATAATAACAAGAATAAAAATAAAAAAAATTGTATTTAACATTTTATAATATAGGTAAAAAATTTATTATACAAAACATTATATATATATATATAAAAGAATAATCATTAACTTACATGTACTCTTTCCTTGAATTATGTTCCAGGTTTGCTTCCAGTATATCCAATAGGTTTATATATACCAATGTTTTAAAAACTGAAGCGGACGTCAAATTGAAAACTTCACCGGATCACCGGTTTGATGGTTCAACCGACTAGACCGGCAGTTAAACCGGTGATATAATTATTAAGTAAAAATAATATTATATATAATAATATATATATAAATAAAATATCAAATTATTAAGAGAATAAATTTAAGTAGTTTAAGTTCATAATAAGTTAATAAGCTCACATAGTAATAATATATATTAAATCATTGAAAGTAATATTAAAATATTTTAACATGATAACACTACATAACCATAATATTATAAAATAACTATACTCTGTCCATCCCCAATTATAAAAAATAAATAATTACTTCATCTGTATTAAGGAAAAAATAGTTTTGATAGTTAAACTCAGTAATTGCACTACAATTTAATTTTTTTCCAAAAGTGCCCACATTAAAATTCTAAGATTAATTAATTATTAGTAATTATCAATACAATCTTAATTACTCAAATATATAAAAGAAAAATGTTATTAATTACTCCACAAATTTTATCCATGTAGCTTATATTTTGAGATAAATAAAAAGTCTCAAAATTTTTCTATAATTTGGGACGAAGAGAGTATAATACAATTAAAATTTTTATTTTTATAATTAGTAATTTTAAAATAAAAAGGAAAATAGTGTTTTTTTCTCTAATATTTTTTATAATTAATAATTTTGGTAAAAAAAATTAAATTTAAGTTAAATTTTACCCAATTTAAAAAATCGTTCGATTCTCTACAATCCACTCCGGTTTCCGGCTCAAAAGCTGGTTCTAAGCTGTCTAATCCAATCCAACCACTAAAACGGTCTAAAACTGAAAATCGAGTCATTCTTCACTCCAGGTGACTGTCCAACTATCTAGTCTAGTTCCCATAACATTAATATATATATATATATACATACATATATATTGGATATCCTAATTATAAGAATCTTATATTCATGTAAGACTATTTATATTGTACAAAATGCTATTATGCTATACATATTAATAAATGTGAATTGGACTAATGAGTTGGTTTGGAAGTTATACAACCGTATGGAGATTTTACTAGGTAAGAATGCCATTTTCCCACTTCAAAATCACACAACTTTTTCATTTTATTCTGTATATTTTACAGATACAAGGTTGTTGATCAAAAAAATTATTATACAAGGTCAACAAATAATTAAATACACTATCTCTGTAGATAAACCAGTGAGAGGTAGTCAGGTAGCCACGAGGTTGGAGGGTCAAAATTGAATTCTCCGCAGGAAGCTTATAATACTCAATGCCAAGCCAAGCTTTTTATGAAAAATCCATGTAACAGTAACACAATCAATCACGGGAAGAAAAAAAATAAAATCTATGGAGTGGCCAGCTCAAGTGCAACTGCAACTGCATCTAAAATTTGCCTCAGGCGCTGAACCTGAAACCACAGGAAGGTTGGGACCCACAAATCAGACGACAAAGAATGTAATGCACAGTGCTGTTGACAAATAATATGAAGCAAAATTTGGCCAAATAACCAATAATTCAAATCAAACGCAAAAGAAACAAGCTAATAGGAAACAATACATCTCCCAGCATGCACATGAAAGGCGATGAGAGTCCATCCCAGCTATCCATTTCCAACTCAGTTAATCTCAGCTGTCCATTCCTTTATTTTGTTTTAAAAGTCTAGAAAGTTTCTAAGGGTATATAGAGCTTGCTTCTTTCTTTTTTTTTCTTAGTTTTGCCGTAAATTCCAACCTCATAGCATCGTGCCATCATGAAATTTTTAATTGACAAGTTTAATACGTAATTAAAACTTAAAATACATGAACTCTTTGACCCAAAAAAAAATACATGAACCCTCACCGCCTCTCATTGAATCCACTTCTTATTGAATCTAAATCCATCCCAAACACAGAAAAGTCAATTATTCAAATGACTGCGACCGTCAATACTACATATTTTGCTGTGGTCGTGGCTTGCCATGCAATATAAGCCTGAAAATTTCGAGATAAATCCTAGCAAGTAGCAACATAGTAAAACTTGCATAATTCCATAATGTTTGATAGCTGGGGGAAAGAAAAAGATTCCATTTCCAATGGTAAAAAACGAAATATGCAACGTTCATTTTTTTTTTTCATAGAAAATATTCATTATATTCTTATTGTCGTTACTCAACCTTTTATTACTTTTTTTCTCAGGGCACTAACATCATTTTTTATCAACAAAATTATTTTTTATTATATTTTTTTCTATCCACTACAATTTTTGTAATTAGGATGGCCAAACAGCAAGAAACTATAAGTAAAAATTTCCTCATCGGTCTTGGCTGATGACAGGCAAGAACTTCACTTTCTCATATGTAGACATATATAATAGCTATATGATGGAATGCCCAAGAACGAGACAACATACCTATTAGATAACTGCAAAGGAAGCTATCACAACAGCTTTAATGGGAACAGATGGCTTCATGGTCACCGGTATGAACTTGACTGTAAACCGTTAATTTACATGTCCACTGCCTTCCTTCACGAAAAACAAAAAAGGGTTGTGGGGAAGGAGATGCAATTATATATGCTTTAACTCAATAACTAAATTTCACAAAATTAGGAGTACTTGTATACCTCTAAGCTAACAAAGTATTAGCAGCACAATGCCGTAGCTAGTGTATAAATTTCCCGCTATACATCCTATTTCCTTCTGTTCTTGTTACTTATCAAAAACAAAGTAATAAAAAAAATTCCACCAGCACACCCAGAAATTGTACACTACAACCTGCATATATAGATTAAAATCAAATCAGAAAGAAACGGATAAAAATATGTATAAGCTTTTTTCAAAGAATAAATGCATATTTACGTATTTATAAGAAAAATATAGGAGAAAGGCTTACTTGTGTCCGACTCTCTTACTCATCTTCCTCTACAGAGCACTTTAACCACGAAAGATAGTACAATTTCCACAGCTAGATGGACGATCAGCAAAACCCACAACTCCCTTTACCCATCTGTTAAAAATTTACAAATTTACAACTTGAAAAATAATAACTCCTCCGGTAAGAGAAACAGCCAAAAGATGGCCAGTAATATCAAACTTCAAAGTCTTCTCATGTCCACCAATCAAATCTTTAACCAAAATCCTGGTGCATCAGCTTTTCAGAAGCTCTGGCTTGTGATTCCCAACATCTCGACAATATCTCAAGGTTAACCATAACTTTCATTCTAGAAGACACCAGAAATGAATTGAATGCCCTGACTTTGTCATTTCAACAACTGTGGCAAACGTGCATTAACAACACTAGCTTTAAAAGTATGCAAGAGTTGCTGATATTCAACATTATAAACACAGCCCTTCATAACAATGGTCCTGGCAATCTTTGCCCCTGGGAATCCTATATGCAGGATCATGAAACATGCTCTTCCCAAGCTAAGACCATCTTCAAGACTAAATTGGACCTTTCAACGATTAATGGCTTCCATTGCAAGCCGTACTAAGCGTAGCAAACCCTCCACATCTTGGAAGTTAAAATCCAGAGCTTCCTTGATGGAGGAGATACCCACTGCATGCTTTCCCTCACGTGAGCTTGAATTGGCAGCTGCAAAAGCAATCCGTGATTTCCTTGAGGCTTCCATGGCAAAATTCACATCCTGAGCCTGCAAAGATTTAAATTTTACTAATGGTGACGCACAACTAAAAAAGACTAACTTAAGCAAGTACATAAGCTAGCATAACAGTGGTTCATGACAAACAATGTTTCCAGTGTGAATGCATTACATGACACATGACAATTAGTGAATTGACAACATGGTGCTTTTTGCAGCTGCATAATTATAAGGAAAAGTACTCTTTACTCCACAATTTCAAATTTTTAAAAAGTGAAATTAAGCACATGTTCTCCAATAGGGTTCCTATTTATGTTTCTACGGATTTTCCCCTTCAAAAACATTCTTGTATGAAAAAGTATTCACTTACAAAGTTAAGCAATCGCATAAAGTTGGGACGATTGTGAGCAGCAATAACATGAGTACCAGCAACTTGGGGAGGACTAACACCCTTTGACAAGGCAATCTTGTCGGCTGTTGTAGTGTTATTAGCATTGTCAACGTCAGAAGCAGATGATGAGGGAGATTCACCTGACAAAAATGTAAGGTTGAAAACAATAAATAAATAGATGGATAAATAAAGATCAGAGTAGCATGTACTCTCCCTTTCATCACCACCACAGTCTCATAACTGATGTGATATGTGATTAAGTAAGAGTGGTTGAAATGATACGAGAGAAAATAATTAATATTTATCAGTATCCAAGAAATCAGCTGTATCTACTTTATAGTCTGTCTATTTTCTCTATACATTATATCACACAGCCACAAGCAACTACCAGATAGACCTTTAACAGTGACTTTGCCATATTTCTAAGAAGGGCAATGTCCAAATTATCTGTTCTAATGTATATGGCATTCAAATTATTCTCCAAAAAGGTCAAAATATTTTACCACGTACCACATGAAGTCGAGAGATTACATGTTTATTTACTAATTGGGGAGGAGATTGGTAGGATGGCAAGCAAATTTTTTGTAACCTAGAAGGTTTTGATTTTCTTATGGATGAAATTTCTTGTGTCTTAAAAACACAGAAAAGCTACGAGCAGAAATTGAATTTATACACATACGAATTTTTCTACATCATAAATTTCATTACCATGAGGAACGGCTTGCAAAGCTCTTTGTAACTCATGTCGATCTCTGCTTGCACTAGTGTGGGAGGAATATATTACCCTCATATATGCCACCTCCATGCATTTGTAAGCCAGAGCAGCAGCAGCCATGTCTTTCAATCTTTCAAATTCGTAGGCACAAAACCTATCAAGGAAAAATGTCAAGAAGAAATAACCACAAGGCACAAACAAATCCAAAATCCAACCATCAGCTTATAATGTATAACAGAATCAACCAAGAGAAGGTCATCTAAGTTCCACAAGTTTATGCAGATGCATCAAACCCCAAGTATGCCTGCTTAGGAAAGGTTACAACAGTGAAGCATCCAGAAAAGCCAGAGACCTAGGGCCTGTTTAACGGCTGTTTCCAAAACAGTTTTTTTGTCTTTAAAAAAATAAAAAAATAAAAAAACTTGGTTGGTAAATCTGTTTTTTATAAAATGTTATGAAAAACAGAAAAATAAAATAACAGAAAATTCAAAATAACTTTAAATTATTTTATAGTTTTTGTTCTGTAAAACATAAGAAAAAGTAAAAAATACCCACCTCATTAGTGGTAAAGTTATAAATTTTGAATAACTCATTTAACACTTACTAATTATGATTTTAATAATAACTATTCAAACAGATTTTTTTTTTTCAAAACTTATTCTCGAAAACAGTTTTATAAAATTGTTTTGAAAACAATAAAACAAAAGACGCTGTCAAACAGGCCCCTAATATTCCAATTGCAAAGGGAATGCAAGAAGGAAATAAGCAATAAAGATAATAGGATAATGGTAAAGGCTTGTATACATGGGTGAAGAGAAGACAACAGAGAAAAAGTTGCTAAGGATAATAGTGCAAAAAACAAATTATTGAAAAGCCCAATGGTAATGTATATAACATTGGCCCTTCAACGTCCATTTAAACGTGGCCAAAAAAACAAACCTCTGACTAGACGAGTACTATAGCAACAGAAAGACATGCATACCATTTACTTTGGGAACACACTGCTAGTAAACATCACCTTAACCTACAAGACTACACCCTTAATTACAGTCTCCATCACATCATTACTGAATCACATATTAGTCCATTGCTGAAATTCAGCCCGAAGTTACAAACAAAATATGCATCCTCGGTTTCAGATCAGAGCCCTTGAAGAATGAATCCCAAATCTCATGCCTAATATGTCAAATTAAATCTATGGAGTGAATACAATTCAAATTATCAACCATCAATAAAACAAATTTAGGCATTTTTCAAACTTTGAAAAATAGTATAAAATCTTCATCTTGTGCCCAAAATACAACCCCTAAATCTCTCAAAAGATTAATGTGGTGTTTTCCCCCTTTTTTGGTTCCAGAATCAACAATTTATATATTAGCATACCCAAAGTGTAAGGATGTGATAACTAGATGAAGTGAAAAGCAACTGCAGATCATTACACAATCATTGGTACGTGCATTTTATTTGGAGCAGCATGTTTCCCAAATAAACAAAGTTGATGCATGAAACATGAGGGAAAAAATGCTTACTCGCACAATTTTGCTGTGCTACTATAGATTTGCTTTGATTGATTCATCTCACTATATTTAGCATTATCGTTGTTCCCAGACTCCAATAGAGAGGCTCCATGAAGAAACTTGAGGGCAGCCTGGAAGTAAAGCCCAGTGGTCTCAAGAGTGGATCCTGAATTCTGCACAGTAAACCCAAATTTCTAATTAAAGCCAAGAAGACCAAAAGACATCAATTTCAGAAGGGACTCTATATAGAAAGACCTTCAGACGATCAGCCGAATGCTTTAAATCTTTGGCTTCTTTCACAGCATTGTTAGCAGCATGACTGGAAGAATCCCTTCTGATTGGACTTGGGGCATCAAGCTCCTTGGACCTGTGTCCATTAGACATGGAATGTCTTGAACTAATGGGCTGAGTTCCATTTTTATTATCAGCTTTTTTGATTTGTTTTTTCTGCAGTTTCGATGCATTATCAACTTTTAAAGGATCATCCACTATATCATCATTTCCTAGGTGAAGACCATTAACTGGCTGTGGGCCATGACACAATGTCTCAGTTTGAACTCCGCCGGAGGGTGGCAATGAGAGAGACTTTCCTTTACCAAGGACTTCTTGATCTGTTCTTTCAGAAACAGACCTCTTGGAATACCTTTCATCATCACAGTCAAGCAACTGATTCTGACCAGAAGCAGACAGTGCTTCCTGCTTAAAAATGGCATCTACAGTAGTATCTTCAAAGTCATGCCCTCTATTTAACTGATTGTCCTTTTGCCTACTGTTGTTTCTGGTATAGTCTTTCTTACCAGCATTTATATTGTCACTTCTGTCAGATTTGAGTCCAAACTTGTCCTGCAACTTAACTTTACCATCCCCATGTTTTGCCTCAGATGGGGGAGACTGATCTAGTAATTGACCAAGACTAGGCTTCTTGACCTTTTCAGCAGTGGATTCTGATTTACATCTCAGACTTTTGCCCTTCAAACGTGAAGAAGACCCTTGACCCGTTTTCCTTGGATTAGACATGCTATTAGCACAATAAACATCATTCCTTCCTTCACCTTGGCATTGATCCTTAATCTGCTCCCCGCAAGGATATTTCCTATATTGGTCTACAGTGTCCAGACCACCATTTGTAAAGGGATTGGTTACAATGTCAGGAAAAGGCAACATTTGAGCTTTAGATTTGGTATCTAACACATGATTAACATCCTTGTTCTGAAAATCAAGCATAGAAGATCCATGGGAACCATGATGGGCCCCACTGAAAGATTTGTCCTTCCTAGATGTCCCAGATCGATCACTCCCACCATCATCTTCACCATCTAAACATCTTCTTGGGCTACCTAGGGCACCAATATCATGGGAGTTGTCTTTCCCCATAAGTTCCCCACTCGTAAGCTTCTCTGTATTTAAAATTCTCAAAGGCGATGAAGAAACTGATTCCACTGGTGAGCCTTTAACTTCCTGAAAGCTGGCTTTGGTTTTATGCGAGCCAGACACCTTAGAAGAACTGGAAGTGGCGGCAGCAGAAACTTGCGCAGATCTCAAGTCCCTTTTCAAACAGTCCATACCATCCAAGCTATGCTGTGACAAAGTGCTCCATGGATCTTTCCTGATTTTTTGATTTTTTGTGTGACTCACTTTTTTGTCAGTCCTACCACTGCCTTTACTAGTATTTGACTCTCTACCCTCTGACTTCGATAATCTTGCATTCTTTTCCTTCCTGGAATCACTAAACTCCTCCTGCACAGAAACCTTTCCCTCCTGCAGGTGATGATGACCTGATTCTTGATACTCCTTCAGTTTCCTTTTCTTTACACTGTCAACGGTATCATCATTCCTCAAATCCAGAGATCCCTCATCCAAAGAACCCCAGCCTTTATCTTTTGATTTTTCAGCAGAAACTTTCAGCCTGTCCTTTCCGTCATATTTAAAGTCTCCGAAGGATGAGTGATCTTTATGCTTAGGCGGTTCCTTGCCAGCTGCAGTAGTTGGAAAACTGCCATTCAAGCTATGACGGACCTTCCTTGTAGCCCCATTTGCGTCAGGAATACACTGTTGATCAGTAAAATGCATGTTATCAGTCTTGCCTTTTTTGGATGGTCTAGTATAATCTTGATCAGTGTCCCTCCAACTTTTCACCTTCAAATTCTTAGCATCACCTGTCAACAAATTTCAAGTAATTAATAATATCACACAAAGGAGTTTAACAGGTCCTCTATCATCAGGAATTAGACATTCCTGAGTTGATAACCACAATGAATATCAAGTTCAACTTACCTCTATCAGAATAACTCTCGGGTTTCTTATGCTTGTTTTTTTGTTTTTCCCCTAGGACATCAGGGTCACTATTGACGGGAGATTTGTTCACATCACTTAAGCTTCTACTTTTCATTGATGGCTGAGCGTTTTTCTTTATAGAAGATAACAACTGAGAAGAGCCATCTTTACTTGCTGAGTTTGATATTTCTTTAACAATTCTTTTCTTCCCAACAGGCATTGCATGCAGACTATGATTTAGTTGGTGTTGGTTGGGATGCTGGACTGCTGATAAAGTTCCCCCTGCCAAAACACTTCCAGAGATATTTTGACCTTCAGGTGGAGGACCTTGGAATAATGCAACAAGAGCTTTTGTAGTTTCATCTTCACTAACACTACAACGATTCATGTCAGGCCTGCAGATTTTTTATCATATTGTTAGAGCTTTAACTACAAACACTAAGTCTAAACCTAGTACATTATGAATCTGATCTAATTAGAATAACTAGTTCTCACTGCACATTTTATCAAGTATTATAGCTACTTCAATATTTTTGCTATGGAGAGATATATTAAATATAATAAGTCAATCAAACAAAACTTACAGCCAGTCAAGCATACTACACAGCCACTTTCCAGGAAGGCTTTCAGGATTTGTGCCAAGAGGGAGAAGACGCCATTTCTGACACCTATCACATTGTACCCAAGTCTCTTTTATAACAACAGGAGGCACAGTTGGAACCCCATTTCCCTTGGTTGCCTCAGTAGTATGCACATTTCCAGAGCACCGGACTAAATTTGTGGCTGTTATTGGATACGCTTCAGATGTTAATGGCTTGTCAACTTTCTTGTCACCTGCTCTCTCTTTTACTGCAGAATTAATTGTAGCCATGCTCCTCTTAACCACCTCAGTGTCCTTCAGCTTATCCTCATAGGAACTTTCCAGAGAATCCATTCTGTCCTCATCATCTTCCAAGTCCCCAAAGAAATCCCTATATGTGTCCTTAGCCTTTCCATGATCTTTTTGTAGTCTGGCATCTTCAGTCTCGATTTTAGATGTAGAAACATCATCAATCCTCTTCTTAGTCTTTGTAGCTAAAGTACCAACCCTCAAGGCTTCTTCCTCGCTCTCTGTAGCTGTAGTCTGATGAATTCCCTTTGATTTTTTCTTCCCTCCAGGAAATGGATTTTCTTTAACATGTAATGTCATATTGTCTTGTTCACACAAATTACCTTTTTGAGAAGAAGTCTTCTTAGGAGGCTCTACATGTTCAGCACTTAAATCTGCTCTACCTTTGTCAACATAAGATTCAGCTGTTACTGAGTGAGGTACTTCATCTCCATGAAAATTGTCTTTCACTGCATAAACTGATACGTTATCAAGAGATTTGCCAACTTTATCTCCTGCAACTTTCCTTCCTGAACCTCCCTTTGTCTTTGAAATAAAACCATTCACTTCAATAGATGTTGGCTCAATTTGTGCTTGCTCAGTAGAAAAGGCTTTCTCCTGCACTGTATCCTTGTTGGATTCCTTCAAGGTATCACAAGGCCCACCAACATCCTTTAATAAGTCATCACTGGAAGAATTTGAACTGGATAAAAGTGGAAGCTTCAAGGTTTTTGAAACAAGCTCCTCAGTAGTCAATGAATCAATAACTTGCTCCTTCATTGATAAAATCCCATTATCCTTCCTTGCACTTTCATGAGTACCACCCTTAACTTCCATCAAGGACCCATATCCATCCACAGATTTCATTTTCTTCCTTCCTATCTTTTTTCGGTCACCCTTTACAATATTAGAATCAAGTTGCAACATGAGAGAACTTTCGGGGTCATCCATATGAACAGGAACAAGCATACTGTCTTTGGCACATGTTTCCTCTCCAGCTAATTGAATAAGATCATCAGACAGAGGAGACAACAGCATAGGAAGAGATGACATCATCTGTATCAACAGACCACCGTAAACACCTAATCTCTTCAGGGACAATATGAAAAAGAAAAGAGAAAATTAAATTGCAGGCAGATAATTCACCTGAAGAATACTAGTTGGAGATTCAAATGGAACATCATGGGGCTCACGAGAAATTTCTTCACTTTCTGATGGGCTATCATCCAATGATGAGGAAGGTGACCCATCAAGACCAAGTCCACTGTAGATTGCAGCATTTTTCCGCGTTGACAAATTATCAGTACCCATTTTAATCCGAACCTTTAGGGTCTTCTGGTCTGATATGCTTGAAGATTTTGTGTTTATAGATTCATACTTAGAATTGAAAGCCTCAGCACAAGTAGATGTCATGCATTTTTCTTGGTTGACTCCTCCATCAGTGGAAGGTGCCTTAGCTGCAGGTAGCCTTGAGGAATTAACAGAACTTGGCCCAAGTCTCAGTGACTGGGTTGCAGTTGAATAATCAACAGAATCCCCTTGCCCACCCTGTTTATAATACAATATTAAACATTGAAGTCAAACCAAAATGGAATATCATGCTAAGAAGTATTAAAAATCTCATATACAATCATCCATTTAGTTATGAAATGAACTGCCTACTAGCTTGCCCAGAAAAAATATACCTCTAATTGCAAATTGTTAGGAGATTGGAGCATATTTTGCCCATGAACTTTTGGTGGAGTCCTTGGATGAGACCAGGGAGGAGAGCGCTGATGGGTAGGCAAGAATGAGCCATAACCACCAAATTTAGCCCCTGCAACAATGAATTGTTTCACAATACCATTAGGATTAAGTTTATTGATCGTGCAAAGCTGCACTTAGATAAATCATCCTTCAGCTGACTTGCAACTTACCTAGATTCTCTGCTGAAACTCCACCTTCAAAATCTTTTTGAAAGTGTCCCAGGACATCTTGAATTTTTTCATCCTTAGAAAGACAAAATTGCAGATACTCAGTGCTTAATAAGAAAAGAACCACTAATAGGAAAAGAAATGTAATCTAAAATGATCAACAAACACAACAAGATGCAGAATTTTTATGGCAGAAATACAAACATCGTTCCCTTACTCAAAAACCTAGGCTAGGATGTAGCACAGAACTACACCATTAGTATATATTTGTAAAAGAAAAAAAATTCTTCAATGCACATAGACTTTCCAGAATTTGTGTAGCATGACCTAAATAAGTAAGATATGTATTTGAGTATTGCATGCCGTCTTATAATTAAACAGGAGAACTCTAATATTTTCTGATGCACAGTAGGCATTGCATAGATCCCACTCTGAGAAGAAACTACATTCCAAAACTGTAGACAGTAATTCACAACCGGAGCAATGAGAAATTATTACTAAATAAAAAATTACACATCAGGCTGAGCCTGATTCAAAATCGCCATCCAATCAAATGGGATAAGATGACCTTTCTTCATCTTCCTAATGCCTCAAGTTATGATAACAGAAGCCACTAAATTTGTAATCTTCTAGGACATCCCCTATGTAACTAACGTAAAATCTATTTTCCTAGTAAGAAAATCAGCACCGACATCACCAAATGCTAAAATTCATACCATGTATGGAAACAAATTGTTCAATTGGATCTATGATAGTGAAACCAGTAAATACCAATACAATAACTTGGCACTTTGAAGCCAAAATTAACTGATAAGCAAAAAAAATAACAACAGAAAAGCCCTTACAATGTAAGAGAGGGCAACGTCGGGATCGATGCTCGCGTCAAAATCTTCGTTGTTTTGATAGGAGCATGCCTCGCCTTCCTCAAGCTCAGACTCCTCCATATCTTCCCTACCACCACCAGCACCACCAAGGTTTAACCCTAAACCCTTCCTCGCATCACTACCCCCCAAAGAAATCATCCAAACAGATATCAAACTATGACAAAAGTCTATAACTTACGTCTCCACATTCGCGACTCAGCGTGAAAATCTCGGTTTCTATTCGGCCAAATTCGTGGAATTAAAAAACCAACGCGGGTTGTGCCCTAGATTGTTCGTAATCAAAACGATCGCGTTAAAATCACAAACTCAATTTGATAGTTAAAATCGATCAGAACGATGAAAATCCTCCTCTCGTTCTAAGAAAACCTTAAACGCCTGGAATCTTAAACCCAATTTCGGCGTCAGCTCTGATGCCATAGAGCTGGGATTGATCAACAGGAGTTTCTCTCCGTTCCTACCTGACTACCTCTCTCTCTCTCTCATTTTTGGTGAATACAGCAGCCGCGTTTTTTTATTTTTTTTTTATTTTTTATTTTTTTATGAATATATTATTTTAATATTGAGGCGGAGAGAGAGACCAGCACAAGAAGACTAGTCGTAGTTGATAAGGAAAAGTGAAAAGAAAAACAAGCCGTTTTTTTACCCTTACCTCGTAGTATCTTTATGCAACCCGTAAATTAATCATAATTAATTCGATAATAATAAATTTAATAATTTTTTATTTTATATATTATATAAAAAATAAAAATATATTATTAATAAATTTCACAACTTAATATTAAAATAGTAATAAGTTAATATTAAATTATAAATATATTTTAAATTTAAAATAATTAATTAATATTTTTTCATATTTTTTATTAAATAAATTTATCATTATTAATAATTATGTATCATAATAGAGTAATACTTATACAATATTGTAATATAAAAAAATTTATATAAAAAATGATATTATTTAGTACTAAAAATTACATTATTTTATTTTAAAAATATTAAAAAATAATTAAAAAATAAACCAATTTGACTGGTTAAGCACCAGTTCAAGACTAGTTTGACCGATTTTCCTCTAGTTCTCACCGGTTCTGAAAAGAATGATCGAGATCTATAACCAAATCGGACCTGGCATTAGTAATTGGTTGAACTAGCCGGTCCGATCCGATTTTTTTAACATTATTTATATATTTCTTTCCACCTCAAACCTCGTCTCCAATATCTGAACAACATTTAATTATTATGACCTAGACCTATGCCATATACAGTTGATTTCTATAATTAGTTTCAAATAAATTAAATTTTATATAAATATCAAAAAAGATATACTATAATCTATGTTAGATAAGTCATTAAAATTCATCTACACTAATAGCAGTATTTATTGACCTCTCAACCATAGTTATCAAGAATAAAGAGACCATTTTTTCTGCATAACATATGCATTTAAGTAGGATAATATTTTCTTTGATTATAAATATATGATTTTTTACTTTGATCATAAATATAGGACCCATTACACTATACGAAGTAATATTTATAATATATTTTTTAAAAAAAACTCATATTTAATGTATCTCAAAGAGAAAAAGAAAAAAATTAAATAAGAGTAGTTTTAAAAAAATATTGTGATTTTTAGAAAAATTGAGATAATTAATTAACTTTAACTCATATATTTAATCCATATAATTCAGTTAAAATTGTCTTATATGTATAAGTCTATTTCAATGAGTAATTAATATGAAGTTAATGTTGGCTAAAAATAAATGAAGTTAATGCCAAATTCAATATACTTTTTTACATGGCATATGTGACAAACATTAGAATTTTGTTTATCTTACTCATTACATAGAAAAAAAAGTTTAGATGAAATTGATAAAAATTAATTTCAAAACATTTAAATTGTTAATTAAAACAAATTGAAGTTTTTTTTACCATCAAACAAATTGAATTACTAATCAATAATATCAAGAATATGAAATATTGTTGCTTTTGGCCACACAATCTTACCAATTTTTCATTGTTCTCTAAAATTATTCAATATATATAAAAAATGCAATCAATTAATCTCAAATACTCATTGAAATAGACTTAAATATGTAATAAATTGTCAACATAGTTAAAAAATTTACATATATAAAATTTCCTAATTATTATAAAGATTAAGATTTAGGTAATATAATATAATCAAATTAAATCTTAAATATGTAATAAATTGTCAACATAGTTAAAAAATTTAATTATGTAACTAATTTTTTAATTTAATTTTTTCCAAAAAATTATTTGTTACTCACATCAAAATTTAAATTTAAAATTCAGCCAAATTAATTAAATATGTTTAAAATTACAAAACTTATTACATTAATTATTATTTATTACGTAGTTTCCCTTTTATTCAAATTCATTCGAAATAATCACATCATCAGTTGAAAATTAAAGTTTTAGACAAAAATATAAAAACTTTTACTTAAATTTTGACTTTGTTATTGAGGTATATACTAATTATAATTGAAATTCTATTTAATTTTGTTTAAAAAATGCTATTGAATTTTTATTGATTTAATTTGAGAAGTTTGCAACTAATGGGTTTAAATTTGTTTTCCTTAGTTTGATATAATTAATTATATATGTAGGTAACTAAGACACATATATAAATTAACTTTAATTCAAAACTAATTGCTAAAATTTGACATATTTTTCATTAAAATTGATGTTCGGTAAATGTAATTTAGTTGAGCAATAATAATTTTTTATTTTCAAGCATTAATAATTTTAAGGAAATAAAATTTATTAAAAATAATAAAACATTTTTTAGAGTTACTAATAATATGCAATCTAGTTAAAAAAGGAAAAATAATTTATGGTATTTCCAATAAAATAAGATATAATATTCCCATTAAACTAACTAACTCACATTTATGATTTTCATTTGAGTGTTCCTGATTAAAAATAATACACTGAAACAGATAACACTATCAAAGTTCAAATAGTCAAAACAAAATATAAATTTTATTCCAGTTATAATCAAATAACAATACATGCGGATCACTTCTTTATTAAGTTTAATATAATATAAATTTTGATGATGATAAATATAGAGTAACAAAAAATAAATGCATCATATTGATCTAACATATATTTTATTCATAAAATAAGTAAAATATGCATTAGCATATGTTTAATTGTATTTAGAATACATATATCATGCTATATACTAATATATCTACTGTGCTTTTATATTTTATAATACAAGTTGAATATATAAATTGAATTAACTACTTAATTTGTAAGTGTAATACATTAAATGTAGGATTATCCAATAAGAAAGAGTGAATATTAAAATAAAAAAATGAAAATCAATATCATATCTCACTCAAAGAAGAAGAAGAAAAAGGATGCTTCAAGAATTAAAGATTAGAAGGGAGCACACCAAGAATGAGAATTATCAAATGAAAGTGAAGCTTAATTTTTGAAAACATGGCTAATAGGTATATTTTGTTTTCACTTAAATCTTAAGGAAATTTAATTTTTGAAATTTACTTAATATTAGTACCATATGTCTTAAATAAGTTAAATTAAATAAATTTGATATTAACATGTGTTAAAGTTAAAGTATATTGGCTAACAGATAAATTTTACTATTTGACTCATACTTATTTTATGTAAAATTTATCTATTGAACTCTAAAATTCAAACTTTAGAATATCAGATGTATTTAATATAGTTGTTAAATAACTCTTTTTATGGAGTAACGGCTAAAACTTGTGTCTAACAGATAGATCTTATGTCTAAAGATTAGTTAAACTATAAATCTATAAATAGAATTCCATTTGAACTTATGGGTAACTAATTTAAGTAAGTTATATACCAAATGATGCTGCAATGAATTAAATCATTATGTGAAAGCATTTAAAGTTAAACTCACATCATTAGAGTGAACTTTACTGTATTATCCATTATTAAAAAGAGTTTCAATTATATAATCTTTCTTTCTATAATTTCTGGGTAAAATCTTAGTATGCGACAATATTAAAGGAATTACATATCTTATAAGGATATGGGAAGAGTGGCTTCACAAGTGCTTAGTAAAACTTGTGGAATGTCCTGAAACTTCAGAAGTGTTTGAACCAAACTTGTGGAAAATCTCAAGTGATGATTTAAGGATTAGACGTAGGTAAAGTGGTTTGGGTTGAACCAGTATAAATCTTTATATGTTGCACTTCATCTTCTCATTTCATGTATTTACTTTATTATATTTTATTCATCCGTATTTTACTGTAACATCTCGTGAAATTAGGATGTACTTCAAAAGAGGTAAAAATCTTACATCACTCAATTTATCCCTCTTGGATAACCAACCAACCTAACATTCTTGACCTTTACTAATTTTGATTTGATACTGTATCGTATTACCAAAACACATATTCCATTAATCATCAATATATTAAACTAAAAAATGTGTTTTTTGAAAACAAAAATACTTAGTATGAAAAACTTTACAAACATCACATTAGGAAACTTCAATGCAACAATGGTACTTCCAATATGCTACTACTATTATTTATATTCATTTTTCAAAGCCTCCTCCAATGATATTTTAGCAAAAAGTAGAAGTGGGATACTATCAAAACAATCCAAACAACTTCATGGATAGCAAGAGAAGCAGAGATGAATTGAAAACCTTAAGAATGATCAATATCAAAATGTGAGAATTATCCCGGTCATTAAATATGAATGGAAGTTATGAAAAAGAAGCTGAAATAATTGCAATTTAAAAGAGTTGAATGTCTTACTCTTTCTTATTTACCAAAACGTCTTAGTTCAAAAGTATCCCTTGTTGATGCACATCAATAAACACATCATTCTTCATCTTTAACAACATAAAAAAAAAGTAGAATCAATATTAAAAATTTGTCATAACAATATTAAAAAAAACAGAATATATAATAAGCATTAGATTTTAACATTTAGAACTAAACACTTATCATATATTATATATATTTTTATGAAAAGTATATTATACATTAATAGTCATATATGAGAATTTTAAACATGTGTTCATTTGGGGCATTTGGGTTGATGTCATTAAATTTGTTGAGATGGATGGAGCTTTGATTCGAGTAGGCATCTTCGGTATCACATTAGACTTGTAATATAAAAAGAGACATAAATACATCATATATAACAAAGTATGAGAATATTGATTTAGAACATATCAGTAATATGTTATATTTCACTGGGCTTGTTGAGATGGATGAAGCGTAGATTTGAAGCGGGCATTTTCAATATCACATTAAACATGTAATACAAAAGAGACACAAATCTATCATATATATATATATATATACACACGCAAGAAATTATGAGAATATTGATTTAGAATAAACAAATAATATGTTATACTCTCTCTGATTCTTAATATAAAATCTTTTTAATCGAATTATGCGGATTAATGAAGGGAGTTAAAATGAATTAACTACCTCAATTTTTCCAAAAATTACAATATTTTTTTAAAATTATCCTTATTTAATCTCTTTATTTCTTTTTTTGGGATACATTAAATATGAGTATTTTTTTGGAAATGCATAACAAATAACACCTCATATATTGTAAATAGTCTTATATTTAGGATCTAGAAAAAAAATCTTATAATTAGGACAGGAGGGAGTATGTAAATATAGATAGGGAATACAATCAGTTGAAAATGAAAATATCATATCTAAGAAATGTATATATGCATAGTAATTAGTATGAGTATATATAGATAAAAATAGATAGCTAATCAAATTAATTATTGTGTAATGCACTTGTTTAAGAATGATTATCCATTAAAACTATTTTAAAAATGATTTAAATATCAAGTCAAAATCATCCACAAAAGTATATTCAAATTTATAGAATTGCCACTAATACATATTAAAAGTAGAACAAAAACTGATTGAATCATTTAATACTAAAATAAAAATAAATTGATAAGAAATCATTGATGATGTGGGGCTCTAGAATTCCTTACTGGCATGACACTCTAGATTTTCCTCAAATTCACCTATCTTTATATATATAATAGAATAATAGATTTAATGCATTAGCAATGGGCGTGACGCCATGTCTATATTTCACCAAAGAAAGAAGGGCGTGTTTAATATCTTAAATTTATTTTTAAAAGAAAAAGATGTGTGTATCTTTTTTAATCTAAAAATAAATATACGATTAAAATTTGTTATAACAAAATAAATTCTATAAAACCAGATTGTTTGAGCTCATGGTAACACGTGGGATATATTAAAATTTAAAGAAATACTATAGAATAGATATAAAATTAAGTTAACAGAAGGAGGATGATAAAAAATTTGAGAAATTTAAAAAAAATAAAAAAATAATTAAAGTTGTAAGGAATGATGAAAGAGAATAAATAGTCACAAATATAGATGTGTGTAGTTGTAAGGAACTTCTATTTTGCACACATTAGATGTGATCAGATATAAAAAATAATTAATATTTAAAATTTAAATTGTGCAAGTAAAAGAAAAGAGAAATGTAACTGGTTATATATATATATATATATATATCATAATTTAAAATGATAAGTTTAAAAACATATGGACAACACAATTTAAAAAACTACAAAAATAATTTTAAAAGGAGAAAGTTAAATGGAGAGAGAGGGGTTACAATAAAAAATGGTAATATTTATAATGTTTTATAAAATAAAAAAATAATAAAATACAGTAAAAAAGTTAATAATAAATAAATTTAAAAACTATGAAAATAATAATTTAGAAATAGAGGAAGTTAAAAGAGAGACCGAGAACCGTCAGAACACTGTTCATTCAAACACTAACAAGTCCCGGAAAAATATTTTGAAATTGTTTGTCATCCAGATGCTATTTTGAACTTCAATTAATTCAAATTGAATCACGGTAGGTTTCAAATGGGAGAAAGCTCATCCAAAAGTAACTTCTATATTTGTACAATCTCAAATCTGAGACATTATATTTAAACGATAATAACTCATTCCATTGAGATTTGGTCCCATTTTAAACGATAATTATGATTAAAGAAGTAACAATGTATATAATTATATTGATCAAACATTTACTTAATTAAAATGGACTTTTCATGTGACACGAGTATGTCTGATTTAAGGAGTGGATTTGATTTTATACTATTATTTTAGGAAGAAAATGGGTTCTAAAAAATAAAGAATGTGACAAAAATTATTTTAATATGTTTAATAGCCAATTATTGAAAATATTAATGTGTTTATTAGACAATAATAACTTTTTCATTATAAATTAAACACATGAAAATTGATTTTTTATCTTCTTCTCTTTCTATTGAAATCTGCTTTTCTTTTTTTTCCTACATTAGTGAATTTTTAAAACTAAACTAACCAAAATCTTGACAGTAGTTGTATTGGCTCATAAAGAGTCTTGGGATTTGACTGGGTCTTGAGCACGTGGCCATAAATGGCATGAAAAGCGCGTATCAAATTATTGGTCCAACGACTACATTACATCCTGATCCTGCTCGGCAATTGCCTTTTTGAGTCCCGGTGAAATTCCATTTTTTGGGTTTATTTCTTTGGATGAACCTATCTTTCCTTTTTCTTTTTTCCTTTTTTGTCTTATTTTTATTATTAATTAATTAATGAACGCAAATTATTCTTCCCATCGCTAAAATTCTTTTGATGTAGGAAAGTTTTGTTTGTTTAGGCTTTTTTTTGGGCAATGAATTACTCACTGTATATAACAACATCAATTTTAGTGTAACAGGATAACCAATTGAATGTAAACTTCAAAGCATTCAGGACCCACGTGAATGTCAAACTGCTGCCTCAGATCTTGCATTCACTGAATTACTCAGTCTTATCTTTAATATGTTTTCTTTAATTAAATTATGTAGATTAATGATAGAAGTTAAAATTAGTTAACTATTTTTATTTTTTTTAAAATTATAATATTTTTTTAAAAATTATCCTTATTAATTTTTTTCTTTCTCTCATAAATTAAATAAATTTTTTTTATAATGTATAGTAAATATTATCTTGTGTTATGGAAAGAATTTTATGTCTAGAATCAAGGTAAAGGATTACATATTTATAACAAAAGAGAGTATAATTATTTAATGGAATGAATCTCTATCAATTTTTAAAGGATTCGCTCATATTTTTAAGAGGGAGTATGGATGATTTAGAGTTTATTTCTTTTTTTAATTTATTTTCTTATATATTTTTTAAAAATATTTGTATTTTATAGTCTTTAATTTAAAAAAAAATTTGACGCAGCTGCTTATTAGTATAATGCTAGAAAAAAAATGAAAATCTATATATATTCAAAGTCCAAAACACAAAAATTAATTGAAAATTTTTACTCAATTTGGACAGAATTTCCATTCTGTGTGGGCTCTAATGGAATGGAATGGTTTAAACTTTAAAGGTGACGTATCATATTAGCTAAAGAATGTTTGTGTAACTTTCCTTTTAAGGTAAGCAGACAAGATGTTAGATGTATGTGAATTTGTTTCAATTTTTCTTTGTTTTACGTTCTCGATTTGTTAATTGATTCCTATTGACCACGACCATAGTTTTCTATAATGTAATTTATTTTATAATTTTAAACGATTAAGTGCACCCAACATGTTCTCTAAATTTTAGGTTTTGACAAAGATAACGTTTGAAAAGCATAATGATAAATACACTCATTGTTAATTACTTCTACTACTTACTATGAAAAGTCTTGTGGGTTAATAATTAAAGAAGATTAATTATTAATTTATCATGTTCATTTTAGTGGTAATGAGATGTATGGCTTGAGGAAGGTATAGATTAAAACTCTAAAAGATATTTCATCATAAAAAATATAAATTGTAAAATTAAAATCCTTCAAGATATAGAGACATGAGTAAGAATAAACATGAGTAGTATACTTATATTTTTTAAATACTCAAAGGGATATATACAAAACTAAAATATAATTGGAGAATTATGCCTCCGAAATTACTCAAAGACAATACTTACCTAACAAAGTCTATATATAATATATTTTTAACATTTTACGAATGAATCTGAAAAAGTATTTTGCAAAACAATAAAAACTTTCGTATATCGTAGTAATAAATATGTTAATATTTAGTTTAAAATAAGTCAGTTTGTGCAGGGAAGGAAAAAAAAATCAGTGTTCTGCATTGATTCAAGACAGATCATTCTTATTATGACTGACGTCACACATTCATAAAACAAGACATTCTTTACATAATAAGTTAATTAAGAGAGTAAAATAGAGAATAAAAGTACATATGACCACGGAGACTTGACCAGAATTACCGACTCTTAAAGTTCACCTGTTACAACTTGCAATTACCGTGCGTTGGTTGGCCAAATGAGCATATGGAGAACAATTATATTCTATTTTGTTTGTTTGTATTTTTTTATTAAGGAGAAACTTACTAATATTAAAGTAAAATATGTGGGGGGGAAACTCACACTACTTTTTAAACGTATAAGATAGATTCATCATTTGCTAATACGTTTACCTTAAAATTTATGGTATTCTACATTTAATCGTCCAATAATGTATGGATATTGATTATCTTGATTTTTTTTATACACATATTGAAGTGTATCCTTGGGCGTGATTTGGAGACTTGGGCCACCATTACGGTTTTATTAATTATCGATAGCGAGTCGTTGCATTTTTCAAATAAGAATAGCAGTACATTTTAAGCTTTGAAGCAAGATTATGCCAAATACTCTACTTTTTATCATATTTATTTTTGATTTAGATTATATCGTGTTTTGATAAATTTTGATATTTTATTTACGAATAAAATAAAAAGATTTTAAACGTCAATTTAAAAATAACGATTATATATTTTAACAAACATTAAATTTAAACAGTTAAAAATTGAACACGCTATCAACTCACGACGCACAAAATAACATGCAAGAGGTCCAAATCACTTGGCTTTGGATTTGGATCCCCCCTTTGTTGGTTGTCCACCTCATAAACCAAGGAATCTTGTGATTGAAATGTTTTCCTTTTAAAATACTAAACTAAATATTCTTTTTCCATAAGTTTAAAAAATGTACTAGTTTACGTTTGAAGTCCAAAATATTTCAGAAACACTTCTTAATATGCTTTGAAGGCACCCCTGATCATTATTCCAATCCCCAATATTTTCATACAATTTAATAATGATGATGATGATAATTAATAATGATAATACCCTTCACATATATTAGACGGACGTAAATCCATAAATCATGTCACTAACAACTTTTAAAAGCAGCTGTAGAAAAGAGGAAGAAAATGGAAATGAGGGAGAAGCCAAAAAGAAGTGGCTGCCGCAGTAGTGTAGGGACAAAGGGACAAACTTAGAAAAGTAGGGAATGAGAAAGAAAGATGGGAAAAAGGGAACGTATCCATTGGTTGACCATTAAGAGAAGGGCATATAGGCCACCAGTTTTATTCACTTGACCGCAAAATTCATGATTGGGGTCCCCCTTGAAAGGGATTGAAGCCATATCCACTAATTAATTAACCATTTCATTCATCTTGTTTAAGTTAAATGGCAGCGGAGGAATATGCAGTAATGCATGACTCTTCCAAAACTAATGGGCCAGAGAATATGCCTTTCAGGCTGCGCTTCAAACCCTCCAATGAAGGAGCCAGCTCCAAAGGCTGACGCACTCATGAAGATAGGAATCATCCACGTGACGCACACCCCGCATGGACGTACGGCCAAAATATGCACAAGGAAAGGAGGGAATATTATACTCACTCTGGTCCAAGATAAATGGGATATTTTTAAGTATATTTTATTTTAAAATTTAAAAGATACTCTTTTCATCTTAGTAGAAGAGTTTTACAGGTATTAAGAAATATTTATTATATTTTTAAATTTTTTAAAAAAATCAAAAATTTCAATTTTATACTTATTAATTCACTTATTTAATTAAATATAAGATAAGTTACAATACTAATAATATAATAAATGAGGGATAAAAATTAAAAATCAATACATGTTAGCTTATATTATAGGACAAGAAAAATTTCCCATATTACCTAATATGGGATAGAGGGAGTAAATGGCTTTTATTTGATAAATTAATGAGTTTTTTTTTTCAATTTTACCTTTAATTAATTTAAATTTATTATTATGAGATATGAGTTAAAGGAAAATTAAATGAGAATATTAAATGAATGGATTATGGGAAAAAAAAATTTCTTCATGACATATTTAAAATATCTAATTGCTTTATTAATTATGATGATTTAGTTATTTATTCTTTGGAATGGAGGTAGTACTAAGTTTGGTGTTAGTAGCAGGGCTCCCATGCCTTGAACAAGTGGCTAAGAATTCAGTAATTCTTAACTTTCATCTACATAATAAACCTAGTTAGAAGGAAATTGCCCATTACAGTCCATGAGGGAGATACTTTCAGTCCTTACCAAGACAAAAAATGTAGTGATATTCCTTCTTTTGTGGAAACACATGACATATGTCAAAATAACAATATGAATACGCTTTTTTTTTTTTCCCATTAAAACATTGATCATTGAGATTTATTAAGATTCCCGTTTGAACTTACCAAGCCAACTATGTCTTCTCAGCTGACTTCTCCATGATAGGAGAATCGAGCAGCATCCCCTTGTCTTTAAACCTCAATGGTGATTTCTAGAAATCTTCACGGTAGAAAAATCCATATCACGCTGATTTCTCAGATCCAGCAGCGACATCTCCTTGATTCCTAGACTTTTTTTATTCGACGGTGATTTCTGGAGTTGTGCAATGATTTTTGTTTTTTGTTTTAAATAAATCTGGAGTTGTTGAGCCTCTATAAAATTGGTTTTTCTTTTCTTTTTTCTTTTTTTGATAAAAGAGCCTCTATAAAATTCTTGAGTGCAATGTTTGTGATAGTGATTGTGGGTGATCTATGATGCTGATTTCTGAAATAGTTGACCATGTTGATTGTTGATGATCTCAGAAGAGGTAGGAAGAAAAAAATTTGTTTAGAAGTAACTTGGTCAATTTATTTTTACTTTATTTTTTTTTTCTTTTTATAAAAAATAAATCTTTTCCATATTTTTTATATCATACCACACAAATTTATGATAATGAACATTCTATTCCATTTCTATCTATCAATATCAATTCTGTGAACTAAATGGGCCCTTATTGTTATCATTCCGATTTTGTATGAAAATGAATCATACAAGAGTAGAATTATTTTGATGTGCCTTCAAACTGATCTCGCAGTTGCTCGTACTTTTTAAGCTCAGCCATGGACAGGGAAGGCGTCAGCTCCACCATGACCTGAAAATCAGAAAATGGCAGTCACAAAACCGGGTAATATAAGTATATAACCAAATTGATGACAGCTTGGGGCTACACTTAAATTTGGTTATAACATGTTTTCCATTCCTAATGTGATAGCCACTGGATACAGTATCCTGTTAGTAAACTACATATCTCCAGAGAATACCGAAACTCAAACCTGTCAGCCATATCTCCGGAAACTGATATAGTGTTATTAATTTTTTTAATTGAAGAAGTGTTAGGAATTTGACTTCTTACTCTTATTAAGATATGAAAGTTGCCTACTTAGGCTGACAGAAATGTTGTAGGATGGGGTTAATACACACACACACACACACACACAATATGTTGAATCACATTAGACTGGGTGAGTGATGTAGGCCATTTTAACACCAAATTTGATCGATTAAAAACATTTCAAGCACGCTATAATATAATACACTCCAATGATATTATTGCCATTTAAGAGCCCAAACTAAGTAACCTTACGCTCCCCACTCAGGGCACCAGAATTAAAGAGAACAATAGCAAGTTACCCGAACAAAATCATCGTATTCAACAACAACAGAGTCTGTTTCATCATCTTTGCAGGAAGACTCTGGATCTGCACTTAAAACCTAGAGAAGGCAGTAAGGATTAGCACCTCCTAAAGCAAAGAATAAACAATGCAAAATCAAAAGAACATTTGGGTCTCTAAATACTTCCCCTGCCCGCCAGGACAAATACACAACTAATTTTCCTATAAAATTGACAGTCCCGTCAACTCAACTACAACAAGAGGCCTAATGTCATAATGGAAATAAAGTAGGCGATATTATCATCCAGGCCACACTTACTTTGCGCTTTGCAGCCTGAAACCATGCATCTGCACACAAGGCATACATGTCTGCACCAGTAAAGTTTGGTGGACACTTTTTGGCTATTGAGTAAAGTGAAACATCTTCTGATAATTTAAACTTTCGGGTAAGTGCTTCAAGGACCCTGGGAGAGATGAATATTTGAGGTGAACGAGGGCAAGTCACAAACAATACATCACAACAAAGACACAGAAAAAGAAGAAAAACTTACCGCTCTCTGTAAGATGCATCAGAGTTAACTCCAACATACAGCAGTTTATCAAACCTGCCAGGGCGTAAAAGTGCTGGGTCGATCAAGTCTGGCCTGTTACTTGCACCAATGATAAAAAGATCCTAAAGGCAGCAAAAGAGATACTACATGTCAGAAGTAAAGTAGGTAATATAATATACTATAACAACATATTTTCATGCCATAAAGAACCTGTGTAGAATCATTCAGGCCATCAATCTCCGCAAGCATCTGATAAAAAGGGAAATTTACAACATTAGGAAACTCATAGACAGAATTTACAAACACCAAGGTTCTACTCAGGAAAAGAAAATCACCTGAGAAACCACTCTGTCCATAACACCCCCAGAATCCCCAGAAGCCCCCCGAGCTGGAGCAAGAGAATCAAGCTCATCGAAGAAGATAACACATGGACGTGATGATCTGGCCTGCAATGTGCATAATATTTGATGTTCACTTAAGCAAAATCAGGTAATGAAAGTTGTATAACCCACCCTCCCCACACCCCACGTGCGCGGGGCCAGGGTTCTTAATTTTCGTTTAGCTTCAAAATTTAGATCCAGATAAGGAAAGTATCATACCTTCTGGAAAATGTCTCGAACATTCTTCTCAGACTCTCCTATGTACATGTTGATCAGTTCAGGCCCTTTTACACTAAGAAAATTTAGGGAACATTCAGTGGCAACTGCTTTGGCTAATAATGTCTACAATCCAGAGGAAGAGCAAGAAAATCAGGAGACAAACTTCAGTGCGAATTAAAATAGCAAATAACAAGGTGATGTAAAATTGTTGACACTCTTAACTTACTTTGCCAGTTCCAGGAGGACCATACAGAAGAACGCCAGACCGCTTACGAAGTCCAGATGAAAACAGGTCCTTATGTAGGAGAGGCAACTGAAATATGAAGTATAGAATGAAATATTTAGCAGTGATGGCCTGTCAAGTGTCAACCAATTTGCCAAGCTTCTATTTTCCAATAGATTATGAATATAAGATAAACAATAAAATAGAGAAGAAACAAGCCTGAATAATTTTGAAGTAAAGAAAAAAATATATATAACTTGAAGGAGAAGAGAACTACATGTCAGTTCCTTTTAAACAATATAATGCACCAAAATTGATTAAACCTATACATCTTTTAGCATTTGTAAGAAGCTCTTATCATTCTGCTCAATTTTGGATTATAATGTCACCAATGCTAGCCTTGCAGCCAATGGACATCTACTGAGGCCAGTATAGCTAGCCTATGCTTAAAATGTCTAGATAGTCAAAAGAATGCATTATTCTTCCAACCAAATCTAGTTTTCAATCTCTCTAAATACTCAAGCCAGAAAATTATTCAGTAGTTGGTGGTCACATAAACAAGGAAGTCAATATTCCAGAATCTGACTTCAGATGGGTGATCTAAATACTTCATCAACTTTATAAGAATTCTGACTTAGTTTCCACACATACATAAGGAAAGATGATATCCTAACATACGTTATGAACTGTTAAAGAGGAAATATAACTGAAATCTCCAGTTCCACCAAATACAATTTCAGCAAGTGTCACTTAACTTTAACTAAAACTTTGGTTACGAGGTTAGACGTCTGATACCAAATCAGATCAGTTTAGTATCCGTTGGTGATTTAACAGAGCTGCAAGCAAACAAAAAAAGTTTTACAAGCAATATGTGACTACTAATACAGTTATGCTGGACAGGAGTTCCACCTGAACAGTATCGAGGATTGATTTTTTCACATCTTCAAGCCCACCAACATCATCCCATTTTACATCAGGAACCTGGGGAAAAGAAAAATCAGTCTCCAATTTCCAGCATTGAGAAATATAGTCTCCGAAAAGATTGCATATCTCACTATTTGTACACATTTGTTTGCAACAAGAATAGTGGTAATTCTGATCTGAGTTTTTAACACTGCCCGATGCAGATGAGAAAAATAATCATAGAAAGCTGGTTCGCTTGATGTACCTTTGGAGCACCTAATGCTGCTGCATTTCTTTTCTTTGATCTTTCCAAAGCTTTTGCCAAGTCTTCTTTGCCAGGAACCTGAGGCGAAACTTTCCGGTGGTTGCCGTCCTGCATCACTTCAGAACTGAAAAATCCATTAACATCCTTAGGCTTAACTTTGTCAACTGCAGGGACACTCCTGGGAAATAAGTTGGCACCAACATCAGCTATCAAAGCACACATGTCCCTGGGCATGAAACCAGATGTCTGCCCAACCATTTCTTTTACAAAACTCTCAGAATCAGTCTGCAAGGAGCAATGAGCTGATTGTCAAAGTCACCAGTAATGATCAAAGTAGACCAAACTATTGTCAAGTGCCAGTCTTTTGACTCAAAAAGGGGGCTATTCCAAGTTTAATCAACATCTGAAAAATATTAAACTACAAATACAAGAGGCAGCTCCATTTGTTGTTTACATTAGAGAGGAGTTCAGAAACATTTTGCAGTGACTGGGACAGCATTTCAGCCCTTTGCTCTTCAGTCAAAGGCCCCATATTTATCTCATGGCTGAAGCAGCGTCTGATAGTTGAAGGCAGACCTTCTGAACTGACAGCAGCAGCAATCAACAGGATCTGATGCCCACTTGTCTTTTCAGCATTCCTCTCAACCTTCACCAGCAAGTTGCAAAAGTTAAGATCCTTAAAATTATATTTGTTCAAAAAATAAGATTCTGTTAGTTTTTCCATTCTGGATTTGGATTTATTCCTTGACTGGCCCATTGGAAAAAGACATATGCAAGGATTTATATATGTATTTTAAAATTATATTTCCTAGGTCATAAAAGACGTTATGTATGAGTGCAGATTGCATGCTAAAGGAGGACACCTTTTGCAGCACATTGGGGAAGAATAAATAGATAAAATCTACTATATAATATAAATCCTATAGGAAACCAATTTGAAAAAATGGCTTATGAATAGTGTTGTGATGTTACTTATATGGAGTAAAAAGAACATGGATAACAGCAGTGAAACTGAAGTTGTATCTTACAAATTCACCATGTGGTTTCTCATGGGAGTATATGTTACCATCTTTAAGAGTCGGCTCAGTGAATTTCCTAATAATTGATGCAATTTCAGATGCACTGCCTCTTTGATCATTTAGTAGACTCTCAGGAGCTTGCATATCTCGAAAAACTTCAAAATGACGGAGAAGAAGTACAGTTGGAGAGTATCTGTAAAAATATCATACCACTAAGTGAAGGAATAAAAGTTTACAGATAACACATACAAATCAGAGAAGTCAGTTTCTCAAATCTAGACAAAACCTAATAATATAGTTCATAGCTCAAGCAACTCCATAAATCTCACAAATATTATGCTTTAAGGGAGGGAAGGGATTTTGTCTGTGTGTGTGCACGTGGATTTATAACAAGACTTGTGTTTGTTATCCTGAAATGAACACCCAGTGAACAGACAATGGTAAATTATATGTTACTCATCATGAAATATATAAAAAATGCTTGGGAATGTAACTTCCTAAACAATTTGCGTCAATATCATTCCTAAGTTCAAAATATATAAACCTTTGAGCCGTCTTGAAAGCTTGAGCAAGTGCGACAGATGTGTTCCTTTCTGACACTGTTAAATCATGACAATTATATTCCACCACATGCAGGCCCAATCGACAAGCAACATGCCTAACAACAGTCCTCTTCCCACAACCTGCATGTTCATGTGATCGGGAAATACAAAATACACCACCAATACAATTCAAAATAGCCATTTAAGTGATATTTTCTCCTGAGACCCATCAATATATTATCAATAAATAAATTAGCAACTGGATATATCGCACGCCAATCCTAATCACGAATCTTTTTACAGGAGATGGAACTGGCAATAAGGAAGAGAATCAGTTACTAGTTATTGTAGAAAACAAAGCGGAGAAATATGGAACACACCTGCCAAGCCATACAATAGAACTGAAACTCTGAATTTTGAAGAAAGCGCTGATGGACAGAAAGCTGGTGTAAGTACTGAAGCCAAAATTTTTACTGTATCCCCTTGCAAAGGCACAGGTTCTTCTGGTCCAGCAATTAATAAATCTGGTGGAACAGCAGATGGGAAGCTCACTCCAAGCACCAAAGCAGTTGAAGTTTGATTGACACGTAGAATTGGTTCATCTGATGGTTCCATGGCAATGACCTGGGGATATAAGTTACATTCTAACAAGAACCTGCATATATAGTGGTAGTTCTTGAGCATTTATATTGCAGAAAGAGATACATTTACCTTGAAGTAGATAAGATTTCCATTTTTCTTTTGTGATTTTCGGTTGCATGGAATGCATGCAATGGAATTGCAGTTCCAATTTATGCTGATGCCAAAAATATCTCCTTTTGTCAAATATCTATCCACTTCAAAATATTTTTTTAAAGCTAAATCAATCATATCTTGGCGGTGTTCTGATTCAATAGGTGAACTTCCTCTAAAAGTTTCAAGGGTACCACATTCTGGTATCTTCACAAATGAAACCCTTAGATGTGATGCATAGCCAGGAGCTTGAGCCAAAGGTGCCAATTCAATATCAATGACAGAAGTCTCAGTACTGTTTGAAGTACCCTCGTCATCCACTTTTGGATTGAAATAAGATGTTAAAACCTCTTTCCCTTGGTGTAAAATGGATTCTAAGCATGTTATATGCAAATTGAGGTTAAAAGCTAAGAGGGGAGATATATAAGCAACTTCGTGATCTAACGTGTCACCATGAGGAAAAGCACAAGAAGGAAATACAAGCATTACACGAGGAGAGGGCAATGTAACATCAGATGTGCACCCATGACTGCCAGGAGGATCTAGGGCAACTGCCTGTGCAATTCTCTGTAAATTCATCTCAACATTCCTGACAAGCACCTTGCATATTCAAAAGACAAGGGTATAAAAGAAGTATTAATATTTGCACGTCTTTAGTAACTTATAACAAGTAATGGGTTGTAGAAACTTGGAAATTTACTGCAGTTTCACTTGGATCATATTGCATGCCTTCTCTGAATTGTTAAATAGCACATATTTTTTTATGCAGATAAAGTAAAATAGATTTTTATCTCCATGTAAAATTTTATAACATGAAAGTAGATTATGAAACGCACTTGGATTATTTCTCTGAATGTGACAGAACATTCTCATCATTCGCGTATATAGTGCTATCTTTGTTTAGGAAACAAGCATCCGGTAAAGCTAATTACTTCAAGTTAGCTTATACAATAGTTCAATTATTTAATTTTCACTTGGGATTCTAGATACAGAATTGGAGTTTCAAATTGGCACCCACTAAAAAAGACTAAAAATGGGGGAAAGAACTACTAGCACATAATACAGAAGAATTACCAGTGAACCTGCAGTAATAGAAAGCCTTCTCAAAAGCGAAGTTGAGAGGCCGACCAGCGCAGAATCGTCAAGAGCAGACGACTGAGGTTCTGGTTTATCATTTCCGTCCTTCAAGAGTCGGAGAATCCCCACAGGTAACTGCAAATTCCTGGGAGAGTCATCATCGAAGAGCTTGTCTCCGGCTTCAGGGTTTGCTTCCTCACGGCGCAAAGAGCTGAGTACGGAATTGATCAGCAATTTGGTGGAAGCGAGTACTAAAGGCTTCCTCCTTCCCGCCATTTGATGATGCTTAAAATGTTAAACCCCGAAAAAAATCCTAAGTTGCCAAATTCATATGCACAGTAAGATGGACAGAATCCCCTGTCTTTATTCGAAGTGGATGACGGATGACAAGTTCGCTAACTGATGCAGGTGACGTTAGTCTCGGTCCGGTAACTCTGAAGTCTGATGCCCTCTTTCATGCTGGCCAGTTTTACAGTTGTAATCGGTAGAACCATTTCGTAATTCCCATGGAGAAATTATCGGCACCTTCACTTGTAAGGAAATTTGGGTAGAGTAGACACAATTATGTACTGCTGTACTGCATCCCTCTCGTCGCGAACAAGTTTTGCGGTAAAAAATATCAAATAAGTCATATCATGAAATGAACTTTTTTTCCTAAATGCTGCTCATTAAATATGTTGAACAAAAATTAATATAATTTATTATTAGAAAAGTATATTACTTAATTAGGGTAATTTAAAAAATAAATGAAATTTAAAATAAATTTAATAAATTTGTCTTAATATATAAAAATAACTAAAAGTTACTTATATTTAAAATTGGAAAGTAAGTAATTTGATAAATCATATAAATCAATTTGTTTTTATTTTTGAATTAAATACAAATCAAACTGCAAAAATTAAGGGTGTGTTTGTATTAGATTATGTATAAGTGATTATTTATAAGTGATTATGAGAATAATTGATTATGTTAAAAGTGATTTGTGTTTGGATATTTTTACCTCATAAGTGATTTTGAGAAAAGAAATGTGTTTGGATATTGGGGTTTAAGTGATTATTGGGTGGATAATGAGAAGGAAAAATGAAATAAGTGATTATGGGAGGATAAATGATTATCATAAGTAGAAAAAATCAGTTTCTTCCATAAGCACTTATTTGAGACATAAGTGCTTATTGAAAAGCTGTTTCTGTTTAGCAACTCCACCTCATAAACATTTATGGACCCCTTAAATGCTTAAATTTGCTATCCAAACAAGCTATAAAATGTCCCCCAACTGACGATGGCGACAGAGGATGATGGCAGATGGCAATGGCTAGTGGTTAATGGCAAAGGATGGCTATTATGGTGAAGGGCCTGATGGAGGGTGTGGCCGCAACCAAGGATGATGGTGGTGGAGGGGATGTCCAGTGATGGCAAACATAGAGAAGGGTAGTAACAAAAAATAAAGGAAGATGACAAAAGTTGGTCTTTGAAGAATGTTAGAGTAGATAAGAACAATATCATCATTTTGCTTAGATTATATCAATGTAATGAGGATTGGTTTATTTATTTTTTTTATAAATAAAAGTTTATATAAGTTAGGTTCTGAGAGTTCACCATAATCAAGGTAGACTTCAAAGATCAAAGATAGCTTACATAAATACTTATATATTACTTACAAACAAGGTCCTTACATTAAAGAAGGATTCAAACCCATATCTTTATGAGATATAAGTTATATCTGTACTAACTAAACCAACTTTTATCTTAAGTAATACTCCCTTCGTCCCTTAATATAAGGAAAAATTGAGGAAGTTTCCATGTTTCAAAATATAAGGGACATATGGGATTTGTCTGGTGTATTTAATGACTTTTTTCTCAAAATACCCCTAATTAAGATAATATATTTTCAATATAATTTATTTGTATTAATTGCATGATAGAAGAATTATTAACATTAAATGAGGGTATTTTTGGAAACTACTTTATATTCTAGACAAATTTATTGCTTTCCTTAATCTTTGTGATTTTATCTTTTGTCCCTTATATTAAGGAACAGAGGGAGTATGTGTTAAGGCAAACGAATGCACAAATTGAGATAATGTAAATATTTTTGTATTACATTGCATATCAATTTGCATACAACCAAACAAATTCTAAATTAAAAATGTTAATATTAATAATAGCCTTGTTGTATTCGCTTATAAACTATAAAGCTTTTTTGAAGGACTGAAAACATTTAAAAAAAAGAAACAACTTATATTTGAGAAGCTGCAAGCATATCAAAACTTGATTACATTTAAAATGTGCAGGTATCATTTTCTAAACATGTTAGTAATTTCTTTTTGCTATACTCATAACAATAATAATGTAAGTGTTGGTGTGATGTTGTTTATACAATTTAGATATGTTTGAGATGAGAAGTCCATGAATTGTTTCCCAATTTATAGAGTGGTTAACAAAAGAGAAAATGGGTAAAAAAAAAAAAGATCTCATATGGTATTTTTCTTAGTTATTACCATGTAACTTTATCTATTAAGTATTTTATAGGCTAGTTACCTCTTAAAATAATATTTTTTCGTAATTTTAAGTGAATGAATAAAAAAAAGGGAATATCCCAAATAAATACCAAGAACACAAGATAATTCCAAAAAGATTACACAATTTGTCTTAATTCTAAATAACTACCAAGGTTGCCAATTGGAATTAAAATTAGGTGATAAAATGACAAAACTACCCCTGCTTATTTCTTCATATCTACTCTTTCCCCCCTTCTAAGATCAATGTAAGACTCGTAAGCATGAAGTGCCAGAGCTACCACGGCCTGAACTTGCCACCACAATGGTACCAATTGATCCATCCCCCCAATCACAAGCAACAACTAGAAACCCCTTGCTTCTAACACCAATCCTGACTCCAATGTTAAAGATATGGTGGAGCAAGTTGAGAAGGAATCAAGAGAGATTAAGGAACATGTAAGCTACTATTGTAGGCACTGCTACTTCTGGTAAGCTTTACTTCTCTATCTCTTCTACTACATACTTGAATTTTTTTGGTTCAATTGCAAACATCCTTTAGGAGTCCTGTTGCCATTTGCATATGTTATCCAAATGGATTTTAGGATCCCTAATTGATTGTTGAAATTTGTTATGATTCTGATGCGAGAAAGATGCTTAGTTTATTTAATGTGTTTTTTGGTATAAGATAAGATTTCTATTTGGCATTATGGAGTCATCCTCTTTAGGCATATGACAAATTCCTTAATAGGGTAGGATCAACTTTATTTGTGTGATTCATGCATTAGAAATCTAAAGGAACTTCAATCATTTTATAATTACTTTTTTAGCTATGCACAAATTGAATGAATGTGACACACACACTTGAGGAATTATTGAATTATCAATGAAACTCTTACCATAGGGAAGATGCGCAAAGGTTGCTAAAAAATGACCCAGAAGGAGAAAAATGACCAATAATGTAGCATCAACTTCACCTGAAACAGTAATGCAACAATTATGTATCTAAAGATTAAGCTTAGAACTAATAATGCTTATCTTCATAGCACTCATAATGTTTGGTACAAGTAGCTAGGAAGCAAGGTTTAGGATTTTATATTGAAGCCGCGTTCTTTGTTTATTCGTGATTGAGTGGAAAAATGAATTAATTATGAGAAGTTGACTTTTTTAGTTTTTGTTATTTAGTATTAGCGTCGGCCCCTTTGGGAAATTAGAAGCAACTCCCCAACTTCAGATTTATTTTCAAAATAATCTTTTTTTTAGTATTAACATCATTCCCTTTGGTATTGTTGTTAAACATTGATTCAAGCTTAAAATCATTTTTACTACTTCACCAATTGTTATTTTGATGTTTATAAACATAGATAAAAATTTCCTTCTGAAACTATCCTTTTCTACTTATTTGTAGATGGACAAAGCTTCTCTATTTTCTAAGGCTAACATGCATTTGAAAGAGCTGAAAAGGAATGAAGCCCAAGCAAGCAAATGATTGATGAGAGAGGTGGATACAAATTCATTTCGAGAAAGATGTGGTATTGTATAAGCAAAAGTGCAAGAAATTGATAACAACTTTGTTGAAAATATTGTTGTAGGTTGTGTTTTAGGTGGTAATAGCAATTAACCAAGTGAATATTGTAATGAAATAAAGTTTGTAGGTGTGAGTTGTTATTTTAAGAATTGTAGTAGTTTCCCTTGTAATGTTATACTATGTAATTCAACTTGTAATTTAACTTGTAGATGTGAGTTGTTATTTTAAGAAGTCAAAGGCATGGGTGTAGTTGTATATTGTCTATTTATGCATATGGATGAAAGAAACTATAATGGTTAGGTGTATATGCCTCAAAGATATTGTAACTATAAAAGTTGTGGTTGTAATACGTTTTGTAATTTGAGGAGTAAATGAAAAAATATACTAGTTATTTTCCATAACCTCTTTATATATAAATCTATAATTTTGGTCTTGTGAAGTTGGCATGTGATATTGCTCCTAAGTTGCAAATAATCCATATTAACTCATAAACTCATGATTTACACTTATAAATTTATGATTTGGTGAAGTTGACATATGGTGTTGATGCACTAGTCGACCATCCATCTTATCCATTTCTAATGTCAAAATGGCCTAACTCCAATTGCAAATGAACTAGTTACAGTTGCAAATACACGTTCATGATTACTAAATACACGGTTATGATATGTCACTCGCATGAAATAACCAAGTTGCAAAGGAAAGCCGAGTGTCACTTGTTAATTGGCCAGTATAACATACAAATACATGACAAGAACATGCAAATCCACAGTTGTCACTTGCAAACATATCCCAGTGAGGCATGGTGCATTGGTCAATCATCACAGGAGACATCCTCTGATGGTCGACTAGTGCACTATCTGATATGGACTTGGTCTTATCCAATTGTTGCACTGGTGGACCATCCACTAGTGATAGTCAATGATTGATATGAAATACAAATTTCTTGGTACAAGTTGCAAAGCAATACATACACTTGCAAATATATGGTCACGACAACTAAATGCACGATTATCACATGTCACTTACATGGAATGACCAGGTTCAAAGGGAAACCTGAGTAGCACTTGTGAATAAATTGGTATGAAATGCAAATACACGTCAGGAAGATGCAAATTCATGATTGTCACTTGTAATTAGACAATAATCCTTGTAATACACAATTATTATTTGTAAATAACAGTGTATCAGTTAGGTATGACAATTAATACACTGGTCGACCATTACCTCTGATGGTTGACCATCAAGACAAAAGCATCAAATCCGAAAAACATTTATAAATAAGCCAAAGTCACTTGCAAATATGTGATATATAATTGTAAATATATGATTATTACATGTAAATGATATTGTATCAATTAGAAAATACTTGTAACTTGTAAATAGCCAATCACTTGTAAATGCATGATTTTTACTTGTGAATACAAGGTTATTACATGTTAATGCACTTTAACTTGTAAATAGAATTATTTAGACATGTTTAATTAAGACTTGTAATTTTCAATTGATAAAGTAGATTTCCAACTGAAGCTATTAGATGTCTAAGTGATTTTAAGAAATTCACAACTATGTAATGATCACAAGGACCACATCTAAATTTTCTAGAATAACTTGTAAATGAAAATTATTTAGATATATTAAATTACGATTTGTCATTTTCAACTAATGTATATGAATTTCCAACTAATACTAGTGGATTTCCAAGTCATATGGGAGAATTTACAACTACAACATCATCAGTAACATTATACATTTATAAGCATTTTTAACTGATATAATATCATTTATATGTAATAATCGTATATTTACACGTGCATATTGCATATTTGCAAGTGCTTTTTGAATTTAGTATTTATGTCTAGATGGTCAACCATGAGAGTGATGGTTGACCAGTGTATCAATTGTTATGTCTAACTGATATACTGTCATTTACATGTAATAATTACGTATTTACAAATGAATATTGTGTAGTTATAAGTGAATAACCTGTATTTATAAGTGATTATGGCTATTTACAAGTACTTGTTAGATTTGGTGCTCATATTAACATAATGGTTGACTAGTAAAAGTGATAGTCGATTAGTACATCAATTGTCATACCTCACTGATACAATGTTATTTACTTGTGATAATCATATATTTACAAATGAATATCGTGCAGTTACAAATGAACATTGTGTGTTTGCACATAACTATGAGCTATATTTGCAAGTGATTTTTGGATCTGGTGCTTATGTCACGATGGTCAACCATCAGAGAACGCCTTCTCTGATGGTTGACCATCGAGACATAAACATCAAATTCAAAAAAGCACTAGCAAATAGCCCAAAGTCACTTACATTACCCGATAGGCACTTATAAATATATGATTATTACATGTAAATAATATTGTATCAGTTATGATCTATAAAGCACATGGGTAATTTGTAAATAGCCTAGTAATTCTTGTAAATACATGTTTTTAACTTGTAAATACACAGTTATCATATGTAAATGTCTTAGTATTAATTATGGTAAATGGACAACTCTTATGATTGATAGATAACCCTAGGGAACATACAAATATACGATTTTCCTCACATGGGAATGTATTTGGATTATAAGAAAATTGAAATGAACATATCTGTATATACATATGGACCAAGAAATTATACATTTTAAGCATCCCGAAGTTTACAATATTTAGAAAAAAATACTAAGGAGCTGTCATGCATATTATCAAAAGTGAAATTATTATCTACATGTGTATTCATATTGAACCAAACAAATTTGTTACAAAGTCTCACAAAATGTGTACATTCCATAATTGCCAACAAGTCAACACCTAAACAAAATGATTGAACTCTTTATAATACATGTCTAAGAGTTCTATTTACAAAGTCTCATAAAATGTATACATTCATAATGAAGCACCACTACATTTCTAGTTGTTAGTTCTATGCGAACTTTATAACTAAATTTGGCCATAGTTAAGAAAGTGTAGGGGCCACTAAGGAATTCTTCCACCACCATACTCGTAGTCTTTGGATTGATATTCTTTGACTCTTTATATGCTTGAGCAACCTTTCCACAAGAATAGCTTGAGAGTTACCAACACTAGAAACAACCATTAAGCTACTAGAGACAACCTTTCCACAACTTGTAAGCATTACAAACTGTAACATCCCAAGAAAACTAAAATATGCAAAAACGGATAGACACCGTTTTGCGTGAAAAGGGGCAAAGAGATTATTTTTTCCGGTTGAATGGAAAATAAGAAAATTATATTTTTACCCCTAAAAAATTATGAAAAGGACATCCATGCCCTAACAAGCTTTAAAATTTACGTGGAGGAAGACATAGAAAAGTCTTGGGAAAAATTACACCTAATGACCCAATAGTTTCAGAAATTATAATTTAACCCCGGGTTAGGGGTAATTTTGTAAATATGTAAAATTACTGTCAAAATGAAGCCCTCGACGAGAGAAGTCCAATGGTATATGGCACTGAGGGTTAATGTTCAGGAATAAAGAAATAATCAGTGCCGAGTGTCCAAAAGTAACAGTAAACCGATAAAGTAAACTGTAGGCCCTACCGATGGTTAAAAAGAAATCAGATCAGGATATGGGCCATACACAGATACCATTTGGGACAGGATAATTATGGAAATATAAAAATAAAATTAGAATAGTCCTGTATCCCAAAAATGTTAAATTACTGTAAAGACGATTTTATCGGTACGATTAAAAAGTATCCGGATTGAGGTACATCTGGATCAGGAAAATTGGACAATTTTTGGACACTTCTCTCTCTCTCATGCGTGACTTTTCTGCAGCCATGTGACACAAAGAATATTATATTATTTTAGGAATACTTCTTGAAGAAGTATGTAATAAAGTAATTGGGTATTAGCAAAAGAAAAAGTAATCATGGTTAAGCCATTTAATTAAGTCCATTAACCACTCATTTTTACACCATTATGCACGCGTGAACCAGCAGCAAAATAGAAGAGGAAAACCAGAAAAGAAAACGCAAGAAAGAGGAAGGAAAAGGAGGGAGAAAGGAAAGAGGAATCAAGAGGAATTCAAGAATCAAAATGGTAAGCTTGCATACTACTACCCTAAGCTTACTATCTATGGTTTTCAAAGCATGATTTATGGTTTAGTTTGCTTCCTTTCTATCTTAGGGTTTCATTCAAACATGATTTAGCAAGGAAATGAGTTTACAAACCATAAATCATGGGGGAAATGCTAGACTACACATTTAAAGCATGAATATGCAAGTGGTTTGTTGTATAACAAAGTGTAGCAATTTTTCTTGAATTCCCCTGATTTTGGACGAGTTACTGTTCACACTTAGAGTTGGAATTTCATGTTTTTGATGCCAAAAATGAGTTCCTCATGGTGGAAAACCTCAGGAACAAGTGATGGTTTCATGAAAAAGCTTAAGGTTAAGGAAGTGAAATTTTGAGATTTTTGAAGTTAATTCGGAATAAACAGTAACTGAGTTAGAAATGGAATTTGGTCATTCTGAGGCCATATTTGGATTCCTCATGAAAAATTACATGAAATAGAGGTATAATTCATCATTTTTGAGTTAGAAATGAATTTTTGGTGAATTTTTAAAGAATTAGGGTTTCATGAATTGATGAAAGTCATGGAACCATTAGTTTGAAGTTCTTATGAACTAACCCTTGGTTCAAGTTGATTTATTTGATATTTGGTGATGCATTAGGGTGTGAGAAAGCTTAAGGAAGTCCTTGAAATGGTTGAATCAAAGAGGAAAGACATAAAGTTTCATGAGGTAGCATAGTTACTTTTTCTCGCATTATATTGTCTTGCTATATTTGATTGTGAATGATGACTTGCCATATTGTTTTTATGATGTTTGAGACTGGTATTGGCTGATTTTATGAAAGGGATAATACCCAGGATGTCCATTTTATATGCCGTTATAATGTCAGAATTTTTATAAACGATATGGTGATTTATGCCTTGAAATGATTATATTGATGTTTTGAAAGTTTTATAGCATGCATGATAATGTAATTGTTTGAGATGTGACTAGCTACTGGGATTTCCAAAATCTCATCACCCAAATAATAACATGATAGGTCCAAGTTATGGAAGAAATCCAAGGGAGGCAAAGAGCTAAAGGAAAAGAGGAAGAGAATGATGAATGATATTATTATGCAAGTCTTGATGTTATGATTTGGGAATTTGTATAAATTCGTATGAAAGGGGATAAATCCTGTTTGATGCCTTGAATATATTCTTTTAAGTCCTCTATGATATTATGCATGAAATTGGAGCACTAAATGTCAATGTCAATGTGTTATGAAGCTTATCATATAAGTTATGGCATAAGTTCATTGGAGATGACCAGTATTGATTTGAGTAGGGGAACTCTATCTAAAATAGAGTATCCTATAAAAGTGTTATACATTCTTTTAAAGTAGACAGAACAAGCTTTTCATAGAGCTAAAGAGTACCTAAATTGGATAAATGTATGAATTATAATGAATTTTTGAAATCAGGGTTTAGAACAGGGCAAGAAGGGGGAAAACTGAAATCTGGAAAGTAAGTACTGAAAAATTCAAAGGATATTATAAAATCGTACAAAGCTCCAAAAATTTAGTGGTTTATATGTATAAAAATATCTATGTTTTAAGTTTTGTATGCCACTAATTTGGAGTTAACTGGAGCTATATAATAGGAGATATGGAGTTTTTCCCAAAACTGTTCCAGTAAGAGTCAAATTCTGACCCTTCATGACTTAAGTTAAAGTTATGCCCTGTGTAAGTGAAATAAATGTATAAGAAAAATATGTCGTTAAGTATACATGTAGAACTTTCAAATGACATAGATTATTTATAGTTTGGAATAGAATAGAAGGAGATATAATTTTTCAAAGTTGAGGTCAGAAAACTGGAACAGAGCAAATTGACCGAATGAACAGTAACAGTCCACGAAATTACTGTACAAATTGGCCAAGTGATTGCTCTGTTTTATATTTTTTCCATGTAGATCTGAATTTAATAAAATTTTAGAGACTTGAATCAGTTCAAGATGATTTTCCTAGATTAAGTTATGAATTTTCAAAGTTCATCGGGTAAAAGAGAAAATGCCAAATGAACAGTACCCTGAATTTTGTAAAATTCTGATTTTGGCATATTATGATTTTAGTCTCTAAACCATGATGAAAGATATTTAAAATGATCTAATACATGGAAAATGGGCCCTAATATGAGGTGTTACAGAAACAACCACAAAGCTAACAACACTAGAAATAGCCACTACCAATAATGCAAATTATGAACTAAGCAATGTAGCAATTCATGGCAAAATAGATACCACAGTGAACTTTCTTTTGCATGACTCAAGTACTAGAGTAATGGTAATTTAACTGGTCCATGGTTTAAATGCAATGTCAAACAAGCATGCAAGAATGTAAAGACATATTATCAAGAGAATACAAGTCCAAGAGACGGATTCACACAATTTAATCCATGGAGATAGATATTTGACGGTCTATTTAGGAACCATGAAAATAACAATTTTAGATTCTAGTATAGCTACAGTAATTTTAAATTTTTAGCTTAATTGAGTTACATTGAACAAAGCAAAACAATGAATGAGAACAAGAAAACTCCTCTAAAAGAAAGACTTTAAGAAAATCAAACTGGTAATACTTTAACAAAATAGTATGACAGAGCGCACAAGATTTGGAACTCAACATATTTCCTAATGAGTCAAACCAGCAATACTTTCATGCTCAAACTCATGCCTTAAAATCAACTAGAATCATGGAAAAAAAGATATATCCGTAATAAGAAGATACTTAGGTCCTCACCTTAATCGCTCAAAGAAATTAGAAGAAGACACTAAACATGAGAGAATAAAGAGATAGATTAACCTTCCTTCATGAATTTGCTCTCTAATATGGATCAAAAACATATCATCGAAATTAGAAACATAAAACAAAAAGAGGAAATGATGACTTACTATAACTAGAGAACAATTAGCAAAACATAGTGTCATACCCCATACTCACCAACCCTCTACATGCCCAAAGAAACACAGAAATAGGGGAAAGAAGATTAACTGGTGGGCGTGGCGTCATGGCTAAGCACTGTAGCACTGCGGCAAGGATGATGGAGAAATAAAAGAAGGAACTTAAGATGAATGGTGCCGTGACGCTAGTGACAGAATCATCATCAGCAAATGACTGATACATTCGACAAATTTCCAAAGCGCACAACTTCATACTTCGGTCTCCAATCGACTTGATTTCAACTCCAACAAGTCACCCTACCTCCCCTCTAACTGTAGATACCAACTACTTCTCAAAATGTCTCTATATGAAGATTTTGGATATCTGACACCGAAATAATTACTTTTGACCAAAAACAAGAACTTAACACTTCTTATAGCCACCTATGAGCAATCGATATGCAGAAACCATTTCTACAGGTCATTAGTGACACAAGCAATATATCCATGAAGGTTTTTAACCCAAAGTACCACTCTTCTAAGTTTTGACCCCCTTAGACCCCAACTCAAACCAATGGGCTATATGCCCAAGACCTATAATAGGCTCACAACCTATGCACACAAATCCAAGGTGGCCTAGAGACTTCAATCTCAAGTCCAACACAAGCATACGTTTGGGTGACAGATGTCACATAACATGTATAAGACATAGTCAACAATTAACATATACTGACATGGGTTTAGGCCCATCAACACAGGGTAAGCCATCCAGTGTACAAAAAGTTCCACATTAAACATACAATGGTCATGCCCTAAATCACACATGTTCACAAGACGTTACATGTTGCTATAATGGCACTTTACTAGAAATAAATAAACAACAAATACTTGGGGAGTACAGTTCCCGGTACCTATAATGGTACTCTCAATCCTCTTTACCCAAACCTTCCTTGTCCTTGCTAGAGCTATATCCTTCACTTGAAAATTGTTAATCACGAGGTGAGACATATGTCTTTGTAACCAAGGGTGAACACATATATACACATAATCATACTTCCATGCTAATAACAGATATAACTCATCACTAATGTAATATGCATAATATGCAAACACCGATCTATCAATATGCAGCTATAACCATTATCTAGTTACCATGACAAGGTAACCTTAACCAGTGGCCCCTTCCAATGACCCGTGATGGCTGATTACGGGGTCACCACCTAGCACTCCTCCCAATGGTCATGACTCGGCTAAAAACTATTGCACCAAAAGTTGGACCATGACTCTCTTTCCCCTGAACCACTTAAATTAGTGGCTATTTAGAGAAGGTACACCCTAATTTACAATCATTTGAGTCTCCCGACCATAGCAAAACTATTTAGTGATTGAAATATATACATACAAGCCGCACCACCTGAATACAAGGTCTTATGTGCTATTTAACAAATTGGCATACCACGTGATATATAGAGCATCGTCACCCAGACCATATGTCCCAACAATGTACACAATGCCTAATGCATACTAACGTGTCAATATATGTTAGTTTCTAATGTGCCAGCATGCCGTAGGAATGTATACAACACATCATGCGGTGCATAATCAACATTCCATATCAATAGTCATCACAATTTACATGTATCATAATTATTAACATCATATTACCATTTTCATCATACAATGAGGTAGGGATAAATAACTTATTAGCTGTGTAGTTGCACATATCATGATATGAATATGATCAAGTATAACCGGGTTATAAGACATATCATGATATGAAATGGTAAAACATATATATATATACATAAAGCGTACATATCATGACATAAAAATCACTAAATAAATTTACAACACAAAAGAAAACTCTAGTTACCTTAATCGTCAAACCCACTCGACACCTCGATAAGCCAAATGGAGCAATCACCACCAATCCAATGTTTTACAATTACAATCCAAAGCTAAAAGACTATAATCAAGCAATAGAACAACCTTTATAACATCAATTCCTCATTATAATCACAAATTCTCAACCATTAGCATACACATTTACTAACTTGAACATAAACTGAATGGAAACAACACCTCTAGATCATATTTATACATAATTTAATCAGTGGAAACTTACTCAAATTGGAACCCTAACCAAATCCATGAAAAATCTTCAGTAAAACTTGAAGAAAAACATATAAGAAAGTTAAGAGTTAACTTACTAACAAGATTTGAGCTCTTAATTGCCAGAAATTGAATCCCTAAGGCTGGAAAAATCAAACCCTAGCAGATCATGTCGTTCTCCCTCCATTTTTCCTTTATGTTCATGATTGGTTCTAACGTCTAATTTAACCAAGTTTCGTGACTAGCGCTGCAGTGCAACTTAAGTTTGCCATGGCGACAGGGCTCTCGGGTTCAAACCAGGCAAGATTTTCTGCTATTCCTCGCCGTGGCTCCACTATTCACCACCGCGTCACTGATACTCTTTATTTTCATTCTCTAATTTGCTCCATTTTGATCCTTCCTCGAATCATGATCCCTCTGGTCCTGTATCATTAGGCAAAGTCCTTCTTAAAATGATGCACATGGTCATTACATATAGCTCTATTATGGTAGAAAGGAAAGCCTTGGTTCTAATCCTTGGGAATCCTATGGTTCCCCTAGGAAGTTTTAAATTGAAGACTCCTTTTCTCATGAATACAAAGAAACAGAGAGATCAAGAGGTCAAGACGGAGGGAGGGTGGAGAGAATGAAGAGGAAGGTGATGGTGGAAGACGACAATGGTAGATGATATAAATGAAAGAACGCCGAATGAGATAGGGTCCAGTAGGTGTTTTCAGTTTTGATATTAAAGGTAAAATGGTCTTTTCAATGTGATTTTTAACTCCAATTTGCAACCAATGGTGGTTAATTGGAATTAGATCAAGTTGTGTAACCAAACTAGACTTAATTTCATTTTTTAGTATTTATTTGGGATTTTCCCTAAAAAAATGAAAGAAACGTGTGTGTATAAGAAAAGTATAATTCACTTTTGATGAATTCACAATAATAGAGATAGACCCTGTATATTATTATCTCATTTGATCTTGATCTACTCATTTTAGCTAACATTCATTTGAGAGGATTTAGGTCACCTATTTCCATTGTCCCCATTTCTTTTTCAGACTTGTGATGTTAGCAAATATTCGGATCTTCCTACCTAAAAGTGAAATATTTGGGGGTATGTTTTGCTAATATATTTGAATTGAGTAGGAATTTAGTAGCCTTTAACAGTTATGATAACCTACAGTGAGGGAGCTCAGATGGTTAGAAAGAAATGGAATGATATGTGAATAGGAATTAGAGTTTAAAACCTCTCAATATAATAAAAAATAATTTAATAATTTTTTTAATTATCAATTTGTATATAAGTGTGTAGCTTCCTCAAGGTGATTGAGAACATTGTTTTAGGCCCCCAAAATGACTCTTTATGCAACTCTTATATTTTTTGTACTTATTATAGAATATGACTTTTTTTTAACTGTCCGATATTTGATTGTTACTTTTGAGTCTGACTAATCCAGATCGAGTCGTGTCGGGGCCTATATGGGAGGAAACTTTCCCAAAAACATTTTCTACATTCACATATTTTTTAGCCAAAGATATCGTGCTTGAACAACTATAACCCCCTTCACTAGAATCAACGCCAATTGGTTTGAATATGAAATCTTTAATGCTTTAGAATATAAAATATTTTTTATTTGAATAAATTTTTTTTAACATTTTACGTGGCATGAATTGAAAAAAATTGTATTAATATTGAAAAATTGATAAGTTTTTAGTGAATATTATGATATTGATGATCTTAATTTATTTTTAGAATTAAAAGTATTGAAATAAATGTTAACAGGAAAAAATTAAAGAGCTGTTTGATTGCAATTTTTAAAAACAAGTTTATGTTTTTGAGAACCAAAAAATATAAAACTCATTTGATGTGGTTGTTTTTGGTAAAGTATTTTGAAAACTAGAAAACATGTAAATGTTTTTGAAAACAGAAAATAAGAAACATCTTTAGATGTTTTGGGTGTTTTTGTTCTTTGAAATTTAGAAAACATGAAGAACACATGCAGATTCATTAATGACATATTAGTAATTTTGAATAATTTCATCTCAACAAAGAAACCCAAATCAATTCGGTCTTCATCATCTCGTCCCCAACCAAGTAGAAGCCCTCGGTCGTCTTCTCTACTTCACTTCCGGTTTCCATTAATAAGGAACTCAAAATGAGTTTTACTACAAATCTCTAGTAAATACAAGTTCAACCAAACTAGAATAAACAAAAAAATTGTGATAGAAAGAGATGATAGGGAGAGAAAAGCTTAGTCTAATCCTTGCTTCAAGCCCATAGATTCAAGTCTTCACATCAAGGTCCTTTTCATGCTAGCTACAAGAGGAAATCACAAATCCATGGATGAAAATTGGAGAAGAGATGAAGAGGAATGAGCGACAATCCTCATTGTGAAGAGAGAGACAGTAGCTTGAGCTAGAAATGATGGAGGAAGACCAAAATTTGTGTGGGAATGGATGAAGTAAACCAGAAACTGGGAAAGAATGGGAGAAATGGAGGGAGACGATGTTGAGAATGAGAATAGAGTGAGTGGCGGTTGTTTCTTTCAGGAAGGGTTCGAAAGTGATAAAATGAAGGCTAAGGGCATGTTTGGTTACAAGAATTAAGGTGCAAATGAGGAGAGGTGGACCAATAAAAATAAAACCAGATAAAATAGATAACTAAAATAAATTTATTATAAAATTCCAACTATCTAATCGTATAAATATTACTATTGAAACTTTATTTAAAATTATATCAATTTCAATATTGCCTATGTGATTTATGTTAGTAAAATATGTTATTTATTATTTATTCTACTAAAATTTTATTATTAAATTAGTCTAGTAATGCTATATGGATATTAAATCATAGTAAAAAAATATGTCAATTATTATAAACAATATTTCATAAAACAAGTTAATCAAACAAATTTTCTATTTTTTATTCTTAAAACATGTTCTTAAAATAATTTTCTTAAATGATTTTTTTTTCTATTCTTAGAAACAGTTTTCTGAATATTGATTTAAACAGATTTTTTTTTATTTAACTCAAAACTTTTTATAAAACTATTTTAAGAATATAAAAATAAAGAACACAATTAAAGATGCCCTAAAACCCGTCCCCAACAAAAGTATTAAACCATATCAAGAAAAATTATAATATTTTCTAAATACATGCATTGATTATGAAATATTGTTGACAATACCTATATTAGTTGTTATTATTGAAAAAAGTTTCTGAAAATTAAAATTGCTTGGATCCCATATGAAATTTTAAATGAATTAATTATATTATCCATTGAGGGTGAAATATTTTATTTTTCCAAAATTGAGGGTAAAACATATTAAAATTAAGTTATTAAACTTTAAAAGCCGATTTCACAGGTTTAAAAAAAGAGAGAGAGAGAATTGATGGGATATATTGCACTACGCTTCTCTAACAATTTTGATTATATAATAACTGCATTACACCTAGTAAAATAAATACTCTACAAAACAGTGAATTACACTGATTTAATTTACGTCATAATTCATTAAAACTGAGCAAGTCAGTGATAAATATAGAAATGGCTTGGTTTCCGTCAACAATTTGATGATGAAACTGACATGGGTTGCTAATCACATATTTAATCAAGGGATACACTTGAATAAAGTTCCCTTGATTCTTCATAATTATTTAGACTTTATTTAGAATGGAGAGAAAATAGAGGGAAAAAATATTATAAGAAAATATGAGGAGAAACTTAGATAAAGAAATATCTAAATTTTTTATTATTTTCTTTTTAAATTTCTCTCTCTTCATATTCTTTCCTCATTCGAATGGAAGGTTAATGTTTAATGAAACACGTCGACCAAACCAAACTTTATTGTGCGAAACATCAATTCAATCCCACGCACCCTGTCATATTTTAAGGTCTTAAAAAAGGAAGACTAGTTGTGGTAAACAAGGGAACGACATACAATTTGATTGCCCTTACACATTCTCGGACCTTAAGGAATAAAAGGCGTTGTCGCTTTTCCTGGTGGGAATTCTAACTTATTGGGCTAAACCAGATACAACTTTGGTGTGCGCGTGCAATTTTGCCAACCGTTGGCTTATCCCTACAGCAACAGCTACAACGTTGTTGTCCATTGCATCTTTATAGTCCAATGATTTGTCTATTTGTACGTGTAACTATCATTTATATTTTTTCCAAGCACACAACTGTTATTTTGCCACCGTCAGGCTAAATTTAAGACCTAGTTATTCTTATCACCTTACATAGAATAGTAGAATTAAAAGGATGGTGCTACAAGAAGGAATATGGGAAGAGGAAATTTTATGAGAAAATGAGGTGGAATCCTGACATTCTTTTATATAGGTTTTTTTTAATTTTTTTTCTAATATTTTTTCCCTCCTATTTTATCTTCATTCCAAATAAAACTTAAGTAAAGGAAGGATATAGAATAAGTCCCACTAATAATAAGCTGTGATACAAGTAGGTAAAAAAAATTAAAATGATGGTCAAAAGCTGTACAAATTTGAATTTGAAAACAATAATGCGCGAGTAGGGGAAGACAAACCTAAAGCGTCGTTAACACCTAACTGTTAAAAAATAAAAGAATAAAAACGTGGTTTGACTAATGAAACTATTTCTAAACGGGGGTCTAACCTCATAAAGTCAACATTAATTGAAACAGAAAAGTTTAATTATGACATAAAAAACTCTAATTTTTTTTGGCCAAACATAAAAAACTCTAATTTACTCTTTCAATATTTTCCCAACAAAATAACAAAAAGACAGCTCTCATTCTCTAAGAGTCAAGACGTTTTGAACGGACCAATAAAAAAGGACTCGACTCCAAGTTGAAATGACAAATTTGTACAATCTGATTATATAATTTCCCTTTAGAACTGTAAAATCGAAGTCTACTTTTGTCACATGCCCTCAACAATCTTTCATATTCATGGAAAAATATCACTTGGGAATCTCAAGGCTATTTGCGTCATTTCGAAGGAGTGAGTGTCGGCTACGGCTCTCTTCGTCAAAACTTGTGTTTAAACTATTTCGTGAAGATTAATATTTTTCCAGGTGCGCTATTTGGCGGGCACCCAAACGAGCAAACCAGGCACCACAAGGCTTGAGAGGAAAACTAAAACAGAAAATTAAATTAAAAAAAAGAAAAGAAAAGAATGAAGCCGAAAACCCCAAAGCCAGACCGTACACTACAGTCCTAGAGAGAGAGTGAGTGAGTCAGTCAGAGAGAGAGAGGGGAGGAAAGAAAGAAAGTGCAGAGACTATTTCTAGACCAGTGTCAATACATCTCCGTCTCTTGGATTCGCGACGCAGCCGAGCAAGGAATAAAAGCGTCTCGATCTTCCGGAACATTCTAGACCAGTGTAAATTTCTTGTAGACAGCACCGTATCGGCCCTGTAAATTCTGTAAGTTGTACAGGACCTCAGTGAAGACAACTATTTCCATGGAGTTATACGGTCGGAACCCAGCTAGGAATGGATCGCAACCGGGTAATCAATCCGATTGGCACCCATCAGGCGGCGAAACTGGGCTTGAAGGTGCTTAGATTAATTATGAGTTTCAATTTGTCCCTTTTTAAATTAAATTTGGTGTTTTTACGATGTTGCTCTGTTAGGGTTTCCTTAATGTGGAAGTTTAAGTTGGGGTTTGTGGTAATTTATGTTTCGATTTTGGTGTCCATGTAGAATCGATGTGGCACTTAACAATCGGAAGCAGCGAATTATACCCGGAGCGACCCGGCGTACCCAATTGTGTGTATTACATGCGAACCGGGTTCTGTGGATACGGTAGCAGGTGCCGTTACAATCATCCTCGGGATCGTGCCGCGGTAACCTTTGATCATTTTAAAATAGTTGATTTTGGTTCGATGAGTCTCTCCTTGATGCTGTATCAATATCATTGTTGGTTTCTGTATTAGACGTGCATTTTCCTGGTTGCTGACTTCTATAGAACGTGTTGAAAGCCTAATATTCTATTTTTAAGTGATCGAGATTCGTATTTTTTTCCCTAATTTTTTTGGAATCCTACTACTTTCTTATTTTCTTCTGAACTATTAATTGTCAGGGAAACTGATTTTTGAATTTGTTAGTGTTAATTGATCTTTCAAATGAATCAGTTGAGAGGATAAATTTATTTCATGTTGCATGGTCCGTATTAGTATGGGAAAAGGAATAAAGAATGGATATGAATAAATTTTCTTCCCATCTTTGGCTTTAAAATGCGATATTTAAATATATGCATATCAATGGAGCCAAAACTACTCAGGTTGCAGCAGCTGTGAGAGCTACAGGGGAGTACCCAGAACGAGTGGGCGAACCTTCATGTCAGGTATTGTTCTTTATGATCTATACATTGTAGATTCCTGAAATGGCTTCACACTTTTCCACTCTCTCTGGCCCAGTATTGTTGGTATCTTTATGTTGCATTTAGAATTGCTATGTTCTGGTCACACTAATCTGGATCTCTTCTCATGAGCAGTATTATTTAAAAACTGGAACCTGCAAATTTGGTGCATCCTGTAAATTCCACCATCCGAAACATGGAGGTGGATCTTTAAGTCAAGCTCCACTAAATATTTATGGATACCCTTTACGCCCGGTTTGACTCTTCTTCCTTCTCATGTAATTGACGGCAAATCATGCAATGGTTGAATTATGTGTTAATTTTTTACAGGGTGAGAAAGAATGCTCCTACTATTTGAAAACGGGGCAGTGCAAATTTGGTATAACTTGTAAATTCCATCATCCTCATCCAGCTGGTACAACAATGCCAGCATCTGCACCTCAGTTTTATCAACAGGTGCAGTCTCCTACGGTCCCTCTGGCTGAACAGTATGGGGGGGCATCCAACGGTTTGAGAGTGGCTAGGCCTTCTATGTTGCCTGGTTCATATGTGCAAGGGGCTTATGGTCCTGTACTTCTTTCCCCGGGGGTTGTTCCCTTTCCAGGATGGAGTCCTTATACGGTATAATTACTCTGAATTATGGTACTAGTCATCCTTTTCTTTCTGTTCTTTTGTACTTCCTTTATCTTTGGATCATTAAATTGGGCAATTGGCACAGGCACCTTTGAGTCCTGTATTATCTCCTGGTGCTCAATCTGCTGTTGGGGCTACTTCTCTGTATGGAGTGACCCAGTTGTCCTCATCAACATCAGCTTTTGCTAGACCATATACTCCCCTTCCATCAACTACTGGCCTTTCAGGCGGTAGCCAGAAGGAACAAATATTTCCTGAAAGACCTGGTGAACCTGAATGCCAATACTATCTGAGAACAGGGGACTGCAAATATGGACTAGCATGTCGATATCATCATCCTAGGGACAGGACTGTGATCCGGCCATTTCTCAGCCCCATTGGTCTTCCTTTACGTCCGGTAAGTATGGCCACATACTTGATTTGAAGATATGTTCAATTTACTTTGTATTCCTCCAAGGATTATTTAAATTTTAGGTTAATGCTAGGTTGGAGGGATGATCTGTGATGGTATCCATAGTTTTTTCGGTTTGGTTATTCATGTCTTAGCTGCTTATTTCTGGATAATTCTGTTAATGAATTAATGGTCAATTTTTATTAGGTATATTGTGATGTGTATCAGATAATGTGATTATGCAAGTAGTTCAACTTTTTTTTTCTTGTCTAATTTCACTGTTGTATGTTGAATGTTTAATCACTTATGTCTACTCTTTGGATAAAAGAAATGGATTCAGCTATAGTTCCATGAACCTGCCAATTTGTCATTGATGTGCTTTGCTGATAATTTCATTTTTCATCAACTTTGCATATTCCTCTCCGCCTTTGCTTGTCTTGTACTTCAAGCTGACCATGAATTTGAAGGGTTCATTTTTATTCCTTTTTCATACAGTTTTAGTGTTAGAGTGTAAATTAAACACCTTTATAAATTCTGAAGAACTTTAAAGTAAATGTGTTTATTTTTATTTTGGGGCACACATCTTAGCAGTTTGCTTGAGGCAAGTAAACCCATGCAGAGACCAAGCATGCACTTGAGTAACAACTTTCTAGATTCTGAAGCATCACTCCTTATTTTTCAGTGCCTGATCAACGAAATGCGTGGGATTCCATTCTGTCTCTTTTCCCTTTTTTTGGGTCTTTGCTAAACCATTTGATTTTACTTTTCAGTAGTAGAAGACTATTCCTCAGTTATACTGGGTTGCTTGGACACACTAAATTCCAAGACATGGAATGTTTTGACCACCCTTGTCTTAATTGCATTGCTTGTGTGGTTGGTTTTGTGCATATATACATGCAAGAGTAGATGCATGTTTGTAAAGCACGTTATTTTTTCACATTTTATTATATTATTTTTTTAACCTCTTTTGTGTTAAAAAGTTGCATACAAATACGTTTGAGTATAAATATATACATATATGTTGCTTGGGGCACACTGCACATGAGAATGACTTGCTTATTCAGAAATCTATGCTAGTGTGGCTTATGCCCTGAGGTGTCTTGTCAAGTTCTTTCTGGCAGTTAAGACATAGCCTGCCCTGGCTTCATATGCATTAGGGGCAAAGTGAACTGCAGGAGATTGGAGATTGGAGATGATAGTTGGTGTCTACTTTGCATAAGTACAGAGTCAGTCCTAATTTGAAGGTTGCCTCTTCATTTTAACTTTGAGATTAACGTGGCACTATTGTGACTTGATGCATACAGCAGTCTAGTTGTCTGATATGTGAAAGATTGATGCTTTTGCGGAAAAGATTTTCTTTTTAGTGACTACCCTTTTTGCTTGTCATTTATGACTGTGTCTTGGGCTTGGGAGTCCAAAAGTTTGTCAGTCTAACCTTGCTGGAAAGCAATCGATGATGCTTTTCAGTTTCCAACACAGTGTCAATGAAAACTTTGTGATAGGGCCCAAAGATGTGGGGGAAATTCACCCTTAAAAGTGCTTGAAGGAATAACTATTCTCCCTAAGTATCCCACTAACCTTCCCATATTGCCTAATTCCTATTATACAACTTCCCTTGAAGAGCCAATGTCCTGGTGGCTATACTATACTCTAAGACATTACACTTAGCCTTCTCGTTGGTTGAAACCCTCTGTAAATAGTCCTCTCCATGTCATCAACCAACCAGCTATGATACCATATGATGTGACCTTGAGGAGGTGTGGGGAATTCACCCTTAAAAGCGGATTCACAAGGGAAAGAACCACTCTCCTTAAGTACCACACCAAATTTCTCATACTAGATATGGGACTTATACATCCCATATTACCTAGTCCCTATTAGATTGATAGTTAATTAATTATTTCCCCCTTTTTTGCAGCTCAATTCTTTTATTTTACTTTTTCCAATTTCATTTGGGATGCTGAGGTTGTAGGAGGTGTTTAAGATATTTTGTTTCTTTGGCTTGCTAGATTTTAGTAGTATTAAATTTGTAGCATGACCATTTTCAATTGTATCTTTAGTTCTGACCTGAGAGTGCAACAGAAAATTCATCATAAACGTTAAAAATTTTGGTTGTGTTCAATTTTTAATGGGATAGAGAATGCAAGAAGCAGTTGAGCACATTATGGGGTTGTAATTCTGTTTACGGAACACTTGCAGTCACAACTGGCATAGTGACTTAATCTAAAGTCTGATGGCCTTGCATATGCTTATTTGTTTTATACTTTTCTGATGCGACCACCTCTGCAGCTGTGCGTACTTGTGACTTTGAGGGTTGTTCCTTGTGGAGTTAACTTCTTTTTTTAGCACTGAAGGATTCTAATTGTCTTTAGTCACTCTATTTTGAAAAGGGGGGTTGCGTTATCACGACAAGTGCTTTCCCTCTTTCCTTGAATTTGGATTATGTTTTTCAATATGTACTTCAAAACTAATATATTTTCTTATATGCAATTAAATTTTCTGCTTGTGTGCTAAGATCACTTCGTTATGTTATCATGAATGAAATAATGTTTTCCTCAAGTCTTAGAAAAGAGAAGCAGCATTTCATCTCAGTATCCAAAAAAAAAAAAAAACTTTAGTTTGAGTTTTTTGGAAGCTTTGTTGCATTCATGTGCTAAAGAATACATCAGTATTCTATGTTTCCCCCCTTATTGTAACTAGTGTTGATGAGTTATTTGCTGAGATTGCCCTTTTGTTTTTCACAATTCCACTTCATCTATTGATTTATGCCTCACATATGCTTCAGATTTACATTCCACCGGTTAATCATACCTAAATAGTGATTAGTCGTTCCTAAATAGTGAATTGTAAATGGATTTTTATCATTAATTTTGTACGTTATGTTTTTTTTTTTTAAAATACAATTTGTATGTTATGTTTGCTTGTTTTTAGTTTTGTTTCAATTCCTCTTTGATGTCAAAGTTAGTAATTGAACAACTCAAAAATTAAGTTTTAATGACATTGTTATGTTGTTTTGCAGCATTAATGTTCTATCTTTTGGGAATTTTTCTTGATTAATTCGTTTTCTAGAAAACAGGGGGTGCAACCTTGTGCTTTTTACTTACAAAACGGCCATTGCAAGTTTGGCTCCACTTGCAAATTTGACCATCCTTTGGGTTCCGTGAGATACAGTCCGTCAGCATCTTCTCTCATTGATATGCCAGTAACTCCATACCCTGTTGGGTCTTTGTTGTCTACCCTGGCTCCTTCAACATCTTCAGAGCTTCGGCCTGAACTGATGTCAGGCACAAAAGTGGAATCTTTTTCTAGTAGAATGCCATCCTCTGGAAATGGCTCAAGCAATTCTGTCAGTTTAATTTTCTCACAAGGTGGGACAGTCTCTCTGTCTGATGTGCAACTCTCAAGTCAAAGTTCTACTCCTTTAAGCAGTAGCAGAAGCACTAGACAAAGTGGTGACATACGATGATCAGTCTAATGCTAAACTGATTCCTCATTATCTATTGGATGTGATTTTCCAACCCTCCATTGCTTCTGTGCATAGTCTCAGTGAATTCCTAGTGGCAACTGTTCAAAGTTTCTCAGTTACAGTTGATAATTCATCAAGTTGTAGTTAGTCCACACTAGGTCATTCTCTTCAATGCTATTCTCATCTGATTATATACTATCTGAAATAAGCTCTAGTAGATAGCAACTTCCCTAGGTTTGTCTTGTGCTCTTGACGACTTTTTTCTCTTCTTTTCTTTTTTGGGTGATAGTGTGATATTTATCATACCATGTGTATATATAGTGGCATTTACGTGAGACACAGCCAATTAATTTGCTACATACGCAGGTTGGAAGCTCTGATTTCAGTTATACTACTGCAATGAAAAATAACTGGCAGTGTTGCTCTCCTTGTTACATGTTAATGTGATATTCATTTTTAGTGTTGATTAAAAACAAAAATGTGTTTAGCATGTGTTAGCCCCCGAGAATGCAATTTCTTTGGCATATTGTTAAGGTTTATGGTGTGAAATGTTTGGCATCTTGTTTACTGTTGTATTACTTTGAGATCTGTGTGGCAATAAAAATCATTTTACATATATTTATTTTTAATTAATGATTGGATTTTTTTTTTTTTGGGGGGGGGGGGGTGTGGACAACAATGTTAGGAGAACTTGACTCCGTGGTAATTTACTGATTCTCTCTCTGCAGGGTATTTGACACCACATAGGGAATGAGTGAGTGAACGACCCGCGATCTTATTAAGAAACTAAATTGCAGTAAAGGTGACTGCGGAAGCGACTTTTGACTAACACGTCAGATACAGAAACCTTCGAACGAAAGAAACAAAAAAAAGAAAAACAAGAACACTGGCCCGAATCTAGTTGTGGCCCTTTTGGAGCAGTATCAATCAAATATCAACCTTTTGTTACCTTTCTTGCCTTTTTTTGGTTGTTTTGGACGGGAGAATGAACACAATGCCAACAAGTCAAATATGTAAGATTTTTGGTTTTAATGAGCAGTGTTATCAAATAAGGAATATACGAGAGGTGAGGTCAGTTAAACCTGCGAAATGTTTAAGGTACGGCGGCAAACAGTTTATTAAATTTTTAGATTATTTTTATTTTTTTTCCTCAGTTGTAAGATTCAATGGCTGTCTGTCTCAAGTTTAGAGGGAGATTTCGGTCATCAATATATAAATTCTCCCCCTAGTGGGATACAACAGCTGATGAGGAAGGACACATGGAAAGTCTAGAAGAGTGGCTGCTGTCACTTGGTTTGATCTTTTGCTGTTTTTTGGTGGTTTTGTATATGTTTGTTTGCATTGTGTGTCTTTTTAGGTTTGTTTAGCTTGTGTCTTTCTTTTTGAGGTTTTCTTTTTTTGAAATACAAGGGCAAGTAGTAACTTGAGAAAAACTAAAACAGGGCTAACTTATGGGAACATATTCCCAACAGCAGCATTCGACAAAACAAAACCGGTACAATCATAAGGATGGTCTCCAGGATTTCAAGTTCATACTCCCCATAATAGGCAGTTTTCATGAAGGTTTTGTTTAGAATAAGGAAAATAGGGGGAGGGAAATATTGGAAGGAAAAATAAGGAAGAATCTAGATGATAGGGTATCTAAATTTCTTCTTATTTTCTCATCAAATTTTTTTCTCCCCCTTATTTTCCTCTAATCTAAATGGAGGATAAGGAATCTGCACATTTGAGTACTTGTTGGTGACAGGAATGAATGTCAAATTCTCTATTCTCAGAGAAAAGATTTCTGATATGCTGTATGATGTCCTTCCACGGGTGATCTTGCCCACCTCCTCTAAGAATCAAGTTTAAATCCTCCAAGGAATGGAGCACAAAATTATCCTCCTAAAATTTATGAGTATACAGATCAGCAGGCCAGTTCTAATTGCTAAAAATTCAGCAACAGTAGTAGGGAAGAACCCAGCATTCATCTTGAAGCCCAAAATCCAATTTCCTTGATGATCCCGTAACACCCCTCCGCAAGCTGCATGTTGATTCACGTCGACAGAACCATCAACGTCCATTTTAGGAGTCCCTGGTGGTGGGGGGCGCCATCTTGCATCTTCACTCTCTTCCATCTGAAAGATTTGTTGCTTAAAGTTACTGCATTTTTTGTATCCTCCATGGCCCGAAAGAGACAACTATGTTGGATATCAGCTGGTCTCACATCATGTCCTTCAAAGACTCTTCTATTAGTCCAGAGAAGCCAACATGAATCCAACAGCTTCCTCCATGTCCAGTTTCTGAATCTGCTACATCCTATGACCCTGGTCTGGTCAACACGGGCTAGTATTGAGGTGAGTTCGTCCTGATGCAAAAAGAAAAAAACAAAATGTTTTATATATTCATCGAGAGGAAGTGGACAGGAACCATTTCACGTCTCGCTTCATTTATATATTTATATGTGTGTGTGTAATGAAAGGAAAAAGAAAAGGAGAATAAAATGAAAGAAAATTATAGTTAAAAAATATCTCTTGTATCCTCAAATAAAAAATATGATTATGATAAAATAATGATATTATTAGTATCATAAAATAGAAATACGATGGAATTTCTTTTCTTTTCTTTTTTTCCTTCTATTTTCATTAGGGAAATCAAACTGAGCTTATGAGGCTCTAGCCCGACCCCCTTTTTAGGGTCCATATTCTTCACTGGCCCAAAAAAAGGGTCCATATTCTTCTGACCCCAATAACATAAGACGCTGCAGATGAACGTTCAACCATGGAACCTGTACACCTTTTGGTTTGCATGCTATGATAAATATATATTATATTTCAATAATCATCACTCAACAACAATTATTTTTTAATCTTACTTTTTACTCAGAAATATACATGACATTCAAATTTAAAAAAATCACTTTTTTATCTCATTTCCTTTTACATTCTATTTCATTCCGTTTGTGTACCAAACAAGCCTTTGATGCCTTCCTCTATCGTGACTTTAGCCTTTAACGAAGTACACGAGTGAGCCATTTGAATAACTTTTCATTATTAACTCTACAAAATATTCCACCTGTGATAATTATTCCACTCACAATAGGCATTTAAAAAACTCCATACAACTTATATATATATATATCATGAAAAAAATTATACAAAAATTATGGAATATAAAATACATAAAAGTCTACTCAATCTAAAAATTAATACATCGGTCACTCCAATCTTTCCTTTTTTTTTTATTATTGCACCTACATATAAATTAGAGAAGTAGGGAGTGGTAGGGGTGCATAAAGATTAAGGAAGACTAAGTTGATAATCAATCCAATATATAGTTTTTATAAGATCAGGTGGGACTGAGTCAACCCAATGTATGAAACCCGGGTTGACCCAGTCTTAAAAACATTTAAAAATAAAAAATAAAATAATTTTATTTATTAATAAAAAAATAATTACATTTATTTAAAATATATTTTCATAAAAAAATAATATTATAATCAAAAGTAACATTTATTAAAATTATAAATACTCAATAATTATGTATTATTTTGACACAATATTAAAAAATCAATTTAAAATTTTAAATAAAATTAAAAGATCGAGTTCTTAAATATATTTGCAATAATAATATTCCAATTCATTACATATGATGTATCAAGAGAAATATCATATATAATTAATATTTAAAAATTTTTTAAAAAATATATAAAATTATATATATACCAGGATTGGACGAGATCGAGTTTAACATTAATCTGGTGCCCAACTCGACTTGATTTCCAAAACTACCAGATTGGTTGAAGATCACGAGTGGCACTACATCACCTCCTCAATAACATTTCATCTATTTTGTCACTAACTTGACTTTCATTTTTATTTCCACAAAATGTTACTCTTTTGTGCATTTTTAAGACTGGTTTAATATATATATATATATATGTAATAAAAAATAAAATAAATGATTTTAGATAAAAATGATGATGATGATTAAATTAGACTTATAAGAGTTAATACTTATTGTGAAGGATCATAAACATTATAATTAGATTGGAAGACTAAATGACAATCAACTGACCATTATAACTTCAATAATAAAAAAAACCTAATATCATTATTTACTTAATAGTCAATTTGGAATTGGATATGTTTTTTAGGCCTTAAGTCCTTTAACTTAATTATAATTTATATGGTCATTAAAAAATATCGAGTCTTAGAGATCATTCATTATAAATTTTCTAAAAATCATCATGTTTTTATTCTTCCAAAAGAAAATAGTAACTATTGAATAATGATTAAAATGACATAATAAATACTGCAGACAAAATTCCACCAATATGCCTAACCGCTGTTAGAAGATAATTATGAAATCATACCATCCAAGAAAAAAATATAGGTGATTAGGTGTTCACCCAAAAGGTTATGTTGTGTCTTAACTTACGAAAGAAATTAATATTTTTATTAAGATATTAAAAATTGAGCCGGTCATTGAATCGGATGAGACAATGGTTTAAGGTTCAGTGGTTAGATCAGAGTCGAACCGGTTGTAAATATATAAATATATTTTTAATAATATAGATAAAAAATATAAAAGATATTTATCAATGATTATAAAATTAACATTTATTCTAGAATAAAAAATAAATTTAATAATATATAGAAAATTAAAAATATTATTAATAAGTTTTACAATATATTATTAAAATCTAAATAAGTTAATATTCATTTATAATTATATTTTGAATTCAAAATAGTCAATTGATATTCTATTTTTATCTTATTTATTAGGTAAATTTATTATTAATAATAATTATGTAATATAATAATACTTATAACATATTATAATATGGAAAAAAATTTATACTAAAAATAATACTATTTAGTACAAAAAATAATGTTATTTTATTTTAAAAAATATTTTAAAAAAATTAAAAAATTTAAAAATAAAAAAGGGAGACAGACCGATTCAAATTGGTTTTGTACCGGTTTTTGACCAATTTGACTGATTCCCACTAGTTCTGAAACCTCTCGATTTCCATCTATTACCGGATCGGACCAGAGGCCGGTTCTCAATCGGACCAATTAAACCTGCCGGTCCGGTTTGATTTTTTTTTCACCAGTTTTTATCACTAAGGCAAAATGCATTTTTTTTTTGGCAAAGTGTAGAAGATAACTAGTGTACCATAACTTTAAAAAATTCCCAAGTTAATCTCTGACATTCTGTTCTATTTTCACTAATAATTAGATTAGACTTGTGGCAGCAAATGGAATCCTGAAATTGCTATCATTACTACCATGAACTTTAATCCCCAAAGCCGAACTGCTTTACCTTTGAACCAATTTGACCACACCCACTCACTCAACCAACTCCCTTTTGGTCAATTTTGGGCAACCACAAAGATAATCTCAATGATCAGCACAAATAGGAATTTTAGGAAAAATCCTAAATATTACCACCTAGTAGTATAGTAGTACATGCAATGCTATTGTACTAAACTAGGGTGGTGCCATCATTAATATTCTCAATTCTCTTACTTTTGATTTTGATAATGAGGAGTTTGATTGAATCCCAATTAGCCAAATTCGTTGAATGAACATGCACGCCTTGCTCCTTCTTGATCACTGATGGGACCGCCCCAGCATCCCATTCTCCAAGAATCTCGTACGGCCCATCAATTCTGTTGCCGGACCCCATATTGGGCCCACGGCCCACACAAATCAACAGGCCAACTATATTATTTTTCATTTTAAAGATAACTGGGAAAAAGAGGTAATATTTATTTAAAATCAGAAATAATCATAGTGTTGGATATTCAATAATCATTCACTTAATTGTTATCTATTTACTCTTGGTTATCTAGCTTCTCTTTTTTTATTTCCTGTATAATTGTGGAGGTGTGAAAACCCACGAATTATTGATCAAAATGTTATGAATAATAATAATTGCACTGCTTATACACCAATGCGTTCAAGTAACATATAATAATAAAAAAAAAGTAACATATAATAATGCCCTGGAGGCGATGAAGGGTCCAATTTTAATCCTAATCCCCACCTGTAAAAGGATGGGGTCACTTGTCTTCCTTGTGTCATAATTGTGGTCACTATCTTGTTCCTCACATTGCACTCATGATAATAGTCTATTTGATATCCCTAAATAAAAAGAGGAAAAATGGATTTTGGGAAAAAAATCAAGTAGACATAACTTATGAACGAAAGTCGAATTAAGTTACTTACAAAAAAAATGTAAATATAACAAATATAGTCGAATAGTGACTGTATACACACACTTATTTGTTTTTATATTATAAATTTCTCAACTTGAATTGTTCCTTCAAATAGAGAAATCATGCAGTTAGAGTTAACCTAATGTCACTCACTAACAAGAAAAAATAGATGGAAATTTAATATTAGTTTAATATGATGTAAGCATATGCTCACCAATAACACAAGCCTGTAAGGTGAGCAGTGCCCCACCCATGAATTTGAGTTTTATATCTATTTACGGTATTATTAAATTGTAGCAGAACCAATTTGTCCTGTATTTAATGAAACAAGGTCCATGATTCATTCTTTGGTCCTCACACATGTGTTTCATAATTGATGCTTATACTTTAATTAGCGTTCTGCTTTAGCACACAACTATTTATTTTCATGAACTTTAACAAACACAATTAAAGCTACTTTTTATAAATTTAAATGAAATAAAGGAAACACATTTCCACTTTGAGTTTGGACAAATTGGCACAAATTAATGCAGACGTGATTCCTGTGTCTCCACAATTCATGCAAGAATCTGCATTGCTATAACCTGCAAATCAAATACGAGAGCAAATAACAAATATGCTTTTCCAAGAAAAAAGAGAACAGACATTTCTGTTTCTTTTTTCTCAAATAGACTTTAATTGTGCTTTGGGATCACACCAGGTCCACTTTGAAGTTAAGAATGAATAGACATTATACAAAAGTTACTTCTAAATATGAATTTTCAGACATAATTGTCTCCAATATTATATATATTGCTTGTCTCTTTTTCTTATCAATATATCATCAATTAATATATCAATATACGGAAAAAACATACGTCTTTTGATCCAGAATAACATAGGACCACGTGCCAACTGTTAACTTTTCTTCAGCTGTGATAAATCGGTGACATGTATACAAGGTTAAAATAATACTCCCTCCTTTTTTTTTTATTTATTATAAGATATTTTTTTTAGAATTAATGTTTCAAAATATAAATCATTTTATAAAATATATATATTATTTAATATTTATTTTCTATTTTTATCCTTATTAAAAATATCTAAAAGAGTTATAATGGAAAGAGATTAAAAGAGATATATTTAAGTTAAATTGTAATTTAATAAGTGTAATTTTAAAAAATTAGAATAATTTTTTAAAATATTAAGATTTCAACTAATTTTTTAATAATGTGTAAAATAAATAAATAAAACTTATAATATAGATAAAATGGAGAATCATTTATCGATGGAGGAAGTCAAATCCCACCACAATCACTTGATCGAAATATTTAAAATGATGTATTAAACCTTAATGATTATACCCACCAGAGACTACTCAGCCATACAACGAAAAGGAATTGATGGCCTCATCATGACCACCAAATCGATGCAATCCATTACCATGATTACTCCCCAACAGTTGTCACATTGAGACTAATTGTGATAACCTACATCAGTGTCCATGTCATGAGCAGATATTAATTTAATTCACACTAACTCTATTGGGATCCATCATCCCTCACTCTTCATTCATTTGAGCTCATCGAACTCTTCCTGTAATTCCCACTTGGATGACCTTTACACATAATACAGAGATAATTTATGCTAATCTCTGTGTGTATGGGTAGCTTTCGTTAGCCATAATGACAAACCCTAAAAGCACTGCAACACTTCAGGATTCCAGCAATTACTCAATAACAAAAAAACCCTGTGAAAAAGGAAAAGGTGACTTAGTCACCACCTTTCACCGAAAAGTGCAAGCACACCTGCGTTTGCCTTGACTTTAAATTAAGTTGAGATAATAAACAAACATTCACCATAAAGCATGTTTCAAAGCCATCTCCATCCTTTAGCCCTGCATGGGTTCGTGTGACTACAACAACAACTTTCCCCGGACACACAAGGAGGAGGCTCAAGAAGTGGCCCTCCAAGAATCTGTCAGAAGAACAACGATGCACTTTAGTTTTCTTATGGTATGGAGTGGATCTTAATATACTAGTGTGACAAGTCTTAGTGGGGTTGGTGGTGTAGACTTTAGAATAACCACAATTGCCAGGTCTCGTGGAGATGGGTGTTGTTACTGTCGCTGAATTGAAGCCCAGCATATCAGGGAAGAGGTCCTTTCGCCCAAATTCAAGCATAAGACATGCCACTGAATGGTAATCCTCTTTATTCTTTGAATCCCTAGCATTCATTGCAGTTCTCCATCTCTATATAGAATGTCGGATGCTTGAATGAAGTCCCAAACCACAGACCTGTTGGTTTCAAAAAATGTTTAAAATGGCCCAATAATTGTAAGTGCTATTCTTAGTACAGTCATTTTCACAGACCCACCTGAGTAGTGATCTAATTACAATGAACCTCATCTTGGAATCTAGTTCTCCATGGAGAATTCTCTGCAGTTTCATTTTGTGGGTCTATTTCATTGTCTCTTTTCTGTTGGATTCTGAAGGGTCGGTTTCCCTTCAATCTTTCATGAACGCCTTTTGATTTGCCAGCAATTTTCCGTTACTTTCCCATCACAGCCTGTCCAAATTTATGGTAGAGAGTAACACTTAACTGTTCCGGTATTAATTAAAACAGCTGATTGTAGAAAAAAGACGTAACCTTGACATTGATGTAGTCCTACACGTAGCCGACAACGACGTGATGCTGTATAGTCAGTGTCCAACTCTCATCCGTCACCAACGTAAACGCCAATTAATGTTTGTCTGTCAATAATTTGGCAACAGATGTTATATAAGATTGTTCACCGACTGTGAAAATCCTCTTCACACAGAACAGAAAAATTATATCCATCAAGGTGACAATGCTGGAGTGGCACTAATGTTTTCCCCACTTCTTATCTTTGGTAGTCAATGATTTTGGGTTAATGGGTTCCACTAGAATGGTTCAGCCAATCCTGCCATGTTCAATTTAGCTTAAACTCGTGAAACCATACTGTCTGTAGTACGGCTTGAGTAGTCCCACTTATTCTGTAATAATTGAGTTGGGGCCATTCTCACCTAGCTACTTGATCTAGGAGGATTGTGTTGTCTTTTGGTTTGCGGTGTATAAAGCCCATAACTTGAACTACATTTTGCATATTTAATTATTCCATGTACCTGCCACAGACGGCTCTTCTGGCAAGGTCTCTGACAATCTCATATTGGTATCAATTAATATGAATGCTTGCGGTTGTTGCTATATATTGAAACTTCTATGTCTATCCCGTACAATGGCTCAACTGGACTTGTTTGTTACAGGCCAATCTCTGATGTCTCTAGCGACCTTACCATTGAAATAGGAGCATCAAGCTTTGCACTTCACAAGGTAAGCAAAACAAGCGGCCTTTCTGATCCTTACTGCATATTTACCTTAGTTTTCTTGGTCAGATACTGCTGTCTTATTTTGATTTCAATCCTATTTTTACCAATCATATCTTCGAAAATCTTATTATTTTATTTATCCATGAGTGCACATTTTAAGAGATTTTCATGCTTTAGGATCCATTACTTTAGACTGCCATTATATTGGCGAAGAAAAAGGCTACCATATATTAGTAATACTGATTCCTGAGATTAAGAATACTCATGACATCTCTTGATGCCTCAGTAAGAAAGAGAGAAATAAAATATTGCAAAAATTTTCTTTGAAGCTTATGTGAAACTGAAAGATAGGAATAAAGTGAGGTATCATGACATTGGAAGCATATGAAGTTTTTGTTGTGAACTTTTAGGAGGTTTTTGTTTTGTTTTTCCTTGCAGTTTCCTCTAGTTTCTAAAAGTGGAAAAATTCGGAAACTGCTATTAGAAGCAAAAGATTCAAAGGTTTCACGCATAAGTCTCCCAGTTGTTTCTGGTGGAGCAGAGGCGTTTGAACTAGCTGCTAAGTTCTGCTATGGAATTAGCATCGAGTTCACTCTCTCAAACATCGCCATGCTACGTTGTGTTGCCCATTTTCTGGAAATGACTGAAGAATTTGCTGACAAAAACTTGGAGACTCGAGCTGAAGCATATCTAAAAGAGACAGTGCTACCAAACATTTCCAGCTCAATATCTGTTCTTCATCGTTGTGAAATGCTTGTGCCTATATCAGAAGAGATCAATCTGGTTAGCAGGCTAATCAATGCAATAGCAAATAATGCGTGCAAAGAGCAGCTCACCTCTGGCTTGCTAAAACTTGATCACAATTTTCCTTCAAAAACTATCTCAAGCATGGAACCAGAAACACCTTCAGACTGGTGGGGAAAATCTCTGAATGCTCTTAACCTTGATTTCTTCCAACGAGTCCTTTCTGCAATGAAGTCAAAGGGACTAAAACAGGACATGATCAGCAAGATTCTGATAAACTATGCTCATAATTCTCTCCAGGGGATTGTTGTTAGGGACCCCAAAGTGGTGAAAGGAAGTTCACCGGACTTAGAAGTGCAGAAGAAGCAAAGGGTCATTGTTGAAGCCATAGTTAGCTTACTACCAACTCAGTCAAGGAAGAGTCCAGTTCCAATGGCGTTTCTTTCAAGTTTGCTGAAAGCTGCAATAGCAGCATCAGCATCTACTTCTTGTAGGTCTGATTTGGAAAGGAGAATAGGTCTTCAACTTGACCAGGCAATTCTTGAAGACATCCTAATTCCTGCAACCACAAGTCAAAATTCCCACTGTACAATGTATGACACTGATTCAATTCTGAGGATCTTTTCCATTTTTCTGAATCTGGATGAGGAAGATGAGGATGATAGTCACTTGAGAGATGAAAGTGAAATGGTATATGACTTTGACAGCCCCGGATCTCCAAAACAAAGCTCAATTCTGAAGGTGTCTAAGTTGTTAGACAATTATCTTGCTGAAGTAGCATTAGACCCGAACTTGTTAACGTCAAAGTTCATAGCACTTGCAGAACTACTCCCAGATCATGCACGTATTGTAAGTGATGGACTCTATAGAGCTGTTGATATATTCCTCAAGGTCAGAACTCCCTCTCTCTCTACTATTCCATTTCAAGTTCCGAATATTTCTTTGGTATCTTACCATTTGTTTATTTCCTTACAGGTTCATCCAAATATAAAGGACTCAGAGCGATACAGGCTTTGCAAAACCATAGACTGTCAAAAACTGTCTCAAGAGGCTTGCAGCCATGCAGCTCAAAATGAAAGGCTTCCAGTGCAAATGGCAGTCCAAGTTCTGTACTTCGAGCAAATCAGGCTGAGAAACGCCATGAATGGGGGACACAACCAGTTCTTCTTTGCAGGACTCAATGGCCAATTTCCTCCACGTTCAGGAAGTGGTGCTGGAAGTGGAGCCATTTCCCCTAGAGATAACTATGCATCAGTGAGAAGAGAGAACAGAGAGCTGAAGCTTGAAGTTGCAAGAATGAGAATGAGGCTGACTGACTTGGAGAAAGATCACGTGTCCATGAAGCAAGAGCTTGTGAGGTCTCATCCTGCTAATAAGCTATTTAAGTCGTTCACGAAAAAGCTTAGCAAGCTCAACGCATTGTTTCGGATTAACAATATTAAGCCAATAGGAGGAAAAAGTAGCAACGACAATCGGTTTCCTTTCCAAAAGAGAAGGCGTCACTCAGTTTCATGATCATAAGAATGTGTAATATATGTGATGGCAGAATGTATAGTATGCGTAGTGTGATTTTGTGTTTGTTTTCCAGTCATAGTTTGAATTTTGGTGCTGGGTTTGTTGTGTTCAAATGTATCATCAACCAAACATTGGCTGGATAATCTGAGAGTGGATGCTTAATAAAGTAGTATCCTCGGATTGAGATTTTTTACATTAGTTGATAATATACAGCTAACTCACTTCTTGAGACATCAAAATTTTCATTTTTAGTGTTCCTTCCTTGGAATGAAGTTAGTCTGATATAAATGACGTTTCAAAATTATAATATTTATCTCTATAAAAGGTTTGGGCTATTTTATAATAGAAATATACAAAGTCTATTAATTTACTGTGATATTTTATGTATTTTTAAACTCGACTTTATATTGAGTTGAACCATTTTTATTTTGCAAAACTATAAAAATCATTATGATTGTCTATCCAGGTAAACAGTGTGATTCAATTAATTTCAGCAAATTATTTTAAGATTGAAATTAAATACATTTTTATAAACAAAATATATAGTTTTAAGGGGAGCAAGCAGATGTCAGTGGCTCCGTGGCCCAATGGATAAGGCGCTGGTCTACGGAACCAGAGATTCTGGGTTCGATCCCCAGCGGAGTCATTAACGCCTTTTGCTTTGGGAAAAAGTATGAACAACGTCGTTTCATCTGAATCTACTAATCATAAGAATCGTCGTCATTTCAATTAAATTAAGAGCTATTCCTAAAAATCTAGAAAATTAATTAAGCAGTTATTCGATACTGGTTAATTCTGCTGTTTGATCCAAAAGGAAGAAGTTTAGTCAAACATGTCAAAATTTACATATTCATAAAATCTAAAAGGCCAAACATTAATTAATTTGTAGAAAATCTATTGATCAACTGTAGAAAAAACGGAACAATGAACACTTTGATATATCTATTCTGAGATTTGGATTTGCCCTATCCAACCTGCTTTCGGGACATACATATATATACAATTGAAACTCTCGGCGATGTTGTCAGGTAAAAGCTATAAGGAAACCATGTTCGTTGATCTGGATTCAAAAAACTTTAGACCCCAAGATACCTTTCTTAATTATGAGTCAACTAAACTTTGTTTATTGGTTTATTTTAGTGTACAAAATTTGTGATCCATTCCATTAGTCATGCTTCAAAGCACTTTCTAAATAATTTAAACAGCAAAACAAATGGATACATTCCAAATGAATGTGAAATCTTGCTTTCAGCAAAATGTTAAGTAAGTGCGTATTTGGTTTATTTTTATGAAAAAGAAATCATCATATTCAACCATGATTTTTTAAAAAGATGTGTTTGACTAAACACAAACTGACTTTTTGAAAAATTAAAAGTTAGTTAAACTATAGTTTTGAAAAAGGAGAGAAAAATTTACTTTTCTTTTAACAAAACGTGAATTTTAGAAAAGAAGAAATAAATTTACTCTATATTATACATTTAAAAGCACTTTTAATCCTTATCATTCAAATAGATTTTTTGTTAAACTTACTTTTATAAAAAAAAAAAAAAATCCAAACATAATAACTTACAACAAACTTACTTTTTCTAAACTTCATTTTTATAAATTTCATTTATCTTAATTTAATTTTACAAAACTCAGAACCAAACATGTCCTAATTAGTTGGATTCTATGTATTGTAAGAAGTGTGACAAATAAGTGGTACTACTTATGATGACTTGTAAATAATATTAGCTGTTATAAAGTTCATATTTTATATGAATATTGATTATAGCAGTGATCATATTGATTATATGAAAAAGCGTTCGATCCAAAGTTTCAAACAAAAACTAGGAGCTAACTAAGGGCCTGTTAGGTTCTCCGTTTTGTAAAATTAAGTTAAGATAAATGAAGTTTGTAAAAATGAAGTTTAGATAAAGTAAGTTTGTTGGAAGTTGTTATGTTTGGATATTCTTTTTGTAAAAGTAAGTTTGACAAAAAATCTGTTTGGATGACAGGGGTTAAAAGTACTTTTAGATGTATAATATAAAGTAAATTTGTTTCTCCTTTTTCAAAACCCACGTTTTATTAAAGGAAAAGTAACTTTTCCCCTCCTTTTCCAAAACCACAGTTTAACCCACTTTTTATTTTTCAAAAAGTCAGTTTACATTTCATCTGTGTTTGGCCAAACACATCTTTTAGAAAACTATGGTTGAAAACCATGGTTATGTTTACAAAACGTGGAACCAAACATGCACTAAGGGCCTGTTTGGTTCTCCGTTTTGTAAAATTAAGTTAAGATAAATAAAGTTTGTAAAAATAAAGTTTAGATAAAGTAAATTTGTTGGAAGTTGTTATGTTTGAATATTCTTTTTGTAAAAGTAAGTTTGACAAAAAATCTGTTTGGATGATAAGGGTTAAAAGTACTTTTAGATGTATAATATAGAGTAAATTTATTTCTCCTTTTTCAAAACCCACGTTTTGTTAAAGGAAAAGTAACTTTTCCTCTTCTTTTCCAAAACCACAGTTTAACCTACTTTTCATTTTTCAAAAAGTCAGTTTGCATTTCATCTATGTTTGACCAAATACATCTTTTAGAAAAATCATGGTTGAAAACCATAGTTACGTTTGCAAAACGTGGAACCAAACATGCACTTAGGGCCCGTTTGGTTCTCCATTTTGTAAAATTAAGTTAAGATAAATGAAGTTTGTAAAAATGAAATTTAGATAAAGTAAGTTTGTTGGAAGTTGTTATGTTTGGATATTCTTTTTGTAAAAGTAAGTTTGACAAAAAATCTGTTTGGATGATAGGGGTTAAAAGTACTTTTAGATGTATAATATAGAGTAAATTTGTTTCTCCTTTTTCAAAACCCACGTTTTGTTAAAGGAAAAGTAACTTTTCCCCTCCTTTTCCAAAATCACAGCTTAACCCACTTTTTATTTTTCAAAAAGTCAGTTTACATTTTATCTGTGTTTGGCCAAACATATCTTTTACAAAACCATGATTAAAAACCATGGTTAAGTTTTGTAAAAGGAGAACCAAAGACACACTAACTGGTTTAATTGGAAGAGAAAGTTTAGCATATTCGTTAAGAGAAGCACTATAGAGCTGAGACATTAGTGGTGCGAGGTCAGTTCGTGGCATCACACAGTGATAGTAAGGGACTAAGGATTCTTGGACATGTTCTAGTGATCAGCGTTTTTAGGTCTTTTTTGTTTTTTGTCCTACTTTTTTCTGTGTTCTTAGGATATCCCACGTATTAAACCATGTTTACCATTTGATACCCCTGTACTATTTATTGCCCCCGTCCCCCAACCCCACCCCCCCTCCCAAAAAAAAAAAAAACCGTGTACGACTGAAGAAAGTTTTAAAGTGCAGTACATAAATAGAGCATCTTCATTCTTCACCTAGAAACTCATATGGTATCGAATTTTACATGATTGGACTAGCTTCACCTAATCATAACTTCACCGTCCAAATCCATAGTCCAACCAAGTTTTGTGTAAAGTTGAGCTTAAATCCTCACTACACTACAGATGTCTTTAGGTTTGATTCTTTCTTTAAATAAGTTGAAAATAAATAATGCATAAACTTATAATAAATAACCCATATTATATATGAATAAATAAGAATCCATTCATTTGTTAGTCTCGTATTAGTCATTACTTGGATGTTAGACAATACTTTTTAATTAATTGCTTCTGTTTTTGGCTAATCATATGTATTAGGATATTCCAAAATATATACGTACACAGGCATTACCTGTCTTATATTGTACACTAGATCTAGATTAAATATAATGATCGTACACCTATTTTAATATTTGCCAGGTATACATAGAGCCGAGAATATGGGTCAAGCCCAATGGGCTGACTCATTTAGCCCAAAGAAAATAACGGGTTGGGCTAGAAATTTGGGAACTTTAATAAGAAACGGGCTTTTGAGCCTGAGCCCATTTGGCTTGGTTAAAAAATGGGCCGGCCCGCATGAGCCATAGGCTGGCTCGTTTAGCCCATTTTCTTTTTCTTTTTTTTTATATTTTTTAAATATTTTTCTTAATTAATGATTTTAATAGTGATGATGAATGATAATGTTGATAATTAATATATAGTTAATTTTAGTTGTCTTGATTTAAATAATTATGTCTGTGAAAAAAGTTTATATTATTTTGTAAATATTAAATTAGATTAAAAATTAAAAAAATTAAAAAAAATATGGGCCCACGGGCTAGCCTATAGCCTGTAGAATATGGGCTAGACTTAAAAAAACACAGCACATCTTATAAATGGGCTTTTAGGCCCAGCCCGTATTAGGTTCGGCCCGTGCCGGTTGGCCCATATGGGTCGAGCCAGCCCGAATTCCCACCTCTAGGTATACATGTTTCTCAGGGGATTATTTTAATTTATCTGACTGCACCAGTATGATAAATGGGAACTGTGGCACATCATTTTTCACTGAAAATAAAAATGGAGTCGCTAAGAGAATTTTGAGAGAAAATTTTGAAAAATCTAAAGATGTAGAAAAAGATGGTCTACCAACAATAAAGTTAGGTTTAGGAGTAAGTTGTGTGTGGAGAAAGTATTAGGCACGCCACACCATCCATTCGAAATAATGGTTACCTTAAAAAGGCCTTAAAAATATATTATCCATATTAATTATATGTGATTATTAACTCCAAAGAGAAATTAAATGAAAAAGAAAATATAATATTTTTTATAGAGCAAACTTGACTCGGTATAAAAATTTAGGGCCTATGTACCGTTAAAAGGGATCAAATTGATTTGTATCTTTTAAATAAAATTTTTGTGATTGGTTGGTGTCATTTAGTTTTATAAAAAGAATGAGTTATTTTTTATTATTTTATTTTATTTTGAAGAAAGAGACTTAATTATATTATTTTTAGAAAAAAATTTAGGAAAGCTTTTATCATATCATTTTTTTAAATATTAAAGTGATATCTCTAAATATTTTCTATTTTAGATTAATCCTATAGAATATTTAAGTATTAACTAGTATTAGTTTCTATGGTAAAAATTAGTATCATTTATAATTTATTAAATAACATATTAAATGCACACACATCATTGACGTCCATTGTGGCAAAGGATCAAAACAATTAGGAAAGAAGAAATTTTAAGAGGCATTTTTTTAAAATGTTATTAATATTAATTTCAAATTCCTTAGGATTATATATTTTTTAAAGATATGAGCAACTATGGTGAAAATTAGTATCACTCATAACTCAAACCCTAAGTAAACTCTAAGTACACATGGAGATAATTAATATCCTTAATGGTGGATTCTATTCATACTTAATTTCTCATAGAGTGTATCATGGATAATCAAATCATGATTTGTTTGCAAGTAAAATTTAAAAGGAACAAAATAATATAATTACTACAAGATAATTATAAGGGATAATATCAAGAAAACTCATAATTGAGAGAACGAAAGCATACTAATGTGTTTAGCAACAAGAACTTAAGTGTGTACCCAACAAATACATCCCCATTATACCATGCCATACATAAACATTTAGGTGCTTTGATGGTTTCGGCCTTTGGGATGAGATGGACGTACGCATGCAACAAGGGTTGTAAGCAAATAAAAATTCATGTAATATATTTCATAGACCTCACTCATCAAGAGAATTAGGAAAATCATAGCAAGCTCATACCTACTGGCTTTTATTTCGCTCTTCTTTTCTTCCTTGCTCAACTCTTGCACACACTTTAATTATTACCTTCTTGCCTAAAGTTCTCTAGGTTTTTATTCATTCTGGCTCTCAAAGGAACTTATCATTCATTTTTTTAATTTGAAATATTTTAAATTTTGAAGATAAGAATAATATCTTGATCTCTTAATGTTTTGAAAATTATTGAATCCCATTTAAGAAATATTTATTATCATTGATTTAATTTTATATTTTTTCCAATCTTATAAATAGGGAAGTTACCAAGATTTTAAAAAATAATTCCTTGATTTTTTTTATTTTTATATATTTTAGTCAAAAGATAATTTACAAATTTTATTCTTGTCACACCCGGACATGCGACGCGGACGGCGCGGAGGGAAAGAAAAAGAAAAATGGGTGAAGCCGGCTCGCCTGACGGGAGGCCGGCCTCGGAGGGAGTCGCCACCAAAATTTTGAGGTAAATTTTGGGAAACCGGGACAAAAACAAAAAGTGGATAAGGATTGGTCTGCGAATCAGAGTTGGGTTCGGGAGTACGATTGTGAGTGGGGAAGGTGTTGTTAGCAAGGCTGACTTCCCAAGAGGGGGGGTGAATTGGGAAGATTGAAAATTTTCTGCACAAGGTGAGGTAAGTGGAGAAATCACAGTATAATGAAATTAATGCGTAAAACAGAGCAAGCTGAAAAGTGAAGATAGGGAGAAGAAAACTCAGTAATTTATCCTGGTTCGGTCTTTCCACTTGACCTACATCCAGTCCCCAAGACACCTCTTGAGATTTATCCACTATACAGCAAGAATTTCAATGGGCTTCTTGCTAAGGCCACAGTACAACGAGTATGCTCTATTTCTGAGCTCTCTCAAACTCTCCAAGCACTTTCACTGTGTGCTTCTCAATCCCCTTGTGAATACCCCTCACAAGTAAATCTATCTTTCAGATGAAGAGTAGATTGATTACAATGAAATAACTCTCTTGAAAAGAGTAGATATGAAAGTTTAAGTACAAGTTTAGAAGTTTAGAGGGTAAAAGCTTTTGAGAAGAAGATTTAGCAGAAATTCGGTATATACAAGTTTGATTCGTTACCCACAACTTCAAATGATGTTGTATTTATAGATTTAGGTCTCAAATATCCGTTAGAGACTAAATCTATCCGTTGGGGAAGTTATCCAACGGTTACTCTGAAAAACTATCCGTTTACCAACCGTATTTAATGTTTCTGACATACTGAAATTCGAATTTTGGTTGGCCAACAGACGAATTTCGAGGGAACCGAAGGTTAAAGCTTCCAACGTTAAAATGCGAAGTTCGTCTGTCCATAGAGTGAAATTCAAATTTTGAAACTTATAAAATATTTTCACAATGTGACATACGAATTTTTAAGAAGAAAGTTTTTCTGTTAAGTGTGAACAGTGTTTTCAATTTGCTACAGTGCCCTCAAAATTCGAATTTTGAAAGTCCAAAATTTGTCTGTCCATAGAACGTCCAAACAGGCACAGTAGTTCACTTTCTTTGAAATTCGAATTTTGACAGAGTGAAATTCGTCTGTCAGAGACCAGTTTTGAGACTTAAATCATTCTTGATCTCAGATGAACTTTATCAAACTTTCAGACGAATTTTTTCTATTTTCTCAAGTTTTGTTTTGTCTGAAATTCGAATTTTTAAAGAGTGAAATTCGAATGTCACAAAGTAGCTTCTTTGACTCAGATGAAAATTCGAATGTTGCCAAGTTAAAGTTCGTCTGTCAGAGAGCATTTTTCAAACTTAGTTTCTTTTTGATTTCAGATAAACTTTAGCAAAGTTTCAGACGAATTTCTTTGGTTTTCATAAATTGCATTTTGTCTGAAATTCGAATTTTGAAACTGTGAAGTTCGTCTGTCACCAGAAAGGCTTCTTTCAGACTAGATGAAAATTCGAATTTTGAACCACCAAAATTCATCTGACAGAGAGCCATCTCTTCAGACTTAATCAGTTTTAGCTCGAAATTCGAATTTCCAAAGGCAAAGTTCGAATTTCTAACTTGACAGTTTAGTTTAAACTTTTAACCTTCGTCTGTTTGTGGATGTTTTTCAAATATTCAAGGATTTAACATAAAATCAAAGTTTGAAAACATCTTTTCTTCAAATCAAAACTTTTTACCCAATCATAACAAAAACTAAAGATCCTACAAGAGATCTAACAGCAAATACTCAGAAAATCTTCACTTGGAACAGCTTTGATCTCCTTTGATATCTTCAATCCAAGATCTTGAGTGTTGGTTTAAAATCATCAAAACTCTTTCATCAACAGGTGTTAGGCACCCCCACAACACCCGTTCCTGAGAACGGTTACCTTAGGTTGATTATGCAATTTTTATGGCTTTTTACAAATTTATTTTAGTTGCCTTTTTAACATTCACATGCAAAAAATAAAAGTAAGAGAAATGTAAAAATAAAAAAAATAAAAATATGAGAAGTTGGAAAAATAAATCAAGAGGAAAATATTATTTATTTACAACAGAAGACTTATGCAAATGAAAATAAAGAATCAAATGGGAAATTGGGAAAATAATAAGAGGAAAAATATTATTTATTTACAAAGGTGGACTTGACCCAAAATGAGAGTCTGGGGCCTACGTACCCTGTGATAGGGATCAAAGTCGACGTAGTTCGGACTAAAAATGCGTGTACTGAGTTGGTATTTTTTATTTTATATTTTCTTCAAAAAGAGAAGTCAATAGAAAATAATTTTGTCTTTCCACAAAGAAAACAATTTTCAGAATTGGTTGGTATGTTTTAATTTGTAAAAGACAGATTACTTTCTATTATTTGTTCTTTTCATTTTTTATTATATATTTTTTGTTTAATCAATTTCTAAAAGAGGAAATATAGTTTTCCTCAATTTAAAAAACATGATCAAAATTATTTGTGATTTTGAATGTTTTTATTTGATATGACCAGGAAGTATTTGGAAACAAATTTATTTTTAAGATAAAATCAATTGGCTTATGTTGCGACTTTATCACTCACATTTACCCATTGATACCTAAGTGTCCACGGTGGTATCACTCGAGACAAAAAGGCATAAGAAGAATTCGAAAGAAAACAAATAATTCTTTGTACAAATTATTTTTATTTTATTTTTATTATAAAAATAAAAATGCATAAGATCCTTTTAACGCATATATGAAAATATTAAGTATAATTCCAAATATGATCATTACATAAATTTTTGAAGAAAAATAATCAGCATATGTGGTGACTTTATCACTCACAAGTTACCGATCAGTGTTCAAATACCCGCGGTGTTACCACTCGAGATAGATAAGTGAAATGGATAAAAACTTGAATGAAATGAATAATTTTTGTTTAAACAAGTTTTATTTATTTGTTTAAAAAAAAAGCGATTAGAGAATACCCCCTTTTTTTTTTAAGAAGTAATTTTTGTTTAAATTACTTTATTTCCTTATTTCAAATTATGAAATGTAGTCACAAAACCTCCTTTTTATTATTTTTATTCAAAAAAACTTAAAATAAGATTTCTACATCCCATGTCCCTCTTCCTTCTTTCTTTTTATTTACAAATTATTTGTATTATTTATTTTATATTTTTTTGTAACTGAAAAAGAGGAAAATACAATTAAATTCTTTCTTTTTTTTGTTTTAAAACTTCAAGTAATTCAAAAAGAGTTTAAGATAGAACTGCTATTTTTATTTATTTTTTGTTTTCCAAAATTAATTTTACGACAAAATCAAACAGCATATATGGTGACTTGATCACTCATAATTTGCTGATTTACACTTATAGGCTCACGGTGATGCCACTCGTGACGGAAGGCAAAAAAAGAACTTAAAAGATAAGATTGAAAGAAAAAGAAATCATTTTATATATAAAAATAAATATGATTATGCTTATTTTATAAAAAGAAAAGTGATAAAAGCAATTTAAGAATATGACTTTTATATATATATATTACTTATTTTTATTTGTTTATTTCTTTTTTTTTTGGAAAAAGAGTTAATTAGGATCTGTGGTGACTTTATCACTCACAAGTTACTGATTTGTATTTAAATACCCACGGTGTTTCCACTCGGGGCAAATAAAGGCTGAGAGCTTGAATGAAAGGAAGTGTTTTTTTTTTTAAGGAAAAAAATTTAAAATAGGACTCTTATGTAGATATTCCCCATTTTTATTTATTTATTATTTATATTTGTGTACGGAAATGCATTTAGAACATCCCGTTATTCCTAAAATATAAAATACTCAAAAGTGATAGAGTTGCCACGTTCAACATATATATATATATATATATTAAACTTTATTTGTATTTTATGATTTATTTATATTTCCTATTTTAACATTGTGAAAAATAGAAAACAAAACTATTAGAAATCCCCTTATTTATTATCATTTTTTTTTAATAGTATTATATATATACATATATATATATATTATCTTTTATTTTATTTTATATTTTATATTCCCCCTTTTTTTTAACAAAAGATTTAAGGTAAACTCCTCCTTATGTTTTCATTTTTCCAAAATCAATTTTCAAATTAAACAGCATATATGGTGATTTGGTCACTCATAATTTGCTGATTTGTATTTTCATGATCGCTTTAAGTACCATGGTAACTCTTTACTCATGGCAATACCTACCAACATTGTATGCACAAATGAAGACTTAACAAGGAAATTAGCTCAAAAATGAAAAGTTAAGCCGACCACCCATTAATACTAAAAAGTTCTAAGAAGCGAATCATTAACTCAAAGAACGTTAATTATCAATTTAAGCATCCAATAGGTGAAAATAACGGCTAATCCTTGGCAAGTTATCTTAATGGACATAAAAGCCATGGCTGGATTTTATGAAGCTAGAATCGATACTTAATTTCCCTGGGTCGTATTACCATTAAACTAATATCTGATTTGCATGAAACTTAACACGAATATGAACATTTACACACATAAGATGACGGCATAAAACATAGAGCCTCTGGAGCTTTCACATTCAAATCAACTAACCTTAAGTATACCCTTTTGCCAAAAATAAAAATTGTCTGCAAGGTTAAGTAATTACAATATCGAGGGTGTTGCAATAAGCAAATATAGCACGTGAGTCTGATTCCCCCAGATCAAGTCTTCAATAAAAAAACTATACAAGAACGCATGCCACACAAGAACACAGGCCAGAAAAGGAATAAACTACCATAGGCACAAACAGAGCTATCAGGCACTTAGACTGAGGGTTATAAAATAAGTCTCTAGACCAAACAGCATCCCAATCACAATTAACCCATCCCTCCCAAACACCTCAACGTGTGCCATTCAGGATATCCCGCAGGTCCAAAACATGTCACCATTTTCATGCAACAGAAACTTTCTCAGAACTATGAACTCAGACATCCTTTCTTCATAGAGCAATAAGATGATTCAGAAACAAAACGCAGATAAACCAATTATGATGCTCAGGAAAAAGACATTGCTCAAAGAAAATCAAATACTGTGGAGAAAACTCGACAGATCCGAGATGCAAGTCAAATTCATTCGTAGTATGCCTGGCTAAACCACAGTACATTCTAATACCCAGTTTCAGTCCCTGGGCAGCAAAACAGAACACCGAGCACATACATCAGTTGTCCAGCCATTTCACTCCTAAACTTGTTCTAGCCTATTACATTAAAATGAAAATTCAAGACGAAGATTACCAGCTGAAGCCACTATTGATTGTATGCCGTCGCTCTGGTTCCCCTCCTTCCTTTCCCTTGTCTTCACCTTTGTTCAGAGCTCCCCCTTTAGCCTCCCAGTTCTCTGATTCTCGGCCTGCCTCCCTCAACCTCTTCCTCTGTTTTTCAGATTCTCCACTCTCGGACCACCGAATCTCCAGCCAAAACCCAAAAAAAAAAAAACCCCCTTTCTCAGGGTGTCACTCCACGGCTTATATAGGCAACACCGAGGGTGATAGGACGAACCGATGGAGTGCGTGATCCTTGTCTCCTCTGTTTCTTCATCCCATTTCGTGCCTTCCGCTACTCTCTTCTGACATGGTACGGAGCAGAGCCCCTTTATCATTTCTGGCCTCCAAGCTGTCTTTCCCTTCTCTCTCTGCGGTCCCAACTTATGCTCGTCCTCAAATGCCTCTTGCTTCCACTACTCTGCCGTGACAGAGTACGGAGTAGTGGAAATCCCTCCATCGTGTCTGGCCTGCACACCCTCTCTCGGCTCTTCCCTCTGCCTTCGTCCTTGCAAGTCCTCTCCCGCGGCTTCTGGTTTCCAAGCTTCCTCTGCATTCCATGCTCGCGGCCGGCTCCTTTCCTTCTCTGCCCGAGCCCTCTTTCGGTCCCTTGTCCCCTGCTCTCACTCGGTCCTTCTTCGGTCAAGCCCTCCTCTCTCCGGAACCCCGAGCCCGTCTCTGAACCTCGTGGCTGAGCCCTAAGGCTCCCACTCTCTCCTCGAACACCCTCTCTCCGATTCAGCCTCCACCGAAGCTCCCTCGGTTTCTAGCTCGCTCTCTTCCTCCCTAACTCCCTCTGGTTTGTCCCTTGCTCTCACGGTCGAACCCTCGCTCTCCTCTCCTTTCTTTTTCTTTTCGCGGCTCTCCCCACTCTCTGGTCCGCGGCTGCCCCTCCCTTCATCCTCCCCGAGCCCTAAGGCTCCTCCTCTCGGGGCCAAGCCCCTTAGACCAGGTCACGAGCCCTGTTGAGGGCTCGTGACCATTTGGGCTGAAGTGCAACTTCAGCCCAACATGCCCCCTCCCCTTTTTTTTTTTTGGACTTCAGATTTTGGGCCGAATCTCGGCCCAAAATTAATTAATTTTAATTAAAAAATTTTTTTTTAAATTTTTTTTAATTTTTTATTTAAAATTTTTTAGTTATTTATATTTTTATTATTATTATTTCCATATTTATTTTTTTGTTTTGGTTCATTTATTTATTTATTTTATTTTTTCCTTATCTATTTATTTATTATTTCTTTCTTTTTTTTCTCTCTTTTTTATGTCTTCAATCATTTACTTATCAATCTATTATTATTTTCTATTATTATTATATGTTTTTATTATATTTATACATTTTTTATTTTATTTTATTTATTTTTATTATTTTTTTTATTTTTTATTTTTTATTATTTTTTTATATTTTTTTTCAATTACCCGGACAAAATACGGTGTTCACAGTTGCCTCTCTTTACCAGTTTCTTATGTGAGAATGAGAAGAATGCAGTTTTTAGAGTTCTCACATAAGGAACGAGTAAAGATTAGGACACGAATTTTGTCCGTGCAAAAATACACAAAGACCCACTTGCCCCTGACACAGAGAGATGCAATATAACATGAGAAGAATTTTGTCCGTGCAAAAATACACAAAGACCCACTTGCCCCTGACACAGAGAGATGCAATATAACATGAGAAGAATTTTGTCCGTGCAAAAATACACAAAGCCCCACTTGCCCCTGACACAGAGAGATGCAATATAACATGAGCTTAGAACACGAGACTCTATCCTATACATGAATGATTTAATTGGAAATGAAAGGGTGAAAGAATTTTCAATACGTGCAATGTGAATGTGAATTGAGATTTGACTAAATAAATAGTACTAGACTCTAATAGATGCACGAATGAACAACTAATTTGAGCTAGAGTCAAACTAATGCAACATGCAAAGATGCAACACAAATGAATAACCATGTTAACTAGACTAGGACTGATGCAGTATGCAGATGAAGTGACTCAGACAAATTGCTCCAAAAACAAGATATGACAATAAGACTCAAACAAAATAACATGTTTATGAGCTGCCCCTCTTCATTCGTTTTCTAAGGACGGAGATCATGAAATGATATTCGTACTTAGAAACAAATGAAGAAGGAAACATGTATTTTGTTTGGGGGGGCAAGATGCATGAACCATAAAGACAATAATGACATAAATTTAAAAGGGTACCTGCCGCAAAGTTAGGGCTTTGACAGAATTTTCAATTACAGAAATTTAAAGGGTGCCTGCAGCTAAGTCAGGGCTTTGACAGAATATTAAATGACACCTGCAGCTAAGTCAGGGATTTGACAGAAATTTAAAGGGCGCCTGCAGCTAAGTCAGGGCTTTGACAGAATTTTAAATGACAGAAATTTAAAGGGTGCCTGCAGCTAAATCAGGGCTTTGACAGAAATTTAAAGGATGCCTGCAGCTAAGTCAGGGCTTTGACAAAATTTTAATATGACAGAAATTTAAAGGGTGCCTGCAGCTAAGTCAGGGCTTTGACAGAATTTTAAATGACAGAAATTTAAAGGGTGCCTGCAGCTAAGTCAGGGCTTTGACAGAAATTTAAAAGATGCCTGCAGCTAAGTCAGGGCTTTGACAGAAATTAAAATGACAGAAATTTAAAGGGTGCCTGCAGCTAAGTCAGGGCTTTGACAGAAATTTAAAGGATGCCTGCAGCTAAGTCAGGGCTTTGACAGAAATTTAAAGGGTGCCTGCAGCTAAGTCAGGGCTTTGACAGAATTTTAAATGACAGAAATTTAAAGGGTGCCTGCAGCTAAATCAGGGCTTTGACAGAAATTTAAAGGATGCCTGCAGCTAAGTCAGGGCTTTGACAGAATTTTAATATGACAGAAATTTAAAGGGTGCCTGCAGCTAAGTCAGGGCTTTGACAGAAATTTAAAGGGTGCCTGCAGCTAAGTCAGGGCTTTGACAGAAATTTAAAAGATGCTTGCAGCTAAGTCAGGGCTTTGACAGAAATTTAAAGGATGCCTGCAGCTAAGTCAGGGCTTTGACAGAAATTTAAAGGGTGCCTGCAGCTAAGTCAGGTCTTTGACAGAAATTTAAAGGATGCTTGCAACTAAGTCAGGGCTTTGACAGAAATTTAAAGGGTGCCTGCAGCTAAGTCAGGGCTTTGACAGAAATTTAAAGGGTGCCTGCAGCTAAGTCAGGGCTTTGACAGAAATTTAAAGGATGCATGTAGCTAAGTCAGGGCTTTGACAGAAATTTAAAGGGTGCCTGCAGCTAAGTCAGGGCTTTGACAGAAATTTAAAGGATGCCTGCAGCTAAGTCAGGGCTTTGACAGAATTTTAATATGACAGAAATTTAAAGGGTGCCTGCAGCTAAGTCAGGGCTTTGACAGAATTTTAAATGACAGAAATTGGTGACACCCGTCATGATGCAAGGCCAGGACCGCTTAAGCAATACTTAGCTAGACCCGTGACTCTCTTTTCTGTTTATATGGTGCTCACTAGATGCCAGTGCAATGTTATCTCTTTTGTCTTCTCTCATCTCCTTTTATTTTCCCTGAGGTATAATGATCCCCTTTTGTCAAGCATGCAAAATGAAGATTTTCTTTTTATTCTTCCTTGGCGATATGCAAAAATATTTGTGGAAAACAAAACCCTCATTATTATTTATTATTATGATTATTTGCCCTAATTTGTACGAAATGAAAGATACATGCAGAATGCCAATTATTGCCCCAATTTGTCAAAAATTTATTGTAACCACAATGTTAGAAATGCAACGAAATTGGGTTCTATTTTTCAATTTCCTTGTCTTGATGTAGATCTCCATTGCCCCTGATGAAGGAATCCAGTTAACCACACAACTCTTAAACTTGCCATGATCATAAGTGATGCTGAAAAGCCATCTTGCCTGTTTCTATCTTTAGGTATTGTTGTGTCATCCTAAAGAGCTTGTTCTCAACCAAATTCTATGAGTTTCCCTATTACTCCTTGTACTTAGCACCATTAGCAGGCAGTCACGATTACTCTCATGATGCATGCCATTAAGTAACATCCTCTTTTTTTTTTTGAATTTATTTGAGGAATAAATACAGCAACTTACCGGAGGGAAATCAATAATTAAAGAAGGAAACATATAGCAGCTTGTCAGGTGGAAACAACAATCCAGGAATCAGAATAGAAAGTTAGTTTATTAGTTGAACAAACCACTCAGATAATAGATCTTGAAACAACCCGAAACTATAGATATTGATCTAATAAAAATGAGAGGAAATGCCTTCACATTAGTCTCTTAAGCACCAAATCGGATAGCTTGCATTGCTTTTGGACACGCCCTACAGTACGTCTGACCAAAGATTATGCCGCGCTTGTCATTTACCCCTATCTATTGGTAGCTTAGAACCTCCTTTTACTTGCTGAGAAGATGATTCGCTCTTCCCTTCACATGGGCCTTTTCTCTGGTTTTCAACTTATTGAGCTTCTTTTCTTCTCTTTTTGTGCTCTAATTTTTGCCTAGGCTGCCTTTTCAGGTTTTCAACCTAGCGAGCTTCTTTTTTCTTTTCATGCTCTAATTTTTGCCTAGATTGCCTTTTCAGGTTTTCAACCTAGCGAGCTTTCTTTTTTCTTTTGTGCTCTAATTTTTGCCTAGGCTGCCTTTTCATGTTTTCAACCTAGCGAGCTTTCTTTTTCTTCTTCTTCTTTTTCCCTTTTATGTTTCTTCCTAGGCATAATACCTCTTGACAGAGTCTGCATTGACAGGCCTTGTCAATTCCTGCCCCTCCATATCCATCAAAATAAGTGCACCTCCTGAAAAAGCTTGCTTTACTACATAAGGACCCTCATATGATGGGGCCCACTTCCCTTGATTATCCTCTTGATTTGGAAGAATTTTCTTTAAGACTAAATCCCCTGGCTTAAACTCCCTAGGGCGAAGCCTCTTGTTAAATGCTCTGGCCATTCTCCGTTGATATAGCTGCCCATGACACATGGCGACCAATCTCTTTTCCTCAATCATATTCAACTGCTCATATCGGGTTTTGATCCAATCATCCTCCCCAATAGTTGATTCGACCATGACTCGCAGTGATGGGATTTCTACCTCAATCGGTGTCACTGCCTCCATTCCATATACTAGAGAATACGGTGTAGCTCCTGTTGATGTACGAGTTGTGGTACGATACCCATGGAGAGCATATGGGAGCATTTCATGCCAGTCTTTGTAGGTAATGGTCATCTTAGCAATGATCTTTTTAACATTCTTGTTAGCAGCCTCCACTGCCCCATTCATCTGTGGTCGATAGGGAGCAGAGTTATGATGCTGGATCTTGAATTGTTCACAAATCTTCTTTACTTCAGCACCGTTCAGATTAGGAGCATTATCTGTAATGATCTTTTCTGGTAAACCATATCGACAAATGATGCATGATCGCAAGAAGCGGACAAAAGCCTTTTGGGTGACACTAGCAAGAGAGATGGCCTCAACCCACTTAGTGAAATAGTCAATAGCTACAAGAATGAAGCGATGACCATTCGTGGCTTTAGGATTAATAGGACCAATCACATCAATTCCCCACATGGAGAAAGGCCATGGGGCCACAAGGTTGTGTAGGGGGTGCGGCGGAGCGTTGATCCGATCAGCGTAGATTTGACACTTATGGCATGTTTTCACGTATTCGATGCAATCTTTTTCCAGGGTCAACCAAAAATATCCACATCGTTGTATTTGTCTAGTCATAGTATGACCATTTGCATGAGTTCCACATATTCCATCATGAACTTCAGCCAACACCCTCTTGGTCTCAGGCGAATTTATGCACCTGAGTAATGTCCCATCATAAGCCCGCTTATATAAAACCTCTCCACTTAGGAAGAAATTCATTGCAAGGCGCCGAAGAGTCTTCTTGTCATTATCTGTCGCCCCATCTGGGTATTGTCTATCTTTGATGTATGATTTAATATCGTGGAACCAAGGTTGCCCATCGGATTCCTCTTCTATACTCTAGCAATGTGCAGGAGTATCCCTAGTTTCAACGCGAATTGGCTGCACATGAATCCCGCAATCTGGTTTAACCATGACAGCGAGTGTTGCTAAAGCATCGGCAAACTGATTTTTATCACGAGTCATGTGGGTAAACTTGATTTCATCAAACTCCTTGATCAATTCAGTCAAATAATTTTGGTAGGGGATCAACTTTGAGTCCTTCGTTTGCCATGCCCCCCGTCACTTGATAGATTATGAGGGCCGAATCTCCAAAGACCTCGAGTTCTTTGACACCCAGAGCTAGGGCAGCTTGTAAACCACTAACACAAGCTTCATACTCTGCTACATTATTTGTGCATTCAAAATTAAGCTTAATGGCAACAGGAAATTGTTTCCCTTCAGGGGATACTATCACTGCCCCTACCCCGCATCCCTGAGCATTGGCGGCGCCATCAAAGTACATTGTCCATTGGGCATCCTCTAGCTCGTCTTCAACCGTCAAAACATCTTCATCTGGGAATTGAAAGTCTAGTGGCGAACTCTCGTTTAATGGATTTCCAGCTAAATGGTCGGCGATGATACTTCCTTTAATTGACTTGCGAGTCACATACTTCACATCATATTCAGAGAGTATTACTTGCCACTTTGACACCCTACCTGACACGTGAGGGCTTTCAAAAATATATTTAATCGGATCCAATCGCGAGATCAACCAGGTAACATGATATAACATGTATTGTCTTAATCGTCGTGTAACCCATACTAGTCCACAACATGTCTTTTCGATGACTGGGTATCGAGATTCACAACCATTGAATTTCTTACTCAAGTAATAAATGGCATGCTCCTTTTTGCCGGATTTATCCTGCTGCCCTAACATTGCCCCCATGGAGGATGTCAAGATGGTTAGATAGAGGATTAATGGTTGACCTGGTGTGGGGGGTGCCAAAATAGGGGGGTTTAACAAATATTCTTTTATCTTCTCGAACGCTTGCTGGCAATCTTCATCCCACTTCCCCGAATTCCCCTTTCTTAACAATTTAAATATTGGCTCACAAGTGGCTGTCATATTTGCAATAAATCGAGCTATATAATTTAAATGGCCCAAGAAGCTTCGCACATCTTTCTCCGTTTGGGGTGGAGGCATATCACGGATTGCCTTTACTTTATCTGGATCCACTTCTATTCCTCTGATGCTAACGATGAAGCCTAACAGCTTACCGGTCGTCGCCCCAAACACGCACTTATTGAGATTCAATCGAAGCTTGTATTTTCGCAACCTTTCAAATAATTTTTGAAGAATTGCCACGTGACTTTCCTCTTCTGCTGACTTTGCCACCATATCATCGACATAAACCTCAAGCTCTTTATGCATCATATCGTGGAATAGTGCTACCATGGCTCGTTGGTAAGTGGCACCTGCGTTTTTTAGACCAAACGGCATCACTTTGTAGCAAAATGTTCCCCATAGAGTGGTAAAAGTGGTTTTCTTCTTATCTGCTAGGTTCATAGGGATTTGATTGTATCCTGAATACCCGTCCATGAACGAGTACCTATAACCCCTCGCCGTGTTATCCACTAGCACATCGATGTGCGGTAAAGGAAAATGATCCTTTGGACTGGCCTTGTTCAAATCCCGATAGTCCACACACATCCTAATGCGGCCGTCCTTCTTAGGTACTGGTACTATATTTGTAACCCATTGTGGGTATTTAGCAACATCTAAGAAACCAGCATCCCATTGTTTCTTCACTTCTTCTTTGATCTGAAGAGATGTCTCTGGACTCATCCTCCTTAGTTTTTGCTTCTTCGGTTTAACGTCGGGGAATAAGGGAAGTTTGTGAGAAGCGATGTTAGGATCAAGCCCTGGCATATCTTGGTACGACTAAGCAAACACATCCAGATATTCCCTAAATAAATCTATCATCTCCTTCTTCTCAGGATTATCAACTACCTTCAACTCTTTTTTATCCTCCTCAGTTCCCATGTTGATTACCTCTAGGATTTCTTCATGCGGGATGAAATCACTTTTGGAGGGTTCAATAAGCTTTGCAAACATGAGGGGTAATTCGACTAGCGCGGCATTTTCCTCAGTCTCGTCATTAAGAACAATGCGAGTGTCATCCCACTGGGGCTCAAGAACCTCTGTGTCGGATTGGAGTTCCGAGAATTCTAATTCCCTGGAGGGCAACAAACACAACAGAAGTAAATGATGAAGTAGGAAGTAGTACAGAGAATTATCTAGAGGAGGGACCAACACAAAAAGATAAGAATGAAAGCAAGAGTGGAATAAAAGGCCTGAGAACATGAAATGTTGCTTTGCATTTAATCCTCAAATGTAAAAAGTGCCAAAAGCCACAACTACAAGTTTTTCAAAAGAAAACATAATAAAACTCTAGAATATTACTCTAATGACATGATATCAGGGATTATCTCAGATTCCCAGTTTTCTAGTGCTTTTCCAAAGGTATCCTGTTGAACCCAGCGTCCTTTTCCAGAACTTTCCCCTTCTTCCTCTGTTGCAGTAACGGAGTCATTCATGTTGATCATCTCAGTGGCCCGTGAGAATGTCTCTTTAATATGAGGAACTTGTGATTTTCCTCGGCCTAACTTTGCTTGCTCGGCCAAAGGGATCTCCAAATGGGGATCGTATCCGACCCCTCGACACCCTTGATTCCCAGGAAGCTTGATTGGCTCCTTCACCCCTTGTAATTTAGCTCCGAGCCCTTATCCTTCTCTATACCCACCATGCTTCATTATCTTGGCGACTACTTGTTGCACATCTCTACTTGGCTTGTCACCCTCCACAACTTCAAAACTGTGATAAAAATTACCACCTGTCCGCTCTACATTTTCAATGTAAGGTACGGCACTTGGTTTGCTAATCATGAGTTCCTCTTCTCCTTTGATGGTAATAAGTTGGCCATCCTTGATGAATTTGATCCTCTGATGTAAAGTGGATGGTATAGCCCCAGCAACATGAATCCAAGGCCGACCCAAGAGCATAGTATATGCCGCATCAATATCCATGACATGGAATTGCACTGAAAAGGTGCTTGGCCCAATCTCAAGTGGAAGATGAACCTCCCCAAATACTTCCCTTCTTGCTCCATCAAAAGCTCTGGCAACTAGATCACTACGCTCAATGGCGGACTCATTCACTGGAAGCTCTTGTAAAGTTGCTAATGGCCGGACATTGAGGGCTGACCCGTTATCAATCAAGACCTTTGCTACTATATACCCATGACATTTCAACGTAATATGAAGAGCTTTAGGTCTCCCTGCCGGAGTTTGAACAATCTCATCTTCATAGAAAGTAATCTGAGTGGCATTTTTTACAACATTAACCATGTGAACTACCTTCTCAGGAGTTATGTCCGGACGCACGTATGCTGCTTCCAACACCTTTTGGAGTGCCTTGAGATGGATTTCAGAACTCATAATGAGGGACATCATGGAGATTCGAGCTGGAGTCCTTGTGAGCTGCTCTACAATGTCATATTCACTATGCTTCATGATCTTTAAGAATTCATCAGTATCCCCACTCTTGTTCATCACCACCTTGGATCCTGAACTTTCTCCTTCTCCTTGTTTGCTATTCACTGGCTTATCATTTTCCTTCGAATAGACGCGACCACTCCTTGTAATCCCATTTATCAGATCCTGGTTATTGACTTCCACCACTGGTTCTTTACTGGTTTCTCCTTGGACTGCGAGAATCTCAGTCTTTAGGCCATATTTCCAGGGTACCGCATGATTACTATCGTATGGGAATGGTGCTGGTACGTGAATAACCGCCATTGGCTCCTTTTCGCGTATTACTGCCTGAGCGGTTGCGTTTATGACTAGGAGGGATCCTGTCGAACTTGGCTTAAGTGCCGGCTCGTTGATGAATGAAGAATGAGATATTGCTGTCTCCAAGAAGGGCAATTGCTCACTGCTTTTTGGAGTCGGAACTTGTGTGTTGATCACAAGGAATGACCCCTTTGACTTGTCAATGAGTGATAACCCGCTTTGTTCCTCCATCATGCATATGAATTTATCTCTTGATACTCCCCTTTCCACCCTAATAATCCCAAACACCACCATCTTTCGCACAACTTCCTTGAATGTCTCACAACCCTCAATGTCATGATCTACATTCCCTCGATGATACTCGCAAAAGTAGGGACCACAATCGTCCATCATACCCGGCTTTCCCTCATTATAAAGGACATGTCCCGCTTCCTCAAGGTGATCAAATATTTCTTTCATGCTAAATTGGAGCGCATTTGGGTCTTTAATCAGCCTGACATCTTCTTCAATAACACATACCTGTTTCCCCTTGTCATGCTCCGGAAGAGGATTCGAGGCTATATTCGGATTGCTGTCCCGCCGTACACTGATATAATTATTATCCAAAAGATTCAACACGTTCTTCCGGAAAGCATCGCATCGATCAATCGAATGTCCCACAGCTCCCATATGATATTCACAGGTCTCATTTGGATTATACCAAGCAGGAAAAGGTGGTTGCCAAGGTTTTACAGGGCGAGGGCCCATGAGCTTCTTTTCCACCAACTCCTTGAAAAGCTCTAATCTAGAGACATTGAAGTCAGGTAACGGGCGATTATCTCTCGGTGGGCGCATGGCTTTGGAATCCATGCTTGGGTGGAAGACATTCGCTGGCTGAATGGGATGAGGTGGTGGGACTGGTTGAGGATGTTGGATGGGTTGAGCGAAAGGGGCTCTAGGTTGATAGGGAGCATGTTGCATGCGTGCCCCAGGTGCAAAAGGTTGCGAATATCGGGGTTGTGAGTTATATGGAGGGTATTGTGGGTTATACAAAGGTCTGAACGACTGTTGGTATGGGTCCGAGACATGATTCACATCGTCGTCTTTCTTTTTAACGCCCTGTCCTTTCCTGTTTTCGGGGTGTGCACTCTCCAACCTCCCATCCCGAATGTTAGTGTCAATCCTTTCACCTACCTCAATGAGGTCGGTGAAATATTTGGCGTGGGTTCCCAACATGATTCTAAAGTAAGGCTCGCCCAACGTATCGATAAAGTAGGAACACAACTCCGACTCCGTCAAAGGAGGTTGAACTTCTGAGGTCAAGGCTCGCCAACGCTGCGCGTATTCCTTGAAGGACTCAGCGGGTTTCTTCCTTAGTCCTTTCAGCTGTTCCCTAGTAGGAGCTGAATTCAGATTAAACTGGTATTGCCTCATAAAGACGTCCGTTAAATCCCTCCATTTCTTCAGTCTAGAATGATCTAATTTCATGTACCAATGTAGAGCCGCACCAGTGAGACTTTCATGAAAGAAATGGATGAGGAATTTCTCCTCCCTAGACTATACTGACATCCTGGTGCAGTATGTCTTCAGATGATAATGCGGGTCCCCATTACCATTATATTTGTTGAAGTCCGGGATCTTGAACTCTTTTGGAATAATCACATCTGGAGCTAGGCATAGTTCATCCAACTCGAGGGATTTATGCTCCATGACTCCCTGCAGTGCCCTTAGCTGATCTCTCATTTCCGACACCTCCTCTTTCAAGCTGACCTTATCAGGGATTTCGCCGCCATGGGAATACATATTATTGGGAGGTGGATTCTGAGCCACGAAGGCTGTGACGTTTTCCGGGTTATGGACATCGTGGGTATATGCATATCCCTGATCCCATTCCTGGAATCCTGGCCTTCCAACCCCTGGGGTTGGGATGGGTAAGAGGTTACCCTTGATACGCCGAGAAAATTCCTTCAGACTATCAACTGACTCCACAACTACTTCCAACCTGAGCCCCTTCCCACCATAGATTAACCCTGTTGGCCTTGGATCCATAATCACTTTTGTGTCTTTAACTTATGCTAACTTTTCCTGATAATTCACCAGTTTCCTGAGAAAAAGAAAAAAAAGCAAAAAGAAGAAAAGATGAGATAAAAGCGACCATGAATTTGAGTAGTTAAAATATCATTAGGCCCTTGTTTGATAGTCATAAATGTTTCTCTCCTTAAAGATCCTTATTGAATTCCCAAGGAGACAGAAACGAATCCTCGTATCGTGAAGGACAAGGTCTCTCCACAAATGAGGTATAAAAACAATAGAGGACCTATTAATACGATAACCATTCCTTTAATGTAAATTTAAATGAAAAGAAAATGCATGAGACTGGATATGCTTCCCCGTGTCCTATATCAGGTGTATCCTAGGATGGGATTCTTGGCTTTAACTGACTGGGTTAACGTCTAAGCTTCATCTACAATTGCGTGCAGGATTCGGGATGGCTCTATTTTCCAAAAAGGTTCCCAAGTTGCCCCTGTCATCAAAACAGGAACCCTATCCAGTAAACTTAATCCTTTGAGAGCTTTAATAGCCCTTCCCGGACTAAACTTAGCGAATAGGTAACAACTGGGTGAAGTCTTCACAATGGTCTCTGGGAGCTTAATAGCCCCTCAAAGGCATTGCAACAAACTCTAACTATCCTAGGATACTCTCAGACCCGGGTATAGGGTCCATTATGTGTGTGAGGTTGAGTGTGAAAGTGCTCAGTGTGTGAAGGGAGCATACAAACCTCATGACCCAGGCATTACCCAAATCCCCCACCTGTAGACAAAATAGCAAATAAAACAATATACAACTAAATAACAGTCATCTATCCTAAGGTTTATTCCGCATGTTATCTATCCTAGCACATGTTATTCAATTCAACAAATACACTTAAAAGCATGTAAACAGACAAAATTACCAAGCATGTTATCTAACCTAATCATGTGAGGCAAACAAAATTAAAAGGGCAACCAAACAAAAACAAAGCCATAAAAATTTGCATAGTCAACCCATACAGGCTTGACTCTCAAAACCTCCCCAGTGGAGTCGCCAAACTGTCACACCCAGACATGCGACGCGGACGGCGCGGAGGGAAAGAAAAAGAAAAATGGGTGAAGCCGGCCCGCCTGACGGGAGGCCGGCCTCGGAGGGAGTCGCCACCAAAATTTTGAGGTAAATTTTGGGAAACCGGGACAAAAACAAAAAGTGGATAAGGATTGGTCTGCGAATCAGAGTTGGGTTCGGGAGTACGATTGTGAGTGGGGAAGGTGTTAGGCACCCCCACAACACCCGTTCCTGAGAACGGTTACCTTAGGTTGATTATGCAATTTTTATGGCTTTTTACAAATTTATTTTGGTTGCCTTTTTAACATTCACATGCAAAAAATAAAAGTAAGAGAAATGTAAAAATAAAAAAAATAAAAATATGAGAAGTTGGAAAAATAAATCAAGAGGAAAATATTATTTATTTACAACAGAAGACTTATGCAAATGAAAATAAAGAATCAAATGGGAAATTGGGAAAATAATAAGAGGAAAAATATTATTTATTTACAAAGGTGGACTTGACCCAAAATGAGAGTCTGGGGCCTACGTACCCTGTGATAGGGATCAAAGTCGACGTAGTTCGGACTAAAAATGCGTGTCACTGAGTTGGTATTTTTTATTTTATATTTTCTTCGAAAAGAGAAGTCAATAGAAAATAATTTTGTCTTTCCACAAAGAAAACAATTTTCAGAATTGGTTGGTATGTTTTAATTTGTAAAAGACAGATTACTTTCTATTATTTGTTCTTTTCATTTTTTATTATATATTTTTTGTTTAATCAATTTCTAAAAGAGGAAATATAGTTTTCCTCAATTTAAAAAACATGATCAAAATTATTTGTGATTTTGAATGTTTTTATTTGATATGACCAGGAAGTATTTGGAAACAAATTTATTTTTAAGATAAAATCAATTGGCTTATGTTGCGACTTTATCACTCACATTTACCCATTGATACCTAAGTGTCCACGGTGGTATCACTCGAGACAAAAAGGCATAAGAAGAATTCGAAAGAAAACAAATAATTCTTTGTACAAATTATTTTTATTTTATTTTTATTATAAAAATAAAAATGCATAAGATCCTTTTAACGCATATATGAAAATATTAAGTATAATTCCAAATATGATCATTACATAAATTTTTGAAGAAAAATAATCAGCATATGTGGTGACTTTATCACTCACAAGTTACCGATCAGTGTTCAAATATCCGCGGTGTTACCACTCGAGATAGATAAGTGAAATGGATAAAAACTTGAATGAAATGAATAATTTTTGTTTAAACAAGTTTTATTTATTTGTTTAAAAAAAAAGCGATTAGAGAATACCCCTTTTTTTTTTTAAGAAGTAATTTTTGTTTAAATTACTTTATTTCCTTATTTCAAATTATGAAATGTAGTCACAAAACCTCCTTTTTATTATTTTTATTCAAAAAAACTTAAAATAAGATTTCTACATCCCATGTCCCTCTTCCTTCTTTCTTTTTATTTACAAATTATTTGTATTATTTATTTTATATTTTTTTGTAACTGAAAAAGAGGAAAATACAATTAAATTCTTTCTTTTTTTTGTTTTAAAACTTCAAGTAATTCAAAAAGAGTTTAAGATAGAACTGCTATTTTTATTTATTTTTTGTTTTCCAAAATTAATTTTACGACAAAATCAAACAGCATATATGGTGACTTGATCACTCATAATTTGCTGATTTACACTTATAGGCTCACGGTGATGCCACTCGTGACGGAAGGCAAAAAAAGAACTTAAAAGATAAGATTGAAAGAAAAAGAAATCATTTTATATATAAAAATAAATATGATTATGCTTATTTTATAAAAAGAAAAGTGATAAAAGCAATTTAAGAATATGACTTTTATATATATATATATTACTTATTTTTATTTGTTTATTTCTTTTTTTTTTTAGAAAAAGAGTTAATTAGGATCTGTGGTGACTTTATCACTCACAAGTTACTGATTTGTATTTAAATACCCACGGTGTTTCCACTCGGGGCAAATAAAGGCTGAGAGCTTGAATGAAAGGAAGTGTTTTTTTTTTTTAAGGAAAAAAATTTAAAATAGGACTCTTATGTAGATATTCCCCATTTTTATTTATTTATTATTTATATTTGTGTACGGAAATGCATTTAGAACATCCCGTTATTCCTAAAATATAAAATACTCAAAAGTGATAGAGTTGCCACGTTCAACATATATATATATATATATATTAAACTTTATTTGTATTTTATGATTTATTTATATTTCCTATTTTAACATTGTGAAAAATAGAAAACAAAACTATTAGAAATCCCCTTATTTATTATCATTTTTTTTGGAATAGTATTATATATATACATATATATATATATTATCTTTTATTTTATTTTATATTTTATATTCCCCCTTTTTTTTTAACAAAAGATTTAAGGTAAACTCCTCCTTATGTTTTCATTTTTCCAAAATCAATTTTCAAATTAAACAGCATATATGGTGATTTGGTCACTCATAATTTGCTGATTTGTATTTTCATGATCGCTTTAAGTACCATGGTAACTCCTTACTCATGGCAATACCTACCAACATTGTATGCACAAATGAAGACTTAACAAGGAAATTAGCTCAAAAATGAAAAGTTAAGCCGACCACCCATTAATACTAAAAAGTTCTAAGAAGCGAATCATTAACTCAAAGAACGTTAATTATCAATTTAAGCATCCAATAGGTGAAAATAACGGCTAATCCTTGGCAAGTTATCTTAATGGACATAAAAGCCATGGCTGGATTTTATGAAGCTAGAATCGATATTTAATTTCCCTGGGTCGTATTACCATTAAACTAATATCTGATTTGCATGAAACTTAACACGGATATGAACATTTACACACATAAGATGACGGCATAAAACATAGAGCCTCTGGAGCTTTCACATTCAAATCAACTAACCTTAAGTATACCCTTTTGTCAAAAATAAAAATTGTCTGCAAGGTTAAGTAATTACAATATCGAGGGTGTTGCAATAAGCAAATATAGCACGTGAGTCTGATTCCCCCAGATCAAGTCTTCAATAAAAAAACTATACAAGAACGCATGCCACACAAGAACACAGGCCAGAAAAGGAATAAACTACCATAGGCACAAACAGAGCTATCAGGCACTTAGACTGAGGGTTATAAAATAAGTCTCTAGACCAAACAGCATCCCAATCACAATTAACCCATCCCTCCCAAACACCTCAACGTGTGCCATTCAGGAGATCCCGCAGGTCCAAAACATGTCACCATTTTCATGCAACAGAAACTTTCTCAGAACTATGAACTCAGACATCCTTTCTTCATAGAGCAATAAGATGATTCAGAAACAAAACGCAGATAAACCAATTATGATGCTCAGGAAAAAGACATTGCTCAAAGAAAATCAAATACTGTGGAGAAAACTCGACAGATCCGAGATGCAAGTCAAATTCATTCGTAGCATGCCTGGCTAAACCACAGTACATTCTAATACCCAGTTTCAGTCCCTGGGCAGCAAAACAGAACACCGAGCACATACATCAGTTGTCCAGCCATTTCACTCCTAAACTTGTTCTAGCCTATTACATTAAAATGAAAATTCAAGACGAAGATTACCAGCTGAAGCCACTATTGATTGTATGCCGTCGCTCCGGTTCCCCTCCTTCCTTTCCCTTGTCTTCACCTTTGTTCAGAGCTCCCCCTTTAGCCTCCCAGTTCTCTGATTCTCGGCCTGCCTCCCTCAACCTCTTCCTCTGTTTTTCAGACTCTCCACTCTCGGACCACCGAATCTCCAGCCAAAACCCAAAAAAAAAAAACCCCCTTTCTCAGGGTGTCACTCCACGGCTTATATAGGCAACACCGAGGGTGATAGGACGAACCGATGGAGTGCGTGATCCTTGTCTCCTCTGTTTCTTCATCCCATTTCGTGCCTTCCGCTACTCTCTTCTGACATGGTACGGAGCAGAGCCCCTTTATCATTTCTGGCCTCCAAGCTGTCTTTCCCTTCTCTCTCTGCGGTCCCAACTTATGCTCGTCCTCAAATGCCTCTTGCTTCCACTACTCTGCCGTGACAGAGTACGGAGTAGTGGAAATCCCTCCATCGTGTCTGGCCTGCACACCCTCTCTCGGCTCTTCCCTCTGCCTTCGTCCTTGCAAGTCCTCTCCCGCGGCTTCTGGTTTCCAAGCTTCCTCTGCATTCCATGCTCGCGGCCGGCTCCTTTCCTTCTCTGCCCGAGCCCTCTTTCGGTCCCTTGTCCCCTGCTCTCACTCGGTCCTTCTTCGGTCAAGCCCTCCTCTCTCCGGAACCCCGAGCCCGTCTCTGAACCTCGTGGCTGAGCCCTAAGGCTCCCACTCTCTCCTCGAACACCCTCTCTCCGATTCAGCCTCCACCGAAGCTCCCTCGGTTTCTAGCTCGCTCTCTTCCCCCCTAACTCCCTCTGGTTTGTCCCTTGCTCTCACGGCCGAACCCTCACTCTCCTCTCCTTTCTTTTTCTTTTCGCGGCTCTCCCCACTCTCTGGTCCGCGGCTGCCCCTCCCTTCATCCTCCCCGAGCCCTAAGGCTCCTCCTCTCGGGGCCAAGCCCCTTGGACCAGGTCACGAGCCCTGTTGAGGGCTCGTGACCTTTTGGGCTGAAGTTGCAACTTCAGCCCAACATGCCCCCTCCCCTTTTTTTTTTTTTTTGGACTTCAGATTTTGGCCCAAAATTAATTAATTTTAATTTAAAAAAAAATTTTTTTTAAATTTTTTTTTAAAATTTTTTAGTTATTTATATTTTTATTATTATTATTTCCATATTTATTTTTTTGTTTTGGTTCATTTATTTATTTATTTTATTTTTTCCTTATCTATTTATTTATTATTTCTTTCTTTTTTTTTTCTCTCTTTTTTATGTCTTCAATCATTTACTTATCAATCTATTATTATTTTCTATTATTATTATATGTTTTTATTATATTTATACATTTTTTATTTTATTTTATTTATTTTTATTATTATTATTATTTTTTTATTATTTTTTTATATTTTTTTTCAATTACACGGACAAAATACGGTGTTCACAATTCTAAAATCTTTAAAGATAATCCGAGAATGTTTTATATTTTAATCTCTTTTATATTTTTAGATTTTTTATGTGATAATCTTCTAAGATATTATGAATTTATTTTATTATTTTTCTATCAACCCTAAAAGATACAATTTTTTTTATGTATTTATTACTTTTGCTAAATGAGCCAAACAAAATATGGTATTCTTAGGAATAATATCTTCAATTGTACTTAAAAATTTGCATTAAACTAAGTCATATGACAAGTTTCTCTAGTAAGATGGTACAATGCTGCCTTAGAAGAGAGAGTAGAGCAAGAAGAAGCTCTATACTACGGCAAGCACTAAAACATTAAAAGTTTAAAAGATTAAAACATGAAAAGTTATAGAGTAAGAAGATTAGGAAGTGGTGATTGAAATCTGGAGAGATAACTAGTGAGCCCAGATGAAGATAGCTCTAGCACCTAAAAGCAACTGGGCAAGCTTGTTCTGAACATTGAGGCTGATGACTTCATTAGCACCTCCTATGAACTTCTGACCTATGAACACTGCAGGAACACTTGGTGTGCAACCTAACTGCAAAAGTGCTCTCTCAATTTGCTGCCCATTAGGAAACTTGTCAACCTCTATCACTGTAGGGTTTGCACCAAAGCTGCATATCAGTGCCTTCACTGTATGGCTCATGCAGCAACTGCTCTTGCTGAATATCACCACCGGTTTATCTGCTATCAAACTTGCCACCATTTCCATTGCTGATTATGGTAGAGATGATATAGATGGTTAGGCTTCACTCTGAGTTTGGTTTGTGTTGTTGAGGTGATGAGAAGATGGGCTAGCTATTTATATTGGCTTATTGCTTGATGAAATTGGATAGTCTGCTTCATAGAATAACATCTTTAAAAGAATAAACTCTTTTCATTACTTGATTCCCAAATTGCCCTTTCTGGTAACAACCCCTTTGGCCTTTAGCTTTTCCCAGTGTCACAATGAATCCAACCCTATCTGTTGGCTAAGGGTAGGTTTAGCTAGCTCTGTTATTTGCCATTGCAAGAGCAAGTTTACAACGTACTGGTTTGGCATATTATGACAAAGTTTATTGTTTATGATCAAATACATGAGGGCTAATCACTAATAGCATTTGCACTGTTTTCACATGAAAACAGAACTGTAGTTTTGGGAGCATCTGCAAAGTTGGAGACAAAGTTCGGGATTATCCAATGAGTGCCAAGTAGCAGCTTTCACGTCTTAAAAAAATTCGCATCAAGTTCAGATCCCAAATTCTGAAAGCTAAAGAGTGAAGGAGATATCTCATGGAGGGAAAGAAGATGCTAATTAAAAGGCAATTAGCCTGTTCTTTATTTTTTATTTTTTTTGGTTTTTTCCCCTTCTTTTTTGGGTTGCTTTGGTTTTTTTACCATGGAAATCCACTAATTGGTACTGGAATGGGAAACAGAAAAAGTTCCTTTTTTTCTCTTAACATTTTTCGCACATTGTATTGATCGAAGAAGATGCTCTGTGCTAAAAACATAGGATTTGTGATAAGCAAATAAAAGCCTTTTTTTCTCAAGCCTTTGATGCCTTCTTCTCTGTGTAATTCTGTACTCGCTATTCGTTGTTCAGGTCGTGTTTTCAATCTGTAGTTGCACCTGAGATGAATATAAAATTATGTCAGACCCTCTTTTTTTTTTTTAATCAAGGATATGTTAAAAAAAATTAAGATTTGCGAGATAAGGATCACAAGTCTCAGCCCCTTCTCGGGCATCTTTTGTTGACAAGCAAAAGTCAAAAAGAGAGATAAAATTCTGTTTTACAGGTCACACTACTATCTGTACTGACTGAGAAATGTGAAAAATCTGGTGATTTTTCCGACTAATTAGTGTTAAAGATAGCGTTGGATAAACATCAAATGGTCGCCTACACCATGTCAGCAAATGTTGCCATTATTTCGGCAGTAATATAGTGAATTAAAACAGAGAGAACAAAAAAAGAGATTCTTAGCTTTAGATTTACAGAAAGAGTTCATGATATAATCTCTTATCTGCTAAGTATCCAATGAGATCTTATTTTTCACTTTTAAAGGAATTTCATTGCTTCACAACATGGAAAATAACATGTTCATATACAGACAATATTGCAGGTGGTGTTGTAGCCATAGAATTTTCGACGTGCCCTCAGCTGGGGATGGAACCCCAGTTGATTCCTCATCCGAAATTCTGTTGTCTATTCAGTCAATTCTTACAAAACGGCTCCACCTTGAGGCCAAGGGTCACTTGGCCTCCATATCTCTTCATCCTTATTACATTTACATCTAAATTCTTAAAGCATCAAATTCACAAAGTGAAACATGTAAAAAAAATTGAGTGTGTAAGGTAAAACGTATCAAAATAACAAGTTGGCAGAGAGCTTTCTGTTATCTATGGTGTTGTTATGCTCCATATCCAATATCTTTGATAGTTAAGTAGTAGCTCTTTTTATATTTTCATATCAATCTAAACACCGTAATTCAATTAATGTTACAATTCGTGTCTAATGTCTATCCAGCCTTTTGCTCCTAATTTTCAATTGAACTAGAGTTTGGAGACAATTTTCCTATTTATGCAAGGTCATTTTTATAAACCAATTAACAAATTATAATTTCTTGCTAGGTAATTAGGTGGTCAACTGCCTTTGTTTCTTTGTAATTAGTTGATATAACTATGATCACGAGTCAAATTCGTTCAAATATAAATTAAACCTGTTAAAAGAAGTTTTTGAATATGATCATTGACTATTCGTTTGAAGATTCCACTGTTTACACAGAAATAACATAAAATAAATTAAAAAGGCTGAATAATAACAATAAATATAATAAATAATTTATATATATATATATCTCTTTTTTTAACAAGTGGCTACTACAGAATAAACTAGATTACAAGCATCTCATCCTTGGGAAAAGTACTCCGACAGCATCTTTAAGAAGCGGTAGTTCACAATCAAGAGGAGGGTGAGTTACAGGGGTGGTACTTGGATGTAGATTATGCATATGTGAAGCTAACTTATGGGCACTCTATTTCCTTCCCAACACGTAGGGATGAAGGATCTCAGTCATCCACGGATACCTTCCTTTGGTGATCAACCTTCAAGCCACCTCCAAATCAGTTTCAAACCAAACTTGCTTCAATCTCGGGTTCCAGCCTATTTTCAAACCAGTCCAGATACCCTATAACTCTACACCAACAACACCGCAACCACCAATAAATTTTGTGAAACCAATCACCCATCTATCCAGCCGTTTCATCCCCCATGATTTCTCCACATCTACCCATATCACCCTTTCCACTAACACCTCTGTCAGTATTGCATTTAATCCAACCGTTACCTTGGGGCTTCCTGTAACAACCCAAATATTAAAATTCTATTTTACAACTTGATTAATTTAAAATTGATAATTAACCAAAGTGTTTATTCATTTTGTAACACCTATATTTTTAATTTATAACCCTAAAATTAAATTAATTGAGTTTTTGGATTAATTGGTATATAATTAATATTTAGAAAAAAAAGTCCCTAATTATTGTTGGAAATTTTTATATTCCCCCTTTCTTTTTTTTTTTTTGATAAACCTATATTTCCTCTCTCTAAATATAGAATTTTTTATTCTAATTTTAAATATATGACTTTTTATAATATATGAGATATTATTTATTATGTATTTATAAAAAATTTATTATTTAATGTATGTTACAGAGAAAAAAATTAAATAAAAATAATTTAAAAAAAACTTATACTAAAAGTAAGAGGGGGTAACTTAAGGGAATCGAAAAGAAATTAAAAACAAACAAAAAAAAAAAGGTAAAGAAGAAAGGCATCCCGCCTTTTTCACAGAGGAAGAGAGAAGGCGTAATGCCTTCCTCATTGAAAAGGAAGGGAAGGTCGTACCAGCGGCCTTTCCGACGGCAAGAAAGGTAGGGAGCTCAAAGAGATAGTGAGGGGGATCATTTTCTGGGTACTAGGGCTTGGTTTCTCCATGGATTTTTTGGCCTAAAGTTTCAAGGTAATTATCTCTTTCATCTCTTCTCCCTATCTCGCACGAAATAACACTGTTCATGGTGGGAAAATTGTTCTCTTCGATTTTTCTAGCCTTGATTCTAGCTTGAGGAGTGTTGGAAAAGCTGAGAAATAGTATTTTGATGCTTGTTCTTAGCCATTTATACCATTGTATTACTTGATTTTACAAAATCTAGGTCGAAAGTTTGAATTGGAATATGAACCTATGAGGGTCATTTCGGGTAAAATGAAAACGCTTGGTTATTGTTATCAGAAACTTTCTTGGCTGCTCGAGGATATGTATACTAAATTTTATGTGGATTAGTGTTTGATCTTAGTTATATTTTTTAACTCGAAATTCTCTAAGCGTTATTGAATACTTGAAATTGAGGGTTTTTTGAATCTCAAGTGATTTAGCTTTAAAAATGATTTTAGAAGCTTCATATTATGTTAGGAAATGTGTTGGTCAAATTTGATATGATTTGGAGTTAATTTCTATTATCGTTTTTAACTCGAAAATTTAACTTGTCCGTTGGTGTATGAAATTACTATTTTGAAAATATTGTAGTTTTGTGACCATCTGAACAAATGGAAAACATTTTGGGGCCATTTGAAACCTTACTCCATTATTCTATCGTGGGCTACGAGTGGAGTTTTCTTACCTTATCTTCCGGCTTAGATAGAGTGATTGTGGTGAGAGGTAGCGAAAGTTCTTTATCTCAAATCTCTTGCTTTATTGCTACTTACCTTCTTACATAATTACATATGAATGTATATTTGTATTGATGCTTGGGCTGTTGTGATTCTGGCTAGTTGTTGTTGTGGGACCACCTTGAATTGTGTATATCGCGGGTGTGTACTGCCAAGTTGTGTCACTTGTGTGGTAGCATATATAACTCACAGGCGTGTGTTGGCTACCACATGCAAAAGAAATTTATATAACATGTGTATCTTGCTGGTGTATGCTAACATATGTGGACTTTGACTTAATGACATGTGTATTTCGTGGGCGTGTGCTAGCCATCTTGAGAATTATTGATGTTAGACGGCATTGAATTGTGTACCTCACGGGTGTGTGCTGCCAATGTATGTCAAGTGTATGATAACAAGTGTACCTTATGGGGGTGTGCTGGCCACCATGTGTGATTGAAATCTGTATAGCATCTGTACCTCGCAGGTATTGGCTATACATAAACTTTGATTTGATAGCACGTGTACCTCGAGGATGTGTGTTGGCTAACTTGTCAAGGTGTGATGGTGGGACCTATAATTGGCATTTCTTGGAAATTTGTGCACCTGGGTCGATTGTAACCCGGAGAGTCTGTGATCATAACCTTATTACCAATGGATTGGTTACGTATTAATTTTTAAGTGTTTATGCATATCTTAGCAGCAGATTTACCACTTACGAGTGTGTTGATGACAGTATTGAGATGATGGGCCTTGGTTGGGCCTGGTTTATGGGCATGATTACATAGCAAGATGTTACTAATATTTAAAATTTAGGAATGAAAACAGGTGTAATAATTCAAATTGAAGATTATAATATTATTTTATATTTGCTGTATCAATAGTTTAGTTTATGATATCTGCCTTTGGTTACTGAGATTATTATTTCATCCCATGGTTTATATTTTTCTAGATAATAACTCTAGTTCCAATAAGGGAAAGCAACCAGAGGAATATATTCTTACCTATCTCATATGGAGATAGTTGTAGTAGTTTCATGGTACATTTTCTCTTCCATAAACTGATGCACCATGTTTATGAAATTGCCAAGTATAGAGTGAGTGTCTTGAAACTGAATCATTTGACTACTATCGAATGTGAATTCTATTACCGCTATGGGAGCACTAAATCCTAAGATATCATTGTTGTTATTTGTTTATTCAATACTTTGAATGGACTTAAACTGATAGGCTTAAAAAGATTTAAGTCTTAAATTTGCATTATCAAACTTAGGTCGTGTATTGAAAATATTCATTGGATTTTTTCTTCTTTGTGTTGGTTGCTGGAAATGTTGAAATTTAAATGATTAAAGCAGATTTTTCTTTGGAACCGTTGGATTATAGCCATCATGTTGCCAAAATTTTGGTAGAAAAGTTCATAACTCAATTGGGTTTGAATCTTTGGACTTGGGCTTTGATTTAAATTTGGATTAAAAATTTCTTTGAATTTGAGTTAATAAATGAACTTATCAAGTTAATCTAGATGACTTTTGCCTAAATCTTTGTTTTGAAATTTAGGGTGTTACATCTCCCGCCAATAAGAAACTCAGCTTTTTGTGGACAAATGGATTAAGGGCTAGTTAGTTTAAACTTAAAAAAAAAAAAAAGGTGATTTTGAGATTATTTAAAAAGTGATGTTTTGTTTAGAGATTTTATTATAAGTGGGAGCTATTTTGTGTTTAGTTACAGTTATAAAATATTCTTATTTACTTGAATACTTTATTTGGCCAACGTTGGTGGCTATTTAGTGTTGGGGTCGGCCGGTTGGTGAACTATGATTGGAGGCTAGTGGATGCTTGTGGTTGACATCCAACCTTGGTGATTGGTGGCTAGCAATGGCGGCCAGTGGCTAGCGATTGGTGGTGATGGCTGGTGGTTAGTGATTGGTGGTGGTGGCTGGTGGTCAGCGACTCGTGGTGGCGGCCAATAACTGGCAAATGGTAGGGGTTGGCAAAGGTCGGTTAGCTACCACCAAATAAGTAAAATGTGTTTTTAATTTTTTAGAAGCTATTTGAAATAGCTTCTTAAAATTATTAGAAATTTGAAATATGTTTTTTTTAGTTTCTGATTATTTTTAAAAGCTCAAATAAATATCTTAAAATTTTTTAAAAGTGTTTTATTAAACTAAGTGCTTTTTTCTAAAAAAAAAATCTTAAACAATCACGCCCTTAACTTAACTTAACACGGCAATATGATAGCATTTATATATCTTTTTATTAAAAAAAAAAGAATATTATCCCCATATCTTAGCCGAGACATTGAGGTTGGATTAGCTTGTTGAACTTGGATTCACTCGTTGGTGCTATGTATGATAATTGAAAGTTCTTTTTTTTTTTTTTGTTTCCGTTTGGTATCCGTGGATGAATGTGTGTGAGAGAGGGATGGCAATCATCCACTTTGTTCAAAACTCAAGTCAAAGACTGGTCGCACTATATTTGGATAATATGTAATTTCCTTCCAAATAGTAAATACAGCAAGGGGGCATTCGTCAAATTGGAATTTCTCGTAGCAAAAAGAAAGGGAAGAGGTGAATCGGTAATCTGGTGCAACTAAACCATAAATCTTCATTGATGTCCACGTGTTGAAATTCAAACCAGTGTTGGCACTTATACCCTAAAATGTGAAAGGAAACTATATATACTAGTGGTTTTGCAATCATTGCACAGAATTTAATCATCCTCAAAAAGGAACTCAAAACAACATCTCTATGCAATTCTTCTAGCTGATGTCTAATTTTCTCTCGCATATTCAAATCAATCTGGAGCCAAAAGATCTTAACAATCGCCAAACAAGGGGTATTTTTTAACAATAAAAAAAGATGTACGAATTTCATGTTAAACAAATTCCAACAAATTTTGAAATTGTGAATGTGGATACAGTCTGAACTCTAATAAATTGGGATCTGAACTCTAATAAATTCGGATCTCAACATTAGACAAAGTTATGTGCTGAATCCCTTGGCCATGTAAAGACTTTCCAAATTAGGAGACTTTTCAAGTATCTCCATCAATGACTTGTTGGTGAAGGGATCTGGTCCATAGTCATACACACATCAGTCAAATTGCAAAATATCATAAGGCAGAGAGGAGATTTTTTTTAGTGGAAAGAACCTTAAGAATTACATTTGAAAATCTTTTAATTGCCATATCAGAATATAAGGAAAAAAAACGTGGCAGCGAGCTATTATTATCAGAAATGCCTAACATGATTCTGAGTTCAAGGGTCATAAAAAAGATGGGAAGAGATTTAACTTATGTAAAATGGCTGCTATGGTTACGAATAATAGGGTTGAAAAGAGAAAGTAAAAAAGAAAGAAAGAAAAATGAAACTTGCAAATCATCAAAACCATACTTATTTCAAGCTGCAATAGCAAGAATGGAGGGGTAAATCAGAAAAATCTTTATAATTTATAAGATGTTTGTTTCCATCTAATTTAGACATAGCTGAACTCAATGTGTTCATGTTGACTTAAAACAGTAATTAAGGCTTTTTAACTTGCAAGAATTGGATTGACTTCTATATTTCTGGTTCAATATAATATAAAATACATATAGACAATCCTCAAAACAATAGTAACTACTTAAGTTGTGAGAATCGAATTGTATTCCACATGCTTGTGTATATTTGATTTCAATATAAAATTTGTTGGCCTTAAAACTTACCTCCATTGCTTATATATATGTGCAACACCAAGTGGATCTCATTATTGAAAAAAAGAAAAGAAAAGAAATTCCAATTAGAAGACAAAGAAATATATATATCATTATACAGAATGAGAAAGTTTTTGTTGAAGGTAATAAGTTCGACAAAACAAAACATTAACTAATTTCTAATTATGCGTATCAAAAAGTGTTGTGAGGTTCAAATTGAGGAAATAAACTATAAATTGAATGTTATATTGATAAAGGACTTCAAAGTAATATGAATCTAAAGACAAAAGGAAAGCAATTTAAGATCAAAAGATATAATTGATGGGATGATTATTACTTGCGATTTGGAATTTGCACAATCCATGAGCTTGTAATTTCTTCATTTCAACAAACTATAGCCGCATTTTTTTGTACCAAAATAGGGTTAAAATCTTAGATAGTATATTTTATTTAATATTAAGAATATTCTCCAACCGAAAATTAATCCATTCATTCATAGTGTAGAGATAGTGAAATTTTTGTAGAAGCTTTAGTACTCCCACAAAATTGCTACACATCCCTACATACTAAAACATAGCGAAAATGAAAATTAAAACGGTAAATGGTCATAGCATTCCATTGAAGGTAAAATAGCAAAGTAAACATCAAAAGCATTGTCATATATATACTTTCATCTTTGTCGGAAAAAAACCTCAACATAAAAAATGAATAAAAACTTAACAATGGTGAACCGAAAAAACAAAACAAAATATTCTATTACAATCATTGAATGATATGCCTAAATAAGAAAAAAGAACAAGAAATACAGAAATACAGAATAGGGATTTTACGTTTCATACATACAAGAGGTGAGTTGGACTGCACACACGCAAGATAACTGTTTGCATTGATCGCAAAAATGTTTATGACTTGAGATTTTTTATTTTTTTAATTTCAATTTTGTTATTGTTTATTTTTTATTATCAATAAACATCTATAAAATATGATAAATGAAATAATAATATTTATAATAAGTATACTATATCATAAGTGTTTATTATTATCAACTTAGGTTAATATGATTGATAAAGGCTCTTGTCTTAGATAAGTGGTTGAAATTTAATTCCCAACTTTTATGTATATAGTAAACTTAAGATTAGTTAAAAGAGATGTATGATGAGATACTCCATATACCTATATATGCTTTTTAGGTTGCTCTGCCCCTTTTTACCATGGAAAACTGCTTAATAAAGGTCACACCGACAGAGGAGTGAGAAAAAAGTTTTCATTTTTTCCCTTATTTTCTTGCACATTCTATAGATCTGGTGAGATGCCCTGTACTAACAGCATATAATTTGTCTCTGGCAAAAAAAAAACAGCATATAATTTGTCCGCACACCTTGTTTCTAGCGTTTATTTCTATGGACACTACGCACAGTTTAGGCACGGGATGATTTTTAGTACGATGATTCAATGAACACATGAAAAAATTGAAATTGCTGGGAATCAATGACATGAGGAAAAATTAAAAACTTAGGTTTCTGAGAGAAGTATATCATCTTTCGGTCACCACAAAATCACAACCTTTCTTATTAGGCATCTTTTGCTGACCAATGTCTAGAAGAAAACTTAACAGGAAATTGTTCATCACAAACAATAGTCTCAAAGGAAGATCAAAATCTATTTTACAGGTCAGCTGTAGGAGATGATAAATATAATAAGCTTGCAAACTTTGACCAGAAACTTAAAAGATGTTGCTTTCGATGATTTTTCCCATTAATGTTGAAAACGACGTTGGATAAACATTAAAGGGACTAATAAAGCTTGACTTAGTAAAGTGCAAGAGGTCACGTACGCCCATGTCAGCGAACGTTGTCGTTATATGAGCAGTATAGTGGACCAAAATAGAGAGAACAAAAGGAGATCCCTTAGCTTTTGATTAGAGAAAGATCAATTCAGGATATAATCTCTTATCAGCTATGCATCCAATAAGATCTTACTTTATTTTTTGAAGGCATTGCATTGCATGACAACATTAAAATAACATGTCCACAATATACTGTACGTCATGTTGTAGCCAGAGTTTTCCACGTGCCTGCAAGTTGGAAAAGCATCTAAATTCTATCGTCTGTTTTATCAATTCTCAAAAAACCGCTCAACGTTAAAGCAAATGGTTTCACTTGCGTATTCGCTTGAGATATCCAAGGCATAAAATCCTGGCAGATAGCTTCTTCTCCTCTTGAACTACATTGGAATATAATTGGCAGTACAGAGAAACAACAAATAATGGAGGCAAGAATGTAAGTATAAGCTACGAGAAGACGATTTATCGTTGTTAACAATATCTCATTTATTGTGCTAGATTTGTATATATCTTTAATTGATTTGTATATCTTTGTATTCATTAGGAAATATTCTATATTTATTAGACATGTTTTGTATTTATTAGACGTGTTATTTCTTTTATCTATATATTATAAGTTCTCTAGATTAATACACGGCAATTTTCCCATTCTTTTTCTCTCTTTCATTTACTTGTTTTCATGGTACCAAAGCCAGAAATTTTTTTGTGCAGCAAAAACACAAAAAAATAACTCAGAAAGTTCTTCGTCGTCACTGTTCATGAGCTTCCAATCTACGACACTGTCATCCTCCATTTGAGACACGCATTGCCCTTCCGTGTTCGCCATCCTCCGTTCGGCCAGATCACCAAATCCTGCAGCTTTCTAATCACACACGCGCCCCCACGCACCATGCACATTTTTCTGCACCAGCATCTTCTGACAGCACATGACGGCGCGTGAGAGCTCCGTTCCGACCTTTGTTTCACTCGTCATGCTCCTCTCTGTGTGCTCTTCTTGTTCCTAGGGTCCGTTGGCTATTTTGGTACTTTCTTGAATTTTCAGGTTTTCCAGAATTTGCAGTTTATTATGGAAAAGTCCAATATTGCTCAGTCTATCTTTGTTATCCTCAATGGCTCCAACTATCACTTATGGTTGGAAAGTATGTGTGATTTTTTAAAGGGTAGAAAGCTCTGGTAATATGTTACCGGTGACATTACTTTTTCTACTCGTGAGACTGTTGAATCTGATTTGAAATATATTGAGTGCCTGGATGAATGGGATAGCAAAAATAATCAAATTATTACTTGGTTCCAGAATACTTCTACTCCTAGTATTCACCAACAATTTGGGCGTTTGACACTACCAAAGAGGTATGAGATCACCTGGCTCGTCGCTACACCTATTTTGATTTGTCTAATCAATTCAATTGCAGAAGAATCTTTGTGTTCTTAAACAGGAGAAAGGTCAACGACTGTTTGAATTTCTTGCCAAAATTGAATCCATCTAGAATCAGTTGGCCTACTCCAAACCTACATTCAAGTGTGAGGAAGATGTTTAAGCCTTCTTTAAGTACAGAGATCAGCTTCGCCTCATTCAGTTCTTGATGGCTCTTACGGATGACTTTGAGCCTATTCAGGCTTCGTTGCTACACCAAAGCCCATTGCCCACTTTAAAAGATGCTCTTCCTCGTCTCCGATCTGAGGAAACCCATTTGGGCCTACTTCAGCGAATCCCTGAGATGGCCTTTGCTGCATCTGGAAGGAATTCTAAGGCTTGTGGTCGCTACCCTCAATCCACTCACGCCTTCGATCAATGCCTATTTACTGAGTGTCAAACCTGCTAAAAGAAGGGTCATATTGCTGCACACTGTCCAACTTTATTCTGCCAATACTGCAAGACCGGGCATCTTATTGATCAGTGCCCTACTCGTCCTTCTAGATTTGACCAAGGGAAATCAACTAGACCTGGTTCTTCTTTCTCTAAGCCTGCTTTATCTGTTACCAATGATACATCCACTGCTGCATCTAATCCAGGATCCTCTACTGCTGACATTGAGGCCTTCCTTCTCAAACTTCTCTCCGGTACTGCTAGCCCACCTACCGCTTTAGCTATTCCCTCAGGTACATCTTCTTGGTTCTTTGATTCTGCTTGTTGCAACCATATAACTGGTTAGAAAAATCATTTCTCTTCTCTATCACCAAATACCACTGCTCAATCTATACACACTGCTGATAACTCTCAAATGCCAGTTAGTGATATTGGTATTGTTTCCTTATTCTCTTTATCCCTTAATGACACTTACTTTGTCCATACCATTAGCTTTAACCTTATTTCTGTTGGACAACTTGTTGATATGCGCTATGACGTATTATTTAACTAACGTGGTTGTACTGTGTTTGATTCTCAGACAGGACATATTGTCGGGACTGGGCGTAAGGTTGGGCATATGTTTGAGCTCAACTCAATGCATCTTCCTGAAGTCACTTCTTCTAGATTGTATGCTGCTTCTACAACCTCATCTTTCGAATTATGGCATCGTCGTCTTGCTCATTCTTCCTTAACTGCTTTACATCCTTTACTTTCTAGTGGTCTTTTAGGTCATATTGATGTTCAGTCTTTGGATTGTATCTCTTGTCAAACTGCTAAACAGCATGCTTTATCATTTAATAAAAATGACTCCGTTGCAAGTTCGCATTTTGATTTAGTTCATTCTGACATTTGGGGCCTAACACCTACTCCTTCTATGGGAGGATCACGATATTTTGTTATTTTCGTTAATGATTTCTCGCATTTTACTTGGCTTTATATGATGAAAAATCGATATGAGCTTCTTGCTATCTATATTAAATTTGCCACTATGATTCATACACAATTCTCAAAAGTTATCAAAGTTTTTTGTCGTGATAATGCTTTGGAATATTGTGATTCTAAATTAATCAGTTTTCTTGACACTCAGGGCACCATTTCTCAGTACTCATGTCCCTATACCTCTTAGCAAAATGGTCAGGATGAATAAAAACACCGTCATATTCTAAATACTGTCAGAGCCCTACTTATTTCATCTTCCTGTCCTGAACATTTCTGGGGAGAAGTAGCTTCGACTGCTATATATTATATCAATAAAGTCCCTACTCCTATTCTGGGTAACATTTCTTCTTTTAAATGTCTTCATGGCATCCCTCCTAATTACAGTCTTCTCAAAGTTTTTGCTTGTGTTTATTTTGTTCTTCTTCCTTCTCATGAGATTACTAAACTACAAGCTCGTGCCCATGTCTATTGTTTTCTTGGTTATGATTCTGAGCATAAGGGTTATCGTTGTTGGGACCCCCTCTCTCAACGTATCGGTATTTCTTGTCATGTTGTTCTTCGGGAATATATTCTGTTTTCATCTTTGACTAACATTTCCTCTGTTTCTCCTTCACCTTCTATTTTTACAGATACTTCTATTGATCTTTTTCCCAGTGACTCAGGTATTCCTTCTTCCACTGAGCTCAATTCTACGTCTAAATCTGCGCCTACTTTAGATAATCCTCCTATCTCTGAACTACCAGCACAAGATACTGAGCCCTAATCATCTGACGACCTTCAATCCAATTCTGAGCACGAATCATCCGATGACCTTCGATCCACCCGTGTAAGATGTCCTCCTCCTTACCTTAGTGATTATCATTGTTTTTCCACCATCCTTTAGTTTCAGGAACCCCAATTCTTTAAAGAAGCCTCCCGTGATCCACTTTGGTAGCAAGCTATGAATAATGAATTGCAGGTCTTGGAGAAAATGTACACTTGGGATCTTGTTGATCTTCCTCCTGGAAAGACTTTGGTTGGATGTAGATGGATATATAAGAACAAGACTAATTCAGATGGTTCTCTGAAACAACGCAAGGCCAGCTTGCTGGCCCAAGGTTTCATACAGGAGTATGATATTGATTATGAAAAGACATTTGCTCTTATTGCTCGAATTACCTCTGTCCGCAGTCTTCTTGCTATTGCTGCTGTTAAACATTGGTCTCTTCATCAGATGGATATTAAAAATGACTTTCTGAATGGAGATTTAGAGGAAGAAGTTTACATGAAGCCTTCTCCTAGGTATCAGCATCCAAATGGCAAGGTTTTCCATCTCCGTCGAGCTTTGTATGGCCTTAAGCAGGCGCCCCGTGCCTGGTTTGCTAAGTTTAGCACAACTATGAGTCAATTAAGTTCCATGAGCGAACCAAACATATTGAGATTGACTGTCATTTTACTCGACAACACGTTGTTTGTGGCACTATTTGACTTATTCCTATTCGAACCAATCACCAGCCGGCTGACTTGTTCACTAATCGAGATCCTGCAAGTATATAGGGTGGATCGCAGTGCTAAAAAATCTCCAGAGTATTCTAGAGGTCGAATCCAAGGGAGGTTGTGATTTACTCAATTAAATAATTTTAATCAAGACAAACAATTTGTGAAACGTTAATCAAAGATTCAGCTAAGAAAAAAAATAATAAAAGCAACTATTTGAGTTTAATTCAATCACTGAGAGCGTTAGGGAATTGTGTTTCATCTTCCTGGGACAACTAAAGTTACTATTAACTTGATTCCTTCTATAATTATAATGACAGTTATTTCTAAATTATCCTAATTACCTTTCAGTCAATTAGTCTGTATTTAATTAGGTTTTAATTCACTCTCGTGCAACTAAAATTCCTAATTAAACCTTGAAGTTATAACTGAAGTCACCATAAACCCCTAATTCTATCTCTAGAATTGTTGTTTATGTCTATCTCTCTAGGTTTAGGTTTACTCTTCACCTTTCAGTCTATCAAGTTTACCCACAAAATGAATTTCATGGTGACCAATAACAAAATCCCCAATGAAGTACAAAAGAGATTGATATAATTAAACATAAATATATTGGAAGAATTCAATTAGAAACAAGAGTCATAATTCAGAGTAAACTCTAATCAACCCTAGTTAGACTACATCCCTATCCCTAACTTTAGTTACAGATAAACATTGTTCTCAAAATCAAAATAAGAATAAATTCCCAAATCATCCGAACAAAATCTAAAGAAAGAAAAGTAGTAGATGAATAGAGTGATTCAGCTTCACTACGCCTTCAATCCTCCCAGATTTTCCTTCAGAATGCTCCCTCTAAGCTTCAGAGAATTTGGAATAAGTCTTCTAGGGCTCAGAATAGTGATTTCTCCCTTTTTCCATTCTAAAAACCCATATATGTCTTTCGTACTATCCCATGGGTAAAATTCAGATAAACTGTTAAATGTATTCACCGGCGCTGGGTACTTCGTCTTTTTGTTCAGCTGGCGCCGAATGAATTTTATAATTGTCTTCCTTTGATCATCACCCGGCGCTGTGTGAAGTTTTATTTAGTGGACTCGACGTCGGGTGATCTCATAACTGTTGCTTCTTCACGCCTCCTCACCCGTGGCCAGGTAAGGATAATAAATGGGGACCGGATGAATTTTTTTGTGTTCCTTCTTGTCTTCTTCTTTCACTCCAAATTCCTCAAATATACTCAAAGTTTTCCTGAGATACAGTTATATCTTAAATTAAATATAATCATGTAAATTTTATATCAAAACTCAATATTTTTCAAGAAAAATAATATCAAATGTGGGTATTTTATAGGTATAAAATAGACACATCATTCACTAAGTCCTTTAATCCCGGTAGCTTTCAGTTGTAAATAGACAAACTCAAGTTACTTCTTGTTAAACCATCTTGAGTTTGAGGGGGATGTTAACAATATCTCATTTATTGTGTTAGATTTGTATATATCTTTGATTGGTTTGTATATTTTTGTATTTATTAGGAAATATTCTATATTTATTAGGCACGTTTTATATTTATTAGATGCGCTATTTCTTTTATATATATATTGTAAGTTCTTTAGATTAATACACACGACAATTTTTCCATTCTTTTTCTCTCTTTCATTTACTTGTTTTCAATCGTTATCATTTCTGTCTTCTACCCTTCGTTATTATTCCAGGACTATCCGAAACATCAGAATCATTTAAACACAGGTGTCCGTGAAATATCAGAAGTACAAGTAGTAAAGGAAAGAGGTGAAGAAGGAGATAGAGAAAAACACCAAACATGCTAGCTCTCCTTGTATTTGATCGAGTAATACAATCATAGGTGATGCATGTATTCCCTAGCTAGAAGATATCAAATATGAAAGTACACACTGGTTTAGGACTCTAGGCTCTATAAAACACGGACCGTTAATCCCCATTTTTAACAACTAGAGAGAAACATGTTTATGCCTATAATTAGTAACGATTAATGACACAAACTGAGTTTCCAGAAATCACTTTTTGTTCCAAATCCAAATGGCTCTGGCATTCATGAGCAGAGTGACTAACTCGTTCCGGACATGAAGGCTCATGATCTGGTTGGCACCACCAATGAATTGTTGGCCTATAAACACAGCAGGTACACTTGGCTGACATCCTAATTCGATCAATGCTCTCTCAATCTGCTTCCCATTGCTCATTTGGTCAATCTCATACACAGTAGCATTAGCCCCAAAACCGCTTATCAGTGACTTAATGGAGTAGCTCAAGCAACAACTGCTCTTGCTGAATATCACCACTGGCTTTTCTGCTACCATGCTTGAGATCATGTCCATAATATATAATACGTGAAAACTAAGCTCACTTTATATCAAGAGTTGTGAGGTTGGCTGTGTGATGTATGGAAACTGGGCTTTGTGAATGGTCTATTTATATGGTGGTTCAATGTGGTGGGGATTGGAGTGGAGGAAGAATAAGATCGTATGAGAAAATTTCAGAAAATTCTTGAAAATAATGGACCTTTTAGCCTGCACTGTGCGCGTTGTGGATAACAAGTTGCCTAGTTATTTTTGGTTCAATCCTATGAGTCCAAGACGTTCTTGGAGAATAAGATTCATCGACGCGCAATGAGGCATTTTTCTGTCTATACCAAATCTTATCACTATGATATAGCTTTTAGAACAAAACTGAACGATTTCAATGTGCTGCTACTATTAGGTTTTCTGCGTTGCTTCCAACTGTATTTTGGAACATCTGTTACGATTGATAAAGTGGTACTATAATACTAAGCAACTTCTTATTCATCAAAAGATTCCCAACCCTATTCGACTCAACAACTGAAAAAGAAATACTGAAAAAGAAAAGAAAAATCTAGTAGTAGTAATAAAAAAGACTGAGATTTCAAATGATTCCAAAGTTTAAAGGATATTAATCTTGCCTTGAAGTAGACAAAAATATCTTTAAGTATAATAACCCTTTGATCCCCAAAACCTACGTTGCATGCATTGACGGTGCTGAAAGATATCCTTACGGGCCATATAACATAGTACACGAATTCAAGATACATTATTAACGTAACTATCTAGCTACTCTAAATGTTTTCATGTACATAATTTCTTGGCCAAACGGTCAAGGGCTTTGCACATAGAATTAGCAATTCACTTATGCAGTAATGCTTTTCCGCGGCCCAAAGCTATTATATATTTAGGTAATGAGCAATGACAAGCTTAGATTATTAGCAGTTTCAAATTAAAAATAATTGCCTTGAAAATCTGATTTGCACCCCATTTAACTTTAACTTCTGAGACCGTAAACTCAGTGACGCGCTGTCTAGTCTATTTATTTCGATAAGAGGAATATATGGTGAAAGACATTGAGAAAAGAGACAACGATGGGAAGAGATGAAAGGAATATAAGATAAATGTGGTGGTGGGTAATACTGTAAGCACAAAATAAAGAGAACGAGGACGGTTCTCGGCATACAGGTGTAGCTTGGATCAGTGCACCTAGACACTATCTCTCTTCATCTAGTTGATCGAACAAAGATTTGTATTGTTCGACTTTTAACGTTTTTTTAAATGCGAGGCAGTGTGTGTATTCACTTGAAAATTTTCTACAAACGACGCAAGTCACAAATTTCTAACACATGTTCACAAAAAAAAAAATTCTAACACATGATGAATGCAGTTTTCTGCCGCTAGAAATCTAATATTACACTTGGCATACCATTTAATTAATCACAAGGTACAGGTAACATGCCATTTTCACCGGATTCGTCTAAGTGGAACCTTCGTACAATTTGTTTGCTTCCCAAGTCTCGATCATGCGGTTCCACGTGACAAATTTTATTGACTTTGATGCTACCGGTGAACCTGTGAACCTGCCTCTATTGATACTGATCCATCATTTGAATGAGGAGAAAAAGAAACAACTTGAATTGGCTGGGTTAAGAATTCCATGAAGTTAGAAGTTATAAAATGTTTGAACAACTTCAATTGGCTGGGTTGTGAATTTCATGATTGATATAATTTATATAATCATATATTCGTATTGCAAACCGGGAAGCACTGTACAAAGCTGTACAGTTATACCCAATTTGGGATTCAGTGGTTCCAATGTCAAGCATAAAATGTTCAGCTAAAAGCTTAACTATAAAGACACAAATACCAGCATTCTCATGATATACCTAGTTGGTCTGGTCTGGAACCAAAGAATTGTAATGCTCACCTAGTCCAAATGCGTGCTTATGATATGAAAGCATAATACTCAAATTAGAGGAACCAGCGCCGTCTTGAGATTTGTACTCTTTCCCCATCTCAACGTCAGGGAAGGAGCCTGAAAATATCATGATATGCTTTTTCAGGCAGTGAGTCAAGGCACCAAGCTCTAGTTGTCCACCCCATATTGCTGTTGACTCCACCTCTTTACAGTAATTTTCAAACTTCTGGGAGAGTGATTCATCAGAATCACCTTCTACCAGATTCTCTGACAAGAAAAATGGAAGGAAATCAGATGCATGCTTTCTCATATAAGCCGCTGCCATTTCTCTAAGTTCTTGATATGTATAAGGAGATGTACCCCCCGAGAGGAGGGCTAACTGATCAACAACAGCTCTATAAAGGCAATGCCCATCTGGCTTTATTTCATTAACAGTCAAACCAAGAGGTTTCAGCTTTCTTTCCAACTTCTCATTTTCAACCATACGATCACTTGTAATGTCACTCTGCTCAGCTTGGATTCTCTGCTCCCTTTCTGCTTCCTGTTGAGCCCTTCTGTCTCGCCTCTGTTTGGCCTTGCTGACCTTTGGTTGATTGGCAACTGAGACTCCAGCTATGGCCTTCACTAAACTGTCCAAATTGCTCTTTTCATTTCCATTACCGCTGCTAAAGCCTAATGTAGCCAATTCTTCCGCATGCTTCTCTTTAAGCTTAGCAGAAAGTTGTGAAATCTCTTCCTCCACTTGCTTCTTCTTGGCTTTCTGCTCAGCCTTGCTACCTCTAGCAGCTGCCTTTTTTAGTTCAATTTCCTTCTTCTGCAGTTGTGATATCTCTTTCCTGCACCCATTTTTATGATGGGATAACCACAAGAAGCAATAAAGAACCTAAGGATCAACACAAAGCCTCAAAATATGAACCCATAAAAGTTAGAGACAAAAATACGGAAACCAAAATCAATATAGGGTGGAGATTTTTAATTTACATTAGAATTAAATACCCAGGCATTAGGTTGGCCAAAAAAAAAAAAAACCCAGGCATTAGGCAACTTATGAAAAAATTGTTTCATATAAGTATAAAAATATAATTAACACAATATGTGATTGTCCAAAATAGTATCAGTTTCCCCATTTTAAAATTGCTACAACTTATGGTCTTGGACATTGTGAAGTGCATGTGCATCCATGTTCATGGTATGATATCATGTGATGTGCATGTATGTGCATGCACGTGTATTATAACATACTGTGTTGTGTCTATATGCAAGTATACGCACATGGCATGATGTCGTACGTGTGATGTCATATTGTGTTTGTGAGTGTGTAAGTGCATATGCTTAATGTCAATTTTGGGTGTTTGGCGTCATGTATGTGTACGCACAAGCATGTGAATGTACTGAGTTGTGTCATGTTAAAGCATGTATCTGCAACTTGTCAGGTGCGTGTGTGTGCATGCACACACATTTACACTTGCAATGTCATGTTGTGTTATACGTGAATGTCCGCATGCACATGGGCATGCATTGTTGTATCTCGTGTGTTTGTGTGAATGAGCATTCAGGATCAAGTCATCTATGTGTCTGTGTTTTATTCTGTTTGAAGTTTGACACGTTCAATGTGTGTTAGACAGACTGAAATAACCTTGAAGGTGAGAAGGGCCTATGAAACTAGTATTATCAAGAAGATAAGATGGAAAATAAGATAGCATGCAATATTGAGGAACATGGTACCAAAGTTCAGTGGATAACTGATTTTCCAGGGAAATTAAGATTCCCATGATAATTAAAGAAACCTAGATCAAACATAGGAAATTTTCTTTTTTCAACTATAAACAACAATGGTGCATCAGAGTCAAGGAGGATGTCTACAATCCAAAATAAATGCCTCTTGTGAGAGTTGACTAGTTTATTGAAATTGATTGTAACAAGTTATATGGTAAGATATCTGCCACATTTGCATCCAAAATCACTAAGTATCTCTAGACCTAGATAAATGATAGCATACTTAGTTTAATTAATAACTTAACCCAGAAGGCATAACAAAGTCATGTACGATGTCTTCAATGTAAAATAAATGCCTCTTCTAAGAGTCAAACTATTTATTGAAATTGAACATAACAGGTTATATGGTTAGATATATGCTATATTTGCAAGCTGAGCCGAAAAATGATAGCATGTTGAGTTTAATGAACAATTTAACACAAATGCTGGTGTTTTGAAGGTCAAATGCAGCTGTAGTAGTTGAGAACCCCAGATACCCAAGATGCTAAGGCGGGAGGTAGGAACTATTTGAGTGAATAAGGGAGCTCAGTTTTAAACTGAAAATTTGAAAGATTCAACTCATTTTCTGAAGATGAAAATAGGGTTATAAAGGAGTTGAAAACAATTAATGTAAATGATCTAGCTCTAAAGAACAGAAACAAACATATTAAAGTCCATGAAACACGCCTAAACCATATTTTCAGCAACCTTTGAATGTTATTAAAGGATTGTAAACCAAAATATGCTTTACAAGGTTCCCTGATTTTTGGGGACTGCCTTGGGTACCTGGTGCCCCAGCCAATGCACTTTCCCACATGGTGGCTAGTCCAGAACTGTGAAAGCACTATCTATCCTAAGACTGACAGAGGTAAGACAGCGGTATAATAAAAGCATAATAAGGTCTCTGGACAAAGGCTAGAAAAGTGGAAAGAAATGATATAGTGCAAAAGAACAGACAAAGCAATTTATGTTTGAGGGTGATTGCATATCGCTATGAGTTGTATAAGAATAAATTAATCCATGAAAACAATGAGACCTGCTACCATTGATTTTGTGGCGTGTATTACCTGTGCCGAGAAAGCACTTCATCAAGGTTTTCATCCTTCTTTTCTGATTCTTTGTCTGAAATAACATCTTCATGCACTTTTTTCTCCAATTCTTGGGTGTCCTCCATCAGAGCAACCCTTAAAACCAACCACCACAATTAAAGGAAAAAACAATCAGGCAAAGTTCAATTTAATTCAATATGACAATTATACATCCATTGGCACCATCAATGATATTATTATATAGACTTCTCAACTTTCAATAAGATAAACACAGAAGTGAGGTGCCTTGGAGGAAGGGAGATAAGACATGTACATAAATATAATTATTCAATAAGGAAACCAGAGTACTCTACATAATTAGTTGGCATACAAGGGTTCCTAATTTTCCAAACTATTGAAAACTAATAATAAAAAATTTGGGCATGAGATACATAAAAATAGTATCCCTATATTATTTAGGAAATCTACAAAACTTTAATTTAATTTTTGCCATTTTCATTATGATGATAGATAGGTTTCAAAGTTCCACATACCGTACACCTGCATAAGAAACTTGCCTCATATACACATTATGGGGATCAATTCAAGTTTGATAACAGACCAAAGAGATCTTGCTTAATTTCCATTAAGCAATGAGAAGCCAGCACAATGAGGGTAAGAAAGATGAATTGCCCTCAGCCAAGAGTAAACGAAAATTTGTGATTGTTGTAGAGCCATATCCAATTAAAAGAGAAATTAAGATGAAAGTATAATAGCATAAAAGAAGGACTACTTAAAGTGAAAGTGCACTAGATAGGCCTTCCTTGTAAATAGTGCATAGCTTACAGCCAACAAAATACCAACTCCCAAAGCTCGATAATCTAATGAAAATCTTATCCCATACATCAAGATCGGGGACAGATTAAAATAAAAATCAATTTTCCAAAAGGGTAGCTCACCCCTCCATAATCCAGCAAAAGTATAATTTTGCATACTTAAGTGAGAAGTAAAGGGACTTCATTGCGTCCTTTTCAAATTTCACATTGAAACAATGGAACACAATAATAGATTAACCGCCGTATAATAATAATGTGACTCCTTTTATTTCCATTGGCTTTTTGAGGTAATAGACAACAAATTACTCCAACTCAAAAGTCAAAACTACAAGAAAACAAAACATAATTAGGGCATCAGAATTCAGCCGAAGATACACCATAATATGCTGGGTAGTTTATCCCCGCAGAGCAGAGAGAGTTGGAGAAATCAAAGGCAAAAAGAAATTAGAAGTGATAGAATTATAATAGGCTGAGCCCACGAGACTGGATAACTAAGCCATTGTTTCAGCGCCGCCAGAGATAGGATAGACAGTATAAAGCTCAAGGAAATGAATGGAGGAAGCGGGAGGTTGAATGTTGCTTACCCACGACGGAGACGGCGGTATTCCAATTGTACGGCAGTTGATTATGTTGTCCCTATATAAAGGTAAGGGAAGGTCTTTGTACCAAAAAAAAGGTACGGGAAGGAGATTCGTGTATTCATTGGGCTCAGCTCGGCCTAGCCCAACTCAAGATATAGGCTTTCTTTGGAGGCCCATGAATTTTGACCCAGTTAAGGGAAAGAAAAAGACTCATTCCATTTGTTTTGTTGAAAAAGAAAAACAAGATAAAATAAGAAAAGCAGATAGATTTTACAAAGAGAAAATTTAAGTTCAGGTTTAAAATTTCTGTTATTAAATATTTTTAATATGCTTACGATAAATATATAATTTTTACAATTCAATACTCCCTCCCTCCAATGCTTTTTATAAGAGAATTTGTGGAGTAGTTTTTTTTGTTCTATTTATAAAAAATATAATTCCATTATCTTATATATTTATTGGTTTATTCTATTTCTACTCTTCATTTATGAGAAAAGAGTCAATGATTGTTTCTTATACAAGATAGATCCATAAAGCACTAAATATAGGCATTTTCAGAAAAAAAATTTAAATTTATAACATATTAATCACGTTTAACTAATTTCAACAATTTATCTTAATCTTGATGAAATAGTTATTTATCTCTTGATAAAAAAGAATTGAAGATAATATTATATGGCTAGATGTTTCAATAAATTTTTTTTCTTAGAGTGATCAAGGATATTCCTTGCCTACAGCATAGAATAATTTCTCTCGAGTCTCATGGTACAGAGGGAGGGTCAATAAATGTTTTATGCATATTATACTCTGCTCCAAAGATATAATAAATTATGACAAACACAATTAACTTTATAATTTAATTGAATGTAAAAAAGATACTCCTCATGTACCACTTTTATTATTAAAAAAAACTTGATATCAAACAATAAAACGATGATTTTATATAATTGTAATTCTAGAGATTAATTCTAAGATTTTGAACCGCACTCTTTCCATTAATTCTTTATGTGTTTTGTGGAAGATCTAGAAATTTAGGAATTTTTGAGTTTTACTATTTCCCTGTCAGAGCATGGCGGCCAGCATGGTATAAGCCAACCACTTTGAACATTGAACAGTTAAAATATAGCTTATCCTTCTCTCAAATTCTCGCTTTCAAGTTGACATTCATTCCCTTACTAATGTGGTGCTCTCCATGCTCACACATGATGTCAGCGGACCTAACTATGTTTTGGATATGCTTATTGCTTATTAATATATACAAGGATTCTCCCAAAAGTAAACATGATTAAGCATATATGCAAAGAATTTATGCTGAAACAAAGTTAAACTTACAATTAACAAACAAACAAAGAAAAATCAATCCAGATGAAACTAGGATTTTTTTTTGTCGACATCGGAAAAAAATTAGGATTACCATAACCTGTTATATAGAGTCTGGTTCTTTTGAAGTTGTACTGATTTTTTATTAAGTTAGAGAAATACATACAGAATATATCTGTGTCAAACATTTTAAAAGGAGAGTGTTAATATCACAAGTATTCAATCCTGTGGCAAAAAAAAAAAAATTCAATCCATAACTTCAATTTTGATTTTCTCAAGTTAAAATTTTTTCGAGCAAAAGATACTGTAATGTAAACATCGATCAGTACACATACCTCCATACTAAAACATATATAACAAAAATGAAAATTAAAAGAGCAAATAGTTTTTTCATTGCACTGAAGATAAAATAGCAAAGTAAATGTCAAAAGCATTCGTCATATTTTCATCTCGATCGAAAAAAGCTTCAACATAAAAAATGAAGAATAAATTAACAATTTGAAAAAAAAAATTTAACAATATATTCTATTATAATCATGGAATGATCCACCTGAATGGAAAAAGAAAAAAGAAAGAAAGAAATATACAGAATAGGAACTTTACGTTACATACAGGCAAAAGATGAATCGAATTGGAAATATATATATACACATAAGATAATTGTTTGCACTTAATTATCTCGATCTTTTATCACTTGAGAATTTCAATAACACAATTTGGAACGAATAAATATTGTGTAAGTAATTTGAACATGATATACTATTATTTAAGCGTCAAACATTTAGGTTCAGACGACCTACACATGAAATAATAACCATCAATTTGAGCACAAATTAAAGTTCAAGCCCAATTAATCGTGAAACCTAAATAAAAAAATTAACCACAAAGGAAGTACATTTATAGTAGAATATTCAATATTTATAGTAAATCCATGCCAATATTATTTTATCATTTAAAAAGTTTTGAAATCAGCATTTTTGGATACCATCATTCTCAATGCACATAGCATATTCGAAAATTGAAGGCTTTTATATCATTCATTATTATACCAACTGTTCACCACCAGGTTATACCGCAAGCGTACGGGCCGAGGTATAGTACAGTGATGAGTGAGTATCGTTTCCACGGGGACTTAGATTAAAAAGCGGTCAAACATTGGACATTGCATTTCCGACTAATTTGAGCAACATAAATTATAAATTCACTAATCAATTAACTTCAATTATGCAAAACAAGCGTTCACAATTAGCAACACGGACACTTAGAACTTAAAGAATTCAGGGAGATCTAGGATTATTCATTCCCTTTTGTATTTCATGAATGCCCACATAAGCTCTTTTTACAATTGTTCTTAATGCAATCTTATGTTAGTCAGGATACTAATTTAACTATCTGTGCTCTCTCGAATCTCCAGATAACTGCTTAGTTTAATTAATTAGGAAATCTCTTAACTAGTTAACTAAACTCCTCTATTTCATTCAAATCCTAATTCACTATATGAGGTTAGTGAGTATATCTCTATCCCACTAACGCAACTTGTCACTTAACTAAGCAAGATTCAAGTTCTCACATGACCCAACTCAAGTTCTTTATGTAAGTTAACTCTCTCAAGTTTAACTTAAATAAACTAGACAATCTTATTGATGGCCAAGCAATAAGAAGTATTAAAAGTAGAGTTAAATCAACATAAAGATTTGCACTAATTCCAATTATAATAGAGAAGTAAATATTCAATCCATACAAAGGTTCAGAATAATCCTAGCAATGGAGTATTAGCCACTCATGTTCAACAACATCATCAAAACATATGTCTCAATCAATAGCATTCTCGAACAAAAGTGAAACGAGGAGGAAGTAAATGCAAGAAAATCAAGGAAGGATGCTGAAATCTGCTCAGAACTTCAAATCCTAGCTTCAAGCTCAAGCTCCTTCCAGGAATCAAATTCTAGCATACCCAAGCTCCCCAGAATGAGTTCTCCGCGTCCCCTCGTGCCCTAGCTCCTCTCAAGTTCTCCAAGTTTTTCCTTAAGAATCCAGCATTCGAGTGAAGCTTTGCGTTTTGCTGACGAGGGGTTCTCGCCGCGGTTGTAGGGTTCTGGCCGCGGCCTCATTGGATATGCCGTTTTGTTCTGCTTGTCTTGAGGCCGCGGCCTCATATCTTGTAGCCGCGGCGTGGTGAGCTTAGATTAAACATTTTTCTTCTCTGTCTGCATGAGGCCGCGGCTTCATTCTTTCAGCCGCGGCGTAGACTCTCCAGAATCATTTTTCCTCCTTTCACCAGTTATGTTCACTCCTCTTATCTCCAGAGCCCGTACTCTTTTGCTCTCCTATAATTCCTACAAAAAGAAGAGGATTTAAAAATCTTTTCTGGGTATAAACTAATGCATAATAAGACAAAAATATACTATCGTGCATTAATAGGATTACACTCCATATTTTCCTATCCTGAGTATCAAGTATGTACACATATGAATGCGTAACTCAAGAAAAATGTGCTGAAATGATGTAATTTGGTATGATTAACACCAACTCACTTAGAGAGAGAAGCAGAGAACCATAATTGTTCATAAACTTGAATACACCAACTCAAATTTTAGCATCATAATACTCCCTTTTTATAAGCACTCACCCTATGGTTCTTATTATAAGCACCTTTACAAGTTATCAACATCATTAATTATTTTTTCCCTAAACACTCTTGTGTAGATCAATAAATAGGAGAGATGAATTGAGAGAGATTTAAGTGGAGTTGTAATAATTTAATAAATTTGATGAGGGCAATATTGAAAAAATTTGAAAGTTTTAGACAAATTCATGTCTATTAATAATTTTAACCATATTTCTTAATATGTGTAAGGTTATTAATAGGAGCTTATAAAAAGGATTGGGGAGAGTAATATGAAACCTGATTTTGTTTTTCCTTATTTTCATATGTAACAATAATCCATTTCTTTTCTAATACAAATAAATCCAACAACTTCGGAAATATAAAAATTCAAAGGATATCCTTTCTCCAGCATGCTACAGGCAAGGTTTTACATCCTTTTTCAAAAACAAACGTCGGCAGTCACTATCCATCCAAAATAAAGTAGTTTTCATTTAAAAAAAAAATGAAAGGTACAAATTGGTCAGCACATAATTAAACAATATTGTTTGATTACATTAATAATGATCACAAAGCGCAAAACCAAGCTGATTAGGACACGATCACTCAGCGTGTTGTAGCTTTTAAATTATATTGATGATTAAATTTACTAATACAACTTTATCAGAACTTATTGCTGTAAAAAATTCGAGATGATTCTTGTTAGTAGTAATTATTATTGAACAGATACTTAGCACTGTGTTTTAATATTTTTTTTAATTTGTTTTGGATTCCATGAATCTGATGCGAAGATCAAGCTGGAAAAATGGAAGATGGATTGGATAAACTCTATCTTTCTCCGGATGATCACGAGCCACGCAACCCACAGAACCATTCAGAACGAGCTACAGCAGAAGATGAGAGATAGTAAGAACATATATACATACCGCATCAACGTGGAAAGATCATCAATCGTTTAAGTAATGTTATTAAACGACAATAGCATAACCATCATTTTCTTTTTAGATTCTCTTTGTTTTTGGTTCTTGTTACTTTTCCGACATGGGCAGCTCAAGCTATACGATAGCATGCAAAATGAAGTTGGACTTTGCTAAGTTCCTTCCCTCTTTTGGGCCTCTGACCTTGGTCATAATTCCTATTGGATATAGGATTCCACCCTCACTGGCAAATTTTGTTGCCAACGCAACATCGATTTCTCAAAGATGATATAACTATCATATATACACATTCATGTTATATAGAATAATGTGCTTTGATGCTGCGAACATGACCGAAAGAGTTTTTCCCTATAACAATAATATATGCGCTGTTCTAAAGTTCTTATTCCAGCATATTGATTTCTCCTACCTACTGCCACCCCTCAAGAACATTTCAATTATCATACATAGTAGTCTGATGCTAAAGCATCAACTTGTTCATTCCTGGGGTCACCATGATCAATGCTCCAGGAGCATTCCCCTTATCCAAACATATACCCGATCGAAAGCTACTTTTCTCACTCCTCTCGATCTCTAGATCTCTCTCTCTTTCTCTTTCCTATCTATCTCACCATTAAACAATGCTATCCACTTCCTCACCAACCCCTATAAATAGGTCACGCACACATGTTAAAGTCCAGCACAGCAAATTAACACTCACCAATATCAAGTGCTATATTGTCTTCAGAATACAACGTGCCTGAGGAAACTAGCTAGCTAGGAGGAAGAATGGACAGAGTGAGGGATCTGGCATCAAAGAAAGCAGCAGTGATATTTACCAAGAGCTCGTGCTACATGAGCCATAGCATAAAGCAGCTATTCTACGAGCTGGGCGCGAGCCCTGCAGTGCATGAGATTGACAAGGATGCGTATGGGAGGGAAATGGAGTGGGCTTTGAAGGCTCTGGGTTGTAACCCTTCTGTCCCTGCGGTGTTCATTGGTGGACAGTTTGTGGGTTCTGCAAGAGATATCATTTCCCTCCATGTTGATGGCACTCTTAAGCAAATGCTCATCGATGCTAAGGCCATATGGTTTTAGCTAGCTTCTTACTCTCTTAATAACTATACATAAAGAAGCAGCTCCATGCATACTTATATAAATATATACACACACACACATGCTATATAGTCTGCAGTAGTATTCATGGAGCTCGCTTTCGTGTGCATGTTTTAGTGTCAATGTTCTACTAGGGACACCCTTGCTTTTTCTTGAGTGTCCTCTTTTGATTGTATGCAAAGACATGATACAGGTCAGTACAAAACAGAGCTTTTTCTTTCTGACCAAAAAAAAAAACCTGCTTTTTGTTTTTGGTATTTTCTGCAAGTTATACTTTTTCTTTCTGACTGTAAGTTTTAACTGCTTCCTACCGGTTACTAACTTGATCTCATGCCAAAGAAGAGAGCTTTGAATAACTTTAACTACTAGAACCTTAAAAAGTAGGAAGGCTTCATTTACACACTTTATCCGACTTCATTGTTCAATATGCCCACGCAATTATTAGAGAATAACTAGTCATCAAATCGCCTTTAATGAATAATATAGCCTTTTATTAAAAGGAATCTTCTGCGTCATCAGATCTGGCAAATTCACAGAAAATTTAAACTAATATAATTTAAGTGAGTAGTAAAGAGAAAACTAGAAGTTGTTCCTCAATACTCAATCGGAGCATCTGGTGCAAGGGATGGTCATATTTCGTAGCCATGATTTAAATTTTGTGGCTAAGCTTCAGAAAAAAGAGGTGATGCTACAACTTTTCATGTCTTCCTGTTTATTCTTCCATGCAGACCCTTGAAAGCCCAAGATGACACGTTACCTGATTGACTTCCATACCACTTATTGGACTATATATATACGGGGCATCATTTTATAAACTAAATTATCCGCATGAATACCGAAAGTGTCAATGAATGATTGAAGAAAATCTCGGGTTAGATTAAAATTTGTCTGAAAAGGAATTTATAAATAAAAAGATCTTATAAACTCAATGTTTTGCTAGTTTAATTGAAAAGATGATATAAATTCCACTAATATGTATATATATTTTACAAAAGTCTAAGGTCCGATAAAAATTTCACTGATATCTGAGATTCTTTAACAATTACATGCTCGCAGTTAAGATATATATGCACAACCATGGAAGATCCTTGTGCATATACTTCGTATGTATGTATGTATAACGAGCACCGATAGTGAGAGGCATAAATGTTCAAAATAATATTTGAATATTCATATTTTTGAATGTTGTGTGCTGTGACTGATACAAATATTTCATCTCTCAAGTTATAGTACGTATTTCAGTGTGTATGTGTTACTTGAAATATTCCTGTATTAATTGTACAAGATCATCAGGACGCTCTGAGTGGTAGTGGTAAAACCAATTGTTTAATTTGTGGTTTCGTGTTAAAAGAAAGGGAATCCAGTCCGTCCTCTTCTCAAAGGGAAAAAACTTTCTTTTCTTTTCACCAAAATAAAAATAAGACTTTCACCTCTTGCCGTTCACGTGTAAGGTCATCTACAAATGCGATGACACTATGTATGTTGCTGCATCATCGCTCTGTGCATATTTCCACAACCTGCTTGTGGGAGAGAAGGAATCACACAAGTTGTTGAGTGCAACACAAAGAATCACACACCCCACTGTAAATAAAACATCCCAGTCACGATCTTTCTGCATAAATATTCAAAGCAGTTGATTGTGAGAATCTGGTATAATTTGACCAACTAGCCTCCCAGTATTTCCACTTTCCTTGCCTTTTGAAAGCGAGAGATCTGCCATCGGTGATACGCAGTACACGTCTCCCATAATTAATTTAATTATAAGCTTGATTATGGGAAGATACTGTTTTGATCAGTCCGCATTAAAAAAAAATCTTCATGCTATATGACTACCAATGCGTGTAAATTGAGTGTCTCTTGCAACTTGTGAGATTCATATCAGTCCTGATCTCAGAGGGTTGCTTTATACTCGGGCATCTAAATCACAAATGCTCAGATTTTTATATGTTCTCCGTTCAAAGATCCCTAAGTTGTCCCTATAAATAGTCTTGTACCTCCAATTCTCCTCCTTGTAGGCATTCAAATTAACCTTGACCCAATTCAACCATTGGACCGACTTCAGCTTTGATTCGGTCAGGTGATTTCGGGTTTCTAATAAATCTAAAGATAATCTGAACACACCTCTTATCAACTCACACCTTTTCCTGTTCCATTTTCGTCCACATTTTTTTTATTCTTGGGGTTTGTGTTTCGGACAAACTATTGTCGTAAATATGGAGAAGGTGACGAGGTTGGCATCGGAAAAAGACGTGGTGATATTCAGCAAGAGCTCATGCTGCCTGTGCTACGCAGTGAAAGTTCTGTTTCAAGAACTGATGGTGAAGCCTGAGGTTTACGAAATTGACCTTGACCCTGAATGCAGAGAAATGGAGAAAGCTCTGGTGAGGATGGGTTGTACCACCCCGGTGCCTGCCGTTTTCATCGGAGGCATTCTCGTCGGCTCCACCAACCAAGTCATGTCCCTCCACCTCAGTGGAACCCTCACCCAACTCCTCCAACCTTATAAATTAGCTTGAACCTGCACACATCACTACACTATATATATATATATATATTCTACTACCAATAAACTCTATGAATAGCTGTAGTATTTTACGTGTTAAACTCGTAATTATATATGCTGTATGATTATTGATTATATATTGAAGTGTTCTGTAGCAATTATTAGCTATAATATAATGATCTCCTAGTATATTCTATGCGGAGTTTCTTTTGCAAATCCCTGAAAGTTTCGCCATTTATGTATCTAGAGAAGCTCTCCAATCCCCCACAATCTTCTTCGTTCACTTTCCTTCTCTACTCTTCCATGTTTCTGGTAAGATACTTGGAAATATTTAGTGAGCTTCAAACCCTAACATTTAAATATCGCAAGCAAATATTTCTGCATAATCAACAAAAATGAACAGTACGAACACCCGTGCTGTCCAACTGTCCTGCATTAAAAGAGTGCAGTGTAATCATAATGACCTTATTAGTCACATAATCTTCAATATATTGACCTTATTTGACTCTTTCTCTTATATTAATTTCTCCATACCAACAACAATGAAAATAGTGTATGAATAGACTTTTAAATAAATATGACAACATTTATAACAAAGCATATAGTCACGAACATTACAATTTATCTCTGATTATTATGTGCAATATAATGCACGTGCTCATTTCTAGTTTTAATCCTAAAAAGAAAATGTAAGAACATTTCAACTGAGTTTGCAACGCTCACAACCCTTCAAGATCCAATTACGTCTTTATAGTAAATTGCAAAATTTTTTCTGGTTTATACATTAAAATATGTATTTTTTTCACCAATGTGGAACGTAGGAAAAAGAACAATAATTTAAGTAGGCGGGGGCTTCTGTACAGACCAGAAATTGCAATAAAAAAAAATTCTGAAAGCGATTTACATAAAGTACAGAATATTTAAGTCAGAAAAACGATGCGTAATTAACAAATTAATTACTATACAATCTTTCTGCGTTGATCGTATTTTACAAAGTTAGGAGGGAAATTCGTATTTTTCTTTTAATTTATATATATACACTGACCAGCATAATATATATATATATAAGGGCGGGAGATTCTTCAACTTTATCCCCGCCCTATAAAGAAGGGTATTGCATTCCTTACCCTCTTTTCTTATCTTGCATTTATTTATTCTCTTCTTGTGTCCACTAACACCTCTCAATAAATTATGCTGTCAATGAGGTGCTCAGGGCTTGCAATACAAGAAATTAAGACATGTCCAGATCCAAAAAGTACTTAATGTAATGAAGAATTTAACAAAATTCTCTCTCAAGTATTTAGGAAAAATGCTATCAACAGTTGTTAAATTCCAGGTCTCCATGTATGTTTATATTTTCGAAGAGTATGACTAGCCTTGACGTTTGTGAGAGAACCAGATGGGTGAGTTACTACCTCAAGGGATTGGTCCCCCCTCTCGCTCTTATTCTAAAACATTCTGATGCTTCTGTTCAACGCCAGCAGATGTGATATATTGCATTACGTTTGTTGATTTGAGTGGACAAGAAAAAAATTTATTCACAATGTCATCGTCAGAATCTTCATTGCTGACAAGCAAACAACAACTATAGGTTTGTTAGAAAGAATTTAAAATTAATTAGTTTAAAAAAAGCAAAAATAAGAAAGAAAATTCATCTTAATATATTTCATCTGTTCCTTAATATAAGAAATAATTAATAAAGTTTATATATTTTAAAATATAAGAGACATAGTGTTTGTCTGATGTATTTAATAATTTTTTTTAAAAATATTCTTAATTAATATGATATTTTTAATATAATTTATTTGTATTAATTGTATGATATAAAAATTATTAACATTAAATAGGTATTTTTTTAAACTATTTTATATTATTCTAAATAAATTTATTATTTTTCTTAATTTATGTAATTTTGTATTTTGTCCCTTATATTAAGGAATGGAGGAAATATTTGATAGCTAATTATAGTTTTACCATTAGAAATCTTAATATTTTTTATACCCATTAATAGCTCTTCAATTGAAAACAAAATAAATTAAGATAAATTTTCTCTCTCATTTCTTCTTTTATTCTTGAAATCAATTTTCTTTCAACCCAATAAAAGTGGCTGGTGGTTGTTAGTGGTTTGACCACAATCAAAAACACAGCAGATAACGAAAGAGATCTCTTAATTCAAGGAGTCGAAGAACGTCATCGTCATATATGCGTTTCATCTATTCAATATCTAGACTAGATCAAGTGGATGCATGCCTTCTCATTAATTAATAACAACCCTTTTGAGAATTTATTGAGATGCATGTTCAGATTAAAATTAAACTCATCAGTGAATCAATTATGGATCATAATTATTATATATCAAAAATCAATATCAATATATAAAATATGAAGTAGATAGAGGAAATTGCTCCATTTATCATAAATAATACAGATCACTTTGGATTTTATGTAAATGCATGCACGAGCTTTCATCCTAGTTTTATGTTGAAAACATATTGACTAATGTTTGTGTACACACGAAAGAAAATGATTAGGGATCATTTTGTTCCACGACTTTTTTTCCCCGGAAAGAAGGTGCATCCTATTTGTGATTGGAAAAAAGAATTTTAGATTGCAGAAATATGCAAACTTAATGCCTTAATAACTTGATTCATCTAAGTCTGATTCAGTTGTTCGATGAGACATAGTACTAGTGCCCTAGTATATTTAGGAACTGGGATTGCTGTTCCCACCCCAGAGATCCAAAAAAAACACAGAGAGAGAGAGAGAGAGAGGGAGAGGGAGAGAATTTCCTGCGTGTATATGTATATTGCTAAACTTTGGTAATCTGGTATGCAGTTAGAGAATATGTGAAAATCATATATGCCCTCAAACCTCCCACTGAAGCATGTGATCTTTTCGTTCATTCATCACAATTCCTCTTGCGCCCTAGCCGGTGGGGAATGAGTGGGGATTGTGCTATGAGGAGATCCATGTGCTTCCTTTTGCTCTTGAGCCATTGGAGATCGACGCCCTTTTCGTCTTCATTAATGTTCATTCCGGTTTAGTACTACTATTTACGAGCCAATCGTGTTGACTTGGCTTATTGTTTGGGTTTTTAAATTATATATTGGGCTTCTGTTTGAATTTTTAATATCTTTATCTTATTTTTATTAATCATTTTCTTATCAAAACTCCCTTCCCCTCGAATCAAATTAACTAGCTAGATAAAGAAATATTAAAATCTTCTCCCTTCCTTTCATTAATTAACGTCTTTCCATTGAAATGAGATTCAATTTGGAGAAAGACACAATAAGAAGAAGAGAAAAATTATGGAAAAAATAAAGAGGAAGTTAAATACTCTTATATCTAAGTTTTCTCTTATTTTTTCTTTTAGTTTTTTTCTTCCCCGATTTTCCCTTTATCTAGATGAAGAGTAAAAGATTAAAACACATGCTTTAAAAAAAATCTAAAACACAACTGGTGCCAAAGAAAATCACTTTTTTTAATGAAGAAAAAATTCTATCTGTTTTGGTAAGGAGAGAGAGAGGGAGCCCATCTTTTACCAAGATTTCTTGAGTTGAGGAGGATCCTAAAAAAGACAAAAAAGTTAAAGACATGCTTAAGCACCTCTAAGGGAAATCTATATTTCTTGGTAAAAAAAAAAAGGGAAATCTATATTTCATAATAAAAAATATATCACGGATTATATAGTGTAATTAATTTTTTTATTTTCAAAATTACTTCTAACAAAGTACCCAGAGATTATAATTAATACAAAAAAGTATAAAATAATGATAAATGAGGGTAATTTAAGGAAGAGAAAATTTCAGATAAATACCAAGGAACAAGATATTTTAAAAAATGAATCCCAATTCATATAATTACCATTAAGGTGTGTAATTTAAATTAAAATTAAAAGGTAAAAAATAAAAATGTCCTTTCTATTTAAGTAACCCATTTGTAAGTGACACAAGATAATATTATATTTGTAAATGACACCGTCTCATTTACAAGATATATTATTATCACTTGCTAATGAGTCTATGTCACTTATAAATAAACGTCTGTTAGTTGCAAAGTAAAATTCAGTTACAAATAAGCAAAAGCCAGTTACAAATAAAAATAGGGGCTTATTTATCATTTTTCATCAATTTTAAATTCCAATTTGTAATCTTGGTTATTTTTGAGAATTAGGGAAAATTGAAGTTCCTTTTTGAAAATATCTTTTTTTTAATATTTATTTAGAATTTTTCATTTAGAAAATACTAGAAAAGATTTTGGTTATTAATTATTACTTTTGATTTGTTTGTGATAGTTAAAAATATTTTATAAACAATAATTGATGAAGTATATTATAAATATTTTGTGCTAGGATGTTGCACATACTAACATATTTATTAATTTATTTACATGAAATTAACTGTAACATTCGAACTCCAAAGAAAAATTACCCTAAATTACCATAAAATTTTACTATTTCTCAAGAAATATTTTAAAATTAAATTATTTTGAATAGATTTTTTTTTTTAAAGTTCTTGCATCCAAAAATGTCGGGGTAGAGAGTTTAGGGGTTAGTGAAGATGAAGATAAGATATGAGGTAGATCGAAGTCGCAAGAGACGAACCTCCATTCATGGCTTTTCGACCAGGTAATGTGATCCTTACCTCTCTTTCACTGTTGTGAATTTTAAACCCTTGCACCATTTGACCAAAAAAAAAAAATATTGCACCATACTTTTCCCCTTTTTGCTTGGTTTCTTGATCCCTATTCTGAATTTCACGGTTTATTTTTTTCCAAGAAATTTAAGATATCACGTTGTATGTGTTATGTTGTGATGACAAATTCACGGCGATTGAAGTCCACTTCTCTATTTTATGTTAGATGTTTCCTGGTCGCTGCTATTCTTTCTAGGTTTATTCTCTGTATAAATAGAACCGCATTCCGTTGAACGAAGGCAATCGGACAATTATGAACTGATGAATTGATTGGGCTGTGGTTTTATTTCTACAATATTGCTTAGTGCATAGAGAATAAATGCTTCTGTGAATTTAATGCAATCTCTGTCTTTACGCAGATACATTTCTCGTAAAGCTTGTTTGGAGAAGCAATTCGATCATTTGAGGCGCTCACTTCGTTGCATTGGGTTCTCCAGCTGTCAACTCTGATGTGCAATTTTTTCAGTCCACTATAATGAGGAAATCCTTGGCAGATCCAAAGAGGTTAGATTCTTAGTCATTCATTATCTTTGGTAGCACGTGTATTACATTCTTCTCTATTTTTCAGTTTCTTGATTGTTATTCTTCAATGGGATATCATTCTTTATCCAAAATCCAAAAAATGATTTTCCTTTTCTATTCTTTCCTTTCAGAACAAGTGAGGTGACTGTTCGATTGACTTTTTGTCTATTTCTTTGTTATGTTTCTTAGTGGTTGGATAGAATTGTATGTAGATGAATTGAAGTTATGGGGAAGCATTTACAGGTCAGTAAGGTAGGACAGAACCATTTAAATGAAGGTGCATAACCTAGGCTATTTTAAACACCATTATGCTGGGCTTCTGAACAGGCCCAGACGTGAGTCTTACCTTGGTTTATCTCCCATTCCACTTCTCATTACATAGCTTGGTCTCTCCACACGATGGTATTTGTCAGAACTAAGGTGGATGTGTTGTTTGTTGATTTTGCCACCAACGTGTCATCGCATATTAGGTCTGTCAATACTGAATGTCTCGCTTCATCTTTCTCATTTTTAATTTTCTGGGAAATTAAATTTGTTTCATGTATGTTCTGTTCTTTAATTAGAATTGTTATTCCCATTTATGTCCAAAATTCAGGTCTGTGAACGGTTAGGTCTTCAATTAACGGGAGAGTACTTTAACTCTGTTGAACTGCAAGAGTTAGTGTCCTATTCGCTTGTAAATCTATTTGTGCATTTATTTGGAAATGTGCCTCTGTTTGGCACTTATTTTATATTTTTGTTTAAAATGTCATTACTTATTCTCATGGATTGTATTTTAGCCAATGAAAGTGGGTGCCATAATAATCTGTAATACCTCATAGTTTGAGATTCAAGTTTCTTTTAGTCAATCTTGTTGGTTCCTGTTGAATTAATGTTCTTTTCCATTTTTCCACTGTCATGATATTGGATTTTTACGTTGATTTGGCTTCCTGGAAAATATATGATGTTGGAGATTAGAGCAGTGCTATGATCTGTATTCAAATGGTTGGTCACGCATGAATCTTTTACTCTTGAAGTTCAGATTCTTCCCCCTTCATATGCCAAAGTAATCTGCAAATGGCTTTTTCTCTTGCTGTCATACTTTTCATTTATTTTAAGGTAACTATGATAACTCATCTAGATTAAGTTTGTTTGATGTAGTCAAAAGATTGATACTTGCTGCACTGTGCATTCTTAGTGTTCTTCAGGAAAGGATAATTATGTGAGCTGTATTTATTTTTGTACAGATGATTACACAAGATAGTCAGTCTGACATGGATTTGAATGGAAAGACTTATTATAGGAGGTCTGTCAAATCATTGATTAGTGATCCAAAATTTCTTCTCAACTTCATCATGAGTAATTACTTGGGACCTGATGTCAAGTCTGATAATCCTAGATGTTCAGCAGCTCAAAGAAGAGCAGCAGGTTTGCCACCATATACTTTGAATGATCTGGGACCTTCATATGTTAGCATTTCTCTGCTGGAGAGATTATATTACTATGTCCTGAGAGATGCTCAACCTGAGCTAGTGTCAGAGCAGAATTTGTTGCATATGTATCTGAAGGGAAACTTATCATTACCTAGTTCTGGGTCTGTTGAGGAAAGTCAGCAGTTCACAAGCTTTTTTCCTTTGAATCTTCATGAACAGATATGGTACCCGGATAGCTTCAGAATTGTTAAAGGGGTTGTCTTAATTGTTGATCCGGTTACATCATACATGAAAGAGGAGGATATTAAAAGATTCAAACATTTAACTGGTGTAAATAGCTTGAAGATAGATATAAATGCATGTGTATATGCACAACTTGGCTCTCAAGCAAGCAAGGAAGGTGAACATAATCACATCAACAAAGATCAGGCTGCTTTTTCAAATGGGGAATGCCCTCAGTTTCAACAAAAGTACAAGCGGAAGTGTATTCTTGATTCTCCATCAATAGCAGAATTTCCTGGTGTATTTCCTATAAAACATGATGGTAAGAGAGATCCTTCCAAGAGGATTTGCAAATCCAAGGGGCCTACCTTGATGCCGGTTCTCTCTATTCCAGACATAGAAGATTGTGATATAGATGCTTCTCTTCATTTAGCTGGGACAGCCAGGAGAGGATTGTTAGGTCCACCTGTTGGTGTTGTGGATATTGGTATCAACGAAGTTGCATATCTATTCCGAGTTGCGTTACCTGGGGTGATGAAAGATCATGGTATCTCTCTCTCTCTCTCTCTCAGTGCCTTTATCTATTACTGATATTTCCTTCTCTTGTTTTTTGTTGCCTTAATTTATCTGCTAGAAAGTTCCTTTTCCAAAATTATGATGAATAGAAGATACTACTTGGTGCATAATACATTGATACTTCGGCGGCAATGTTTATTTATTTTTCGGCCAAAGGTCATCAATACCAATAGTATGCAGCCTTTGGTTTTGTGTGGCCCCTTTAAAATTATATTTGTTTTATCAATAGTGAACTATTTTGTTCTGGAAAACTTATAGGTAATTTTGTGAACCTCATGGCTATAAAGAATATATCTAAAAAAAGTGGAGTCCAGATTAGTCGGGATGTACTTGAGGTTTATTACAAGTATCCATCACAACATGTGTGCATTCAATCATGACTGTGTGTTTCCTTAGGCTAAGACTCTATTAGATGTCTGATGTCATCTTGTTTTAGCAATGGCCATTGCGTTCATCCGATTATGACTTTCTGAACATGCTTGTATGTTTTTCCAAGAAGATCCATTTGCTTGACTCATTCATTTTTAATTAATTTTTATTTTAATTTGTAGCTAGTCAGTTCAGCTGTGAGATTGAATCTGATGGGAGGGTTCATATCCAAGGGTTCTTAACTGGTGGAAGAACTATAAGGAAAAATTCACGGATTTTTCCGGATGAAAATCCAGCACTTATGCCCTCCTGGACCATTCACCCTTTCTTTCAGTCTTCCCGGACCTGTTGATCCGAGACTTTTGGCACCTAACTTTGGGTCTGATGGCATTTTTGAAGCAGTTGTCATCAAGCAGAAGTGATTGGCCAGAGAATAGTAGCTGACTTTCAGAAGTAATTCTACAGCTCAAAAATCAAAATTCAGATTTTTTTTATTATCATTTTAGGTGGAATCTATATTGTCTCTGGCTGTTCCTCGGTTGTAAAATGATGAGGTGACTTGATTCTGTGATTCTGAAGGGCTTATAATGATTTAGCCAGTTGTAGTCTTAATTTCAGCCGAGCTCGTTCCTAAAGAAGTTTGTCCTTGATTATTTACAATGTGTCACGTTTCAAATTCAGCTTCTGCCTTTTGGGATTGAAAATGTGGTTTGGGGTGGTGCAAAATGTATGATAAACATGAGTCATGTTTTTAAAAAATGGAAAGGAAGGAGAGGGAGAATATGCTTTCATTAAAAATCTATTTTTATCCCTGAAATGTTTAAATATTGTGTGCCAAACGTGTTATATATAAATTTTTCCGTTGTCCTCCCTTCATGTAAATCATTTCATATCTACTAAATCTAGCTTTAGCATGTTACTAGGATACACTATTAGCTTAATGATGAAAATCAAAATATTAATTTTTTTTTAAGGTTTTTGCCTGTATGTTATGAAGGGCTCCTCAGCAAGCAGCAGTGACAATAACATACCTTTTCATCCTTCCACTCGTGTGCATTTTACTTAACTCAATCACTTCTATTTTTATTTTTCCACTTTATAAGTAACTGTCATACAATCAAATTTAATAAACATTCTAATATATTACCAATTCAACCAAGCAACTGTTCGGTATTTGTTATTAATTTTTTCGTTATGGAGATTTTCTAATGCGTTAATTATGTAGGTTGAGCTAATATATTTTTATTTTAAATAAATACCTAAGCAATTTTTTATTCAAATGTCATATTTCTTTGGACAACATATTAAATTAAAATTTTATAAATAATTTGATTAAAATAATATAAAAATAAAAGTTATAAGTAATTCTTTTATTATTATAAAAAAATGTTTAACAAAAACCAATCAGCATATGGCTTAGCTATTTAAGGGCTCTACTAGCTTGAACAATGGTCTCAGGTTCAGGTCTGAATATGCAGCTACGTTGAATATTGATTGTTCTAACTTTGCTATTTTTATAATCTTATCTGACTTAATTCAAATTAGTTAAAGTCTAACATAACTGCCAGTTCAATTAAAAAAAGAAAAATATTTTAAAAATTAATTTAACAATATAATGAATTATTGATGATAATTTTTTTATTTTTTATTTAGTTGATCTTAAAGTCTTGGATTTAGTGTGTATTTAACCAATAGTCGTGGTTTATTTAACAAATAATGGTGGTATAATTTACTGAAAAGAAAAAGCTTAAGTTAAAGGGAAAATTCCAATTAAATACTAAGGAAGTAAGATAATTTTAAAAAATGACCTCAACTTATCCTAATTCCAAAAAACTACTAAGGTAGGTAATTGGAACTAAATTTGAAAATTTATATAAATAACTCATTTGTAAGTGATAATAGTGACATATATTTATTTGCAAGTGACACAAACTTATTTACAAGTCATAATAGTATCATTTGTAATGAGTCTATTTAACTAGCGAATACACTATTATTACTTACAAATTGATCATTTATATAAGAAGAGCATTTTTATCCTTTTTTCTTCTAAATTTAATTCCAATTACCTATCTTGGTAGTTTTTTAGAATTAAAGTAAATTTGGGTCATTTTTTAAAATTATCTTGCTTCCTTGGTATTTAACTAAAGTTTTCTCAAGGTTAAAAGAATTAGTTTTAAATAAGTAATATGTGAAAAAAAAAATCCACTCAATTTTGCTTTAATTATTTAAAGCCTACAAAATTATTTTATATTGTAAATATTAAAATAAATTATATAATTTATTAAAATATTTTTAAATTAGAACAGATATATTTTTATATTTTAAAATATCTAAACATTCATAAAAATATCAATGACTTTATCTTAAAATAAAACTTATTCTACACCTTAATTCAATTTCAAATATTTTGGCTAAAACGTTCTTTGTTAACCACTCATATTTTTATGAAGATATTTCGGTCAACAAATTTTAAAATAATAAAATTTTTAAATACAATTTAATCTAAATCTTATGATATATGAGAAAAAAAAATTACAGCAAACTTAAAATATTATAGGTGAAGCAATATTTTTTAATATTAATCATTGTTATTTTATGTAATGGCACGATCTTATTTGATTATTCCGGATACATATGTGCATAAGATAATGCTATATTTATTAATTTATTTATTTGCAGCTATATATTGATGAGATGAATATAAATAGTAATTTGTGTCTTAGTTGAAAGAGGATTATTATCATAGATTATCCTATTTCAATTTGAACTTCTTTAAATCTTCCTATTTATTCTTGGAACTTTTTTCTCACGTCACTGCATTCATGAGCATTCTTTATCTCTGCTAAGCATTTAGGCATTTAGCAAGTGAAATCATCTTTATTGTTCAGGTACACATCGATTTCTTTTCTCTATCGTCTTTCCCTCTTTTTCTTTGTTCTGTTCAGTTATTAGATTGTTCATATCAAATCTTCAATAACCTAGACTTGAAGAGAACATTTAAACAGAGTAACTCAGATTATAAGTGTGCACAAAAAATTTTTTGTCAACGAGCGAAAAATTCTTATTTGTCAGTCTAATCATTTTTTTTTCTTGCCAGGCTTGCAATCTTAATTGATACCAGAGTTTCTGTCCATCCGTTAAAGATCGAAAGTTTCAGGCAATATCACTCTGTCTTTTTTATTTGTTTAGCATATGGCATTCCTCCATCTGACAGAAGCTAGGACCGATAGTTCTTTTCTTTTCTTTTTTCTTTTTTCTTTTTGGTTCTCGATAGTTATATAATGTTACCTTAATGATCGTAATTAATTATATATGTTATAACTCAAAAAGACAATGATATAACATTAATTTGTATTTATTACTCCCATTGGTCCTTAATATAAGACCATTTTAACATAATCAGCGCGGATTAAGAATTGAAATTAAAACTAATTAATTATCTCGATTTCTCTGAAAATCCCAATATTTTTCTAAAACTACCCTTATTTAATCTCTTTCTCTTTCTTTTTGAATACATTAAATAGGAGCATCTTTTGGAAATGTATAATAAATACTATCTCATATATTATAAAGAGTCTTATATTTAAGATTAAAGAAAAAAATTCTATATATAGAACTGGAGGGAGTATGATGATATATATGACATTATCTTCATTAAGTTTTGATTAATTAGAAACTGAGCATTCTTTGTCAAATACAGAAAAGGGCCCCTCTACTTCTCAAGCAATTAAGAATGCCTAATCTATTAACACTTGAAGATTTCAAAGGCAAGAGATTGAATCCAAACTCAACTCCCTTTGAAACTTTGCTATTCGTTCTGGAAGTTGGTCTTCAGAAGTTAAAGGATCAAGAAAATGCTGCGGCTAACTCAGTAAGTGATGAATCGTCTCGTGAAAAACCCCAACCACAAAAGAAGGTGACTCTGAAGAAACCAACAAAAAAATTGAATCGTCTTCTCAGAAAACAACACACTTCAAGCGACATCGAGGGTGATAATTCAAAAAGAAAGTCGTCTGACGCAATGAGCAATGAAGAATGGATAAAGCATCTAAAAAGTAAGAAGAAGAAGCAGCAGCAGCAGCGAGATGAGTCAAATCCACCATTGTCAAGCTTGCCAGAGGAATTCGAAAGAGAAATCACAGAGAAATGCGGTGGATCAAGGCCGAACCAAATCGTTCGTCTCATCCAAAAGACGATATACCGAACAGATGTAAGCAAAAACCACGGCAGACTCTCGATCCCTTGCAGTCAACTAGAGAGTTTTGAATTCTTACAAGACCATGAGATTACCCGCCTTAGGCAAGAAAAAGGCATCAAAGTGTGTTTGATTTATAAAAGACGGAGGACTGATGAGGTGTCTCCTCCTCATCCTCTTATTGAAAATAAGATGGTGGAATTAGGACAGTGGAATCTGCATAAGGATGACTTTCGTAAGGTGAATCCACAATATGTATTGAGGACTGGCTGGAACGAAGTAGTTTCTGACGTCCAACTCAGACAAGGGGACACGATCCAGGTTTGGGCATTTAGAGATATTCACAACCAGCTTTGCATGGCACTCGTCCAACTTGGATGATAAAAGACATTTTTCGCCATTCTTGACTGTATATTTTATAAGATTTATGCATTAGCTTTTTTTTAAATCCATTAATTTGAAACTCGTGATAATTTTAATTTTGGAAACATGTATTAGATGCATTAGTTTTTTCCAATCAGCACGTTGCGCCCTCATGAAAAACATGCATATATAATAATAAGTATTATAAGTAATAAATTGACTTTTTATTTGTTTTAGTCTAACGCAATTGAAATAAAAGTACAATTTAATTCTTGAAAGTATGTGGACTGACTGCTTAAAAAAAAGTAAATTTTAAAGTACTATAATTACAATTATTTTATTCTTCTAAGATTTTTTTAATCAGCAACAAATGAATTTTGTGTATCTGTGTTAAATTTTTCAAGGAATATATAATTTTTCTAAAACTTTTGCAACTTAAAATTATACACGTAAGAAGGTCAGATTGAACACATGTTAAACTATTTTAATCAAATGCAATCTATTAATTAATACAAAGTTTTTATTTAATTGCTCGTTAAAGTCTCGGGTTTGCCGTTTATTTGAAAGTTGAGCTTTTTTTATTTGTATCATAAACTATGAGTTTCTGTTAAAATAAATTATATAATTTTCTTTTATTCTTAAATAAAAATATATTTTATATTTTTTAAAATATATATATAAACACTCTCCAAAATTTGAAAAAAAAAATCTTCACTTTAATTTAATTTTTAAGTACTATGGCTAAAATTATCTTATTCTTGAATATATCTGCTTTATTGAAGCATAAAGTAGAAGAATTGCAATTGCCCTTACATTTAAGATCTTCCTTTGTGTTACCAGTGAGTCCCTGAATCATTGCGGCTTGAAGACCAAACATTTGTGGGACAGCTTTTTTCTGGCTTGCCTATGCTCCAAGAATGGAGCTTAACTAATTATGATTGGAACATTGAGCATTTTAATATAAAAATTCCGACATTAAGGACCTTAATTAACCATTGATAATGATGATGATGATGAATATTTTTTGTTTGTTAGTATTCATTTGTAAAATCACGATTGATTGATGCTATGAATCTTGTATATATATTTGAGTTGCAAAAACTATGAGAGTGTAGAATTTATCCCCATTAACATAGACTCCTCAGTTAAGTCTTGTATTGACGTGGAGGGGTACATACCCGTTGGTAGGCAATAAAACTTTTAAACGAGATTTGCCATGTCAAGTCTAACAAACTCTTAAATAAAGCTATTAGGGTATGTTTTACCAATTCCCTTCTGTAATAATATATATGATATTTATATCTAACTTCCCTAAAAGTGAAACCGGGTCCCTCCCCTTTTAGGATCTCCGGAACGCCTCATGGAAAGGAAACTTCAAGGGGATGTGAGAGACATTTTTAATTTAACTACACAATTTTTAGGTTTACAATAGTTGGCAGTTAAATGTAATGAGAAATTGTTAGGTACTCTTGGAGTACCACCTCACTTATACTCTAACCAATAAAAATGCACCACTTTTAATCCTAGGTGTAATTAATTTTAATTCAAATTATTTTAATAATTTTGAAAAGGTCTATGATCTCTTGAGTTGCTTTTTTCCTTGGTCTCTTCTTGTCGTGGTTGCTTCGGCTCTCTTCTTCAATTTGTCTCAGATCTCCATCGTACCACGTCTTCGACAAAATCAGAACTCACCGTTAATTCCAAAGGAAAAAATTGCTCAATCCACTATTTCTCTACTTTGGTCTTTCAATGTAATTTTTCCAGTAATCTAACGTACAACCCACAAAATAGAATAAGTTTTACTCATCTCTTGATCTAGTCTTAGACCTGAGTGTTGGGACAACAAAGTGGCTGATGGCATATCTCTCATCTCTCTCTCGTCCAGGAATGCCAAACAAAACAAGGCAGAAAAATGTCCTTTAATTAATTTAATTACGAAACAATGTTGGTAATCTAGCTAATAGGTCGTTACTGTTGCAAAATGGCAATCACACCCAAGTCCATTTCGCATGGGGGTGTCACTTGAATCCTTTACCAAAAAGGTTTAGATTGACAAATTTGCGGCCGCTTTCAGATTCATTGAGTTAGCGGGCCTTCAACTTCTAACTTGTCAAGTGGGTCAGTTTTTGGATCCTGAGTTGGCATGATATTGCTAGCCTACTCATCCATCACAAATTATTAAACAGACACCTTAATTTTTGTACCCAAAAAAAAAAAAAAAGAGACGCTTTAGTTTCACCAAATGAAAACTACAAATATATAAATTTGTCCATATGAATTTCACTACAAATAAATATATCATTTTTATTTTATCAAAAGTAAAATAAAATATATATATCATTTTTAATACAAATTTTTCTTGTATTAATACACTTTTTATGTTAATATAATTGTATAATTGTTGTATTTTTGCTTTAGTATTTAATTTTAATAAATTTATTGTTTATATTAATTACTTCTTCTAATCCATATTATATGGTATTTTGTATGACAAATTTCTGATTCAAAATATAAGATATTAGATTTTTTCCTATTTTACCCGTATTTAATTCTTTTATATTCTCATTTTAGATGAAAAAGTGATAATATAGTAAATTTAATAAGGGTAAAATGAAAAATGTATGTATTTTTTTTATGCATTCCATATGCAAAAGTGATTTACTTAATATGCAGTAATTTAAAATAAAATATCTTATAATATGAAGTAGATGGAGTAAATAAGTATTACAATCTAATATTATATTATTCGAAATATTAGCGTTTTAATTCAGCATATATTTTGTCCCCACTTTAGGGGTGTTCACGGGCCGGGCATCAACTCAGCCCGGTGTCCGGCCCGAAACACCCCCAGGCCGAGAAAATTAGCCCGTAGCCCGGCCCGATATGGCCCGATCCTTCACCGGGCCGGGACCGGGTCAATACCGGGCCGGGTTTTGGCCCGGTATAAAAAAATAAAAAATAAATAAATTTATTTATTTTTTTTTTTATAAAAGTATAACTAGTTTCATTTAAAATATATTCTTATAGAAAATAATATTAGGTTAAAAAGTAACATTTATCAAAATTATAAATACTCAACAATTATACATTATTTATTTTATATAATATTAAGTTATGAAATAGATTTAAAATTTGAAATAAAATTAAAAATTGGAATAATAAAATATATCTATTATAATTATAAAATTAATTTATTACATAAGGTATAAGAAAGAAAAATAATTATATAAAATTATTCAATATTTTTAACAAATAAAAAAAATATGAGAAAATTGGAAAATATATATATATACCGGGCCCACTTACTAATTTTTGTGATTGCCACTTTTTTTTACTGTAGACATAAAATTATGTATTTTTTAAATGTTTTTCCTTAACTTTTATTTTTCATTATTTTTAAAAAAATTAAATCCATGTATAATGTACTAGATTGTTTTAATTCATCATTAAATACTATTAATCATCCCTAATTTTTATTTTTAACATATTTTTTAAATTTAAATATGTCAAAAATATAAAAATAATATATTTTATAAAACCTAAATATTCTTTTATTTTACTTTTTTATTTTCTTACCTACTGATTGTAATTTTTTTAATCATGTTTTTATCTTATGGATTAATCTTTTTTTATATAATTAACTGATTGGGTCAAATTTAAATATTATAGGATTTAAATATAATAACTTTCTCAACATAATTTTTTCATCCACAAGATTCTAATGAATACCCTATTTAAGAAGTGTTAAATCTTTTATCATTCAACCTAGTCATTATTAATCTTATCTTATGGATTAATTCTAGTTAGTAATTAAATATGTAAAACTAAAATAAATGTTAATAATATTAAAATTTTAATTTATAAAATTTCAAAAATATATACTTAATTATTGCATATTCAATTAAGAGAATCCCAAGCTAATTTTTCTTAAACATAATCCATTTTTTATTTTCAGTCCTAAGTTTTCATCGATCATTTTATTTTACCTGTTAATATTAATAATATCGTGAAAACGTTTGGCGAATTGCCTCAAATAAATTGAACAAGAGAAGGCTCATCGTCTTAGGGCTCGTTTGGTGTTCAGTTGTTTAAAAATAAGTTTTAATAAAATTAGTTTTGTAGTGTAGTTATAATAAAAATTATTTTTAGACTAACATGTTTATGTTTAGATGATTTATTTAAATATTAATTTTGATAAAACTCATAATTTTTCTCTAAATTGAGTTTAAACTCTATTTTATGATTAATTTAATTTACTTGGACTAAAATTTAATCTGCATTTATCTAATTAAAAATATAATATATCTGATATAATATTTTTTTACAGGTTATAATTCATGAAAAATAAAATTTTAAAGGAATATTTTAGTTATTAGATAGGAGAAATTTTATTTTTTTAATTTTTCTAATTTTTCTCATTTTTACTGATTTATTTTTATTTAATTTTAAAATAAATGTAGATGAAGATAAAGAAATAGAACGGAGGAGAAGCAGGAAATGATCAGCTTCCAGTGAAACATGGTTTTGGGTCCAAAATGATTCTCCAACCAAGAATTAAAAGTGATCCCACACATGTACAAAATATTAAACTGCATTTTTAGCATAAACCCTGATTTCAAAACAGAGCTTTAATCTGTCGGCTCTATTCTGAATTTGGCCAATAGATCATTGTCATCCCCTCTTCTCCTAACCCCCTACCACGACCACGAACAAACCCACCCCTACCCCCACCACCACCACCCACACCCACCGCCGCCCCCGCTCCACCACCCCCCCCGCGCCCCCCCCCCCCCACACAATCAATGGAAGAGCCTTCAACACAAACCAGAGAGCACTTTGGAAGGTTGCAGTATGGGTAATTTCACCCTCACACTCTCTGCAACATTTCGTTTCTTGTTTTAATTTCTGTTTCATTTATCGTTATTTCTTCGCTTTTATGTTCTTCCTCGGCCCTAGATGTGAGCACTACAAGAGACGGTGCAAAATTCGAGCCCCATGCTGTGACCAGATCTTCCCATGTCGTCATTGCCACAACGAGGCCATGGTCTCGTCTCTCTCTTCCTTTCTTACATTTATCAGTTCATCTATATCCTTTTCTTGATTGTGTGCTATCATTCATATCTGAAAATTCATTGTCTCTGCTTCGGTATCTATGTATTAGAAATTTTCACCCTGGTTTATTCCTTTCTTTATTCATGATCTGAAATGAAATATGTTGTGTTTGTGATAAAGAGCTCACTTGCCAACCCCAAAGAGCGTCATGAACTGGTCAGGCGTGATGTTAAGCAAGTAAGAAACTTGCCTTTGCTTCTTTTTCCTTCCCCTTCCTTCGATTATTTACATTTTTCAAACGTTTTATTTGTTATGGGTGTTAATTCTGGTAAAAACATGGTCATGAGTTTGGTTATTTCAGGTTATATGTTCAGTCTGTGATGCTGAGCAGGAGGTAATTGATGTCTTCTTTATCTTGGTTTACCTTGCAGAATTGACTCTAATTGGCTTCTGACTTCTGCTCTATCACTTGATAATTCAGGTAGCCAAAGTGTGTTCTAATTGTGGCGTCAACATGGGAGAATATTATTGTGAGATCTGCAAATTCTATGATGATGATGTAAGATGTTTATTTCAAAGAGTTATGTAGCGTCTAGATGATGTGAACTACACTGGGATTTTACTACTTCATCTTCCGCTTCAACATTTGAATCATTGTTTTTTATTGTTGCAGACAGATAAAGGGCAATTCCATTGTGATGAATGTGGTATTTGCAGGTTAGTAATCGATGAAATGACAAACCCAGTTTAGATTCACCATGATTTGGGTGTACTTTTTCAATCATTTTCTTATGAAATGTTGTACTGTATGTCATAACTAACTTTCTTAATTTTAGGGTTGGTGGTCGCGATAACTTCTTTCATTGTCAGAAATGCGGTGTGCTCTCTTACTGACATTGCACTTACTTGGTTTTTATGCTATATTATTAAATCTTGTGTTGTTCTATATGAGTACAGGATCTTGCTATGCAGTGAGCCTGCAAAACAATCACTCATGTGTAGAGAACTCAATGAAGAGTCACTGCCCTGTCTGCTTTGAGGTTTGTACTTTGCTTCTTTTGGTTGTTCATTTTTCTCAGAACTTTTGTGATTAAATATTTTCTAACAGTATTGTTGTGTTCTCACAGTATCTATTTGATTCAACTAAAGGCACCACAATTATGAGGTGTGGGCATACAATGCATATGGAATGCTTTCAAGAGATGGCAACCCAAGATCAGTTAAGTTCCTTTTCACTGAGTTGTTTTTTATATTTAATGCTCTTAAATAAACACAGTGCATCACTATTGATTTATCGATCAGGTACCGTTGTCCTGTCTGCTTGAAGTCGATATTCAATATGTCAGAGAATTGGAGACTTTTAGATCTGGAGGTGTGCAAACCTTTTATAACCCTTCTTTTTTATCTAAATTTTACTTCTTGTTTAAATTGGACGGACAGTGTTTTCATACATATTTTTCATTGTGATAATATGATATCGTATCCAACTTCCCTAAATGTGAACGAGGTCCCCTTCCTTTCAGGATCTCCTGAACAGAAGGGGATTTAAACCCCCCAAGGACTAGGAAACTTCAAGGGGTGCAAGCATGAAGGATGTGAGAGACATTTTTAATTTAACAATTTTAGGTTTCCAATAGTTGGTAGTTAACTGTAATGTAAGCTAAATTACTTGTAGGGCTGGCGCAACAAGAAGACAAAGAAATACTACATATTTGCTTAATGATATCCCAACATTTTTTAAACAAGGCAAAAGGAATAGGGGTCTCTCTTATTATTCATGCTCCAGCTAGCCCATTTTATTTTCTTAAGAAGGTTTTCTTCTGAACCAATTGATTTGTATTGAGCTTGGAATTTGATAAAAGGTCAAAATAATTCTCCTATGGATATATTTTTTTAAGAAACCATATATTGTCTTTGCAAAAACTTAAAATATTTTTCATCGGTTCGCCATTTTCAAATTATAACTCCTTGATTTTGCCTACATCCACCTTAGCCCATTGATCCTATGCTTTAGCTTCTGGTTGATTCAGACGTTAAAATCATTGTTAAAATAGCCCTCCTAGTCATATGTTCTAAAGCGTCAATCTCTCTCAACGTTAAGATTCAAATATCCAAAAGGACAGCCTTATTCCAATTAATAATTAAGAACCGATTTTTTAATTTCCAACTTGTTGAGTATTCAATACATAACAGAGAAGGTCATTGGACTGTGTACCCCCATGAGGGTCACATAATGATTACTCATTACTGACGATGCTGAAGGATTATAAGTTATTAAGTGGCATCTTCATGTAATGACCAGTCGACATTCTTCCTCAATCCTTTGTTTATTTTTCTCTCCAAATGATTGCCAATGTTCATTACTGCCTTTATGTCTCCCTTGTTTTTCCTTTCATGATTTTGCTAACTATTAGAAGTCTACACGCTGCTGAACATCATGTGATTGCTACTTTGAACTTTGATATGTGCTTTTGACGATTGTTTATGGCCTGGTCTATGATATTGGGGCATTCTATGTTGACGTGTTTATTTTTAATGCTGATAGATTGAAGCTGTTCCGATGCCTCATGAGTATAATATTGAGGTAGTTACTTCTACTTCATTTGTGTTATTCTCTCTTGGCTGATCTTCTAAGAGCACAGCTAGACAAGTTATAAAACCCTGTTTGAATTCTACGTAACTTCATATAATGTTTTCTCGTGTATATTATAACTGCTTTATATCATCATATGTATTTGGAACACTCTTGAGTATATGTGGAAGAGCATATTGTTGGCAAAAAAAAAAAAATGTAGAAGAGCATATTAGTATACTGAAGACTGGAATTCAAGTAAAATGGTGAAATGAAAAGCAAAATGGAAAGTGCAGATGGGGATGATGGTGGAAATTTCTGATTTCTGGGATGTTCTTGTAAGCGAAATTTAACCATTGGGTTGCTTGTTTATCTTACAGGTCTCAATTCTGTGCAATGATTGCAACACCACCGGTGTAGTTTCCTTTCACATTTTAGGTCACAAGTGTAGACACTGCGGTTCATATAACACCCGTAGGATTTCAACGCCTGAACAGCAATGAAGGTTTATGGTTTAGTTACACCAGATTACCGATTCACCTCTTCCTCTTCCCCTTCTTTTTGCTACAAGAAATTCCAATTTGACGTATGGCCTCTTGTTGTATTACTATTTCGAAGAAATTACAAATTATCTTGACTGCAACTAGTCTTAGAGGGATGACAAAGGGGATGATGGCCATCCTCACACCCCCCCCCCCCCAAAAAAAAACGAAAAAAAAAAAGAAAAGAAAGAATCTAGGAGTACCAAGCAAAACAAGGCAGAAAGGTACTCTTTAATATGTTAGTAATCGCATCCAAATCCATTTCACACGGGGGTGTTACGAAAAAGGTTTAGACTTTAGATTGATAGATTTGCAGAAACTGTATTTGGTCGGTTCAGATTCATTGAATTTGCAGGCCTTTAACTTTTAACTTGTAGGCATGATATTGCGAGCCTACTCATCACAAGCCAGCATTTAAAGAAAGGCTTGGTTTTCCGTCAGTATTTATTTATTAAAGTGACGGAGAACTTAGGAAAGTTGGTTTCTCTGGATTTGTGTAGGGCAGAGGATTTTTGGATGGAGCTTATTATATTTAAGAAGATTAAATTAAATGAATGCATGATAAGCGATCAAAGGAATAAAGAGCCAACAATCTTATCTTCACATGAAGCTTGGGAGTGTATCTTGTAATCGGTAAGAAGTCAGAGTCATAAATTTGTCACGTTTTTGTTTGACAGCAACATTTAACTTCACGGTGGGAGTGAAGAGGGGGGCCATGGAAGACTTTGAAGATAATGATTTAGAAGAGGTATGATATCACAAAATCTTGTCGATGACTCACTTTTGGCTGTATCATTTCTTTCTGATTCAGAGTTTCCAGCAAGTCCACCAGAAAAAGCCCCCCTGCCCCACACCCATAAATATCCCCTTTACTACCGATAATGAAATGCTCGTGGTCTCTACTTTTCCTGCATTTGTTATCATTTTATCTAGAAAAATAATATGACGGATAAGAATTTATAATTTATATTATTAATAATTATATATTTTAAAAATTCAAAATTTTCTCGAAGGTTATAAAATTATTAGCAAAAGATTTAACATTTTTTTTTTAAATTATCAATTATATATTAGGGAGCATGAGTGATAAGAATGATAATTTATTTCTATGATTCAAAAAAGTTATAATTTTTAAAATCTTGATTTATTATTGATTTGGATTATAAATACTTAATTGTCATCTATAACATCAGTCCTTAAATAAGTTTTGGTTGTCGCGTACATGCAATTACCTAATGTCCGTTAAAGCTTATTCTTATTTGTTGTCGTTTTGTGCCTTTTTTTAGGTTGAATTTCTCTATGCTTAACAGTTTTGTGGTAAATGGAATCACACAAATCTGTGGGCAAATTAATTAATTCATCATCATTTCCTAATTAAAATAAGTCATCTATACCGACATTCACAAATTATACCATGCCGTCAGAATAGTTGGCCAAAAAAAGAGAGGCTTTCTGTTTTTTTTTTGGTTGGTAAAAACAAGGGAAACCAAGTTCAAAAAGACACTAAGGGTTAAGGCCCCATTAACATCAATACGCACAAGGGATTCCACGAAAGCTGGAACCTCGCCAAGAAGTAACCGAGAGCCCTTAGTTTCCAAAGTCATGCGGGCCGAAGAATCAGCTGGCCGATAAATAAAAACGCTTTCGTATCAACGTTGAGGGAAATATATACTTTTGAGTCCTTTGACCCATTTTTTAAGCTTCGTTTCCCTCCGCATCAACCCTTGGGCTGACTTGTGTATTGTGAAACATGCGCGTTCAACAACAACAATATTAATTTTATTATATTAATGTGGATCGACTATATGAATTATATAACGCCAATAAACTTTATTAAATATTATCTCTTTAGATAAATTATTTATTAAGAGATCATTTCTTATAACTTCTCTTAGTGTTCTTTTTAGTCTTCCTCTAAGTCTTTTAATAGGACTCCAAACCATTTGATCAACTCTTCTCACTGGCTCCTCTTACCTTCTTCTTTGTACATATACAAACCACCTTAAACAATTTTTCACTATTTTCTCTTTGATAGATGCTACTCCAACTTTCCTTTGTATACAATCATTTGGTATTTTATCTAATTTTGTATAACCACACATTCATATCAATATTCTCATTTCTGCTACTCTCATCTTATGCTCTTGTTGTCCTTTTAAAGCCAAACATTCACTACTATATAGCATCATTGGTCTTATAGCTATTCGATAAAATCTCCCTTTAACCTTAGTAGGTAACTTGTAGTCACAAATAACTTCTGATACATTTCTCCATTTTAACCACTCAACTTATATCCTATGCATAACATCCCAATTAATTTTATCATCACTTTGAAAAATTGACCCCAAATATCTGAACTTTAACACTTCTTAAATGGCTTACTCTCTAACTTTTACCTCTAAATCATTTATAACTGACCTCTTGTTAAATTTGCAATGCATATATTCCATCTTACTTCTACTCAAACGGAACCTTTTTAATTTTAAAGTATGTTTTCATAGATCAAGTATAGCATTGGCATCTTTTCTTGAGTTTTCAATTTAAACTATATCATTCAAGAAGAGTATACCTTTTGGAATTTGCTCTTATATATATTATGTTAGAATATTCAAAACCAAATTAAATAAGTATGTATTTATGGAAGATCCTTTATATAAAATTGTGAAGCATGCACGTAATTTGACTAATAAATTTATTTTTTTAAATTCACCAAAAAAAATTCTTTCTTTTGGCCAACGATCTGACTAAATTTCAAACATAATTTTAGTTGAGCCTGCAATATTTTCTTAAGGAATCAGTAAACTGATTTACACTTTTTCCCTTTTAAAAGGAATTTTTTTAACGAACTCTATTTATTTTTAAATCTTTTATGAGTAGTGAAGTGCTTGAGTAATGAATGTATGTTTTCAGGAAATACTGTTACACATTATTATTATTATTATTATTATTATTATTAAAAACATTTATGAGAATATAATATGATAACTTCGAGTTTTCATCATTTGTTAATTTAGTAAATTACAAAGGTGAAGAAAATAGTCAAAGCACCAGCATGACCAGATAAAATGTAGTTGGTTATGTTGGGTGTGCCAAAGAAGTTAAATAAAGAGGAATTGATTATTTTTAAGTTATACTCTGATTCTATATATAGAATCTTTTGTCCTGATATTAAATATAAGACCATTTACAATATACGAGATAATATTTATTATACATTTTTAAAAAATGTCTCTATTTAATGTATTCAAAGAGAAAGAGAAATAAATTAAATAAGGGCAGTTTTAAAAAAATATTGAAATTTTTAGAGAAATTAAAGTAATTAATTAATTTTAATTTCAATTTTTAATCCACAAGAATTCGGTTAAAAAAGACCTTATATTAAAAATAAGATAAGATGAAGTATAATATTGATTTTTTTTTGCCACAATACGTAACATTGATTGTTAATTTTTTATGTAAAATACAAAAACTACGTAATATCTTTTCTCACTCCCTTTCCTTTTTTCAGTTATTATTGCAAATCCTGTCGCAGCTTGTTCTTAGGTTCCTTTTTTTTTTTTTTCCCGAAACGTAAGACACTGAGATGAGACCTACTTTTTTAAGGATAAGTTCCTTAAATAGAAATGAGCAATTTTTTTATAATTAAACTTCTTGCAACAACCCTAAATAGATATTTTTTAAATTTTTTATTTTTAATGGTTTTGACTTTCGACCATCAACTAATATCAAAAGGGAAAAGTGACCATTGATTGGTGAGGTATCCCGTAAAAAGCGAAAAGAATCTTTCCCAATATATGTTTACTTGATTCTAATCTTCGTGTAATTATGCCCAACTTTGCAGTGTGAAAGTGGAATTTAATATTCATTTTTGCGTTAAAAGATCGAAAAACAAAAAATTGATGTATCGTTTTCAAGCGTAGTTCTTGATCGTCAAGAAATGATAACCTCTCGCATTTTCATTCGCTTTTATCCCAAAATTCTCCTTAGCGCAGTTTTAAAGCCATATTTCCAAACCCCGTTTCCTCTTCATAAATCTGAAGCGCTTCTCATTTTCCGAACATCGGAAGATATGGGTGATTCACCCAAGCACCCCCATCCTTCGGATAAAGATGAGGCACCACAAGCTCAAAGGCCGTGTGACTACTGTGGCGACTCCACTGCTCTCCTCTACTGCCGAGCTGATTCTGCGAAGCTCTGTTTCTCTTGTGATCGTGAAGTTCACTCTACCAACCAACTCTTCTCCAAGCACACTCGAGCTCTGCTCTGCGATGCCTGCGACGATTCGCCTGCCACAATTCTCTGTTCTACAGAAAGCTCCGTCTTCTGCCAGAATTGTGACTGGGAACGGCACAACCTTTCGCTGTCGTTGGTGCATGATAGGAGGCCGCTCGAGGGTTTCACTGGGTGTCCTTCCGTGACTGAGTTGTTAACGATTCTGGGTTTTGAAGATTTGGGCAAGAAAGCCCTGTTTTCGGCTGAGGATTGCGTCGGTGGTGGTGATGGGTTTGTGGGATCTGAGCTTGAGGAGGGCCTTTCTGATTTGTTGGTATGGGATGCTCCAGCTGTTGTGAGCCTTGACGATTTGATAACTTCTACGAGTTCGTCTCATAATTATCAGGCCATGGAGGTTCCTCCTCTACCTAAGGTACCCCTTAACCTAAATTTTCCTAAGTTCAATTTTTAGATTAATTTCATCATAGGTCCAAGTGCAAATCACTGCTGTTCTTTTGTTTTGGAATGTTCGTTAAGCATTCTGAGTAAGTAGTACTGCCAGCTAATTAGGTCGGTGTGGACATTGCTTGTTCATTATGCTGAGTAATATGCCTTTAGTTGGGTTGTAGGAGCCTCCTAGACTCTTTGAATGCTTAGCAAACATTGAAAATCTCTGTATTATTACAATTTTGACTTGTTCAGGATATTGTTATTGAATCAGAACCGAAAGGCTGCTTGTGGGCAACACAAGGAAGAAATCATGGGTCAGCTTCGTGAGCTTGCAAAGTCGGAGCCCGACTTGAATTTTGGAGATGTAGACACTAAACGACTGAGCACCAGGCAGCCCTCAGTCCCTGAACAGTATTTGCAGTCAGCAAGTCTGTCCACAGGTTTTGAACTTGACTTCGAGGCGGATACTTTTCCGTCGTGTGAGGTGAAGCTTCTATTCTTCTGGTCTTTATCCTCACAATGAGTATATTAGTTGACTCTGAAAACTTCATATGACTTTAGTAACACAGCCAATATAAAAATTATAGAAAGCATAAGGAAAAACGAAACAAATTGGAAATACAGAAATGATCTCAACTCATGAAAATCAATTCCGACTAGCAACTTCCATACTCAGCGCCTCCCCTTGCCTCCTTTACACATGCATTATGCAATGTATGACTTGCCTTTATATCTTCTGGATGCATTTCTATGTGTTGTTTTTTATTGTGTTGTTCTTATCGTGTCTATTATATGGGTATTGAGCAACAAACTTGATTTCTGATTTGTCATTTGAGACTAGAAAACCACTGAAGCATACATGAGATTCTGCTTTAACATGTCCTGCTCTGTCATAGTATAGGATCCTGATTGACTCTGGATTGTTTTTCGTTTAGCTAGATTCCCTGATTTTGAACCAGTAAATGTTGCTTTTTTAATTATGTGTATGACATTCCCGCAAAATTTTGCATGATGCATGCAGACAAGTGCTTTTGAGTGGCCTAGAGATAGGAGTGAGACTGGAAATCAAGTTGTTCCTCCTACCACATCGTTGAAAACTTATGAAGAGGAAGTCCATGACTCACATTCAATTTCCGCCATCTGTGGGAATCATACCTATGGTAACAATGGTAGACTACTGCCAGACTCTTTTAGCTCCGAAAACTTATCGACCACTCCGAAAGTTGCTCCCTATGAGCTGACAAGTCAAGAACGAGACTCTGCATTGTTACGTTACAAGGAGAAGAAGAAAACAAGAAGGTACTGTGGAATCCTTTGCTTTAATATGCATGAATCCAGGCTTAAAAATATTCTAATGTTTTAAAAAAATGTCATTTGACTCCTCAAATTGACACCCTTTACGTGGAACATAACAGATATGACAAGCACATAAGGTATGAATCAAGAAAAGTTCGGGCAGAAAGCAGGACAAGAGTTAAGGGTCGTTTTGCTAAGATGGAACACTGAAGTTATATATGGTATAACGTCAGAACTGCCATGCTCATACAAGATTATTTTTTATTTATTTCTACGAGCTCTTTTGTGTATAGTGTACTTGTACTTTATTTTGCCTGTAATAATTTCTTGGAGCTAAAGCTTAGGTATCACTTGGAGCTATTCTAGCAATACATAAAATGACAGTTACAGTTTTTCCATGTAATGATAGTATGTGGAGCTAAAGCTCAGTTTTTTAAGGACGTGATTTATAATCTGGATGCATCTTGTCATAATCTAACTTCTGATTCCCCCCGAAAAAAAAATCTACCAGTAAAAAACAGAAAAAAGGTGAAAGAAATGTTATTGATTATCCTATCTACTGACATGAGATCCTCTTTTGATTCGTAAATAGTTCACGCACATGTATAGGATGGTAATACATACAAAACCCCTTGGATTGGAGATTCAGAATTTTTTTTTTTTTAAATAAGAAGACTTTTACCTATTTGATCCTGTTAAAGTGGGTTTTCCTTTACCTTTCTTGTCATCTCAACCTTATTTTTGTGGCCGGTAAATTCAATTGAAACTTGTTTGTTAATATATTATCTCTGACGTGGTTTTACCAGACAATATTTTGGAGTCTTTCACCTCCATGAATTGCATGTGCTCTGGTTAATGTGAAAGAAGTATTATTGCTGGTTCAAGAGGGCAAATGGACGATTTCTGGCTTGAACCCCTATTTCCATCGTACTTGAATTTTGATACAGGATCCCTATATCTTTTAAAATACCTTCCATAGAGAAACTATGCCCAGTTGATTTTTGACTTTGGACACAACCAGAAATTCCTATTGATGACGATCCAGGTATGCAAATAGCTAACACAAGACACAATGGTGACGAAGCCCTATTACTTTCTAATTTTGTAGACTTTTGTGTAATATGCAAATTAACACTCAGAATCCCGTATTATGCTCTTGCTAAAATTAGAAGAAACAATAGAAGAAATAGGTTTGCACTTGATTTGAGTTCCATTATTCATTTTGTATAGGAATTTACTAATAACGTTGGCTGCTTTACTGTCTTATGACCAGATTCTTAGGGTTTCTGCTAAGCTAAACCAATAATATTCTAGAGTGGATTTCTCTGAAGCTAGCCAGCTAAGTAGTTACCCATGAGTTTGGAATAAGAAAGAGGCAGAGAAAAGTCAAGGACGTTGACTTGACCAATTGTGTTGGGGTCCATGAGACTGATTAGTGCAACCAAAAATGGTTGCTATTTGTGGAGGAGGCCCCTATAGGACCTAGCGAAATATTAACGTTAGGATGGATGTTGTATACGACTTGTTCAACAGTAGTCACTGTGTCACCCTAGTTCCCATATTGTTGCTTTCAAATATCCTGTGAGGGCCACAATGGTGTCCTTATTCCAGCAAACCTATTTGATCTAGTTTGGATTCTTGCCGTTTGCCGGGGCCTTTAATTTACTTTCCAAGTCCAAACCTGGTTTTAGGGTTTGGATACCTCATGCATACGTGGAAAATCAGTCCCATGACGCCATATTTTCTTACTTGTTCAGAATCACATTTAACATTACTGAACAACCTTTTCTTCTTTCTTAGTAATTATGATTTTACTACACTAACCTACACGCAACGTGAGGTGTAACAATTCATGGATCATGAACCATCCATTCAGAAAAAATTAAATAGACACACACACACACACGGATATATATATATATATATATATATTCAACAAAACGTATTGCCACTGCACCTAATTAAATAGACCTAGCTACCATCTGGTCTGAAATTTTACTACAAAGCAAAAGCATTAACTAAGCGCATAACAACAATATAGCATCATCTTCAAAGCCAGAGAGAAACAGTTAGGGTTGCCTGGAAGAAAAAACACAAGGGGGCTTCAATGGCTGGCTAGTTGAGCCTGAAAACAGAGAGCGCAACCAGCCAGAGAAACGCCGTAGAGCCAATGAGAGAGAGGACAATGGCGGTGGTAATGTGTCGACAATAGGCGTCGAAGACATTGCAAACCTTCATCCACTGCACGTGCGTGTTCCCCTTCTGTCCGATCACTCCTATTGCGGCCGCAGCTCCGTTGGCAGAAAACAGCAGCGCCATTATCACCAGGTCCCATACTGTCACCACCAACCTTAGTCTAACGTTGTTTCCATAGTTGCTTCTTCTCGCCACCTCCTTTATCACCAGAGAAGCTGTCCCGTAGGCGCATGCTATAGCATTCGCCACCAGAAAGTACCTTGTATCCAATAACACATAACATTAGTATGACTGATAAGTTCATACATGGTGTGGGAGTGGGAGCTTACAGAGACAAAAACAAGCTAAAAATCCTTTGGTTGATGAGAAATGAATCATTGTATTCATTTTTGCAGAGAATTAGTCCAAGAAAGAGGCAAGAATCGAACTTACACAAAAGCAGACATGTATTTCCAGTGGGCGGTGGCTTGGAAGTGCATGCCAGCGTAGATGGAAATGGACTTAGTCTCTTTGTCGACGCCCATGATGACGGTGGCGACGAGAGTGAGTGCGACGGCAAGAAATCGAAGCAACACATCGTAAGGTCTGACCCTGGTTGGATTAGTCTCCACAGCCTTCCCATCGACGACGCCATCTACGGTGGGCTTGTCGAGGCTTCCCATGTCGTGATTGTTGCGTAGTGAGTTGTTCGAGAGAAGAAAGATATGAGAAAGAGAGAAAAGGGAAGGGAGTGCATATATAGTAAGGATGGATGCAGAGGGCGGCCGTGGTGGTGTGGGTGATGAAGCAACGTTTGAATGAGAAAGGTGGGGAGGTTGGATTCGCATTCAAGCCCCATCGTACGGCCTTTATTTAATTCATTGAGCTATCCCCACTCAATGCTCTGCCTCTGCTTCACTTTTGATTTTGTCAGACCGTACTTTTTTATCCTTGTCATCAAGCTTGAACTTTGCTTTTATTTTTTCTTTCTCTTCATTTAAATTAATGTATATTATACTATTTTTATTTCATCGATTGAGAGATCAGGTCACATTGCAATTGTAACTTGGGACGATAGATAAATATTCTCACTTGACTGTGACAAGCCTGTTGCTCTTAACTCTTTGAGCGCCAAAGACACGTTCGCTTCCACCAAGACCAAGGTGTACAATTGATACAGTTTTTCCCTGAGATAGGTCATTAGGCTTGAATCGAGGCAATGCATTGTTATATATATGACATAATCCATTTTTGCATTTACTCACTATGGCAAAAATTCGTACCTTGTACGCCGTGTGGTCCTCCAATTTGAAAGTTGGAGGTGGATAATTTGATCCAGCCCATTTCTCTTGACCTTTTTGTCATCTAAAGCCTTTTTCCCCCCTAATCTTCGACCCAATCCTCTGGTATAAAAAGACCCAACCCAAAACCAGTTGCATAGTACTGGACCATAATCTCTTGTGAATACCATATTTGTCATGCACAACTCGTAATCAAACATTTCTACTCAAAAAAACTCCTAATGAAACATAAGTGCCTTTACAAGCCCACAAATTGAGTGCCATTAACCGTTGACCTAAACGAAGTGTTTTGCACCCAAAAACTTTTACCAAAACAAAACTAGTCTTGCAGGTGCCAACAACACCTTAACTAATAATAATGAATAAAAAAAAGAAGGAAGGTAACTAATGATGGTTGGGTCTAATGGCATATGATTCAACAATTTTTAAGTAAGGTCTCAAATTTTGAGTCATGTAAATGGAACATCTAAATAGGATGTGATTATTGATTTGTGAAATATTTCTTCTTTTTCCAACTGATTTTCTTCCATTAAGTTAGTTAGATTCCGGCATTATATATCATTTTATTAAAAAAGTTATTAATATTGAATCTTACAGTCAAGCATGAGATGAAAATAGAAGGGCAAGCAAAGGTAGAAAAAGACTTACTCACTCAACTGAGTCCTACTCATCCTTTTTTTCAGTAAGGAAAAATGTAAAATCCAAATTTTATTTTATATGTTTTAAATCAAAGTATAAAAAAATCCATTTCCTTCGAAACGAAATCACCAGAAGGGGAATGTCAACGGTAACGTAGGCCCAAATATAATGCTTGGGCCAAGGCCTTCAAAAGAAGCCTGAGCCTGACATGATCTTCTCTGCCATGCACCGACACTATTCCACCTTTCCGTCCTCCATTTCACCATTTCTTGACCAAAATCACATGTAAAGAAGTTAGTTATTTGGTGGTAAAAAGGGGATTTTAGAAAGGTTAAATATGGAGAACTTCATCCAAGTCATAATCGATGAGAAAGATAAAGGCGGTGATGATTGATGATGAAGAAGAAGAACATGGCGCTGTTGGATTGGAATTGGAAGAGTTATCTTTTGCTCAAAGCCTGCACCAATGCGAAACCAGGGACAGTCCTAATCCCAGACCCCATCTCTCTTAAAGTGTGCAGCTTTCTCTTTTAACTCCTTCACTTCCTCCAACTACCTTCAACCATTCACCCATCTTTTATTTTATATTTATTTTTTTTCTTCTTCCGTGTCTAATTCAGCTTGTTTTGGATTTCCTGGTGTCTGGAGCAAATGAAATATTTGGATTTATGACTTATTTATGTGAGGGACTGGCAGAGTTAGAAAATGTTAGGAATTAGGAATTGTCAGGCGCTGGGTGATTAAATGAAATGATTGGGTGGAAATCACAGCTTATTTCTTAACTTAGTGTAGCCTAGTTAAGTATTATAGTATATCATTCTTTTCTAGGACAACTATATCACGCAACTTAAGTATGCAAAAAATTAGTTTAGTAATATTTGATGGTAACTCTTGGAAATCCCCTTTATAGTAAGGCTATTGTAAATTTTATAAGCGTATGGTTGTGGTTTGGATTTAATTTTTCCCTTCCTTTTTACTTCAACAGCTAACTGATATTATAACATCAATGACCATGTTAACGGATGGGGTCCGCATACTGCATAGGTTGGCCAAGCCAGATTCCAGAGATCAAGTTGGGTTGTGAACTGGGGTTTCTCAGGGTTAGTTTACAATAGTTACTACACACACACACATGTATGTATATATGTATATCAAATATTTCATATATATATATATATATATTAGCAAGAGTAATTACTGCTCACAGACCTTTGAATACGTGCATGACTGTTGGCCTTATTATCTTGGATCTAATTCACTTGTTCTTGTCAGTATAATGGATTATTGCGGCGATCAACCTCAGTATTGAATACTGTGGCGACAAGGAATGTTGAATTGCAGGCCCACATTATGATTCTACATTTTTTCAATATTGATTGAGATTTAATTCGTTTGTACCTCCTCCTTTCTACTAACCTCCTTAAAAATGACTTCTGAGGTTAATGGTGAACGATCTGAACCCTTGCTCTTATTATATATGAATATCTCCTTAAGAATCATCATACAGACTAGGATCTGACAATTTGTCTTATTTAGTTAACTAGAGTTCCTTAAATCAAGTGGATGATAATAAACCATGATGATGATGGACATGTTGAAACTTTTCTGTCAGACAAAACGCTATGAATGTGAAGAACTCATGAAACTTTTTGAAGCATAAAAATCAGTAAGACGATCTTTCCAGGGCCCAAATGCTGATTGAGGTTTAAGATCTCATGGCGCATTTTTTTTCCTGTTAATATTTATTTAGCTGTTGGCGGTGGCATTTTTGTTAGGTTAAGACCTAGCTACTATGACTTGGTGTATATCATCTTTCAGAATCCATGAATCATACACTATCTTGCTTTGGAATAAATTCAAAGTTCTTTCACTTGATGAGAGTTTAATCTGTACTGCTTTAAAAGAAATAATCGATTGCTTATCTTTGAATTACTGATTGCTCTTGTGTTCTCGACCCCTTTATAACATGCAAATGATTTTGTACTACTTATAAAATACTGCCGTGTTTATTTAAATATAAGGCCAAATTTTTCTCTTTTCATTTTCCTTTTTGTGGGTTGTTGTAGAATAATTATGAAACCTGGCTGGATGACAAGGACGTGAGCAAGAACAGGAAGAACGAGAGTAGTGGCCTTTGTTTGGAAGAAAGAATCATGCAAAAAGAAGGATGAAGAGAAGAAAATTAAGGCAGGAAAGGGGGGAAAAAAACTGAAGCTCCGAGAAAGGCTGAGGGAGACGATGCTTACTAAGTCGCTGGCAGGGTAGCCTGTAATAAAGTACAGAATAGATCATCTTTGAAGACGATTCAGGGTTCAATTACAGACACAGCTGCCCTTTTGTTTTTCATCCTCATGCTATCTTTCTCTTCCAAATCTACGGTTGATATAATATATATATATATATATATTTAAATGAATATATATATATATCCAGTGTTGGAACAGCTACTGAGGCAACCACACACTTGTTAAACATTGTAAGTGTTATACAGCTGTAATTTTTCACAATTTCATTCGACAATAAAATAATCAGTTTGAACAAGGTCAGACCTCTATCGAAGTTCATACAACTATAGATGGCACTACTTTAACCAAGCTAACGTGGGTGATGATTCCTATAAGTGAAACAATGTAAACACACTAGTGTTGGAATGAATAGCTAGAATAAGTCTGTTTGCAAGAAGTGAAATTTAAATCACCACGGCTGCAAATTTGAGAAGCATAACGGTGATTTAGTTCGCTAATTAGTTAACAATTTGAGTCATAAAATTAGCAAATCATCAAGGCGTGTATAAACAAAAAGCTCATACGAAATTTGAGAAGCTTTACGAGGTTAGGTTCAGCCTTCAAACATTACGAACTAAAATGAAATTATTTCCAACCAGCACTTTTAACGCTACTTTCATTCATGGCTAGAATAAGCCCTTTTACTGTATGAACAGAGGAAACAAACAGAAGGAAGCACAAACAAGAAAAAGGCATGAGAGAAGAAGTTTAAGCAAGCAAATAATTCTTACAAACCCAATAAAAAAGTGAAGTAAGAGGACCTGGAGCTTAAACCCCAAGTGGTGACGAGCCAGTCAAGAAAATTGTTAAGGGAAGCGGCGATGCAGAGCCACAACACGTCGCCTGGGCGGTGGGACACAGATGAGCATAAGAACGAGAGCTATGACCAAAGCCATGAGTAGTCCCTGAAGATCAATTCCCCCAGCTTCATTTAATTCTGTGCAGATCACCTTCCCCATTGCTGAAGGCCTTGTATCAGTGCGTAAAGAGAGGGGGGTAGAATTCTCAAATAGCACAGATATTTGAGAATTTTCCTAAAGAGAAAAAATTAGTCAATTAGCTTTCATACAAGTCATCATGGCCATTAAGACAATTCCACCACGACCAGTTTTGAAGCTTCTCAGGGGCTGCATACTTTTCCAAACGTTGTCACTATTGGGATGTTGACCTAATTGGACAAGAAATGAAACAGAAGGATAGCACTTCTCACCATAAGTCTAGTGTATATGTTACTTGGAAGTTTACATACATTGAACGATGGAATCGTGGAGGCCAGGCCTTGTCTATTCTTCAAGGTAGTATGAGCCGAACTGTTCACCAGCCAACTCTCTCCCGGCTTCTACTTGGGCTTCGTGCACAGCTCTAATTTTTTTTCGTTCATTTGGTTTTTTTCTTGTTCACTTGGCATTTTTTTCTTTTTTCGCTGTCCTCAGTTCATCTTCACTACTGTGGGAGAGAAGTCTCTTCAGTGGGCCCCAATTTTTTTTTTTATTTTCCCATTATTTCATTATGTTATAATGTTTATATATTACTATTTATAATTTTTTTGTTCAGTCGGAATTTTTTTGCCCCTACTAAATATTCCCTCGTATTGCTGCAAGAAATATGAGGGAATTTTTATTTCATTCTGTTGGAATTTTTATTGTCCCATTATTTCATTATAATGTTTATATATTACTATATGAAATTTGTTTACCTCGTTTTTTGCAGGAAATATTATTATGGTAATTTTTATTAGTAATTGTATCTCTTTTTAATATTGTTATAGTTAATTTTTATACTAATTTAGAATTAGCATAATAAGGAAATTTTATTTTCCCATTATTTCATTATAATGTTTATTATATATTACTATATGAAAATTTTTTGCCTCTGTTTTTTACAAAAAATATTATTATGTTAATTCTTATTAGTAATTGTATCTCTTCTTAATATTGTTACAGTTAATTTTTATACTAATTTAGAATTAGCATAATAAGGAATTTTTATTTTCCCATTATTTCATTATAACTAGATTTTTTCCCCGGCCAATGTGCAGAGATATTTTTATTTAATTTTAAAAATAAGACATTAAATTCAATCATGTTAAGTTTGTAATTTAAAATAATCCTGGACCTGCCACATCTTTACATTTAGTAGTATATGACGAATTGAGAAAAATCTATTTTGAGCTCTAAAAGGAAAAAAAAGAAAAAGTAACAAACATGTGTCAGGCACAATGTAATGCTCTTGATTTTTTTTTTCCCTTTCTATTTGTGTCTTTTTATGATAATTATGCGTACAATGTTGACTAAGCTTAGTTTTGAATTGTAGCAAAGAGAATGATTGTTGGATATAGCGAATTAAAAAGAGTTAAAAGAGGAATGAACATCCTACTCCAGTGAAGTTTATAAAAATTATCATGAAGATGTGGTTGTGCTTCCTAATGAAATATTGCTGAAAAATTCTATTTCGTTATGTAATTTTGTCTTCTACATTATTATGAAGCTAGAATTTTTGTGTTCAGTAGCAAACAAACATCCTCCAACAAACTGAACACCTATATGCCCCCCAAATTTGTGTTAAGAACGGCCAAACACTGAAGAGGTGAGAGTTGAAAGAAGCAAGAATCCCACTTCGTATGGTGAAACTTCTTGGCTAAGCAAAAGTTGAGGTTGATTGGAAATCATTTTATAACCACTTGCAACATTATAATTTCTATTCTTACTGAACATCCAAATCAAAGAATCTTTGAAATTAGAAGTAAAACAAAAGGAATTCTAGCGATTGAATCAGCCACTTGATTCAAATAGAGAGGAAATATATTGCCTTTTAAAGTATTATTAAGATGATACAATCAACTTTAGCATTCCACAAACTCGAACTTAAATAATCAAACTCTAAATTAATTAAAGAGGAAATATATTGCTTTTTAATATTATATGTAAGCATGACATGTTAGGCTTAAAATATAAGCACAAACTTTTGGAGTTGATAATCATAATTAAATCCCTTGTCTTCCTATTTTCCAGCAATGAAATTGCCGGGGAAACATTAGATTGCATTGTTTTTATGGCATTAGGAGCATATTGTTGTAAAGCAAAGGGAGCAACTGCCTGGAATTGATACTACAAGAAGCCAAGGACAATGTTTTGTGACTCTTCAACTAAGCTAATTGTTGCTTTAAAAGTGCTTTCATTTGCTAGCATATTCAATATAAAAATTAAAATTATGATATAAGTATGCTAAAGATATAATCAAACTACTAAATTTGTTTAGCTTCATTGTGCTCTATAATTTATTGAGGCAAAAAATGAAAGAGCAAAATTAACTGGACCTATTTTATTTGTGTCTAGGTTAGCAAGTCAGAATTTAAGTTATACTTCCTCCCATACACATTATAAAGTATTTTATATCAATTATACACATATTAAAAAAATTGTTTTTTTTACCTAAAATTAATATAAAAAGTACCAACATTTCTCATTTTACCCCAATTGTTTCAAACATCTTACAACTACATGATATTGACAAATCGGTGGGATTGAAAGGTACTACCCATTCACCATTCTCTTCAATCATGGTAACAATGAATTCACGAGTTGCTCTTAATCCCATCTGATGACTCATTGACTTTTCTCTCTATTGCACAAGCTACTCCATGTAAATCAAACTATTCTTGAAACATAGCAAATGCAGGGGCTGTGTAAATTTGTACAAGTTGTTGCACCATGGGAGAACTTTGCATGATCAATATAGGATTCTTATCACGGGCATTGAATTCATGTTCATGCTCATGGTATCTCTTCTTCTCCAAAACTCATTCAAAATGAATAAAAAATTGGTTGATATCCAAGCCCGGTCTAGTGCAACACTTAATATCAGAATTAGCGCTTTCACTCAATTGTGTAGTTCGCACCCCAAATGTGAATGCATGCTTCATGTAACACCAAGCCTACTTTTCCTTTACTTTATATATTGACGAAACCCAATTATTTTCCTCCACACCATAAGTGGATATTAAGTGCCTCAATTCTTCCCTAAATTGCATGTCTTCCTTATACTCGTACACACACTTCCTAAGACCTATTAAAAATCGAGTCCCATCATCATTCATCAAGTTATTGAGATGCTTGATCCCATTTTCCATGAGTTGCCAAGTACATAATTTGTGTTTTGTATCCGGCATCACCTCATGCAATGCTCTTGCCATGGTTGCATCTTGGTCGAAAAACATGGTATGTGGCCTTCTTTGTTTATGAGCTTCTAAAAAGGTTTCCAATAGCCACTTAAAAGACTCAGAGTCTCATCGTACAACAGTGCATCACCAAAAATTACTAATCCTTTGTAGTGATTGAATCCTAAGAAAATAGCAAGTGGTCTATTATTATGATTTGTACTATAAGTGGTGTCCATTGAAACCACATCACCAAAGTATGCATAATCAATTAGCATCCCTGCATCGGCCCAAAAAACATTAGGAATCTACTCTTCTGTGTCTGGCTAATAATCATAAAAGAATGATGGGTTTTTATGTGTTTGTTCTCGAAAGTATCTCAACAAACAACCAGCTTCAACATATTTCATACTTTTTTGGCCTTTTAGTTCTCAAATAATTCTTTACATCTAACCGTGTATATCCAAGACTAGCTCTTCCTCCCACATGCCTTACCATCAGTTCAAATGAGTCTTTTTGTTGCAATCCAGAATCTTCTGCCAACTCAAGCTCTTGAGCTTGCACTTTCATTATTTTACGTTAGGAGGCAAGCATGTGAACTGTTTCCGTAAGATGTAATGGGTGATTATGATCCTCAATGAATAGATAGACTTTATATTTTGGACCATTATCAACTCATTCAACCCCCATTCTTGCTTTACAATTAGTTTGAGTTTCAAGTCTAAAAGTACTACGACCCACTTCCTTATTATTTTGTCTATGTAACCCCTCTTTGCAACAAGCATATCTATATGACAATATGGAGCCATATTTCTTACTCTTCATAAAATTATATTTTCTCACTCAAAATCCAACTCTCCCTCTATAGTCAGTCCAATATTCCCATGCTTCATCTAGATTATCAAATTCCATCCCTAGTTTGGGAGTCAATTCATTAACCTGATACCTGATAAATGAGCAAATACATAAAGAACTTATCAATATATAAATAAGTTAATGTTTTGAAAAATGCCTAGAGCATTGAAAAAATTTTACCTTTCCATCATAGAATGTATTTTAAACTCTTCCTTATAAATAACCCCTTCAATCAAGTTTTATTTGAAGTTCAGGTTCTTCAAATAAACAACCATTATCTGGAAAAAAAAAAGAAGGAAAGGAAAAAACAGAACAAATATGAAGAATAAGAAGAACGCGTGGGATGGAGCAAAAATCAACAACGAAGACAGCACGGACCACAAATGAAGACAGCACAGTGCATGGAGACAAAGAAAACACTGGACAACATGATTATAGTATAACCAAGAAGATGATGTTTAATGTCGCTTCAAAACTTTCATTTTTTATTCTCTCCAATCAATTGTATATATTTCAATTTATTAGAATTAAAAAAAAAACTCCACAAAACTTACCTCCCTTAGCAGATGGTGAAAGAACATTTTCCCTCCGAGTTATCGAGTTGAGGTAGTCACTGAAAATGAAGAAGATGACATTGTGGAGGTAGCTAAAAATTGAGACTTGAATTCATTTTAAAAAGTGACAAGTTACGGTTATTTTAGATGATTATACATATATTAAAACTAAAAAATATTAATATATATATATAAATGAAATAAAATTAAAGTTGGAATGTCCAATTTTAATATCAGTCCATGTAAAAAAGGAGCATCCCAACATTAAATTCATTTTTCAATTGGTTCTTCTCAGTATGTTATGAAAAAAAAGAAATCAAGAGCACGATTCATGTTTTTAGAATAAGTTTTTTTTTATTTTTAAAAATAAAAAAATAAAAAAAAATTGTTTAACAAACCTGTTTTTTATAAAATATTCTGAAAAATAGAAAAATAAAAGAAAAGAAAATTTAGAACATATTTAAGGTATTTTGGATTTTTTGTGATGTAAACACAAGAAAATGTGAAAAATACCTACCTCATTAATGACAAAGTTATAAATTTTGAATAACATATTTAACATTTGCCAGTTATGATTTTGGAAATAATTATTCAAACAGATTTTTTTATTTTTTTATTTTCAAAACTTATTCTGAAAAACGATTCTACAAAACTATTTTGAGAATATAAAAACAATATACACATTCAAACAAGCCCCAAGTTTCTCTTTTTTAGGAAAATAAAAATATATTTTTTTGAGAACAATAAGCAAAATGTGTCTAAATTTTGTATATTAATATATTTATAATAATTTTTTTATTTTATATCAATATGGTTGAGTTAAGTGAAAATGGCTCAATTCTTTTAAAATAAAGTTAAGAGTTTGAACCATGTTGAGAGAGCTACCCTAATTAAACCTAATAATATTTGAATATAATCCAATAATATTAGATATTAGATGGTTATATAAAAAATAATTTACTTTTATTTTTTACAAATAATTTTTTATTTTTATAATTAATGGTTATGTAAAGTGTTAATAATTTTTTTTAGGTAGGAGGTAAAATATATATATATTTATTTATTGATAGAAAAGTGGTGTGCTTCACGATACTGATTTACTGTGTAAAAAGAAAATAAAGAAAAGAAAAAAAAAAGAACGCATGGCAAGGCAAAGAAATCAATAAAAAAAGAAATGTAAGCAGTGCACCTCTTCAACGAAGTGCACCGGATCCGGTCCCGTGCTTCGTGGGTACGTCGGATTACTTGCAGAATGTTTTTCCTCCCATTTTTCCTCAAATTTAATATTAGATTTCTCATGAATTTTAAACTATTCCCTCTACTCTTTAAATTTCAAAATTCCCAAAATTCCAGCCCTTTTTATCATTTACTCTCCGTTCAAAATTCCCTCTTCCCCTCAGTCACATCATCTCCTTTCTTATGCGCTAGGAGCGGTGCCAATGGGGGAATGAAAAGAAGGGCGAAGCCAAGTGGAGGGGTAGCAAGGCAGAGGGCGAGCCATGGAAGAGCCAAAAGAAGAACTCCCACTCAAAAGTTGAAACTCTCAAATGCATATCTTTCAACGGTGGTCATTATTGGAGGATTTGGGCGGTAATTAATTGCGGTTGCTTTTTCTTATCCAACGGAGACAGGTTCACCAGCAACCATCTGATCCAATTGTATGAATTTATTTATTTTTTTCTTCTTCTTGTCTTTCTTTATTGTCTTCATTTTTTCTTTTGCAGATTCTCTCTAGAAGAGTTAAGCTGTTGCGGATTTCCTAGCTAAAGACTTCAACTCTGGTGGCTGCCAGGCAATCGAGAGGAGACAACGTTGTTGAAGCATAACAATAAATCTCCAGAAAGCTTTATCTTCTCTCCGATTGTGGACATGAACACTCCTATTTTTGGTAATTGCTTATTAACATAGATCTCGTAAATGTCTTTTCTATTTAATTTGTTATGATGGAGAAGAACACTGTTCTTGCAATCTCTGTGCAAATTAAGCTAAGTAGAGAGAATCTCCTGTCTTTCTGTAGTTTTTTTTTTTTTTTTGTGAAGTGGCAGTCAACACTCTTCAGCCCACAGTCATTTTCACCGAAGGGAACATTTGATCTCCTACGCTTATTCATACTTGCCTATATACAATGAGTCTCTTTCATGGAAATATGTTAGGTTAATTATCCTTCTTACTTACAAGGAGTATGTCACAATTTATATATTTCTGGGTCTAGAGTATGATTCAAGAAAACAGGATGTAGAACTGTATTAAGATCATGGAAGATGTTAGCATTGTTCCACAGCCAGCAGGTGATAAATACTCCTAACAAATGGGTTTACTTTAAGTTCAATATCAGTTAGAACGGTACATTTTCTGTCTAACTATTCCTTGAAGCTAATTATTTATTTCTGGGCAATATTGTACATACAGGGAAGGGTGATATGGTGATGAATGTGATGGAACATCCTGGTGGAGGATTTTCTGCTGGTGGCGGAATATGGAGTGGGCGAGTGATACTAATATAAAGCATACATTAATGGAGCTTATGTATTCTAAATTACTAATTTTACAGGATTACAAGTCGTCCCATGTCAGGACTAAATCGAAGGTTAGCTTAGAGGCTTCATTACATCATGCTACTGTTAAATTATCAGTGAATGATTTACCCTCCAGCATCCTTTTCTTTCCTTCTATGTTATTGTTAACCTGTGATCCAGGGTTACTTCCCTGCAATTGAAGATGTTTTAATGCTGACTTGTCTTGGTCTTTTTACCCCATGTACTGCTTAACGACATTGATAGCTGTATGTACAAGCCACATGGAGTTGTAAGCTTAAAACCTTCCAATATATGTTTTCACGTAAAATATAATGAGCTTTTCTTCAAATGAACACCGAAATCTTAGTTGGAAAATATTTGACAACTTTTTATAATGTTCTGAGCATTGGTTTGATTAGAAAAGATTTATAGTAATATGTATGGCTGGTATACTAAATCATATTCCATTGCAGCTTTGGCCTATTCTCATAGGAATGGTTTTGTATGAAACCAGAATTAAAGTTGATAAGACAATAAATGGGTTAAAAAAATCAAGGAACAACAGAAAATGCCATGGTATAAAAAATTTTGAATACTTTAACTAAAGGAAGTGGCTTCATAGACTACTAATTGCGCAAAAATTAATACTAGAAATCAATAGCAATGGTCTGGCCAAAAGAAAAATCAATAGCAACGGGTTTCAATGGAAACTATAGTGATGTTATAGTTATTCTAATTAACTGGATGTCTGCTGTTGTTACTTGTTTCAGTTGTTAAACAATAAATTTGGTGAGGTTATTTTTTTTATGTGAACTAGCTTCAATCAATTTATGGCAATTATAGAATTATAGAATTCCTATTGCATGTGGCTATTTTTCTCCTATGATTCATACAAAATATATATAGAAGGTAATTCCTACCAATGGGATTTTGCTAGGAGGAAGAACATCAACATTATCTATAGACATTTTGCTGGGAAATTTTGGGTGCCTGTTTTTCCTCTTTCTCACTTAGATGACAAACTTGGATGATGCCGTAATGTTGCCACTCATCAAAGTTACCTTATTCCACCTTAGCATAGAGCCCAATGCTTGCTTTATTTATATTTTTATTGATGGGGTATGAAAGCGTTCTTTTAGCTCCCTCATTTACTGCATCAAAATATCTAATTGTATAATCTACTTTATTGTCTTATTTGGCCTTTTTCACGTTAAAATATAGATATAAAACTCAAAATTGGAGTTGCTTTAACTGTAAGTTGAGGTGGAACAATACTTGAGGCTTGATTTGGAGAATGGCTTATTTCCATGGGATACTGTAATTAGTGGGCAAGACCAAAATGTGGGCATGCTTGTAAACTCTGGTACACAAATTTACTACAGATTGGACAGGAAATCAAAAGACTGTGGCCTTTTTTTCTTCCATTAAGAATGAGGGTACTTAATGACCCAATGTCATGGCACTAGCCTTTTGAGAAACTTCTTGATATCCAAGTAGACTAATTCAAGTGACCAGGTATATTTTTGGAGCTTAATCTTCTAATGTGTTATGATTTGAATCAAGTTAGCAATATAGTTAGTGATGTATGATAAGTATTTTAGCATGTGTAATGATAGGAGTCATGGAAAGGTTTAGTTCTCCTGTAATTTCATGTAACCAGGTATATTTTTGGAATGGTTTACTTATGTGTTAAAAATCTTTTATTACGAGTTTATAAAATATTGACGACAAATGTAAGTCTTTAATAAGACTATAAAGCCATAAGAACATAATTATTTTGTTTTGCTAAATCCATCTAAAATTGAGATTTAATGGTCTTGGAGTGATGTTATTTGTTGCGATTATAATAGTAGTGGGTGATCAGGGATGAAGACCACCATTTGAAGTCTTGGTACCAGTTAACTTGACCATTGCTGAGTGAAAGAGGTGTGGGCGGTTTTGAACAATTTTATGGCCCCCATCCTTCAACATCCAAAATGTAGGGGGTGTTGGTTTTTTTTGGGGGGTTGGGGGTTGAAGGGATTCATTCCTCTCCGTGAAGGAATTAATGTTTATTTGCCTAAGGAAAAATTGGGAATGTGTTCCTTCCAATGGATAAATAAATGAAGGGCTTCAAAATTCAGATATTCCATATTAGTGTTATAGTAAGGTCCTGTAATTTACAATATATTTTGTTTCATGAATTCATGAAATGTTAGTCAATAAGCACGATACACGATAAAATCATGATAGAATCATTCTCACATTCTTAAAGGTATTTTGTTAATTTAAACTTAGTTTTTAATTTTAATTTAGTCATACTCCCCAAGTTTGTAATGTCTTTCAAAACACATTCTTACTTATCCATAAACAAAACAAAGTATCCCCGTGTATCGGGTGGGAATATAGTCAAGTTTATAATATCATTTCTAAGGATCATTTTAGATGTTAAGAACTCTCTAGCAGTATAAAAGTTCAATTTTTCCCATAATTATTATTTAAAAAAAAAGAAAGAAAGAAAAGAGAAACTATGTGCTTAAAAATAAAATGGACTTTACAGTAATAGTCCTATATGTAATTTCCATGCAAAAATGATAGTTCTAAATGTAAATGTAAATACTATGCTATAAAAAAAAATAAATGTAAATGTAAATACTAAACTTGATGCCCGCCGTTCACTCGAATAGTTAAATTCCCTTCACATCCCTACTAACCGAACAAATAACATTATAAGATATGTTTTGAAGCAATTGTGCCGCACCAATCCCGATTTGGCCCAATGGCCTTACGAGTGGAGTCAACGAGATGATAAGTTTAGACCTGTTGGGATGGATGGTCAGGCGTGGAAGATTAGCATCTGAGATCTGAATGAGTAATCAGAAATATGCAAAAGAATTTGAAGTTTCATAGTATGGGATGATTTGTTAGATTGTCCTACTACAGGGAGGAGGAGATACAGCATAGGAATTGAACCTGAAAAGGGCGGCCGTGATGATGCACTATTGAGAATCATTGAGTCTGCCATAATTGGAATTTCAACCTTGGCATGTTATTGTTGATGCCAAATCCGATGGGGCTGCCCCCCTCCCACGCACTGCCAATCCGATCCTCCAGCAGCTTCATTGGTTCACATTTTGCATTTACTGGCTATGGCAAAATGCCATACCTTGAGGCCACAGTGTTCAAAAAACTAGACTTGTTGGATTGTGATCCAGTGCTAGGTCTGGTTTGATCATAAATGGTGACTGGTCATTTTTAGAACCAGTTGAATCGGTCATAAACTGGTTTTGAACTAATATGAATTTTTTTTATTTTTTCAAAATATAATTATAGATAAATTTTAACATATTTAAATTTTAATATTAGATTGTAAAACTTATTATTAATATTTTTAATTTTTCATATAATATATAAAATTAAAAAATTATTAAATTTATTACTATCAATTTAATTCAGCTTAAACTATTAAATCTTGAATTAGTTTTTTTTCTAATTTAATGTCCGACCCGGTTCTTAGAACCTTGGGTCATGTGGTCTTCCAATTTTTTGGTTTTGGCCAGATGTGGTCCTCCAATTTGAAAGCAACAATTTTCTTGTTTTTTTAACCACCGATAAATGAAAGCAACAATTTTGAAAGTTTGGGGTAGATAATTTGATCCAGCCCATTTATCTTGACCTTTTTGTCATCTGAAGCTTTGGTCCTAATCTTCGACCCAATCTTCTGGTAAAATGGACCCAATCCAAAACCAGTTTCATAGTACTGGACCATAATCTCTTGTGAATACCATAGTTGTCATGCACAACTCGTAACCAAACATTTCTACCAAAAAAAAATCGCTCCTAACGAAACATAAGTGCCATTAGAAGCCCAGAAATAGAGTGCCATTAAGCGTTGACCTAAACGAAGTCTTTTGCACCCGACAACTTTTACCAAAACAAAAGAAGGTAACTAATGATGGTTAGGTTTAGTGGTTAGACTCAATACCAATGTTCGAAAAACCGGATCGAATCGGCCGGTTTGAATGGTTCCCGGTGCCAAGTTCGGTTCGGTCATAGGTTTCGATCGTCTCTTTCTAGAACTGATGAAAACTGTTGAAAAACCGGTAAAACCGGACTCGAACCGATACTAAACCGGTCAATCCGGTTTATTTTTAAATTTTTTAAAAAAAATTTTAATTTTTTTTATTTTTTTTTAAAAATAACATTATTTTTAGTACTAAATAGTATTATTTTTATATAAATTTTTTTTCTATGTTATAATATTGTATAAGTATTATTATTATACATAATTATTAATAATGATAAATTTACTTAAAAAATAATATGAAAAAAATATTAATTAACTGTTTTAAATTCAAAATATGTTTACAAATGAATATTAACTTATTTAGATTTTAATATTAAATTGTGAAACTTATTGATAATATTTTTTTATTTTATATATAATATATAAAATTAAAAAATTATTAAATTTATTAGCACCAGTTTAATTCCGATTGAACCACTGAACCTTGAATTAGTGTCTTGACCGGTTCAATGTCCAGTCCGATTTTTTTAACCTTACTTAATACTCTTTAAATAAAATTTTAAATTTGAGCTTTGCAGACAAAGCATCTCAACAGGAAGTGATTATTGATTTAATGATATTTATTCTTTTCCAACCTATTTTCTGCTGTTAAGTTAGTAGTTGGTTATATTCAGGCATTATATATCATTTTATTAATTAATCTATTAGTATTGAATCTCGTTGTCAAGCATCAGAGATGAAAATAAAAGCAACGTGGCTAAGAGGGGGAAGCAAAGGTACAAAAGACTCACTCAACTGAGTCCTACTCATTCTGTTTTTTTTTTTTCCCTTAGTAAGGAAAAAATATAAAATCCAAAATTTATTTCATATGTTTTGAATTAAAGTAAAAAAAAAAAAACTCTATTTTCTTCAAAACGAAATGCCTTCTTGTTGGCCAAGCCAGATTCCGGAGATCAAGTTGGGTTGTGAACTGGGGCTTCTCAGGATTAGTTTACAGTAGTGTGTGTGTGTATTAGCAGAGTAATCACTGCTTACAAACCTTTGAATACGTGCATATCTTGGATCTAATTCACTTGTTCTTGTCAACAAAATAGATTATTGCGAGCGATGATCAACCTCAATATTGAATACTGTGGCGACAATGCATGTTGAAATGAAGGCCCATATCATGATTCTACATTATTTCAATATAGATTGAGATTTAATTCGTTTGTACCTCCCCCCTTCTTCTAACCTCCTTAAAAAAATGACTTCTGAGGTTAACGGTGAACGACCTGAACCCTTGCTTCTGTTAGGTTAAGACCTAGCTACTATGAATTGATGTATCATCTTTCAGGATCCATGAATCATACACTATCTTGCTTTGGAATAAATTCGAAGTTCTTTCACTTGTTTGATGAGATTTTAATGTATACTGCTTTAAAAGAAATAATCGCTTTCTCATCTTTGAATTACTGATTGCTCTAGTGTTCTCTACCCCTCTATAACATGCTGATGATTTTGTGCTAATCATAAAATACTGCCGTGTTTATCTAAATATAAGGTCAAATTTTTCTCTTTTCATTTTCCTTTTTGTGGGTTGTCGTAAAATAATTATCAAACCTAGCTGGAGGATAGGGGCGTGAGCAAGAAGAGGAAGGAGGAGAGTAGTGTCCTTTGTTTAGAAGAATCTTGCAAAAAGAAGGATGAAGAGAAGAAAATAAGGGTTGGACAGGAAAAAAATAAAAACAAAAAACTGAATCCAGGAAAGGCTGAGGGAGACGATGCTTACTAAGTCGCAGGCAGGGTAGCCTGTAATAAAGTACAGAACAGAATAGGTCATCTTTTGAAGACGATTCAGCGTTCAATTACATAAACAGCTGCCCTTTTTTTTTTTCATCCTCATGCTATCTCTCTCTTCCAAATCAAGGCTGATATAACATATATATATATAAATGAACACATATCCAGTGTTGGAACGGCTACTGAGACAACCATACACTTGTTGAACAATGGAAGAGTGTTCTCCTGTAATTTATCACAATTTAATTCGACAATAAAATAATCAGTTTGAACAAGGTCAGACCTCTATCGAAGTTTATACAACTATAGATGACACTGCTTTTACCAAGCTAACGTGGGTGATGATTCTTAAGTGAGAATGTATACACACTGGTGCTGGGATGGATTGCCAGAATTAGTCTGTCTGCAAGAAGTGAAATTTAAATCACAATTGCAAATTTGAAAAGCATAACGGAGGTCTAGTTCACTAACCAGTTAACAATTTGAGTCATCAAATTAACAAATCATCAAGGCGTGTATAAAACAAAGTAGATTGAATCTAGAAAGTGTTCTTTCTAACTGCCACCAAAACAAAGTGTTCAAATCTAAATTTGATAAGCTTTACGAGGCTAGTTCATCCGTCATACATTATGAACTAAAATGAAATTATTTACAACCAGCACTTTTAACCCTACTTTCATTCATGGCTAGAAGAAGCCCTTTCACTGTATGAACAGAGGAAGTAAAAGGAAGAAAGCACAAACAAGAACAAAGCATGAGAGAAGACGTTTAAGCAAGCAAATAATTCTTACAAACCCAATAAAAAAGTGAAGTAAGCGGGCCTGAAGTTTAAACCAAGTGGTGACGAGCGAGTCAGTGATGACCAAAGCCACGAGCAGTCCCAGAAGAACACGTTGCCTGGGCGGTGGGACACAGATGAGCATAAGAACGAGAGCTATGATCAAAGCCATGAGCAGTCCCCGAAGATCAATTCCTCCTGCTTCATTCAATTCTCTGCAGATCACCTTCCGCATTGCTGAAGGCCTTGTATCAGTGCGTAAAGAGAGGGGAGAATCCTCAAATAGCACAGATATTCAGTATTCAGGATTAATGTACTTCAATGATAATTTTCCTAAAGAGAAAAAATTAGTCAATTAGCTTTCATTTACGTCATTTCCACCACGACCTGTTTTGAAGCTTCTCAGGGGCTGCATACTTTTCCAAACGTTGTCACTATTACGATGTCGACGTAATGGGACAAGAAATGAAACAGAAGGATAATGGTTCTCACCATAAGCGCGTAAGTCTAGTGTATATATTAGTTGGAAGTTTACATGCATTGAACAGTGGAATCGTGGAGGCTTTATTTCATTTCTAATGGCAATTTCAATCAAAAGTGACCTACTTGATCATTTTAAATGTTAAGAACTCTCTAGCAGTATAAAAGTTCAATTCTTCCCTATAATTATGTATTGAAAAAAGAAAGAAAGAAAAGAGAAACTGCGTGTTTAAAAATAAAATAGACTTTACAATAATAGTCCTATCTGTAATTTCCATGCAAAAATGATGGTTCTAAAACGTAAGCGTAAATTACCAAACATGATGCCTGCCGTTCACTCGAATAGTTGAATTCCCTTCACATCCCTACGAACCAAATAAATAACATTATAAGATATGTTTTTAAGTAATTGTGCCCCACCAATCCCGATTTGGCCTAATAGCTTACGAGTGGAGTCAACGATAAGTTTAGACCTGTTGGGAGGGGCAGGCGTGGAAGATTAGCACCTGAAATCTGAATGAGTAATCAGTCATATGCACAGGATATTGAAGTTGAAGTTTCATAGTATGAGATGATTTGTTAGATTGTCCCAGAGGGAGGAGGAGATATAGCACAGGAATTGAGGCTGAAAAGGGAGGATGCGGCCATGATGATGCACTATTGAGAATCATTGGGGTCTGCCATAATTGGAATTTCAACTTCGGCATGTTATTGTTGATGCCAAATCCACCCGCCACTGCCAATCTAATGCTCCAGCAGCCTCATTGGTTCACTTTTTAATCATACAGCGCCATCAATTGGCCACTGTAATATAATCATGAGCGGAGAGGGAAACAACAGTTTAAAGAAAAAAAAGAATCGGGAATGATACCCCAACAGTGAAAATCAGAGAGCGAATAGAGTGAGTGATCAAAGGACCATAGTAATAAGAGAATATAAATGATGATGATCATGAACATGAAACGTGCGGCCATCATTCACCAATGAAACGACCCTCTTTTACTCCCCCAGTAGTAGTAGAATTTGACACCTTTATCTTTATGGATTGGGTGCGCAGTGGGGTGCAGTGTAATGTTATTGTCGTGCCCACTTGTCTACTTCCAGAGACATTTTTTTTTTAAGAGAGGGGACAAGTATATACCATTAAAATCAGAGTACAAAAAACTCTAGCCAAACAATAAGGGACTAGAGTCAACAAGGGGAACAAAACAAAAATAAATGAGAGCGAGCTGCAGAGACAGATTTCAATTGGGAGAGATGATTAAAAAGGGCTTTCATTTAGGAGTTAGGAAGGGGAGGAGTTACATTGAGAAATGTGTCAGTGATGAGTGATCAGGTGGGTGGTGTGTGTTGTAGGAAAAAAGAGCAAAAAGCTGGGACGCCATCCAATGTCACCGAATCTATCACGTGGCTCACCAGTCGAGGCTCCCTCTTCTTTCTCTCACATAAAACATTGATTCAAAAGCAGATGTCACCCCCACCTGAGGCCATCTCCCACGCTACCTTTTTCTCCCCTTTTTTTAAATGCCATTGCCAGAAACTCACTTGCAGCAAGCAACCTCATTGTTCTTCGCCTTAAGTAACCTCTAAAGCTTCCTGCCAGGGGTTAGGAGACACAACCTTCCATCTTAACCAGCGGTAATACCTCTATTCTTATGGTACCCAACAAGTTCCTCATTTTAAGCAATAAAGACACGACATGAAAAGTCATGTTTTTTATGATTACTTAACACTGAATTAGTCTAAACCCAGTCTAATTTATCAACACCACCACCACCATTGTTGCAGTTACAAGGTTACCATAACACTACGGTGACCAATGTCTTAACCTCATTTTGGTGGGCCTTCATCATCTTCTCCTTCGGCTTTTGTTTCTGTTATGGGGGGTTTTCATCAAGCACGAAAGGAATTGAAGTATCTACATCAGTCCAACGAGAAAGTATCCGAAGATACTGATTCGGTCAACCCAAATGCAAAATCGACTTTTTTAACGTAATGCAATGCAATCACGTCCCGCGTGATAATGGTTCACATAAATTGATACAGCTCATTATGTCATTACAGCTACTAATCAGAGAATCGAATAAGATAAAAGCAAATATAAGAAATCCAATGTATCATAAATACAGAAAAGGCAATCGCACCAGAATTAGATTACGAATTCTTATTCATTTTGACAAGTTTAACAATGACATTGACTCCAACAGACCTTACTCAGGAAAACCGAACATGCATAATTTTTGCAATAGTCCGCAAGGTATCATACTATGAAGAATATTACTCTATCTCAAGCAATAACAAGCTCGTCTTTTTTCTTTAATCACTAGTTGGTATTCCATAGCTTGGCCTGCAAAATGAATGGCAACGAAGCTGAAGCTTGATCCTCCCGTAACCACCTCAAACACCGTCCATAATAGCGATTACATAAACCCAGGTAACAGTAATATTCATTTGAGACTACCACAGTAAGCAGTACCTGACATTATCAATGCCAGTACGAGGCATGTGAATTCCAGGGTTCAACACACAATTCGATGGATCATGAAAGCCTTAATTCAGAATCATCTTCCATTGTCCAAACAAAGTCAGGCATGTCCAATCTTGGCCCGGCAATCGTCCTGTATATATAGAGCTTCTCAACAGGACAACTCTCTGGCCTTGAATCTGGAGGTCCTCTCTCATCAATAACTTCAACATTAAGTCTGGGCATCTTCTGACCAAGCAGCTTACATGCTCCAAAACTCACCAAACAAGAGGACATCCAAAGGGATCGCATTGTCTCCAGCTTCGCAGCATTGGCCAAAAGGGCCTTGTCACCAAAGGGGCAGTCCCTTATCTCTAGCTTTCTAAGGTTATCACACCCAGAGAGTATATGATGGAGTCCCAGATCACTATCTCCAGCAAAAGCCACGGAAAGCATCTCGAGCTTCTTCCCGTAAGTTCCGATGTACTCAAAAACCCGATCAGTTAGAAGACCTGAAAGGGAAAGACGCCGAAGATCTTTACAATACTCTACAATAGCTCCAAAACCAGCATCCAATGGTTTAAGGGTGAGGTAGTCAGGAGTTCGAGGCTCAATGATACATAGGCGAAATCGAGTCATATTGGGTCTGTTCCTAGCAATTCTAATTAGGGCAGCATTAGACATCTGCCGACAGAAATAAAGAACTGACTGGAGCTTCGGGCAGCCTTCAGACACAGAAACAAGCCCATGTTCTGTCAATGCTACGTTTGGCTCTAACCCAAATGGGTCAGAGGGAAAAACTCTCAACTCTCTTAAATCCTTGCATGATGCAGCAAGGGCATCAAGGCCAGCATCTTCAATGTAATCCAGGACCTATAACAATGACCTTAATTAGCATAAGAATTCAAAGTAGGACTCTGGAAGTAGTATCTGAGATGCAGACATATACTAAATAAATGGTAGCATCATCTAAAATCAGACATACCCATAAACGCTGCAAATTCTGGCATTGACTGACAAGCTTGATAAGATCAAGGCTTTGAATATTTGCATAACTCAAGTTTAATGACGTTAGCCTGGAGCAGATAGGATAGACTGCTGGAAGGTAGGATGGGAGCACATCCCAAAAGCCAGACAAGCTTCTCAACTGCTTACACCCAGATAATGCTCCTGCTAAGTTTGAGAAGACCTCAGGTCGAATCTCAGATGAGTAGGCTCCTGTACCTAACTCAACTAGCTGAGGAGCCCGAGCAAGTAGGTTGGCTAGCCTATCAAGGGGCACAGCACGGTTGAGACGAAGAGTCTGCAAGTGAGGACACCTGCCAACCAGGCGCTCAAGTGCAGACAAACTCACCTCAGAACCTAAGCAAGAAATATTAAGAGAGACTAATGATGTACACGAATCAGGAAAATGACTTAGCCAATGTCCATTAAGGTCGTCCACTTCACTCTCCCGCAAGTCCAACTCTCTCAAATTCCTGCAATTGTATCGGCATGAAAGGATTTATCAGTGGCAATGGTAAGACACTTTTCACAAACCAATTATCCTGTAGGTATAAAGGATTTAAACTAAACCATGCCAAAATATTTAAATCATCATTTGGTAGAAAAAAGACGTTTTATTAGAATGAAAAAAAAAATACGAGATTTGTTTTAAATTAACAGGCGGACGTCAACAACCCAAATACGAAAAGTCCACATGAGCAAGTGAAACCAACAACCAAGGAAAAATAAACAGCTGCAATCTTGATTACAATATTAGCCCTTGAAACATGTGGTTGCCTTGCCAGATCAAATCCCAAACCCCCTTCCCCAGGTCCCCCATCGCCCTCCCTCCCTAAAGAAAAGTGTAGTAGAAAATTAGAAAAGCAAAACTAGTAAACATGCGTTTTACACGGATTTGATTTTACCGAAGAAATAGCCGGAGTAAACTATAGCCTAGAAATCCCGAATGTTAGGAAATTTTGACGAGATAGCTCCAGAATAGAAACCATATTTAAAGCTATTATTATGAATTCTTGACAGACGACGAGTTGAATCTGTAGTTAGCTCTAAGAAAACCTTGCTGCAATGTCCTTAGAATAATAGAAAGCTGAAAGAACGCATAAAGAGAACGATAAGTTTGTCACAAAAACTATAGTATTCCGCTACAAGAACTGATCAAAGACCATGGAAGATATAATTCGGATTATAACTTCTGCAGACAGAATCAGGCATTCATGTGTAACGAAGTACTGCAAGTCTACCGACAGAATGTAGCAACGGGCCACAAATTTAAAGCATCATAACACTATAGTGTTGTCGAAAGCATAATACTTCAGCCAAGTCTGACCGTATACCCAATAGGAAAGATCCAAACTTTACGATCTTCCGTGAAGGAAGAAAATGTTCGACCCACTATTGTCTCGCACTCATGCTCACTCCGGAAAAAAAGAAGTTCGAGACAGAATTCACGGGAGAAAAAGAGGATAGTGAAAGCGAAAAGACCTGCAATTGGCAGCAACTGCGGCGAGTCCATCAGTACTAAAACCCTCACAGGAGGACAGCACTAGGACTTTGAAGTTCTTAAAGGATTTAGCGATCAACTCCAAGCACTCATCTGTTATGACCATCCTCTTGAGTCGGATCTCCTCCAGGCACGGGTAGGCACTCGCCAGAGCTGCGATCCAACGGCACACAAAGCCACCCCAACCCTCCGGCACCAAATTGAAGTCGGCAAAGTGAGGTTTCCCTTTGAGGGAAATGGATCTCACCTCTGGGAACCGTTTGATGACCGTCATAGGGCTAACAGCGTAGCAGTTTCCGATGAAAACTCTCCTCCGACAACACCGTTCGATCTCGTACCATGGCTTGCACACCAACGAGATCACGTTACGGTCCTTTTCCGACTGAATGAATGAGAAAACGTGCTCGAGGACCTCCTCAGGGAACGAGTACGCCATTCTTTGCATATGGAAAGAGCTCTGAGAATTCCTAAGGAATCAAAGATGTCGTTTAGTAGAATGAATTCCTTTCCAGTACAAATAAGATGCTGGTTAAGCTTCTCAGGTAGAAGTAACAGGGTTAAACTGTTAGATCTGAGGCGCCATTGAGGAGCTCGTAGTTGCCAGAGAGAGAGTGTGTGGGGGGGCCGCGGAGGGGGGGCGGGGGTTGTGGGTGTTGGAGAGACTGACAGGGGCAGAGAGGATAAGGATTTTATGTTGTGGCCAATAAGGTTAGAAATTAACTAAGGTTAAATAGGAGGATGAGGTTTTGTGAGCGAAAGTGATGAGCAATCATGGCATTGACACGTGTTGAAGAGCTAATGAGAGCCGTCGGATGGGCGTCGAGCGAAGCTGATATTATCCGTTGAGAGGGAAGGAAGAGTAGTAGCCGCAGAAAACGGGTGTACGTAAAGAAGAAAGCGTGATTGCTGATTAGGGAAGCCGTGGACCAAATGGACAATATGTAAGAGATGCTCATTTTCTCGCGATTCTTGGAAGAGACCGACAGGATTATCGTGGGATGGGAAGGGGCTATGATAAAGTGTTATCATGTGCACCGAGATGGGTGTAGAACGGGAATCTCATGATTTGCATTGCACGGCTGGATCTGAGAGGTGGGATAGGATACGGCGGGGACCACCTGTGACAGATCATTTTAAAGCCAACAAGCAAAAATAATACTAACTACTACTGGTTAAAAGGGTTAAAATATGAGGGAATGATATATGAAGTGAACTCTGGAAATCATGACATCATGGCCGTCCAATCATGTGTGACCATTTCATTCTACCAGTCAGGTCTCTGTCCCTGATGCCCATTCTTCCTGTATATTTACCCCTCCAAAATTTTTTTTTTTTCTCCACAAGGAAAAAACAAAGAAAAATCGATAATTTATGTTGAACCCTTTAAAATGATTTTATTGTTCAAATATGCTAACATAATTGAGTATCTATCTAATCTAATTTGACGTAATCATCACTCACATGGCCATGCCAACACTGAAAATAGTGCAACATAATAACACAAGCTTGTCAAATTATATGCAATAAAAGGTTGGCTTAGCTTTCAGTTAAAAACTCCAATCAGGTAAGTAAGCATATCTTTAATGAAGCTATTGGCCATTGTAGGGTTCGTTGGGAATAATTTATTATATATATATATATATATATACCACTTAACCAGTGAGCCTTGGGTATGAAGCGGAGCAACCTGACAAGTTTTTGGATTAAAGCGACACTTGGTAACTTATAACAAGTCAATCCGTGCACAAGTTAAACAAGGCAAGCAACCATTAACTTTAATCCTTAATATTAGAGAATATATTCAGTCACATTCAAGCTGTCAAGAATGTAATCCTATCAAGTTATCTCCTAATGATATCCAACCAAGTCAAACTACTGGTTTTTATTTTCATTTAAGGTAACAAAAACAAGAAAGAACGTAATAGTAATACTCGATCCGTTCTAGTTTATAGTGCACTTTTAACTATCATACACAGATCAAGATATAATTAATAACTAACAAAATTTCCCATCTTTTTTTAAATTATTCTCATTAAATGCTTTGAGAATAAAATATTTTAATAATAAACAAATATTTGGGTTTATTAATTAGGGACAATCTTGGAAAGAGAAAAAAATTATACTACGTAATTTATAAAGTACACTATATTATGAAACATTAATTTTTTAAAAAAATACACTATATAACAAAACAGATAAAGTTTCTATAACGATTTGAAATGATAATAATGGGAGTGGAAGTAAAAGGAGCGAATGGATGTACTGTTAACAAATTTGAGTAGTCAGAAGTGTCATGTGACTAGGAACCAAAAATCAAGAAACAAACGTGAGACGCAAATAATTAGTAGAAAAGGGCAATAAATTAGAGAGTGATAATTAATTTAGAGATTTGCCGAGGAATTGATTTGAAGTACAAACAGGTGCACGTTGCATCTCAATCATGCCTCTCTCTTCGTGTACCGTCACATGGTAAATATTTATATTTATACTGTTAAGATAAATAAATAATGGTTTCTTATTCACTTGTTGCACAGTTACATTACACTTTCCCCAATAAAAACCTGAAACCCAGTGGTGAATTTCTTTTCTAGTTTCCACATGCGGTAAAACATTTCTTTATAAAAAATAAAATATATATATACACAATCACACTTATAGAGTTATCTAGTACATTAATATTTAGGAGATGAATAATATAAAAAATTATATAATTAATAAATAATAAAATTTTTAATAAATTTAATAATTTAACTTTTTTTTAAATACGCAATGCTGTTGAAATTAAGTATACATAGTAGAAGAAAATACTAGTCGTATTGAGTTCGGAAATAATTGGGGCGCTTAGAGATGAAATGACGGAAATAGGCATCATGATTGGCAGGGTTTGCAATTATAAAAGAGGAAGGGCATAAGTGTCAGAGGAAGAAAACGACATGGTATTATGGGATTTCTATCGGTGGCTGGGCATGTATCCCAGAGAGCTGTCCTTTTAATGCCCAAAAGCTGAGCTGCTGAGCCTGTGCCACACTTGACTTCCCATTTCAACGGTCCAGATTTCAAATAACTAATCAAGCTTTCTCCCTATTTTTAAACATGCTTCCAATGAAATGAAAATAGTAGCATTTTTCTTTAATGTTTTTATTCTCACGGTTTAATCTCCAATATATTTTTTTTAATTTTCAATATCTAACAATATCTATAAAATATAGAATCTGTAGAGAGCTACATTATTCACACCTATGTTTAATAAAACTTCGCGAAGGATTTTTTGTTTTATCCTTTCAATTATTTTCACATATTTTATTAGTTTTTGTCAATTTTTTAATTCTTTCGACAATTTTTTCATGTATTTCTTTCCAATAAAATTTAAATTTTAAAAAGATAGATAAAATTCTTGAAAATTTTTTAAATTATTATCTTTTCCATGCAATCACATTAAAAAAATTTCAGTTAATATAAATTCAATTTTGTTTTCGAAATTTTTTATTTTTAATCTTTAATTATACTCAATTTTAATTTGATCATTTACCCTGTTTAAAAGTTTCTCGGTTGTTGATTCTTAACATTTTAAAAAGATGACAAATATTTTCTTCCAATTGAAGCACCATCAAGCTAAAACAAATTGATAATAAAATCCTATTACTCCTTGACGATTCAACTATGATAGTCTTTTTCTATTAAACATATTAACTAGTAATCAATAATCATCAAAATCAATATATCAACATAAAATACATATATATATATATAGTATACAATAATCATATTATTTTACTGAGACACTCAAGTATGAACTATTTGATGTTGTCAATTAATCTAAATTCAAATGTTATTGAATTATAAAAGGGAGTAATATTTTTTCTCATCCACAATTCTTCAACCTGAAACTTTATTTGAAAAAATGGAGTCCTTTCCACTCAATTTAACTGCCATATATAGGTATCTCTATGTCACCTTATAATTAGTATTTGTAAGCTTTTAGTTTTAAAATGTAGTGTATATATATGAGTTAATTTGAGCTATAAAAAAATATAGTACTATATATATATATAGTATAAATTTGATTTGGAATCGATGAGTTGATTAATTTCTTTCTCTCCCAAATTAATGAATCCAACCACATAAAAAGAATTCTGACAAAAAAAGAGGGAGAGGAGGGGGAAGGTGAGCTGTGATGCACGTAAAGGTGATTTAAAAATGGGGAAGAAATCATGATTAAGATTTAAACATAGGATGATAGGAGTATTAATGAAAGGATCGGAGGAAATAAAAGAGCAGCAGAATATTAAGCCCACGCATGGTTCTCCGGGAATCTCTCTCCCTCCCTCCCTCCCTCGAGTGGAATTGACTTCCACTTTATTGTATTGTATAGTATAGTATCATATATGTTGTTTAAGGAACCGTCCCCAATACACCCAGGCGAGAAATACAAAATGCTCAAAAATAAATTTATAAAGAAAGACTTAATAACCAATTAATAGTAAGATAGGATAAGAAGAATATATTATATACTACTATATATATATATAGTATATAAAAGGGATGGGGGAGAGGGGGTCGTTGAATTTGAGTGTACGAAAATTAAATAAAGAAATGGGAGGAAGAAAAGAAAAGGAACGAATGAGCTGTAACATGTTAGGGCTGGAGAGTAAGACTAATCCCCTACACGTGAAGTGGCATATCCAATGCGCAGAGAGAGAGAGAGAGAGAGAGAGAGAGAGAGAGAGGATTGGAGTTTGGAAGGAAGATGGATCCATTGGAAGATGTAGCGCAACGCATGCCGCCACACTTGCTGATCCTATCCCCCCTTCCCTTACTTTTGTTTCTTTCTCAGTCACCTACTATTATCCTTGTACAATACTAGTTTCAATTCCAAAAAATTCTTCATTTCTTCTACTTTTAAAAAAAAAATTGAAAAGAAAATATTCTAATTATCAATAATAAGTAAGTACTATAAAAAGAAGATACTGATACTTGTCTTTTCTCATTTCTCAATCCCGATTCTTTAATTATTTAACGAACCACGTATTTTGGGAAATTATTATCTGAAAAAATAAAAGCATACAATATGTCATTTTTTTATTTTTTTATACAAATTACAATGTGCCTTGTATTTTTATTTTTAATCAAGGGAAAACCACATAAAACGAGTAATGTACATAATGAAATACTAGAATGTCAGTTTATTTAAAAGAATAATTAAAAGCATATATAGAATATGTCATTTTTTTTTGTTTTTAATCAAATTATAATGTGCCTTGTATTTTTTTTAATCAACACCATATAGGAAAATCACATAAGACGAGCGATGCCCATTGTGGAATACAGGAACGTCATATATAATTACAATGTGCTTTATATATTTCCATAGATTTTGAAAACTACAATTTCTTATAATTATTTAATATCTAATAATATCGAATCAAATCTAAATATAATCATCCCCAAATGGATTTATTATTTTTATTTTTATTATCTTTTTTAATAAACATATTTAAAAATCCAAACTTTTAAAAACTAGATTCTTCTTGACCCGTGCGTACGTGGTACATATTAAAAATGCTAAAATTAAAATAAAATTTAGATATTATTGCTAAAAATTAAAAAATGGCAGGAAGAATAAAAAATGTAGATAGAAAAATAAAATAATAAATAAATTTAGGAAGTTAGAAATTACAGAAAGTGGAACAGTGTGAAATAAAAATAAAAAATAAAGAAAATAAAAGTAGGAAGTCCTAGATAAGCCACTACTGTTGATAAATCACCTATACAGTTTTATACAATATATAGATTAGAAGATTAGATTAGATTTTCAATGAAATTTGTAAACATTTCTTCTTTTTTTTCCCTATATTCAACCGACAGATTTAATAATTTGAATTGGGGTATTCCTTGGCTGCCACTGCCACTGCACTGTGAGGGTTCGCTTCACCGCCTTAAATTTTGATCGGGTATCGTTGAAAATTGAGTATTGTTTAAATGTGATTTTTCTTTGGCCAGAATTTCCTGTGTATTGGAAAAATGTTTTTGTTTTTGGACAAATGGACAAATTGAAAATTATTCTTGTCGTTGTCTTTCTTTGTTAAGACCTATACATGTAATAATTTAAATTTGTACTTATATTTGTGACAATAATGTACCATCCTTTACAATTACAAGAAGATGACTTTCGTAAAAATATACCACAGTTCAGATATATTAGTAAGAGAAATTATTAAACCATCTAATTTAATTAATTTACAGAGAAGACAGATTATATCACGGTTGTGTTATTTATTTTGACCCAATCAACCTATCCCAAATTGTCTGATCAGCTTGGATTTACGGAACCAATTGAGTGTGTGTGTGTGTGTGTGTGTGTGTGTGTGTGTGTATCAGGGTTACATTTTTAATGTTTCGTTGATGTAACAGATAGTTACAGCTTATGTGTATTCATTAATGTAAAATTATTTAAATATTTTATTTTTTAATTAAAACACATTAGTTAAATAAGCCATGGGTATTTACTACTCCCTCTAATTCACAATATAAGGTGTAGGGACCCAAATGAACAATTTTATTCTTACTATATTTAATTATATGAATTGATTGTTTTTCTCTCTCCTACATTTGTAAAACTCATAGGAAATTACTTGTTTTAATCATTTTAATATTGTCTCAATAAATATGGACAAATTTAAAATTTTTTATATATTTAATGATATTTTTCAATTTTATTAATGAGCATAAAAATGGGCCTTACATCTTATAATATGGATCAAATGGAGTATATATTTGATCCATGGAGTAATGACTTTTATCCTAATAAACTATAAATAATGATAATTAAGAGTTGCATCTTGTAAAATTATGGATTTATAATACATATTTTGAGCCAAACCTAACGATGGAGTATTGCTTAATTATCAAGCTCAGTACAATTGACTTGAAACATACTACTTTCGAGAAGCTTTCATAACGATTCATGATCATCCAATAGCCCTTGTATAATGTCAATTCATATGTATGATTACCCAATCAATTACTTGCCCGTAAAAACTGATCAGCCACAATTAATTAAGTAACTGCTAAAATAACTGTCTGCTGTCAGGTGAATCATGACTATAAATAGGAAACTTATCGAGATTTAAGGTATACTCCCTCGGTTCATTTTATAAATCACATTTTAAAATTTTTTTTATAATTTTATATATAAGTTATTTTTTATAATTTTTTGAAGTATTAATTATTTTATTTAAAAAATATCCTCATTTAATTATGAGAGAGAAAGTGAATTATTTAAATTTATAATATTTATTATAGAGTAAATATGGAAACTATATTATTTTTAAGATAATTTTAATGATATAACATTTTTTTTTGTTCTAAAGGTATATTTGAGAGTAATTTATATAAAAGAGGAGAAAATAATATTAGGTAGATGAAAAATATGAGCTACAATAAATGTTTATGAATTGTTAATGGTATTGTAATTTGTTATAGCTATATTTTATAGTTCTTTTTGATATTGATTGTTTTTGGAATTGTCTCATTTGACATGACTCTTTTGTAAACTTCTCTCTCCATGCCGTAAACGTTGGAGTTGTGGAACAGTATGAAATACATTTTCTTCTTTAATCTTAATGTGACGTTAGTGTTAGGTTTTTTTTTAACAAAATATGATAAATAAATAAATTATTTATCAATATGTTATATCAGAAACAATTTATCAATATATAATAATAAAAATTAATAATCAGAAAATCAACAATTATGCTATAAAGAAGTTGATTAATAGATACGCCACTTACCATTTTTTTAAAAAATAAATTGATTAATCTGATCATGAATAATTTAAAAAAATAAAACAAAAGCAAGTCGATTAACCAATCGACTTGCTTTTGATTGATTTTAAAAAAAAGGGAGAAAAAACAATTTAGCACCCAAAAATCAAAATATTTACCAATCAGAACTCAATTTAAAAATCTTTAAGTCATATAAATTAAATTTTTAACTAAAATAAATTAAATTCTTAACTAAAACTGATAATTTGAAAATTCTTTTATTACATGTCTTAAAATATCTTTTTTTCTTTAAAAAAAATACTTATTAGCAAGTCGATGACCTACATAATAGACTTACTCTTTTTATTTTAAAAAGATTGATTAACTAGTGAATCCCAATTTTTTTTATTTTCTAAACTATTATTTTTTTTATAATTATAAAAATCATTAATTTTAATCATTATACACATTGAATTATTATATTATTGTTACTTCATTCGTCTTATATTAATATTATAAGATAATAGAAGTGTTTTCACGCATATTAAAAATAATTTATTATATTCTTAATTTTTTAAAAATAAAATTTCAAGGTTACCCTCTCTTAACATAACTTCTTTTATTAACTATTATACAAGTTACGATACTAATAATAGAATAAGTAATGAAGGGCAAAAATAACATATCACTATATTATCATATGTAAAAAAAACATATTTTATCCTAAGGGGACGGAGGAGTATATATGTAAAAATAAAAAAAAATAAGTCTGTTGAAATAAAAAAAAAAGTCAATTAGTTGCTTTTGAGTTCTTTATTAAAATTTTTTACTTCTTTTTAATTAAATAAGTCATTTGTGTAGGTCATTAACTTGCTAATGGGTATTTATTTTTAAAAAAAGACATTTTAAAACATGTAATAAAATAATTTCTAAATTATCAGTTTTAGTTAAAGATTTAATTTATCTCAGCTAAAAATTTAATTTATATGAATTGGAGGTTTTTAAATTGGGTTTTAATTGGTAAATATTTTTAATTCAAGGTATTGAATTATTTTTTCCCCTTTTTCTTAAAAACCAATCAAAAGCGACTTGCTTTTGTTTTTTTTTTTAAATTATTCATGAGCAAGTCGATTGGTAGTAATCGACTTGCTCTGTTTATTTAAAAAAAAAAAAATTAAGTCGCGTATCTATTCATTAACTTCTTCACAGCGTGATCGTCGATTTTCTAATTATCGACTTTTATTATTATAGATTGGTAAATTATTTCTGATACAGCATATATTGGTAAATAATTTATTTATTTATTCTATTTTGCTCAAAAAACCTTAGTGTTAGGATCTCCCTTCTTCTTCTTTAATCTTATTTTTTGATTAAAGTGTATTATATTCTTAAAATCATTCATAATAATTTGTACGTTTTAGTATTATTAAAAGATAGAGATACAAAAATTATTTTCTAAGTATTTTTTATTTTATTTTTTTATATTTTGTATATCAAATTGTAACTATATTATAAGAACTATTCGCTATGTATATAAGGATTGACTTTGGATATGGGCAGAATATGAGTCGGCCAAAAATATTCATGAAATTCAAAATTAGGTTTCCAACTTTTTGGTGAGGAAAAAGTGGTTGACCTTTAAAATATGCAAGTTTTGGGGGTTGCTTAACCTCCATTAAGCATTTATTTTGATAATTTATTATAGATATAAAATGATGTCCATATCTCAGTCTTAAATATAAGTCCGGAAATTATAGGCACTTTATGATGAGATTTTAGAGATGATTTATTAGGGAGGAGGATCGAAGAAAGCTCAAATGATTTGATATAATTACAAAAAGAATATATATATATACATATAATTAAGGACAAAGAGAAGGTTAACTAGGGAATTAAGCAAAGGGGGGAATTTTGTAGTTTAAGAAAAGGGAAGGGAAAAGATAGGGAATTAGGCAATTAATTTTTGAAGATAAAGACGTTGTCTCAATGACAATGTACGCATGACTTAGACGTAATTGGAAGGTAATAGTTTGATGAGCTCCAATGAAAGTGAACTCAATCATCCTAATTATATAATACCCCACGTGACAGAAAGCTATGTTTGTTTATCATGTTCTTGTCAACTCCCCTTCCCTCTCTTTCTTATCATTGCTTTCGAACTTTTGTTTTTTGGTAAACTGCTTTCGCTTTTATTCTCACCAATACCAGATGTATACTATACGGAATAACTATTTTTAACCGCACCACCATTTTTTTATAATTAATATGTATGCTATTTCTATTGTACTCGTATTTAAAAATTAATTTAAAATGTCATTTGGACAAATTGAGATGCTTCTGTACGTAAAGGTTCCCCTGAATAATTTTGTCATTAACTTATTTAAATATGAGAATAAAAAAATCACTACACGTACTTGTTCAAAAGTTGAGATCAAATTCTCAATCAATTAGAGAATTTTTTCTACTTATACAAAATAGATTTCTCTCCCTCTGCTCGCGTGAAAGATCTAGATGTGGGGAGAAACATGAGAGAATATATTATTTAGTTTGAGAACATATTAAATTCAAAAAGAATTTTATTATTAACTTTTCCTATCTAAAAAAATGATATCTAATAATATTAATTAAAATTAATATAGATTTTAAAATTAAAAGAGATTGAAATTGGTAAAAAAAATAAATAAAATTGGAAAAAGATAGACCATACCTATAAAAGAAAAAAAAATAAATAAGGAAAAATGAGATCTACTTAAATAAAAAAAATATAAAATAGGAAAAAAATGGGGTATACGAAACCCAAGGAATGGAGTCACATTGTTTGGCTAATACACAGTAGTCTCTATTCTTCTTTTAATTATATATTAATCTAAACTGGTGATTGAGTGTATTAGTTTAATTCAACTTTTAGAATCTCTGATTGCAGCTAACATTGTTGACTACCGCATTGGCTGGAGACACGAATAAAAATGGATAAAATTAATGTTATATTTAATAGAAATAAACTATTTTGAGAGAAATTGAAAGAGAGAAGAAAAAAGAGAGAGGAGTTTTATGACAAAACTATTTTATATTTACAGAAAATTAAAATGATATGTATCAAACAAATTTCATAGGAGCTTCTCTTTTATTTTTCCTTTCATAAAACATTTTTCATGTGTATCAAACCTAATTTAGAGGTGCAAAAAATTTCTCAGGCACAAGTGATATATAACACAATTAATACACAATAGCCAAAAATCACTGACTATGTATAATAACATGGATCCCACTTGAGAGCCAAGAGAATCTTCACACATATTACGGTTCATTGACTCACTATTAATCATTCAGAAATTTCAAAAATACATTATTCCATAATTCTTCAAATATAAGAATGATTGGAGATTTGTACCACCGTTTGCTTTTCTTGTCCGTTTTCTATTTTGTGCCTTTTTTTTGTCATTATTTATTTAACTTTGCTTCGGGCATTGGTGATCAGAAACCAAGAAGTCTCCATTTTTATACGCATTATTTTTATTTTAATTTAATGGACGAAATCGCTTGAGTCTATTTTTGTATATATTCGTTGTCAAATATTTTAATAAATATATGATATTTGAAGTTATTAACCTTGACTAAATGGTGAAAGGTATAACCGCTCCAGTTAGACAAAAGAAAGTCATCTGTTTGAACTTCTGGTCCATTATATTTGTTTATTAATTTTTTTCATATTGTTATACAATTATTTTTAGAAAAAAAAACCTCTTAAATTTGCTCTCTCTCTCTCATAAAATATTCAAAACTGAATTTGGTGTAATTGGTGTTTGTTAAACCCTAAATGACCACAAAATATTTTACATCTACCTCCATTTCTTTCTTTGTTCGTCTCCAGTTCCCAACGTTTAAAAAACTAGACAATTACCCTCCAGTTCACCTTTCTTAGTTCATCACCCCACGCAGTTCATTTGCTAACTATTCTCCCTAATAATCCCATTATATGTATGTAAATAATTTTTTTGAACAAAAAAAGAAAAGAAAAGAAAATTTAACTTCACAAGCGCTAACTACACGTGGAGAGTTGGGTATTGGATCGTATTATTATTGTAGGCGCATGTGTATCAACAGTAATAAGTTGGATGTAATCGGGGTTTGTTAATGAGGCATGCATTGTCCAGGACACGTTGTAAATGTGATTGTTTATTATTATCTCTCTTGATTTACTTACAAGCCTACTAACCGATCGAACTTGAGAAGATAAGGATGAGTCAGAGTTTAAAGATATGATTCACCTAACATGATCGACCTCCACCCCTAAAGATAATGACTAACTCCAACCTCCATAATTGGCCGTCATTCCGCTAACTTTGTCATTTATATATAATTAATGCGATTCAATATTAATTTTACAACCCCAACTTCATTTCTCTAATTAACTGAATGAACTACTGAACCGCCCAAATTAAAATGTTGAGATTTAAATACATCTCAAGTTTATATATACATAGTCTAAAAGTGTCAAAAGGTTGGTTGTTCATAGTTTGTGCACTAGATGACAAATTGAAAATGGGCACGCCTTATCTTGCCCACTGCTTTCCTTCCTCTACTTTTCTGCTTTCCCATTCTCTTCGCCATGCAGGCTCCCTTCCCTCCATATCCATTTCCTATTTCACTTTGTCTCACCTTCAAGTTATTCTCCTCTGTATGCCCACATATTGCTCATGTTAAAGGCTGAAAAGTGAAAATCACTCTTATATCCATCGCTTACAATATTATAGACAGGGTAGAACTCTGAATTAAAATCATTTTATTCTATTCTGGTGTGATACATAAGATAATTCATGGCTGGGCAACCTGATCTGTTATAATTGTTAGGGGCCACAATTAAATGCGACCCTCAAAAAACCCTCATCCCTTTCTCTCTTCCCACACCACCCGTCTCGCACGCAATTGATAAAGAGTGAACCCAAAAAATAAATAAACACTTGTGAATGAAAAATTAAATTGCGACTGCTGAGTGATTTAAATTTATTTATTTTATTGTGTTGTTGTCACATACCAAAAATAATAATAATAAAGGAGGGATGGTGAAGTTTCGAGTAATGGATTTCTTGTATGGAGTGTATGAAAGGAGCTATTGTGGTCATTTGAAGGGAGTGTGGTCCACAAAAGGTCGAAGCCTGAGGTGGATTGGTGGCTCCGATTCATTGACCCATCTACTTTTGGACATCACTGGCCCACTTCTAAACCTCACCATTCTCCCTTTTTTTTTCCCCTTAACACCATAATCTCATTGTACTACATTCAACCCATTATAATTCAACATATAACTTATAAGTATGGTCTATCAATAAATAAATAAACATAATCATTCAATTAAAATTAAAACATATAAGAAAAAGAATTATGGATGGCTGGAATTTTAGTTATATTTTAATTAATTGTTTGATAATATGAAACCGGGAGCATGGCCACTATACAAGTGTCTTTGGTAATGTGTGATGGATATGGAGCGGGGTGAAGCACATCAGGGGGTCTGTATTTCGTAATTGAGTGGATCAATGCCTCTAGCAAGTGTGTTAATAAGCATGTATAGTTCACTATGTCCTCACACATCCTTTTCTTTATCCGTAAATTTTTATTTCTTCGTCTTCTTCTTCTTCTTCTTTTTCCTTGTCCAATCAATCAAATGGTGATAATGACAACCCCGGTGCCATGTTCATTGGAAGTTCTGGAAAAATCCATACCTCTACTCCATTATTATATAACAATCTGACACGCATGCAAATTGACTTATCATTCCGCACCTCGCTCATCGGTGTGTTCAATAAGAATAATAAGTTAATAACTGTATTTCTTATTAATAAAAAAATAAAATATTCCTCCCTCTTGAAAATTTTTTGAAGAAACAGCAGCATGGCCATGGGCCAGGAGGCATAGCCTACAGTCATTTCGTAAGCCCAACGGGGAGTTCCAGGCCCAAAGTGGATAGGAAACGATCGACGTGGTAGTGGTGGTGAGCAAAATAACCGGCCTATTGCTGTGCGTGGTTAGCCATCCACAAAAGAAGCCCTAATAGTAACAGGCAAAGCTCATGAACAGTGTGGGGAGTAAATCGTGGGCTACTATTATCCCAATGAACGCCGAAGCTGCTGTAAATTGCTTCTCTAATCAGGATAAGCATGAAAAGTCATGTAATTTTATCTGAAAAGCAAAGCAAATTGTTATCTTCAAGTTTCTCTGTTGTTTTTGTGTGTGTTTATATATATGTATGTATGTATGTATGTATGTATGTATGTATAGTACAAAATGTGGCAATTGTTACAGTTGATTTTGACAAGGAGAAATAGTATTTTAGAGCACAGTGAATTGCACTGGCTGATAGTAACAGTTATATATTGGCATGAGCGGCGGCAACAATGTGCGCAGCGTACCATGTTATCGGAAATGGGCGGATGTTACTTGAATCATGCAAAAGACGTCCCAAACAACTATCTAAACTATGTGTTTGATTCGTAGGTTTTGAAAGGTTGTTAAATCCTAGGACGTGGTTTCCCACATCTGGCGAGCCTATTAAACTCAAATACTTAGACAAGAAGGAAAGTTACGAATCACTGTGATGTAGCTTTTGTGTATCCTTATATCTTTCACCTTACGATTAAGTTACGCCGAGAGCAGCACAATCCTGCAGCTCTATTTCTTATATATTCTGGTTCTATTGGTCTAAGTGTTGGAAGCTGCGTTGGTCTCTAGTATAAAGAGATAGCAATGGGGCTCGGCGGACCATCTGGTGGAGGACCCCGTGGCCCGGGTGGTCCTTGTCGGGGTCCTGGGTTTGGTGGACCCGGTGGTCCTGGAGGAGGAGGTCGAGGTTGGGGTCCCGGACCCAGAGGTCCGTGTTGGGCACTGGACCCGGAGGACTGGGTTGGGGCTTCTTCAGACCTTATCTTTGTTTCGGTGGATTCGCAAATGGCATCTGCAACCTCATATCTTCTGGGTGAGTTGAATAGTATTCTATATATTTATCAGACCTATAGGATGGCGTGGGACATGATGCTAGTTCGGTTAATATATATATATATATATATATATTTGTTTTTCTGCTGTGCATAAAATTTTTAGTTGTTTTGGCGAAAATGCAGACTGGTTTTTGTACAGGCGATTCATTATCTTGTGTAGTTTAGTTATCGTACAGCACAATTTAACTTTGACGATTAAAATGGGAGGTGCAGGCTGTTTACGCATGTGCATGTGAAGTTATTATAAGCCTTTTGTTTTTATTAAAGTCACGAGTATGTTTTGCTTTTCATGAGGATCTCGTACTTGAATCGTGAATCTATTATTCCGATCGTTGATGAGTAGTAATTGGTATATATACCATATTTTGTTTTTAATTCAGTAGATGCCGCCAAAGGGATGTCTCTAGCTGGAATGGATATCAATCCAACATCCCCTCAGGCTCGTACGGTGGAACGAGATAGAAGCTAGTTGTGCCAATCTACAATATTTCATCGGAATCTAATGATATTATTAGGTTCTTTTCGTTTTTGTTTGTGTGTTGCGCGTTTTTCCGCTTTCGTCAGTGTTGGTTAGCTTCTTCGTCTGTTTGTTTCGTGTTTTATCTATACGTTGTCGGTTGTCCTGTTATATTAATTATTCTGTCGCATGAGCTTGTTGTGAAGTATATACCTACTGATCTGATGTATAAGCTTCTTGTATTTATGGAATGTATCTTCAGTGGGCCAAAAATAAACCTAGTCTTTTGCATTGCTTCTAGTGAATAATGTGAACCTAATTAATTGCCTTAGTTGGCCATGAGAAATATTATTAATTGCTAAATAAGAAAACAATTGGTGGCGGTAAATTTAAATCAGAAGGTTTAGAGCATGAATTTCTTCACCCATATCCTCATCCAAAATGTATCTATATCAATCTCAAAGGAGGGTCATTTAAGATTATAACAAGTTCCCTATCAATGGAATGCTTATGCTAAGCTAAAAAATTAGCATATTTATTGGCTTTCCTGAAAACATGTTCTAAGCTGACCGTCGTCCAATTCTTTATGAGAAAGATTTTGATCTCGTCCACAATATATGTTTCTCAGAGGGTGAGTTTTAGAATTGTGATGAGCAATGAGATAGAGAGCTTCAAATGAATCACTACAGATTTCAACTCTCTTGAATCCACTGTGTCCTAGCATATATAGTTAAATGCCTTGCGAAATCCCCATCAGCTCTATTGCGGTATTAGGTAAAGCCCCCTGCTTCCTCAAAATGCTAGAAACCCATTTTCCCTTACAACTCAAAAGCGAAACATGAAACGCTGAAAGGTTTGAAAAGCGCTAAAACAGCGAAGTTTAGCCAACACTTGATCTAATTGTTCTTTTGTTGTTGCATTTCTTCCTCCGTAGCATTTATTTCATTAGTTTGTATCTGCTTTAGATACTAGGTTGAGTCTTATTTTTGTATTTGTTATTTATGCATTGATATAATTATCGCTTTTATTAAAAAATCATTATAGCATTTTAGATAAATATAATATGTTTTAAAATAAATAATATTTTTTGTCAAAAACAAAAAATTAATTTTTATTGTATTGAATATTAAATAATGCATCACCATATCTCAAATCATATTATTTTATGCGGTAAATTACCATCAATATTTAATATACAGTTATAAATTAAAATATTATGGGGAAAAATGGGGATAAATGTTATCAATATTTAAGAAAAACATTACAAAGAATAATTCTGTCATTGAGGGGGAAAAACCAAAAGAATGATGCTTGTTTGGGAGTATCAAATACTAATAGGAGTTTTGGTAAATTCAATTCCGTTGGACTTTAATACTAGAATTATCCGGATGAAGGTTGAGAGGCTGTTGTAAATGGAATTATATATAATACCATGGCAAACGTTGTAGTAGACGTTGATAAGGAGGAAGAGTAATTTAGAGCATAGTGAATTGGAGTAGTGACTGATGATGGCAGTTGATCATATGTTGGCATGAGCAGCGACAATAATCTTAATCCATGGACTATGGATCATAAGCCCGTGTCAGCGTATGGGTATGGAATTAAGGCGGTACAGAAGTTAGATATATGGGTGAGTGAACTAATATTGGGCCCAGCAACTTTCGCTTCATCCATTCCTTGTTATTCATTAATTGTTGACAAACCAGGTTGACTGGTAGGTCAGGGGAGAAAGACAGTTGGAAGTTGAAGAATTAAGATATCTGCGGACGACACCTGAGAGCTCCACTCCAATTTCAAGTATCCGTGTTTGATTCGTTGGTTTTGAAAGGTAGTTGCATCCTTGGATGTGATGCCCAACATCTGGCGACCCGTCCTAAAACTCAAATACTTCCACACGAAGCAAACTTGCTGTTTGTTTTTTTCTATATAACGTTGAAAAACCCACGCCTGTAGCTTTGTCTATCCTCGTATTTCTCACCTTGGGATAAAGTTGCTTCGCCCACAGGAGCCCTGTTTCTTACTTCGTTGAAGCTGCGGCCGCTACGTTGGTCTCTGGTGTAGAGAGGTAGCAATGGGACCCGGCGGCCCTGGTGGAGGACCTGGCGGAGGACCCGGTGGCCCTGGAGGTCCGGGATGGGGTCCTGGACCTGGAGGTCCGGGTTGGGGTCCTGGACCTGGCGGCCCCGGATGGGGTCCTGGACCTGGAGGTCCGGGTTGGGGTCCTGGACCTGGAGGCCCCGGATGGGGTCCTGGACCTGGAGGCCCCGGATGGGGTCCTGGATTCTTCGGACCTGGTGGTTTCTTTGGTGGGTTTGCAAATGGCATATGCAACCTCCTATCATCTTGGTGAGTTCAGGAGGAATTGAATTAAATTAATCTATAATGTTTTATTTTTAAATTTTTCTGCTGAGTATAAAATTTGTTCTTGTTACTTTGGCGAAAATGCAGCTTGTATTGCCTGTGTTGTTGCTGGTTGCTCCAGGATTGCTTTGGTGGTCCACCTCCTTTTGGACCTGGTCCGGGAGGCCCGGGAGGCCCACGTCCCTTCTGATGGGCTTTATCTTCTCCAAGTTAAAATTACAGTCTGGTTTATGTACCCATTGTCATTATCTTGCGTGCATTTCAACTTTGATGATTACTCCGGGAGAGATGCCCTTCTTTACCGATGTTATGTGAGGTTACTGTAAGCCTTTTGTTTTTATTACAGTTATGAGTACGTTTTGGTTTTCTTGAGGAACTCAAACTTCAATAGTGAACTCATTATTTTGGTTGTTAAATGAGTACTGTACCATATTTTTGTTATTTTTAACAACATCATTAACCCACAAAAGTTGTTCGGTCAATTTGTCCGTTAGATTATTTTTTGTGAATATTGTGAACTTAATTACCCTAGTTTATAACGAGGAACAATAATGGTTAAATAAGCCAAAAAAAAAATGGTGGCACTGGATGCCACGGACAGGGGAAGAATGAACTGGCTTAATATAGTAACATTGCCAGTCCACTGCTAAATCATATTCACAGCAGATGATTAATACAAGCATACTCTGTTCTTTAAGCGTCCATGTTTAAGTAGCATGATATTTAGCGTGTTAACAATAACCTGTTCATTTTAAGCTTTTTTTTTTCTTTTTCTAGATAAGTGACTATGGATTTAAGAATTTATAAATCCCATTTGTTGTCAGCAAATTGCAATTTTCCCTTTACAAATTCAATGCGGAAAGAATTTTTTTTATTCAGAAAATATAAATTAGGCGACACGCACACAGTGCTCTGACTCATGGATTGAATCATTGCGTTCGCCAGCGAGCAAGAAGGTAAATGGAGAATGTCAAATCCAAGATTTGGTATAGGAATTAGGAAGCGTGTTCTACCTTGAAGATATTAATTAATTTAGATTAAAAGTCAAATTTCAATCTTGTAATGACAAAGCTGGAGCTTCGAGTGAGGTCACGAAACAAAATTGCTGTACTTTCACCTGCATTGACAATAAGATGGAGAATTTGAAAATGTTTTTTATTTGAACTTTGAATTACTAGACCATGTTTTAATCTATGCTTTTTTTTTTTGGGTCAGTTTATGAACAGGTAGTAAAATAATAACGTACTTTAACTTTAAATGTAATTATTGAAGAAGATTAGGGAGAGAAATTTAGTAACTATGAGTGAAACCTTTGATCAAATAATTTTCACTTCTTTATAACATGTTCGTTTATTTTCAGCCTTTTCCCTTGAAAATCTTCCTCCTTCTGTAAAAAGAACCTTAACTAATAAAATAGATAATCTTGTAGAAATTACCCACATTCCAGAAAACTTTCGTATTGATAATACTAAGATTCCCTTACTAAGCTCATATGCTATTTTCTCTCAAGATCGAGCTTATACAGATCTTTTGGATAGTGAGTTCGACAAATATTTCATACTTCTAGAGCACATATTAAAGAGTACGTTCACAGTTCTTGTTTAGAACTGTATGGATTGAAAGCTACTACAGCTGAACAATATATGACTCTGGAGATTCCTCAACCACTGATTAATTCTTGGAAGCAGCAAGGATACACTCATCTTCATGTTGGTGCTATCCGATTGGTACTTACTTTGCATGGCCGAAAAGGCATATCTTGGTGTACTTCTCACCACTTACAGCAATGGAAGTATTGTGATGACTATAGCTCCTGACTTCAACATCAAACTTGATGATGAAACTCTGTCACATCGACTGAAGGTACAAATTCAGAATCATGGAGCAGAACAAGACCTACGAGCCACTATGGCCACTCTTCATCACCAAATGATCTACAAGCTTCAAGATCATGCGGTGAATCTTAAGTTTCCCAACTCTACTACTGATACTCTGTATATGGTATCTAATCAGTCTGATACCTTAGTTATTCAAATCCCTAGGAGAATTTGCAAGGAAGAATTGGCTCAGATCATGCCTCTTGAATAGATAAACAACTATGAAAAAGAGTTCCACTCCTCCAGAAAGGATGTTCATACAACGGAGACCCCTATCTTAGAAAGACTTTCTGACGGAATTGTCAAATCAACATTCAAAAGGCTAGGCCAAAGCCCTTCTTCTTTGGGAGGACAGATTCTGACAATTAATCCCGTTTACAAGCACAAGGAAAAGATTTCGGTGCATTTTGTTGATGTCAGAGCCAAGCTATGTTTTGTTATAAAAATTCATGCTCATTTTGTTTGGGATCATGCCCCCCAAAGAATGTGACCCAGACTGTGGTTGTTATGATTGGGATAATTAGACAGGACCAAAAGAAAACCTCCTTCCTTTAAAAGGAGCTTTGTTGCAAAAACCCTCTTGCCAACATAAAAAACCGAGCCAGGATGATGATACGGATCATGGTTCAAAACAAACCATATCTAGGAAAAAAAGATGGATTACTTTCCACAAACCACCTCCACTAAAGTCAACTACTTTTCATGATTTGTTAAAAGAATTAAGTCATTTGGATCTAGTTTCTTGCCTTTTTGCTAAAAATACTCAATCCTCAGAAATCGCTTCTCCCAAACTAGTGGTCAATTCTATCCCAGACAACCCATCACAAATCTTACCCTGTATAGCCATGATTCGACCCACTTATGAGAAATACTTTCCTCCTCTTGAACGGCGAATCAATGAATTATCCAGATATTCTTCCTGACCTTTTGTCCAAACAGAACAAATGACTTCTCAAGGTCCGAAAATTATCTCCCAGTCAGAAAAAGTTTTGAACTGGCAGACTGAAAACTCAGTCAATCAAAACAAAGTCCTTCATAGGATTAACACTTGACTGGAGCAACTTCATGACAAGATAGATGGATTTTCAAGCAGATTAGATTCCATTGATGAACGTGTGAAGAACCTCTATATCAATTATTCTACTAAAGCTCAGCAGCTTGACAAAGAGTTTCGTGAATATATTGATTCTCGGTATTCAAGTCCACAGTTATCAAGAAGGAACAAGAGTTGAAGCAGATAAAGGAAGAATTAAGAAGAATTGAGGTAGATCTTGCTAAGCCATTACCAACCTACTCCCATGACATGTTTTATCAAACACCTTTGTACTCACCATCCATTGTTGCCTCCTTACCCTCATACCGCCAACCTACCAAAAAACCTTTCCAAATGAATTATCCTATGTTCCAGCAAATTAGACAATCCAGAAAAGCTCAAATAGCTCAGAAAACCCAACCAGTACTATCCTCTTATTCCCAGGACATACAGACTACTACCCCCTCTACATCTTACACCTCATAACAGATATCTCTTGCAAAACCTTTACAAATTAAAACTCCTCCATCCTCGCCTAAACAATCGTAACCTCCTCAGTCCTTTTCCAAAGACAAATCTATAGCCACAATTCGCCAAATGTCTGAACCCTCTACTGATTACAGCAATTCAGATGAAGAATACAACTCTGATTCAGAATTGATAGATTTATCTGCTTAACCTCTCAATGTTCCACCCATGTTTATGGTAACTCCAAATCCTCTAGATCCTAGAACGACAGAACAACAAGAATCTTCAACTCTAATCGTTGAAGATCCTGTTGATTCAGTACATGGAGCAAATATGCATCATCATAAGACATCTAATGACCCTTACTTCACTTTTGATGATCTTCCTCATCATAGATGAAGAGAAAAGATGCATGAATTTGGGGCATGGATAGATGTCCAAATGAATGAGCCAGAAGACAATCTTCAGGATGTTCTAAGCAACTTCCTCTCATGAATGACTGGTAATCTTAGAGAATGGTTTACTAGTTTAAGTGAGTATAAAAAACTCTAGATGACTGAATATGATATTACAATATTCTTGGGAGCTTTACATCGTGAATTTATTAGAGATTTTAGTATTATTGATAGAAGAGCTCGACAAGAATATTTTGAGATGAAGTGTTGTTCTCTTGAACGCAGTGATTTACAAAAGCATTTTAAAAGAATATCTGAGAAGTATTATATGCTTGGAGGAGCAAATGATATCAATCTTAGACATGTTTTTATTGCCTCTTTGCCTGATGAACTTCAACCAAAATTACAGAAAGCTATCAACTCTCTACAAAGAGACATGTCACAAATCACTCTGGGAGAAATTTATTAGCTGGCTTTAGCCTCATTAGACAGACTCTGTGAGCAACAGAAATTCGTCAAAAATATCCTAAAAAACAAGGCTTATCTGTACAAAGTTTGTAAAAGACAAGATCTGCAAATTAAGTGCAAAGATAAGAATGCTTGTTCATGTTCTCCAAGAAGAAATCTCATTTCTTCAGATTTTCTCACAAAAAAAAGAACTTATCCAGGAAGACGATGAAAACCTTTTAGGTTTTTCAAACGCAGATCTTTAACCTTAAAAAAGTCTGACAGGTGTTATATTTGTGGTCAGAAAGGACATTTTTCAAAGAAATGTCCACACAAGTCCAAAAGAGACATTAAGATGCTCAACACGATTCAGAAAACATTATCTTTATCTGATGATGATCTTGAATCAGTCCTTGAAGAGCAGGATTTCCAGGATGAAAATACTAGTTTTGTGATCAATCAAGATACAGACTCAGATTCCTCCGATGATGGAAAGATTCTTAGCATTTTATCCAACACAAAGGGCAAATGTCCTTGTTAACATTCCTATTCAAACCACTAGATATGTATTATCAATCTGGTCAACATACCTCCATCCTCAGTTCCACTTCCCAATGTTAAGATTAAAGTTCTTGCTGACAAGTATGACAAGCCTACACAGGCTATTGGTTTTATTGACATGGGATCTTGTTGCAGTGTCATGAAACCCCATGTTCTACCACTAGAAGAATGGATTCCTCATGAGGAGTACTTTACTACTGCTGACAGTAATCCCTTCTTAATCAATTTAATTTCCAGAAGAAATGTGGGAATTCAGTTCTTTCCAAACTGTACAATCTGGACCAGAGTACTTGGAAGTAAATTGCTAAACAAAGATTTGTTTATTGGCATGGATATTTATTATCTTGCAAAAGGATTGCAGATCCTTCCCAAAGGGATCCATTACAAATCCTCTTTTTCTCCATGGGAAACAGTTAGTAATCTTTTTGAACTCCAACAAGTACCTCCAAGTTATGAAATTATCACAAACAAACTATTGCCATTTTGCCCAGAAAATCATGAGTGGTTTGTTCATCCTTTTCCTCTCTGGAAAAATAAAGAGTTCTTCATTCAACTTCCTTTTAAGAAGAATGAAGATATTAATCCTACTAAGGCCTTTCATCCAGGAATGTCTCCTGAAGATTTATCTCTCGCCCGAGAAGAATGTTCAGGTCTTTTAAAACAGGGATTAATAGAGCCAACAAGTTCACCATGGGCATGTCAAGCTTTTTATGTCAAAAAATATGCAGAAAAGAGATGGGGAAAAAAGAGATTTGTTGTTGATTACAAGCCACTTAATCATTTTTTACAAAATGATAAATTTCCTCTTCCAAAAATCAATACTCAAGCTGCACATTTGACGAAAGCCAAGGTTTTCTCTAAGTTTGATCTTAAAGTAGGATTCTGGCAATTATGAATTCATCCTAATGACAGGTATAAGACTGCATTCTGCATTTTCAATGCTCAGTATCAATGGAAAGTGATGTCATTCAGGCTTAAACTTGCTCTATCATTATTTTAAAAAGCCATGATAAAAATTTTTGAGTCCATCCTTCATTCGGCCCTTATCTACATTGATAATATCCTTTTATACTCAGAAACAGAAAAAGCCCATAATACCTTATTAGTCTAATTTGAACAGATTGTCTAACAATATGATATCATGCTTTCAGCTACCAAGAGCCAAATAGGACAAGCCCAAATACAATTTTTGGGCATGACCTTTTTTGAAGGCCACTTTCAGCCAGGCCGCATATTGCCCAACAATTATTAGACTTTCCTGATACAAAATTGACCACCAACCAGATCCAAAAATTTTTGCGTATTATTAATTATATCTGAGACTTTAGCCCACATGTTACATAGTATACCAGCCCACATGTTACATAGTATACCAGCCAACTGTCAAAACTTTTGAAAAAGAACCCTTCATTATGGTCTGACAAGCAGATAGAAGCTATAAAAGGTTTAAAGTTATTGCTCAGCATTTGCCACCTTTAAAGATTCCTGAAAAAAGAACCCTTATCCTATAGATAGATGCTAGTGAAGACTTTTGGGGAGTTGTTCTTATCGAAGAAGACAATGGAAAAAAATATTATTGTGTACATGCCAGCGATCAATTCAAAGAAGCCGAAAAGCATTATCACACTATCTACAAGGGGATACTTACTGTAAAAAGAGGTATTGAAAAATTCAGCTTTTACTTCAACTTTAATCAATTCACTGTTGAAATGGATAATACTTCTTTCCCAGCCATTCTGGACCAGAAGAAGAAAACACTTCCAAAAAAACAATTACTTCGCTGGAAAGACTGGTTTTCCCGTTATAAATTCACAGTGAAGCACATCAAAGGGAAGCACAATGTATTAGCAGATTTTCTCTCAAGACCTCCTTCAAAGAACACCCAGATAACCACTTTCAAAAAATCCTCACCTCTCTTTATCCTTACCATCTCAGCCATGTCTAAATATCATCCAAGTAATAGTTCTCATCATTCCAGTCACTATTCTCATTTGAGTCATCAACTTATTTTTCCTCCAACTCAGTTCCCAACTACTATCCCAGAAATTAATGCTGTTGCTAGAAAAACTCTTCTTTATTATCTCCATCTCTTCCTACAAAGCACAGGAATTTCACCCAAACCTGAGTTCTTTGACCCTCTTTTGCCATACTTGGTCATACCCTTTGTCAGAGGACCCATTACTTTAGAATTTATGTGGTATATGTGGTCTCTTTCTACCTTATTTGTCTGTGCTTTTACCTTACCTCCAAGATAAACTTATCAGTATTTGACTGATAAGTGAAACACCCACTCCAACTTAGCCACTTTTCTCTCTTGGTACGCTTCATTACCAGTTTGGAGAGGACGCATTTACAAAGAGATAGAGGAAAATAATATATGGAATGTTCCACTGCAGAAACAAAAGGCCTACACTTTCTTTGTGCTCCATCGTCCTTATGAAACTGATCATCAAGAAAACCTGTTTACTCCTGTTCAAACCCATCTATGGGGTACAGCATTGCATTGACCACTTCGTGAAGACCAAGTTATTAATGAGTTAAAAGATTATCTTTTAGGTCTTAATAATTTCATAGGTAATGCAACTGATTAAACATGTATATCCTTTGGACCATTGCCAGGAAAATTCTTCATTTCAAAAGAAATGTTCACCACAGGACAAGCCATTCCTTTCGACTGGCCTGAACTTTCTCTAGCACCATCAGCTGATTGCACTTAAGCTTCAACTAGCCAAGACCTACCAATGACAAGCCTTGCAGAAGATGAAGATCCTCTTCAATATCTTAAGTCACAAGACCCTAATGACATATGACATAGACCCTCAATTCTTACAAAACTTTCTCTCACAGACACCCATACAACCAACTCCTTCTGAAGACTTTGACATTGACGCAGAACTAGACAAGATACAAAGAAAAGCTACAAAGAAAAAAAAAGAAACTTGGAGGAGACATAAAGAATAAATCAAGCAGTCACAAGCCTATATGTAAAAACTTTTAGATTTTGTTTTTTATGCCGACAGACTAAGTTTGTTGTCTTCATATAAAAATTCAGATTGCCGACACTATTTTGAGTCATGTGTTGTAAAGCTAGACTGGCAAGGCTGATAAAGCCTGTCTGCCATATGTTTACTTTTATTGTCCGTTTGTAATAATTGTAAGGAGTGTGAGTGATGCTCCGAATCTATAAGAGAAGCCTAGTTTGTAAGATGAAGACAAATTGAAAATATCCATTAGCCTTTCTTTGTGAAATATAATGACCAGTTTCTAAATCTTTTTTCTCTCGTGAAATTCTGATATAATTGTATCATATTCCTGTCTGTCTAAGATTCAAGTATGCTCTACACCTGCCTCATATAAGGAACCTATGTATTAGAAAGAATCTGAACAAGATCCACCTTAGTAACTTCCCAGTAATCCATGTTTTAGAAATCCATACGTTAAATTAAACATAGTTGGGTATGATAATCATAAGGTGTCCCTTGAGTCCGTGATGCTCAAGAGGAACTGTTTTTACTCGGGAGAAAGCTAGATTATCATATCCACTATGATTTATTTTGACTCTGTGGATTCCTGTTCCTGTGTTACTGAGAGGGGACGCTAATGTGGCTTAATATATTGTTTGAAATATGATTGTATGAGTTAGCATAAAATGTTATGGATATAGAACTGTTATTTAGTTGGCATGTATGGTATACAGTATACATTTACACGGTAAAATTTCTCTTGTACTATAATAAAGTACATAACATAATCAAACATCATGAGATGAATGTAGGCCTGATTAAGGTTTTTTTTTTCCCGTCAAGAATATCCTCCAATATGAAAACTAATCTTGAGTCAAGTTTTGACACAAAGTCTAGTCATTATTTTCTTATCTCACATTCAAACAAGATCTTGCTTACATTCCAATTCTAATCCAGCCGCCTCCCAAAATAATAATAATAATAATAATAATAATAATAATAATAATAAGTGGGCTAGATTAGGTAAAGGCTCCAAGCTTGATAAACTGATTTTTTATATATAATTATTTAATTGGATCAAATTCAAGTATTATTTAATTTAAATTAAAGTGACTTTTTTAATATGATTTTTTCAATTCACAAAGCTCGAGCTTGAGACTTTACTTAAAAGATATTGAGCCTCTTGCCACTCAACCCTGCCGTTGGGAAAAAAACCTTACTTTATTATTGAGGAAGTTAGTTGGGCTATTTTTTATTTTTGGTAAAAAAAATATAAAATAATCCTTAAAAATCTATATCCTTACAAAATTACATTTTGATCTTACAATGCTAAATCAATATAATGATAATCACTATTCATTTCATTTTATTTCATTTCCCATGTGACTTAATTTTTCAAGAATATAGGTTAGTTTTGATTGTATCTTTTCTATCCATAAGATTAGCAATCATTTGTTTTGTTTGTTTGTTTTTTTTCTTTCCTTGAATTTTTATTAATTATTTAATTTTATCAAAATATTTATCTGAAAATATGACTTTTTTTAGAGTCCAATAATACTATTTGATTCATGTAACCGAGCCTATCTAATGAGATAAAACTAATGTTGTTTTTTGTTGTTGTATTTAATTTTATCAATATCTATAATTCTATTAGAGATCATATCAAAGCTATAGATATTAACTTAAAGATGAAAGTATACATTTAATTTCTTAACTTTGAAGTATATTTTATTTTAATTCTTTAACTTTAAATATGAGGTAAAAAACTTCCTGAATTTAACACTGTTAATAGAAAATTTACTTAAATTCATCTAATCACTATTATTATACATTAATTAATATAATAATTATATTTATCATTTTTTAGGCTCAAAATAAATAATTAGTATCTTATAACAATAAAAAAGTTAAAAAATATGTTAATTTAAGGCATTAAAAATTATAATGTTAGAATAAATTATTTTTAAAATATTGTGGTAAAATGTTTAAAATTATTATATTAAAATGAATAATTTTTATTTATTTTGGACAAGTTGACAAGTTAAAAAATTTAGCTTGAGAATGTAAAGTATAAAAAATAAATATTTATTTTTTATAATAAAAATATTTTAATGTCTTAAAATAAATATTTAAAACCTAAAAATAAAACTTTTGATTTTAAGATTGTAATCTTTAATTTCTTCCGTTAACATATTTTTAAAGTAGTAAATATGTAAGCCTTAAAATTAGTTTTGTTATAATTTTTATATTAATTAATACATAATAACATTAATGATGTAACTTTTAAATAGATAAATTATCATTTTCTGTTAATTTATTTAATGGTGTTAAGAATTAAGAAGTTTTTAGTTACATGTTAATAGTTAAAGGATTAATATGAATTATAATAAAATTAAATGACTAAAATGAAATTTACCTAAAAAATAAAGGACAAAAAGCATAGTTTAGCCTTAACTTAAATATTTGTTGTTTAAGTAATTAGTTGACTATAAATATTTTTTAATAATTACAATTGTGTTGTATTTACAGTTAGTATATATTTTTTCTATTAGTTAAGAGAATATGTAAAAATGTGTTTAAATGCATTTGTATGAAACAATCGTTTTACATGATCTTCTAAAATATGGGAATACAATAAATATTGAGATCACCAAATTTAATATGAATTTTATATTTTATACCAGTATCAATTAAATTGTATTAAGTTAAATACATAGTGAATTCAAAATTATATTGATCTGTCAAAAGTAAATAAAATTGAAATTTAAAGATAAAAATAAACAAAAAATATAATAACATGAATTATTATTAATTTAAAGTGTCACTTGTTGTAAATTTAGGACATCACATTTGAACAAGATAATTATTGTTATAAATATAGTAGGAGATGGTTCATATCTATAAGTTTAAAGTTTATTAATTAATTTACTATAGACTTAATGAAATTATTTTAAGGTTATTTCATAACTTTTTAATAAAATTAATAATTAATAATTAAAATGACCCAACAAACCAAAACTCTATTAAATTTTATACTATCAAATCCTATCTTATAATATATCAAACTAGTCATAAAAGAATTTGTTTACAAGATGTCTTTCTCTTGTGTTACTATTTATTATTTATCAGTATATAGATTTATTAATTATATTATATCTTCTTAAAATATAATTATTTTATTTTAATTTGATTTAAAGTTGATAACTATCCTTAGACATCTTCGAGACTTTTTAGATTTGACATTTGACCAGTTTTTTCAAACCATGTGAATTCATGCATGACGCGTTTTTGAAGGATTACTTTAAAAATTATGGGCAAAAAATATTAATTTTAAAAATTAAACAAAAAAGACAGCGATGGTGCCATGTCAAAATAAAATTTCAAAGACTTAATTTTTTAATTAATAAATTAATAATATTTTTCAGTTATAAATAAATTACAAATAAATAAGAAAAAAATAAGATTAAATATGAGAAGGTTAATTTTTTTTATCTGTATCTTTTTTCTAATCTCTTTAGCGATGGTCTTTTCTGAATATGCTGTTGTATTCCGAATTATCTCCTCGGAGCTGCCGTCATGACCTAACTAAATAGAATTCAGTTAATTTTCTTAACAAATTTTTAGTGGAGCTTGGGCTGTTATGAAACCCTATTGTCTGACCAAGCCAAATTCTTTTTTTTTTTTAATGTTTTGAAATACACGCTTAATAATTTTTAGATTAAATTAAATACACATTCTATTTTATATAAATTAAATAGGCATTCTATTCAAATTAATTTGAATTCACTAGATTTTAAGTCAAATTAAATTTGAAATATATAAATGTAAATATAAATGACTGTCTGATTTTAATGACACTAAGTTACTGTCTATATTTGTTTTTCAATTGTATGTGCTGTTCTTTATTGTAAAGTGGACTCTAGAAGAATTTAAATATGTAAAATATAGGTTATCTTTTAAGTATTAAATATTATTTTTTATGTTTGTCCTTGTTAAAAGTTTTGCCAGGAAAGGATTAAAAAATATATAATTAAAATGAGTTATAATTTAATGAAGATAATATTAAAAAATTACACCAAATTTTATAAAATTCAAGAATTTTAATTGTATTTAATATTTTTTTAGTATATGTAAAACAGTTAAAAATGACCTATACTCTTTTCGGTTTTTTTTATAAAAGTCTTTTAAATAAAATCACGTGAATTAAAATAGGTAATTAAAATTAGTTAGAAATATTACATTTATAAAAAGTTACAATAACATTCCTAAAATACTCTTAATAAAAATAATTAATTTCTATCTTATATTAATTCTTAGAAAGAGAAAATTAAAATTATCAAAGATAATTTTAAAAATCACACATTAATACTTCATTAAATTTTAAAAATATTTTTATATTAAATTAAAGACAAGAAGAAAGCCTTAATGAGGCTTTTATACTTAAAAGGAGATGGAGTAACAGGGAACTGAGGGAATAGGTAGCATCATAATCAACAGCGTAATCCTTTTTGCTATTTGAACGGTTGATAAGATAGAATTTCTTATTGGTGCGTACATATTTATTATTTCTCAATCTTACAAATTCAACATCACAGAACTGTACTCCTCCCCCTCAGCTTTTTATGTTCAAATAATTTATTTATTATTTCTTTAATTTCAAAATAATTCACTTTAGAACATTTGTGTCTATCCATAATTGAACATCGAAACACCGTAATTGTGACACAAGGTCTCCATCATTCGCATCAAAAGATAAAACAAAAACACAAATTATTATTAATGGTTAATAGTTAATTATATAAAAATAAATTAAATATATTTTTTATCATATATAGCTTAAATGACAAAATATTTTAATTATACTCAAGTAATGCACAAAGATATTTTGATAGATACTATTTTAAAAGTATTTATATTAAAAATATATGTATATAATTGTCATAAATAATAAATAGATATCCCAATAATTTCATATAGATAAATGGGAGATAGTAAAAGCATATTTGATACATTAAGTTATTAATTTCATATTCAAAATTTAATGTTAAATTTATCTTTACAAAGTTGAACTTCAATTTGAAAAGTGTGCCTCTATAACAATTTGCAATCAATTTACTTTAAATTGTTTTCCTAAATAAATTGCATAATTAGTCCAATTATGTATTGATACAAAAATTAGGTGATTGCACAAATCATAGACCAAAATCTTATTAATATTTATTGATTATTAAATTATGTAATCTGTTAACTAACTCACCTCAATTTTATGTGCTTTTATTTTTTTAAAAATATTTTATTAGCTCTTAAAGGAATAAATGATTAATTTCATCAAATTATTTGATTTTATCCCATCCTACCCCTAAGGTAAACAAAATTTTAATAAAATTTAATTGATATTCAATATTTTTTAATTCGACAGATTAATTTGGAATTCATCCCAATCAAATTAAAATTTTGGCAGCTTGAACTATTAAGGTAGTGGGAGCTTTTATCAATTAGATATGACCTTTATCAAAAAGAAATTTGGTAAATAAAATCAATTCAACTTATTCCATTGACTTTATAAATCAATATTTAATTAAAATAATTTAATCATTCGAATTGGATAATTATAACCTAATTTGATGAGATTAAATATATTTTGGTTTCAGCATTTTTGTTGTTTATACGTGACTAATCAAAAGATCTAATTGAATTAAATTTTGATTATATAACTAAATTGTAATAAATCATGTTAAAATAGTTTATTGAAGATTAACTAATTAGTTTGAAAATTAATGCTTAGGTCAAGTTTCAATTTATATTCAAATTAAATCTTGAATATATGATTAAATTATATGATTTATATCTAATTAACTTCAAATCTCGACAAAATTGCTTGATGAATTCAAACATTAGGGTTTTAGGTCCAGTTTTAATACATAATTTAAAATTATAAACGTTATGTACCATCGGAATCACACCCATGGCTTATAAACTACTCTAGAAAATTAAAAATTACCTTTAAGTTGCAGCTATGTATGAATCATTTCATATTAATATCAATCCAATAAGCAACTAGTAAAATATGATAGATAAAGGGAAGGCAAGAAATCTATTATATATATAAAAGTAGGTAACTTGTATAGATATTTTTGGAAATTTTGGTGCTTCAAATGAGATTTGATGCAATTCTGTGCTTTGGAAACTCTGCTTTGGAGTTAGATTCGGAACCGATACTATTATTTTTTTAAAATTAAAAATACAAAATCTAATGAGAATCTTTTAATGATAATCTATCTATTATATATATATATAAGTATACAATTTAAAAGTCAAATTTATAGAGAATCCAATCTTTTAATTTCAATTAATATTTTAATCTTATGTTCTTTAATTAGATTCTTTTAATCATAATCTATTATATATATAAAAGTAGTTACTTACTTTTAAGCCAAATCTATAAAGAATCAAATCTTTTAATTTCAACTAATATTTATCCATTTTAATCTTATATTCTTTAATTTTTCTCCAAAAAAATCTCCTTAAAAATCATACCGACTACTAATTAAGCCAAATCTATAGAGAATTCAATCTTTTAATTTTAACCAATATTTATCCATTTTAATCTTATGTTCTTTAATTTTTCTTTTACAAAATCCTCTTCAAAATCATACCGATTACTAACTAATTACAAATCACATCAGATACTTAATATGAATTTATATAATTATATTTAAATACTATATTGAACAAAATTCTTAATATGAATGCATTGCATTAAAAATATATATTTAAGATTGTAGGTTTATGTATTTATAGATTACTGTGAATGCATTATAGTTAACTTTTGTATATCAATGTTTTTTAATTTAAATTTATAATTATAATTACTAAATCCTAACCAATTTCTGTAACTAAAAATATTTTTTAAAGTATATTTCATTTAAATTGAAAAAAATTGTACAGATCTCTAAGATATTTTGGTAATTCTTTTTCTATATAATTCTTTATATAGTCATTCAATTTCATCGCTTTTGTATTTTTCTCTTACTTTGCATTTCAAACTAAGGCCAAATGCTTTCTTTTAATATTTGATTATGTACAGGTATTTTTCTCTGTCTTATGCACATGATATAGAAGTATCATATTTATTTAATTTTCTTCATCTCACTTAGCTTCTTTGTTATTTTCTTAAAAAATTTTCACACGCATGCAGGGGAAAAAGTAGACATGGGTTCATATATTGATGTTATTAAAGTCGTAAATCTAGACCACACTGATTGGAGTTTGAAGGTTCGGGTTGTATGCTTATGGGTGGCATTGGGCACTTATAAGTCGAAAAAATGGCAGACACTTGAGATGGTACTACAAGATGTAAATGTAAGTTATCTTTTCTTTAATGCTAAAATTTTTATTGTATTATTTTTTATTTATCCAATTTATTTCAGTCATTCTTTTTGTAGAATGATCGAATCTCTGCAAGCATTAATCATTCCTTTTTTGAAAAATTTAAGGAAAATATAAAGGAATGCATGGTTTATAAAATCTGTTTTTTCCCTCCCTCCTTATTTCAAATTAAAATCACCTTCTCTTTTATATTTCTGATTTCATGCAGAATTGTTTTTGTATCTCATCGATCACCAAGAAATTTTGTTTTTCCTTTTTCAAAATCTAGGTATGACAATTTCATGTTTTAAAATCTCTACTTTAGAGTTGAAACCTGTTATTTTACTTCACATTTTGAAATAAAAAAATCTAATAAGATTATTTTAATCATAATAAACATTTATCTTTTTTAAATCTTATGTGTTTTAATTTTTTACTAAAAATATATCCTTAAACAATATTTTTTAATATGATAGTATTTGATTTTATAATTTAAAATTAAAACACTAAATTTTATGATATTCTTTTACTCATAACCAAATTATTTATATTTTTTTTATCTTTTTATTTATTTATATATTTATATGCTTCAATTTTTTCCAGAAAAATCTCTTTAAAAATTTTCTAAATTCGCATCTTATTATTTGATTTTATAATTTAACATTATAAGAACTAATTCTTATTAGATACTATTAATTTTAAGAGTGACAACCACCATTAAGGAGGGTCACCAATAGGAGACTTTTTAGATGGGGACGATAAGGGCGTGAGTGGTGATAAGAGACACCGCATACCACCATAAATATTCTTTCATAATCAATTATATTTATTTTATTTATAACTAATTATATATATTTCATTTAAATTATTAGTAGTTTTTTTATATAATTTATGTATGCATCTTAATATTTTCCAAAAAAAAATTTCGTGAAAATATTCTAAATTCACATTTTATAATTTGATTTTATTTTTTTTTATTATGCTTACTATTTGATTTTATAATTTAAAATTATAAGAACTAAATTATATTAAATGCTATTAATTATAAATAATTCATATTTTATTTTTTATTATTTATATATTTAAGAGTTTTAGATTTTGGAATTTTACTTCAATTTTTTCTTTAAAATATTCAGTCTCTTTGAGTCTTTTTTTTTTAATGAATAGATATTTTTTTTTACCTTTATCTCTTTTAAACATCATCCTTTTACAATTTCTAATTTTTCTTTCAGTCGTAAATGTGAAAATTTTGAGCAAAAGATGTAGAAGAATCACCTATTGTTTTTTTTTTGTAACCCAAATTATAAATTTTATTCTTAGAATTGATTATATATAATATTTAAAATCCATTATGAGTAATGAAATTCTTTTATTTTTGTCTTCATGATTTTCTAGCATTTAACATTAAGTTGGCAGAAAAAATCTAATAAGATTGACAGGACCTCTAAGTAAGTTTAACCATGATTAAAGAGTTGTGGAGGAGAAACAAACTTATACTTATTTTGCAAATATATGAAATTGCTGTTAATATTAATTACAACAATAACATTGATTTTGAAATCACAAAATAAAGTTAAATGCTGATACAACTATAAGTTCAATCTCATGGAATCAACAATTATCGAATAATAAGAGTCATGATTAGAGTTATTAGTGATAAAAAGATCAAGATATGATTCAATAAAAAGAAAAAAAAATAAAGTCTTGTCACTTTACTTTTTTTTTTCATGAATGATGAATCTCACAACTCACATTTATTATTTGATTTTATAATTTAAAATTCTAAGGACTAAATTTTATGAGATGCCATTACTCATAAGTAATTAGTTTTAAGACATATATATATATAATTTTAAATATATATATATTATACCTATTTAAAATTTTAAATATTAATTATTTTAAATTGAGATTTATATATTTAATAATTTGGTCTACAAAAGTTTCTTGAATAGTTTTCAATTAAGATTTAAAGATTTAATAATTTTTATATTAAAATCAACTACTATAAATAATATGAGTTCCAATATATTATTCATAAAACAATATTAACTTTAATATAATATTGTTATAAATATATGTATAATATATATATAGAAAAACAAAACTAAAAAAATGATTTAATAACTATAAGATTTTCTTTTTTATTATTCATGAATCAAATTTATTTGATATTTCTAGTAAAAAAACTATTTATTTGAAATTATATTAATTTTAAATTTTTATAATAAAATTTAATGAGCATATTGGGAAAATTTTGTTTGATATTATGTAATTTTTACTTCGTAATATATATACGCGCACATATAAATGTTATATTACATATGACAGGATAAATTTTTACTTTATAATAAATTATAACTAATAAATATTAAATCTATTTTAATTTAAACTTGACTTGACTATATATACTAAAAATTAAATATGAGATACATTTACATACATGAGTCACATAATTGTTCTAAATTTTTATATATAAGATCAACATAATAATTATATATAATTTTATGATTGAATTAATAAAATTTATTTGCTATATTTAGTTAATAAACAAAATATTTCATTTCTTATATCATTCTTTATGACAACAAGATGTGGCAAAAAAATTATTGATTAAAATAGGAACGGATCCAAAATAAAAACGATCGAAAGCTAAATTTCTTCCTTAAAAAATTAAAATATATATTATTTATTTTAAATTTTATATCCGTAAAATCTATCATAATTTTTTAAAATAAATATATAATGTGATAAAGATAATTAAATAACAATACGATCTATCATATTAAAATTTTAAATTAATTGAAAAGTTATTTTTAAATTATAACAAATTTCATATTTTGGTTCCAATGTGTAATTCCTCCAATAAAAAAAAGTATAAGAAATAAAGAAATTACACGAGATATCAAGATATGCGTTAGTTATATATATAGAAAACATTTAGTTAGCAGTAAATATTTTAAATAATTGAGCATTTGCCCCATCTTTTCACACAAAAAAAAATCTTAAAATAAATTGCTAGAATTATATAGGATTAAACGTCTCAATTAGTTAAGCACAAAGTGTGTACCAAATATTGGATGATTTTACAAAAAAGTATTAGTAAAACATGTTGTATAGTGTTGGATAGTACTTGTTATGCCTTAAGTTGTATTCATACATGATCAACTTTATATTGTTATGTCTTATGTGCAAAGTAGATGTAACTTAAATATATTAATTATAATTGGATTATTGATAAAATTAGACAACTACCAAATAAAGTTTGAATTGTTACTTTGAAATGAATTTATCATAATTTTTGTCAATCAACTAATTGACTTGCAATAAGTGCTTAGGATTTTATTTATGAAATTAGTTGATTTGATAGGGTCCTCTTGGGTGTATGGAGAGAGACAATATTTGTAACTTTGTTTTTAAAAATTAATAAATTTAAAGTCTTTTGAATATGTATTATGACTTAAATTTATTTAGAGTTATTTTTTAATTTTATTATTTATTATATATTTTCTTATATTTAAATATTTTTAAATATTTATTTTTTGGATATATAACTAAATGAACCCGTGCATCGCACATGTGTATGTCTAGTTACTAGAAATGGGAAAAAGAAGAAATGTTATAGGAAGAGAATAAATAGAAAGAATAATGCTAATAAGTAAAAGGGAGAAAATGCACTAAATGGTAAGATCTTTGTTTATGATTTGCAATACTTTCTGTTTGGTTTTCACAATTAAGTGATTAACTCTCCTAGTAAAATACTCCATCCAGTTCTGAAAAATATTGGAATTTTCTAATAAATTTAATAATTTAACTTATTTTTTTAATATATATGAGATAGTTAAAATCTCTCATATTTAAAAATATATATAGTATTTGAAAGCATTGAATAAGCTGGGGCCTATTGAATTGAATCATAAACCTCGTTTATATGAGCAAACTTTTTTTTCTGAACAAATTTTATATGAGCAAACTGGATCATAATCTTTCCAATGCAATTGAGAGGATATATATATTTTTGGTATACATACAAATTTAATAAAATTAATAATTAAAATGATCCAACGAACCTAAACTCGTACATTATATTATATTATCAAATCTTATAATATATCAAACTAGTCATAAAAGAATTTGTTTAGAAGATGTCTTTCTCATGCGTAATTATTTATTTTATTCCTAAAATATGATTATTTTAATTTAATTTAAAGTTGATACTCTACTATTCATGAGCCATCCACCAGATTTTTCAAATTTAGGGCCTATTGGTTTACTTTTTTTAAAACCAAACCATTATTTTTAATTATGATATTCTAAGAAAATGTATTTGATTATATACAAATTGTCTTTTTAAAAAATAAAAAGTAAATTAAATTATAATTTTGGAAAAAAAGAGATACTAACTTTATATTATATATATATATATAAATACTTTTAATTCTAATTATCAAAAAATGAAATCACCATTGTTCTAAACATTTTCCGAATACCAATATTTCAAACAACGTATTCATCATTTACGCATGAAGTGCGTTTTTGAAGGATTGATTTAAAAATTATGGACAAAAAAATTAATTTTGAAAATTAAAAAGTTAAGAGATGGGCGATTGGACCATGTCAAAAGAAAATGCAAATGGTATAAAATTTACAGCTACACTTAATATTTTATTAAAATTTACTCCCTCTCATCCTTAATATTAGACCCTTTTAACCGAATCACGTGGATTAAGAATTAAAATTAAAACTAATTAATTATCTTAATTTTTTTAAAAATTTAAATATTTTTTTAAATTACCCTTATTTAATCTCTCTCTTTTTTATTGGATACATTAAATAGTAATATTTTTTAAAAATATATAATAAATACTACTATGTATATTATAAATGATTTTATATTCAGAATCAGGATAAAAAATTTTATATATAAAATTAGAGGGAGTAATTTTTTTCTTAACTATTTAATTGGAACGTGTTTACGTTTTACTTTCAATGCTCTGAAAAAAAGATTACTTTTTCGCACTAGTGAGGCGCGGGCGGCTGGCAATTGTTCTAGTCCAAAAATTTAAATTTTACATTTAGAAGGAATAAAAAGGCAAATATAAAATAAAAAAAAACCTATCAAGTATGACGTGGCGTGTCAATTTCTTAATAAACTAATAATTTTTTTAGTTATTAATTAATTATAAATAAATAAATAAAAAGATAAGATTAAGAGAAAATAACAGTTAAATACTCCTGAAAAAAAATTTCAAAGACCTACTTTAAACTTATAAAATTACTATGAAGTACTAAGGTACCTATCTGAAATTATTTTTGAACTACAAAATGATCATTTTACTCTTCCACCATTTTTATCAAAATTATTGATTAATGAAATATATTTATTTGCAATTAATATCTGGTAATTTGTAATAAACAATGGTAAATTTACAATAGATAATAATTGACTTGACAGTTATAACTAAGTAATGGTCGACCATCAAAGGAATCTTTCTCTGTTGGTCGATCATTACCTCTGTTACAACTTACAATTAACAATTTGCAACTGATAATAAAATCAGTAAGTGGGAGGGAGGGGGGAGCACCAATAAGTGGGCAAGGGATGAAGAAACACCACCACTCATCGCCAGAACCAAACTCCCAATCTCTATTTCTGTGTTCTTCTTTAGCACGTCTGATTTTGTGTGACAATGAGGTGCTTGAAGGTGGATAGATTTTTGTTCGATTCCTGAGTACGTGATCGGTGATAGATCTAAAGAGAGCTGCTTAGAGGAAGGAGGAGAAAGAAAGAAAGGGAGGAGAGTCGCATCAAAGATGAAGGGGGAGAGAGAGAGAGAATATGGAGGGACGAGGGATAGTTTGGTTTTTTTACCCAATAAAAATATTTATAATTTAATACCTTGATATGTTTTTATAATTAGACAAGTTTAAGGAATATTCTGGAAATTTTTTTTCTTCCTGAGCATATAACTGTCATTTTCTCTAAGATTAAATATGAGAAGGTTATTTCCTCTTATTATTTTTTTATCTCTTTCCTGTCTCATAAAAACTCAGAATAGTCGATGCTAAAGAGCAAAGCGGGATTTAGTATACTAGTATACTAGGAGAACTAGATTCCATATTCAGAACCCTAAAAAACTATTTGCAGAGCAGCCAGCCTGCCAGGTGTCGCTGGTAGCGTAGATTTCACAAGAAGGTATTTCAAGAGGTCCCACACTCTCCATCGACGGCCCAGATTGATCCTCTTGGTCCCTGATTTCCTTAACCTTTAAACTACCACTGCTGCGGCACTATTTCGCGCTCATTCATCTTGCTGTGTCGGTATTTGACCTTGCCCTCCTCTTTGTTCCCGGCGCCCTACAACAAGGTGTTCTAGGTAATCGCCCAAACAATATCTTTTATGCTGGTCTTGATTTCAAGCGATAAGTAGACTTTGTGTAATTTTTGGATTTGGAGATGCTTCTCATGTTTGCCCCGTTTGATTTGTATTTAGGTGAAGGATCAGAATTGAAAGTCATAGATTAAAATTTAAGATAATCATGCAGTCTCATGTTTGCTCCGTTTGGTTTTGTTTATTTGACTTTTGATTATCGATTATTCCATCTGCGTTAGATGGAAAAGAAAAATATGACAACGAATAATTAATGTGTGTCCGTGTGTTTTTTCCCGTTTAATCATTGCCCTGAATGAAGTGGGGTGTGTTCCGAAGTTTCTCCTGGGTGCTAAACTCACGAGTCACGACCTATAACTCGATAGAATTTAGTTCATTTTCTTAATGAATTTTTAGTGGAGCTTTTGGTATTGACCAAACCAAATTCTTTTGGTCGCCTGAATCCTGGGCAGTGATTCTGCCTGCAATATATATACTAATGTTGACGTTTTCATTCTTTAAGATCATCATGACATATGCAATGGTAGCCTAAATTTCCTCCTATTTTTTCTTCCTTTCATGTTATTTGTATCTACGATCTATCCTTAATCCTTGAGATGATGACAGGAGAAGGTGGTGCCATGGCTTCTATGTTGAACTCTATGCTCACAACAATAGGGAGATCTGGGTCTGCCGATGATGCTTCCGTAAATTCCATGACGCTATTTGTACTTCTCCTGGTTGCTTGTGTTGTGATTGGACATCTTCTGGAAGAGAGCCGGTGGATGACTGAATCAGTCGTTGCATTACTCATTGTGAGTAGTACACTTGAATCAATCAACACTGTCCCGCTATACTTTATTATCGCTGATAATCTGTGTTGTGAGAATGTATAGTACTTTATTGATGTTTTTCTCTTTTTCTCCTTGTTTTTCAGGGACTTTTAACTGGAACCATCATTCTACTAACAACTCGGGGGAGAAGTTCACACATCTTAGTTTTTGATGAAGAACTTTTTTTCATATATCTTCTTCCACCCATCATATTTAATGCAGGGTAAGTTTGATTTTCTGTCTTACAAATCCAGTATATAGTTTTAGATATTAATTAGACAGCGTGAGTTATACTTTTTTTATGTGGTTAAAAACTCTAGTGAAGTGGATCACATGCTTATTCACAGAATAACATTAGTTTTTCATATTATTTTGACATGAAAAAATTGTGGTGCATATTTCAACCAAATATTTTTCATTAGATTAAGTATACTTTGATCTTGGTAATGATGCTGATTTCAAATTCAGTTAGCTTTTCCAATATGTCTTTATCAACTAGCAAAACATTGTAATCCATATAACAGGTTTAGCTCAAATATTTTATGATAATTTTAATAATTGAAGGCATCAGTTACTATGTTTATCGTTTTGTAAAACTGGTGTGTCAATGTACATACTAAATGTTAATTTAAGTGGATATTTAAAATAAAATAAATCCCCCTGTTGCTTATGCGTTGTGCTCTCAGTTGTTTATTGCTTTTTCTGCTTTGTATGTACATTTGCATTTTTCATTCTTGAAAGCATCAATTACATCTCAATTTCAGAAGTTAGAATTTTTGGTTGGTTATCCAATTTTCTTCTGGTTGATTATCAAATCAAATGGAAAAATCTTGCCACCATTAATCTTTTTGCTTCTAAGTGCGCTTCTCTGATATTTTATCAGGTTCCAGGTGAAAAAGAAGCAATTTTTTCGGAACTTCATGCCAATAATTTTGTATGGTGTCGTTGGGAGTATGATATCATTTGTCATCATATCACTAGGTATGTTCAAACCTTACGTTTGTCTAAACCTTGGATATGGTGGGAAAGTGAGTTTGTCACCCCTGAGCATCTTTCTGGTGGACTCAAAATAAATTTGATATCTGTTAGATAGATTAACCTGGGCCTTGATATTTCAATTTTAATTGGTTTCAATCTATCTCAAATTGAAAGTAAAAAATAGAAAGGAAATAATACTTTTTGTTTATTACAAGTTCAGAAAGAACAGTAGCATTTTGGTTGAAGAAAACACATTATAATTTTGAAGCAAGCTTACTTAGCAGGCAGAGGAGGGTTTTCCTTTTTTCTGTAGGATAGATTGTAATTTTAATTACTTATGGTTCTTTTTCTTTTCACAACTGTCTGGGTATGTTGGGCTTATTCTATTTCAGTACACACATATACAATTTGGAATGGTTGTAACTTCTAGCATTGTTATCCAGGTTCAGTTCAATTATTCAAAAGATTGGACATCGGTTTATTGGACTTGGGAGATTATTTTGGTATTTCTCTGCCTTACAAACACTTTTGACATTGTATACATTTAATAGTTGTGTAATTCCATCATTGCTATTCAAAGGTCTATAATACTAAACCTGCAACCAGAACAGTTAAATCTAATTGGATGTCGGAGGCAGCAAGTTTTTGTGCTTTATTTCTTTCCCTCTCTTTTTTCAGGAAATATGTAGTCTATATTCCGTGCTTTTTCCCTCCATGACTTTCTGTTTTTGTCCAAACACAAATGTGGCATCCAGATGGCTTTTATTCATAATGATTAATTCTATTGTGTTCAACAGGAATTTGTCTTTTTTTCCTTCATAAAAGCAACATATTCAGTCAAAAGCTAATAGATTGTGAGGTTTGATTACTGCCTTGTTTTCCTGTCTGCATAACTTTATATTCACTACATGTAGCGCTTGGAGCAGTATTTTCAGCTACAGATTCAGTCTGCACGTTGCAGGTATGAACTCATAAATTGCTAAGTAGAGGGATTATGTTATTGAATAGGTGGATACCGGCTTCTTAGTTTTATTCTGATGTTGCAGGTGCTCAATCAGGAAGAGACACCTCTTCTGTACAGTTTAGTTTTTGGTGAAGGTGTTGTCAATGATGCAACATCAGTGGTTCTTTTCAATGCAATCCAAAGATTTGACCTCTCTCATATCACTTCAGCGAATATCATGCAGTTCATTGGCAATTTTTTATATTTATTCCTCACAAGCACTTTGCTTGGAGTAGCAGTATGTCCTTGCCTTTTAATCTTTTATTACTCTCTGCATGCTGGCTTGCCCATAATCCATAATTCATATATATACACATTACACTGGCTTATGAATATGAACTAGTGTCCTGCCTTTTAAATAAGTGTTATAATCAGACAACAATTTTGTGATTCTCAATCCTCTCTTCAAATACCACTAACTGCATTACTTTAACCCCATTCCACTCTTAATAGCATCCTACGTCAACAACACCCACATAGACTAACCAATAGGATAACTGCAGATAGAAGCTAGAGATTTCCAAATCTTATGGTGGCAGATATACCTGTCACAGTGTTTTACAGAAATCCTTGCATTAGATTGCTGGATTAAGAATGTTCTTGCCTGTGCCATATATTTCCTTTTTGACAATCCTATATTTCTGATTTTCAGGTTGGCTTGGTTAGCGCATACATTATAAAGAAGTTGTGTTTTGCTAGGTACTAGTTCATTTTTATTTTACACAGTTTCATTCATTGGTCCTTTTCTTGTCGTGCGTTATTTCTTTTACTTAGCATCTGAAAGAATTCATAGGTCATCCCCTTTGATATAATCACATGTATATGACGACTTAATCATCTCCTTATGTTGTGATCGTAGTGGCCGCTCTTGCTTCTAAACCTTGCCCATTAAATATCCCTTGTTAACCTGTCTTTATTGAGTCTTTATATTCTTGTACTGGATATTTTGCGTCAGTAATTCAGAAATCATGATGTGTATTGAGTTAATGTTGATTTGATTGACTATGCTTAGGTCCTTCCTTGCTGTAACCAGCAGAAAATTGGTTTACTGCATCTGCTATAATATGTTTCTTGTTGCTGAAAACTGAACTTGCAAAACTTATGACCAATTTCAGGCATTCCACTGATCGAGAGATTGCTCTTATGTTCCTGATGGCTTATATGTCTTATATGTTGGCTGAAGTAAGTATTCTAAAGCCGTAAGTCTTGAGAGTACTTGTCAGGGTTATGCAAGTTTTTTACTATCAAGCAGATTCTTATTCTAACTTGATGTTGGCAACTTCGACATCCAGCTTCTTGATTTAAGTGGGATCCTTACTGTGTTCTTTTGTGGGATTGTCATGTCGCACTACACCTGGCATAATGTTTCTGAAAGTTCTAAAGTTACGAGCAGGTATATCAGGAGCCATAATGTGTTAGTGTAGATGCTATTTCTTTTCTAGAATGTTGATAAAATAGCAAAACTAACCATTTTCCTGATGATGTTTAATTATACCTGTAGGCATGCTTTTGCAACTTTCTCATTTGTTGCTGAGATTTTTATCTTCTTATATGTTGGCATGGATGCCTTGGACATTGAGAAATGGAAATTTGCTAGCGACAGGTATTGAATTGAGACTTAGAACAATATTAAGTTCAATTCTTCATGATATTTCAAAGTTACCCTATAACCTTGTCATGAGCTTTTCCAGTAAAGTATTTTATCAGAAAGAATTTTCACATATTTTACCTTTGGCATGAGGAAGCAATATTATATTTTGACTTCTATTCTATCCAGTCCTTGGACATTAGTTGGGGCAAGTGGAATACTGCTTGGCTTGGTTCTGCTTGGAAGGGCAGCTTTTGTGTTTCCCCTTTCATTTATAGCCAATTTGTTTAGGAAGTCTACGAGTGAAAAGATTACATTCAAACAGCAGGTAAGTGCTTTGAGGTTGTTTTTGGGGTTTTAATCTCTTGACCAACAATTCTGAGATGTTTATGCATGATCAAACAGGTCGTAATATGGTGGGCCGGGCTCATGCGAGGTGCTGTATCTGTGGCACTTGCATATAATGAGGTATTAGAATAGAATGAGTTTTGTGCTATCCCCAAATTACTCGGAGCACTGGAACCTCTTATTTATATTTCATATTTTGCTTGGTTTTGTTATGTCAGAAGATTTGTAACCTCTTATTTATATCTGTGGCACTTGCATATAATGAGGTATTAGAATAAAGGTTTGTAACGTTTCATATACACAGTTTACTAGATCAGGCCATACTCAACTGCGGGGGAATGCCATCATGATTACCAGCACCGTTATAGTTGTTCTCTCAACAAACGTGGTAAGAATCGTGGGGAATTGAGTAACACATTTTTGAATATTCACAACTTAAATGCAGTTGATGAGGTCTTTTCTGTTAGATTCTTCAACATGCACAACTCAAGACCATATATGCTTGACTTCTGGAAAGGCTTCTCAGCATGTCATGGAACTTACTATGAAGTTTTGTCTTTTAAATTATGGATTAAGCGTCCATGCATATGTTAACTAGTAAGCTCAACACTTTATGAATGCAGGTGGGAGGATTACTGACCAAGCCTCTGATAAGATTATTGTTGAATCCCCCTAAGCACTCAGGCAAAATGGATTCCGATTTATCATCTGCTAAGCATTTGTCTCTGCCGTTACTCTCCAATGGGCATGATTCAGAATCTAATGTAGACATTGGGAATCCACTTGACTCCAACCGCGTTGTTCATCACTATTGGCGAATCTTTGACGATTCATTTATGCGACCTGTTTTTGGTGGGAGAGGATTTGCTCCTGTTGCTCCTGATTCTGAAACAGACCTAATTCTGCGGTAATAATCTAGGGAAGGTCGTACACGAAAATGGTCCCTTTGCTGTTTTGTATATACTTTTGTTCTGGCCATCACAATTTTGTATATAGTTGCCCATGTATGTTCCAATTTTATGGCATGTCCCTGTAGGGACGGTTGACCAAATATGTTGAATACCTTCCACTAGCCAAAAATATATTCTTTTATATCTTTTTTTTGATGAAAACCAATATGTTCATTTTCTTTTTTTGGGGTAGAAACCAATATGTTTGTGTTACCAGAAAAATAAACTGATATGTTCATTTTGTTTTGCTCTGTGGATTATGCTTTTGGTTTCTTGGAGTATATCGTAATATAAATCGGCCATCCCCTGGGGAAGGAAAAGGAAGATGTACCTGTTAGGCCGGCCGAAAATTAAAAAAAAAAAGTCAGTACCATTACTCTTTTTTCGTTTTGTAGTTCCTGTATCCCTACTGTTATTGCTCAACAATAATTATATATTTTTTATTGTTTGTATTCAGAGATACAAAAAAAAAATTCTCATTTAACAAGATTTTTTATTCCATTTTGCAAAATGGGCCATAATACGTATTGCAAGAGGATTCGATTTTTTTCTTTTCTTTTTCGTTTTTTTAACCAAGCCAGAGGATTCGAGTTGAGCGTGCCAAATACAGATAACACGTGTAGGAATGCGGTATGTCGAAATCTCGGCGGGAAATGCAAATCAAAATTTCCAAGCTAACGCAATACCTGACATACAATACGTGTTTACGTTACCGGTTTCTCCTCCTTCCCTCCTCCCTCGCTTTCCTTCTGCTCTCGTAGACCAGACACACACCGTACACACTCACTCCCTCTTGCTGCGTCTGCTGGAGAAGACGATAACTTTAATAAGGTAGTATTTCATATCTTCTTTGTGCTTCGTCTCTTTTTGTTCTATTCGATCGTATTTCGTTATCCCCGTCTTCCTGTCTTTTTTCTCTCTGAGCCTCTTTATCCATTCAGATTTCAGATAACCGCAACGTCCTTTTCCTTCCTCCGATTCTTGAAACTTTACTCCTCTTGACCCAGCCTGTTCCCCGTCTTTCCCATTTTTTTTTTATTTTTTTCTGCGTGCTTTTTTCCCCACGCCCATTGCAAAAATCGAAGTCATTCATATCTCTCCTTCTGTCGGTGGCGATTGGCGTCATCTCTATCCTCTGTTATTATCTCAACGTCCATTTCTTTCGAAATCCTTAAAATAAAATAAAAAACTGGAACTTTAGTTATTTTTAATTTTCGGGGTGAAAAATGTTTTTATAATTCAAGGCGGCGTCAGAGTTATTTTTCCCCCTTCTATGTCTGACTTCATTCGTGTTGGGTTTCGTAAATTTCGAAGGTTTCCCTCTGAGTATCAGTGTTGAAATGACGGTAATGACCTTCTTATGACGTTATGTTTTAGTGTTCTTGTAAACCACGAAGAGGTGGAGTCAGTCTCTAAGTCGGTGCATTTGCCCCTTCACGGAAATTGGGTCAGCTTGGGGATTTTCGTTCTTTATCCTTTTCTCTGTGAGGTTTATAAAAAGTTTGGTACTTAAAACGTAGTGCTCTTCAATGCTTCTGCATTTTCTACCCGCGCTTCTGTTCTGTTTCGTCTTATTCATTTTCATATATACTGTGCTTCTGGGGATAACCAAATAGTAGAGTAAAGCAGAAGAAAGCTCAAATGAAGAAGGATCAACTCTCACACTGGTGGTGGCTAGACAATCATACCACCATTAGACAATCCCCCTGGCTCCAATCCACTATCGCTGGTATATTTACTAAACTCTTTCCCTGTCATCTCCCATTTTTGCCACACTTCTTGTTACTCTTTAGCACTTTCCACATGTAATAATTACCTCATTCAGGCAGTGATGCATTGAATACATGAAGATTGATGGTGGAAAATGTATGAGTGGGGTCCACCAATCAATCGAATCTGGCTCTTTGTTGTTTATTTCTTTAGTTAGTCTCAATATATTGGACCCATTGGTGGCCTACCTAGCTAATATCAATCTTGCTTTCTTAGAGTTCACGGGGCAAATTTGAACTTATACTAGAGTGTAATTACGGCATACCGTTTTAACAATGAATTGGTTTATGAGATTTAATGGAACAAGTTTGATGATTTGATGAGCTTGTGTGTTGTGTGTTGATGGCAGAGCTGAATGAAAAGACAAAGGCAATATTGAAAGTAATTGAAGAAGATGCAGACTCCTTTGCCCAACGTGCAGAGATGTATTACAAGAAGCGACCAGAGCTTATCCGCATGGTCGAAGATTTCTATCGGACACAGCGCTCATTAACTGAGCGCTATGATCAAGTCAAATCTGACACTGGAATTCGCCTCCTCACAACAGGTGTATCCCCATTTCCTTCCACCAAGTGTCAATCAGCCTACTTAATGGGTTTTACGGATCGAAGTTATGATAGCTATTCTGAGAATTGCGATGCGGAGGAGTCTGTGGAGTCTGAAATTGATGATTCGGAGCCGAAATTCGCTACCAATTTTACTGAAGAAGACGATGAAGTGATGGGGTTGAGGGAAGAAATTGAGAGGCTCAGACAAAAGAACAGGGCTTACAAGGATCTAATCAGCCAGAAAGATGTTGCGAGTGACGAAATAGTGATCTTGAAAGAAGAAATAGGAGGACTCAGAGAAGAGAACAGGGCCTGTAAGGATAAACTGAAGCTGAAAGATGCCCTGTGTAATGAAGTAATGATATTGAGGGAAGACATTGAAAGATTCAGAGAAGAGAACAGGGGACAGAGGGATCAACTCAAGGAGAAAGATGATGAGAAAATAGAGGTGATAAGACACCTGAGCTTAGCAATAGATATGCTGAAGCAGGAGAATGTGAAGATGAGAAACTATATTACCAAGGACTACAATAAGAAATGGAAGAACCCATTTGAGTTCAACAAACTCAAGGGAGCTTTGTCAGGGAAGTTGTTTAGAAGTCCTCAAAGGAACCCTAATACTGTAGCTTTCTAGTTGTGGTTTACAAGTTCGCTAATAGCGTGATTGGTCCAAGAGTCTTGTAAATAAAACCAAGATTTTGTAGTCCATTAGTTTCCTTCCTGATCTGAGAATCCTTGTTGCTTGTAATATAAATCAACTATGTTCCTCTTGATTACACGGTAAAATATCAGGTAGTAAGTAATGCCTTTTTTGATATATGCTTTCCTAAATGTGTTCACAATATTGTATTTCATTTTCTTTTTAATGCATAGTGCGCAAGAAGCAGAGTGACCCAAAGCGGTTTTTGTACAACGCCAAAGTAATTGATGGACGTGGGGGAATCTTCAATTCAATGAAATGCTGATGCTATTTAAGGTCAGGTTGGTTGGGGATTTCACTTTTTAGTGGGTTTCTATTATATAGAACTAGTGACCAACAACGCAAGGACTAAATAAGTGGGAGAGAATATTCTTTTTTTTTTTAAAAAAAAAGTGTATACAGAATATTACAGAGACACTGAGAAACTTTTACCATTCTTAACCTCTTGGACATTAACTTTCCAGCAGTTAACAGTGCCTTCCTTAACATCAAATGCTGAAACAGATTGCAAAAACAAGCGAAAGTAATGCTAAGGAAGAAACAACACCAACATCTAATCACACACACCATGAAACTGCATTAAGAAAATTACCAGTGAACCCACACATGGAACAGAAATCAGAGGGGGAGATGAAGCTTGGGAAGCTGCAGGCACGGAAGCCAGTGGCGGAAAAGCCGATACAGAGCCAGGAGTGGCTAACACTTGTGGATTGGGAGGGCTGGGGCTTGAAGGGATTGTGGGCAGAGGGGTCTGTGAGGGAGAATAAGCAACTCCACCAGGAGTTGGAAAGAGAGGCTCAATATCTGGGGACACCATAGGAGCATCTGCTGAGCTTGCTGGTGCTGCTGAGATGGTGGAAACATCTGTCACTTGTGGAGATGCTAGGGCTAATAATGAATAATGGTGTGCCGCCATTAAGATGAGTAATATAGCCCAGAAAGAGCAAAAGGATTCCATATATGATCACAGAATCAATTGCTCTATAATGAGTGTGTCAGTAAGAGAAAGGAAAACACGGAGCATGGAAAAGAAAAGGAATGGTTGATGGAGAAAGTGAAGCTGAGGAGCTTGATGATTGAGGAATAAAAAGGGTTTACAAGAAGTGGTGTTGGGCTCCCTATTCACTATTCAGATATTTTTTCATGTCAAAGTTGATGCCTTATTCCCTTTTGGAGGATACCATATCATTTGCCCTATTGATTATTTTCATTGAAACTACAAAATTTTATGTGTTTAGTTATCAAAACGTATTTGACATATCTATTCTTTATTTTTTTTTTTAATTTAATGACCTTTTGTACATTGAATTTATCTGAAAACTTTTTTCTTTTTCAAAAAAGAAAAGGGAGGATTGATGAGCACAAAGAAATTAAGGGCATAAATCGAACTACATTTTGGTGGGTGAAATCTTTAAATCAGGGGTGCCAATTGATTGGGGTGGAGTGAAAAAAGAAAAAAAAAAAGGATGCTTTACACATACTGAAATGATTATTACCCAATTGAAACCTTTTCGATTCATAAGTAAAAGCGAGAATTAGGTATAGGCGAGAAACACAGGGACCAATAGGGCAAATAAAAAGGCAAAAGTTTTAAGATAATATTGAGTGAAAAGTTTTAAGATAGTTTTAAGATAATATTGAGTGAAAAGTTTTAAGATAATATTGAGTGAAAAGTTTTGTCTCATTGTTCATTGTAGTAAAGAATTGGCTATTTTCTTTTTAGTACCAAATGTATTTCCAACTGATAATCGAAAACTAATTCTTTTGGGGCATTAAGATCACTGAAATGAGTTGTCTCTCTTAACAAGGTCTTTTTTTTTATATATATAGTTAGAAATTGAACTCAGGACAACATATTTGAGTAACCCAAGTAAAGTAGCGGTTTTTTTTAATGAACAGAGAGGACATAGCCTCAAATTACACAAATAAGTTGCTAGGAATCACAATTCCAGGGGCATCAGAAAGCACAATATCCCTAATACAAAAAGGGATGACATTGAAGAAGGTAAATGGGAGTTCTTGAGTTCTTCCGCATTTAGCAAGAGCATCCACAGGTTGATTGGTTTCCCTGCTGACATGTTGAACCTTAATCTCCCACTCTCTTGTTAACCATTCAAGAGTAACATGAGCAATGGATCAAAGAAATCTAGAATTCACCCTTTTTTGCACTATCTGAAGAGCACTAATAGAGTCAGTTTCCACTATAACACATTTGAGACCCAAATTCCAACAAATCTTCAACCCTTCCATAATGGCCCACATCTCAGCCTCATTTACCGAGTAGCAACCCAAGAAGCGGGTAAATCCTCCAACCCATCTTCCTTCATGATTTCTAATAACATCAGTACATGATGCCTTCTCCCCAGTAGAAGACACCGAACCATGACAATTCACCTTGAACCAACCCTCATCTAGTGGAAGCCAAGAGGGAATCTTTTTAAGTGTATTTTCAAGAAGGGAACAAGTTTCTATCTCTGGGGAAGCCAAACAATAAGAAAAGTGTTAGAGGAAGATAGCAGTAGCGGGTTTCAAAGGTCTCAAATGTTGTCATCAAAGAGACACTTATTTCTCCAGTTCCAAAGCTTCCAAATAGCCACTCCCCAAAGTTGGCTCCAGTTTCCATCACTAATCGACCTAAACCCCTCAGACAAATTGGCCAAAACCCTTTCCTTAAGAGGGGAATTGAAGAAATGAGGTTTCATTGAATTCGGTAACCATTCATCCCAAATAGCTTTCACATGAATACAATCTCTGACTACATGTAATGCATCCTCCTCTTGATTTGGGTAATTGGTATAGCAAGGGCAACAATTTACCCACCTACTCCTTCTCTTGTTAGTGAGGAGTCTATTTTGTATAAGCAACCAAATGAAGATTTTTATTCTTTTTGTATTGATCCATATCCAAAATTTCCTCCAAAGTGCATTGAGATTAGACAAATTAATGTCTTCCAGAAGGTAGTAGCAACTTCTGATGGAAAAGTCACCTGAATTATTTCCTCTCTAGGATAGTACATCATTCCCAAGCTGCTGTTTAGGAGGGATCATGCTTTAACAGTTTCATCAACACATCTTATGGGATAAACTCAACTATTTTATCCAAATCCCAATTACCACTAGAATCTACCCATTGATTCATAGTAGAGTATTCCAGCTTAGGAGAAATCTCCTTGAAAGTAATATTGGAAAGTTCCATGTTATCAAGTAGCTACCTATTCTTGAAGAAGAAAATTGATTCACCATTTCTAATTTTCCACACAAAACCATTTTCAATTAGCTCAAATTGTTCCGCAATAAAACACCATAGACTTGAGTCATCCTTCCTCTTAACAAAGCAGCCAAATTCATAACGTGGTTCCATGTATTTTTCCTCAAGACTTCTGTCCACAATCCCCCATCATTGTTATAAAGTTTCCAAGCCAATTTAGCAATACAAGCATGGTTCAATTACTCAAGGTCCCTTAGTCCAAGGCCTCCTTGTATTTTTGGAAGACAGAGAGTATCCCAACCCACAAAATGAACCTTTTTCTTGATTGTGCTATCTCCCCAAATAAAGCTCCTTTGTATTTGCTCAAGCTCCTTACAAACAGATATTGGAAGTTTCAAAGTAAACATCAAATAAATGGGGAGGGAACTCAAGACTGATTTTGTGAGAGTAATTCTCCCTGCTAATGAAAGGCTGGCTGCCTTCCAACTTGAAAGCTTGTTATTGGTCTTCTCAATGATATAATGAAATGTTTGGGAGCTCTTCCTTTCGTGCTGCAATGGGACTCCCAAGTATGTTCCCAAATATGTTGTATTTTTAAATCCCACCATACTTGCTAGTTTTCCCCTTCTTCTTGAATCAACATTTTTAGAGAAGAAAATTGAGGATTTGGAGATATTGATTTTCTGTCCAAAGGAAAGACAGAAGGACTCCACACAATTCATCATACAACTAATATTGTTATGAGAAGATTCACCAAAAAGAAGAAGATAATCTATAAACATCAAGTGAGAAACCTCTAGTCCATTTCAAGTGAACATAAAAGGTTTCCAAGCACTAAAATCCATGGCATTGAAAATAGCATGAGAAAATTTATCCATACATAGTACAAAAAGGTAAAGAGACATTGGATCCTCTTGGTAGAGACCATTAGTAGGACAGAAGTCCTCAATCATATTACCATTCTATAGTACATTAAATGAAGCAGTAGATACAATGATGCATAAATGATCTAAATAAATCACTAGTGCCTATTTCAGTCAACAAATGTTTATTCTTTCAATTCATCTTATGAATTGAAAGAACAAACATTTGTATTAATCTCTATATGATAGTTTGAGAATGATAAATGATGAAAATTATTAAAAGGAATTTTAGAATAAAAGAAATTTAGTTAAAAAAAGATTAATTTAGATAAAATTAAAATATCAATAAAAACATATAAGCATTGAATTGTTTTGGAAAGAAAAATTTATTAAGTTATACATAAAACTAGTTTTCTCTTATCTTATATTTTATATATTTTCTTTTTATTATATTATTTTTTATAATTATAGTGATACAGAACTTGAAAATCTTGTGGTTCTCATGATAGGGGATGATTATCTTCTCATCGATGATGGTATTCCCAAACCTGATTATTCTAACCATTGGAAGGGAAAGAATGATTTATACTGCGTTAAGCTCTCAAGGAGAGCCATTTTTGGAGCTTCTGCAGATGCTGAAAATATAGCTACCCATATTAGTTCAATTGTGTAATAGAGAAAAAAAATTCAAAAATTATTAGCTCAATTATGCAATAGAAATTGAAAAAAAAATTTATGTTGTTAGTTAGATTATGGTGTTGGGAGAGCTTTGCTACTCTCATGATCTAATCAATTCAACCCAAATTAATTGGAGTCTCACATGACTGATAGATATTGAATGATTTGATTTTTAAAAAAAAAAAAAGAAGAAGAAAAAGCATTCCCTAGTTAATAATTCAAGTCATGCCAGCCTTAGGAGAACCCTGGTGTTAAGCTGTTATTTAAGTTGAAACGTTCAAGTTAGCTCCACTTCACATCACCATGTGATTCTAGTTTATTCTGTATTGTACAAGTACAAATGTAGTCCGTATCAGTGTATTCAAATAATGCTGATAATTATTTTTTCTTAACAATATTTTTCTCCATTGTTACAGTTTCATTTTGTCAGAATAAAATCAAAATCTCATAGACTTGACAGAAGTTTTGATGTTTCCCAAATTGGACAATAACAATCTAAATGAAATTATTGTGTATGATTACATCAATGCCATCAAGGCTTATAAGAGGTACTCCTATGTGCACTAAATCTCCTAAAAAAATACCAAGTATACGAGAAAATTGTGAGACTGAATCTGAAGAACACTTTCAGGTTTATCAATTACTGGAGTGAGCAAACCAGAAGGAAAAATATGGGGAAAAAATAAAAAATAGCATAATAACCAAAACCCCTTTCTCATCCCTTTACAAAAATAATTTAGAAACTGGGGCGAGAAGAGAGGAGAAAAATAAATTTATCCCTTCTAGCATGCCCCCACGTAAGAATCTAAACTGATCAGTTTTCATGTGTTCCCAACAAGGTTAGATGGTACTGTTGCAACGCGTAATTGGTGCCCAAACCAAAATCGCTACCATGTGTTTCAGGTTCTGCTGCTAACGTGAGGAATTTCACATTTCAATCACAAAGTGTGAATTTACGCCCAGAGAAGTCCATCAAAGCCAATTTCAAAGTTTGAAACTGGGCTATCACCAAACTCCCGGTCTAGTGGTTGATCATCTCCCGGTGAATCCACATATGGATCCAAAAGATCAGAAGATCTTTCAGCTGGTATCCCATAATCTCTCAGTATACAGGATGAAGCAGCAGCAGCTTCTTCTCTCTCTAAAACAGCAATGTAGTTATCTTCAAACTCGAAACATAGATATCTGTCCTTGCAAGCTGATCAGAAGTATAGAACACCTTGAACATGCTTATTGAAAAAAAAAAAAACAGAAGATGACAGATAGAGGATGTTACAACTTACAATCAACAAGGTGTGCAAGGTGATGGATGTTTTTAATTCCAGTCCCATTGAATTTCAAGACCTGCACCTTTTTTTATGAGAAAGCATATCTAAAACTATAGTAGTACAATACAACCAACGAGGGGTGCAAAGTGAGGGGTACAATTAAGTTTTTATTGGAGTCCAATTGAATTTCAAAACCAGCAACTTTTTTCAGTAGAGAAAATACGTTTAAAATTATACAATACAATCAACATGGTGTGCAAGGTGACAGATATTTTTAATTGAGTCCCATTAAATTTCAAAATCTGCAGCTTTTTTATTAGAAAAAATATATCTAGATTAGCAGCAGTCAATCTGACGAAAGTGAATGACTTGCCTGCTGATTGCTCATATCTTCGTAACCTATGTTGACTTCGTTAGCTAAGACCTGTCAATCAAAAAGACGAGTGAGGGAAAATCATACCGCACAAGTCACTTAAAACATCTCATAAAAAATGCTCAATACAACAAATCTGTTGAATTTTAATAAAAATACTTAATGTCACATGCTATGCTAGACTTTTAAGAATAGATCGTATAAAATATTGTCAAGGAAGAAACTCAGCAACCAACCTGTGAAAGGATTACTATCTGTTCCCCTTTGAACCTTGCCAGAGAATAACGTGCCTTCGTCAATAATTTCAGCTGGCCAGGGGGAAGTAAAAATAAAACTCAATGGACTAGCATTTGTGTCACATTAATAACTTTCAGCTGCTAGTAAGGTAACCCCTATAAATCAGAACTTACCCCTATGGAGTCTTCACATTCCTCTCTGCCAAAAGATCAATAATTAATGAAGCAATTAAAAGTACACTCCCAGGAAAAATAGAAAAACAATTATAAATATCGCCAAATGTGACGAGTAGAAACAAGTTATACAGCATACTCTATCAATGGCTCCGAGAGGGGTGTAAACACTAAACCAGCAATTATTAGATAGGAAGGCTGACCTCCGTCAATGTGATAGGGAACCTTGAAGAGAAAAATAAGAATTGCAAAGGGAAAGAGTTTCAGATCATGGAAATCATGAAATTGATTGATGCTGGATTTCTATAACATACCAAATGCACTCGTGGGTTTAAAACTACTTTAGCCTTCATAAGTGTTCCTGCTCTAATGATGCCAAGCTCTGCAGTGTCCCCGGCAAATCTGTGCAATACAATTAAACTTGAGAAGTCACCAAACAAAAACTAGTACCACACAAAATATGATCTTGCAGATAAATTACCCATGTACAGCCCTTTATGCAAGGAAAATATGTAGCAAAGTCAAAGTTCATAAATATAAACAAAAATCATGAAACTTTTATAGGCAATATTAAACATAATTAAAAAGGAGTAATAAACTAAACTGGATTTCAAATGATCAACTCAGAAAGAATGAAAACCATACTTTTGACTAATGAGGAATCTGAATGCAATTCGTTCATTTGACCTGAATGGAACCGTTCCTTCACAGCCAACATGAACATCATCAAAACTGACAATTACATCGCCCTGAAACAGAAAATATCATTTAAAATGTTAATACACATTTCAAAGCGTTTGGAATAGCCAAAAGGTTGGGGTCCAATTCCACAAATATGTATTCCCTCCAACCATTTTCCTTCAAAAGAAAATCTGACAATCTCAAAATAAATAAGTTGACAGTTAGACTATTCAACAAGGATGATACAGAAGACGCTACAGCAGCTACTGAAAATTTGACATCCCGCATGGACCAGAATTTCTGACAAACAGTTTAAGTTCTTTAGAATCCCACATTATGAAGCACTTAAATATAATAGATGCCTAATAATATACTAGGCTTACGTTAACAAGCAACAAAATGATTAAAAGCTTTTTGGTTGACTCTCAATTCAGTGACCATTCAAGGACAATACTTTTGGAAGACAAAATTGTCCAATGTACCTCCTTTAACACCTTGTTTGCATCAGAAGTTGGTTCGACTCTGCGTACCAATACACCCTGCACTAGACAAACAACATATAATTAGCTCAAGAACATTAACACTGAGGGATACAAAATTATACTTAAATATTATATACTACAAAATCAGAAATACCAGACACAAAAATTTGCTTTTCAACCATGTGCTGCCATGCGAGTTAAACCTCAACAGATAATATATTACGTGATGTACAATTTATAAGGAGGAGAATACAAATACTAACAGCATTACATCACTGGAATTCAATCGTCAAACATTGAACATTAATAGAGAAGACAAGAATGCTTCAAGTACGTCCATGAGGACACTAAGTAGTGTTTGTCAAACTAGAAGTCAAGGAATCATAAAATAGGAAATAACTATTAAAGCCCAAAGTAGTTCCAAAGTAAGCATTGTCCATAAAGTTGAGAGATATAGTGGAATTGAGTAAGGCAAAGAGAAAAGGAGCAAGTTGCATTTTTGTGTCAAGCTAGATCCGTTTCCCTATGCACTGCATGGAGTTTGGAATAAATCGCATTATTTATGACTTGTAAATAGTTTAGCTCGTAAGACAGATATATATATATATATATCCTTTGCGTCCCAATTCCATCTGTTCCAGGCTTCTAGCATCTCCTGTGTAAAACTTTCAGTTTTTTCACTTTCCTTCCCTCCTGCACCTTGCATTTTTCTAATATTTTTCCTGCCATGGTCAATTCCTTCCATTTAAGAGGTAACACTCTCAATTAATCATCCTATTTATACACACAAACCACCATACTCACATTCTTATTGCAGTGACATACATCCTATTCTCATGACAACTGAAAAGGCCCATAATATGTAATTTATGCATGACCATTGTGGACAACCAACCGAGACTAGATAATATTTAAGACCGTGGTTTTTAAAAGTTGATCTAAGAAAACATCAGATGTGATGTGAAGAATGTAGCCATAATATGCTTGCACGCAAACTGCCTTCAGCCCCCTTAAGGTTGTATAGAGACAAACCTCATTAGATTGTACTTCCAAGCATGCTCTTAGTACAGGATTCTCTAACTTCTGTAAAAGTACGCCAAGGCAAGGGAAACCTGGGAGTGAAAACACAATGCCAGACAACACCAACACAGTTTGCAAGTTATGTATGGTTTATAAGTTTGAGTCACAATGAATGTAACAGATGAAAATGCTAAATGAAAAACAATAATTTTAACTATTGTTGAAGGTACAATGCCGAAACTAAAAGATGTTACAGACATCATAGGACATCAATATAAAACAAGGGAACAGATTTCGACTCCCAATTACTTAAAATATATAGTCATCTGCAAGAATAATCATTAGAGTTCCTGCTCTGTGCAAAGTTGTTAAGAGATCAACAGAGAAGACAATAAGTGAAAAACATTTTGACGCTGTCAAGAAGATTGCCAAGCACACTAGAAAACCTGATATTAAAGCATGCTACAATTGTCAATGCAGAAGTTTTATGTTGAGTAGCTCTAACTTGGTATTAGAAATAGAAAAGAATGTTCTTAGAGTCATACAAAACAACATTTAATTTCATAAAACAATTAGCCTGACAATTTAATGCATTGACTCCAAAAACATTGTGACACTTCGAATCTACCAAATATTAGCATATTTAAGGAGGGTTTCTTACCAGTGTACTTCCCATTCCTCTCGTAGTCAGTCAGAAAATGAGAAACAACAGTGGTTGGAATCACATATCCAATATTCTCAGCCTCTTCAGATCTGTAGACCTAGAGGCAGCGTCCCATAAGGAAATGAACAAAGAAAGAGCAGACAGCATGTACGAGCTATCAGAGTTCTGAAATACTATCAAGATTCCATTATACAACCAGGATGCTTATTCCCCCTAGCAGAATTCTAATAAGTTTTCCAGGAAAATTACTTCTTACAAAAACGGTGTATTAATACAAAAGTTTACAAGCCAAGTACCAACTGATATGAACTGACAGTGGCCATATAATCTACCTGAAAAGCCACACCAATGCACTCCCCTTGGTCATTGAAGGTCGGACCACCACTATTACCTAAAATTTAGCAGTTTAACCAATGGGTATCATGATTTAGATCAGGAGCAGGAATCATCAGAAAACTTTTACCCTTGAGGGGGAGTCAAACTAAAGTGTGAGCTCTACTGACCAGGATTTATTGCTGCATCAATTTGAATCCCCAACAAATCAGATGATCCATGAGCATATGATGTGACCTGATTACATTTTTTTTTTTAACTTGGTGGCAATTACTTAGTAATGTCCTAGTACAACTGATATAATTAAAAGGGCTGAACTGTCACAATCAAGATATCAAACCTCAATACGGGATACAACTCCCTTTGTCACTGAAATTGTGTCTCCGCCAAGGGGATATCCCACAACAGTTACAGCATCCTACAAATTGAAAAGCAACAACAATATTAACCTTACTCCATTAAGTTAAATTAACTATATAGATCATACGATGCCATTAGATTCTATAAAAAAAATAAAAACCATCTCTTTAGCATAGGAAAATTTATAATTAACAAAATATACAAGCTTTCAACCATTGAATTTAAAACACTAAAACAATCCAACTCCAACTTTGATGATAACAAAAGGCCAATAAAAATTTGTGGGTTTGAAGACTGCAATGAAGCACTTGCATTTGGCCCAAAATGCGCTCAGGTCGCTGTTGCTGAAGATTATCATGTGAAGAGCAATAAGAATATTGCCTCAATCGTTTATTCCTCATTCTCTTATTCCTTATTGTAGCACAAAGAAAAGTAATCCAATTATCACTTTTCATTCTCTTTTATCAATTCTAAGCTTACGTCTGGTCTATCAGGCTATTTAAGAGTCATCTTGAGAGCTAAAGCAAAATCCCTGTCTGATAAGGATATTCAAACTTCAATCAATTTCTTTGCAATATCTTTCCAAATGCAGAAAGTCAGTCAGTAGGTGAGCTACAAAAAAGCCCATGTAAAAGTTTCAGATGAGTTTGAAAACTTAAGGTGTTGTAGTTGCTTTTGTACTCAGATTTTTTTAGTGAGAAAATTCCTTGGACTTTCAAGTGTTGTAGTTAGGATAAACTTGCTATGTAGCTTCGCTTCACTATCTTTTGCTTTCATTACATCTATTTCTTTTTCATTCTATTTTGAACCAGAGATCCATTTGACTACTTCTCAGATCAAGTCAATTGGATCTTTAAGTGTAATTATTTTCTGGTTCATTATTTAAATATTTGGTCGACTGAATCTCAGGTCCAATCAACTATATTTTCTTCACAGTACTAAAATTTCAATCTTCTAATCTCTTCCAATCTCTCCTGCTTCCTCACACACATTATCATTGGCATCAGATGATTTAATTTAGAATTATCTTTCCAGGTTTCCATTGCACAAGCACCCATTCACTCCCTTGTAGGTATACTTAGCATAATTCACATGAGAAGTGAAGAAATCAAGTTACTGCTATTTTGTCAACAGGTGTGGCAAAGAGGGTGGAAAATGGGAAAGTAATTCAACTTCCTTTTTCATGTACCTTTTAAATACCAAGTGGATCATTATGTAACATTATAAGTTTCTAAATTCATGCACTGGAAGTACTTTTAACATATTTTAAACATTAGATATCTAGAAAGTTATGACTATCATCATTTACCTCAAACTTAACAAGAAAGTTTAATTTCGACCCACTTCCATAAACACATATGAAACTCTCTAAGAGTGCTCAGATAATAGTGATTCAATTGACTTCAATTTCATTAGCAAATTAGTTAATCGTTTCTTGAGGGAATATTACATCAAAGATGGATACAAGAAAGAAAGTAAACGACACTCACAAGACAATCAGTTACAGTCTCCGAAAAACAAAAAGACGTAATACAAACCTGAAGATGTGGCAAACGTCCAAATCTGAGAGGTTCTACTTCTCTCCAAAAGTCCTCACTTTCTACTGTAAGCAATGCTATATCACAATCAATACCTCTAGCTAAAACCTGTACATATTCCATTGAACATGAATATATGAACATATGCCGAATATCAATGTCTCAAGATAAGTGAGATAATGGAATTTTCACATAGTGAAACAGCAGCCAGATATATTAAAGCAAACTGTTCTTGGCTCTCAGAAGTTGACAGGAGCAGCATATTGAAGGGGGACTAAAGAACAATTCTTTAATAAGAACAATACCTTAGCCACATATTTTGTATCATCACCTCTTCTCTTAACTTTTACCTGCAATCACCCCAAAAATGACAACAATATAGTCTTCTTAATCTGCTATATGGATCATACATTATGAACAACGGGAATTTGGAATTTGGAAACAGTGAAGGAACATCAACATATAATTTTAGTTATTGGATGTCTTTAGAGCAGTGTTTCAAATCATTAATATTAATATAAAAAAAGTCTACAAGGAGCCGCACTACTCATAAATCATGGACAATGCGGCTCTTCTTAGGCTCCGTACAATTTTTAAATTATTTTAATCTCTCCATATATTTCACTGGGTTTTGTGCAAATTTTTCTTATTCTTTCAATTTTTTCCTACACATTTTAGCAAGGTTTAAATGTTAAAGAAAATATAAGTGCAATCTTCAAAAAACTTTTAAATTATTATCTATTTCATTAGCAAGTCGAAGTTAGTAATTACAGCACCTAGTATCAATTATCAAGACAACTATAAAATTCATAAGATAACCTTCTAAAATTTTCCTTGTCGTTCAGTCTGAAATAGGGGCAAATTTCTCTTATATTTCCACTTTTGGATAAGCTATTTCATAAACAAGGCCTATTTGGCAACCAACTTCTAGAAATTAACACCAAGCTTAGTGGTAAAACTTCTATCACTAGATCTACTGAACATTGGACAACTTGAGAAATTACCTGGGTATCATGCTCCACACAGTGTGCATTGGTCAGAAGTTTCCTACCTTCAATCATAAATGCACTGCACAAGATGTAGCTTGTAAGATTAAAAAGATCCGGATCCTTCATATATACTGATAAGGATTTCAATGCTTACCTTCCAGTACTTGTGTATTGTCTTTGTTTTTGCCAAGGAAGTGAATAATCCGGTGCAGTGTGGGTGCAGTAAACCTTAAAATGTTACACAAAGAAAAATTTTATCCTTGAGAAGATACATACAAGAGCAATGAGAATATATAATACTGCATAACATAAAAAAAAATATCAACATGATGGCCGCCAAATTACAATGCCAGGAAAAGTGATTTAAGGCACCATAAATGGTGAAAAACATAGAAAATGTTCTATTGAACTCTAAGTTGAGGGTCAAATCAAGTTATTATGAGATGATTGATAATCTATATACACGGAAGTAGTAAATTCACATTTCAATCCTCATGACGAACTGATGAGTGCGTGAAAGCTCCCAAGTCCCAACTAAAACATAAATATTGACAGAATATAGGAAAGAAAAAAATTTGCAGATACCATATTTGGTTTGAACTTTGAAATTTGATTTGCTTCAAAAAATTATTATTAAGTGCAAAACAATAAAAGAGTGAAACTTTTACCTTCACAACAGCATTTAGGAAAGCTGCATCTTGTATATTACTTGGTTGAACCTGAAATCAACATATGACTGTCTTCAAAAGTTAAAGAGGAAAAATCTATTCAAGATTCCTCACAGAAATTAATACCTGCTGCTCCTTTGAATCAATCAGAAACTCCTTTTCTTTCTTTGACATGCCGAATGATTTATAAGCAATAGGTTGGAGTCCCACCCCATCATCCCCTTTACCACGGCCTCTATCAGCATATAGAAAAAGCCTTTCATCTTTTAAACTCCCTGAGTGCTTCTTCCGCGCAAAAGCTTCTTTCTGGAATAAAAAACTTATAATTGTTAAACTGCAATAAGCCCACCCTTGGATTTAAGGGGGGAAAAAAGAGGTAAGCAGTTACTACAAGCCTTTTTTAAATTATGTGACATTAACACGTTCACCAACAATGCCTCATTCAAAATCACGAAGTAGAATCACATTTCTGCCAACTTCCCTCTACCTCTCTATGCTTTGCGTGATGGATATATAATATGCTGACACGTGGGTTTTCAATTTTCATTATCTATAAAGTAAGCTAAAATATATTCCAGTGCTGGAACTATTGTGTCTTCAATCATCATCAACTTCGTTTTATTCTCACAGAAGTTCAACTTAAGCAATCACATGAAAAATGTGCAACATAAGTGAAACGAAGATTGCAATGCGTCAGTGTAAATTAACAATGGAAAGAGAAATTAGAAAGAGAAAAACGAAATTGAAGGAATAAATGCAATAATAAACTAGGGGTTTACTTGTCTGTTGGATTTAGATGAGGAGGAGGCTCCGTCCGAATTTGAATCTCTGCGCTTATGACCAAATACAGAGGCCCGGGAAGTGATGGATATGACTGGGGAAGCGAGGTAAGAGTGGGAGGAAATGGAGCAGCTGAATTTAACGGTGGAGGATAGCACGGAGGATATGCTCGATACAGCAACGGCCATTTCACAGAGGCGGAAGAAAAAGAAAAGCAAGTTGTGAAGAGTGCTGGTATCAGTGTTAATTTTTAAAGCATGCTTTGCTTTCTTGTTCTTTCCTTATCCACTGCTTCTTTACTAGTATGGTTACCGCAGAACTGGATTGGGCTTCTAATTTTGGCGCCTCCTTCTGCTTTTGACCAATCGCAGTGTTACTTTCACATATATTTATTTTTTGTGTTATTCTTATTCTTCCATTTAAAATACTCAATTTTCAGAAAATCTAAATTACATCCACATACATATAATATTATATATTTGCTTGATAAATCGCTTACAATTTTTATAGTATTTTTTAAAAAACATTGTATATTTATTTAAAAAGTAAACAATGACAATTTATCCAGCTCTCAATGAATTTAATGATTTATGGTGGTGCTCTTTAGCCCCTTTTTGTTTTGTCATCATTAGGTCATTCACTTGACACTGTTTTTGCGCTTGCCAGAGCCCGTTAGACGGTAAAATGTGGGCTAAATTAATCTTGATAACATCAAAAGCTAGCAGATTTAAGCTTGAGCGTATAAGAATACGGTTGACATAAATGACAAAAATTATGTATAATTGACAGGATCTTGGAGGAATATCATGGATTTTCACAAACTATAAACTCAGTAACCTATAGTAATTTCTCTTGTGATTCTTAATACTTAAAAGAAAACTGTGTTTCTAGTATACTACCTCTGGTACTATATATAGGATCTTTTGCTCTGTTTCTAAATATAAGACCTTTTACAATATACGAGGTAGTATTTATTATACATTTTCAGAAAAATGTTCCTATTTAATGTATCCAAAGAGAAAGAGAGAGAGATTAAATAAGGGTAGTTTTGAAAAAATATTGGAATGTTTGGAGAAATCGAAGTAGTTAATTAGTTTTAATTCTAATTCTTAATCCACGTGATTCGGTTAAAAGGATCTTATATTAAGGACCAGAGGGAAGGAGTATATTGGTTAGAAGTGTCTGTCAATACAAAATAAAGTCCATCAATTGTTTAACTGGAGTGAGTCAAATGTGCCTACTTTTAACTTTTATGATGCGTTTGGTTGCTCCACTATCTATCACTTAGATTGTAAATCGTGTAATGATGCCCAAAATCTAATAAATCTCCATTACGTTGATGTCATTAAAGCTAAATGACACATTTGCCAGTTATCTAGGCATTTACAACACATGAAAGAAGGCATTAGTGTTAGTGAGAAAGAGACTAAGAGGAAGAAAAAAGAGGAAAAAAGAAATTGTTTGGAGATATTTTAGTTTTTTTTTATTATATTTTTATTAGTAAATTAAGTTATATAGTCTACCAAAAAATACTAGTTATTACATTACATTATATTATATTTCTTTATATATATCTATTTGCAAATAACCAAACGGGCCCTAATTGAGGAGGCAACTTTTTTTTTTGAAAAAAAGGTCAACCTATAAATCAAGCTAAAAAAAAAAGTATATGGTTTAAAAATCATTCTATTATAATGTCATGTTTCGTATGTTAGAATTAGTGGGCTCAAAAAGGAAATGAAAAAGGAATCATGATAAAAATTAGTTTGGCATGTTAGAATTATGTTAGAATTAGTGGGCTCAAAAAGGAAATGAAAAAGGAATCATGATAAAAATTAGTTTGGCATGTTAGAATTATGATTCTTGAGAAATTTGGTTCAAGCAAAATTGCTTGAATCCAATTCCTTCATCTTGAGGATGGAATTGCTAGAATTCTTTGAAATATTTTTTTGTCAAACAGCCTTACCCCTTCCATCCTTTTCTCCACCTCCACAGCTCCACTGTACCTCCTATCACCCATTTGCCATCCCCCAACTCTGACGTCAATGTCACCATCAATGCTGATGCCACCATGACCAACATCAGTCTCCTTCACCTCTTCTTCTCCACACAATGGCGCCCTTTCAATCTCCATCTTCTTCTTCTCAAATAGTTGAACTTCAACCTCGATCTCCTCCAGCAATAGCGTTTCCTCTAACAATGATGATGACAACAATTTTGATCTCCTCCAACAACAAGGTTTCCTTTTGCAATGGTGATGACTTCAACTCCTTCAGCAACTACCTTTCCCTTAACGGTGATGACAACTTTGATCTCCTCCAACACTATCGTTTCCTCCAGCAATGATGAAGACTTTTGCGATGATGATTTACAATTCTCACAACGATAATGTTCTACAATTTTTGATGGATTTCTTAGATTTTTTTTGTTCATCTCTGTTCATATCTGTGCCTAGATTTTTGTTCATGCTTCTAGTTTTTGCAAATGATTGTGATTTCTTGGACAGGAATGACAGTATAGTGGTTGATGGCAACATGTTGGTCAACGACAGTGTGATAGTGGACGACGACATGGTGGTTAGTTTCTAGTTCTAGATTGTGCAAATGAAAGGATTTTTTTAAGATAAAGGGCATATGAGTCTTTTTCTATTTTAAATACACATATCAAATAAAAATATATTAAGATCCCGTTTCCTTTTCTATTTTTATTCCCATTCCCTTTCGTATTCCAATCCGATTCCATCAAAAATCATTCCAGTGTATCAAACATAGCAGATATACTTTATTCCAGGTATTTTGAACTTAAATCACATTTTTGGCCAAAAGAAAAATTATGTTGACTCATATGTAGAATATTATCAAACGACCCATCACTAGTAAATTGCATTTACTCGAATAAATTAGTCAGTGTAGTTTAACTCTTATTTTTTTTCTGCCATAAATTTGAATGTAACAATAAGGGATTTGACTCATTTCACTGAGTATATACAGAAAAATTAGTCCATCGACTAAGTGTGTGTTTGGTTTCACTTTAAAAAAGTAGTTTGGCAAAAAAACCAAGTTTTCATTTTTTTTGTGGATGTTTGGGTTTGTCACCAGATCACGTTGGAGAAGTGGTTTAGAAGCTAAACGGAGTTGAGGCAGAAGTACCTCCAATGTTGCTTTTCCGTTGACTCCAACAAGGTTTGAAAAGAAGTGATCGGGATCCTGTAAGTATACAAGAACGATCACAGTAATAAAAAGTCTTCAGAGTATTCCAAAGGTCGAACCCAAGGGAGGTAGTAAATTTATAGTCCAAACTTTTAATCCCAAAAGTAAGTAATAATAAAATTGAGAATTCAAATTAAAAAGAAAAGAAATAGAAAACAAAATGATGTCTGAGTTTTGATTCAGTTCTAGAAGTATCAAGGGATCAGGATTCACCTTATGGGATAAATAGATTCTATTCCCTAGTTAGACTCTGCACAATTATAGTGACTATTATTTCTAAAACCTCATAATTACCTCTCGATCAATTAATCCTTATTTAATTATGATTCAATTCACTCTCGCGCAACTAAAATTCCTAATTAAACTTTGAAAACTACAACATATATCATCATGAATTCCTAATTCTATCTCTAAATTAGTTATTCATGTTTATCTCTCAATATCTATGTTCACTTTTCACCTCTCAGTCTATCAAGTTTACCCATTAATTAGATTCTATGGTGATAAGGTATAAAATCCATATGAATGAACAAAATAGATAAATATAATAAAAAGACAAATTAAATATAACTTGAATAACAAATTCACAAAGTCTTAACTAGAGAAAACAAATTTAACCCATCCCAGTTAAACTACATCCCTACCCCAAATTGGGAAATTGAGCTACTCATAGAATTAGAAATCAACGCAAAACTAAAATCCCAAATCATAGTGAAAATAATAAGAAAGCAGAGTTATATTAGAAAAGAATAAATTTATCTCTAATTCTCCCTGGATCTCCTTACTTTCTCTTTATAAGATTGTTTCCAGTTGCTCCCAGATGCGTTTTGAACCGTGTTCTCTGGCCTCTAAGTGTGTTTTCTGAATCGTGTTTTTACGGACCTCTATTGGTTGACTCGGCGCCGGGTGCTTCTAAAAGCCTGAAAATCAAGAAATTCTATTTGACTCAACGCCGAATGAGTTTGACCCGGCGCCGGGTGTTTCTGTGGTCCAGACACCTACTTCATTCAGTTTCAGAAAGTCACCAGCTCATGTTGACACTTTGAGTTCGATTTTCACCATGTTAACGTTGGAATTTAGGAAAACTTAAAACATGAAAGTTGTAGCTCTATGTTTTAGCTTTCTAACGTATTTTAAATCACCTCAATCAAAGTTTAGATATGAGAGTTATGATCAAAATACTGATCAATATTGAAACTTTTTAGTATGAACGATTTGTAACGTATTTGCTCCAAATGTTTTCAAATGAGCCTATAACGCTATGAAACAAAAAAATATGTCAAATCATGCTAAAATATATTAATATAAACATATTTAGATGTAATTTGGAGTTTAAATGTGTGTATTTTACATGTATAAAATGTACACATCAAGAAGTCATATAAAAATGGATCAATAAAAATAAGAAAAAATAGTGAATTTATGAAAATAAAATTCTCATAAAATTTCTTCTATCTAATAACCAAAATGCCCCCTAAAATTTTAATCTTTATAGACCATAACCTATAAGAAAATATTATATTAGATAGATTATGTTCTCAATTAAATGAATGCAAATTAAATTTTAGTATAAGGAAATTAAATTAATCATGAGATAGAGTTTAAGCTTAATTTAGAGAAAAATTATGAGTTTTGTCAAAACCGATTTTCAAATAAATCATCTAAATATAAACACATTAGTAAAAAATCAATTTTTATCATAACTACCTTACAAAATCAATTCTATCAAAACTAATTTTTAACTAATTGAAAACCAAATAGGTACTAAGAATTTGTTAAGGGTGATCCCTGCAAGTCGAACTAATCAATTTGATAATTCTGCTATTTTTTTTAACGTTGTTATCGAAGATTAAAAGACAAAGCATAAAATGTGTCACAGAAAAAAAAAAAAACTAGAAATATGGGTCGTTCCAGTCTATAACACAACTCCTACTTAACCATTCTCATCAAACAGACAGTGATGTTAGTAAATCACTGCTCAAAATAAGCAATAAAAAATCATAGAGAATGCAATTTGGTAGCTTGATTTGATTGTTTAGCTAAATGAAGCTTGCAATGTAGAGCCAAATTCTTCTTTGTAAATGTGGTTTCGAATCATGCTAAATCTCTAGTGGACAGAGATAAATTGGGATTACAATATCCATCTAGCTGTATGTAATTTTTTTGTACATTGGGCGTTGCCCTCTTTTATAACCAAAAGAAAAAAAAACCAAAAAAAAAGTTAGTGTATTTGATATTTATTTAACTTTGTCAGTTGATTAAACAACAATCATTTAATTAATATCACTTAAAAGGCTATTTAAATTATCCGTGGATATTCAAATTATAATAAATGGGCAAGTTTGTTAAAGTTTAATTTTCCTTTATTTTCAAATGTAAAAATCACATGCAATCAGTGATAGTTGGGTTAAGTTAACAGGATTTGATTCTCCTTACTTAAATAAGGTTGTGGACTTAAATCTTATGAATTAAAAAAAATCACATTATAAAAGCTTATTTCATTCCGACTAAAAAGATACTCAAATCCAACACAAGAATACTGGATTTCTATCAGTATTTAAAGAAAGAAAAAAAAAAAACCTCATCAACCCGCACATGCACACATGCAGATAAAGGTGATCTCACAAGAAGATCGTGAGCGACAGGTGAAATGGAAGCATGTTGTGGAGGGAGTGTGGTTGAGAAGGCGACTGAAAAGAAAAAAGCAGATGCAAAAGCAAACGGGGAGGAAACGCTGTGATCAGTAGCAAATCTCGCGTGAATCAAACTCCAAAACGGCTTTATAAATTTCTTTATTTCTGGGAAAAAAAAAAAACATCCAAAAGGGCTTTGATATATTGATATTACTATTCATTTTAAAACAAGTGATAAATCAGAGCATCAAAGAACTGGATGGCTAACACCAAATGTTCGGAATCGGCATACAGTAATCCCTCCAACAAGTACCCAGGTGAATTTATTTAAATCTTAATTTGCTAAAATGTTTTATATAAATATAACCTTAACAAATTGATAGCCAAATTTTCAATTTATTTGAAATCAATTAATTGTCGTTTTAAAGTTTAAGCTTTTCATCATAATAATTTTGCATCTATTTTAGTCTTCATATTTAAAATTTATCCATGCTCATCAATGTAAAGTTGTTATATGATGTTTCTCTTTTAGGGTCTAATTGTAGAGATCTGCCTTTTTTTTTTCCCAAAGTACCCAACGTCCGATAGCAATATTAGACTCCAACCAAATAAAAATTTGGTAGTTTTTTTTTTTTTATTACCCAAAGGTAAGTAGCCTACAAGACCCTCAAATCCCCTTTTGTCTTAGCCATCAATAATCTAGTAGATGATTATTTATGCCCGATTGAACAAGACTTACATTGTCCAGAGTAAGAATACCCTTCCTTTAGTAACGAACTAATGGTTGAAGGCGACACAAAATATGTGCGTATTAGAAGAAACAAAATGAATCCACACACAATAATTAATATGTCATGCAGCTTAAAAAATATGTTAACTGCTTTATCAAAAAAAAAAAATGTTAACTTGGCGTGACACGTGACATAGAAATCAACGGCAACTTCTGATATTTATTTAAAATATTCTTAAACATTATATTTGTATAAAATAAAATAATTTCTTTTCAAATAATATTAAATATCTATATAAATATATATTTTTCGAATTAAATATCTCTCTACTTATAAAATGCACATAAGTCATAAACAATCTCATTGCAGACATAATTAAATTGAATAACATAATCTTAACATGTTTTTATTAGTATATAATAAAGGGACAGTACTTGTACGGATCGACCATCTGCACCACACCAGGTATTGACTGAATCAAAGGAGGACCTAACAGGGGCAGTTCTATTGGATGGATTAGGACGATGAATGAATGACACGTTTGTACTAACATGGATTCCTCAATACTTTGTAGCTCAGAAGTCCACTGAAATTGTTTTCTGGATAATCTAGTAGATCATATATTCTGAGAGAGGACATGAGACATGGGTGATAGATTTGTTTTAATTTGATTTTGGGTAATAATCAAATTCAACCAAATCAATAGATTTGGCACATTTTGGAAATCTTCTTATTTTGTTTTTAATTAATTTGGTTTGATTCTAAGTTTGGTTTTGATTAATTTGAATTGTGTTAAAATAAATATTTTTGTTTTTCTTAGAAAAAGTAGCACCATTTCTTTAAAATTAAATTAAATCAAATAAATTTATATAGATACTTTATAAACTTGAATTATATACAAATAATTTAATAAAATATGAATCTTTCATATAAAAATTTTGTGAATTTTTTCATATGATTATTTATAACAACATATTTATCTACATTCTTTCTCTCTAATCAACAAATATTTTGTAATTTTGTTCATGGGTTGTCTTTTTGCTTGTTTGTACTAAGAGATTCATGTTAATGGGTGGTTTAAATTAAAAAATGTATTAAATAAATAAAGTATTTTTCACAAAAAAAGTTATAGTAGTTGTACAAAAAAGTATATTAAGTTTGGTTCAATTTGGTTTAGAATTTAAAAGTTTAAAACCAAAACAAATAAACCGAGTTGATTTCATAATAGTAAAAGCCAAAATAGGTCTTATTATAGTTCAATTCCAATCAATTTGGTTTGATTTAATCGATTTAATTGAATCAATTTTCATAAACACTTTCAACATAGAGGGAAGGATAAGCAAAAATGCCAAATTTGGATTAGCCCTACTTCCATAACACTCACAAAAATATAATTTTTTAGTATATTTATTTATTTGGTATTATGTTACTATATTATAGGATTCAAATAATGAACTCCCCCAACATAAACGAATTTTTTATTTATAAGATTAAAACTCATGGCTTTACTAAAAAAATATCAAGTTTATACTTAGATCCGAATATTATAAAGTATAACAAGATTTACTCTTTTGAATTTAAAGTCATATATTTACCACCTCAAACTCAAACTCAAGCATACAATATATCAATTGGTTAAAAAAAGTCATTTATAATATGTGGCATATAAGTGACATCATGGCACTATTTATAAGTCATTTATCCAATGGGGAAGACTTAAAGTACTTAAGTTATATCTTAATATACTTTTGTCAAATCAAATCATGATATGTGGGTTCTAAATTTAAAAACAAATTAATAATATTAACAACAAGAGTTAGTTATAGGACAAATAATGTAAGAAAAAAAAAATTCACTTGTCCTAATTTGATTAGAATAAAGCATTTTAAATATATATGTTTTGAAGGAATTAGTTAAGCCTATGATAGAAATATTTTTTGTGCTTAAAAAAAATCATTAGTAAATAAGATTAACCACTAACTTTTTCACTTTCTCAAAATTGACTTCCAATATATATTTTATAATAATACTTATTTTTATTGAGCTTGAGATAAGTTTTAATTGAGTCTTGTTATAAATTTTACTATATTTAATATAAATGATTATTTTTTATTACCAACATTAAATGAGTATATCCAATAATATTAATAATATTAAGTACTCTATCCAATTCAAAGTGCTTATACCTCATTTTTAACAATCCATAAATCTTAATATAATGAGTTAGATTGTTAAATTTATCCAAAAAAATAAATTTTTTTACTATCATCCTTATGAATTAATATTTTCATACCTTTTATCTTCACCTTTTAATTGCATATTTGGGCATAAATGAAAAAATAATTGATATACTAAATAATAAAAAGTGATTTTTATTTTAGACTAAAAATCACCCTAAAAAGTTACTTATATTAATATTAATTATTTGCTAAAAATCAAAGTTAGATACGAATGCATTGGAGTGAACGGCCGTGATTGATGGAACCCCCGAGGTCGTTAGGAGTAAGGACAGTCTAACGAACATAGGCTGTGCACTAAGCGAGGCAGAATCAGAGAGAGAGAGAGAGAGAGAAGAAACCGCCGATGCATGAGCATGCAGGCGATAAAGGCGCTTCGATCATATCGGCGCAAATTAGCAAACATCGCCAGCATCATTCAAGACAGAGAGAGAAACTATTGTGGTGGCTTTAGCAGGCATGAAGAGGGTACGGTTACTGTAGACATCTGAGAAGCTGTGCAGCGACTCACCCAGCGCAAAGGAAATAAAGCAATCACTCTGTGCCAGGAGTACTGACGCACCCCACCACATCTCCCTCCACCCCCCCCCTAGCTCTTCCCTGGCTATCACGTACTCTATTACACACGTACAGGGTTACAGGCGTTACTGCGACAATAACAGCATCACGTCACACAAAGAGAGGGATTGGGGGCCCCCTGCTGGCGTGGTAATGGTGGTGAGGCTTCTTGGGAGAGAGAGGAGGAGGAATCTGAAACCGGGTGCGGAAGTGTGAAAAGCTTGAATGCTATGGACTGAAACGTTTAGATTGTGCTGGATACCCGACGCGTCTCATAACTCTCTTTTGTCATTTTCCAACTTTGTGTTCTTAATTTCTGCGTCTTCAACTATTTCTTCATTGCCCCGCATTTCCTCCCATGAGGCACAAGAGGAGGATGAACGGTATAGTTGCAGCGACCAAAGGGTCTCCAGCTAACTCCCCAAAAAATGGTGCCGGAACTCCGACTTGTAACTATGGCGGCATCTCGCTTGAAGGTAACTATAACCAACTTCCCTTTTAAATTTGTGGGCGGGTAAAGGATGGAAGAAATCCGCTGCTCAATCGGGGTCTGTTGGATGAATGGATTGTCTTCTAAGTTTTGATTGAATATGTCAGGTTTTACGTTTAGATGTCTTGTATTTGCTTTAAAGTTCATTGCTTACACTACAACAAGTTAGCGTCGTTCAGATGTCTTGTATTTGCTTTAAAGTTCATTTAATAGGTTCGTCAACCCTCATCTGAGATCTTTTCAAGACTCCCATCCCAATGATCGGTTCTTCTATTGATTCTCGAATTTATTGTTCTGATTTTAGGGGAGAAGGACGTTTTGAATGATTCACTGTGGCAAGCATGCGCCGGCGCTTCCGTGATAGTTCCTCGCACTGGAGAATTGGTTTTCTACTTTCCCCAAGGTCACTTGGAACAGGTTGATTTCCTTTGCCATTTTTCTGTGCCCCTTCCTCCCTTAGTACCGCCTCCAATCTGCTATTTTCTGCTTAGTTATCTGAATTCTCGTTCGTAAATTCTGTGAGGAGGTTTTTCGTTAAGCGAAGTGGAAACAATTGCTCGTGAAGAATTTACGTCCTGGAGAAGCCGAGTTTGTCAAATATTGGATTTATGGAGACAAAGACATGGCCGCATATCTTTGAAGGGAATTCATTATAAGATGGAATCAGAACCTTGATGATATTAAGTATTTTCTATTTCGTCGCATAATGGAACAGTGACTACCACTACGATTTTTATTAAAGTGTCTCGTAAAATTTTCTGTTTGCTTGATACGGACTTACGTGGTTTTCTTTACAGAAGTCTAGTGATGCATAAATGGTTGGGGATATTAGTTTTATAGGACGACCGACTTTCCTCCTATATTGACTACAATGCTTGTTTGCTTAATATGAGTTTATCTCTAAAGCCTGCATTTTCATATTGAAATCTGGAATAGGTTGCTGAATTTACAAGGCAGGACGGTCACATGGAAATTCCTGCTTGTGATTTGCCTTCCAAAATCCTTTGTAGGGTCATGGGTGTTCACCTAAAGGTATAATGCTATTATTTTCTGGCGATGTATGCCCTTAACTCGTTATATACCTCATACATTGAACAGTATTGGTTCTCCAGGCTGAAGCCAACACAGACGAGGTTTTCGCTCAAATTACTTTAATTCCAGAATCAAAGGTTTGCTGTTATCTTTGTTCTTTTCTCTACCCCTTTTCCCCTATTTGACTCGTGCTTTTTTCCTTTGGACAGCTCATCCTTTGGATGAGATTGAACTAATATGCTGCAGAGAGTTTAATCTTGAAGAATGCAATGTCAAGTTCATGTTATGTTAACGCCAACACAAATGGATGAATAAAAACTAATTTTTCTTCTGAATAACTTGCAGCTAGATGAAATTAGTTCAGATAATAAACACTCTCGACTAAAACCCAGAACTACTATCAGGTGCTATAGAAAGACACTCACCCAATCAGATACAGGTGCACATGGTGGATTCTCCATTCCTAAGCGACTTGCCGAAGAATGCTTCCCCCCTCTGGTTGGAGTTCTTATTTTACCTTAAATTACGTGGTCTTACAAAGAGTTGTCTCGTCCAGTTATTTGAAAAGTGATTGAATGAACTCTATTTTTCCTGTTAGTGTCTTTTGACTAGTATATTGAAGTTTCCAGTTTCACCAAGAATATAAAAATTTCTTCTGCCAACGAATGGCGTTATTTTTGTAAAACTTTGAATAAATGGTTCCTATTGATTTTGACTTGTCATTCTAGCTAGTTGCCACGCAAGGTTACATACTGACCATTTCTTGCTTTGTGTTCCGATAAAAATTTCCGTCAAGCTTGTCTCCCGTGTTTGGGGGACTTCAGCTTATTTAATGTCTTCAATATCACAGGATATGTCTCAACAACCACCAGGACAAGAGCTAGTTGCGAAGGACTTGCATGGTTTTATGTGGAATTTTCGCCATACTTACCGTGGTAAGTTATCTTACTTTGAACTTTCCTGATCTGGTTAAAACAATGTAGCCATAGCCTTAGTTGAATCTAGTTCAACTCTTTTTTTTAGTAACAGAATCATTATGGCTTCACATCAATTTTTTACTATGTAGAGGGGTGTCTTAGCCGTCACCTAGCTATTTGCTATACTTTCTTTTGATAGCTCTTCAACTTTGATCCCTTTTGCACATTAAATTTGTCAAATTATACCCTTATTGTTTGCAAATCAAACTAGCAGGCTCATTTCCATCTGTTCTTATTTCTAATTGATGGCAGAGATTAAACAAGACGTGAAAGCTTTGGATGTTATTGTGAAATTGTTGAAAGTTGAAACTTAACCTTACGAGCCAATTCTATGACCTGGTCTGGAGACTAGATATTGACAATTTTAATAATTTGAAACTCTTGAAAATAATTCAATGCCCATTAATATGGTTGGATGGTTGTGGAGCTTCTTACTTCTTCTTCATCTGATACATTGCCTAGTGCTAGTGCCAATTCAAATGAAGAGTAATAGGAAGCGGTCTATTTTCCTAATCACTAAACCACAAGAAGTTGAAGAATTATTCGAAATTTCTGTTTCTATGTGTTAGTGATGAAATGTTACTATGTTATACAATTGGAGATCACGTCCTTTTCTTGTAAAAATATGCTCTATCGAATACTCAAATCAAATGAGCTATCTTTATTTTGGAGCTTGATATCTGTAAAATTGATTGCAGGTCAGCCAAAACGACACTTGCTTACTGGTGGCTGGAGTTCATTCCTCCATTCAAAAAAGCTTGAACCCGGAGATACATGCATTTTTCTTTGGTAACCTCTTCTATGTTCTATTATATTCTCCAAAAGCATATAAATATTAGCGAAGATCAAAGAATATATTTGTTATTAAACTAATGTTTAAAAATACCCCAGTTAAAGATTTAAAATTATGAGTGTGTTTTTGTATTGCGTTTTCAGTGCAATAAGAGGCAAAATAACAGATAGTATTGATATAAACTTTTACAAAGGTTCTGAATTTTAATGGTATCATAGAGAAATATAGAGAAGCCGGAGAGTTATGTTTAAGTGAATCATGGTAATGATACAAGTTTGAGTAACAAGGACAGTACTTATGTGATTGCAGTGGAGAAAATGGAGAACTTGGCATTGGGATCCGTCGAGCATTGAAACAACACAACATTGCATCCACATCCACATGCGTGATATCTGGCCATAGCATGCGACTCGGGATATTAGCCACTGCTTCTTATGCTGTTGCTACAGGAACCATGTTCACTGTCTACTACCGTCCCTGGTGAGTTCTTCGAGAGTCGTAACATTCTAGTTTCACAGGCTAAGCTACTTCTTTCTCGTGTTTAGCGAGTATAGTTTTCCAAATTTATGTAGAAGGACACACATTTTGCAGGACTAGTCCCTCTGAATTCATTATTCCACTCGATCACTACATGAAATCAACTAAAATGAAATATTCATTTGGAATGAAGATACAGATGCAGTGTGAAGTCGAAGAATCTACAAGGAGGTGATTATGCTGGAATCTGAATAAGTAATTGATGTTTCCTTTTGTGCGAGGAAACGCTTATAAAGTGACCAATCAGAAATTTTGTTGTTTGTTTGACTAACCAGATATGCTGGCACCATAACTGGTATTGACGATATTGATGGCGCTAGGTGGCCTGGTTCAGAATGGAGATGTCTCAAGGTAACATGATCCGTTCCAGTTTTTCACTTCTGATTCCTTGTTATTACACGCTTTAAGATTCATTTATATCTCTTCTTAGGTGCAATGGGATGCCATGCTAGATACAGATATGCTTCCTGAAAGAGTTTGTCGTTGGAACATTGAGCCCTCGGAATCTCCCAGGACGGACATTCCTAATCTCCCCCCACCAAGGAGGCTACGTTTACTTGGCCCACCATCGCCTGGACTATGTGGTTTCACCAAGAATGGTCAGTTGCCATCCATCCATTTTTGGGTTCTGCATAGCTACATATTATGTATATAAAGTTTTCTAATATTTGTCTTTTGTAGATAAAGTTTTCTTGTTTTTTTTTTTGGCTATCACTATCAGACATCGATCTGAATCCAGCCAAGTATGCATCTCAGAGATCTGAACGGGACTTACAAGGTCAAGATTACAAAGTAGGCTCTCAACAATATGACTCACCGTTGAGGATGAACAATCAACTGCACTTTCAACTGCAAAACCCTTCTTGTCATTCTCTTGGCGTCTCAGCATCATTTCCAGATGATGACATTTCGACTTCAAGCCCCCCTAAACAGCTCCCGTTCCCCACCACTTATGCAGCATGTAATAATGTCTCTGTCACCAGGTACATTTCACTCTCAAATGTGAACTCCAATGATTCTGAATCCCAGGGGTGGCGGGTGTCTGAATCGAGGAATGAGAATGAAGTTCCCTTTGGCCAACCTAACAGTTATAGTAAAACTGAATACAAGCTTTTCGGGGTTAGTTTAAACCACCCGGAGCTCCCTTCACCACAAGTTGCTGCTTCTAGCAGTACTTCAACTTTTCATGTTCCTCCAATGTCTCAGTCAAGCATTTCTGCAACTATCCGAGAAAAAGTTTCCAGATCCTCCAAGAGTATTTCGGGTGTTACTTCACAGAAAAAATGCAAGAAATGTTGCTCTGTTAATAGTAGGACTTGCACAAAGGTAACTTGCTTTTCCGAGTAAACTATAAATTGATTTGCATTCGCTGAACTTTGTTGAATGTTTCTCATTGCTGTGTTAATATCAGTTACATTAAGTATTGTGCTTATGACATAAGATAGGTTGCAGGCTGAGACAATTTTTTAAGGTATGCCATACAATCTGCATTCCCGCAATAATGGTAACCATTCTATTTCAGGTGCTTAAGCGTGGAAGTGCTCTTGGCAGATCAATTGACCTCTCGCGTATTACTGGATACGATGACCTCATTTCTGAGCTGGACTTGATGTTTGATTTCAAAGGAAGCTTAATAAATGGAAGCAGCGGATGGCATGTGATCCCCATAGATGATGATGGGGATATGATGCTGTTTGGAGATTTCCCATGGCAGTTACGTAGTGAGATCAATAGTAGTATGAAAACAGTATTATATTTTGTACTTTTTGGCATTGTTTCTGTGCTGTAGTTCCTACTTACTGGTTTGTATTTTTCGATTAAACTGTGCAGGGATTTCCAGTCTATGGTGCAAAAGATGATAATTTGCCCAAAGGAGGACTCCAACAACCTGAATGCTATTGCTAGCACAACAGACTCAACAACCTTGTAATCCCTGAGCAGACAAAGAGTCATGCAGTACAATGCAGTTATGTAGTTGTTTGTGGAACCAAATGCTTATCGTTTGAATAATGTAGTCTTGTGATGCTTGTAGTGCGAATATGTCTTTTTACATTCCTTTCTTTTCCAGACAAATTTGGGGTTTCTGTAATGTGGTAATGTTGCCTGAGCTGACGTTGTTGACAGGAACAACATAAACAACTATTTTATACTGTCTTGTTTGTTGTCATTCAACCTATGGAAAGCATTGATGATTGATTCGCAGCGCATCTATAGTCATCTAGAAAATAGATTTACACAAATTGAGTCTCAAATTTGGTCTTATAGATTTATTCACAGATTATTACATACTTTCACTCTCAGTCTATTAGTAAATTTCTATGTTGCTTTTACAGACAATAGGTAATAAATTGTAAAACAAAACTTCGAGCGTCTTAACATTTCCATTCATAATTTTGACATAATAAATAACTGAGACTAAAATTTGACCATTTGTCTAAATCATTACAGTGAAAATTACATAAAATCCTTTCTACATTAAGTCACATTTATTTTTTTTAAAATTTAAAAATTATCAAAAACATGTCTTGCTTACGAAAACATAATATATTAAAAATTATCTATACAAAATAAAATTTAAAGAATTTCTTGTCATTGACATGTCATACTTCCGTGAGTGAAAAATGAACTAATGAAGAAAATTATCAAAATAAATTAAAAAATTTAATAGAGTTCATTGTTAAATAATACATGACTAAAATTTTAAATGAAAATCCGTGTAATTTATCCTATTATTAAGTTTCTTCAATTATTACAACTTCCTACCCTCACCAAGAAATGGACCCAAATTCAAATGACGGTCTTATTGCAAAAAGTTGCCGCTATAGATTGCCTATGAATTGCAGGAGGTTCATGTATGTATTTATTTTGTTTATCATCCATTTATGTGAACATAAAGAAACAAATATAGTAAAAAAAGTCAGCAACACAGAGAGTCATAGAACGCTCAGTCGCAAAACAAAGAATATAACCATGTGCCAGTGAGATTAACAGGTGGAAAGCTAGAGAGACTGGAAGTGGTTTTTCTCGTATGCTCCTAGAGGCAGTAACTTGGCAGCTCATAAGATGGCAAAATGGGGTCTACAGTGTAGGTCTTTCACCATTTTCATTGATAAGATTCCCTATTTCCTTAGGGATATTGTTTTGCCCCAAGGTTATGGGGTTCTACCCCCTGTAGTTTCTTTGAGAATGTAATATTGGGTTTGCCCATCCCTCTTATAAAATAAATATATATATATATATATATATATATAAAACACTGAAGCATGTGCCACTGAGATAAACAAAGAACTAGAGATAACACGCCCCTCACAGACACTATTATAAAATTCTTGTGCAAATCAGAGGGTTGCTTAATTGGACATTAGCATCATTTATACTCAAGTTGTTCAAGAATCCCTTCACTGGGAGTGATCATTATCCGTCATTTCAACAATTCTCCAACTTTATGAAGAGAATGGTTTCTGTTCTTGTTCTTTTATCAGAATATATGCTACCTCCATTACCAGCTCCTTTCGATCCTGTTTTTGCAGCCATTTTATCTACAACCAGAGCAAAGACCCTCCTATTGTTAGTCTAGGAGGGCCACAAGTGCCACACTTGAAAGAGTTTCAAAGAGTCTCTTCATCAACAGCAATTTATTAACAGTTGAAATGAAAGAGGCTGCTCATTATTATCTATCCATATTTCTGCATAATATAAGCAATGCAGACTTCTACTACACTTGATCTGGAGCAGGTAACGTGAAACTCTTAAAAGATGTAAAACCTCCATCTACAACCAAATTATGCCCATTAACATACTTGGCATCATCAGATGCCAGAAAAACTGCAGCATTGGCAATATCCTTGGGTTCACAATTTGTTCCCTCTAAGACACCAAGACTATGAACAAGCTGAACAAGTTGCTGAACATCATAATGTGGATATATCTGACTCAATTCTCCTATGCAAAAGGGAGTGGGAATAGCAAAAGGTGATATGCAGTTCACACGGATTCCATACCTGCACAGCTCTGATGCTAGAGACTTCACAATGCCTATCACAGCAGCCTTGGATACTGAGTACGTGTGCTGGGCCATCCCACCCATCACCCCAGTGACACTTGCTGTACACAGAATGGACCCACTTCCACGTGGGATCATCACACGTGCCGCATGCTTCATCCCTGCGATGACCCCTCGAACATTGATGTCCATGACCTTGTCAAACAATGTCAGGTCTAGGTCCACAATGCTGGGAAGAGTTCTGCAGGCTATCCCTGCATTAGCGAACATGATGTCAAGTTGGTTGTATTCAGAAATGGCGAAATCAACAGCACTGGCTATGTCTGATTCTTTAGTAACATCACAGGTAATGAAGGTAGCATTTAGGCCTAGTTCTTTTGCTGTCTCTTGGCCAAGCTGTTGCTGGATATCGGCAATTATAACTTTTGCACCATGATTGATGAACTCTGTTGCTGTAGCTTTTCCTATGCCACTTGCTGCTCCAGTGATCAGTGCTACCTTGTCTTCTAGCTTCCTAAGCCATCACATCACATCACATCACATCACATCACATCTTTTTTGGGCCACAACATCATATCACATCATATCATATGCTAAACATTTGATGTTTGCATAGCTCGAAGGTTCATCAACATGCTGTGAAAGTTTCATGTGCGAACGATCACTGTCTCTAGGGCAAAAGAGCATACAGAAAGGAGGCATATTGGGATGATATTTCTGTTTCTGATGACTTGTGTTTTCATTGTTGCAGATTATATATAGTTAATTAATAATTAATTGACACCATGTAAATAAACAGGAAAAAAAAAACAAAAGAATTGTAAACCAGAGGAGAAGAAGAAGGATAATTTGCCACACCTTCTAGGCAGAGTAGACAAGAACCTATTGAAGCTCTCAGCAAGCAAAGCCCTAGAATCAGAGGCCTTTTTACTGCTTTGAGAATCACAAAAACACACAGAAAGCCAGATATTCAGAACTCAGAACTGCTCAAAGAGTTGAAAGGAGAATTCACAAGATCAAGGGTTACAGAAATAAGAATAAAAAGCTGGTCCTTTCAATATAAAAATTGTTCACAGAGCAGAAAAGCAAGACAAATTTATAGGCTTTTATTTTTCCAGCGACAGAAAGCTGATTTTGTGAACGAAAGTGAAAAAAGGGATTTGCTGTAGATGAAGTGACCAAAAGCACAATAAACAAACCACTCATAAACCACTCAGGCGTCTGATAACAAAGAAGAAGAATATAAAAACAATTAAAAGGAACAAGAAGGAGGAGAAGCCAACCTCAAAACAGTCCTGAACATAATTTCTAGATGAAGCGCAGAGAGTGAGAACTGAGAAGGGAAGTGGGTTTACACTATACAGAGTAGTTTGAGCTTCAGGTACGCAAGTCAACAAAGAGAGTGATGCCCTGAAAATTTGGGGAGTGGCAATCAGCAACTCGACAGCCCACGTGAATGATTGAAAATTGAGCCGTTATTAATTAATTATACCAAACGAATCTTATATTGTAAAACTCACCTTTCCAAAATAATTTTTTTTATTTTTAAAAATAAAAAAATAAAAAAAACAGAAAATTTAGAATATTTTAAAACATTTTATAATTTTTTTTTTGAAAATATAAAAAAAATAAAAAATAACCAATTTATCATTAATAAAATTATAAATATTAAATAACTCATTTAACATTTATTAATTATAATTTTAAAAATAATTATTTAAATAATTTTTTTTATTTTCTTATTTATAAAACTTAATCTTAAAAGTAATTTTATAAAATTATTTTAATAATAATAAAATAGAAAATACTATTTAATATGTTTTAATATTTTTTTCTTATTTTATTAGTTGGAGGGCTCTCTGTCTTTTTTTTTTATTTGTAATTGATTACAAATTTAGTTTCTTTTATTACAATTACAAAATAGAGAAATCATTTAGTATCTTAGTTCTTTATTTTCTTGTAAAATTTAAATGGAGTGACAATTGATTTTGAAATAAATTATTTTACACACATATCTGATAAAAGGAAGATAAGAAAAATTAAATTATTTGTTAAAATTATAAAAAGAATCATTTGTATCTTTTTAAAACATAAAAGTTAATAGTGAATAAAATTATATAAAAACTAAAAAATAATTTAGCCAAAATCGTGCCGCAATAAAATTAGATATTTTCCCTCCGAAATATTGAACTGAGGCAGCGTCTACCACTTTTCATTTTCCCTCCAAATTCTTGCTTTTTGTCAAATTAGTTGCCTCTACTCTACCTTCTGACTCTATTGATCCTCTAATAGCTGCAAATATTTTCCTTTTATCCTTGTATTAGGGTTTCCGATGAATTTCTGACTCTGAGGAAGAATTAAAACGCATGCAGAGTTCATATGTCCATGAATCATTCTTCGGCTGCTAATGCCCATACCTCTTACTCTGTCCCGACATTCATCCCCACCTGGTAAATTTAACTCTTCTGTTTCGTTCTTATTTTCCCATTTATGTCATCATATTGTCATGCCGAAGGAAAAACCAAACTAAAGGACTGCAAGCAAAAATGTCAGTTCGATCCTCTTGGGTTCTATCCGGAAACTCTTTTGTTCTTTTTATCGTTTGGGTATATATCTTGGTATTCAAAATGCATGCTATATATAAGTATGCCTGATATTGGTATTATGATATTTGCACTTCAAATGGCGTCAGAATTTGGTGAACATATATCCCACAAATTTCACTCATCAGTTGATCAGAAGAGGTAAAAATAAATCCTTAGAACATGACCACTGTTAGGACAAATAATAAGTATCTAGGAGGAATATCTGGGCATGCAACAAAATGATCCGAGAGATGAGTTTTTAGGGAATAAATGTACGCAAGAAGCATATGTGTTTGTTGTGGCTTCTAGATATGTTTGGATAATTATCTGATAAGAATGTTGTTTTGCACTTTGGCTACAATCAGGAGTTAATTTCAATGTTGTAACTAAACATTTGTACCATCAATTTCAGGAGACTGGACACTTCGAAGACAACCTAGTGCTCCATAGTCCATTAGTGGAAACTTAGTTGGAAACCATAAACCTGAATTTTTTCATTGAATGTTCAAACACTGCAGTAAATATGACAAATGGTCCAATAAGTACATATGAACAAGAAGTAGTGCTTGATAGTGAGGATGAAGAAACGCACGACAGTAAAGGTGTGACTGTTGCCAAAGGGTTACGGGACAAAAAAGTTTACCGAACAGTTAAAAATCCTAGGATAAATTTCCAGAAAAGGCATCTTGAGCCACCTTCACCTAATGACCGAGCGGAGAAGAGTGCGGAAATAACAAATGTCCCTTCTTTTGGGAACTCTGCTACTGGTAAGCATCTTTTATCTGCTTTTTAAGTTTGAATTTCAAGTTTCTATTCTACTAATCATACTGTTATTCAAGTGTGCCAGTATTGTATAAAATATACTCGTTTGTCCATCAATTTTATTTGGTATACTAGAGTAATCATTCCTAAAACGTTTCATGGATGATTAACTTTTGGAGAACATCCTATATGCTTGAAGGGGACAAAGAAACATCAACTGATGCTGGGAGCTCTGATAACAAAAATAATCTACATCTATCTATAACGTTGAGTCAAATACCCTCTCCAGAGATTGGGGATTTAACACAAGCCGATGCACTTGGATATGTGGATCACTACTTGTCGTTTAACAAAGTAGAATTATCTCCAGGAATTTGCCATAGAAAGGCCACTAGAGAGAAATCACCACCTCTCATAAGTGCAAGAGGAGCACAAAATTTGGCTAAGAAAATTCAAGTTCAGACCCATCATGAAGAAAAAAGACTCTTCGAGTGGGTTGACGACGGTCAAAAGGATGGAGGATCTGGTATCTTTCATAAAAAGATTGTGGCATCTTCAAATTTTACGGTCTGTGGACAGACATATGTAAGAAGACAACAGAAAAGTGGTTATCCTGAGAACCGAGGAAACTGTAGCACAGGTAATAGATGCGAAGAGAAGTTAGCTCACGGACTAGGAACAGTAGCTGAGAATAATAACCCTATCAAAGAGTTGGATTTTCAGTCAGATGCTGCAGGAAAGAATGTTAACGCTTATTCTGGTGTGAAAAATACAGAGGACAACTCTGATATTGGTTTAGACACCCAAGTAGCTGCCGAAGCTATGGAGGCCTTAGCTTATTTGCCCCCTCGTGAGAGCAGATGCACAAGGATCAAAGATCAATCAAGCAAACATAGAGAGAGGAATAATAATGTTGCGGTGGGAGGTATAGTGAGATCCAAAAGGAAAAGGACCAGTTTAGCAGCCGATTCATTCAAGTTGGTTGGTGAGGCAGAATATCCTAAGACGCCTTATAGTTTATCTGGGATGGCTACGAAGTGCAGTTTGAATTGTCAGGATCGAGTTTGTCCACGGCTGTCCATTAGCGGCAGTTTTTCAAGTCTTAATTCATGGCATTATCCAAAAGGACCAAGGGGGAAAAGAAAATGTACTGATGTGCAAAGATATCCAGATGCACCTATAAATTGGTGTGCTCAGTCTATCATAGTCAATGGAAAAGAAAATGATTTCATCCCTATCGGAAATTCCAGAAATCACAAAGTTGTAAAAGGCCAAGATGATGAGAATGTGTCATGTTTTCCTCGCAACCACCCACTTTATAATGCTAAATGTATTGACTCTGGCAACATCAGGGAAGGCAGAAAGGTTTCAAATGCCAATGTTCCTTGCTGTAAGCATCACAAAAGGCCAAGTAACAAAAATTTGCCAAAATCCTTCCTTTTAAAGGAGCTTATTAGACTAGGTGTTTCTGAATCCACACCAGCTCTCAGACAACGAAGAGATATGTCACATGTTCGAGTCCTGTTAAGCCAGCATTTGGATGAGAGTATCACTAAGCAGCAAAAAAAGGTAAGATTTTGTTTTCATAGACATTTTGGGAATTGTTAAAATGATACTAGCCTTGCTATTGTTTCTTCCCTGCAGATCATGGCCCGGATGAACATATCTATTGCATCAAGCCCAGTGGAGGCCACACATTTTGTAGCAGACAAATTCGCACGTACAAAGAATATGTTGGAAGCCATGGCTCTTGGTAAATTGGTGGTGACGCATTTATGGCTTGAGAGTTCTGGACAGGCAAACTGTTTAATCGACGAGAAAAATTTCATTCTACGAGATGTGAAAAAGGAAAAGGAGATAGGCTTTAGCATGCCTGTTTCTCTTGCTCGAGCAAAACAGCAGCCACTTCTAAAGGTGTATATAGACAATTTGATTTAAGCTAAATTCTCAAGCAGCTTAATATTCATGCCTTATCATCTGTTTGCTGGCCCCTGTAGGGTAAAAGTGTCGTCATCACCCCGCGCATTAAACCTGATAAAGTACTGATCACAAGCCTAGCCACAGTTGTTGAGGGCCAGGTATGCACTTCTTCCGATGTATATCACTCCACAGTTGATGCTCTCTTGTGGTTGTGGTGATAGGCCGTTTTGGACAATTGAATTTATTATTGTGTTCACCAGTTACCGGTGTTTTACCTTAAATTTCTTATTAAACTGTTATCACTTTTTCAGGTAGTGGATGAATGCCAGATTTATGCAGGCAAGAATGATGAGATGTTAGATAATCTGTTGATTCTTTCTTGTGAAGAAGACTACGCTTTATGTCGCCCATTCCTTCAAAGAGGTATGTAGTAAAGACAATTTCCATCTTCTCAGAATTAATGTAATCATTCTGTATCGGATATCATATAGAACTACTTAAAACTCACAGGAATTGCTGTTTACGGTTCAGAGCTTGTTCTGAGTGGAATAGTGACCCAGAAACTGGAACTTGAGAGGTAAGTTAGAATCCGAGTTATTTTTCTGAGGTTGTCTTTTTCTTTATCCACATGCATTAGAATCCTTATTTTCCCCGTTTTCTTAGTTCGAGAAATTCCATTTGGTTGTTAGCCACTCATATGGGGTTTGTTGCTTCTCAGAAAGGGAAAAATAGAAGTAAGAACACGAATTAGGTGAATGCATTGAGATTGCTAATTGGTGAGCGTATACCTTTCTGGATTGATGAATAAACTGTGGCTCATACGCACAACAGAAGCCAAGGCTGGTACTTTTGGAATTGAATTCCGGTACTAGAACCAAGTAGGATCCTTGGATTGCACATATTTGCATGGAGCAAATCTATTCTTCTGTCTGGTAAATACGGTGTTTATTTGATCAATGACAGACATCAACTCTTCGCGAATGACGTTGCAACGGAATACCTCGACACATCTAGCCGTCGTTTTGGGAAGGTCTACAGAAGGCGTCGAAACCAGAATCTGGAGCACGGCTGATGCTAATGATGACCCTTTTTCTGGTCCACGTGGAGACCACTAAACCGACGGACTGCAACTTGTTTTTCTCATTTTCTTGAGAGGAGTTGGCGTGCTACCTGTGCACTTACAAATTTTACTGTCTTTTTTCAACCAGAGAATTTACCGTCCTTTCTGCACATTCAACTTGAAGCAAACCACAATGATGGCAAAAAATTTAGAGCGGGCAATACTTCGCCTGGGGCATGTTTTTTTTGGGGCCAACGCCTAGTGTATGTTCATTAAGTATATTAAATTATAAAGATTCTGACAACTTAATGGTAATAATTATGTATATATGTCAGATTTGCTTAGCATGAAATCATACTGTGCATGCAAAATCATGGTAGGCGCTGAAATTAAAGGTGTATGATTCAAATTAATAATTCAAACAGGTTTAGCTTCTCTTCCGTGTAGGATTCATCAACAAAATCGGATTTGGAGATCTGCTAATGATTCAAATTAAGCAAAAATACTATTTGCAAAATAGGATTCATCAACAAAACAACGTGAAGAATATTCTGAGCAACTAGCACTTGGATATGAATTCCTTCTCTGGTCCAAAAATATAGTAACTAAACCTCGCTACATTCCAGGCGCTGAAATTATAGGTATATGATTACACTCTGACATTGTCAAAAGTGCCAGTCGAGTAACTACCTGCAGGAATAACACAATAGTTCCAGTCATAACACTTATCTGGCAGACAGAATTATGCACAAAGAACTGAAGGACAAACGAAAAAAAAAAGTGAGCTAAATAAAAGAGCCAGAATGAAAATGATCATAAACCACTATTGCATTATACATTATAAATAATGGCATAGCATCAATTTTACCATGTCAGTGATTGCCCTCAGCTGACTGAGCATTAGCATTGAAACTTTCATAACCCCCAGTAGATGAAGTTGCTGGATTGGCTTGGTATATAGCTGATGATACCACAGAGGGAGTACCATTGGAAGTTGGTGTTGCAGCGCTGCCAGGAGTAGTTGTTGGGGGAGCTAATGTAGGAGGCCTGGGTATAGCCGCTTGACCTTGTGCCAAGGGAGTACCAGGTGGTGGTAGCATTGGAGGCATGGAAGGCACAGAAACATAACCTGCGAATACAAATTTAAAATCACACATTGCTAGAAGAAATAGATTGATTTAAATTGCTTGAACATGGCCAACCAATTTCCCTTTTGCCATGAGAATGGAAGGTAATTGCTGTATAAAACAAGCTTCTAACAAAGTTTTATAGATTAAAGAACAAATAAATAAACTCTGGAAAATAACTAAAATTTTTTAGTGAACTAGCCCCAATAAATATGGACGCACAGATGCAAACTGAAATTCAGTTGAAAAGGCAATTCTTGTAATGGAAACCCGAATAAATTATGATGGCAAATCATTGAGTACATAATCATAGTCAATGGCAACAGCAAAGGGAACTGCAGATATTTGCATGTAAAATGCAAATTACATGAATGATGACCCATGCCAGACTGATGCTTCAACAGAGAGAGGGCAAGAATAAGTCAAGAAAGGATGGCAAAGTCAGGACCAAAAAGAAAAAGGAAGAAGGGCAAAGGAATATATCCACCTGGTGCACCAGGAACTGGTCTAGGCAAAACAGGAGGTCTGATCCCTGGCATTAGTGGTTGACTTCCAGGTATTTGTGCATTTCCAGCAATTGGCATTCCTGGTGTTGGCAAGACTGGAAAGCGGGGCCTCTGAGCCAGTAGGTGTTGATTAAAAGCTGCACCAACCTGCTGAAATGCCGCAGCTTGTCCAAGATGTTCTTTGATCCTTTGGTCAATTAGACTCTGGGTTTGTTGCTCCTCAAATTGCTGGTAGTAGGCTCTCACGTTTGCCTGGCATCAAGAACAGAATAAAAATGACCAGACTTACACAGAGGGATATGTCATATAGCATACTGACCATATAAAAATGAGGAAATTATATGTACACAGTACCTTATGTTTGTATCCTGCATTATGCTGTTTTCTGACTGATGGCTGCAATATAGACACATACTGTTAGCAAAAGGTAGTTTGGGACAAGAAACTTTAATGGAAGTATACTAAACATGGGCATCTGGCACAAGAAGAACATTCTAAAAAGGTGAACATAAAAATGTAGTCAAAGATGCTTGTCTCAATAAAGGTGCTATTGAAGGCTAGTGCCTCTCACATCATAATCATAAGAGGTGCTGTCTTCAACAATGCATTGCCAAGCAAGCACCTTCAGCACTTGAAAGCCAGAGCATGTAAGGAAGGAGTTGAAAATGATACATGGAGGGGGAAAAACAGAACAAAGTAACATATAACACAACTTCAAATATTTATTTTGATATGTTTGACAATTCAACTAGGCCAGTTAAAAATGGTTCAGAGGTAAAAATTGGAGAGCAAACCATTCCAAAAGTGTCAAAATTGAAATATTTGGGGTTGATTTTATAAAGTCACGGTGAAATTGATGGGAATATTATGCATTGGATACAATCTGGGTGGTTAAAGTGGAAAAAAGCTTCAAGAGTTATTTGTGACTGTAAGGTATCTACTAAACTTAAAGGAAAATTTTATCAAACTGCTATAAGACCAATGACATTATACGGCAGTGAATGTTGGACTTTGAAAGAATAACAAGAGCATAAGATGGGATAGCAAATATGAGAATACTGAGATAGATGTGTGATCATACAAGAATCGATAAGATATGAAATGATTGTACATGAGAAAAAATTGGAGTAGCACCTATCAACAAAAAAATGGTGGAAAATTGTTTAAGTTAGTTTGGGCATGTACAAAGAAGAAAACAAGAAGAGCCAATAAGGAAAGTTGATCAAATAGCTTGGAATCCTATCAAAAGGCGTAAAGAAAGACAAAAAAAAAAACCCTAAGAGAAGTTATTAGACCATGACCTTTTGAAAAATGATTTATCTAAAAAGATGGTATTTGATAAAATTCATTGGCGTCGTATGATCCATGTAGCCGACCCCACTTAGTAGGATAAGGCTAATGTTGTTGTTATTGTTGTTGTTTGACAATTCAACTGAGATTGGAAATGTAGACAAGAAGGAAAAAATAGGCAAAAAGGTAAGAGTGTGGTGCCGTTGTCAAAGAAGCCTAGGCATAAAGGTCAAATAAATTCCTTTGTAAGACATAAGTCTGAAATAGTAGTTCATCTATAGAAAGAAGGGAAGTTGTAGTAGTCAAACATAACTGACAAATTTGATAAGGAATGGACTATGGTGCATCAATATTCAATACATTGGTAGGTTTCTATAAAAAGCTAGGATTCCATTCAATGTAGCTTGAATGGATGCTTTTACTTAAATTAACGAAGCAATTGGACAATAAGGCCTAAATTTGAACCCCAAGATACCCTGAGATGAGGGTGCCAATGTTAAAGAAAGTTGAGGTCACCAATGATATGATGCAAAATCACAAAGATTTATGGAAAGGACATCAGTGCTCCATTATGTCAAATGGGTGGACTAATCAAACAACTACGAAGTCAAATGCTTGATAAACTCTTAATAAATTGCCTGACTAGTACAATGTAAAATCCATTGACGCAACATCATATGTGAAAAATCTTAGTTGGAATTCAGTTATGTTTACTTTGGAAGAGTGAGTTTCAAGTAAATGGTCAATAAGCTAAAGGCAAAAGTTTGATAGAAACTGTGATTATGCCTCCATGTTGGAAATTGGTTGTCTGCATACTAAAGCTATGGGCTCAGGGACAGTGAAATGATACTTGATATGGGCAATATTTATAAAGCAATGGACAGAGGTGAGGTGATTCAAGAATAATTTAATGAGAAGGAAAATAAGTATCAAGAGATATTCAAAATCATTGATAAATGGTCGAATTGCCAACTTCATCAACCACTACATGTTACGGAAGATTTCTTTAATATAGATATTTTTTATGGCACTCCAAATATGGATTTTGATAAAGAAGTCACATCCAAGCTTATATGTTGCATAGGTAGACTTGTGAAAGATTTTGATGTACAAGAGAAGATCATGACTAAGTTAACTACATATAAAAAAGAATTGAGGAAATTTTTGGTGTTCCATTAGAGAACAAAAAAAAACAAAAGCTCCAAATATATTAGCCATCTTATTACCTAATTTCTACAATAGTTTTACTGTTTTAGTTAGTTAATCACTAATACTATGAATTCTCTCTTTTTTTAACTATGCATCTAAATTGTGTGCTTCTTATGAAAGTCTTACGCCACATTTACAACAATCAGCAATAAGAATCCCAGGCCTAACATGTAATGCATCAGCAAGTTAACGAAATTAGAGTATTTATGGGCAGATTCGATTTAAACTTAAATTTTTTTTGGCTCTTTCATGGTATGTTTTATCACACTATAATAATCAAATTAATTATTACAAATGCCCTTCGATTCATACCTAAAAAAAGGAACAAACTTGCACAACAAAGATTCAATGACTTACTGTTTGTAAAGCATAATCAAGCTCTTAAAGCTCAGTATGATAAAAGGATGTCAATTCCATTTCTCTAGATCATATTGATCAAAGGAACGAGTGATAAGTTGGGAAAATGAGTGGTGAACCATATGTAGAAGAAGATGCTGAATACGACCTTGTATTTGGTAATGCTCTTAAAGCTCAGTATGATAAAAGGATGTCGGTTCCTTTTCTTGCTTCACATGGGCTTATGCCTTTCTTTTTCTTTTTTTTGCATCACCCCCTAAGATGTTTTAGAGGTCTAACTCTTTAAACACACCTATGGACATTGTCTACCTTTTCTATAAATCTCTACAACATTCTGGTCAGGATAAACACATGGATAGGCTGGAGACGAAAAACAATAACAGCACAGGTAAACTAAGCTTGAGTAAACAAAATAATACTCTCCCAAAACTGCAATAAAAAATATATCAAAAAAGAAATGATGAAAAATATTCATTAATTATAGAACTTACAGAGTCGTGGGTCAAATAAGTGTCACAGTAATCACAGTAGTACCTGCAGATTTGATAACAACAATTCATTGATAAGTTTTTCTAAAATCAAGCATTCATAAAACAGAGTCCATACCGAGGCATCACTGTTTCTATGTCAACTCTGTAGCTGATTGCTGACCCAGAAGAAACACTAGCCACAGAACCAAAAAATAAAAGAATTAGAACTTGTGTTAAGTGAAGTAAGACAAAAAACCCTAATACTAATGCTGCCATTGTCACTGTCTGTGGGGCACTATTTCAATACCTAAATGCCCTGCAGTGTATGACTGAGATTCAATAATCTAATTCAGACATAAAAACTGATCTCTACAAATGTTAAAACCAGTTAATTATTTATGCCAAACCGAGCAACCAACCTACAAATGAATGTAATGAAAGGTCCTCACAGTATCTACTCTCGCCACAAAGAAAGAGGCAAAAATTATACGGAGCTCTTCAGTTGTGTTCTTGGCTATCAGTGATGTCCTCTGCTGCTGGCCGATATAATAAAAAAAAAAATTCCTCCTGATATATAGATCGATGTATGGAAAACGGCCCACCATTCGAACGAAGAAGAAAGGGAAAATGGTTGCAGGTCTAACGTGGAAGAAGAAGAAGAAGAAAACGGGACACACCTTCGCAAATCCACAGACAACCTTCAACAAACAGATCGAACGGCCCACCGTATACGACCGCTCAGCGTGACGGAATCTCCGTTGTTCGAAATCGCTGGAGCCCTAACCTCGACAGCGATAGAGATGACGGGTAGCAAGATAAGATTAAAACTAAGTGTGGAACATGTCCCAAGAAAAAAAACAATGAAGTGTAGAACGCTGCGTTTTATTTTTATCAGGGTAAATGTGTAATTTCATAAATTACAAAACAATTCATAATTCACCGAAATTTAAAGTTTTTCATTTTTAATGTGAATGACCCAAATTTAAAGTTTTTCACTTTAATTTTTTAATAATCACATCAATTTTTTAAAGTAATAATTATAAAATTATTTTTATTATAATTCTACATTTAATAAAATAAAAATATAATAATAAAATTAAATTAAATAAATGGTCTAAATTAATGATATTTATTGAGTGTCATTATTATGATGTATACTCAGTGAATTTCCATTGGATTGAGTGAGAGATGGATTGTTCTGGAACATAGAACACAGATATAGGATTTTTAAAATAAAATTTAAAAGTTAATTAGAAAAACAAATATAGATTTTGAAAATTGTAAAAATGAGTATTTTAATTTTTATAATTGATAATTAAATAATTTTTTTGCCAATTGATAATTAAATAATTACTTATTTGTAAAAAATATATTTAAAATTCTAAAAATTTAATATTATTCATAACTTTAATTTCTTATTTTGTTGAATCCAAAACAAAAATAGCTTTGTATGATCATTTTATGTTTAAGGGCATTTTGAACGTTTTAAATTTTTATTTTTATTTCTTTTTCAGCTTTTTTTACAAATTAAACATTTTTCCCATTAAATATGTCCTCCCCTTAATCAACCAATTCCCTTTTTGACCTTTCCTTTCCCACGATTTTTTTTATTGTGAAAACGGGGATGTACCCTTTACATCTACCGGTATAAATATTTTTATATATAAAATAAAAAAATTATAAGATGGTGTGTGGCAAAAAAAATTAGAAGACGGTGAAGTGCAACTCATCTATTGATAGGTGCACCCTCATTGCGCGTAATTTAGGTGGGTACAGGAGACAATCAGCTGTGTCTCTATTGTAAATCGAGTTAGAATACATCTGCTGACCTTTTCCGCTGAAGCAGGAAACAGGTGAAAGCAGAAATGTCTGGGAATTCCGCTTCCAACAAGTTCGGACATTCAGGTTATGTTAGATTCTCTTTCGTTGGACTATTCTTCATTGTTTGATTGGTGAAATATTGCGGCAAATACTCCCATATTCAAATCGCTATGGGTTTCATCCGCTGAGATTGTTCGGCTTATGGCGAAGGTTGCCTTCCCTGACCCATTTCATATAATTGAATGCAGTTGAATAAATGATTTATTTTCCCGGATCTTTTATCATTTCTTTCCATTCTTTTAAGGATTCGGCTCGGCTTGTTATTGTCCATAGCTTTATTCTTGGCTAGCATTCGATAAATGAGCGTAGATTAAGTATTCTTCCTGCCACATGCCGTTTCTTCTGTATTTTAATTTTGTAATTGTGTTTGCTGAGAAGGAGGAAAATTTTCAGGACCTCGGAATGATGAGAAGGTGGCTTGGGCTGTTTCCGCTTCCACCGCTTTCAATCACTTTGGTACTAGCGGAGTTTCCGTGGCAGTAGCAACTGCAATTACTCATCCTTTAGGTTCTTCTCTCTCAGCCCCTTTCAATAACGTGGATTTTGTTTTCCAGAACCTTGGTTTCGGTGCTATAGACGCATTCTTGCCCATCATTGAATCTAATCAACTGTTTACTTGTTATGTCAAGGCACGCGCAGTTGTAATCTCGTAGATTTACCGTTTCTTGGATGGTAGTCTTTGTAAAAGAGCTCAGATAGTATTTCATTGATTTAGGTCGTTTTGCATTTGATGTCACACAATTTGCTTTTGATAAAGTTGAGTGTTCATTAACTTTGTGTAGTCAACACAGAACGTAGTTCGCTGATTCAAGATACATGACAAAATGAAGGAGGAAAGAGAAACTGAGGACGGTGCTTAATAGGGACACCTTTCAGTAGAAATCACCGATTATTAGTGGTAGTTAAACATATTATTAACCAGTATCCTAGATATCTATAGCACATGAAAAGTACTAGCAACCCTTCCTGGATTTAGTAGAGCTGAAAGAAAAATATTGTTGTAGGTTGAATTTAACATCCAGAGGAACGTGTTCATTTATCACAAAGCTAAACATGCATTGTCAGCCAGGCAAATTAGTTAGAGTAAGTGAAAATTTATGCTCTGTTTCTAAGGAGTCATCTATGCTTCGCATCAAAGTTTTGACTTTTGGTATGAATGCTCAAAAAGAGGATTCAGTGGTGTATACTAGTTTTGGGTAGATATTTCTTAGAGTAACAATTTATATCAGAAATTTTATAAAGCTTTTGAAAATATGTGATATGAATGCTCAATAAGTTGTTGAAGGTTACCTATGATTGAGCCTTTTGATATGTCGAAAAGAAACTGAATATTTAGGTTATGGAAAAATAAATCAATAAAAATATAATTTTTAGTTTTTTACCTTCATTCTACTTCCTGTGCAGATGTTCTGAAAGTCAGACTGCAGATGCAACTAGTTGGCCAGAGAGGTCCTTTGAGTGGGATGGTAATTTGCTTACTTTGATCTGTCCTTGCTTGTCATATTATATTACAGAATTTCTATTTAATTTATTCAGGGGCAACTATTTTTTCGGGTATTGAAAAATGAAGGGCCAAGGTCTTTGTATCTGGGTTTAACACCTTCATTAACAAGGTCAGTTGTTTATGGAGGCCTACGCTTGGGCTTGTATGAACCTTCTAAGCATGCCTGTGATCTTGCTTTTGGCTCCACCAATGTTTTAGTTAAAATTGCATCTGGAATATTTTCTGGTGCAGTTGCAACTGCACTGACCAATCCAATGGAAGTTCTAAAGGTAGAGTAGCCTAATTTTCCATTTTCATTCAAACATTTCTTTTACCTTATTATATTTTTCTTCAAAATCATATTCCCACAATCAGGTGCGTTTGCAAATGAATCCTGACAAGGGAAAGGGAGGAACTATTCCAGAGCTTCGGAGGACTATATCTGAAGAGGGAATCAAAGGCCTTTGGAAGGGACTGGGCCCTGCTATGGTCAGAGCAGCTTCCTTGACTGCATCACAGTTGGCCACGTATGACGAAACCAAGCAAGTAAAATTCTGATCAAACTACTTATATATTAAACTAATGCTACGTGGCTGTCTTAAAATGTGTATTAAATTATGTTATTCCATAACCCCTTGATATTCACTATCAATCCTATCATTTCCCTCAATACTATCTGGTTTCCTTTTCGTTGATGTAGATCTTAATCAAGTGGACACCTCTTGAAGAAGGATTTCATCTGCATCTGATGTATGACTCTCCTTCCAATTTTATTTATTCTTGCAATGTTTTCTCCCTTTGATGTGCAAACTGAATAGAAATTATTAACTATGGTTAAAGCCACAAAATTGGCTAAATTCTTGATTGATAAGCTTTAGAAAGGAAGATTAGGATTAGGACCTTGAAAAAAAAAATGTTAATGATATGATAAATTTTCAGTATGATGTATATCTAGGGTATTCTACTCTCTCTTCTCTGGAGAGGTACACAAAATACACGATCCTTCTTCAGTTTTGAAAAATTACACTGGTTTCCCTAAAATTAAAAATGCACAATAGACACTGAAATCTCCTACCTCAAAAATAACCGACAATTACACCTTTTCTTTTATTAAGGTGCCCTTATATTTATTACTTAAATAATATATAATGCAACAAATGTTGAATATGCATTTACTCATACGTTGGTGAACTAAAACACTTGGTGTTTATTTAGAATACTCCCTCCAGTCCATGTTATAAAGTGTTTTGAGAGGTTTTTTCTTGGTTGATAAAATGCCATGTACTTATTCATCTTTTTTGCCCCTCGTTCTTCTAATGACTAGTCTTGTAACTTGTGCTCAAATAATGGAAAGGAGTGGGATAAATAGAGGTAAAAATAAGATTTTTTGGCTTTTTTTTTTTGTAAGTTTAAGTATGTGATAAAATTTCCTTAAGATACGTGAAATTGTTGAAAACAACTTATATTATGAACTAAGGAAGTATTTTTGTATAGATTCAAATTTGTGCCCTCATTTTCTTATTTACCAAATCTGATCTTAGATTTATTTTCCGACATAATTGAAAACTAATTACACTCTGTCCCTTATGAAGTTCGAGTACAGTTGCAGGCGTAGTGAGCACCCTAATAACTGCTCCTATGGATATGATTAAAACTCGTCTCATGTTACAACGAGAATCCAAAAAAGCTGGAGGCTATAAAAACGGATTTCATTGTGCATACCAGGTATTTACATTCGTCTCTTTCTCCTCAAACTAGAAACGTTCCCCACGCAGCCCCCACCGCCCTCCCTTTTTTTCTCTTTCCATGTTTCTTTGCCCACTCAAGCATGGGCTTAGATTATCTGGGGTCTAATACAAATTGTATGTAGCAAAACCCCATTGGCTGACCTGTTCACAGTTGCTTAGATATCTGTTTCTGAATTTTTACTGATACATGCAAACATAGGCACATATATGTCTGTCTGCTTGTATGTATATATGTGTATACGGCCCAAGTTACTTCATTTAAATTCAACTGATTCCCTCTATTTTTTTACCCTGTTAAAATCAGATACAGTAGGATGAAGTGATGAACTGACTCAACATATATTATGTGTTTTATACACCCTAATTATGAGCGTCATTCTATCTCATGCCTGCATTGCCATAATTCCTTCTTATGCAATGCATTTATGATGTGTGATTTCAGGTCCTGCTTACAGAAGGTCCAAGAGCACTTTATAAAGGGTGAGTTTATATTTGATCTGCATTCTTACATTTGATTCATTTGCTTTGCATCATCTCCAGAAGTGTTTATGATAAGCTACTCTGATTTTTTGTAATGTCTCTGGAAGAAAAAATAGCGCGTCTGAACTACCACTTTTTAATATAACTAGTCAAATCCCCTTCATAATCACTTTTATGGAGAAGTGATATCATCAGATACGGACACATCAACTTGCTCAGTCTTTTTGGGGACAGAAAATTTATTCATGACTTGATGCACATCAAGTTTGTTTACAAGATGTTGTCCAAAAGAAAAAAAAAAGTTTGTTTACAAGTACCTTTGTCAGGGGATTTGCAATATTCGCAAGATTAGGGCCACAAACCACAATCACCTTGATTTTATGCGAGGAGCTACGGAAGCTTGCTGGATTGAAGGCAATCTAGTGACCGGGTTGCCTCTCTAATGAGCGTTGAAGGGCCAACGCAAACGATTTCTAATGAGTCCCAGTTCGGAAAGATTCTTTTAGTTAGTTATTCTCTTTAGTTTCATATCTAATATATTGAGTCCAATTACGCAAAACTCAGAGTCCCTCCATTCAATTTTCTCCTATTTTGTCTCCGTGTTCCCCATTTCTGGAATGGCGGTATAGTCCTGCCCAATCTGTGTATAGGACTCTGTTAATTTGACTTTGGTGCTCAGAATTGTATTCCTATCTATCTTCATTGTGTAAAAAGGGTGGGAAAAGAGGTGCAAATATTCTATATAAATATATGGTGATATAGGATTACCCACCCAGGAAAAAAAAAGGGGATTGGGTTATTTTTATTTTTATTTTTATTTTTTTGGTTCACATGTGCAACTTTTGATAGTTCTCATGTAATGAGTAACAAGTCAAAGTTGGCTATTTAGCTCTATGCATAAAATTTAACATCATAGTTGTAAATAGCTGGGTTTTTTTTTTTTTTGGGTGAAACATCGGGTCAAGGACCCCAAAAAATGACACAGAAAGGCTTGGCTATTTCGTGACCACGAGGTGTGGTGAAGAAAACAAAATTGAGCAAATTGATAAGGATAAACATTTCAATCAGGTCATATTTAAGTTTCTATCATCACACAAGTATGTTAAAGACAACCAAATCTGCAAATCGCATGAAAATAAAATAATGGAATCAAATTAAAATCAAATCAATTTGACAACAACTTGAAATGAAATAAAATTTTCTTGAACAAAATTTGCTGGTACATACTGTTTGATTTGGTTTTGAATTTGAGTAAAAACTAAATCAAACTTCTATATCGTGAAGTTGATTTTGTCCTTTGTATAAACATACCGTCTTATCATGTAAATTGCTGTGGTTTTGATGAGACAGTTAAAATTCTGTAGAAAATGGGGGACTCTCAGTTTATTTACATGATAGTAGAGAATTAGGTACAACCAACTTGCATTTGAAAGTCGAGGAAGTTTCTGTCGGTCAGGATTCAGCCGTAGTGATTCCATAATGATGCTTTCCCCAATCTGTTACGTTACGTCTATCCAAGAATCCCATCAACCTCAATCAAGAATATCACGTACTCCCTCGGTGTTTAATATAATTCCATCTTAATTAAATTATGCTAATTAAGGATATGAGTTAAAATTAGTTAATTATCTAATTTTTTCTCAAAATTTTTTTTTAAATAACCTAATATAAACCTAAAAGATTCTTTCAATACATTATATAATTCATCTTAAATGAAAGTCAAAACTTTGAAAGGCTTAATGACTAAAACAAAAACTATAATCATTTAAGAAATTTTACAAAATTTAATTAGAGGCTTACAAGATAGAAAGCTCAAAATTTATGAAGAAGAGACATTTACAAATAGCCCAGAAAAGTAATATAACTCTAATTTAAGCTCATGATCAAGGGGAGATTAAGTTAAAAGAAGTAGTACAAGCCATCTTGAATTAGTTAATATGAACTTTAATAATTTAGGATCAGGATAAACATAGTAAAAGACCTGATATTTAGGGTTGAATGAAGTAATTTTATTCACTTGCTCTTTAATCATGGTCAACTTAATGACACTTGTCATCATCGTCATCATTATTATCGATAGTGATTTTACTTTAATCGCCCAAAATAAGACATGCAGACTCAATTTCCCTGGACAATTTTAATTATGTGTGCAAGTTATTTATATTACATTAACAATTTCTCCAACGAACGCCATGCTCGGTGTCATGCTGGAAAAGCAGAGGCGAAGGAAAATTTTGTGTAATATCTATTTTACCCTTGTAATTATTGGTAATATTTAATCATTTTTATTTCTGGAATTTTTTGAACAGGGATATAAAGGTCATTTTATCCATAAAATCATTCTTTTCATTCCATCCTTTTCAATTCATTTAATCAATTTTAAAAAAAAAATTCCTGACTTCAACTCTCATTTTTAGGAGATGGTCCAAGAGTCCAGATTCTCTCTAATTTAAGGGGGGGAAAAGAGACTCATTTTAAATGAATTCTTATCATATTAATCATTGTTTTAGGAGTTTGATTTTCTTCCATATTTTCTATTGAGATTAGATTTCCCTTTGTTAATGGTTGGTAGTTAGAACTAAACACAATTCGATTGGTTCACTCCTCACATAGTTTTCCTGTCTCACTTCAATTTGCATTTGAACATAGTTACAAATTTAATTACGGTTTTAAAACTCCGTAACTTTGCATCTTTCATAATAGTTTTGTGTTTACCGACCTATCTTCATTATTTATCTTTTCTGATTTCTGAAATTATATTATCCTTTCTTTTTGTCTGATACTGCGTTGCAATTCTGTAATATTCCACAGGCTATCCTCCAGTGTGTTTTAATTATATATTTTCCAAATCAAATAATATATTTAAGCACTATCTCTTGGTTATTATTTTTTATTCCCAGTAGTTTAATTTTATTTAAATGCAGAAATTCAAATGTTAGAAACAATGTCATACATCTAGCATTATATCATTTTTTTCTAACGACTATTTGCTATCTAATATTATTAACTAATCCAAATTTGAACATTATTATATCCTAAATGAGGAATAATTTTTTTAATATGATTTTTTCCAGAGTAACAAAGCTTGAATCAAAGATTTTATTGAAGGAGAATTGAGTCCCTTCCATTCTATGCAATCATCCCATCTTCTTTATGTCAATTTTGCTATGTAACAGCAAAATCATTATTCTAGAACTATGCACTGGTAAAATGTTCAGTTTCATTCCATTTTCCTGTTCATTACTTACTATGGTTGAATTGTATACTGATATTTGCCTTTCAATTCAAAAACTATGGTCAGGTAAATATATTGTTCTTTCCTTATTTGGTGTGTTATTTTACTGTAAGATAGAATCTCATTCGCTCCTTTGGTATAATTGTTGTGGTACTAGTACTAGTTATAAAATCTAGCGGTGACACTCACGAGAGATAAATCCTATTTCCTGAGGCAGTCATTGGTTGCAACTGCAACTGCAAATAACAATATAATAAGAGGAATGTCACTGTCGTTGGAGTCCATGAAATTGAAAGGCACCGTAGCAAGCAAGAAGCAAAAGGAAGGGAGGGTCCTACTAGATTGTGAGCTGGTCCATTACAGGCCGCCAAAGCCAATTTTCCTTTTTGGAGTGGTGTGGTGGTTTCAGATCAAAACTCTGAGCCATGTTTGTTTATTGGTCTTTGAATTGAATGTTGTTTGAATGGATGGATACAAGTCTTTTCCTTTTTAGCTTGAAAGGGAATGAATTCCCCGTTTCTTCCTTTTTGGTGCTCAGCTGTGTGTCATTTGTGCATAATAGGACTGTGATCATGTGGCCAGGGACTTGACATCTCTGTCTTGCTCCCACCTAAAAGAGAAACCTCCTTTCAAATAATATGTGACAAAAAGATGTGGCTTTTGTCAGTGCTGTATGCTATCCCATCCTATTATTAGCATAAACTCTTGCTCCTGTTGCTCTATTGAATTGTACACACTACACAATAGCCTTTACTCTACTCACATCAATCTATCGAAGAAATAAAACATCATAAAATTTAATTTTAAGTTTTTTAAAGAAAAAATTAGGGGAAAAAACCAAAAAATCAAAATATTTAGAAAATAAAATCAAAATTCACCATGTTTTCAAGTCAAGATAGAATTTTTCTAAATAAAAATAAAAAATTTCAACTCAGAATAAAAATTTTTTGTATCAAGTGAAAATAGAAAAAAATTTTATTCTAACTTGAAAAATTTTCTATCTAGACTTGGAAACAAGATAAATTTTGGTTTTATTTCCCAAATATTATAATTTTTTTATACCAAAATCCAATTCTCCCTTTTTTTTTTTAAGTTGAACTAAATCCTAATCCATTCTTTGTTACTCCTCCAATCCAAAATATATATTTTGTTCTAGTAGTTTTTTCTTGCCCAAAATATAAGTTTTATTTTGGTAATATTTAGGGCATTAAAATTTTTTCCTAATTTACCATTACATGCAATTAAATGTAAAAGAAGAAATTGATATGGATATTGTGCAACTTATCTCATTCAATAAGAGTAATATTAGAAAATAATATAATTTTTTTTACAAATTTAATTAGTATACTTATTTTTAACTCCCTTCATTAGTTATTATGTAGTTAGTTAAACATAGCTTACATTTTAAACCAATTAGAGTATGATATAAATCAAGGAAATTATAGTTAGGAGCTAATATAGTAAATTAATTGTAAAGAAGAACTTTAACAAATAAAAAATATTAAAATCTGAAATACTAAATAATGAAATTGAGAAAATGAGTTGTAACAAATCCTATTTTATAATAAATATCATTTTAGTCCCTAATTACAATTCCCCATATAAATTATATAGGGAGCCAACCATGATGTAAGTATGACTTATCTTGAATTTGGTATTTTGTTTAGTTGTATTTTCCGTGCATTTTCACCAATGTTTTCAAACCTGGACTGAATCGAAAGATCAGATTAGTCAAATCACCATCCAGAGATTTTATCGGCTCGTTTTGATGGTTTGAACCATTTTTGTAGTGAATCAGATTGGAACGGATCGAGTCGACAATTGAGTTGGAAATCAGTTTTGAGCCGAAAACCGGAATAGTTTCAAGAGATCGGACGGTTCTATATATATTTTTTTTTTTAATTAATTAAATATTATTATTTTACAAGATTAAAAATGTTAAAAAAATATATTTTTATCCCTATTAAATATTATTAATACTTATCATTTTCATTCCTTAAACATAATTTACATTTTTAGACATTAAAAAAATTACTTTTTTATCTTTATTAAACATTATTAATACTCCTCATTTTCATTACTTAAAAAAATTCCCTTTAGACATTAAATTAATGAGAGGCGAAAAAGTTCATGTTACCTTATAATATGAGATAAAAAATTTTACTAATTACCTTATAATATGGGATTGAGAGAGTATAAACTAATATAATATATAATGAACTTATGAGGCATTTGGTAAATTTAATATATTGTATAAGCTTATACATTATGATTCTTTTATATATCAAAATTTTGTATAATTTTAATCAACTAATATAATTATATGATAGAAGATGTGGTTTTATTTGTTATATATATTTTATTATATATATAATACAATTTTTTATATAAGTATTACGTTACTGATTTGACCACCGGTCTAACCGATTAAACTGTAAACATTGTAATCTGGTGGCATTTCTAATTTGCTTTCTGATGCAGTTTTTAAAATATTGAATTGCACCGAATCAAAAACCTATATGATTTTCAATATCGTTTATTAATTGTACTTTAAATCAAGAGATAATGCATCAATTTTGCCGTCATCTTTTTCTTTCATGACCAAGAGATTCCATATTGGCATATTTTTAAGGAATTTTATGTAGTGAATTAAATCCAGAAACTTCTTGATTCTAAAAGTTACAATAATAACTATTCATTTTATCCATAATATAAGATATTTTTAACAATTTCAAGTATTTTAAGAAATTTTTTTTACATAATTAACCTTCTCAAAAAAAGTAAAAAATCTCACTTTCACCCCTATTTATTTTACTTTTTTTCATTATTCCAACACAAGTTATAAGACTAGTTATAAAGTGAATTAGCAATAAAAAAAGGTAAATTAATACATGACGTTTTATATTATGGACTATGAAAAAATCTCTTAAAACACCTTATAATATGGATCAGAAGAAGTAAGCTCAAATCATATTCGATGTAAGTGAAAAAGAAACAAAAATATAAAACATAAATTTAAAATTTTATTGATCTTTATAACATTTTCATTTTATAGAAAAAGATATAAAGGCATAATAATGTTGATCTAGGGAATAAAAAATAAAGGTGGGTAATGAATAGAGAAAATGAGAGTTAAACACATTTAAAGACAACAAATTTTAAAAATATATTTTGAACTTGTGAAATTACTATGAAGTACTAAAGTACTTATTTGGAATTATTTTTACCTACGAAATAATCATTTTTCCCTCCCTCCTTTTGTGTAAGAATTATTAATTAATTTAATATATTCATTTGCAATTGATGTTTAATGATTTGCAATGGACACTGATAAATTTGCAACTGAGGTGAGGGTTAATCATTAGAGGAGAGTCCCTCTAGTGATCAACTAGATTAGACACACTAACAATATGAACTCTTACTGAGCTGCTGATCTGGTTGATCATCAAAAAGACCCTCTCTGATGATCAATCATTACCTATTTGATCATCAGAAAGACCCTCTCTGATGATCAATCATTACCTATTTACAATTGACAATCAACAATTTGCAACTGTAGCTTGGCGATTTGTAATTGATTAAGATACATTTACAATTGACAATCCTATATTTGCAATTATCACACAGTGATTTACAGCTGAACATAATATAATAATATAAGCAATATCATAAAAAAATTCAAACATTTGTAATTGATACACGTAAATTTGTGATTATTTTATCTAAATTTACAACTAATACACCTATATTTACAACTAATCCATGTATATTTTATAAGTTAAGTTAACAAAGTAAACACAAATACATTTACAACTAATACACATGTACTTGTACATAATATACCAATATTTGCAATTGATACATATAAATTTATAATTGATATGATTATATTTGCAATTAATCTACATATATTTCCATTTTGTAAAAGTTGCAAACTACCACTCAAACCAACAAACCTAAAAAAAGAAAAAAATTCCAACAAAAACAAAGAGAGAGAGAGAAGATGAAGATAGGTGTGGGTTAAAGACAATGGAAGAGAACGAAGAAGAGAGAGGGAGAAGCATTGTCATGCCTCGTTGGAACCAAGCTCCCAACCTTCGCATTTGTGTTCTTCTTCGATGGATCCAATTTCGTGCTATCCCTAGGTAGGCTGGTGATGGATCTAGATCTTAAAGGAAAGTGGGATGGGGAAGATGACAGTGGGGTGGGGGAAGGGAACAATAAGGTGGTGGGTTGGAGGAAGGAGGAGGAGAAAGAAGGAGAGGGAGGAAAGTCGAACAAAAATGAAGGGAGGAGGGAGGAGATGCCGCTGCTACCTCTGATGCTGACATGGAGGGAGGAGGGTGAGAGGCGGCCACGAGGGAGGGATTTCAGGTTATGGGAGTTTTAATTGAGGTAGAAGTAGTTTGGTCTTTTTATATGATAAAAATATTTACAATTTAATATTTTGATATATTTTTGTAATTGTTTAGGTTTAATGTATGTTTTTAGAATTTTTTATCTTTAGAGATATTTAATTGTCATTTTTCCTAATAAATATGGGGTAAAAGAAATTTTTGGATCTTCTACAAACTCTTAAGTGCCTGTTTGGAATGCAAACCAAACTATAATTTCTAACCATCATTTTTTTTATCCAAATGTATTTATAATAAATTTCTCTACTTTTATACAAATTTCATTTTTGTAAACTATGATTATTTTAAAAAAATTTTTATAAAAAGGTAATATAAACAGATACTCCCTCTGGTCCTTAATATAAGACCATTTTAATCGAATCACGCGAATTAAGAAAGAAAGTTAAAACTAATTAACTACCACGATTTCTCAAAAAATTTCAATATTTTTTCAAAACTACCCTTATTTATTCTCTCTCTTTTTCTCTTTGGATACATTAAATAGGGACATTTTTTGAAAATGTATAATAAATACCACCTCGTATATTGTAAAGGATCATATATTTAGGACCAAGACAAAAGGTCCTATATATAGGACCGGAGGGAGTACTAAATATGTGTAGCTAGTATATGTTTGTTTTGAATGGTCCAGATGATATATATATATATATAAATAATTTAAATTTTCTAAAATAAAAACGTATCTAATAAAAATAAAATTCAAATTAAGTAAATTTAATTTAAACACTCAAAATGAAATGAACAGCGATCTACCATGTTAAAGAGTTTGAAAGGGATATTTGGGATTTTGTCTGGATTAGGTTGGCCAATGGAGGAGGAGAGGGTGGTCATCCAGCTGTGCAAAAAAAAAAATAGTGAATTTGTTATTATTAGTAGAAAAAAATAAATAAAAAAATAATAGAGAGAGAGACAGAGAGAGAGAGGAGAACATGGCGATAGATTGAACAATTTGGTGAGGGTCTTGGCGGGACAGTCTGGCGTCCTTATCTTTGTGCCTCGTTTAAGCCCCTAAACTACCAAAATACCCCTTCCCCTCTCTTATTTACTTTTCTACCCTTCACCACATTTATACGTCCTCACCTATATTATTCTTTCCAACGGACATCTCGCATGTGTCCCCCTGTTTTTAATTTTAAATTAGACATACCACATTTGCCCATTTATAAATAAACAAGTTTTTTTTAAAAAAATAAATAGCACGCGGATTTAGGCTTTGAAGTTTTACCCACATCCTACCCCATTTTTACACCCAAAATAGCCTCAAATGGTAAATAAATTTTTTAAAATAAAATACGTAAATCAACTTTGGCAATATTCAATGTGAAATGTATTTGTATATGCTATATAGCTAATTTTTTATTAAATTAACCATGTGGTCATGGCTATCATAAAAAATCTTATGGTCCTATTTGGTTGAGGGGAAAAATTTTTAATGAAATGAAGATATAAATGGAATGGAAATAAATTTTAAAAAATATGTTTAATATGTATTACGATGGAAACAAAATATTTTAGTAAGTTATATTTGGTAAAATATAAAAAGCAAATTGTTGGAAATAATTTAAAGAGAAAGATCAAATTGCTCCTTTACTTTAAATCAAAAAATAACTTGGTAGGTGATTTGACTTTATCATAAGGATTCCATAATGTACAATGGAAGCCAATCATGCCGGAACTACACAGTATCTCCTTCGACATATCACATACCAAATTATAGAATTCCTATCTGTTATTGTGTACAGTAATTTTACCGCGTAACAAACGCATCTTAAACTCCCTTAATTATTCATCTTATTTTCACCGTACTTTATGATGGGTCTATTTTAGGATTTTTTTCCAATTAGAATAACCATTAATTTGGAATCCCCACGAAAAATATAAGGCTTTTTGTACGAGTAAATATTTATTTTTTTCAACTCTAATATTACCCTTCAATGCTATATATCTATCTCTGAATAAGTCTACTATGTGGGTCAAAATTATTTGTGCTGAGCTTTTTTTTTTTATTAGTATTAAAAGTATTTTCCAATTAACAGTCAAAATTTAATCTCTTCCAGATATAAAAATCATTAAAATGAAATTTATCTCATATAACAAAGATATTTGGGCCTAGCTTTAAACTTCCTTGTATTTAAGAGAATCACTTTTTTTATGCTTTATTATTAATTTCAAATACATTAATAAACCTTGGGCATTTAACATGAAAAATTGTTTAGAATCAGAAGAGAAATCCCACTGTTTCCAGATAGATACATATGAAAGTAACTGTGTTACATATTCTTTCTAGATCCATATGAAAGAAACTTTTACCTAAGAACATGACTGTAATAGGTTGAGGGGCCTGCCAATTGCCAAATTTCATGCTTTGAAGAATATATGGAGGATCTGCGTCCGTCATACATCATAGCTCTAGTCATTCAATTCAATACTCACAAAAATTCTCATCTTACCAATCTAGATTAGTGTAGGTAACAGAAACTCTTATCCTTTAAATAAATATCTGGCAGTTTAATTTTCAGTCTTTACATATAAAGTAAACATAGTTAGGAGAAATTTAACTTTAGCCCTATTATTCCATGAAAAACCAAATCTTATCTTTAAATCCATGTTTTAATAAATTATAAACTCAAATTCTATTCGTTTTTTTTAATTACATTTTTCAAGTGTTTGAATTTATATTTATTTAAAGAAAATTTCAAAAAATTACTTTTTTCCTTGTAGCCGTTAATTTTATTTAAATATCTAATAAATATAATCTGAAAAGCAGTGAGATTGAGTTAAAATGATGCGCTCCACGAAAAAAATAGAAGAAGAATTGAAAGGATGTGCGTGGGAATGTATATAAGAAATAGAGTTGTTTGATTGCCATTTATTTTGAATAATTTCAACTGTGAGTCTTTAATTTAAAAAAAAATGAAAGGCTGGGGTATTCTAATAATCTTAATTGTCGTGAGAACTACTTTTTACTTTTTATTTCAAACCGATAATACATAAATTTAAATTGATTAATAGTATCAAACATCAAATGATTATTACAAATATGTGTATGTGAGGGATTTCGATCTCTATGCCTCTCTTCATATATAATATTCTCCATCAATTTAATTTAAACAGTGAAGGATGGCTAATTTTGATATTAAACCAAATGTATTATTTATTTAATTATTTTCATAAATAAGCATTATAATTTGTTTATTTAAAAATATTCTACTCATAATAATAAATATAAATTATTAAATATATTATATAGATATAGTTATTAAGAGAAAGCAATCCTTGTGGAGACTTCCCAGTGGAAGCAACAAGCAAGAATACTATTTTGAATGATAATCTTTTAAACTGTATTTTTCTTAAATTTAAAATGTAAAGGTGATATTCTTTATATATAATGTGACATTCATTTTTGTTATGTAGATTGCATATGTTATTATTTTTTTTATAATAACCAAGAATATTCCCCCTAATCACTAACTACTTGTTTAAGCATGATAGTTTTTGACCATTCACATCAATATGAGTTAGTTTTATTATTTTACCTGAAATTAATTTAAGTGGTCTAACTTTATTTAGAGGATTAGAGCTTTAAATTATTATTTGTGACATATTAAAAGAATTATATATGGCACTAGTATTTTAAGAGCAAACAATATAACTATAACTCAGAGGTGTATATTTTTTAAGGAATCACATTTTTTAGAATCAAAATAATAAATTTATTATAAAATACAATCCTTTACTACTTATTTTTCTAAGTTTATTACTCAGTTTTTCACTGTTTATCACTTTTTATTAATTAAAAATTTTTCTTTATAATTTATAATTAATTAATTCCCTTTACTGGCAGTTAATTATGATTCCCTGCTTCTTATTAGTTACTCGCGTAGTATTTCATCTGTTCCGTGGGGTCCTTGCTTTTTATGAATCACATCTTATATTATACCCGATAAAAATTAAACAAAATAAATACAAAAAAATACCTTGATAAAAATTAAAATGAGGCAAGACAGGAAATTTACGAACGATTTGGCTAAAAAAAAACTTACGAACGAGAGAATAGTAATAAAAAAGAAAAAATAGTGGTAGACATTTGACAGAGCTTTCTATTTTATTGTTCTGAAAACAGTTTTGTAAAACTATTTTCGAGAATAAATTTTGAAAACAAGAAACAAAAAAAATCTATTTGAATAATTGTTTTCAAAATCATAACTAGTGAGTGATAGATGAGTTATTCAAAATTTATAACTTTATCATTAATGAGATGGATGTTTCTCATCTTTCTTTATATTTTTCAGAATAAAAACTACAAAACACCTTAAAGGTGTTCTGAGTTTTCTGTTCTTTTATTTTTCTATTTTTCATAATAGTTTATAAAAAACAGGTTTATCAAACACGTTTTTTGAGTTTTCTGTTTTTTATAAACAGAACCAAACAGGTCTTTATAACTATTTTTTTTTTCAGTATCTCAACATAGAGGTAGAAAGAAAAGTTTGTTCCATTTCAAACTATTTAACTAATAGATGACTAACTTTTATGCAAAATTATATACAACTAACATGATGTGGTATTATTTTGCTTCAACTTATGTTATAAGTCAAAAAATAATAATAAAAAAACACTAAACAAGTTATAAATTTGGATCTTTCATTTCTTCAATGGTTCCAATGAAAAGAAAGATAAAAATAATGTGGGACTCATATCTCTATCAAACTGAACAATTGAAGAAATCCGAACATGGCATGCTACAAAATATTTTGACAACAATAATTAACATTTGTTTCTCAAATGGGATTAGAATTACTAATGAGATTCATTATTTTTGTTTGTTTTTTCGGTCAGAGATTATTTTTGTTTATGTACAAGTAATTTTGTCAGAATTAAAGTAATTTCATTGAATATTTTCAAATATTTAAACAGATCAATTGGTATTAGTATTACTACAAGTGTAAGAGTACAAGGTTTGAGCATATTGTAGAAGCTCTTGTTGTACGTGAGCTGAGTTAAACTTTAATCCTGTTCTTACTTCAGTTGGAAGCTGAATCCTTTGTTGTGAGGCCCGACACCGTTTTAAGTGTTCTAAACAAGAGGATCACCAGGTGTGTGCGTGTGTATCCTAACATTTTTTTAATATATATATTTTTTAAAGTAATTTTAATTTTATTTTTTTAATTCTTTAAATTTTAAAATGTAATCAAAATCTTTTCTATTACTAACACTCTTAATTATATTAGTAAAAAATATTGATAAATCATTCTTAAATATTGAAAAAAACATTTTCTAATGCTTATATATTTATCCAACTCATTTTATATGAAAAAAATCTAAAATTGAATTATGGTTTAGAAGTTTATTATTTGTAACTATTTATTTTTAAATTTTTTAATTTAATTAAAAAATATTTTAAATCTAAAATTAAAGAAATATTGATAAGTTGACACATGTTAACATTGAATAATAATTTATCAACATTTTCTGTTAATATAGTTAATAGTGTTAGTAATAAAAAAAACTTCTGAGTATATCTTAAAAATTAAAAAAAATAAAAATAAAATTAAATTAAATGACCAAAATAAATCTAATATAAAGTTGAGGGACGAAAAGTGGGCTCTTCTCCCATTTTCATGTCATTAATAACAGCATTGTTACCATGCGGTAAAAGATTAATTTTCCTTCAACATTACTTATGAATAATATAATTTTATATAAGTTTCTAAGATATATAAATATATATACTTCCTATTTATTATTTGTATAAAAATAGAAAAAGTGATAACATATTTCAACCTTGAAGCGACCCAAATTTTCAGAGAACACATACCAGCCGCGAATTAAGTGCTCTTTCTCTATTTAGAAATAAGATAACTAATTAAATGGATAAACAATCTTGTCTGAGAATTAATTTACACAAATAGCAATAGATTCAGAATCATAAAAGATCCTATAATAATTAAAAGTTTCGAATAATTTATTCGGACATAAAAATCAAGGCCAAATATTTTGTAACTGCAAAATTAGAAACTACCTTTTCCTTGCCCTCCAATTTTCTTCAATTTTGTAGTCATTATTTAGAAATATGAAGTTGAGTTCCTAGTTCGTCCTCCGAGGGCATGACGGAAAGTACAGACATTGAACTATATCCCAAAATGCCTAGAAAAGACGAGTTTCTTGAACAGCTGTAATGGCAGTTTCGTAAAAACGGTGTGAAATAAGCCCTTGGTACAATATTTAATAATAATTATATCCATCGAAGATCCAACTTTGCCATTCAGAAAGTCCCCAATTTCCCGGCGACGACCCCAAAATTTGCATTCTGAGAGAAAAACCACCCTCAGAAGAGAGATACGGAAAATTTGTATAGCTCGGAACCAAAATTTGGGAGAGAGAAACACTGATACGCACAAGAGAGAGAAGCAGAAGAAGAAGGAGACTGAGGGAGAGAGATTAGGCACCAATGGCGGAGGGGAAGGAAGAGAGAAAATCTAGCGAGGAGAGTGTGAAATTGTTCGTGGGTCAAGTGCCGAAGCATATGACGGAAGATGAGCTTCTTGCAATGTTCAAGGAGGTTGCTTTGGTGGACGAGGTCAACATCATCAAGGACAAAGTCACTCGCTCCTCTCGAGGTTTCTCTTCCTTCTCTCAATTCAAATCTGGCATTTCTCGCTCTTTTTCATTTGGTCAAATGTGTGTCTCTTCTTAATTTGCAAGATTGTTCATATTTATGGAGTTATTGCTCGTTTGCGTCTTGTTCCAACCCTAATTTCGTGGTGTTTTGTTATGTGCCGTTGCAGGGTGTTGCTTCGTGATTTGTCCGTCGAGGCAGGAGGCAGACAAGGCGGTCAATGCATGTCATAATAAGAAAACACTACCTGGGGTTAGTTCAACCTCCATATCTTAATACCTTATTATGTGTTCGGCTTTCGTTTTCTTCTCCTCCCTCCCCCTGGATTAGCATTTGTGTTCAAAATTGATAATGTCGAAGTGGACCATTTGATCGTAACAGAGTAGAAGGCTGATGCTATAATAGTCACTGATTGTCACGACCACCTAGTTCTGGGTATCTTAAACGGACGAGAACGATCTAATTTTAACGTTATGTGTGACACTTGCTATTTTTGGGTACCCGACTCACTACTGCAACTTAACTGAAAACTATCTTAGGTTTTTCGACAAATTTTCGTCTACAATGTGGTGCGATTTAATACAAGTTATATGCTCGCTGTAAGGATTACTATTGGTAACTGATAAAGAATATGAATTTACTTCAAAATCCCGGGGGAAGGGGGAAGAATAGACTTGGAGCCCCTCTGTGGTGATTTTGAGGAAAACGGAACAATGAACATCCTTTTATTTAGCATTTAGTTCTACTCTCATGAGCGATGCAGGCACAATAATTTCAGTTTTTAATTTTTAACTAGATATGCAGAATTGAAATTTAAAAATAATAATAATAATAATAATAATAATAATAATAATAATAATAATGATGATGATAATGTTTTGATAATATTTTCCAAGCTGACCCCCAATCTCATTGTCCAAAAATTCCTTTAGGAGATGAGGGGTTTAATTTTTAATGATCCAAACTTTAAAATCATATTTTACTATAAATTTTCATTGTAGAATTCATAGCGAACTATTCTTTTAGAATATTTGTTTTGTTTCTATGCATCTTGATCCCCCTGGTGGTTTCTAAGGTAATCTTGTGCTCTATAGATGCGTAAGAATACTTAGCATGTTTTGAATTTTTTTTTTTAATTTCTTGACTACCCTTATCATCACCTTCAGCACCAATAATGATAACTTTACGAATGCCTTTGCTTACATTACTGTATGATATCATATATTCTTATAATTCTCATTTTAATGTGAAAGCATCCTGTTCCTTGTTTTCAATTCAGGCATCTAGTCCGTTGCAAGTGAAGTATGCAGATGGCGAGCTGGAAAGACTAGGTGTGATATAATTTCATTAGTTAGTTAAAAATTTTGTTTAGCAAATTTGTTCTGAGAATTATTCAAAATTTTGTACCCCAGTTTTCCTTTGTTTTACTTTCTTTTTTTCTGATGCATTTTTTAAAGTGTACATGTGCCTTGATAAATAAGTTTTGGCTTCCTTTCCAGAACACAAACTCTTTATTGGCATGCTTCCTAAGAATGTTTCTGAAGCTGAAGTCTCTGCTCTTTTCTCTAAGTATGGAACTATAAAGGATTTACAGATTTTGAGAGGTTCTCAGCAAACAAGTAAAGGTACTACTTTAGATTTTTTTTTTTTGCCTTAAAGGTACTATTTTAGAAGTTAAAGATATCCTTTGTTTGTTCTGGGCGTTTGTGTTTCTAAACTACTAAGGCTTATTGCATGTTCTCCTTGGTGTTAGGCTGTGCATTCTTGAAGTATGAAACCAAAGATCAGGCCCTTGCTGCTCTGGAGGCAATCAATGGAAAACATAAGATGGAGGTTAGTTGAATTAAACTATTTCTTGAATTCTGGACAATACATAATTTGTTCAGTTTGGTGGTCTCAATTATTACACTATGAATTTGTGCTGAAATGTTCTATCTGCTACTGTATTTTAACACTGTCGACAAGAAAAAATTTGATTTAATGTACAAGCTGCAACTATAGTAGCTAATTATTGAAAATATTAGCCAAAACTGGCACTAGTAGTAATATCCAATTTTACTGACACGATGGAGAGAGACATGGTTTTATTTTAATTTTAGTGGAGAGACACATGGTTTTAAACTAAACTACTGACAAACACGCACGGCAAGCTTAGTTATCCATGCACATTATGCTTTGGTGTTGATTCATGACATGTTTTGCTTGTGTGTGTGTGTGATAGAATGGAGAGAGCATGCTTTTAAACACAATTACGATTTTAGTTGTAAATTGTGTTTGCAGCATTTTGGACCTTCAAGCGGCATTCAGCCACAAAATCCTGTTGGTGAGGGACATCAACATTAAATCATGTGTGTTGAATGTAATTTTAGAAGTGCAAATATTTAGTATATTATTCTAATAGTAGACCTCGTCTGAATTTGGAAATTTAAACCTGGCTTTGTGTGCTTAATTGATATGTGTAAGATGATTTTTCATGCTCAAGCTCGACTTATTATTTATATGATAGACTCAAATCAGATCCAAGCCTTGACAAAAAATTTAAACTTTGGGCTGTGTGGCTTATTATATATACTGTTTGCATTAAGTGAGCCCAAGCTGAATGAAACTTGAGCTTGGGATTACTTCACTAGAACACACTTGCACTGGCATTCGACAATTAAGACAATGTGTTTAAATGATATTTTTTTTTTACCAAATGTGGTTTTTTTTCCTTTTTGCCAACATTTTACCAAATGTGTTTAAATGATCATGAATGTGCCAAAACGAGCCAGTGGAGTTGTACATACATCTCTGTTAGTCACAATCAATTGGATCGTGGATTTACTTTGAATTTCATCTCCCCCTAACAGTCAATAGTTAAATAAAGTGATTGATCAAACACCGGACTTCATGCTGATACCCTTTTCTTTATACAATATGCGTTCATATTTGATCTTTTTTGGTTGATATGAGCTGATACATATTATAATTGCCAATAATGTTGCTAAATTGACATATAGATTGATCCATTAAATTGCTACCTGATTATCTTTCTGTAGGGTTCAAGTGTTCCTTTGGTGGTCAAATGGGCGGATACGGAAAAGGAAAGACAAGCCCGGAGGGCACAGAAAGCACAGTCCCAAGCTTCTAATGTGCCACATACTGATTCTCAGCATCAGTCATTGTTTGGGGCCTTGCCAATGAGTTATGTTCCACAATATAATGGATATGGTTATCAGGTAAATTATATAATCTACTGAATGCTATGTTTATAATTGTACTTCAGGCAATTTTCTTCAGCATCATCATATCCTGTCATATGTTTGATTGATGATAATGTTCTCTTGATAGGCTCCTGGGGGTTATGGGCTCATGCCATACCGCTTGCCACCATTGCAGAATCAACCCGGTTTCCATAATATGATACCTCACATGAATCAAGGAAATGCATTGGGACCTGAACTTGGTCCCAATATGAACCCTAGAAATTATCCTGTGCCTCCTGGAAGTTATTACGCCTCTTATCCTGCGGTTCCAGGTATACAGCATCCAATGGCATATCCTGGAGGAATGATTAGTCCAAGGCCTGTGAGTAGCTCTCCTGGTTCAGTTTCACCTGTGGGTGGGAGTAGCAACTCTGCTACATCTTCGGGTGCCAATAAAAATTCCGGCAGTCAGGTTGAAGGTCTGTTGTCCCTGTATTTATGTATCTGCTATCAACGTTCTTCCATTAGTCTTTTTCTAGAAAAAAGACTTGAATGTTTACTTGGTGATAACTCTGGCCATTGTTTCATTGTCTTTCTCCAACTCAGGACCCCCTGGTGCCAATCTCTTTATTTATCACATACCTCCTGAATTTGGAGATCAAGAGCTTGCAAATGCGTTTCAACGGTTTGGTAGGGTTTTGAGTGCTAAAGTTTTTGTTGATAAAGCAACTGGTGTAAGCAAATGTTTTGGTAAGCCCGATGGACTCTTTGTTAATGAAATTTGATGGGTTTGCTTGGAGATTTTGGTGTCTTAAGTACTACAATTTACAGGTTTTGTTAGTTATGACTCTCCAGAAGCTGCTCAAGCCGCCATTAGTATGATGAATGGATATCAATTGAGTGGTAAGAAATTAAAGGTTCAGCTTAAGAGGGACAACAAGCAGAGTAAGCCTTACTGAAGCTAAACATTGTAAAATCCACATTGTAATTCATGATCCACCTGATGTTTATACGATTTGTAATTTCTGTAACATGAAAGTTCATTTAGACATTGATTATTAATTGATTGATTTTTCCCTCTACGCCTACTGATTGTATTTTAACTTTATGGTTTTAACCATGAAAAAGGATGACACTTTTTTCTTTGGCTCCAATGGCTCAGCCACTTAGTATTAGTTTTGGATTTAGATAACGCTTTTGTAGTTTCCTTTCTCATTATTGACATGTAGTGGTGAGAAATTGTCTGCATCTGCTGGTGCTACTTGTTGAACCCAATAGCCTTTTTGCGTGGTCTCATTTGACGCAATGAATCTCAGCAAGATCATGGGAAAGGGAAGGAATAAAGGCTGCTTTTTGCAAGTGGGCTTAGTGGTCGTTGGATATTTATGGCTAGTATTGGGTGGTAGTCCTCATTTTTTAAGTATAACAAGAAACTTAATTTTTTAAATTGTAGCATATCAAGGAAGTTTGGCTTCTTTTATATTGTTAAGGATACTTTAAACACGTGAATGATGAATTTGTCATAATTTGATGCTAAAATTTCTTACAAATGGATTTCTAAAGGTTCCAAAAATGATACTTTCATAATACACGGCCTACAGGCTTGATGGAATGTTCCATTAAATCAGATGGATTAGTCAGTTCAATTTTTTTACCCCCAGGAGACGCAAGAGTTGACTTTGAAATTTGTTTTTAGCCTTTTTTTTGTACAAAAATTCGGTTTTAGTTGACATAATTTAAGGAGAACGAGGTTTCAATATTTTTTCAGATGGCCCGTTGGCTATTGGCACCATTATAGGGCATGTTTGGTTTGGCATTTATCAAAATCGAATTTGTAGATGAGTTTGTCAAAATCGAGTTTGGATAGAATAGGGGACATAGTTTTTATGTTAATTGGGTTTTGGATATGTAACTAATTTGTATTTTAGTGATTCTGTTTAGAGATAATGGACAAAATTGGATTTGTGCTTGAAGTTCAGTTCCAATTGCCGAACCAAACAAGCTCGCCGCTTAGATAGGTCACGTCAGGTACAGGTTTCGTTTGTACTAAGTTTTGATCACAATTCATCGTGATTGGCGGAAAAAAAAATTACAATTCGTCATTAGATATCAGATATATTATCCCATTTTAGTTTCTTCATGGTAACAAAATATTAAAACCCCATGCATATTTTCTTTTAAGAAATAACACTTCACGTTCTGAGGTCATAATTATAGTAACTTTTTTTTTTAAATGCAATAATCGTAGTAACTTGTTTCAAATAAGTAAGGTTAATGTCATTGGCAATCCCACACATTCAGAAATGCTGCCCGCCACAAAAGTGAAGCATGCTATTAATTAGGACAAAATATTTGTGTAGAATCCTGAGGGCACCCCACCAGTGGTGGTCCAATCTTTTATATCTGATTAATTTGCTTCTTACAATATACGTTTTACATACTCACCTCTACGAGCACGTACTTGTTTAAAACGTGCCCTAAACGTCTCCTCTGTTTTTTTTTTGGGTCCCCGTGATTATTCGTTACCCATAGTTTTCTCTTTTCTGATTTTTCCCCAGTTGAGGTTTTTTTTTTCAGCACGGCCCTCCTATCATCCTAGTCTTCCTTTTTAAGAAATTTTTTTTTTCAAAATTTATACTTAAGAAAATAAACCTTACAACTAATAATGTAATTATGCAGTTTATAAATTTTTCTTTTCTACATAAAGTGTTATAATGGAGAGATGAGATCTATGAGATCATACAGTTATATAGTAGAAAGAAATATTAAAGAGAATAAAAATTACATATCAGTGTGACTGAGTGACTCCAGAAGGTCTATTATTTCAAATTTTCAACTATAAACGTTGGCCCAAAGAAATAGGGATAAAAAAAAAGACAGCAGAAGGGAAGCAGCATGGATTCCCCCCAGGAGAGGATCCAGCTGCGAGGATGGGGATGGTAGGACACCATGGCAGAAAAAATATTTTTTTAAATTTTAAAAGTTTTAGATAATATAATATATAATCATGCAGTTATGTATCTGTATAGTTTTATCATATTTTATATCTGTTTTACTCATATTGCATAACTATAAAGATACTATTTTTACTAAAAACAATAAAAATAGTACAATTTTATAATTGTATAATTATAAAAAAAAATTTATTTCTAAATTTAAATATTAAAAAAAAAGGTGGCATGACAAAACCACCCAAAAAAACAAAATAAAGTCAAAATCTGCCTAAGAATGTTTCGTGGGGCGGCTGCCTTTTGTCTCTATGATGTATATGAGGTTACAGATAAGTTTCTTGAAACTCCCCACTTCGTGCTAGAATACTCAATTTCGATGAGGATGCAGTAACTGATTTTTTTTTATTATTGTTCATAAAATAAATAAATAATTTATTTATCAGTGCATTTAATTTTTTTTCTCTTTCTAAATATGGTAAAATAACCCGTTCTGTTTCATGATTGTGAATCGATCTTCTAGAAGGGTGGGTATAAAGCCCTTTTGCAATTCGGGGCGAACTAATTTGATTATCAACCTTCTAGAAGACGCCCCCAACAATCATGAGGCATATCTTCTTGCATCCTCCTGCTTTTAACAACGAAAAGTTTCATTTTGAGACATCCTTGTGTCTTTCACTAAAAGTGCCACGGTTCCTTGTCAATGATGTCCTTTATTTGCATACAAAATCTGCAGAATTCCAAATAATAATTCATTCTCCGTCGTTACAAGATGGACACAAAAGGCACTGTAGATATTTCTCCTTACCTGTTTTTCGAAGCCACTGGCGATTCTGAAGCCCTCTCTGACCCCATCACGGATCAAAATATTGCTTGTCAAGTTCCCATATGGGATGATGATGATGCTCAATCTTGCTGCTACGATGCATCTGAGACTCACAGTGTTGATGAAATCATCAATGGGTACAAGAATGATGATGAGCAGAAAGAGGATGAAGATGAGGTGGAGGTTTGTGTTTATGGAACATCAAATAATGAAGCAGAAGAAGAGGATGAGGATGATGATGATAAGATGCAAGAACACCAAAAGTTAGGTGTGTGTGTGGATTCAGGGCCAAAGATTGTGGATGAGATGGAAAAGAGCAGACTCTTCTGGGAAGCTTGCTTGGCATCTTGACTCAACCAGATCATCTATTTCTGCTCAATCTTCTATTTGTTGTGCCTTGTCAATTTGGTTTCTATGTTTTTTGGAGAACGGGTTTGGAGGATTCTCCATGGCTAAAAGCTTTCAATGTCATGTAATATTCTAAATTGATGCAGCCAATTGTATATGATGGAGGTAATAACTGCTATTCTTTCTGGTTTTTTCTTTCTGGGTCCTTTGCGAGGATTGGTGTAAAGTGTAAACACTTCACTCTGATGATCTCATTATGATTAAATTATTTTTCAAAGAAATATTCTAATTGTATCTCTCTTGTTCTTTTTCTTTTAAAATAATGTTTTTAAAATTCTGTTTAGTTATTAATTGAAATAAAAAACAATTTATGACTTAAGAAAATATGTTTAAGTACAATTTAGTAAGTATTATAACATTTATCATAGAATGCCAACAATTTTATCAAACTAAAATTTAATTTTTGACCGATTCATTATCAAGCAGTTCTTTTACTAATTTTTGTTAGTTTAGTATATTTTTAACTAAGCTTTTGTCAAACAAACTTTTAAAGTCAACTAAATCAAAATTATTTTTTTTTTCAAAGTTTGTTGCTGATGATACAATTGAGACAACAAGTTTATTTTCACATGCCCTTGTTTGATTAAAATTAGAGCTGTCAAATTGACCCGATCTGAAAAGCACGATTTGATAAATGGGCTTGACTTTTCAAGTCCAATCCAGCGGGATTGGGCCTATGGGCCGACCTTCGGATTTTTTTTTTAATATTTTTTTGTAAAATTTTTTTTATATAATTATTATCATTATTCATAAAAACTAACATAATATTTAATTTTATAATTTATATATTACTAATTAATAAAATAATATGTATTTTTGAATATTTTAAACAATAAAAAAAATAAATAAATAAACAGGCTTTTCGAGCCGACCCGTGGCTTACTCAAGCCGGCCCGCCACAGACCATGCTTAAACAGGCCGGGCTCAAGAAACCTGAATAACGTATTTACTCTCAAAATTGAGACCTAAACCCGCTTATTTTTTCGGACTTTTCAGGCCAACCCATCTGACTTGGCCCGTTTTGACGATTCTAATTAAAATAAATTATCCATTTCCTTTGAGAGAATGAAATAAGCCCTCTCCATGCCACCCACAAAGGGATGATACATGATTCCTAAATTCTAAACTTGATATGCTTATACACTGATTATATGTGGAATTCATCAAATTTTAATCATACAGCAGAGCGTACAAAGCACATCCATCTCAGGCTGAAACAAAGCTTCCTAAGAATTCATCAATGCCTAGGACTTTCACCTTTCTGAAATATCAAGATGTTACTACTCCTTAAACAGTGTAGCCCATCCCCATCTCATCTGTCATGGTTACAATATTCCAGTACTTGAACATACAACAGAAGAACCAGGTCAAGTTCAGCCCTAAACTGAACACGACCTTCACACAATCTACATCAAGCAAACATTTCCTACCCCATCTATTAATAATTTACACAAGCAAACCCTGCTTGTAAGACAAAATCTGAAACAAGGTCCTCAAACACTGCTAAAGAGAACTTAGTTCCTAATTGGAGGTAAACATTGGCACTGGTGAAACAGAACCTGTAAATTTAACCATCATTACATCATTGCTGCCCGTACATCCTATTGATGGACTACTCGTGTCAACTTTTGATCCTACAGCAATCTGAGCTGTCCTTGATTTTTCTCCAAGGGAGGAACTCAAGCAAGAATTCCCGGTTTTGCTATCAGAAAATGACATGGCAGTTTCAATGTTACAGGCAGAGCAACTTCTGGGGCTAGCACAGTCCACCTGCAAATCTCCTGCAGGTTCTTGAGAATATTCTTTTGCGTGCTTATCCAACTGCTTCAAGAAGCATTCCTCTATATCACTCAAAGATTCAGCCCCACCTTCCCCTTCGCTGCTATGGCTATAGTGAGCATGTTCATCAAAATCTGACCTGGTTCCTCTTAATTCACCACTGGTCTCCATTTCTTGCTGACTGTCGTATCCCTCCTCTGATTGGTGATCTGACGAACGAAATGACATGGGTGAATATCCTCCTGTGGTTGTTTCTTCACGTTCTCTAAGTGTCTTCATTATCAAGGTCTTGAGTAAGTTCATCACTTGGACCGCGTGCATCAGCGCCGTTAAAGGATCAGACATCTGTCACAGAAGGCCAAAATCAAAACAGATGGTTTCCAAATGTTCATAGTTCAGAATTCATGTAGGAAAAGAGTCAAAGGCAAGCTAATAAGTAGAAACTAGGAAGTATATTGATTGAGAATATATTACTAATTAAGACAAAGGTACGTAGAGACATACCTGAGTCATGTTTGGAGCAAAAACCATTGCAATATTTCTTGCATTCATTTTGTTGTATTCCTCCTCCTCCACAACATCAGCCATGAGATCAATAGCCCAGTTGAGCAGAGCAGCCTCAGTTGGTTTTAGCTGCTTCACGAGTTCAACAGATTCTTCTTCTGTGTTGCACTGAAGAACCTGTTCTGGTGAAAGTCCATCTAGCACACCTGAAGGAAGCTCTCGAAACCAGGCTTTAATTAAGCCTGCCAAACAGTGGACATCAATGTTATCGGGCACAATTCCTCTATTCAACTGGTCTCTCACATGTTCTTCTTGACAGTTTTCTGGGTTGATGCGAAATATTCCTTCACGCTGAAAAATCATCGAAATCAAATAAATATAATTTATCCGTAACTGAATGCTGCAATTGCAACATCTTAGTGGGATAAATAGCTAATACTTATCATAAAACTGGCACCTTTAGGCCTCCCTGTGAGTATAAACGCTCCTGCATGAGTAAGAGAATAGTGGGCACACTATTTCCTTTCGAATCATAAGAACACTGCATTGATTCTGCTGAGACGCCAAACACACTTACACTGCAAGTTTTGATGATGGAAATACAAATTAAAGTCTGAAATTTTAATTTGTCCAACAAATGCCTGATTAGAAACAGGAAATGATATAGAACAGTACATATTTGAATTTATACGAGACAGCATGTTATGTTCACAATTTCACATCTGCAAAAACCTTCATGCTAAGCTAAAGTTCATTTTGTCGCTAGCAAAAAGCAATGAAGCACATAACGGACATATGACTCAGACCCAAAATTATCACAAGCTTCCCGCAAGAAACTATTTTTATTCCCGTTCCATCTAAACGAAGAACACTGAAGGATAATGCAAAGCCTAAAAAATGTTGTCATTTGATGCATTTTCTGGTAAGCTAATAAGAATTTGGAAGAGCTTCTATTTATAGCCACTAAAGTGTGTTCTTCACTACCCTAAAGTTTCGTCAACTACAAAAGTGTCCGTCTTCCTCTCTAGCATACACAAACAAAACCACTAATAACCAAAACTTTCCTCATCCCTCACCGAAGGGCTAAACTTATAAAGAATGTTAAGCAAAGGCCATATGAAAGCTTTCTTTTAAAAAATAAAAAAGTTTTAGCGACAAACCAAGCTAACTGAAGTACCTAGCACTGGGAACCCGACCCGGGATCTCGATCTCGAACTCAACGGGAAGACCCAGAAAGCCATTGAAGCGATCGAAAGTGACATGAGTGATGTGCTGAACGTTGGTGGGCCATCCGATTTCCATGTGATGAACGGAGGGGATAACCTCGTCGGGTCGATCCACCCGACAGGCCACCATGGACTTCCTTAAAGCGGCCAAGAGGAATGCGACGAGGGACAGCTGGTTCTGCTCTTCTTCGGCAGCGGTTCTTCCTCTCTTGGCTCCCTTCCCTCCGCCGCACCCTCCGCCCTTCGTCACCATCACAAGTCCCGTCATTCTTCTCTCTCTCTCCTTATCTTTCTCCCTCTTCTGTAGGAGTGAGTACTGGAGAGATTTTAAATTTGAGGGATGGGTGAGGATTTATGAGTTTTGTTGGGATGCATTCAAGGGTCGGACTTCAAACGGCCATTCATTTCAAATTCTCCTTCGGGGCTTTCCTTTATCAACAGTATCCTGACATTTTTGCCCTGTGTGCTTCCCCTGAATTAATTACCGAATTGCCACTTACTAGTTTCAACTCACTTTAAAAATTTAATCCATGATAAATTCTCATTATAGTTTCTGGTACTAGATTATTGGCCCCCCAAAAAATCCAGGATTTGATTAACCTTAATTACCGCCTAACATGGATGCACTTTATAATTTTTTTTAATTTGAATTGAAGGCATTTTGATTTATAATAGGAATTCTTTAATCTCAAGGGTGTGTTAATGATTGCTGCCATAAAAAAAGATGATAATTATTATCAGGTGAAAGAAAGGTAGCCTCTTGACAAATCCATAAACCAATCATGTTTGGATGATCTATGTTTCCATAATAATGAAATGAAAGGGTATATCGAAAATATATATAAATAATGGATGATCTTTGTTTTCATTTTATGTGTAATTTAAGGTTCTATCACGTAGATTAAAAAATGTAATTAATATGTTAAAATTTTTTTTAAAATTTTTAATATATCATTTAATAAATGAGTAGGTAAAAAAAATAATTAATACCATTTTTAACTTTTAAAAGAATAAATAAAGGTATAATTGAAAAACTAATAATTAATATTGTCTTGAAATTTGAAAGTAACAGCTAAATAAAAACAAAAGTTTTATTAAAAAGTGACAATTAAAAAGAAATATAGGAAGTATTTTATAACACAATTAATTTTCTAGTAAAAAATCATCCTTAGCTTATAGTTGTTAGATTTGCCCACTAGAATATTATACTAAATGACATGTTGTAATCTCTTAGAGTCCATTTGGTTCAATTATTTAGTGGTTAAATGATGTGATGGGAAGAACATGAAGGGATGTAATGGAAAAAAGATTGTAGATGAACTTTAAGTGGATTTGTTTGATATGACTATGAGGATGTGAGAAATAAATTTATTTTTTATATTTAATTAAACATAAATAATTGTAAAATGACTAAAATATCCCTAGATTAAAAAAATTCTCCTTTCTTTCTTCCTCCATTCCCACCGGCCACCACATCATTTTTGTCACCAGCCATCACTTCCTCTATCAATGTCTCTCCCCTTAATTGCAAGCAAGCCAGTAAAAAAGAAATTACAGACAAGAATGATTTTGGTTAGGATGAATGAGAATGATGGAGGGGATCTGGCGTTGAGAACGAGATCTGTCATTCTCCTCTTTATTCCAGATCTGAATCATCTCTGGTGGTCCTGGGTTGAACCTTTGCCTTTAGCGTCTCTTGTTCTGGGTCTGAAAATGGCCACTGCACCTCTGCTTTCTCTTCACGTGAACATGGAGAAGATCAAGAAGATGGAGGAATGGAGAAGGCTGAAGATGTAGAGATGGCCATTATCGGAAAGAAGAAGCAGAGATTGTGATAGGGGAGATGACGACGACAACGATAGTGTTGATGATAGAGAAGATAATGTTTGACAAGTTGAAGGTGGAGGGAGGAAGGAAGGGTGTGTTGATTGGTGGAGAGAGAGGAAAGAAAGCACGTCATTTCTATTTTGTTGGAGGATATTAAAGTCATTTGGCATCTCCTCACACCATTGTGATCCCTTTTACCTAGCAAAATTGGAGTGATCAGCTTCACCTTAATTTAGGTAATCATAATCACAAAATGCAATCTCTATTACTTCACCCTTGGATAACCAAACACACATTCTCAAGTGACGTAAAGAGGATCACTTCATACAATCCATAATGTGAATAAACCAAATGGGCTCTTAAAGATTTAATTTAGAGGTCTTGAGTTCAAATATTGGTATGAAGATGAAGAATAAATGACTTGCACTAATATATGTATTATCTTTTGATTATTCCATGTCTTGCAGGTTAACCATTCTATATTACTATATTATAGACTTTTTTAACCAAATCATGTAAATTAAATATGAGAGTTAAAATTAGTTAACTATCTCAATTTTTTAAAAAATCACAATATATTTCCAAAACAATTCTTATTGAATTTCTTTCTTTCTCTTTCTTATAAATTGAATAAATGCATTTTTTGGTAATATATAATAAATATTATATCATACTTTAAAAAATATTTTTTATTTAGTACCAAACCAAAATGTCATATATTTATGATTAGAGGGAGTAGCATGGAGCCTATGTTACATGATTTTATGATAAGTATAAAGTAATTAATGAAGACAATGGTATGATTGAAAAAAGAAAACAATTGATATTGTCCTAAATTTTTTAAAGAACTTGTTAATTGAAATAAAAATTTTCTTCAAAAGTAACCTATGAAAAAAAATTGAGGGAGTATAATATAAAAGACAAGGATTACATATTATTTCCATTCCTTCGTCAAATATAATTTTACTCAAAAAATAAAAAATCTGCCTTTATGATTTTTGACACCAAAATTTAAGGGTGTTTAAAACCGAATCAAACCGATTGAACTGAACCAAACCGATTAAAATTGATCAAAACTAAACTCCATTCAAGTCTAGTTTGGTATTTTCTAGTGAGAAATCGATTCAGTTTGGTTCAAGTTCAGTTTTGATAGCTCAAAACCAAACCAAACTTGAACCAAACCAATTGTAACTCTTTTTTTTTTATCAAAATATACATAATTATTTTTTAAATATGCAAGAAATGTTTTTTTTTTCTTGCCAACTTCTATTTGTTCATATTCTCACATTTACCATGCATGAAAGTGAAACATTATTTGTATTCTTTTTAAAGTGGTGTTTTTGGAAAACTCATAATTAGAAATTCAAAGTAGAATATTATAGAAGAAAAAGTCAAATAAGTTAATACAAAGTCTATGTGGCAGTAAAAAATAATTATTTTTCATTAAAATTTAAATAAATATGTCAATAGTGAAATTATCAAAAGAAAAAAAAAGAAACTTTTTTACTTTTTCTTAAATTTTGCTCAAACTCGATTCAAACTAATCTAAATCAAACAAAAACTGACTTCTTAAAAAAACCAAAAAGGTTTCAAATTTTAGAAACCAATTTTGGTTTGGTTTGATTTAGTTTTGCCCCTGATCAAATCAAACCAAACCTTTGAACACTCTTACTAAATTCTATAGATGAATTGAAGAAGCGCTTTGCATTTTCCCATGTTTTACATGATACTGTAGCGCAGGACAGAAGAATTCCTGTAATTTATTTTTAACTAATAAATTTTATATGCAAAATTAGAGGTAGGTTTAATGCATTGCTAATCTAGATGAGTTATACTTCATAGTAAATAATACAATATTCTATAAATTTTATTATATATTGATATATTGAAATTAATTTAATAAATCATTGGTATAAAATTTAAAATTATAAGGAGCCATATATTTACAAGCTATAAATAATACAGCTCTTTTTGAGCTTCATGTAATATTTGTCTAATACTATTCTTTCAATATTTCTTCATATAGTTATTGGTTTTGTGTAGTTTTAATTTTGTTTTTCAATATTTTTTTATATATTTCAATAGAGTTTAAATATTAATAAAATAAGTATAAATTTCAACTTGATTATGAATAATGCAGCTCTATCTTAAGTCTCATGCAAATAAATAATAGAAATATTTGTAGGGACCAATTTAGTCCTTGTTTATAAGTTTAGTATAAATGAGATTATGAGACTCTGAGTCTCAAGTGAGACGACCTATTAATTGTTTAGGGGGAATTACTATTTAGGATCAAGATTATGATTTTATTAAATTTTATAATTAAAAGTCTGTGAAATTAGAAAAACAAATCTCTGATCCTTAAAACAAATTAATTTGAAGTGAATATTACTAAAATATTCTTAGTAAATGTTAAAATCTGATAACTTCATGTTAAAATTTAAAAAATAAGTTGTAAAATTTGAGTAAGAAATTGCAAATCCCCAAAGTCACTTTAATGCTTATAAAGTTAAAATTTGATCACTCTATGTTAAAATTTGAAAAATAATTTGTAAAATAAGAATATGGAAGTTACGAATTTTGAGTAAAAAATTGTAAATCCTTGAAACTAATTTAATACTTATAACATTAAAATCTTATTACTCCATGTTAAAAGTTGAAAAATAAATTACAAAATTAGAATATGAGAATTGCAAAATCTGAGTTAGAAGTTGCAAATCTTTCGAGCCACTTTGATGCTTATAACATTAAAATTTTATTATTTCTTGTTAAAATTTGAAAAATAATTTACAAAATTAGAACATGAGAGTTGCAAAATCTAAGTAAAAAATTACAAATTTCTGATGCTACTTTGATGATTAAAATCCTATTACTTCATATTGGAATTCGAAAAATAAGTTGTAAAATCAGAATAGGAAAATTGTAAAATCTGAGTAAGAAGTTGCAAATTCATATAGTTAATTTGATGCTTATAAGGGTATTTTAGTAATCTTCACTTCTAATTAATTTACTTTAAGGATCATGGGTCTATTTTTTCTAATTTCACAAACTTTTGATCATGAAATTTAGTAAAATCATGATCTTGGTTTTAAATAGTAATTCTCCCAATTATTTATGCTTAGTGATAGAACTTTGATTACTTCCTATGAATTTTATTGATACATAGATAGATTAAATTAAATTAAGAATGACCGAACATGTACTGTGGATTGGCAAAGGATTTTCTATAGGAGAGGAAATATTAAGTCAAAAACAATTTCCAAGAAAATAGTAAAGAAGATGACAGAAACAAGGTTGGTTGGCAAATGGGATTCGAAATTGAGGAAGACCGTTGCGAAAAGACGATAGTTTGGTTGATGGACACAACAAATATGATTCCATGAAGATATATTAATTGACTCATCCATTACCATTATCATTACCCAACACAACACAACACGGACAGTCTCCTTTTTTTCAATGAAATGGACACAACTTTTGTTCCCCCACCAACTATGGGTCCTTTTGATGTAATTCGCGTGATTATAGGAAATGCAACACTCTGTCTTATTTATTCCTCCCCCCCCCCCCCCCCACACACACACACTCATAGATATACTTTATTTTTTATATTTTTTATTTTATGTCCCTCTTCCTTTTTATTGGTTTTCCAAAGCTGTTTGTCCTCTTGTTTTGTCTTTGGATCCTATCCTATATATGCAACTTTTCTCTCCCATCTCTCATTTCTCATTTTCCCCCATTTATTTTTATTGATTACAAATCACCAATAAAAAAATAATAAAAATTTTAAAAAGGTAAAAAATAATAAAAAATATTTTTAATTAATAATAACAATTAGTGTTGCAAAAAAAAAAAATCACTTTCTTTTTAATCATCCAACCAAACAGGTCGAAGAGATTGAATTTGCCATGCCCGCACGCCCTTACTGGCTGACACTGGGCATTTTAAACATGTACAGTTTGTATGTATATGTAATTTTATTCATATAAAAGTTTTGTTTAGATATATCAATGTCAACAAAATAAAACTAAGTTGGTAGAAGGCACAACACTGTTATGTGAGTCATGAGAGCAAATTATAGACGAGAGCACGTGGGAGCATGAACTAGACTGGTCAATTTCAGAAAAGCCATCGTATGTTTTGTTAGATTTCAGAAATATATAGGTCGGGAGGAGTAATTAAGAAAAAAAAGAGGCTTGAGTAAATAGAAGAAGTAAGGGTAAAATAGGGAAGAATGAAATAGGAGCTAGTTGGGGAAGGAGCCAGTTCATGGGCACCCATAGCTTGTCTGGTTCGTTAATTTCAGAGCTAAAGATTGACACGTGCACCAAGCAACAGGTCGATTGGTGGCTGTGCATCATGTGAATAAGTGAATTGCTTCCACACATTGAATACAAATACAAGTTGGGTAATGGACTATGGCGTAGCAAAAATGTATAGGGATATCTTCTATCAGATTCATAGTAAATTTTTTTATTTTTATTTAAATTTTATTTTTATAAACTATAATTTTTTTAAAAGATATTTTATAAAAAGATAATTTAAATGAACACTTAGCAGTTTTGAATTACACAACACTATCACCGATATATACATATATAGCTCACTGTAGTGTTGAGTGGCTCTCCAACAAGTAACAACACAGAAGCATATATAACATAAAGAGTACGAGTGAGGTTTAGTAGTAAGGAAATTAAAGTGAGAATCTGAATCTGAAAAAAGGAGGGGGTGGACTTGGATCCTAATTTAAATTTAAAAAAAAGAGTGAATAAAAAGGGAGAGGGAGCGGGGCTGGTTGGATCCTTGTCCTCCAACTAATTCATTCAATTCATCTCCCGACACCCATATTTGATAATAATAAAAATATTAGATTTTAGACTCAAACATAATTTCAAACGTAAAATCAAAGACCCCCTAGACTCCCTCCCAGACCCACTTTCCAAATTCAACACAAACACAAACACAAACACGGAGGCCTATCATATGGCCCATCCATTTGCTTTTTTTCTATCTTTTTCAGTATCTCACTGTCCATCTTGAGCTGGTACGTACCTCCAGGTGTCAATATATAGGGATGGAAATAGTAGTACGGTTGGTGACCTAGCGTACGACCTACTTCTCCACTGTCTGTTTTATTATATATTCATTCATTTAAGCTCACTGTTGGATTTAAATTTCAAGCCTTCGCGTTGTTGGATTGCAATTAACCACTGTTCAACTTCAAACAAGCCAAGGTTCGGATTTAAACTACAACTTCTTGATGGAAAATTTTTGTTTGCTGGACAAAACTAAGCGATCAGAACTTGAGAAAGATGAGAGTGAATTGGATGTTTAAGAAAATTTTTGGAATTATTTTTAAAATATTTATTATTATATATATAACTACTTTAAAATATATAAAGCACGATAATGATATATTTATATCAGTTCACCAAAACTTTCATGATGATTATTGAAGCATGAATAACAACTCTGCTTCTCAAACAACCCACTTTACAATGAGATTTGCAAGCAAACCAAGATAATCCTACACAGTCTCTTCAATAATTAGTTACTTGAATTAACAAAGTGGGATATTGATTTTAATTAATATATAAATAAAACACCAATCAAGAAATTTAAAATATGAATGAGATGATGAAAGAGAATACAAAGTCCAAAAGTTATTCTAATGCCACTTCAATCCAGACTTATGTCTAATTCTAACCTTTCCCGTGAAGCTTCTTTATTAATTGGATGAGTTTAACGAGCACTTGCAATCTTCACAAAATCAAAATCTTTTTAGCCAATATTACAACTTCAAATTCAACTTAGATTTATTTCTCACTCAATCAAATTATGCCTTGCTTCCCACAGAAAAACACTCTAGGAGCTTCCCTATTATTATTTTGTGATAACAAAAGATACACTATCTTTATCAATGGGGGTTGGTTCTACTGGAAAAGGCCCAAGTTACTAAAGTATTATATCTTAGATTTGAGACTATATGAATGTAGAAATGTCTTTGGGAGAGCTTCTTACCATCTAAAGCTGGACACAACTCGATTCAGATTAATTAGAGTTTAAAATAATGACTGGATACTGAACTATTTACAAAAAAAAAAGCATACACTATCTTTGCCCTATAAAAATCTTAGACAAATATAATTACTAAGAAACTCACTCAAATAATATATATACACACACACACACACACAAAATGAAGCTCTGATAGTTTATGCAAATTTGGAGTAAAACATGATAATTTATCTTTTTATAACTTAATAATAACTTAAATATCACAATATTTCACTTAATTTCATCTTAAAAAGGTTTGGACAGACAAATATGCAAGACCTTATGGAAGTTAGCCATAATATACATAAAAAAGTAATTATATGCTTTGAAAGAATTAAAATTATTATGATCATAGATTGTTAATAAGACTAAACTTTTCAAATAATCATCTTCTCTTGTTAAGTAATTAGGTTGGCTACATAAATCATATAATATTATTAAGCTGTATAAAAACCAATTCTTTAGATATCATTCATTGAAAGAGCCCACTTTATAACTTTCTTAATTATTTTTTTTTTTGTCTCTCCATCTACATCTTTTTATAGAGTTAAAAATTATTTAATCAACTCTTCTCACTAGTTCCTTTAGCAACTTTTTTAATACATGTCCAAATCATCTTAATCAATTTTTAATCATTTTTTCTTGATATGTGCTAAGCTAATTTTTTCTTTATACAGTCATTTTGGGTCTTAACTTTTCTTATTTGAACATCCATGCATATTAAAATTTTCAGCTCTGTTGCCCCATCTTTTACTATTGTTGTCATTTTAATATTTTATATTTATTACCATATAATATTGTCAGTAAAGCAGTTCAATGTGTATTCCGTCAAAATCGCGTATGACTTATGATATGGTTTGCCCGTAGTTTAGTAAGCCAAGCCATAGAACCTACTTGAGAGACTTTAGGCCCAAAAGTTGTTAAAATAGCTTTTAGTTAAAAAAATTAGTTGCTCCACTAACTAACATTCTAGAAATGAAAGTGGAGAAGTTACCTTCAAGATAGTCAAGTACATGAGTGGAACGTAACTATAAAAGTAGCTTCACATGGACATATAGTAAATGACCAGGTGGCTCCTTAAAATTGTGGCACGTGCAAAACGTGGGAGCCAGGAAATAACTGTCAAAAGCCACACCTATGTAAAGGGTAGGGGTGTTCAATGGGGCCGAAGGCCAGTTGACCCGGAGTGACTCAGTCATTTCGGGTCGGATCAGGTCAAAAAGAAAAATTCACAAACTGGAATAGAACCGGGTCAAATAAAGGACCGGACCGGGCCGAGCCTCGGGCAAGTCACATGCCCATCCCTGCCCGACCCGATATATATTTTTTCAATTTTCTCATTTTTCTTTATTTGTTAAAAATATTAAATAATTTTATATAATTATTTTTCCTTCATATGCCTCATGTAATAAATTAATTTTATAATTATAATAGATACATTTTATTATTTCAATTTTTAATTTTATTTTAAATTTTAAATTTATTTCATAACTTAATATTATATAAAATAAATAATGTATAATTATTGAATATTTATAATTTTGATAAATGTTACTTTTTAACCTAATATTATTTCCTACAAGAATATATTTTAAATAAAACTAGTTATATTTTTATTAAAAAATTAAATTAACTTTATTTATCTATTTTTATTTTTTTATACAGGGCCAAACCCGGCCCGGTGAAGGACCGGGCCATATCGGGCCGGTCGGGCCGCAGACCCATTTTGTCGGCCCGGGAGTGTTACGGGCCGGACACCTGGTCAAGGTGATACCCGGCCTGGTCTGGCCCGTGAACACCCTTAGTAAAGGGCAGGCATAAGCAACGAGGGGCACACAAATGTTTACATATAACAATTACATAGCCGCACATATAAAGAACGATTATTCACAAAATTGAATATGACACCCTTGGCACTCTTGTAATCCTCACAAGAAAAATTACAAACATATATATAATGAAAAATTGACCAAATGTCAAAATAAATATTTATATAAATTTTTTATTTTGCTATATTTAATTAGTTTCAAGCACAGAAAAGAGATTGGAATGGATTATCCAAGGTATGACTTGACTTCGTCCTGGATTGTTGATGAAGAGATGGGCCGCCACCAAAACCATTACAAGATTGATTAATTACCCGAAGGTAGCACGAACCAAACAGATCTGCATGTAGTGAATGGAGAGGAGAGCACGACACCATGTAAAAAGGCTTTTTCGTACTAATGTTTTTTCATAATGTAGATTATGTACGCAGCTTCAACAGCCTTGCTTCCACGATAGGAATAGTATCGTGGTTCTTGGAGAAAAATGTCAATTCCTAAGACTATATGTGAATAAATCGATGATATAAAGTATAATTGATAATTAATTATATTTAACTTTTTATCTTAGATTCTCAACGGACATGAGATTAGTTCTTTTATAGATCATAATTCCTCAACATATAATTCTATTTATGTTCACCTTATATATAGTGATATATCTACTAGCAAACCAGAATAATTTTTCCATCTCTCTTTTATTTTTTTCATGATAATCTTACAAATCTCTTCAATAATTAGTTTATTTGAAATAACAAATGAAAGTAGTATTAATTAATATATAAATGAAACATCAATCAAGAAATTTTAAATATGAGTGTAATAAGGAATGAGAATACAAAGTCCAAAAGTTATTCTAATTCCAGCTCAATCCAGACTTATATCTAATTCTCAACTTTCCCCTTCAAATTTCTTTGTTAATTCTATGAGTTTAACGTGCTGCAATCTTCACAACATCAAATTCTTTTTGGCATCACCCAATCAAATTATGCCTTTCTCCGTAGAAAAATCACTGAAGGAGTTTCTCTATTATTATCTTGTTATCGCAAAAGATACACTTTCTTTGCCTTAAAAATTTTTTGACAAAAACAATATTTACCAAAAACACTCTGTCAAATAGTATATACACAAATGAAAGCTCTGATATTTAAATAATATACATTTTGCAAAATTTGACTAATTAAAACATGATAATTTATCTTTTTATAAATCAATAATCAATTTAATATCCCATTATATCACTTAATTCTTCTTAAAAAAGTTTGGATACACACACACACACACATAACGCTCTAAAAGAATTATTTATAATGCTATTATTGAACTGTTCGGAACTACCAATCGATTAGTAGTTAAAATATATAGTTACTAATTTCAAATTTCAATCTATTAGTCAGTTGATTAATACATAATAATATAATTAATTATTTTCCATATAATATGTATATAATTGTAGATCGTTGCACATACTAAATTTTTTAATGGTATAATAGTTATGATGTGTGTGTATATATATGTTTTATGATGTGTGTGTGTATATATATAGTAGTTAAAAATTATAATGACAATGATTCTCCTGTCAAAATTACATATGTTTTATGATGTGTGTGTATATATATAAGATGAAATATTGACCAAATTGATGTCAAAATAAAAATTTATATGAAACTCATTTTATTATATTTTAGTTTCAAACACTTATTGGGAGAATTAACATATCTTGAGCCAACAAATGCAAATTCAAATAATTGAATTTCATATATAAAATTTGATGCAAATTATGTTATGGTGGAAAACTTTACAATGATCATTTACATCTTATTTTTAAGGGGGTCAATAAAATGAAAAAAGATCAAAGTCAAATAAGTAATGTATACAATTGATTAATTCAAACTTTTTGCAATAATTCGCAAAGCAATACCAATTAACTATTGGCAGTGTTACCTCTCTCTTTTCTAAACCCTTGCAGCCTTGGGTCTTTGACAAAGTCATAAGAAAATGCTACATATATCTATGTATAACACGAACTAAAGCGTATGAATGGAAAGCACATTCATCAACTACTATGTGGAACTCATTTTCTCCTTGATTAATTGGTACCAATTAACTGAATGTTTTATCCTACACGAACATCATCGCTGAAAATTATATTAATCCACACAAAATTGCACGAAATTTTGCAACTTCAGCAAATTAACAAATCACGTACGATTAGCGCAGGAAACTTTGTTTGTTCTCTCACATATCTCGCTAGCATAACCGCCATAGCGTACATTTATTATTATCAATAATAATATTAATTAATTAATTATTCGAAGTACGTAGCAATGAACATGCCACCAATTATGGGCAAAATTGATTGTTCAAATCGCGTTCTCAAGTCATACCTACCACTATTAACATTCTTCCATTTTTTGTGCGTATGTGCAGGCGACCGATCAGGGCATCTTCTTGTTCCAGGTTTCAACGAACACAGCCACATATATATCCCTTCAGGAGCATGCTTTCAGTTTTCTTTAACATATACTCTAGTAGAGTGTGTGTATATATATATATATATATATTTAATTAATTATGAAAATATTGATAATCGAATAACATTTAATTTGTACAACACAACTTGGGACTTGGGAGGCGGTTGTGATGCTTTACGCGCACACAAAAGCATTGACTTTCGCCAGGGGTTCTTCTTCTTCTTTATCAATATGCTATTTTAATTCCTTTTCTGTTTGCAAATGGCAAGCATTTTCGTTGACGTTTCATCACTATGTCATCCGGAAAAAAGAAAAAAAAAACTTACACAGCTTTATAACTGATCATGTACTATTTATGCTTTCAATTTAATTTGTTTTAGGTATATGTAGAACATATATTAGGCACCAAACTTAACCTCTAAATTAAGTGTAACTTTTGGTCTCATTGCTGTACTTTTCATTATAATAACCCTTCTAAAGCCTCGCCCTCACTCATTTCATGCTTAATGATTTATAATTCAAAGATGGTAACTTTGTACAAATTAAGGTGCCAAATGGAGGGAAAATATTCTGATATGAACTGCGCTTTTTATATAGCTGGCAGAGTAATTGCCAAGTCAAAGACATAACTTTAAGAGAAGAATATGGCCTGCGAAGCTTATGGCCGAAGGAATTAGCAAAGCTCTACTCTAATTTCATTTCATTAATTGTTGTATACTAATATGTGTGTGTATTCATACGGAATAGTTGGTTGGAGTTTTCTTATATTCTATTTGAGATGGAAATTCCCATTTTAAAATTATTATTCTATCTCTCCCTCCATCCAATCATAGCAGCATAATTGAAGATATAAGTAAGTTATTATGGTCGTACTTATTATGTAACGCGGTAAAAGAGCATTGAATCTGTCTCAGACAATTAAAATACGCAATGCTGAGCTGTATATATTAGATTCCATAAAAGGAGATCAATGACCTTGCTGCTAAATGCACGGCCATCAAGTTCTCCAATATTTGTGATTAGTCAAGGACAAGTGAAGGAGAGAAGTGAGATAGGAAAGCGGTTCCAACATGAGGTCTGCATTCTTCTTTCTAGGTTGTGTGGTACTTTTCGCTTCTCTTGATGTTGGACAAGGAGGCAAGCTCCGGAAGAACTTCTACCGAAGGACGTCCTGTCCTAAAGCTGAGGACATTATCAACACAAGAACCAGACAGCTTGTCTCTGCTAATCCTGCCAGCCCAGTTGCTGAGAATGCATTTTCATGACTGCTTTGTTAGGGTACATATATATATATATATATATCTTATTTATTCTAACATCTTCATGCATGTATATGTGTGTGTAATATATATATATATATATATATAGTAATCTTTGTTCTCTTCATATGGTTTGTTTCCAAAATCAACCTGTTTGGAAAACATAATTTCAGGGTTGTGATGCATCAGTACTGTTAAACTCCACTGCTGATAATATAGCAGAGAGGGACTCAATCCCTGATCAAACTTTGAGAGGCTTTGATGCCATCAATGACATAAAAGCAACCGTCGAGGCCCAATGCCCAGGAGTTGTTTCCTGTGCTGACATCATCGCATTGGCCGCCAGAGACGCCGTTTCCATCCCCGTAAGTAATAGAACAACTCAAATCTTCTACATTCTCAAAAGTGATCCATATAATACGTTCTAGAGATATATAGAATACAGGAGATATATATAGTTTAGTAATTCAACCATTACCATTCTTGGGATCCATATATAAAGCTGCAGGTTTCGATTTGTGATGCGTAATGATATATATATATATATATATTGATATATGCAGTTTAAGAAACCTTTATGGGAAGTGCTTACTGGTAGAAGAGATGGAAGAGTGTCGAAGAGCACAGAAGCGTTGGCCAATATTCCGGCACCGTTCTTCGACTTCACTCAACTCAAAGCCAGCTTCGCCATCAAAGGCCTGACGCTGCATGAGCTGGTGGTGTTATCAGGCGCACACACCATCGGAGCAGCTCACTGCAACTCCTTCAGCACGAGGCTCTACAACTTCACCGGAAAAGGCGACCAAGACCCTTCTCTGGACCCCACCTATGCCCAGTTCCTCAAGTCAAAATGCAAGAGCCTCAGTGACACCACCACCATCGTAGCAATGGATCCTAACAGCGCCGCCTCATTTGACTCTCACTATTATTCCAACCTTGTTCAGAACAAGGGATTGTTCCAATCTGATGCTGCACTTCTGACCGACAAGCAGGCAAGGGAAACTGTAAATGAATTGCTTGACCAACAGGATTTCTTCACGGAGTTCGCGCAGGCCATGAAGAAGCTCGGAAATATTGAGGTCCTCACCGGCACCAGTGGAGAAATCAGAAAGAAATGTTGGGCTGTTAACTCTTAAATATTGAGGCCTGAATCATTTTGTATTAGCTTTTTTTTTTTTCGGGTTTTGAATTTCGGTTGGAAATATGGGATTGTCAAGTATTGTATCGCTTGTGGTGCTTTAATATATTGTGTCTGTCGAAGAGATATGTTGCTTATTGATTGAGTTAATTTGTGTTTGACCAAGAAGTTGTGGATAATATATATATTAATTGTGTTGTACTCCCTCACGTCTTTTGCTTTGTATAAGTGATCTTCTATAAGGTAATTTGTTTTAAACTCATCCCCAAGAGTTTGAAGAATATTAATTGTTTTATTCTAAAAATATTTTTTTTAAAAATTTCTTCATAAAACATTAGTTGTCTTTCTTGATTTAAAATGTAAGAGACAAATATAGTTTATTTCCTGTATTTATTGATTTTTTTTCCATTGCACCATTTATAAAATGTGAATTAAAGTTTTCTTATAAAAGAAAATTTTAATGGTGTATAAATTAATTTAGGAATATTTTGACCAAAAAAAATTTCAATTTGACACATATTTGAGGGGAATATATATTAGTAAAGTTAAAAGAAATTCTGACATAATCAACCCAACTCACTCGTACTAATGGAAAAAGTGTCTTCATATTTTCAAGAATGGAAATTAAACCAAAGGGTTGACTAATTTTAATATGGCATATTGGAAGGTTAGAAGAAATTTTGAAATAATCTATGCGCAAAACTTTACAAGGTAATAGGGGGGCAGATTTCTTTTCTACTGTCTTTTTGTTTGGCTTTTCCTTGTCACTCATGCCTGTTTGATGTTCATTTTGCATATCCGGCTAGGCATGATGTGGTGATCCTCGAGGTGTTTTCACTCAAAATCAAAGCTGGGAAATGAACACCATCAATTGCTGTCAGCAAAACTCCGAAGCTTCTGATTCAAGTGAGTATGCTAGTCATTTAATCGGAGACCTGCTCTTTGACGGTACAGCTTCTACTCAAGCTTTTGTGCTTTTAGAAATTATTGGTCCAAATTGTGTGGGATAGTGTTTGATTTTCCGCCACCCGTGTCCTCATTTTTCCCTGTTATGAACAAATCAGAAGAGATATGATGAATTTGTTTTGCTTTTGTTGGCATCATGAAAGTGGAAAATACGTTTAGTTTTTTAACGATTCCTTGAAGATATAGGCGCTTTAACTCTGTCAGGGAGACCTTCAAGAATCCTAAAGACACCATGTTGCCCGCACAAATCTTGGAAAAGGGAGGAATGCTTTCTTCTTGAAAGTCAGAGGCAGATTTCACCCAGAGAAAGTTTCAACTTCTTCAGAATGATGGTAATCTTTTGATGCATTCTATATATAAACTTACCATCTGGGTTTGTTAATGATGATTATTTCAAAAGAAATACTGTTGAGAGAACACACACCTTCAAGCTACATTTAATTTGATGGAGTTATCGCTTTCCATCAACATCCTAAGAGTTCTTCTGGTAATGAAACTTGGACATCTCTCTGGTCTTGGCCAAAAAATATCTGCCTTCGAACTTAATTTAGTTAGTGAAGGAACAGATTTGTGTGGATATAGTAGCATTTGCAATTTAGGTGATAATAATAGGTCATTTTGTCAATGCCCAGCAGGTTATTCTCTACTAGGTCCTAAAGATCTATATGGTAGCTGTAAACCAGATTAGTAAAGAAGTCATCAGAGTATAGATCCATATCACTTCGAGGTGTTAACAAATACTGATAGCTAGGCCTCTCTGGTTACGTGCTTCAAAGGCCTTTTACAGAAGAAGAGTGAATAAAGTCCTGCATGGAAGATTGCTTTTGTGCGGCTGCCATTTTCAGAGTAGGTGATTAAGGGATGTTTATTCATTCCTAAAGAGTAAAAGAATTTCGAGCATCCAAGTACATCAAGTTCATACAAGCAAACCATTAAGAGCAAACCTGTAGGCCAATGTATATAGTTAGCCCACAATTCTACCACGTCACTTGGGCAGTGTCCAAGATTGCATGCAGTTAAAGCCAATGATCCAATTCCCAAGGCCGCAGCTCAACATCACAGCACCATTCACGTTGAGACTCACTTCTCCAGGATTAGGAGGCTGCCAGGGCACATTACTTTCCTGTTTTGCTCCCAGCAGATATTCCATTTTCTTGCCAACAATTGGTCTTCTTCAAGGTATTTGCATATGCTCCTCCTTATGATGGCTTCAGAAAACACCTCCTCATTCTCAAAATCCTTCAGACATCTTGCTTGCCAAATTGTCCATTAAGTAAATGTGATTAAAATATATATATATATTTGAATAAATTCTAACCTCAACTATTTGATCTATAAAATTTTAAAATATATAATTTAGTTATTAAAATATACATATACTACTTAGATTTTAAGGCAGTAAATTTAGAGATCTTGGAAATTGAATTGTATATATATATATATATGTGTGTGTGTATTTTAAAAAATTAAGTAATTAAATCATCTTTAAAAATTATATAATAAATGTTAAGATATTAGAAATTGAAAAATCAAATAGTTAATTTTTTAAAATAGATTTTTTTGGAATCTATCTTCTTTTATATGGTCATATAGATAAAACACACACACAAACACATACATATAAGGCATCAACCATTGATATTAATTAAATTGTATTAAACTAAATTCATATTGAAATAAAATAGAATCAAATTAAAATTTACAGATAAAAATAAATTTGCGAATTAAAAATCCAAGTAGAAGTCTAGAAATCCACTAGTAATCTTGAATCCAAGCAAATACAAATTTGAACATTAGTAACTCCAACAGAAATGAAAACACAAGGTAAAACATGTCATACACAAGTAGCAAAATCAACTAATCCCTCGACATTTTGTAACATGGTGTTTGAAGCTCAATTGCACAGCTCACTAAACCTCTATGCATTTTTTCTAACTGACTGCGGATTTTTGCCTGCTTCTTCAAATCTGGTGATAAGCGTTGTAAACAAAATATCTTAATTCTCTCTAACAAAGTTGTATTTTTTAACAAAAAGCTTAGTAGTTGCATGTCAGCCACACTTCCATCAAAATTTGAAATGCTAAACGATTTGAGATTAGACTTAAAACAATGAGGAACTCTGCACAATGTCCAGTCTTCCCCATTCAAGCAGGCATCTGGATGGAATCCCTACAATATAACCAACAAACAAGTTCATGAATATGACAAATAATTGATACTAAAGCAATGCCAAGAACTTCATATATCAGGAAACTTACCGCATCAATTTCAAGAACTTTCACATTAGGAGACTTTTCAAGAATGTCCATCAATGATGTATAAGTGAATTCATATATTCCCGGAGGCACACGTATATGAGTCAAATTGTAGAATATAGGAAGGCGTGAGAAAAGATTTTTTGCATGGGAAAGAATCTAGGAAAGAAAATAAAAAGAAATCTGTTATTGTCATACCATAATTACTATTTAAAGAGACATTGTTCATAACTGCTATATAGACATTACAAGTGAATGGAAGAGGATTGGTTACCATAAGAATATCGTTTGAGAGTTCAAGAGACTTGACATGACAAATTCCACTTAAAAGTCTCATTACCCGAGCAAAACCTATGTGTTCTGAGACATCAATAGAGGCGACAACTAGGGAGGTCAGGTTAATCGGGACAAATTCTACTTTCCGATAGTTTATGCAACTCAAAGATACAAGATTCATAGCATCAATCATTACTTTACAAACAAGTTATTCATCACCCTTGATATAGTAATCATCATAGTCACCAATGGCTAAGGATGTTAATGCCGAAATTTTTATGCTGATATTCTTGATGTTCCAATCACAATTGGACAAGGTCAATTCTTCGAGCACTGGAAAGCTTGAGAAAAGTTGTTGGGTAGATGTTTCGTCTGAAAAGGTTGCATATAAAAGTGTCAAAGTCTTCAAGCCCGGGAAATGAATGCAGCTAGGGAATTCAAAACCAGATCTAAGCTTCAAATCCAACCTGTTCAATGATTCAGGGGCTGACAAGTTATTGGCTAACATAAAAGAGGATCTTAGATCTAAGGACATATACAACTCTTCAATTTTATGCTTCAGTAAAGCAGATATCCAAGAATTAGCTCGGTCTACGTCAACAGGAATCCCATATGATTCAAAACGAAACCTTTTTATATATTTAGTCTTTTGAGTTAGTTTGTCTACTAGATTGAAAAGGCTATTCACAGTCTCATTCCTGTGGATCCTTGACCATCTAAGATTAAATCCAGATAAGTAGGTCCACAAGAACTTCCACCTTCTTGCTAATATCGAGGTTTGAACAGCATCTTTGGTTGAGAGAAAAGAAAGAATGTGAAGAAGAATGTCATCAGGTAATTTGCTGATGACATCTTTTTTGTCACCCACATCATGGTTGTGAAGTATCTGGCAGGAGAATAAATTGTCCATGCTCTCTTTTGCATAATTTCCACCTTCCTGAGAAAATAAATAGATATATGAAATATGATACATAAATAACATAAATAAAATAAAAAAGCAGCAGCTTGAAGATATAAGCAATTAATTAGAAGCTGAGTAGCCATGATTCCCCTTAATGGACAAACTAAAATTACGGCTTTCGGGATGATTAATTATAAACAGCTTGTGATTCAAACAGATACATTTATAATTTATAAAGAATTGACAATTACATGTACATGAAGCTATTTTATTACAAGCGCACAATCTTCCAAACGTTTAACCATCCATTAAAAATTGTAAATGAGTGTAGAGATCGAATCACACTAATCGGAATCTCTCTTTTTTGTCAAAGCAAGTACCATCACTGACAACTCTACCATAAAAACATCATTGGGTTCATATCATATCCTAAATTCAGTAAATTGTATAGAATGTTGCAGTAGTGGCCTTCGCTATAAAACTTCATCTCCAACAATTTCACTATATCAATTTTTATGATATCACACGTATTTGACTATTTCTGTAAAGAGCAAAGAATGGGGGTACGTACCTGAATGGTGCAATCTGCTGCTGGTAATACCCACATGGAAAAGAAAAATCACGAACTAGCTACAACTTTTCCTTTTTGTCCATATAATAGAATACACAAGACTGAGAAGAAGGACTCGGAGAGGAGGGAGCAGTTTTTGCATTCTTGTGTTCTGTGAGATGTTTTGTACGGGAGGTTAGGTTACCAACCATATCCCCGCATTTTGTGAAACCATTAGATTATATCATAACTTCCCCTTTAATTTTGAATTTTAAATTCAAAATAAAATAAACCAATGAAGAAAAATAATCCAATTAAATACAATAAAATAGAATTGGGCTCTCTGTTGGGCATATATATGGACTTTAGGTACCCAATCCATCATGGCTGAACCCGATTTTCGAACAATTTTAAACCTGTTAATCCATGATGAGGTGCAGGCATCTTATACATTCTGAAGACGGTTGGGCTAGGATTTATTTTTCTTTTCTTATCAAGGTTCCCAACTCCTTTCACTGAAAAGATATAAAAGATATATTTTCTATTTTTTTGGGCTGAACTATATTTTCTAGTTTTTGAAAATATCTAAAATAAAAAATATAATTTATTTTGAATATTTATATTACAAAATCACATCTCGTGCTACAAATAAATAATGCCTCTGTGATTTGTTTATCAATTTAGAAAAGTGATCATAAACCCACAACTTTAAGAGCAAATAAATTTAAAAAGTTATTATTGATAATCTAATATAATATATATTTCTGTAGGAAACTGATTTTCCACAACGACTTAATTATAAACTGTACTTGGCTAAATGTTGATGGCTTTACAAATAGCATCTTCTTGAAGTGAACGATGCGACACCTAATAGCATTTATATATATATACTATATAATCTTCTACACAAGGATATCCTCATACTGCATTCAATTTCTATTCAATTTTTCAGCAGATTACCGGTCGGTTGATCATTTCAATTCTTTAATGATGCTTCTTAATTGAAAGACCTAATTATCACTAGTACTTGCTATGAAATTTCAAGTTGGCTCCTAATCTTTAGAACTTAAATCCTTATCATTAGTAAACACAGTGCTGACCCCTTATTAGGGCTGTGCAATGGGCCCGTCGGCCCGGTGTGGCCCGGTCATTTCAGGCCGGGTCGGGCCGGGCCAAAAAGAGAAATTTGCAAACTGAAGGAGGACCGGGCCACCAAGAGGGCCGGGTCGGGCCGGGCCGCGGGCAAGCGACATGCCCGTCCCGGCCCAGCCCGGCCCGGTATATATATATATTTCAATTTTCTCATATTTTTTTATTTGTTAAAAATATTGAATAATTTTATATAATTGTTTTTCCTTCTTATACCTGATGTAATAAATTAATTTTATAATTATAATAAATATATTTTATTATTCCAATTTTTAATTTTATTTCAAATTTTAAATCTATTTCATAACTTAATATTATATAAAATAAATAATGTATAATTGTTGAGTATTTATAATTTTGATAAATATTACTTTTTAACCTAATATTATTTTCTATAAGAATATATTTTAAATGAAACTAGTTATACTTTTATTAAAAAATTAAATTAATTAATTAAATTTTTTTTTAGACCGGGCCAAAAATCGGCCCGGTATTGACCCGGTCCCGGCCCGGTGAAGGACCAGGCCATACCGGGCCGGGCCGGGCCACGGGCCGATTTTCTCGGCCCTGGGGGTGTTTCAGGCCGGACACCGGGCTGAGGTGATGCCCGGCCCGTCCCGGCCCATGAACACCCCTACCCCTTATACAGAAGGCATAGATAACATCACATGGGCTCCAATTTTTAGTAAGCAGTCCATGAAATAATAGGTTACCCCCTCATCGATCGTTCAACTCATTAGATTGTGAAGGTATTTTTACAGGTATGTTATGGATTTTTATAGTGTTGTTTTCTTAATAAGAACCTGATGATAGTTATATATAATGAACAGAAGAAATTCATATATGAGGATTGGAAAGAAAAGTTACATTCTAGTTGATAAATAAAGAATCAACAACAGTAAATTAAATATTCAAATTTGTTATAATTATAAAAGAAAATTTGATTTTTAAGTTGCTTTGACTGAACAAGATATATAGAAAGAAGTAATAGATAGATGACCGGACGAAAAAATTAGAACTCATCTACCGAATATGCTAGTTAACGATTTCAGCACGAGGAGGATTGGAAAGAAAAAGTACATTCTAATTGAGAGTTAAAGAATCAACTACGGATTAAAGGAATGGTTTAATTGGAATGTACTAGGGAACCATGGAAGGGGCCACGAAAGGTGGGAGAATTTTTTAGTGTTATTTGTTGGCTTCTTTAGAAAGGACGAAATGAGAGAATATTTGAGAATAAAGATCCTAAGGCTCAAAGCACATTGGCCAGGCGAGTGGTATTATTAACTATATGAGAAGGGCTGCTAACAAGCTTTATGTTGAGAATATGCAAGGACGAGTGGATGTAAATGAGGAAGAAAGAATTCAAATCACTGGCTATGAAGTTGAGATCTTGGTAGATGGGGCATGGTCTAGGAGTTTTGGGAAAGTGGCCTATGGAGGTATTATGCTAGATAATCGGGGGAGATGTATATAGAAGCATTTATGCTTCGGCTTGAGAGTGGCGATTGCTTGACAGCTAAACTTTGGGCATATTACATGGGTTTAAAGTGGGCATGGACAGAGAGGTTGGCAACGCATTTTGCTCAAGAGTGATTCTACAAATGCTCTTGAGCTTATCTTGGGAAAAAGTAATATGCTACATGAAAAAAATAATCTAGTTGACAAGATTAAGGCTTGTATGCAGAAGGACTGTCATATTCAGCTGTTACATGTTAGTAGGGATTGTAATCGTGAAGCAAACTTATTGGCTAAGCATGCTCTTGATCTTCCTATGGGGCTGCAATTAATTCCTGGAGATATTATTGACAGCTTTTTATGGCTAATTTAGTTTCTTAGTATAGTAGGTGTTTTTTGCTTTTTCTCTATCAAAAAAGAAAAAAAAATCAACCACAGTAAAATATTCAAATTTGTTATAACTATAGACAAAAATTCGATTTTTAATTAAGTTGCTTAATTTGACTGAAAAAGATATATAGAAAGAAGAAGGTTAATAGATAGATGACAGGATGAAAAAATTAGAACTCACCTACTGAACGTGTTAATGATTTCAGCAGGACAGTTTATGGGTAATAAGTTGACGTCCTATGGTCATTCCACCTTTAACTCAAAATAATAAGAAACTGAATGTATCCAATTTGAAGTTTTGAAGGGCATTTCTTATTTTGTAAAAACAGAAAGGTAGGGATGAATTAATTTAGTCTGCATTTTTATCAAAGACTGATATCGTATCACAAAAACGATGGTGTACGACTCGCATTACGCACCATTGGATGTACGAATTTGCAAAGGGCAGATTTTCTATATGATGATTAATTGATGATGAGCTCAGCAATGTCATAACTGAAGGATGTGTGATTTTTTATATTAAGTATACTTTTTGGTTCATGTATTTTTTCTAACTTATGTACAAAATACAAGATTTATCTCAACTTATTTTTAACATTTTTATATACATGATATTTTATTTTAAATTCCCTTTTCTGTTCATTTTTTCCATAATACCAAATACCAATCTAGTTCATTTTATTATTGTTGAATTAATCAGAATTTTTTCAATCTAAGAACAAAAAGTTAAAATTTTCAACTCTTACTGTGTCTAAGGTATATAGAAGGTTCTTCTACGAATATTATATAAAAATAATTCTTTGAAAATGTTCATTTTTTTTATAGTACCACAGTTACAGTTTTTATTTTGGTATTATTTTCATAAAATTATATATATAATACCATTCGAATTGAATATATTGTCCAAAAAATAAGAGATTTGAATAAATATTTAGATATTAATTTCAAATATTAGAGATGACAAAAACCACGAAGCTTAACAAAAACCTGATGGGACAGAAATCAACAATTTAACCAAACAAAACACCAACAAAGGGAAAGACAATCGAGTGCTAGCTGCATGCATTTTCTATCCTGGCCGAAAACAGACCGTTTGGAATTATTATTTATAAACTTAAAAACAGAAATCAACGAAAATCCAATATTTTGACAGTGGAAGAATGGAAACAACATTAATTCAAAAGTAACTAACATTTATCGAAGAACCGACAGTTTGTAGACCTGAATTTTGAACATATATGCGAATGACAGTAGGCAAAACAAGATGAGAAAGATGAAGATATACAGACATTCAGCATTGACAGAACAAATTAATAATGTGTTCAGTAGTAATATTAATTAGAGTCACTAGCATCGATCTCAACATTGTAATATATGAAAATCAAACTTGGAGGTTATGATCTTCAAGGAGGGGATCATCCCAATGTTCATGCGATGTAATCCAGCCGTCCGTGTTTTCATTAATCATTTGCTTCACTTTCACTATGGCAAGTCCAAGTCTTTCCTGGCGGTCTCGATAGGCCCAAATCTGTATGGTGTTACCTTCCTTCAGGTTATCCTCAGACACAATTGTGTTCCAACCCCTTATCAGCACCAAGATCTAGCTCATCTTTTCTGGTTCCATATCTTTATGAAAATTTCGCAGTTTTAACGATAGTGGTGACGCAGCAATTGACAGATCATTAGCCCCGCCATCACCATTTGGTTCTAGTTTGTGCAACATTGAAACCTCAATTTCTTCTTTTCTGAGTCTTTTTACTTCATGAGTGAAAACAAGTAAATGAAAGAGAGAAAAAGAATAAGAAAATTGCCGTATGTATTAATCTGAAGAACTTACAATATATAGACATAAGAAATAGCACGTCTAATAAATACAAAACGCGTCTAACCAATACAGAATATTTCCTAATGGATACAAAGATATACAAATCAATCAAAGATATATACAAATCTAACACAATAAATGAGATTTTGTTAACATCCCCTCTCAAACTTAAGATGGCTTAACAGAAAGGAACTTAAGTTTGTCTATTAGAAACTGAAAGCGATCGGGATTAAAAGACTTGGTGAACAAGTCAGCCGGTTGGTGCTTGGTTCAAATAGGAAACAATAGACACGGGTATGAGCTTATAGTTTAGTAGTCTCATGAGAAGGAAGAAGAACAAAACAGACACAAGCAAAAACTTTGAGAAGACTGTAATTAGAAGGGATGCCATGAAGACGTTCAAAAGGAGAAATGTTACCCAGAATAGGAGTAAGGACTCTATTGCTACAATATACAACAATCGAAGCTGCTTCTCCCCATAAACGTTTAGGACAGGAAGATGAAATAAGCAAGGCTCTGATAGTATTTAAAATGTGACGGTGTTTTCATTCAGCCCGACCATTTTACTGAGAGGTATAGGGACATGAGTACTGACAAATGGTGCCCTGAGTGTCAAAAAAACTTATTAATTTAGAATCATGATATTCCAAAGCATTATCACGATGAAAACCTTTGATAACTTTTGAGAATTGTGTATGAATCATAGTGGCAAATTTAATATAAATAGTAGGAAGCTCAGATCAATTTTTCATCATATAAAGCCAAGTAAAACGCCAGAAATCATCAACAAAAATCACAAAATATCGTGATCCTCCCATAAAAGGAGTAGGTGTTAGGCCCCAAATGTCAGAATGAACTAAATCAAAAGTTGAACTTGCAACGGAGTCATTTTTATTAAATGATAAAGCAGACTATTTAGCAGTTTGACAAGAGATACAATTCAAAGACTGAACATCAACATGACCTAAAAGACCACTAGAAAGTAAAGGACGTAAAGCAGTTAAGGAATAATGAGCAAGACGACGATGCCATAATTCGAAAGGTGAGGTTGTTAAAGCAGCACACAATCTAGAAGAAGTGACTTCAGGAAGATGTATTGAGTTGAGCTCAAACATACGCCTAGTCCCGACAATCTATCTTGTCTGAGAATCAAACACAGTACAACCACATTTGTTAAATAATATGTCATAGCCCATATCAACAAGTTGTCCAATAAAAATAAGATTAAAGTTAATGGCAGGGACAAAGTAAGTGTCATTAAGGGATAAAGAGGACAAGGAAACAGTACCAATATCACTAACTGGCATTAGAGAGTTATCATCGGTGTGTATAGATTAAGCAGTGGCATTTGGTGATAGAGAAGAGAAATGATTTTTCTGACCAGTCATATGATTGCAACAAGTAGAATCAAAGAACCAAGAAGATGTATCTGAGGGAGTAGCTAAAGCGGTAGGTGGGCTGGCGGTATCAGAGAGAAGTTTGCGAAGGAAGGCCTCAATGTTAATAGTAGAGGATCCCGGATCAGATGCAACAGTAGATGTATCATTGGTAGTAGATAAAGCAAGCCTAGAGAAAGAAGAACCAGATCTAGTTGATTTTCCTTGGTCAGATCTAGAAGAATGAGTAGGACACTAATCAATAAGATGCCCAGTCTTCTTGCAGTATCTGCGGAACAAAGTTGGATAATGTGCAGCAATATGACCCTTCTTTTGGCGGGTTCGACACTCAATAAAGGGGCATTGATCGAAGGCGTGAGTGAATTAAGGGCAGCGACGACAAGCCTTGGAATTCCTTCTAGACACAACAAAAGCCATCTCAGGGATCTACTGAAGCAGGCCCAAATGGTTTCCTCAGATCGGAGACGAGGAAGAGCATCTTCTAAAGTAGGCAGTGGGCTTTGGTGTAGCAACAAAGCCTGAATAGGCTCAAAGTCATCCGTAAGAGCCATCAAGAACTGAATGAGGTGAAGTTGATCTCTGTACTTAAAGAAAGCTTGAGCATCTTCCTCACACTTGAATGTAGGTTCGGAGTAGGCCAATTGATCCCAGATGGATTCAATTTTGGTAAGAAATTTAAACAGTGGTTGACCTTTCTCCCGTTTAAGAACACTAAGATTCTTCTGCAATTGAAATTGATTAGACAGATCAAAAGAGGTGTAGCGACTAGCCAAGTTGGTAGTGTTAAAATGCCTAAATTGTTGGTGAATACTGGGAGTAGAAGTATTCCGAAACTAAGTAATAATCTGATTATTTTGCTATCCCATTCATCCAGGTGCTCAATATATTTCAAATCAGATTCAGCAGCCTCACGAGTAGGAAAAGTAATGTCATCGGTAACATATCGCCAGAGCTTTCTACCCTTCAAAAAATCACGCATACTTTCCAACCATAAGCGATAGTTGGAGCCATTGAGGATAACATAGATAGGCTAAGCAATATCAGACTTTTCAATAATAAATAGTAATTTCTGGAAAATTTGAAAATGCAAAAAAAGTACCCAACTAACCAATGGACCCTAGGAACAAGGAGAGCACAGAGAGAGGAGCGTGGCGAGCAAAACAGAGACCAGAACAGAGCTGTCACGTGCTGTCAAAAGATGCTGGTGCAGAAAAATATGCATGGTGCATGGGAGCGCGTGTGTGATCGAAAAGATGCCAAAGTTGGTGATCTGGTTGAATGGAGGACGGCGAGCACGGAGAGGCGGCGCGTGTCTGAAATGGAAGATGACAGTGGCGTAGATCAAAAGCCCGTGAATGGTAACGGTGATGAATAGTGACGATGAAGAAATTTGTGTTATTTTTTTTCTGTTTTTGCTGGAAAATTTTTTTTTCTAGCTCTGATACCATGAAAACAAGTAAATAAAAGAGAGAAAAAGAATAAGAAAATTGTTATATGTATTAATCTAAAGAACTTACAATATATAGACAAAAGAAATAGTGCGTCGAATAAATACAAAACGTGTCTACTCAATACAAAATATTTCTTAATGAATACAAAGATATACAAACCAATCAAAGATATATACAAATCTAGCACAATAAATGAGATTTTGTTAACAATGAGATTCCAAGAAACCAAGCCCTTCGACTTGGGCACCGGGCATGCTGAGCTTACTATTTCCGGTATCCACATCAATGCCATAAAGCTTCTTTTGTATTACAAGAACCGCTCTGCTTCCGTCACCACTTCTTGCAGCCATTTCACGTACAACGTCCTCCAGCAGCTTAGGTGTCAGTAGAGAACTTGAATTTGCACCCTTTTGTTTTTTTATTCTTTTCCCTTCCAGCATATTTACCCAATCAACATCTGATAAGTTCGTCAACTTTCTCTTATCGGTACTAGAACCCTCCATCTCTTGGAGAATTAGAAGGGAGAGAGTTGGGGGGATGAATGTGGTGAGGGGGAGGAGAGGGAGGGAGGGAGAGAGAGAGAGAGATAGTTACACCAAGATTGCAAGACTGGCCAGAAAAATAAAACTAAACAACTTTGTATGCACATGCACTTATAATCTGTGTGTTACTCTCTTAACTAAATGAAATAATCACAATAACTAACATTTAAAACTACTGTTTTTCAATTCTTTAAAATTAACGATAACCCAAGACTGGCCAGAAAAATGAAACTAAACAATTCTGTATTCACACTTAAATTCTGTTAAACATTTAAAACTACTGATTATTAATTATTAAATTAAGGATAACTCAAGACTTAAAGTATCTTGGAGTCTTATAACAGTAAATAGAGATCCACCCGGAAAAATATATATATATATATATATATGGAGGCTACTCACTCACTTGGTTGATGAGAATATAGGCTCAATTATTATTATGAATAAGATAATTTTCATAATTTTTTATACCTCTACAATTTTTTTTAGTCTAAAAAAATCTAAGCGATCCAATATTCTATATTGAAAATTGATTTTGTCCAGTTGGACCAAAAACTATATACACTATTTCATAAATTCATATGAAAAAAAGTGTATGTTTTCTTCTGTGAGAATAGGGTGTGCATGATCACCTGATTTAGAACTAAGATGGTATATCAATAAAGTCGATAAATAGAGCATATTACATTAAAATACTTTCTAGGACGTTTCCTATATGGCCTTATTATAAATAGAAAATGTGAGATTTAGAGAATCAATACAAAAAATAATAAGCAACAAAATGTCAAGATTATAATATTATGCTTGATAGAAAGAACATAGGTTTCTAGAAAGGAGAAATTTGAGAGAGAAAATCCATTTCAATGTATTTGATAGCCAATTATAACTCTTTGATAATTTCTACTTCTTGAAGGAATTAATTTTTTACTATCGACTTGAAGATGCTCTTGGTACTAAGTAAATATGAGAGAGAGAGAATACTTTTGGGTCAAAAATATCTTTGATAAAATGGAAGAAATGAGAGTTTTTTTGTTTTTTATATTGGAAGTTTGTATATATGAAGCAATCAATAATGGAAAAGAAGGAATCATAGTAGTTTCATGCTGTAAAATTCCTTTTCATAGCTCAAAAGAAGAAACTCCACTTTCTTTGTTTGACAAAAACATTAATTTCTTGAAAGTCTATACAATATCTACCAAATACATCAAGCTACATATTTTTCTCTCATTTACCCTTTTTAAAACACGTCATGCAAATCAAACATGACTTCATTTCTCATTTGTTTGCGGGTACTCCATGGAAAAAGAATGGAATCCCGTATGGATTCCATCAAGTCTGATGGTTTAATTGCCCTCTTACCTATTCCCATGAAACCCTTATTGCCACACATGCAAGCCTCTTCATTCCTTCCAATAAATGACTGAATCCTGATTACAACACCTTTTTACTCAAAAACCCATTACCTCTCACTTAACCCCTTTCCTACCACCTTCATGCATGTTTAGGTACCACTTGGTGAGGCCCAACCTAGGTTTGGAGCCCTAAAAAAGGATTATGGCCTTTTTCCAGTATGTTTGGATACTTTAAAAAATTACTACCAAAAAATAGCTTCTGACCCGAAAATCACTTCAACCATAAAGCTGTTTTGGATAGCTTTTACAGTTGTAGAAGTGATTTTTTGTGGTCGTTAGAGCATTAATTGCCAAAATTGAAAACCTTTAACAACATCCAAGCATTTACCTGTTTGAGCTTCCTCTAAGTGTAGAAATTGAAACCTCCAATTCAAGCCTTCCTTCCTTATTCTAGTTCCATCACCTCCGCGACCTACATCTCAACCTCTAAGCTCGGTGACCTCTATTACAGATCCAATGGATGATGACCTCTACAACACAGATCCTTCAAACGAAGACCACCTTCATAGATCAAGCTCCTTGAAATAGTGGGCAACGTGGCATCCTTTCTTCACATATCCCTTGCAAGATCAAGCTTCAGCCTCTGCCATACTAATTGGTCTTTGAATTGTATATTTATTTAATCAAATATATAAAAACAAGAGTATTGATCATGATTCCCATAACATACTAAACAAACGCATGTATTATCCACTCAATTCCATCCCATTACTATCTTTTCTGGTAACTAAATGGTAGCGAATAGGAAAAAAGTACGGATTCAAAAACAAATCAATGCTATGATTCACCAAAAAAAATCAATGTTCTATTTTTTCATATCAACATTTATAATAAAAGCTTATACACAAATCAATAAGGTCCCAGTACAGTTAGTAAATAGTTGGATCCCTTAAGTATGATATTTGTTGAGGATACTCTTGATGCTAAAAAAATGTGTTACATGAAGAATTTTTTTTTAGAAATTTAATCATATGATATTAAAATAAAATTAATTAGATTTATATGTACTTTATCATATCTTATTGACTATTTTAGAAAAAAATATATTTATTGAAACATTTATCCATATAACATTGAATTGTAAAATTTTTATAGAATAACAAAAATATAATTATCAATCAATGCAATGTTTAGTTCAATGAAAGGAAGGAATGGAACGTGAGAGATTTTAATGATAGGAGGGAAGAGGAGAGAAAATAATAATATATAGAAAATTATATCATTAATTATTTTAAATTATTTTATGTTTTTTAATTACAATTTGTCTTTATTTTATTTTAGAAAAATCAACGTTTTTCATTTTACTTAATAAAAAAACTCATATATATTACTTTCACTTCATAAAACCTTATATATTATTCATTATAATTCTTTAATAATGTATTTTCTAAAAAAATAATTAGATTCATTTTGTTTAATCTCATTATATATTTTTTTATCTCAGAATTAATTTTATATAATCTAAAAAATAATATTAAATAATGCATTCTTAAAAAATAAATTTTTTATTATGCCTAGATAGAGACTTGTTTTAGTTAAGGGCAATGTTGGAATAATAAAAAAAGAGTGATGCTAATTTAGTCATCATAATTTTTTGTTATCCACTTTCCCTCCAAATTCTCCTACTTTTGGATAATCTCTTCCTTTATAAATCCCTCATGTCCAAATAATAATTAAAGGTATATATTTTTCATAAATGATAAAAAATTGATAACAAAAAGATAAAAACCATGCACTTTATCGTTGTAAAAACTATATGCTTTTCTTATTACATCATTTTTTCTTAAAAAATAAAAAGGAAGACACTTGGAAATCGGTTGAAATTCTTACAGCCTGTTTGGTTCAATTAAAAGGAAATTAAATGATGTAATAGAAAGGAATATAAATAAAATACATATGAGTTTATTTGATATGATATAAAAGAAAGAGAGAATGATATTTAATTTTGATGAAAGAAAAATAAAAATAAATGTGAAATGCCCCTTTTGCCCCTATCCATAAAACTATTCCCCTTTCCCACCATTCTTCTTCCTCAGCAGTGACACCACCACCGTGTTCTTCCCTCATCGGCCACCACTTCCCTTTCAACACCAATCAAGAAAACACCAGGCAAAGGAAAAAAACACAGATCGAAGGAACTTAGGAACGACACAATCTAGGACCTTATTGAGTAAGAAAATGAACCAGATGAACCTCGTTGAGTAAGCAAACTAGGACATTACAGGCAATGCCGTCCATGATGCCTTTGGGTCGATGCCTTTACAATACTATCCCTATGACTTATGCTTGTGCAAATTTGGTATGGAGTAAGCAATCTAGGACATCGCAAGCAACGTCATCCACAATGCCTTTGGGTTAATGCCTTTCCGACATCGTTCACACAATCTATGCTTGTACAAATCTAGTATGGAGGTGGGAGACTGATTCATGAAGATCCAGATCCATGGTGATGATGGAGGAAGAAGGTGGAAGGAAAGGTGGGGTTTGCTGAAGGTGAAGGTTGTAGATTTGGTATGGAAGTAGGAGACCGGAGGTGATAGTGATAGTCGCTGGTAGAGCTATCAAAACAGGTCAAATCCGATGGGTTGGCCCCGAAAAGCCTGAAGAAATGAGCGGGTTGAATCTCAATTTTTAACGTAAAAATACAATTCGGGCTTTTTGAATCCAGTCCGTTTAGACCCAACTCATGGCGGGTCGGCCCATGTTTTTTTTAAATATTAAAAAATACATATTATTTTATTAGTTAGTGATATATAAATTGTAAAATTTAAATATCATGTTAGGTTTTGATCAATTATGATGATAATTAGTTGTATTAATTTAAATAATTACATAAAAAAATTTAAAAAGAAATGAAAAATACTTTTAAAAAAAGCCCATGGACAGCCCGTGGGCCCGATCTCATGGCTTTGGCTTGCATTTTCAAGCCCGTATATTAAATTGAGCTTTTAGGCTAGGCCTGATTTGGGTCCGACCTGAGGTGGGTTAGCCCAATTTGACACCTCTAGTTGTTGGAGAGAAGGTTGAAGGAGGATGAGAAAGGGTTGTCAGAGATAAGGTCGACATGTAGAGGTGGATAAGAGAAGTGTCCAACAAACTGGTTGTAATTTTGTTTCTTTATACGAGCATTATAGTCTTTTTATTTCATTTATAGGCAAGTAACCCGAATTACATGGATTTTTGGATGTGAAGCAATTTACATGTTAGCATGTAATTAGCTTCACGTATGTAATCCGAATTAATTACATATGTTTTGGCGAACCAAATGCAACAATCATTATGATGTAAAACCATTTATATTCCTTCATATGCCCCGTAAATGAACCAAACGGGTTGTTAGGGTACATTTGGTTCCAAGGATACTATTGAAAAGCTATTGAATCCTATAGAGAATTCATCAATCAAGCCGTTTGGTTGCAAGTTTTGTGTTTTCTAGGTAATCCTCATTACTGGATATCTAGGCGTCCTCATTCCTTCACAAAACTCATGAAGTGACGACCCATGAATCTTATTACTAGAACTACTCATTGAACCCACACATCTCCATCATCTTCATCTATAAGTCCATCTCTTATCCACCTCCACCACTTCATCTGACACCAATACCTAGCAGTCAACGGCAATGTCATAGGTGGAAATCACCATCGTGCAAATTTGTTGCTACCACCACTTCATTGAATAAGGTCTCTTCCTTTTTGAATAACATCCTTCCCGTATTGTAGAAAATGCATTTGTCTTTGCTTTATCTGAATAATCATCATCTCCATTTGAATTTTGTTTTGTAGGCTTTTGGAACTTGTTTTATACATGCATTACTCAAATAATTCCTCTCTCTATTTGAATAGAACATTCACATTTTTAGGTGCATTTTGTTTCTCCACATATCTTAATCATTCGAGGTTGAGAAGTAATACTTGTTTACTATTTCAATGAGATAATAACCCATAGTAATTCATTTTCCAACTTATGCAAAGTTATTTTTAGCATCTAATGGAATTCAAATGTAATTGAGTGATTAAGCTCTTTTCATTTGAGGTTTTCCAAAAGTTCAAACTTACTTCTCTTGCATGAATTTCCAATTTTCCTGCATAATGGCTAGGCGATAGCATATTAATTGAAGTTGGAAACTTGTAAGTGTGTTGCAAGCATACAATAAACACTTTTCCTGCATAATGCCTCGCATTTATAGTAGCGTTAAAGTCGAGGAGATTTAATAAATTAACAGTGACAAATGATTCGTCTCTTAAACATACAATAAATAGCAAATGGACAATAAATTAATAGTCGCAAACGATTTGTTTTTATATTCCCTTCAATTTTTAACGTAAATTATTTTTAACTACTCATAAAAATAAAAAAATATTAGTTGTATTAATAAAATTGTCTAACATTTATTTTAATTTTCATTCTTACTCCTAATTAATACCATATATTTGAACTTTCTAAAGTGATTAATGTTTCATAAAATAATTTTCAAGAATGATATTTTTGAAATAAAAAAATTAATATTTCACAAACTTTTGTAAAATGATTTATATTTGGGGCCATGAAATCCCTCTAAAATGTAACTTATATAAAGGATCAGAAGAAGAAGTATACTAGATTAATTATTATTTTTTAACTAATGAGATTGACTATATAGATAATAGAACATCATCAAGCTCTATATCATTTAAATATTTTTTATATTCATAGAATTAAATCTGACAAATTTTTTATGAGAAAAAAATTTGGATGACAATTAATAAAGAATTAAATTGATGATGAAAACTATTTTATTTGAATTTCAAATTAAACATTATCTATAATTCTATATGATATAGACATTAAATAAAAATATTTTAATTAATAAATACATTTTGAATGATCATCTGATTTTTTTCGGGTCAGCTAGATATTTTTATAGAAAAATAAATCTAATGGATTAGGATGACGATTAATGAGTTCATATGTAATATATATTACCTTTGCACTGTTGGAAAAAATAAAAAAACTATAAGCCCTACATAATTGGTTTTCTTTTAAAAATATTTTCACTAAAAATAAGAAAAATCTCATTATACTTTATACATATGTATAAGGATTTTTTTGGTCAAAATATGTATGAAGATATTCAAATTTAAAAAATACTTTAAAAAATCCTCTAAACATGACACGTATCTAAATAAATCAAATGAATAATAAATTAATAATAAATGATTTTATTTGTATATATTATATTAATTATTATTTTTTAATGGTAACAACAAAGATAAACTTTTTTATTACTTATAATTTCATTCTTTTTTGACCAGATTTATAATTTCATTCTTGAGTAACAAATATTTAATTTTTAATTTAAAATATTTAAGACCATTTTTAAAAATTTAAAATCTAAGGATAACATCGGGTAATTTTTTAGATCAACCCGTTTATTATTATTATTATTATTTACTAAAAACCGTAATCTACCGTTCCACTTATTGGGGTGTTGCTGCATTGGTAAAAAAAAAAAGAAAAAAATCCACCTATTTGGTTTCCTAATTCTGATTTGGAAGAGTTCTTTTCTTCATTTCGCTTAGTTTTCCCTTTGGAGTTCGGACTTCACTATTCCAGAAAGACTAGAACCAAAACCTTCACCTTCTCTGCTTTAGTTCTACTCCAATGGACCACTCAGATACTCTCTTGTACAACTCCATCTAGGGGTGAGTAATTGATTTTTTAGGTTTGGTTCGGTCCAAAACCGAAAAAATTGAACACCAAATTAATATGAAATTTGCAACCGAACCTAATCGAATATTCTGAAAAAACCAAACCGAACTGAATCAAAATATTTTGGTTCAGCTTGTTCGGCAAGTGACTTCAATTGGCCAAGAATATCAAGATTGAAGTTGCTGAGTTGTCGTGCACCCGTGCCAAGATTCCAAGACCGAGATGCAGAGAAGTGTGAGATTGGATTTGGAGCTGCCATGCCAACTGTCAAGATCGCAATGTAGAGGAGTGAAAGAGGAAAGATCGAATTTGGACTGGAAACGAACGGAGGAAGGGAACGAGACGGAAATGGAATACAGACTGTGAGCAAGATGGTGGGGGAGCAACGAGACAGGAGATGGAGTCAAGCTCGACCAACGAGACTAGAAACACAATGCCATACCCACACACAATTTAGGGTTTCAGACTGAGTAAGGATGACTTAGGGGCCAAGGCTCGAGTAGGTAGAAAGGGGTAGGGCTGTGAGGGACTCAGGGTGAGGAGTGAGGACTGAATCTGGCACAGCAACTCATGGTAAGGGACTAAGGCGAGGGTGAGGAGTGATCAAGTGAGGACTTTAGAGCTCAGATTCAAAGCACTGAGAGCAGAGGCCAGAGGGACAAAGGGACGACGGTGATGTGATGTGTGACTGCTAAAGCTTGAAGGAGTGGGCTCAGAGTGTGAGTTGAGCTGAAGTAAGGATTGGACTTCAACCTTAGGAGTTAGTCAATTAGGTGTAGGTCCACTGAGCATGTGTTGTAAAACAAAAAAAAAAAAGATATATATATTTTGGTCGGTTCGGTCTATTTGATTTTCCAACATTAAAACCGAACCGAACAAAAAATAACTTAAAAAAAAACCAATTATGCACCGAAAATCGAGAAAACTGAACTGAAAAAACTAAATTACATTAGGTTCGGTCCGAAAATCGGTTTCGGTTCGGATTTGCTCACCCCTAACTCCATCCTCTATACAAATGGTAATAAATTAATAGGGATAATTTTTTTAATATATATTATATTGATTATTATTTTTAATAATAAAAAATATATTTTTATAATTTATAATTTTATCCTTGAGTTATACATATTTAATTTTTAATTTCAAAATTTAATACTATTTTTTAAAATTTAAATCTAAGGATATGGTCGGGTAATTCCCCGTACCAACCCGTTTAATGCATAATCCTTAGACTTTATATTCAAAGAGTTTATAAGAAAATGTTGGGTTGCTAACTCTTAAAATGGTTTTTTTTCTCTCATGATTTTGTCTTGGTTTTTTATTTTGAATCTTATACATGTTGTAAATGTGGGAATATGGTTAAACTATTGTATCGCTAGTGATTTAAAAAAAGAAAAAACTATTGTATCACTGATTTGATTTACTGTCTCTCGAAGAGATGTGTTTATTGAATGAAGTGTTTGACACAGAAAAAGTGGTGGAGAATGTTGCAATATGGTATTGGACTTTTGGTTCCACCTCTTCTCTTCCCCTCACCGTCGCATGTAAGGGCCAATTTTTGCTTATTCTAAAATTATTTTTTAAATTGAAATAATAATTTGATAAGACGTATATTTCGTAGACAAAACATGTTTCCAAACCAAATACTGCAAACTTAAAGATAACTGCAGCTTAAGAAAACTACAAACTTTTTATAATCATTATTTTGTCTCCAAAAAAAAAACATTAGAAGAAGAACGTGTTGATAATACTTTCTCCAATCTCATATATATATATATATATATATAAAGTTACTTCACAAATATTAAGAAAGATAGTTGGAGTTAGGTAAAGATAATTAATTTATTTCATATTTTTAATTTTTTTTTAAATTATTAATACTTAATTAATCTTTCTCTTAATTCATTCCAAATATGTACCTTGTGACTTTTAAGAGTGTTAGTGAGAGAGGATAATTTTAGTAAAAAGAATTAATATAATATTAACTTTTTTTTTTCTTACACATAGAATTATTAAAAAGTAAATTTTTTCTTGTAAATAAAATAGGAGAAAATACTATCAAATAGATGAAGGAGGAGAGGTGGGGAACACTGACACGGTGGACGGCGGGGTGCATTTTTTATTTTGCCAGAAGTCGGACGCATTGAATTTCACGTCTTCCTTAGTCTGAATAGCGTTGCCTTTCTTATTTGGATATATATATAGACCAGCTTTCATATTTGGATATTGATACACGTATTTTTATACTTGTGTCTCTGGAAACAAAATGTGAAGCTTATAATAAATGAAGGCTTCTAAGCAAAGCAACTTTCACTCATCACCAAGAGTCAAGAGAAGTAGTAGATGGATACCTTACTACATTTGCATATTTATTATTTCTGTAAATATAAAGAATATAAATTATCACATTTAAAGAATTTGCAAATATGATTAAGTTAAGTGAAAACAATTCAATATCTTTCATCAAGCGTAGATATCAGATATTTGTGAAAAAAAAATAGCAAATGCATTATTTAGTCATGGTTGATACAAAATATTACACATGCATGATTAATTGAGTAAAAAGTTACTCTTTATGTTCTTTACAAGAGACAATTGATTTAGTTTCTATGTTTTAAAATATAAAGAACATAAAAAGTTTATCTAATATTTAATAATTTTTTAAAAAATATTCATAATTAAGATAACATATTTTTCTAAAAATTAGTAGTATAATTTATTTGTATTAATTACATGATGTAAGAGTTATTAATATTGAATGAGACTATTTTTTTAAACTATTTTATATTTTAGACAAATTTATTATTTTCTTTTTAGTTTTTATCCTTTAAGGAGTAGAGAAGTATTAATTTTAATTTATGATTACACATGTGACTCATGTAATAGTGATTTTGATCCATTTAAATCACATTAAATTCAGTTAAATTGAATTAAACAATTGAGTTCATGTATAAAAAAAAAATTGAATTGAGTTATATATCAATTTGATTATGTTGATCTGACTTAGTGTTTGCAATCACTCAATAAAAAGTAAGGTGTGTAAGTATACTCACACAAAAATTTATTATAACCGGGGAATAAAAAATTGAATTGGGCTGGACGATTCAACTAATCCGACTAGAAATTTGTGTTAAATTCAATTCGATCATAGATAAAAATCAGACAATTTTAAAATTAGTATAAACATGTATAAAACCGGTCGAATCGATTACTAATCGGTACAAAATCAGGTTTGAACCGGTTTAATTTTTATTTTTTAAATATATTTTTTTATTTTTAAGATAAAATAATATTATTTTTAGTACTAAGTGATATTTTTGTATATTTTTTCTATATTATAATATTGTATAAGTATTGATATAATACACAATTATTAAAAATGATAAATTTACTTAACAAATAATATGAAAATAGAATATCAATTAACTATTTTAAATTTAAAATATAATTATAGATGAATATTGACTTATTTATATTTTAATATTAGGTTGTAAAACTTATTAATGATATTTTAAATTTTTTATATGATATATAAAATTAAAAAATTATTAAATTTTCTTTTCATCATAGATTGAATGTTAACTTGATGATCATAGATAAATATCTTTTTATATTTTTTATATGTATTATTTAAAATATATTAATTTATTCATAATCGGTCTAGTCTCGATCCGATAATTGAACTTTAAACTAGTGTCTTAGTCGGCTTGGTTTTTAATACGTTAATTATAATAATAGTCAATAATTAGGAAAAAGACAAGAAATTAAAAATAAAACTCAAGTACATCAATTTTTATCATAAAACATAAGTTTACGGGTGGCGTTACTTTCCTCATAAAAAAAAAGGGTGGTGTTACTTTTTGGCTAAAGAAAGAAGGTATTAGTAATTATAGGATGCATAAAAATTGGGGTGATAGTTAACTTAATATTTGATCTTTATAAAGTTGGATGAGATCAGGTTAATCTGGCATACGAGACCACGGTTGGTATCATGGTTGGCCCAATCCTAAAAAGTATTTAAAAATAAAAAATAAGTTAATTTTATTTATTAATAAAAATATAATTTCATTTATCTAAAATATATTTTCTTAGGAAATAGTATTATAATAAAAAATAACATTTGTTAAAATTATAAATACTTAATAATAATACTTTATTTTTGCCTAATATTAAGAAATCAATTTAAAATTTTAAATAAAATCAAAAGATTAAATTCTTAAAAAATTCACAATAATGATATAACCAATTTATATCATAAGTTGTATCAAGAAATATATCATATAAATTTTTTAAAAAATACATAAAATTATATTATATATATATATATTGGGATAGGGCAAGATTAGGTTTGATCTCAACCCGGTGCCCAATTTAACCCGACCTCAAAGACCAACTCAATATGTCTAGTAGAATCAGGGTTATCGGGCCACCTGCTTGGTTGAACACCCTAATAATTACTTGACTTACTTGACTTTGGGTACATATATAAAATTCTAATAGATCATAACAAGTTTTTAATTGAATTCTATAAATATTTTACAAATAAAAAAATGTGTTGACATTGTTTTATTATTTAAAAATATGCAAATAGAAATATTTTACTATGTAATGGCTCTAGACACCATTTTAAGAAAGACTCTGCCTAATCATATAGGATCAGAGGGATCAAGACCTGAGGAAGGATCAAAATAAAGCAAATTGGAGAATGAAAACAGAGAGCATTAGTACCGTGGTGACGAACAATATAGATCGTGCTTGGGTTGAAACCTGAGGGCATTGGTTCCACGGCACTAGTCGCAGAATTTGGTTATATCAAAAGGCAAAGCCAAACCCAGATGGAAAGAAAAATAAAGGGAGGATTAACTGCTCTGCTAGGGTTTGATATCTGGGAGTAAGAGGGCATGATTTTGAGACTTGGGAAGCTTGATTCTTGTTAGTAAGTTGATCATCAACCCTCTTTTTCATTTTTCCTCAAGAATATTCGGTGATTTTCATGATTTGGGATAGGGTTCTAATTTTGGTAAGATTTCACCGATTAATTTGTGTTTAAATGTGTTTTAGAGATATTGTTGGATGTTTCTATGGATTGGGTGTTGATTTTATAATATTTAAGTGGTATATCTTCCAAACCATAACCCTTAAACCTTGATGTAATTGGAAATCCGAGATGTATGGGGATGATTATGATATGAATGGTTAATTAGAGTTCATTAGTATGTAATTATATTGTTGGAACTCCGAGTTAGGCTTGAAATGCTAGATTGTGGATGTTAGTTGCTATGGGTATTATGTTAATTAAAGATATTATGATGTTATAGTGGTTTATGGGCCAATTAGAAGCATATGGTCTGTAGTTGGTGCTTCAGAGGCTTGCCCAATTCTCCTGTGTGCGTGGTGTCAGTAATCTGAAGTAACCGGGTGTTTATGGTATATGTGTATTATATTGATATATATATGTGTGTGTGTGTATATTCATGATCCTTTTCATACCACAATAATGTTTTGTGCATGTGTTTTCTTTTCATATCGTGGTATGTACATGACTAGTAAATATTTGTAAGCCTTTCTTCTTGATATTCATGTGTGATGGATGAGAATATGGTATATATGCGTATAAGTGTGTTTATATGCATCCCCACATAATTGCATATCGATACAATGATGATAATGACTATGAGGATGATTGATTGCATATGGTATTCGCATGCTAGCATGACATTGATGATAATTTCATGATTATGTAGATGCGTGGCACGACATTTAGCATTATCATCACATTGAGCATAGGGAGATATGATGGATAAGGTGATGATGATAAGATGAAATATGATATGATATGATGATAATATGATTTGATGATATGGAGAAAGATCCCTACAATTAAATACTCTCCCATTGTCTTGGGAGTCAGTGGCAGTGAATTGCACCTTCTCTAAATAGCCACCAATTCTGGGTGATTCAGAGGAAGAAGAGTCACGGTCCAAGTATTAGCATGACCTTTAGCCAGGTGCACTAGTGTGAAGTGAGTTTGGTGATATCCCGAAATCAGTCTTTATTAGTTGTTGGAAGAGAATAACCTATTTGAAATGTCTAGTGATGACGCTAGCTCGTAATTCTAGTCAAGTGTGAGGGAGATCATGCATTTCATAATATTTGGCATTGCACTACATCATTGCATATATGTGTGATATTGACGATATTATATATGTGTGTATTTATCCCGGTTATTGAGACATTATCTCACACCACCTCTCATGCCTAATATTTCAGGTGAAGACCCTGGCATTAGTCCGGAGAAAACCATGGAGTCGTAGACCTCTTCGTATTTGGGAATCTCAAGTATAATTGATAGTTTGTAATTTAGTTTATATAATTATGTGCCAAGTACGTTGTTGTTGTGTGTATTGCCTGTTTCAAGTATTCTTGGGAAGTATTGTTGGTATGTAGTATGATGATGTTGTGTAAGATGATATTGTGTAAGATGATGTTGAGTGATAATAAATGCTATGGTTGTGGCTATATGCCAAGTTAGTGGTTGATGTGCCTGTGACGTTGACGATAGATGAGATAGGTATGGAAACGTGCTAGGTATAATTTATATGTGTGTGATAATAATGTTGACCCCGGTAAGGGTCATTATTATTGGAGCAAGTATCAGTGAGTTGGATTGGCTGTATATGAGAGCCCAAAAGTAGTTGTGGGCTGTGTATGTGTGTTTTGGACATGTGGCCTATTGTGTGTTTTGGGTTTCAAGGGGGTCAATTCTCAGAAGAATGGTTCCTCCAAGATGAAATTTTCTTGAACAAGTTGATTGAACCACATAGGACCTATGTGAATAGCCCTTGAGTGCCAAATTGCATTTGATGGCAAACGGAGAAGGTACGTTGTAAGTTTTAGCCAAAAAGTGGTAAAAACGGTGTTAGGTATTTAGAATCTCCATATAGGGTTGGGTTCGAGTAAAATTGGTGTCAATTGATAGATTGGAACAAACTTGACTTGTAGAAATTAGAATCAAATCATTTAGAAGTCAAAGCACGAAGTTATGTGTGTCAAAAACTCGCCCAAAAATCAACAAATTGTTGATATGGGTGCCATGGCTCCAATCGCCTCTATCCTAAAAATATTCCAACCCGAGAACACTTAGGTCGTGGCGATATTATAGAGGTTTTGGGGCTGTGACTTGATTTATTTACTTTGGTTTTGTTTAGCCAATATTTTAGAGTTTAAGTAATTGGGGGATGTTGTTTCGGTAGGATGTTATATTTAAAAATTCATTTAAATATTTGAATTGATAACAAAAAATATTATTCCAATTTAAAATTGCATATAATCTATGTAATGTAGGTGTTAAATAAGTTTTAATTTTAGTTTCATATTCATCTATTTATATGTGATATATATTTCTTGAAAAAAAAGTCTCATAGATTTGGATGACAACTAATAAAGGATTACATTGATAACAAAAACTATTTTACAGAAAATTTAAATTAAACATTATATAAAAACTGAATAAAAATATTTTAATTAATAAATAGGTCTGAATGATCATCTGATGTTTTTGGTCAGCCACATATTTCCATAAAAAAAATCTAATAGGTTTGGATGACGATTAATCAGTTGATGTAATATATTACCTTTGCACTGTTGCCAAAAGTAAAAAAAAATATTACCCTTAAACAAATGATTTTCTTTTAAAAATATGTTCATTAAAAATTAAAAAATCCCATTATTCATTTGTATAAGAATTTTTTTATCAAAATATGCATAAGAATGTTCAAATTTTAAAAAATACTCATTCTAATTCATATTATAAGATATTTTATATGATAAATTTTTTACTTAAAATATAGAATATTAAATATTTTTCTTCTTATTTTATCTCTATCTTTAATATTTTTATACTCATTATTTATAATCCTATAATGATAATAAAATATTATATGTAATAAGAATAAAATAAAAAATATTAATATTTTTTATATTAATTTTAGATAAAAAAATAATTTTTTTAATATACATATAATTAATATAAAATATCTTATAATATGAATCAGAAAAAAAATTTAAAAAAATAATTCTTTTAAACGAGACGCCCATCTAAATAAATAACAGATGGGTAATAGATGAACAGGGATAAATGTTTTGATTTATATATATTATATTGATTATTATTTTTAATAATAATTTATAATTTTATTCTTGAGTTATACATATTTAAATTTTGGAATCTAAGGATACGATCGGGTTTCCCAATGTTGATAATCGTAATCCACCTATTGGGTTTCCTAATTCCGATTCGAAAGTGTTCTCGTTTCCCTTAGCTTTCCCTTTGGAATAAGGACTTCACTATTCTTAAACCAAATCCTTCACCTTCCCCTGCTTCAATTCTACTCCAACTCAAGTACTCTTTCTTGTACAACTCCGTCCTCTGTATAAATCTTTTACTCGTCGATCCAACCCCCAAAAGTTCTCCATTGAAGGCTAAGCGTCTTCGACAATCTCAGATTCTTCACCATGATGCTCAGAATTCGAAGTCGCGATGGCCTGGAGCGAGTTTCCCTGGATAATCCACATATCACAGTGGCCCAACTCCGATCTTTAATTCAATCCCAGCTTCAAATTCCTATACAGAATCAAACTCTCTCTACCAACCAAAACCTCCTGCTTGCTAAGACTCATGAAGATCTTCTCCGATTTACTGATATGTCTAACCCCGATGCTCCTCTTTCTGCTCTCAATCTCTCTCACGGGTCTATCGTTTTTCTGGCTTATGAGGGAGAACGTAGGGTTGCTGGGCCAGTGTTCAGCCCTGCCGGCTCCTTCGGCCGCAAGATGACGATGGATGATCTAATCGCCAAACAAATGCGAGTCAGCCGACAGGAAAATCCGCATTGCGAGTTGGTTTCCTTCGATCGGGATTGTGCTAACGCGTTTCAGCATTATGTGAATGAGACCCTGGCTTTTGCAGTGAAAAGAGGTGGATTCATGTACGGGACCGTCTCAGAGGAGGGCAAGGTTGAGGTGAATTTCATATACGAGCCACCCCAGCAAGGTTCGGAGGATAATTTATTGTTTTTCAGAGACCCCGATGAAGAAAACCTAGTGGAAGCTATTGCGGTAGGGTTGGGGATGAGGAAAGTTGGCTTTATATTTACGCAGACCATCAGTCAGGATAAAAAGGATTATACTTTGTCGAATAGGGAGGTTCTTCAGGCAGCAGAATTACACGCAGAGAGTGGGTTGAAGGAGTGGGTGACGGCTGTAGTGAAGCTGGAGGTGAATGAGGATGCCGGTGCGGATGTTCACTTCGAAGCCTTTCAGATGAGTGATACGTGTATTAAATTGTTCAAAGAAGGGTGGTTTGAAACAGAAATTGGTAAAGATGATGATCCTAAGTTGTCGAAGATGAAGAAAGATGTAGTTGTTGGAGTTAAAGATACTAGAGAGGTTGATAACGACTTCTTCTTGGTGGTGGTAAAGATCTTTGATCATCAGGTATGTGATTCACTGTTGTTCTGTTTCTTTTACAACTTTTTATTATCTATTGATGTGAATGGATTATGGAAAATCTCTTGTAGTTATATTCTGCCCCTAGGCTCGAGTTTTTTTCCCCCTTTATCAGCTAGAAAAAAATAAATTATTCTAATTGCAACTAAACTTGCTTTGGTTTGAACTTGATCTGGCTGACTTTGTGGAATGGCTGAAAATACTCAAAAATAAAATACGGCAAGGGACAAAGCAAGGTCTAGGAACATCCCAAAATATTGAAATATGTAAATCAAATCATGCACCTTACCTTATGTTGGAATAAGGATGCTCATCAAACACATATAACTCTACCCTAAACATATATTGTTATGAGATGAATACAGGAGCAAGCTTGCCGTGTGGTGTTTTCATGATTTTTAATCATTCGTACCTCATAGTTAAGTTGATGATTATTTTTTCGAAGCTCAAGCTCTTCAGCTTTGAATTTGTGAGGTCTACGAAGTTAAGGTGCAGAAAGTTATTATGTAAACATGCTTCCATAGTCCATAAGTACCATGGAAGGTTGGGTCTTACAACTGCAGGCACAAGGTGACCTTTCAAGGGTATAACTAAGACAATTGGAAGGTCAGGTCTTACATTCATGCCTATAAAACGCAATAGGGGCTTGCTTTGTGGAATAATTGTTCAGGGACCCAGGGTTAAGAAACTAAACTTTGGTAGTCCCTTTAGAACAGGATTAGCTTGATTTGTTGTCAGGTCTATTGCTGAATTATTGGCCATGTTTTTCTCTTTTAAACAACATATCAAATCCCCTAACCAATATATTAAAAAAAAGCTGTAATATTGGTCTCTTACTTATTTTATATTTAGAGGAAATTTTATATTTAGAGGAAACTATAGTTGATTAGGCATTTCTGTTTTGTAGACATGGGACATGAACCAAGTTTATATTCAACCTAATTTAAATCTAGTTATTATATAGTTCCCTCTGGTTTTCAGCTGATGGCATCTTTAAAGGGGTAGGTCTCTTTGGAATTTACAGAGAGATTGGGTCACTTGTCTGTATGTTTGATTTTTGTGGTTTTCTCTTTTTAAATATACAGTATAGAAGGCTATGCTATCCTCCTACCATGTAATTTTCTTCTTTTGTCTTAAACTTGTTCTACATGCGCATGTGTGTTCTCTTTTGGGTGGCATTTAAGTAAGTGCCTTGATCATCTGTTCAAAATCTTCTACTTCGACTGCCTGAGCATATGGAACGATTTTGGCCAGTAGAAAACCTTATTTTGTTTTTTGAAATCAAAAGAAAAACAGGAAAGAATTTTTTTGTTTTTGAACTCAAGCAGATAAGCCTGTCACTTATACTGGCTTTAACAAAATCAATCGAGAACTTTTGATAACGTAATCTAAAGATAGTTATATTTTATTGATGATTTGTTAATTGATTGATGTATTAACGTGGGAATGTGGTTGACCAAGTACCTGTGTTAAATGTCATTGTAATCTTACTGCAAGCTTCTACTACTTGCTCTGTCATACATGCCAGAGTTATACTTTGTCCTTCTATTATAGCTTGCCAATATAATTACTTTTGCACTTATGGAAGTGTATTGTTTCCTCGATATAGGGTCCACTTTCATCAACATTTCCCATTGAGAACCGGAACACTGAAGTCACAATGAAGGCGCTGAAGAATCATCTTGACCGCACAAAAAAACTTCAATTTGTGAAGCGAATATCTGATTTTCATCTTCTCCTCGTCCTAGCAAGGGTTTTGGACCTGAATGCTGATGTTCCGGCATTGACAGAATGCGTGCAGATGCAGAGTGCTGTACCTGAAGGTTACCAGATCCTGATTGAGTCCATGGCCAGCACTGCTTGATGTTGCATGCAAGAAGCAGGATGTCCCATGAGCTTTATGCATTTAGTTTTTAAGTCCTCTCAGTTATGTACTTTTCTTTGCAATGCTATTTATAGCATCCGAGCCCCTTCCTGCCTTGGTGACTGTTTCAAGTTATAGAATGGTTGTATACTGGCTACTTGTACATTAGTTCATTCAAGCATATTATAAAGCTGCAGAAAGCTTGGATTTCTTTTAACTGGAAGTGAATTCCTATCTTGTTTCAATTGTTTTAATGTTTGAATCAATTGGAGATAGCTATTTTGATTTCTCTTCACTGACGTATGGACAGACCATGCTTTTTAAATTTTTTTATAAACAGGTAGTTATATCTCCTGGGAATCATCTTATTTGGATAAGGTTAAAGTTATGAAAGATTTTAGCGCCTCATTTTGTTATCGTGGAAAGAGTTAAATATATTTCTAGCAGTCAATGACAAGAAACAAAGTTTCATGCTATGAAAATGCTTGAGAGTCATTTCTTTAGCTCTTAGTTTCTAGATTCCAGGAAAGAAAGTAGGTTTGATCTAACTGCCCATCATCTGTTATCGTTGGTTTGAAAAGTAAACTGAGTTCCACGCTCGCAGGTAGTAAGCATCGCATGCAGCGATATAAAAGAAACGTCTGGAAAATTATAACATCGAAGAAGCATGTGTAATTTCCCTTCAAGGACACATGATGAAAACGACGTACTCATGTATTATGAAGTTATATGCTTTTTGTTAATAATTTGAAAAACCGTTGTGGAATTATTTGTGTACCTTAAATAACATATGAATGGAACTAATTAAAGACAAAATTTTAAAATTGAAGTGAATGATAATCAATTTCCAGCATTATAAATGATTTGAAATTAAAATAAAATAACTATTGCTATATTTGCTACACATGAAAGAGGTTTCATGAAAGGAAAAATGAGAAAAAAATTTCTATAAAATTCATTTAATGCACATTATTTAAACTTTTTATAACTATAAAATAGCTTTTTTATGAAACTTTTGTCTCCTTTTTCTTTTTCCTTTTTATTTTTCTCAAAATAACTCATCCCTACCAAACATAGCATATATTATTATTAACTAGAAGTCAAGCATATAAACCTAGTCATAAATAGTATGATTTTATATGAATTTTATTATATATACTAATATGTTGATTGATGATATATTATTTTAATTGTTTGTATAAGATTAATTCACTTGTATATACTTTTTTTCAATGTTGAAGTCACTACTTAAGGATATATGGGAAAATGAAACTTTAGAACTAAAATATTTAATTAATATTATTTTAAAATTAAAATATTCTTAAATAATAGAAAAAAAATCATAATCTTAAACAAATCAAAATTTTAAATAAAAAATAATTTAAATACTCTTATAAAAAAATTTATATTTAACTCTCACGATTTATTACTTATATTTCATTTTTTGATACTAAATTTTGTTAATTTTATACTGAGAGCTTAGTATCAAATTGTCTAATTATAATATTTTTCTATCATTTTAAAATATTTTAACTTTAAAATAATATTAATTGAAGATTTTGATCATAAATTTTCTTCCTGTGAGGAAAAAAAAAAAAACTGAGCTCACTGTAAATATCACCATTTGGCAGGAGATTTCCGATTTGGAGAATTGGCTCGGAAGTAAAATGCTAAACCCTTCTTTCTGTCTCCGTTTGGTCGTGTTCTGCAAATTCCAGGGATTAGGGCAACAATCTCTCTTGAAGAAACTTCTCTTCGAATACTCGTGCTCATTTTGCCCGTGAAATTTCCGGTGAATTCCCCGTTTCTGAAACATTAGGTCATGGATGATTCAGCTGCACCCTCTGAAGCATCGACTCGCCGTTCCGTGAGTTTCAGTTTTTATCTCTCTCTCTCTCTCTACATTTTACTCTCATATTGGTTTTAATTCGACTTTCGGACGTTCGAATCAAGCAGAAGAGGACTAGAGCTCAGGGTCAAAACCCTGGGAAACAACGTCAGGAGAAGGACGCGGATGACGATAACCGTGCCAGGATCAGCGATACTAGCGAGCAAGTGGACAGGGAGAGTTCACCAGATGATTTAGATGAAATTCGTCCAAAAGCTAAGCGAGGTCGTCCTACGGATGGAACTTCCGGGATGGCGCAAAAAGCCAGTGATCAGAGCTTGATTGGTAAATAGTTGGGGCTCCCATTGTTGAGAATTAGTTATCTGTGTTGATCAGATTTATGGTGTTGGAGATGCTGTAGAAATTCCATGTGATTCGTGGCAAGTTACGGATAGATCACCAATGTGGTGGTCCTGGCAGCTTAAACTCGTGTTCATGTTACTTCCATTTTAATCACTTTGGTTATTTCTCCTACTGGCTCATGATTGGTTAAGTCGTGGGTTTATTTCCCATAACCTTTTTACGTTACACTTGGAATTAGGCATAATTTTGTTACTTAGGCTATGGTATGTTGGAGTCAAATGGCCTGGGGAATAATGGCAATTTTTGGACACGTGCTGTAGTCTGATCATTTACTCGCTACTAAGAGCATGTCTATTCCTTATCATAAACCTTGCGAGTGGGTTATTAAGACCTATATATATGGGATGCGTCGTTAGTTTGGAGTATGAACTTTTCTGTGCATTAATAACATGCGAGGCGAACTGCACCATGATTTGTGGGGTTTTTATTAAGAATAGATAATTTTATAATTCAATCCTTGAATGAAGCCTCCCTTCCTTAGAATGACTTTGATCAGGTTTGTGGTTTCTGTCTAGTCATAACTTGACTGAGGCTGAGGTTAACTTTCTTGTATGATTTTTGCAGAGGTTGTCAAAGGACATGCCAAGCTTATTCCTCATGTTGTAAAAAATTGGGTTGAACACTATGAAAAGGATCCAAAACCTGCAATGGTTGAACTTTTGACAATGCTGTTTGAGGTAATTAAAATCTAGACATAGATATATGCATCCATGGCCAAAGAAACTTGGAAAATTTAGCATTTCTTCAATAGTCAAATGAAGAATACTTCCATTTTGTTTTAGAAGCTATTTCAGATTGATGAAAACATCAAATTTTTTAGGCATGTGGTGCCAAGTATTATAACCGAGGAGATCTTCTGGATGAGACTGACGTAGATGATGTTGTGGTTGCTCTTGTGAACTGTGCTAAGAGGGTATATACTGGTTATTCCCACTCATTCTTGTATACTTATCCTCATATTTTTTTAAATTCTGACACTGATGCTTATTTTCAATTCTTGTGAAATTCTAGGGTGAAATTGAAGATTATCAAAATTCAAAAAAGAAGGATGTTAAGAACTTCAAAGAGAATCTTGAATCATTTTGGGATGTTTTGGTCCGTGAATGCCAACATGGGCCATTATTTGATCAAGTTTTGTTTGACAAATGCATGGACTATATTATTGCACTGTCATGGTTAGTATATGACTAGTAATTTTTTTTAATTTTATTAAACATATATGATGACTCATCTTACTGTACTTATGCAGCACCCCTCCAAGAGTTTACCGTCAAGTTGCTTCAATGATGGGTCTTCAACTTGTTACATCATACATAACTGTTGCTAAAATGCTTGGTGCACAGCGAGAGACTACTCGTAGACAGTTGGATGCTGAAAAAAAGAAAAGAACTGAGGGGCCTCGGGTGGAATCACTAAATAAAAGGTTTTCAACTACACATGAGAAAATAACAATGTTGGAAGAGTTGATGCGTAAAATATTTACTGGGTGGGTATGAATTGCTGAACTGAAGAAACAAATTCTCTTTAAAGGAAAATAAACTATAACATGGTTGTTGATCAGTGTCTCTAATACATCCATATTATGTTCTTTTGCAGTTTGTTTGTGCATCGCTACAGGGACATTGACCCAAATATTAGAATGTCATGCATAGAGTCACTGGGTGTATGGATTCTATCATATCCATCGCTGTTCTTGCAAGATTTGTACTTGAAGTATCTTGGATGGACACTGAATGACAAAGTAATGAACAAGTTTTAAATTAATAATCATGTAAATTTTTCATTGTTCATGTTTCACAACTTATTTGCTTCTCTTTTTGACTTCTTACCATTTTCTCACAACCTCCATTCTGTAGAATGCTGGTGTAAGAAAGGCTTCTATAAGTGCGCTGCAAAATCTTTATGAGGTGGATGATAATGTGCCAACCCTTGGTTTATTTACTGAAAGATTTTCAGGCCGGATGATTGAGCTTGCTGATGACATTGATGTTTCTGTGGCTGTTTGTGCCATAGGTCTTGTTAAACAACTTTTAAGGTCTGCTATTGAAACCTTTTCTTGTGATATACTTCTTGTTCCCTAGTAAAGTATCATGCACTACATTGAATTTTGTGATTTGGCTTCTTGGTACCTTGCAGGCATCAGCTTCTTCCTGAAGATGACTTGGGTTCTTTGTATGATTTGTTGATTGATGATCCCCCAGAAATCAGGCATGCTATTGGAGCATTAGTGTATGATCACTTAATTGCTCAAAAATTTAATAGCTCCCAATCAGGTACAAAAGGTCACAAGTCTGTTCACAAGCTTTTTTCACTTTGTGCTGGATATCTTTATTTTGACTATGATAGACATGTGATCAGGATAATATTTTCTCTAGGTGAAAGTGGCGATTCTTCTGAGGTCCATCTTAAAAGAATGTTAAGAATTCTGGAAGAATTCCCACAAGATCCTATCTTGAGTATTTATGTGATTGACGATGTTTGGGAATATATGAAAGCTATAAAGGTATGCCTATATTATCCGTCTGAATATTAGTATATATATGAGTGAGAGACAAATGCAGGAGCTTCTCTTTTTTGACCGAAGCACATTTTACTGGCTGTTTGCATGTTCATTTCTGGATTTAAGTTTTTCAGAACTAGGGTGGTGCCCATAGGATGAAATTAGGAAGGATGGAATAATTGGTATAAAATTGGCAAGATATTGGAGCATAATGGCTGTCTAGATTCTTGATCCATAAATATTTTCCCCCCTCTTCTTTTTCCCATTTATTTATCTACCAAGCACCCTTTTGTTATCTGTTAATTAGAACTCTGTAGCAGAAAACTTAACTTATTTCAGCTGAAAATTCATTATACAAATTTTTATGCATAATTTTCCTGTCTTAATTCCATTTCAAATTGTAAGTCAAATGCTCAAGGGTTTTAAAGCCCATGACCTCTTCCTTTACCTTGTAATCTTGTTAACTAAGAGGGAGATGCCAAAATACCATGTTCACTTTTCTTTCTTTTTCCATTTTGAATTTAATAAATTTGAAAAGCTAGATTTGACAGACTATAGAGACATCGGAATACGTTTTTAATTGCAGAGTGTATGCTAAAAGGTAATTTTCAGGTGCCTAGCCAATCTAGTTAGGTTGGGTCTGGTCAAACATGGTGAGGGGTCATGAATGCTGGTGGCCATGGCATATGATCCACTTTTAACAGTTGGGTTGGACTTGATGAGGAACCTGTTGGTGCCTATACCTAATGATTTTGTTTGGTGTAGTACAATCATTACAACAATAATGACTTTTCTAGCTAAACAAGGTTGAGATATAGACTGACGGCTACCATTTTTCCTGATGCCAGTGAATTAGATTCCTGGGTGTGGAATTCAAACATGTTCTTGCTCTTCATTGTCACATAAAGCATTCAGTTTCCAATCTTGAATTTGAGTTTAGATGTTGTAATTGGCATGTTGTGCCAAAGAACAGATCCCAACAAAGATGTTCAGTTCAGAATGTTGCTTTTTTGTATTGATTACTGTGTAAGATTTTAGCAGTTGCCTGATCATGTTTTTCTTTCAGGATTGGAAGTGCATTGTATCAGTGCTCCTGGATGAAAATCCCTCTGTGGAGCTCACTGATGGTGATGCAACAAATCTAGTGCGACTCCTTTGTGCATCTGTTAAAAAGGCTGTTGGAGAGAGGATTGTTCCTGCTACTGATAATAGAAAGCAATATTATAACAAAGCCCAAAAAGTTCGTGCCTACTTAAGTTGCAATTCCTGAGTTTTTTTTTTTTGGGAAATTTTGATTGTCCTTCTAATTCTAAATACTTTTAGAATCCTTTACTTGGCCTTTCATGTGAAAGTATGTGGCTTTCTTAAATTTATTTTTAAATATCTGCCTTGTTCAGGCATCTGTAGGTTAACTATATTGTTTATCAGTTGTTTTTGTTTACTGGATACTTCATTAGTAACATTTATAAGAGTATTTTTTGCTGTACTGTTTGTGCTTGTTACTGTTAATATGTTCTTCCTGAGGCTAATCTCTTTCCCTCTAACAAATGACAGGAAATATTTGAAAATAATAGACGAGATATAACTGTTGCCATGATGAAGAGTTATCCATTGCTCTTGCAGAAGTTCATTTCAGATAAAGCAAAAGTGCCATCACTCATTGAGATTGTTTTGCATATCAACCTTGAGCTTTATTCCCTAAAGAGACAGGAGCAGGTGGGTGAAATGTTCTTGCTGGCAATTTCAGATTGTTCACATTGTTTCCAAGATATTAATTAGTTTTTTCTTTTCAGAACTTCAAAAATGTCCTTCAGCTCATGGAAGAAACATTTTTCAAACATGGTGACAAGGAGCCCTTGAGATCTTGTGTGAAGGCAATTAATTTTTGTTCAACAGAAAGTCAAGGAGAACTGCAAGATTTTGCCCGTAATAAATTGAAGGAACTTGAGGATGAACTTCTTGCTAAGCTTAGGTCTGCAATTAAAGAAGTTGTGGTATATTTCGATAGACTACTTTTTTATTTTTTAATTTCCTTTTCTACTTGTAGAACTCATCAGAGAAATTTAACGCATACTGAATGCAGGATGGTGGTGATGAATATTCCCTTCTCGTAAACCTGAAGAGGTTGTATGAACTCCAACTATCAAGATCCGTTCCTTTAGAAAGCCTGTATGAAGACATTGTCATGGTACTTCGCAACTTTAGAAACTTGGAGGATGAGGTGTGTAAATGATTTCTTGCACTGGGCATTATGTTTCACATGTCATTCTTAGTGTTTGACTTTGACTAGTCCGTTGCTGCTTATTTTTATACAGGTTGTTGGTTTCCTGGTTCTGAATTTGTATATGCACCTTGCCTGGAGTCTGCATTCTATCATAAGTAAAGAGACTGTTTCAGAAGCATCTTTATCCTCTCTTCTATCTAAGCGCAATACCTTGTTGGACGAACTTGGATACTTTATTAACTTGGCTACTGACAACAAGGAAGGGAATAAACAAGCAAGTGAACTAGCTTGCAGGGTAAGAGCATTTTGGTGCTAGTTTCTTCTCCTTTTCTACGTCAAGCATCACTATATTGTATGACATGAACCCCAGTTTGGTCTGATCAAATGTGTTGTTGCCATAGGTATGCTGTATACTTTCAGAAACATGGTTCTTATTTAGAAGAGAGAATTTTGCCAAGACAAAGCTGGAAAGATTAGGATATCAACCGGATGCAGATGTTCTTCAGAAGTTTTGGGAACTCTGTCAACAACAGCTTAATATTTCAGGTTACTCCAAACTTCAGCCAGAACGATGATGTGCTAATAATGCAAATACTCATCTGTTTCTCAATCAGATTGAAGTATATTATGACACGTTTCTTATAGTTTACTGTCTTTAGTATGAATCAACTTTAGAGTTAATATTACTAGCTAACTGTCTTATTGGTGAATAAGGATACACAAATCTCTTGTGTGATCATCTGGCAGATATTGCTTTGAATTAATTTTTGTTGTGTATTTTTTCTCAGATGAGACAGAAGATGAAGATGTGAACAGGGAGTATGTGAATAGGGAATATGTTGAGGAGACAAATAGAGATGCTGTTATGATTGCTGCTGCAAAGTTGATTGCTAATGATGTTGTTTCAAAGGTGAATGTAGTATTTTGCTTTTAAATTGATGACAGTGAATTCTTGTCAGCAGAAACATGTTGAGGATGTGAGAAGGACTTGAAAGCATATAATTTTATTTCAAGTTCGGCTATTTATATTGCAGGAGTATCTTGCTCCGGAGATTATTTCTCATTATGTAATGCATGGGACAAGTGTTGCTGAGATTGTGAAACATCTTATCACAGTTCTGAAGAAAAAAGATGATGGCTTGGCAGCTATTTTTCTAGAAGCTCTTAAAAAGGTCAGACTTGTGACAAAGAAAGTGTTTAATTGTTTTTCCTTGGATGCTGCACAATTTTCTTGAAAACTTGTAATATCTGTTAAGATCTCTGTTGCTCCTTTTTCTTCTCCATATCTAGCAAAGAATTTCTCCATTATCGCATGGCTCTTCCCATTTTCCTTTTATTTGTGCTCTTGATCTACACTAAATGGACAAATTCCAGTGTGCCTTCAGCTTCATATTCTGCTTAATTTTTTCTATCTATATTATCACTCTGAGGTTTCTCTGACCTTTTAAAGATTTTTTTTTGGGTACTATGATGAGGTTGAAAGCGAATACATAAAATTCCTCCTTGCTTTACTCACTACTGGTAAATAGGCCTCTTAAGCAGTTTTATTCAGTTGCAGAATGATTTTTATGCATTACTATTGATTTGAAAGGTTATGTATAAAAAACTGCAAATAGTATGATTAAAGGTATTACCTGAGAAGTCTAGCTCAGCGATGAGATGTTGTACTTGAAGTTGACCCAGAAGAATAAGACCCGTTGGACTTGTCACTTGTGCAATTGAAATGCTTCATGTAGGAAAATATTTTTAGTGTTATAAGGGAATGAGGGCCTTTCTGTTCATTACCCATTTACCCGAAGATCACCAAGTTATAGTTTCCCTCTTCTATTCAAACTATTGTACTAATGTATTTTGGTACTAGGCCTACAATCGACATGTCTTGGAGCTCTCTAGAAGTGAGAAGAATGCTTCAGATAGCAAGTCTTTCTCAGGGTGCAAAGATTTGGCTGCTCAACTATCTGGAACATTTGTTGGAGCTGCACGAAACAAGCATAGGCCGGACATTCTAAAAGTTGTAAGGGATGGTATTGATTATGCTTTTGTTGATGCTCCAAAACAATTGACTTTTCTGGAAGTTGGGGTGCTTCCCTTTGTGTCAAAACTGCCTGCATCAGATGTGCTAGATATGTAAGATTTTAGTTCTTATTTTGGTTTAAAAATCCTTTGCGCTTATACCTTAAATATGACTCCTTTTGATGTGTCCTTTATGAGTAGCATGAAGGATGTTCAAAGACGTACAGAAAATGTTATTACTGATCAAGATCCCAGTGGCTGGCGTCCCTATTACACATTCATTGACTGCTTACGTGAAAAGTATGCAAAGAATGAGGGATTTCAAGGTATGTAGATTAAAAAACTTCTGGCTCCATTTTCATTCGCTATAGTTTCAAATGCCTCTTTCGTTAATGAGTCGCATTTTGTTATGGTTTATATTGTCAAAATTTGGGACAAGTGGCAACAACTATGTCTCTTCCTTCACCTTTTTTGTGCTTAGAGCTAAAGCATATGACTTTGGATAGTGGGCCTGAATGACTTGACAGGACTAACAGATTAAGTTGTCTACAGATGAGAAAGAAGGGACTCCTGTAAGGCGCAGGGGTCGTCCACGTAAGAGGCCTAATATATCGGGAAAGAAACTTTTTGAAGAGCACAGTTCAAGTGATGATGAAGATTCAATTAGTGCATCTGAACAAGATGCACAAGATGAAGGGAAGCAAGAGCAGGAGGAGGATGCTCCTTTGATACATTCAATCAGGGCATCATCCAAGTTGAGGTCGTTGGGAGCTTCTAGGGAAGAAAACAGAGGCCAGACTAGAACTGGAAGTTCTAGCAAAGCCACAGATAATATATCTGCTTCTAGAACATCAGGTATGGAACGCAAAACATCCTTGCATGTTGCCGAATTTTGTTTTGGATCCCAATTGTTTGGTCAATAGAAGTGAAAATATCCGCACTACGTATTAAAGACGTTTGGATTGGATGCCTCTGATTGGGCTTTTCTTTTTCCTGTTTATTTAACAGTCCTCATGGCAAAAGAGAAAACAGTTGACGATTTTTATATTATTCAAGTTTTTTGCTGTTTTAGGTTCCAAATAGGGTCAATTTGCTGTGGTTATGCCTGCATTATGCTGGTTTTTTTTTTTGGTGACCAGAAGGGTCAGAAGTTTTTTGTTAACTTTTGGTGAAAATTTTGCAACTTTCAGTACTAGACTTAATAATGGAGCATGAAAATATATTAAGAAAAGAACTATTATTTGTAATTTGAGAATTATGAATAAATATAGAATTTCTAATTTTAAATAGAATTCTGAATATTTTAATAAATTGGGAATATAATTTAATATTTTGACGTACTTTATTTTATTTATATTATGTTTTATTTTATTTTGTTTGGATTTTGTCAATTTAATCAGTTTATTAGGATTATATTCTTTTGGTAGGAATTTTCTATCATCTTGCATTTTAAATGTTTTGGATTTTATATAAAGCCCTCAGTACATTTATGTATTTGATGATGTTGTTTAAGACCTTGCTTTCTGGAATTGAAGCTTGCCTTTAAATTCATAGTTGGCCTTTCATCACTCTAGAGACGTTAGGTAAACAATGTCATGACCTTGGTCATAATTTTAAGCCTTTCTTCCCCTTTTTAGCTGATGCAATGTTTGCATATTGTCTTTCATTGTGCAGGAGCATCCAGCTAGTGTTGCAGTTTATGAGTTCATATTGAGCACAAATAGGTTGTATGTTATGTCCATATATCCTGTTTTTTTTTTTTTTTGTTGTATTATTTTCTTTTTATTTTTCCGGCGGAGGAAAGTTGGGATGTATTCATATGGAGAATTTTTTTTCTGGGAAATAAATCTTAGCATTTCTCAGAGTTCCAGGGGTTGTTTAAGTGGGGGGAAAAAGCTTCTAACATCAATTATTGGCGAGATTTGAGAATAATTTGCATTGTGAATATAGATCCTCTTCGGTGATTAGGAAGTTTATTGAAGAGGGATGAAGAGAGAATATCTCATCTCCATCTCTTCAATGAACTCTCCCGTCACTGGAAAGGATTCAATGCTATTGCCGATTATCTCGCATACCGAAGAAGGTGCGTCGGGCTCAGAAATAGGTAATGAAGAATAATTACTTTAACATTCGCTAAGGGCATTTAATTTTTAAAAAAATACAATTATATAAAAAAAAATAAAATGTACGATGTAAGAGTGATCAAAATAATAAAAAAAAATTGCGTCAAGCCAAATTACATAGATTTGAAGTTCAATGAGAAACATTTCATTTAATAAATTTGCCAATTGCAACACCTAAACTAACATTTGCTTTTCATGTCATTTTAGAGGAAGAAGTTGAAACCGATTTCAGATCAGAGAATACATTTGAAAAAATAAAAGGGTTCAAATTGAAATTAATTCTAACGAAAACTTAGTACTGTGATTTAGGGGGTAATTTCTTTTGGGTTTCGGTTCCTACCCCCGTGAACCAGACAACGCATGATTTTGAAATGATTTATTTAGTGTTGAAGATGATATTATTGCATGCAGTTCTTAAATAGCTGGAAGACGACATTAGTCACCAATTTTCTCCTTCAATGAAAGACTATTTGTGACCCTAGACTGCAGTCTAGGGTTTCCTTGGTTATTTTGGATGTAGACCTAATTATACACTTGAATATAGGAAGCACAGAATACCTCCAGAAAAAAATAATATGAAGCTCTAAACCATTAATCCATCATATGTGTGATAATTTGATAACATAAACAATAATTCAACCGTTCCTTTAAGTTACCAAATTGCTGATACAAGTTGGCAAATTGAATTACTAAAATTGCACAAGAAAAAAGTCTAAAGAATTCAACAAAACCTCTAACAGATGATGAGGCAAAGCCAAAATTTCATCTTCTTCCAGCAATCGTCAGTAAAGGTGATATTATACCTTGTATCTCTAGCAACGACTGTTGAATTCGTATCTCTTCCTCAATAGACCGCTTGAGATTTCTGATGTGAACCTTCAAGGAGTCAGAAGCTCCGATATCATCAGCCCGCATTTCAATAACCGTCTTCGCCAATTTCACTAGCAAACTTGCATACCTAGGGATTGTACAATATTTATGCAAGAACATCAATAGTAATTCTAGCTCCCCCACATCAAAGTTTTTAATGCACGTCAATAATTTCCTCCTAGCTACCAATTCCTCCATCACAGCCACCACATTCTCAGGATTTTTACTGCCTAACACGGATACCAGAGCATCCCTGTGTCTAAACTTGTTCAACAATTTATCATGCTCAGCCAATTTGACCTTTTTTGGCCGCATAACCAAGTAATCTCCCTCAGACGGTTTCTCTCCTTGCCCTCTTTGGAAATATCGAAAATGCGAAGGGTTCAATACTTGCCTCTTTGGTAGCTCTACCGGGGCTATTCTCCAAAACAGACTTGATGCGCTTTCCTCATTTTCTTTTTCCTTTTCTTTTGTCTTCCTCTTCCCAGCATATATAATCCCATTTGAAGTCCCAATAACACGCGTGGAACAGTCTGGTGAAAAAGCAACAGAGGAAAGAGGTGCAGGGTACCTCATCGAATGTGTAACTCTCATCGTAGCGTAGTCAAACACCTTCATATACCCATCCAATCCCACACTCAAAATCCTAAATGATTCCTCACCTGTATTTCTCCCAATTCTACCCAAACAAATGGAAGTCACAGTCTTGCTATGACTCTCCATTGAAAACAAAAGCTTCCCACCACCAAGTAAATCCCACAACTTCACAGAATTCCCACCCGCCGTCGCAATTTGCCCTCCTGACGGCAAGAAAATGACATCCTCCACTGGACTCCCATGGTTTACCTCCACCACTGACCTCGTATCTGTAACCCTCACATCCCATAGCTTCACGGTATGATCATAGGAACCAGTAACAAACGTGTCCATATTAACAGGTGAAGAGTCACCACACCTTACATAATCCTTGTGACCCCGTAATTCGGATATCGGCGTTCTCTCCGCCACATCCCAGTACTTCACGAGGGCGTCGTCGCCACCGGAGATCAAATGGAACCTATCAAGCAATGGGTATTGAACGAAACGAACAGGGCGAATGTGAGACTCAAGGCAACGAAGTGGTGGGCCTCGGCTTTTGAGGTCGAATACTTGAATACGACCAGAGAGCTCAGAGGCGGCGATGAGGCGGCCGTCGGAGCGGAAGGAGGCGCAGGTAACAACATCTTTGAAGGAAGAGATTGTGGAGGTGACAGAAAAGGTTTCGGAACTGTAGATTGATAAGTAAAGCGAGTGAGCGGCGGCGAAGGGATGAGCTGGAGAGGGTGAGAAGGTGAGAGAAGGAACAGAGATGAGGTTTGGGATTTGCTGGGTCTTGAAGGAGGACCAGTATTTAGATTCAGGGGTTTGCTTTGAGGTCCTGGGTTTCGATTTAAACCTAGGTTTTACAGGGAATGTCTTCGCAGGATGCGTTTCCGCCATTGAATGAACAGGTGTGCTCCGGGTTGGTTTTAGGGTTTAGGGGAGAAATACTCGGACTGACGAAAAGACCTACGTTATGTAGTCATAACACACTCGTCACTTTCAAAATGGCTGTCGTTCAGAGTTTTTCACGTAGAACAAAAAATATTAAATAATTTAAATTTAATAATATTTAACTAAAATACTCACATTTAAATATTTTAAAAAATAATTTATACTCCAAATATTACTATTTTTAATAATAAAAAGTAATCAATACTTTATTCAAATTATAAACTAACAAATACTTTAAAAACACAAAAAAATTTAAAGTGATAGTCGTTTTAAAATAATATATTTACTTTTTGAAAAGTTATATGACAGAAAGAATGATAAATTGAAACAAGTAAGCCCTAAATGATAATTTTAATTTTAAAAATAATTACAATTATTAAAAATTTTCAGCTAATTTTAATTAAGTCAGTTGTAATTTTTTTTATATGAGTATGTGTTATTGTAAGTTTTTCTTTTAATCCAGCTAAATATGGTAAGAACTGATTTCTTAATGAATAATTAGATTTGCATAACTTTTATAACTATAATTCAATGTTATAATTGATTTTTTATAAATATGAATAGTTCTATATACATATTTTGAAATGAATTAAAGTTCTATCTCAAATTATTTATTTTGTATGGGGTATTATCATTCTTTCATATTATCTAACTCCATTTCTATCACTCCAATATACATACCAAACAGAAATTCATTCCATTAAATTTATCTCATACATAGAATGTATCTTTAAAGCTGGCTTCTCAGGGCAAAAAAAAAAAATCAAAGCTTGTTTTCATTCCTTTGCCCATTTTCATTTCTTTTTTTTTTATATATATATTGCCCATTTTCATTTCTTTTCTCTCATCCTTTCAAAAATTCTTCCAATTTACCAAATGGTAATCTATGCTTCTATTACTGCAAACTACAAGTACAAACCCATGGAATACTCCAAACGCACCCTTTCTATCTGTTTGCAAGAGCCTAGCATGAAAATATATTCCACTTCTAACCTTTTAAAATCTAGACCTGTACAACTGTTCTTCAAGTCACTATTGGACCTTGGAATGAAGCTGGGACTAGGACAGAAAGACCAACAAAAGGAACTAACGTATTCAGATGCAGTAAAAGATATATATCCAGGTAACTTCTCATCCTGATGTGTCAGGAGTCGTCCCAGTACTGCAAGTTCATCGATTGAGGATCACACTCACATCTGTAGTCTTCCAATTTTTTTAAGCAATATATTTCATTTAGTAATTTATAGATCTCTTCAGATTGAGGGTGCGATTCATCGGCCACCAAAAATTCCAAGAACTCGCCCTCTATCTCCACGAGGCTGCGACCAGGAAGCTTCTTGACACCCTTCTCTCTCATCAAACTCCGCACCATCTTTACATCACCCCAGTTTCTTCCTTTAGCACAAATATTTGCAAGCAAAACATATATTCCACTATCTTTTGGATCTAAGCTTAAAACATTACCGGCGGACAATTTAGCCAGTTCAACATTGCCGTGCATTCTGCAAGCATTTAGAAGGGCACCCCAAGCAGCTTCACATGATTCCATTGGCATATCTGTTATCAACTTGTAAGCTTCTTCAAGAAGCCCAGTTCGACCAAGTAAATCAATCATGCAGGCATAATGTTCTCTTTTGGGTTCTATTCTGTAGTTTCTTTCCATGGATTCAAAGTAGTTGCGACCTTCAGAAACTAATCCACCGTGACTGCAAGCTGTTAATAAACTCACAAATGTTATATCATCTGGCTTGAATCCTGTGTGTATCATCTGATCAAATAGGTTAATAGCTTGCTTCGCATGACCATTGGCAGCATATGCTGCAATTATGGAATTCCATGAAACCAGGTCTCTCTTTTTCATTGCACTGAAAATTTCTGTAGCCGTATTTATGCATCCACACTTGGCATACATACCTATAAACGCATTTGCTAGAGTAACAGTAAGTTGTATTCTTCTACCATTGATGAAATATTCGTGTATCCATTGACCCAGATTCAAGCAACTCAATTGAGCACAGGCAGAGAGCACACTCACTAAAGTGTGCTCAATTGGAGTGATACCTGCCCTAATCATTTCATGAAACAACTTCATTGCTTCCATGGGTTTGTTTTTCTGAGTATAACCTGCAATTAATGCACTCCAAGTGACCACATTTTTCTCAGGAGTTTGATCAAAGAACTTCCTTGCAGATTCCAAGTCACCACATTTAGCATACCCATTAACCATGCTAGTCCACGAGAAGACGTCCCTACTTTCCATTTTGTCAAAGAGCTCTCTAGCAGCCGTCAAACAACTGCATTTCACATACATGTCCAACAAGGCGTTGTGCAAACATAGACTATAATTCTTGTTCTTCTTTTCCAAGCATTCATGGATGCTTTTCCCCATGCTAAGGTCACCCTTCTGAGAGCATGCTGAAAGCATTGCAATGAATGTTACCTCGTTGGGCTCGATATCACTCGCCAACATCAACTCGAAAAGGTTCATAGCCTCTTCTGCACAGTTTCGGGATGCATACCCATCAATCATTGAGGTCCAAGTAACAACATCTTTAAGAGAACTTTCGTCGAACAACTCGCGTGCAAGTTTCAAGCAACCACGATCGGCATAAAAATGGATCAGCCCATTCCGCACAAGCAATTCAGCATCAAATCCCGTCTTGCAAATCCTGCAATGCACCGATTCTCCTTCGAAAACTGTCTCAAACTGTGCGCACGACTTGAGTGCGAAAACGAAGCTCCGGCAGTCTATTTCAATGCGCTCTCCAACCATTCGACGAAAGAATGAAAAAGCAACAGTGGGAATTTTAGCTTTACAGTAACCTCTGATCATAGTGTTCCACATGTACGTATTGGATTTCTCGATGTGGTTGAAAAGCACATGGGCATATCGAATATCTCCACCATCCGCCAGCGCGCAAAATGCTAAGACGCGGCTCGCAGGGAAAGTGTCAGTAATGAGGCCAGTACGAGTCATGTGCCCTTGAATCTGCCTCAATTGGAACATGGTAGAACAAGACTCCATGATTACAAGAGTAGGGTTGGTGACGATTACGCTGGTTGTTGAATTCCATTTGAACTGGTTGGTAGAAACCGACGAGGATAGTTTCCGAGATTGGAGGAATGGGCAAGAGAAAGAGCAGAGCGATTTACGAGTTAAAACAACCAACATGTGAATTGGATTTGGATGCAGACCGTATTGAACAATCGGTCAGTGGTTGAGAAAACTTCCATGTTGGCATATTTCCATGGGTGGCTAAGTTGGTTTTCTGGGTAACGTTTCTGCGCTTTCGTTCTCCCATGGGATATGAATTACGAAAACTTCAACCTTAGCTTTGATGAAAATGTTATAAATTATTAACATCTTTACATAAGAGTGCAAGTTGTATATATACAATATCCTTTAATATTATAAAATATTTTATATGATAAGTGTTTATTTTAAAATATTAGGTGTTAAATATTTTTTTTTATTTTTAATATTTCTCCTTACTTCATTTATAATTTTACCATGAGAATGAATGAAATATTTAATAAAAATAAAATAAAAAATTTAAATATTTTTTATATTAATTTTAATTAAAAAATAATTTTTTTAATAGATATATATTTAATATAAAATATTTTATAATGTGAATTAAGATTACAATACTGAGAGGTAGAAGAATCCCCTGTCGGGAGTAGAAGCAGCGTAACATCTTTCCTGCTTATATATGCCCCCTGCATCAAACCCGATCTTGAGAAGATATCTCCTATTCTCCAGTTGCCTAAACTAAATTTTCTCTCGGAGGCTACTTATGACACTAAACTAAAAGATTTGATTCTCTGCAACATAAAAACTAAAGCATTCGATACAAAAAGCAGTACAGCGTCAGCAATAGCAGATGAGTCAGGCTGTGGTCGATCTCTACTAGTAAGAGTTGGTGGCCTCTGAATATTAAGCTCCTAAAGAAGAATGGGTAAAAGACATTAACCTTTTGGTTCAACAAATATTAGATTATATAGCCCAGCGAATTTCGAATCAATACAAGTAAGCAAGCAAGTTACTAGAAAAATGCTCACTTGCATCCATGTCTTTTCCTTGTCACGTTCAGGAGATGGCCCTGGAGACCGAATGGGAGGTGGTAAGGGATGATTAATTTTGGAACTACAGCCAAACCCCCGAAAACTACCGGTATAGCTCCAGCATTGTTTGCCGTTCCTATATATGCAAATCTAAATTGAGCAAAGCGCTCAAACCCATCCATGACACATTCATGGGCCCTTATGATAAGCTGTAATGTATTTTTCTTACAGGATTCTGTTACCCAGTCAGGCTGCGTTGAATAAGAGGAAAAAAATGGATCAACTTATATGGAATTTACAGCCATCAAGCAAATACTTAAATGTAAACTGTTTAAATTTAATCAAATGGCGCAGATCTAAAGTGGAGGTGAAGTGTAATGAAGAGAATCCATAGGCTTTTGTGATGTCAGTCTTTAGTTTTCTCATGTTTTAGAGTTTCGTCATGTCCATCCAAACATTTTTTTTTTTCATATCCTATAGTTTCAACTGTTAAGAAAGTTGGCAAAAATTGTTCATCCAAACGTTCACCTCTTACCAATACCAAATAGGATAAAGTTTCTTAATTAATCCAAGGGAAAATTTCAGATGTAGTTATTAGATTTTGTTGTTTAATTATTCAATAAGAAAACATGTGAAGAAACTTATATTCAAGATTCAATAGTATGATATTAACTTGTAAAGAAATAATGTCATGTTGTTTTTATAGAAAACATGATTAAAAGAACTTTAAATAAGGTCGTATCCCCAAATTATAGAGTAAAAATAAATTTAAAAAGAAATGAAATTGACAATATATATAGAGAGAGAGAGAGAGAGGCAAATATATGCAACTGGAGTATGTCATACGTACCCCAAAAGTGACTAGCCCTGCCCTCAAGCATTTGGTCTCAAACCCTCTACACTATCGTTCTTTGTGGGATCAGACCTATATATGGATGCTGTAAAGTTGAGAGGAATGTATACAGATACGAAGGAGCATGGCAATAGACGTGATGCCTGACATAAGAATAAGTAGCTCGTTTTAAAACTATTCCAAACAGCTTTCCACATATCTGAAGGACCATAGCAACAGACCTAATGCCTACGACAAATTCTCACCAAACCATTTGCTAGCAGAAAGGTGTCAATAATGCAGAACAAGGCTAAAACATACCAGTGGCTTAAATTATGCTGTCAGAGAACCAATGGCACATATAAAGCCCAAAACTATGTTACCCTGAAAGGATAGATTGTCCAAAAACTCAAATTGTTTGGAACTTTTATCACAACTCACAACTTGTCAGCAAATGTCATCCGTTGATGAATCCTAGTTAGTGGTTCATAATCACTTGAAAATATTCTACAAGTGTCAGCCATAAAAACTTGCTTTATGTAGTTACTATCCAATGTGCAACTTTTACTCTATACAACAAATTATCTTTCAAAAAAAAAAAAAATCAGTGCTTACCAAATAGAAACCATTAACTTAACTCCACTTAGATGAGACAATACTGGTTATTCATTCCTTAGAAGCCTGAAGAACTTGACCCTATTTAAAACCAGAAAGATTGAATTTTTAACAAGTTACAATATCCAATCCTTTTGGATTCAATGACTAAGATTGAAAAAACTTTTATCATTGAGATGCTAAGTTGTCACAATGATAAGAAAGAGACCGTTTTCATTTCTCACTTCACACATAACCAAAAAATTAAGATATTTAGGAAGAACATACTTGGGGAATCTAGTGAAAGCTTAAAATTTCTGTCTACTTTTATGATGGTTATACAGCCACATATAATAAATTCTATGGTTACTCTATTCCTAGGGTGTCATTTCTCACGCCTGGCATCAAACCATAATTTAGGATCAAGATCCATCATATAATACTTGTTACTAGGTGAACTGAAGATTTATAATAAATGCTCATCACATTCGAGCAATCCTGATTGACCCAAGCTAGACATAAGATTAAAAGGTACCTGGTAAAATCCCGGTTTTAGATAAAAACTTGCGGACCAGAATACAATGGATGATTCTGAAGTCTATAGTAAACAATGCACATTTTGTTAGTCTACGGCTATAATGGCAGATGATCTCAAATGATCAGAAGGGGAAGAAAAGATTCATGATATTGCCAGATACTCACCTTCCTTTTTTTGTCCTTTTTTCCCGACATTTCCCTGTGTGTATATTAGTAAACAAAAGGATGATTGACCAAAAAACAAAAGGATGGTGTGAATTGGAATGGGAGGGAAAGCTTCGGGTGACTCAGTTTTAGTTTGTCTCTAAAATAAGTGTTTGCCTTTTGGATCCAACTGGTCGAAAAATTTACCACTCGGGCCTTGCCTCGTCCTCCTCCGCACTGATTTCTGACTTTGGGTTTGGACATATGTTTTTTCAGTGTTACCTACTGGAAATTTTTTCCAAGAAAAAAAACTTATACACTGAAGTTTATTTGTATAATTAATATACTTTAATCTAATTACATCAATGAATTTTTATTTTTAAAAAAAAGGTCCAAAGCAAATTTCCTCTTTACTCAATTTCATAATTTATAATTAAATTATATCATTCATTTTCATTACCTGTTTATTTAATCTGTACCATCAAATATTTATTAATATATTATTAAATTGTGTTTATATAATTACTTATGTTTCATCATGATATTTTAAATATAAATAACTTAGATCAAGAGTTAAATTAAAAATAATTGAACTTTAGGGGCAATAGAATAATTTAATTCTAAATCTCACATGGATCGCATTGATTCATAAGTAATTCTGAAAAAAAAATGATGCTAAGAAATGCAACCAAAATAGGCAAGATACAAGAATGAGATTTTCGAAAAATTATAAAAGGCCTTTCTAGTTCCTACCACCAGTTTGATAAACTCCTTGACAATTCTGCCGTGAGATCATAATAAAGGTATTCATCAGGGACACGGATTAGGAAACCTTGAATGAATATTGTTAATTTCTTCAATTATTTCGGATGTGAGCTCGATCTTGCATGCCTTCAGAACCTGTTGGAGTTGCCATGACTTGGTAGCCCCAAAAATAGTGCTAGCAACAAGAGGATGTCTCAAAACAAAGGCTGCCCAAAACAGAACACGTGGATAAATTAGAGATACTTTATATAGTTAAAATAAATATATACTAGTCAATCATAAATGCTTCTTAACATATTATTTACATGTCTATCACTAATTACTCCGTTTTATCTTTACTTGGTAAATAATAAATTAAGTTTACCTTATTTTAAACAAATAAAGTTATATTTCAATCCATGCATTCCTGCTGGGCACTTAACTATATTGTACTTTGGGTTTAGCATCAACAACTGGCTTCAGAAATGCTAAGATACTTCCACACTTTCTTTTGGTATTTTTTAACTGTCTTTGAAGGCATGGCTTACTCTTACTCACAGAACTTCTTTCACTACCGGACCGAAAGTCTTTTCTGATTGAATAGGCAGTCCTAATGCTCATCCACAAATTTATTTATTTAAGATGGTATAAACTAGGACCAAACTAAAATTAGTGCAAATCAAAATGACCAAACTAGTATTAGCAGCTTCTACAGGATATCATGGACAAAAAACCAACACAGCCCCACACCTGAAGGGTGAAATCCACAAAGCCCTATTAATCACCCATAAGCAATAGCCTTCCACACTAAAAGATTAAAATTGCACGCACAATGAAAGATATAGGAAGATGATATCAAACCAATTGAAAGAGAAACAGGATGAAGACCAAATTTTTTTGCAATAGTAATGTATTCCTGCAAGGTGGAAAACAAGGAAATTAAAATAATCAAAAGAGAAAATAACAAGGAACAAAGATTCCTAATAATTATGGTTGGTGACTGGATTCCTCTTTTGACATTCACAAATTAGCTAGAAATCAAAATACCCTTACAAAAAAAGTCCTTGTATGTGACTTGATTTTGTTAGTAAAGGTTGGAACAGAACAACTTTGTTGATTCAAATGACGAGTTAGACAAAAGTGCAAGTCTAAGAGAAACATACAAAAATAAGGAATGCACGATATTTTTCTCACTGAAATTTCCCATGACAGGTAAGCGCAGAACTACTCCACTATTGTGCACGTACAAATTCTTAAGAGTATCAGATGAAACAAAATAATTTTTCTTGCCCAACATGTGGAATTTCAACATGATTGTCACACTATCTTCTTAAAACATACTCTTCAGCTGCTGAGCAACAAGTGGAATTCCATCATGGTTGTCAAAATATCAATATTGCATCAATGTTGGGGAGAATCTTGTTACCTTGGTAGCCATCTTTATAATGTTATTGGAGAGGTTATATCTGGACTCTCCTTCAGAATATTTCCCTGTGGATGACAACAATAGTATCAGTTAGATTATCTTGATATGCTGGGGACAAGTCTTATCTTTCTCTTTTCCCCCCTTGTATAGGGGGAAAGAGGGGGGATTCTGGATAACTGGGAGGCGATACTTCATGGAACAAAAATATTTGTAATAGAAGACATATCCAGTGACCTTTAAAAAGATTTAACCGAGCATCTTTAGGACCACCATCAAGAGAAAAGTATTTCCCCGAAAGAATACCCATTGCCAGAGGACTGTAGGCCAACAAGCTAATTCTGAAAAGAATAAACCATTATATGACCATGAATTTTCACTTAAAAAGAGCAAACCGCAGCAAAGTGCCTTTGTTTAACTGATTATATTACAAATGTTGTAAAAGACATTCTCAATTTCATGTTCTAAGATTTTAAACATCTGCTCAAGAATCTAGGTTGAAGTGGTACTTTCCTTGGACGTAAATATCAGATGTTTTCTACATACATGTGTTAATTCCCTACCCAATCCCCTCCCCGCTTCGTACTATCAAGGCTTTGTGACTCCTTTGCAATCAAACAAAAAATAATGAAGAAATTACTAGCATCTACTTCATATGAAAATGAACTTTAACATTCTGCTTTTCTTAAAACTCATCCAAATAATATAAATCTGGCCGCTAAATTTTAAACTATATACAATTGGAATGCTTTTCCAATTTGTGCATCCAAGAATTCTTCCATTAGTAACATGGTGAAAATTTCAGAGTCAACCTGCTAAATTATAGCTTCTCACAATTTTTTTAAGGAGATATAAATTTTTAAGGAAGGACTTTCCAATCATTTCATTCATAACAAAATCAAGTAACATCCAGCTTGCATTAAAATTAATACCTCTCATGATGACAACACTCAGCCATTGCAGAATCAAAAGTCCGGCATAGCAGGCTATACGAATTCTGTTATTAAGATATGCAAATTAGCTTCAGAAGTAAACTTCGAAGAGTGGATTGTGGGTTGAGGGCCAGGGTGCCATGATTAGAATAAAATAAAAATAAGGGTATCAGTTGCCAAGAAGCAAGTGGCAGAACCTGCAATGATACTAGCTTTGGATAGCAAGCAAATTTTTCAGCAACCTGAATAAACTTCATAACTCCATATGGTGTTTCATTACTAAGACCAATGTATCTGATCTGCGTGGAAACTTTTCTCCTTTTAAAACACAGTAATGCTATATCATTGAAACATAGACAAGTGAAGCTGTACACCAGTATCACTTACCTTCCCAGCATTCACAGCTCTGCTGAGAGCTTCAAGTTGTTCATCTATACTGATAGAAGAATACTGTCGGTTTGGGTCATACTCAGTTTCTCCGAACATTGGAACATAGCTACAAGCATTGACAAAAACACTTGAACAGTTCAGATTTATTGTATATGCATGAGCACGTGAGCGCGTGCCAAAAGAACAAAAAAATTGAAAAGATGAATAAAAAAGGATTATTTTAAAAATAAAATATCAATGTAAGCAATAGTCCAAAAACTTAAAGTTGTGTCCACGTACAAACCGATCAGGCCAATGAATTTGATAAAGATCAATATAATCCATTTGCATCCTCAACAAACTGCATAAATTCAATAAGCAAGCCATCAGAAATATAATACCACCTATCTAAATATCTATATATGTGAATGAGCATATTATGAGCTATCAATTTCAATCTAAAATTTGGTTACTATTAAGATTAACTCTTTACTCATAGGATAATCCAATTGATACTCCTACCTTTTTGGAACGGTTTTCTTTAATGGACTTGCCAAGGAATGAAAGGTCTTTTGAGTTAACAATCTACTTTTTCTTTCACTTGTTTTGCTTTATTAAGCAGTTAAGACAGTTTCTAGGAGGATTCCTCCTGTCCATTGATCTTAATAGTCATATAGATTATTCCTCCAAACAGCATCAGCTTCAATTCAAAAACCATCCACTAATTAAAGGAAGATAATTAAGCAAGAATAAACATTATTAGAAGCTCTAGTTTCTAGACAAAAGTAGTCAATGAATGCAATAAACAAATATTAATGACAACAGCGTCTAACCTATAGTCTATGGCTTCACTGATATTGCTGGCATCCAAACACTTAGGGCCACCTCTAATCCAAGTCATCTGCCCAGATGGTCCAGTAACCTGTACAAAGTTCATCAAGTAGTGAATTCACTAGAAAATAAAGCATTATGTAATTAGGATTAACAAAAGTTACTAAGATGTGTGTGTTTTTTTTGGGTGAGGGTGGAAGCAATTTGATTTTTGGCAGCCCTGAGAATCCTTGAAAATACTGAAGCATCGTTCGAAATTTATTCCCAAATGACAGTCAAATGGACAGCGATGCTTCCCTAGGAATTCATTTGCACTAGTTTCAAAAACTTGAATGGGATTCGGATCGAACGGAAAGGAAAAAAGCAAGCATTAGGCTCCAAGTTGTGCATATTGCCGTCCCAACATTAGCAAGAAAGTATTCCCTTCCCAAACGAAGAATGTTTAATCCAACAAGAATGTAAATTTCAATCCATATACATGTTTCACAACCGTATTCCCATTCCCTCTTTGCGGACTCGATGAGCAAGAGAACAATAAACTAGTTTTGAACCGGAAACCATTACATTTATAACATATTCATAGTGATGACTCACTACCTTTGTGGCTATTACGACTCGATCCCGCGGGATTTTCCTATGGCGAATCCAACGGCCGAGAAACTCCTCGCTCCTCCCCTGAGTCTCAGCACGCTGAGGAACCGGATACATTTCTGCGGAGTCAAAGAAGTTGATGCCAGCATCGAAGGCCTCATCGAGAAGGCGAAACGACTGAGGCAATGTATTCTGCTCCCCAAAAGTCATGGTTCCTGGGCGAATTCGAACAGGAATAAGCTGAATTTTTTAGAAGAGAATGATGATGATGACAAAGAAGAAGATAAGTAAAGTGGTGAATGAGCGCCAACCCAAGCAGAGCCTTGAAACTGTGAGATTAGGAGCCAGGTTGAAGAGAGGAATCGACATTACTCGAACAAACCAAAAGGGGAAGAAGAGAAGAACAGAAATCAGTTGAATGAAGAAGATTAGAAAAGTGGTCAGGCGAGGGTGGCAAAAAAAAAACAATAGGGGATGAGGGCGGTCTCAAGAAAAACAATTTTGGAGATGCAGGGGATCGAACCCTGTACCTCTCGCATGCAAAGCGAGCGCTCTACCATTTGAGCTACATCCCCGGATGTGAACCATGATCATGCTTTTCATATTAATATAGAAGTATCTGCGAGTTCCATTCATTCCTTTTTTTGGCTTAGTTCTATCTATATATCTAACCCTGATAATTTTTAATGTATATATATAGACACACATAACATATATATATTTTATGTTGCCAACTCACGCATGCATAATTTAAAAGGTAATAAAAAATTAAATTTTTGTGAAATTAACCCTTAAAAAATAAACTTTTTTGTTAAAAAATTTAAATCTTACGAGCTTTAGTAACGTAGGTGTGTATGATATGTTATATAAGCCTTGATTATATTCGCTAATATGTGGTAAAAAAATATTATATGAGCTAATACATATACTTCCCCATTTTAAAATATAAAGTAGATTTAACTATTTCACTCCCACAAAAAAAAAATAGTTGAAACTAGTTGTATATCTGAATTTTTTAAAAAATTACTATAACTTTCCAAGTTTGTCTTTGAAGTTGGGTAAAAGATGTCATTTGAAGCAAAGAAGAAAGTGAGTGACATGTGGGCTTGGCCATTCTTTTATTAAATTATCTCATCTTAATTATTATTATCTATTTTAATTAAGATTTATCATATATGGGGTAAAAAAAAACATTAAGAAAAAAATATTAAGTTATTACTAATTTGTATAAAATGACTTATATTTTAAAATTTTATTTTCCTTTAATGCTGCCTTATATTTGAAATGGAGGGAATATTTGTTTAGAAATTCACAAAATCTAATTTAATTCTCTTAAAATATATCTTCATTTTGTCAACTCATGTTGACATGATTAATAGAAACTCTCCTCCCTTATACAAGAAAGGAGATAGAAGTTGGAAGTTTAATTCTTAAGGCTGATGTATAAGCAAATCCAAATAAAAAAAAATTTACCCTTCTTCCTTTATATTTTCAGAGCAGTTAATTTTTATTGACGGCCAAAATAACAATTGTCTTTATTTTTTATTTTTATTTTCATTCATACGAAAATTATTCTAACATGATGTGGTGCCGTCAAATCACCGATTCAGCAATTGCTCAGTCGCAACTCTAAAAATCATAGATCTTAAAATTAGGGTGGAGGTTTTGTCAAGAGTGACAAACGGTATGGGTTACCGGTTACTGATAAAGTGATAAGCACGGATGATGGCACGGGTTGGGCAATCAATTCTATACAATACCCGGGTCTTCGCCGCCCCACAAAACAAACAAACAAACAAACACAGAGAGACCACTAGGCATAACAAACCAGAAACCTCACAAGCTGAAGGTACAAATAGAAAGAACACTTAATTAAAAAGAAATAGAAAGAGAAGACCAAACAATTCCACAGCAAGCAATCCCATGGTTAGCCTTCGGTTTTTTTACTGCTGCTAAACCTTCAACTATTGGGATCTGGTTGCTGCTGCAATTCCACAGCAAGCAATCCCATGGTTAGCCTTAGGTTTTTTTACTGCTGCTAAGCTTTTAACTATTGGGATCTCAGCAGCAGCAACCAGATCCCCATAGTTAAAAGCTTCAATACATTCACCATAACACTTCATAGAATAATCCATTTAATCAAATACGAACAAACGCCACATTCTCCAAAACTTATATCGTCTTAAAGGCGACAATGGTAACTTCTTTTAGAAAAAGTATAACATTTCTCTGATCATATGGATTACAACTGAAGCAAAACCCCACGAGATGCCGAAGATCATATTTTTCTAACTTCTACTACTTATCACGTAATGAAATGTAACCAAATTGACTCCATCACAACAAACCAAAACTTTCAAAACCAACTCCGGGGTGGTGGAAATCTTAGAATTCTTGGGATGCTGATCCAATATCACCTTTTCCCTTCGCCATCGACTTTGGCAGAAGATTTTGATGAATATTTGGCAAAACACCGCCATTGGCTATAGTGACAGCACCCAAGAGTTTACTTAACTCCTCGTCATTACGTACAGCGAGCTGAATATGCCTTGGAACAATGCGATTCTTCTTGTTATCTCTAGCAGCATTGCCAGCAAGCTCAAGTACCTATAACATAATAGCACATGCAACAAATAAATGAATAATGGTACACCAATCATCAGCATGATTGTTAGAAAAAAACCTGTCATAGATTAAAATTATCTATCTAAACAACAAGCTATAAATTCAAAGATGATTGAAGAAAATTATAGATGACAACTGCAAGCGCCCCAACTTAGCGAACCTGAAAACTATCATAGTCATTACTTCTCCATCTTGGCTTCATTAATATTCTAACAGAAAAGCCACTGAACTTGAATGCTCTGACACAACCCAATTCTTCAGTTATGTATCAAAAGATACAAAAGCAAAGCTACTTATAAAAGAGAGAAGCAATGACAAGACGGTATTATAATTCATATCTTACTTAGTCTACCTTGTTTCTCATGGACTTAAGAGAAACTCTACCCCTTACCATACCACCAATCAACACCAGGAAATCAAATCCATCCTCACAAATAAAAAATTTCTTCCATGATAAACTCCCCGATTACCCATGTAGAAATGACCGAAAATCCTTTCCATAAAAACCACGGAGCGCAGAAAAATGTCGATTCGGGGAATCAAATTCACACGAAACAGCAACAGAATGACTCTATTGCATTGGACGGATTGAAGTGTCGTAACTTTACGATGCGAATAAATTATCTTTCTCAAGAACTAAACAAAGAGCATCGAGATGAACAATCAGAAATCGACGAAAGCACAAACAGTGGAAGATCGCAAATGGAATCGAAACAACACACTCACCTCAGCAGCTAGATATTCCAATACGGCAGAGAGGTAAACGGGAGCACCGGCACCAACACGTTCGGCATATTTACCAGCTTTGAGAAAGCGGGCGATGCGGCCAACGGGGAATTGAAGACCGGCCTTCTGAGACCTAGAAACGGATTTAGAAGACTTGGGCTTTCCCCTCCCACCTTTGGTCGATCCGGTCGAACTCATTGTCGCGTAGATGGCTTTCGGAAAGTCTAACTAGGGTTTAGCGATCAGAGATACGTTGAAAGGTACTTTTGGGTTTTGCAGTAGTGTTTGTTTGGCCTTCCACCTCCTTCGCTTTGCCTCCTGCGCTCAAGGATTTAAAGGCGAGGGGGAAAAAATTCTCAATTCGCGGAAACTTGACAAACAAATGGCGCAATTTGATTGGTTTCAGGTGCGGGCTCGGATTGCCAACGTGGACTACCAAAGAGACAAGACGCACCTTAGACTACGTTTCAACGAAAAAATTGCCCCGTTTTATATGGATAAAAATAAATAATTCATCATCCAATCCAATCCTACTTTCTTTAGAAGACAATTTTTATAAAAAATTATTCAAAATAATCACAATTTATAAAAATAAAACTTGAATAAAAATAAAAAAATTTACTATAAAATTATTTAAATAAAAAAATAATTATTAAAAATTATAATTTAATTTATAAAAATGCAAATCCTTATAAGTTAATTCATACTCCCATCAAGAATGCTGAAAGGAAAGTTCATGAGATTATACATCTCAACCAACTCCATGCCACGTCTCACGTTGACACAGTTTGTGGCAGGAACAAAATATTAAATAAACCTCAATGAACATTCAAAATTGGATTTGAACAGAGATAAAATCTACAAACAAACTACGAAAAAAAGAACAGTATTGGGCCGAAAAAGAAAATAGCCGTAGCGTGGGACAACACTCGTTTTGTTGCCATAGAACCCATAATTATTATGGCCGAACATTAGAATCTGTCACAAACATTTAAAATGGTAGTCTGTAAAATGGTAATCCTAAATGCACGACTTAATTCAGGCGTCAATCACCCTAGTACACCAGCCTTCATACCAAAACCCATTTCTCAGACGATTCAGTCGAATATATATATATAAAAAAAAAAAAGACAAATGAAATTGCGTTTCTACCACGACAAGTCGACAGTAAACAAACAGGAAGAGTTTCCACTAATTTGTTCTGGAATAGCGCAGAACAAAACTAACGTTAATTACAGTTTTAAGTATTCTGAACAAAACACAAGTAAATCTAGAGTTCGTGAAAAGACGTTCAGGAGCACTTCGGCCAATTGCATACGAATGCACTGACCAAAAATTGATGTACAACATTCTCTTATAGGAAAGTAGACAATTCTCTTATAGCAAAATATGGATGTACAATATCTAATTCTAATGCCATTCCACCATAAACTCCAGTTTCAAAAAGAAGAAACAAAAGGAAAGTACACTAAACTTCTCAGATACATTGCTAAACAAGAATCAAGACTAGAACTCCTGACCAGCAGAGCCAACTTCAGGCTTATCCTTCAGACTCTTCTTGGGTAACAAATTCGGGTGGATTTTCGGCAGCACACCACCACTTACGATGGTCACAGAGCCCAGCAATTTGCTTAGTTCCTCATCATTTCTCACAGCAAGTTGAATGTGCCTTGGTATAATCCTCGTCTTCTTGTTATCCCTGGCAGCATTCCCAGCCAACTCCAAAACCTAAACCCAGCAAAGAACAATAAACATAAAAATTCGAAAAATTAAAATAAAACACCATGAAAACAGTGACAAACAGGGGAGTTCAAAAGTTCACAAACCTCAGCGGCAAGATACTCAAGAACAGCAGAGAGGTAAACAGGGGACCCAGACCCTACACGCTGTGCATAGCGTCCGACTTTGAGATAACGAGCAACTCGGCCAACAGGAAACTGAAGGCCGGCCTTCTGAGATCTAGATACGGCTTTGGCCTTGGATTTGCCTCTGCCACCCTTAGCCGTCGATACTGTAGCCTCGGAACTCATGGCGAAAATTACAAACTTGAATTTGAATCCGCAGAGAAGTTCGAATTTGACGCGAGATAGAAGAAGATTCACTGGGCTATGATTCAAGGGTTCGGAGTCAATGGATGAGCTTTATATAGGGCTCTAGCTTCCCTCTGATTAGCTGAGTGAGGGATCTCGCGGATCGCCAGCGTGGCAGACTAAACGAGCTTTGAGTTTTGAGTTAGCGCTTCGAGGCGGGAAACAAGTTGTCAACGTTTTTTTAAAGTGAGGTTTTGAGTTGCTGAGTTTTCTCGGCTTACCCAATGGGTCAGTGACCCAATGCCAATTATATAACGCCAATTACCAACACGCCCCCATATAAAGTTTCGCATGTGTAGAGTACAGAGAAGCAAATTTAGTGACAGCTCGTATTTTTTGGCACATGATGATGATCTCAATCGCAGATGTAAATCTAATTTTATTTTTTTGGTGGGAAGATGTAAATTAAATGTAATTTGGCGATTTATGATACTGCTCCTACTATGTTGGAGCCTGTGATTTGTAACAATTGTAATGGGGCTCTTGTCCCCCTCGTGGACCGTTTAACAGATATTTTTTGGGGGATTTTTATCCTTTTTCCTTATCTAAAAAAAAAAACTATTAGCCATTCTCATACTTGATGAGAAAAAAAAAAAAAAGAAGCTATGAGTTTTAAAGGTATGTTTAACAGTTATTTTTAAAACAGTTTTTTTATTTTAAAGAAAAATTTATTTAAGAAATCTATTTTTTATAAAAAATAAAAAATTTTGAACATCTTTAAGGTATTTTATAATTTTTATTTTAAAAAAAAATAAAATATACCCACATCACTAATGGTAAAATTATAAATTTTAGATAACTCATTTAATATTTACTAATTATGATTTTGATAACAATTATTCAAACAAATTTTTTCATTTTTTTTTTCAAAACTTATTCTCAAAAATTATTTTAAAAACAATAAAATAGAAAATACTGTCTAACAGACCCTAAATATTTTTAACGTTACCAAGTTTTTAAGTGAAGCAAACTCCTGAATATCATATATTATATATTGATTATAATAATTTTTTTTTTAAGAATTCTAGCTCACAACATTTTTCAGCATGAAAACTTTGGCTAAAAGAAGTTGATGAGACCAGCGAACAGGTTGTTTTGCAATTTAACTAATACACATATTTTTGGGCAGGATAGGAATCGAACTTAAATGTATAAAATTTCTCCAAAATTTAAATATGAGGGAAATGATCGCTTGAGCTAATGCTATTGAATGGTCAAAATGAAATTTCCCAAACTCACTATAAAGTTTCCCAAATCAATATTTTAGTTCAAAGTGAAAGGGATAAAAATGCTTTTAATTCAAGTGAAGGACAAATCTATTATCTATCAAATTATCTTAACTTTGGTCCCCACTCAAATCGCCAATGGCGTTCTTGAACTTTGAATCAGTTTTTTAAGTCGAGAAAATGCAAATTCAAACCAAATTATTTTTTATCTTGCCAACACACTAAAGTATTCAGCTGTATGTATATTGCATCGACAGGGGAAAAAACAGGGATGTGTGAGTTTCTAGTAAAGACCATTCTGATCTCATCTCAATTGTTTTCTTTTTCCTTCTTTTTTTTCCTTTTCCCCCAAATTGAAGATGAAGAGGCACAGACGGAAGGATTGGCAGATCCAATCTTCTGATTGGTTTTACTGGTCATGTTTTGAATTACCACATTTTGAATATTGATTCCAAGTGTTAATTTTTCATAACTCATGCTGGCCAAAAAGAGTTTATTGTACCTAGTATGTTATTGACAAAGTTAAAAAGTGATTACAAACTGATATTTTTATTTTTAAATTAAATATAATGACATGATATTCAGCAGCCATCGCCAGTTATTCAAAAATTTCAGACCATATAAAAAAATACTCCACTGGTATTTAGGTCATATTTTATACAACTATCAGTTAACTTATTTGGATGGTGCATCTCTGCTAAACATTTTTAACCAAATATATTTGCAACAACTATCTATTGCTGTGTCAACTGTGTCAGATGATGCTGCATACTCTTACACACAAGACTATGATCCTTCAACACTAGATGATCCTGCTGCACAAGCATTACGTACTTTTTCTTTCCATAAAATTTGAGTCCCTAAAATTTAATATTTTAGTTATTTGATTCCCTAAATTTTGGATCAAAGTCTTCATATCTCAATTTTGTCTATGGTGATATAGAGAGTTGCATATAATTTTCATTGATTTGGAAAACGCCTATGATAAAGTACCAAGAGATATGTTGTGGAAAATAATGAAGAATAAATGTGTTAATGTGCCTTCTCTTCGACCCATAAAAGAAATATATGAGGAGGCAATAACAAGTGTGAGGATCCCTAGAGGTGAGACAAATGATTTTCATATAATGATAGATTTACATAAAGGATCTTCCTTGAGTCCATATTTGTTTGATTTGGTTTTGAATATTCTAACAGAACATATATAGGAGAAAATTCCAAAATATATGTTATTCGTAAATGATATAGTCTTAATTGAGAACTGATAAAGAATGAATAATTAGAATTTTTAAATAAAGATATTTTATTAGAATATTTAGATTTAATTTTGTTTATTTTGAATTTATTGGGATTTGAATTTTATCTTTTATTTATTCCTAGGATTTAATTATTTGAATTAGGATTTATCTTTTGTTTAAATTTAAAATAGTTTGAAAAGAGAAATCTTATCTTAAGATTCTAGTAGGATTAGGATTAGGATTTGAGGTCTATAAATAAGAGCTCTACTACTTATTTGTATTGAGACTTTGATTAATGAATTGAGTTATAGTTTGAGTGAATTCTCTCTTCCCTTCAAGTTCTTCCTTTTCTCTCTCTTGAGTTCTCCCTTCTTTTCCTTGAGTTCTCCCTTCAGTTCTCACTTCTTTTTCTTGAGTTCTCCCTTCTTTGTCTCTCTATCTTACCTTCCCCACACTTTGGAATCAAAAAGTTTCCGCTTGAGTAGAAGTAATACGAAATATATGCATTTTAAATTTAATAAGAGACCAGTTAAAAATGATTTAGAGGTAAAAATTGGAGAGCAAATCATTCTAGAAGTGTCAAAGTTCAGATATTTGGCGTCAATTTTATAGAGTGATAGCAAAATTGATGGAGATGTTATGCATAGGATACAAGTTGAGCGGTTAAAGTGGAGAAAAGTATCAGGAGTTATTTGTAACCGCAAGGTATCTACAAAGCTTAAAGGAAAATTTTATTGAATAGATATAAGGCCAACGACATTATATGGTAGTGAATATTGGGCTTTGAAAGGATAATAAGAACACAAGATGGGAGTGGCAGAGATGAGAATATTAAGATGGATGTGTGGTCATACAAAATTAGATAAGATACGAAATGATTGTATATGAAAGAAAGTCGGAGTAACACCTATCGAGCAAAAAATGATGAAAAATCGTTTAAGATGGTTTGGATACATACAAAAAAGAGAACAAGAGGAGCCAGAGAGTTGATCAAATAGTTTCGAGTTCTATCAAAAGACGTAGAGAAAAATTAAAAAAAATACTAAGAGAAATTATAAGGAATGATCTCTTGAGAAATGATTTATCTGAGGAGATGGTATTTGATAGAGACCAATAATATTATATGATTCATGCAGCCAATCTCACGTTAGCGGAATAAGGTGATGTTGTTGTTGTTGTTGATATTAATGTTATATACTGCCAAATAGGATATTAAATTTCTTATTTCCCACCAGAACATATGAGATGTCATAACTCAGATTTCATCTCAAGATTTGTCATTTCTATGGAAAGAGCACATGATTCAAAGTTTAAAACACACAATCTTCTTCAGTTCAGCTTCGTCCTACCACCTACTTGAAACGTATACTGTAAGCTAATAAACTAACAAGTCAATTGCTGTTTAGGTGGGATATTCAGCACCTGTACAATCAGCCATCAGTGAGGAACTTGAATTATCCGTAGCAGAGGTGAGTTTGGAAAAATTCTAGTGAATGACTAAATGGCCTTTCTTGGACGTCCAAGTTATCTTTCAATTCATTATAGATCGATATATAAGACTAAATTTTACTGTTTAAACTCACATTTTTGCTCACTAACATCTTATTTGGACACCCTAAATGAAGATTTTTATGAGATTGATCATCCACTTGCAATCTTCGTTAGGCACTTTTTGGCAGGAACTTCACATTTTTAGTCAGGCACACATATTTCTCACACATACTGCTGTTATGTTCTGTTCTGTTTCATATGCAGTTCTCATTATTTGGTTCGCTGGTTACTGTCGGTGCAATGATTGGTGCAATCACAAGTGGACATATGGCTGACCTATGTGGTCGGAAAGGGGTAAGAAAAACCTGAAACCAAGACTTTAAATTGACTTAAACAGATCTGGTAGCTGACTCTGCAAGTGGGGTTGTAGTTGACATTTGAGTTTATGCATATTCCAAGACTTACATCCTTGCTGACAGTTTAACTCAAGCAGGCAATGAGAATATCGGCTATTCTTAGTTCTGCTGGATGGGTTTCAATGTACTTTTCACAGGTGTGGAACTTTGTTTTACTCTCAAAAACTCATTGGGCCGCAAATTTAATACCAATTAATTGGTATATTTTAAAAAGCTGACTGTTTCTTTGGCATTAGAGGGCTTTATTACTTTGTACCGGGAGATTCCTGAATGGATACGGCATTGGAGTTCTCTCTTTTGTGGTTTGTTAGGGATAACAGAATTTCTTTTCTTCTCTTTTTTTTCCTGTTTTAAAAAATTTTAATCCCAATATGATCAGGTACCGATATATATTGCTGAAATAGCACCAAAAGAACTCTGAGGTGGCCTAGCTACACTTAATCACGTATAAACTTCTACCACTTCAGGCAGATTATTTGACCACTTCACAACTAAATTTTTCTTTCATTCAGCTAATGATTGTGCTTGGAGTATCAGCTACCTTCATACTTGGCACTGTAGTATCGTGGCAAACACTAGCTCTTACTGGTATATCCGAATGCTCAATGAGTACAAATACAATCACCTTCCCCCTCGAAAAATTCAAATAAACTCGTGTGGATATTTTTGAAGGCATTATCCCCCTGTCTGGTTCTACTCCTGGACCTTATTTTTATTCCAGAGTCTCCGAGATGGCTGGTGAGTTGTCATATAGAGCCCGAAACTTTATTTCTGCGCAAGTAAATTATAAAGTTTAGCTAAACTCGGCTTTCAGGCAAAGGCTGGACATCGGAAAGAGTTTGAAGATACATTAAGAAAGCTTCGTGGAGATGATGCTGACATTTCAAATGAAGCATCTGAAATCCAGGTACTGTCTTTCACCTTTCAAGGGCACAAGATACCTGAACCATGGATGAAATATCTGAAAGCGAGAACTAATGATTTAGTTTCTTGGCAGGAGCATGTACAAACTCTAACCTGCATGCCAAAAGTTGGGATGCTGGATTTATTTCAACGAAGATACTCACATGCTGTTATTGTAAGTACCTTACATGATTAAGACTGTGTTTATTGATCCACTGGAACTATTTTTCCATGGACTTTGTTTTTGATTTCCAGATTGGAGTTGGACTAATGTTCCTTCAGCAATTTGGAGGGGTAAATGGATTTGGCTTCTATGCGAGTGAAACTTTTGTTTCAGCAGGTATATGGATAATTTTATGATGAAACGCTAAAACAACTTCTAGTTCACGCACTTCACTGTGATAATAAATGTGCATCAAATGTCCACTTAGGGTTCACTTCTGGCAAGCTAGGAATAATAGCATTTGGCAGTCTTCAGGTTTGAGCATCCATTTATATTTTATACGTTCCTTTTTGACAACCCCATTCCAAATCAAAGTGGCCTGAGAAAAAACGATTCTTGCAGATTCCTATCACCGCATTAGGGGCTATCTTGATGGATAATTGTGGGAGGAAACTCCTTCTTGTAAGTATCCCATTTACACGGTATCCTTTCATACTAAACTTGTCTACAATTAGAATCTTGTTTATCACAGGAAAAAAAATTGGATTTCAGGTATCTGCAACTGGCACATTCGCGGGCTGCTTCCTGGCAGGAACATCTTTCCTTTTGAAGGTGATTTTATCACATTTCATAAACATCAAGAAAATGAACGTTTTCCCTCAAACCACGTGTCAATTTAATTTTCTGAGTTCTGAGCCTTTCCCTTGCTTGTTTTTGTTTATTGGATTATCTGGTTTAAGATTTTTACACACAACCATGGCATGTTCCAAGGATGGGTTCCAATACTTGTTCTTGCTGTAGTACTGGTAACAAAAACATTTAATTATTATCCCACACCCCATTAATTATACTATTCACTTATTTGAGGCCAAATGTTATATTCTTATCATGCTTTTCACATGATGTATCAGATCTATATTGCTTCATTCTCAGTTGGAATGGGAGCAATTCCATGGGTTATAATGTCTGAGGTGTGTTCTCATTCTCTTTTGGCATAATATTTTCTTTAAGGGTTAAGCCAGAGTCATTTAAAGAGATAGGCTTGCTTCAGATATTTCCCATCAACATTAAGGGAGCAGCAGGAGGTTTGGTGAACCTTGTGCATTGGTTTACTGCTTTCTGTTTCCTGCAGTTTCAATTTTTAATGGAATGGAGTCCTGCAGGTGAATATGCTCACTACAATCCAAATTTCTCCATCTTCAGGAGGATTCAAAAGAAACGTACGTACATGAAAATATAAAATAACATGGTCTTTGATTTCAGGCACCTTTTATATTTATTCTGGATTCTGTGCAGTGGCTGTGCTGTTCGTGATCAAGGAGGTTCCAGCAACAGAGGGGAAAACTCTAGAAGAAATTCAAGCCTCCCTCAATTCAGAATATCCCTACTTGGGTTTTGGGCCGGGAAAAGGAGTCAGAGCCCATAATACTATCCAAGCCCATCACTCTGAAAACTGTCATTCTCCAGGTTATGTACGGTAGGTGCGAAATGGTGAACTTGAAATGGATAGGCTGGGTGGGGTAGGAGGCTTTCTACATCCGGGCCGGTTCATTGCTAATTAGAGGATAAAATTTAATTAAGAAGATGCTTAATTTGTCTCATGCTATAAATAATGGCCAAAAAAAAGGCCATGTTAATGTAGTAATGTCGGTAATTCTTCAAAGGGATTGAAGTGACAGATCTTACGTCATCCATATTATTTCCCTGTTTATTGAAGTCCCACTTGATTTATAAAACTCATACATATATATATAATATGAATCGCCAAATTGCCTCATAACTGCACAGTGAAGAGGAAAATAATACAAGTCCAAATGATTGATTCCTTAACCGTACTGGGTCCATCCCCATCCATAAACTTTCTCCTCTCTTTTTTTTGAGAAAAAGTTTTCAGGTCTTCATTTTTTATTATTTGTATGTGAGTGTGTGTTTAGAACAACAACCACCACAACAGTTTAAATATGCAATTTGCATGAGAGAGAGAGAGAGAGAGAGAGTAATTGCATTGTAAATCGATAATTAAATGTTTCAAATATAATCATTCAAAAATTAAAAATAAGAAATAAAAATAAAAGAGGGCTATCCTGTCAATTACACAAGTTCTCTAACAAGTGTAAGAAAAAATGGGGCTGTTAAGCTGTGGGGAAGCGATGCCTTCAAGGATTCCTTTCCATCTTGGATGGCATGCTGTTAATCACTGTAATTACGTTACCTCTGTACCCAGCCAACTCAAATAAAGTGAACAACTTAACGTACCTTTTGTCATCCTTCCTTTTCTCATTTTATTGGAATTTGTATCACCTGCCTTTCTCTCAGTCGGATTTTCACCCTTTGGCGTTCAAAAAATTTTATGTTTCGATCCTCTAGATATGCACATGTTAAAACAGTATGTTATGATATTTCAAATAAATTAGATATTGGATTTGGATGCATTAAATGATGAGAAATACTTTGTGATACTCCTTCTAATTCATAAAAATTATATTTTTAAGATTCATTCACATGTATATAGAAAATTATTAAATAATTTAAAATATTATAAATTTTGATAATATTTTATCAAAATATTTATAATTTTAATGCTCTCTTAAATGATATTCTCTCTAGTCCTAAATATATAAGGCTTTTTATGCTGATTCTAAATAAAGAATCTTTTATGGTGTATGAAATATTATTTATTATATATTTTTTAAAAAAACTCTATTTAATATATTTGAGAGAAAAAAAAAATTAAATAAAGGTAATTTTGAAAAAATATTATAATTTTTTTAAGAAATCAAGATAATTAACTAACTTTAACTCACATTCTTAATCTGCGTGATTCAATTAAGATGATCTTATATTAACCGGAGAGAGTACATTTAATTTTAATAAAGGATAAAAATAATAAAATAAGTAAGTAATGATTTATTAAAATTTTAAAGAGGTAAATATTATGAGAAATTTAAAAAATTTAAAAAAAATAGAATAATTTTTATAAATCAGGAGAAGGACTATTCATAACTTGGTAATTGTGCCTTTTATTGTAATTTTTCTTTCGGTCGCAATTAAAAGTATCTCCACCGGCGGGCGGGAGGAACTAATTATTCTCAAGGTAGGTTTTACATTTTATAGTGATTGAATTAGGTATATTTTATATTGATATTGGTATAGATTATTGTGAACATAAATATACACATACACAAGTACATCAAAAGTAAAATACAGATAATCTAACAAAAAAATTAATCAAAGTATGTATAATTTAAGATCTTTGTGGTAGAAAAGGAAGTCACCAAAACACGTTTGTGTGTGTTTTCTGATTTTAGACGACGAGATTGTATTATTTTAAAAAATAGTTAATTGAAACAATTTTTCAGGGAGAAAGTATGATTTAAAAAGAAGGGGGGGGGGGGGGGTTAATAAAAACAGAGAGAATCTTGGAGGATGGAGTATGGAAGGAGAGAAATGCAGTGCACCGAAGTTTAGGTGGGTACGTGATTCCACGAAATAATCACGACAGAGAAATGGATTATTCAGTGCATTGTATAAAGGCAAAGAAGGAATATTGATCATCATCCTCTGTCCTTATACCCTAATCAAAAGCTTACCAACCCCCCCTCCACTTGACATACCATTCCGAAAACATGCACTTAATTTCGTGTGTACACACACACACACACACATACTGAAGTAGATACCACGCTCTATGAGTATGCATGCACCCATTCATTTCCAAGTCAACCGATTCTTTAATTTAGATTCCTGGATGCGTGGGGATGGCATGGATACACCATTCAATGACAAGGAAAGAACATAAAGTCGACTAACCACAAAATCCAGACACGGCACCTCCACGATTGGAGGGTTGCAAATATTGTTCCAATTCAATTAAATTCTGTGTTCTCGTACTGTACTATACGTTTGAAAAATAGACTAATATATATATAACATCTCTTTTCTTTTCTTATAATATAAATATATTATTTAGAGTCATATCTATGTGTGAATGTGGGCAATGGGTGAGACTAGGGTTTGTGAGGTGAGGTGCATTTTCATGTCAGTTGAAAAGAGATTGATAGAAGTCCTTCCGGCCGAGATACTCAATAAAATTGGTACCATATAGAGAAGATTAACATGTCGCTCTGAAGGAAGGATATGGATAACACGCACAAATTGATAAAAATGATTGATAGAAAATAAACGATTTCACTTTTTAAATTTTTTTTTCTGGGGTACAAAAAATAATGGCTTTCACTTTTGATAAGGCGGGTCTTACTGCCGTGAGATCCAACTTTGTGTACGAGATGGATCATTTGCAGTGATGCTGCAAAACAATTAGAGAGATGGTGATCCATCTTTTTTTCCCCCTTTATCTCTCTCTCTCTCTTACATTGTACTAAGGATTTCGGCTCCTTTACGTGCCTAACTTTCTTTTACATTTTAGATCAAATGAATTTTATGGCATATGTGTAATTATAAAGACAACTATATTTATTCCAATTATAAATATATCACATTTTCAATTATTTCATATATATATATATATAAATAAGTTAAATTATTAAATTTATTAAAAATTTTAATATTTTTATTATTTATTCTTATTAATTACTTCACATCTCATATTTCTCATAATATTTATTTCTTACCAATTAATTATAAATTATGAATATAAATAAAAAAAATAACTCCACAAAATGTCATTTTTTTTAGCAAAAAGATGTGGAATTGGAGTATTAAATAAGACGTGTTACAATTTGATTCAATCAAAAGCTGAACATTTTGAAGGGGATGTGGTTGCCTGGTTGGTGTAGAGAGGCAGAGGGGGCACAAGAAGCCAAAAACTGTTGCCTAGCTAGTTGTTGACCTAACGCACAAAACGCCAAAACACCCCCCCCCCCCCAAAGTGTGGGTCGCACGTTATCTTTCGCCACAAAGCTCTTTCCCTTGAATGAACATTAAACAACACCACCACCGTCATAATTCACACACACACACACACACACACACACACACTAGTTGAAAAGTAAATGAACTAAATGATAAGGTACAAAATGGCGTATTGAATAAATAGGGAGCGAGAGCAGGGGAAAAAAGGGGGTGGTAGAGAAAAGGAAGGGAGTGGACAATGTGTTTGGTATCATAATTGAGGGAGGACATGTATGTGTGGTGCATGCTTAGCCAGCCACCCCCTTCTTCCTTTATTTGGACGCCATAGCCAGTGCAAAAGTTTTTTTTTTTAATTAATAAAATGTTCCCCCTGTCTCCTCCTCCTCCCACTTTTAGCTTCCCCTTCTACTGTTTCATTTCATCTCTGTTATTTTCTTTTTTTAAAATTTTAACTAGACAATTTTTGCAACTTTTGATTAAAGTTGTCTAAAGGTCTTCATAGAGAATGGGCACATGATGGATTTTAGCTTGGAGGACATTTTTGCTCTTCACACTCTCCATTCTTCGGTAGACTTCATCCTCAAAAAAAAAAAAAAAGCCTGAATTCCTGGTAGCCGCGGCTTTTATATATACCAACATCAATCAAACCAAACTAATGAAATGATTTTATCTTCCTTTCAATCTCTCTGGCCCCCTTCTCAGCAAGATAAGGGCCCTCGTTAAAAAAAAAAATAGTAATAATCTTCGCTCCCAATCAAGCTCGTGCTTTTTCCAATTTGGAGGATACGAGAGGGTTTTTTTTTATTTTTTCCCCTTGGGCGGGTCAAGTAAGATATGAGAGTTACAACTTGGTGGGCCATAACGGGCTAGGGCTTTCCACCGAGCAAAAGAGGACAAACGGAGTCAGGGACCCACCACTCCAATGTCACGAGAAAAATCCAATCAATCAAATCACAACAACAAAAAGGGGAGCTCCCATGACACGTGGCAAGCGGCACACGCCTCCACTCACTCATCTTCGTCACGTTCATCGTATCCAAACTCCCTACCTCCACACCGCGGGACCCATCTATGCCACTTGTCGCCCTCTCTCAACACCTCTTAATACGACAAACATCACCTCCCTCCAAAAAGAAAAACATACATAAATTTGACATAAAAAAATTAAAAAAAAACAAATGACGTCAGGCGCTACTGGCTAGCAGACAAAGCACGTGTAACCCTCAGTGGGTACTTTGCCGAGAGGGCATTACGGGAATTTCAAGGAAATGTGTGGAAACTGGAAAGGAAAGCGGCAAGGCTTTTTGTCACAACGTGCCTTGGCGTTGGCCGCACGCAGGAAACTCTGTCCATTGCCACCCCCGAACTATTCAACTCCTTCCACGCTTACTTTTCGCCTTCTAATCCAATCCATTCCCCCAGACACTAAGGGCCTGTTTGATTTTTTATTTTATAAAATTAAATTAAAATAAATGAAATTTATAAAAATAAAATTTAGATAAATAAAGTTTGTTGAAAATTCTTATGTTTGGATATTCTTTTTGTAAAAGTAAGTTTGACAAAAAATCAGTTTGGATGATAGGGGGTTAAAAGTACTTTTAGATGTATAATATAGAGTAAATTTATTTCTCCATTTTCAAAATCCACATTTTGTTAAAGGAAAAGTAACTTTCCCCTCCTTTTCCAAAACTACAGTTTAACCTACTTTTCATTTTTCAAAAAGTCAGTTTATGTTTCATCTGTGTTTGGCCAAACACATCTTTTAGAAAACCATGGTTGAAAACCATGGTTACGTTTTGCAAACATGGAACCAAACAGGCATTAAGTTAGGAAAATAACAGTTAAATATTAAAAATTTAAATTAAATATGATAAATGATCTTGTAATTTTTTTTATTATTAAACATCATCAATTTATTACTACTTTATTCTATATTTATTATTAAAATAATTATAAAATTTTTTATTATATTTAATTTAAATTTTTAGTCTCTAACTGTAATTTTTCCTATAAGTTATTTCTAGCCATTCCTATATACTAAAGACATTAATTAAAATTAATAAAAAATATTTATTTTTAAAAAATACTACTCCCTCTCATAAGTCATATATATATATATATGATATTTTATATGATAAGTATTTTATCTTAAATATATAGGATATTGAATATTTTTTCTATTTTATCCATATCTTTAATTCTTTCTTATTTTTCATTTGTAACCTTACAATGATAATAGAATAATGTATTTAATAAGGATAAAATGAGAAATATTGATACTTTTTCCATTGATTTATGTGAAAATATGATTTCCTCAATATGTATGTAATTGATATAAAATATTTTATAATATAAATAGGAAGGAGTACATTTTTTTATTTTTTTTATTTTTTGGTGAGGATTAAGTATATTCCTCACCAACAGCTTAAAACTAATTTTTTTAAGATATAGAAATCATTAAAATAAATTTTATTTCTCCTAATAAAATATTTTCTATACAAACCGTTAGGAATCAAACATGATAAAGCACACTTAAGGAAATATTATTTTTAATTTAATTCATTAAGGTTTAACATCCATCATAGTTACTACTCTCTCTCCAATTCTAAATATATGACATTTTATCCTAGTTTCAATTATAAGACATTTTTCAGAATATGAGTAGTATTTATTATATATTTTTAAAATTTAATTCATCCCAAAAAGAGAGAAATAGATTAAATAAGAGTGATTTTTAAAAAAATATCTTGATTTTCAAAAAAATAAAGGTAATTAAGTAATTTTGATTTGTATTCTTAATAAATGTGATTCGAGTAAAATATTTTTATATTAAGAACAGAAAGGAGTATATCACATTCCCTTTCTCCATTTGATTAATACATTTAATAAATAAGGACAAATTTGAGAAATACTCCCTCTATCCCATATTATAAAGTAATATGGGGATTTCATGTATATTAAAAAATTTATTATATCATTAAACTTCTAAAAAAACAAAAATTTCAATTTTACCTATTAATTTTATTTATTTCATTAAATATAACACAAGTTATAATATTAGTAATATAATAAATAAGGGATAAAAATAACAAATCACTACATATTACATTGTACTCCCTCCGGTTTTTAATATAAGACATTTTTAACCGAATCACATAGATCAAGAATGAGAGTTAAAATTAGTTAACTACCTTAATCTTTTAAAAAATCACATTGTTTTTTCTAAAATTACTCTTATTGAAATTATTTTCTTTTCTCAATCATAAATTAAATATGGATATTTTTGGTAATGAATAATAAATATTGTCTTATATTTTAGAAATGATTTTATATTTATAAACTGAATAAAAGATTCTATATTTAGAATTTGAGAGAGTATTATGGAATGAAAAAAATTCCCTCATGTTTCCTTGTAATATCAAACGGAATAAGTAATATTTAATGATGCCTACATTTTGGAAGGTAACTTATATTAGGCATAGAAAGGAGTAATATTTTCTTCATAAATTATCCTATTATTATTTTTAAATATGTACTCCCTCTGATTTTTAATATAAGTCACTTTTAACTACCTCATTAAAATAAAAAAATTTGTTACATTATTAAAATTATTTTAAATTAATATATTTTTCATCTTTACCCCATAATACTATAAATTCAAATAATAATATTTTTTTAAATAAAGTAATTAATACTCCAGAAATTCATTTTTTTAAATAAAGTAATTAATACTCCAGAAATTCATGAAAAGTAATTTATATATAAGACTATAAAAATTTTTTAAAATATTACTAATAAAAATGATCGGAGGGACTATTATCGGACATCTATAAAGGTTTTAATTTTCTTTTTTGTTACACATTAACATAGGGCTTAAACTCTTCACATATGAGTGAGTCCCATCTCACCCTTCTTACTTAAGTTAGTTCTAGGTTAATAATTTCTTATTTCTTGTTTGGTATGAAAGTATTGGGGAAACTAATAATAAAATTACTATTTCATAGCTTGGTAGTGGTGGAGTTCAGATCAATGCCAAACTATTTATTGAAAGACATCCAGGCAAGTCCAAGTTCACATATCCTCGCCATCGAAATTATGTTTAGGCCATCGAAATCATGTTTAGGCAGTCCAAATTAGATTATTTAAATTTAATTTCGTATTTTTAATATATTTTCTATTTTATTAAATGCAAAATATAAAATGAAGATAAATTTATAGTTGTCACTTTTTTATTTAAAAATAAAAATTTAAAATTTAATTCTAAACTATCTAAATTAAATCTGGAGGACTCAAATGTGTTATGAGCACCTATGATAATTATTAATACTATTAATTAAAAAACAAGCAGTTGTTTAATGTAATAAAGTAATTACTATAATTATATTTAACAATCATTCAAAATTAATTTTTTATAATCAGAGAATATGAAATAGTGTAATATAATATTAGCACTCTTTCGCTAAGGACAAACACTAGCTAGGGTCTTAAAATAAAATCACTATCATACATGCGGAAATCATTTGGCCAACACATCTTGTAAACGAAGCCAAAACGGACCTATCAATGGACTTCGAGAAAAGCTTTGGACACAACTCGCAGGTCACGAGTCATGCTCATGCATCACTCTCTCTCTCACTGGCCACACAAAAAACAAAATGAGAAAGCAGTGTCGTATTTTGTATCATACTATCAATAATCTAATCATTTAACCATTATACGTGTATAATATAATTTTTTAAATTTAGTAAACACGAAATTTAACTATAAAAATATTTTTATTATTTCCCTAATTTATATAGATTTTCACGAATGTTGTTAACATTACAAATAAATAAATACATACAAATCTCCCTTGAAATGTTCAAAATATTTCATATTTTTATTTATAAAATTTATTAAAAATTATAGAAAAATTAAATTAAATTAAAACTATTTTTAAGGGAAATTTCAAATATTTATAAAATAAAAAAATATGTATGATTCTGATGAAATTTTAACAATAGTATAATTTATTTCTATTTTAATAATATTAACTATAAATTTAAATAAAAATTAAAAAATTTTAATAAAATTTGAGATATACTTATTTTTAATATAAACATGTATTTCTATTTTAAAAAATAAAAATTATGATTCATTTTAAATATTTTGTCATTCAAAATATTTTAGTAAAATAATAATTTTATTTTCTAGAATTAACTATATGTTTTTGTTAATTAAATTATAAAATGAATTTAATACTGAATCGAATGGTTAATGTTAGTCAATATTCAAAGGATATATTTTATAGGGAGAATCACATTTTGAGACCAATATCATAAATTTATTACAAAGAAAAACTTTTGATTAAAAAATAATGGTAAAAATTGAAAGATTGAGTAGTAAAATTGAAAAAAAAATAATAAAAGATTCTATTTAGTAATAAATTTGTGATATTGGTCCAAAATGTAATTTTTCCTATCTTATATACCATTTATTTTTTAAATTCATATTGAATGCTTGTTTGGTATAGTTTTTAGAGGGTTATCAGTACTTTTTTTTTTTTAGGTTCAAAATCAATTCTACATGGATTTTGCCAAATAAACCATTAATTGTGAAAAATCAATTATATCTTCAAGATCAATTATACACATAAGTGAAAAATTGTCCATTCTCGTTATTAATTATATACAAGATTATTATTCATGTAATATTTTTATATTATTTAAATTAAAATTTTAATTAAGATTATCAATAATTTTAAAAAATATTATTTAACCATCAAGGATATTTTAGATATTTTTAGTAATTATTTACTTAAAAATATTTTTCATTAAAATTATCCAAATATATTTTATCTTTTTAAAACCACTTGAGATAAAGGAATTTAAATATAAATTAGTTTTTACAAAATCAATTCTAACTAAAGTTAATTATGTAAAATCAATTATATTCAGAATTAATTATATAGACTTTAATTAAAAAACACACTAAATCCTGATTTAGTCATGACAAACCGCATGAGTGTGTGAAGTTTTCTAATAACAACTTTTTAATCTACAAAACTTGAAATCATTATTGTATACTAACAAGCATAGAATGACTTTGAGCCAATTTACTAACTGACAAGTGCATAACCACTTTGATAAATATTGAAACTTTTAGTTCTGATAATTTCGAGAATATTTTCATTTCAAACGAAAGGAAAAATTATATATAGATGTGCATGGGATTGAGAAATAAAGACTTGGTGGGGCCCACATAAACAGTTTAATTCGGCCGCCTGCTTTGTCGTCTCTCTCGTCTCCGTTCATCCTCGTCGTTCCTTTGCGTTTGACCCTCCTTCCTCTCTCTTCTCTCTGTGTCCGTTTTTCTCTTCACTGCTCCTTCTGATATTTCTCGCACTCTCCTCCTTTCTCTTCTCTCTCAAATCCTTGATATTTCTCGGCTCCTTTTGCTCCCTTTGTCCGGATAGTTGTGTATCTTCTAAAGTCACCCTGATCCAGCTATCAATCAGAAGACCCACATACCACTTCTCTACGACCATTCCTTGCATCAATCAAATCCCCTTTTCATCGTCTTCTCATTGCCTTCAAATTATTTTCATTATTATGAGGCGCCATAAACGGGTGGTTCTTCCTGCTAGGATCACTCTTGGTTTCTAGGGGTCTTCTGGGCTTTCGGTTTCGTCCTTTGCTGTATACATAGAGAGCAAATCAGACATGGCTGGTAGTAATGAACTCAACCTTAGTGAATCCAAGGTGCATACCTTCCTTCTATTTTTCCCACTCATCTTGCAAAAATTTTGGACATGACATTTTTGGTTTTTTTGGCCAAAAAAGAGACAGCTTGGTCTTGTTTGTCGCTTGCTTTCTTTCTTTCTTTCGTACTCCCTTCTTTTCTTTGTCTAATTATGTGATGCGGGGTCCTGATGATCACGAGTTTAAGGAGTAAGTTTTGGTCTTTAACTTCAATTGAAAGGGCTTGATGCTGTTTGGGAATATCTCCGATCGCTGGGAATTTTTTTCTTCATGGTTTTCTTGAATAGGATGATATGTTTTATGAGTCAGTTTGATTTTTTTTCCCCACCTCGTACTTTCTATCTCTTCCATGTAGGCCACGGTTTCTTGTTCTGGTAAGTAGGAAAACTCAGTTTCATTTTGTGCGACAAGATGAAAGTCCTGATCTTTCTTTTGGTGATTTTTGCGGTTTCTTCAGGGATAAATCCGATTGTTTTCCTTTTATCGCATTCAATTTTCATTCCTCCTCCTTTTATGCATCAATGAAAGTCTAATCCATATGGTCAATCTGCTGTTTGTACAAGTCTCTGATTAACGTTTTAATATCTTCAATCTTGGCTCCTTTTGTAGGGTGTTGTTCCACTTAATACTTGGGTTCTCATCTCCAATTTCAAGCTGGCCTACAATCTCCTTCGTCGAGCAGATGGAACATTTAACCGTGAGCTAGCTGAGTTCCTTGACCGGAAGGTCCCAGCCAACACAATTCCAGTAGATGGAGTATTCTCGTTCGACCATGTCGATCGGAACACTGGCCTCTTCAATCGAGTTTATCAACCAGCTCCTGAAAACGAGGCTAAGTGGGGTTACATAGAGCTTGAAAAACCCCTGAGCACCACCAAGGTTGTCCCTGTCATAATCTTCTTCCACGGTGGAAGCTTCTCTCATTCCTCTGCTAATAGTGCCATCTATGACACTTTCTGCCGCCGCCTTGTCAACATTTGCAAGGCTGTTGTCGTCTCTGTGAACTACCGCCGTTCGCCTGAACATCGGTACCCCTGTGCCTATGAAGATGGCTGGGCTGCTCTAAAATGGGTCAAATCAAGAACATGGCTTCAAAGCGGAATGGATTCCAAGGTTCATGTGTACTTAGCTGGGGACAGTTCTGGTGGCAATATTGCTCATCACGTGGCTGTGAGGGCGGCGGAGGAGGATGTTGAGGTTTTGGGTAATATTCTTCTTCATCCATTGTTTGGTGGGGAGAAGAGGACAGAGTCAGAGAAGAGACTTGATGGGAAGTACTTTGTGAAATTGCAAGACCGTGATTGGTATTGGAGGGCTTTTCTTCCTGAAGGTGAGGATAGAGACCACCCTGCCTGTAACCCTTTTGGCCCGAGAGGAAAAAGTCTTGAGGGACTCGAGTTCCCTAAAAGTCTTGTTTGTGTGGCTGGTTTGGACCTTCTCCAAGATTGGCAATTAGCATATGTGGAAGGTCTCAAGGATTCTGGTCAAGATGTCAGACTCCTTTACCTGAAAGAGGCTACGATCGGTTTCTACTTCTTGCCAAATAATGGTCATTTCTATTGCCTCATGGAGGAGATAAACAAGTTCGTTAATTCTGACTGTTAATATACCCACTTAACCTTACCTACTACAAGAAGGCCATACATAACAAAAGCGTGACACTTCACATGGGTTCTATTTTTGTATCTTCTTTTCCTCTTTCCTGCTTTATAGAGATGGTGTGTAGTTATAAAATTGTCTAGGGATTACTTCATACTGTCGTAACATCTATGGTGTTCAATTTGAGAGTTCTGAAACTCCGGGGACTCTCTTGTCTGTTATTTGCCCATGTCTTTCTGAAGGGTAGTTTCAGCAGTCTGAAGTAGAGAACTCAGTTCAGTCAGATGCGGTTTGGCTGAACCAACGATCACCGAGCTTGCCCTATCTATCATCATGACCACATTCGCATTAGCAGAAGGAAGATAGAGGATGAAGCCTGTTTGGTCCCTTAGGTTAATTAAATGGCTTCCTATTGTAGCACTAATTTCTTAATGTAAAGTGGAGGAAATCCCATATTGTTATGAACGTGTATGTTATGTAACTTTTCTTCTATAGTCTTATCAAGCTGTCAACTTTATGCTCTTGTTCTTACAGTTTTTTGTTGTGTCCTGCTATATTATGATTATAAGTTGTTTCAACTTGACGGCTGCCACAAAAGGTTTTACTTCTATCAATGTTACATCTTCGCGTCATTAGGATGAGTCATGTCCAAAGCATCAGTCATCCCCAACAGTTCCGTAGTTAAGGTATTTAATTCAGCCTCTGGTTCATCTTCTCTCTTTTCAATTGAATTTGGTTTGTATGGTCAACTTCGCCCCAAAAAGTTAAATACACGTTGGTAAAGAGGAACATGTTTTTTTGGGTCTAGTTAGTGAACAGTTGGAAAGTAATGAACAAGGGGGGTGGCCTGGCCTAGTAGTGGCGAGCAAGAAATGAAAATTAGGAACTTGGATAGGAAGAATGATGGGTGAGGAGATTGAGATCGAGATTGAATCATGGAATTCGCCATCTTTCAACATCAAGTTGAGTAATTCTTGTTATGTCCTCAATGCCTATTATGGATAGGTCTGTTTGGAGCTTGGGAAAACAGCAAAAACAGGAATTTGGCATTGTTTTGATGTGGGGGAACCCATTGTTCTAGTGGTTGCGACTTTTGGATGTATTCTTGGGGACCACTTCTAGGAACCCACAAGCACCAGAAAAGTCCAATTGAAATTTAAGATGATAAAAAACAGTTAAAACTAAATATTTTTACTTTTAAACTGTTTAATGGTCACTAAAAGTGGTAGGCACAGCTAAGCTTGGACAAAAGACATGGTTCCATGTCTTTTTATTGACTTTCTTGCCCTCCTCTGCTCTGCATATTTTATGGTATATAATATTATTTGCCAGCGTCCAACACTAAAAAGCAATCAATTAGGCAACAAGACTTTAAAGGCTTGATTTTCAACTTTTCTTGTGCAGATTATGCCTGCTGTTCTGCATGTCTTATTATGGACTGTCCTTAGTAAATTAGCTGTTTATGTCTTGAAAATATTCCACAATACGACAGAAAGGGGGGTCGTTGTCAAGAAATGGGTTTTCTTTATTGACAAAAGAAAATTCATTTGTCTGGTCAGTAGTACATTGGCTTTTTCTAAAAGCATTAATTAAACTGTTCTACGTCATTGCTTGTGGTTTGCGCGTTTCCACCATTATCATATGATGCTTCTTCTATTCAGCTGTCATTAATGCTTTTTTTGTTTGTTTATGTTAAAATCTCACTTCTTTAGACAACAACCCTATTACCTATCTGTCTGTGGTTCTGTCAAAATTAGTAGCTTTTTGGAAGAAGTAAATTTCATGAAATCCCCATTTTGATGTTCTTGTCCTATTTTATTTCAAAAACTGGTGTGTGAATCTCATTGTTGTAAGCCCCCATGTGGTCAACGATTTCAGATTTGAAAAATGGAAGATAGGCCTTATCCTATCATGAGCATAAACTTGTGATACGCTTATTATTTTTTTTCTTTTCAAACTGTTTATGACATGAGCATCCTAAAAACAAATGGGATTTGGAAGAATTAAGAATATGATAAAACAAAGCATAGCTAATGGGATAGTATTTTCATAGGTTTTTGAATGTAGTAGGTGTTGTTGTCGCCTTGTAGGAGCCATCTGATGATGATCCATATGAATTTCCGATATCATGCTGATCTTTATTCTTTCTTTTTGGGTGATGAGCTCATTCTGCACCTAAAACCAAGGGGATGTAATCTCACTTGTGGGATCACTTTTTGAAGCCAAAATATAATCACCCAAGATATAAATATTGAAGTAAACAAAATTTTCTGCCAAGTAATTTTCATAGTGTGATTTTTTCTGTCTCTATCAACTCAACCACTAGTTAGTTCTACACCTTTTTTTTTTTTTTTTAACCATGAAGTCGGTGAATTTTCCATTTGCATTTGAAAGTGACATTAAAAAATTTTTGATTTAGAAGTGGTTTGATGAGAGATGTAAAATAGTTTTTTTTTTTTTGGGGGGGGGGGTGGGTGCAGTTAGAGATGGGAAGTAGATGGAACATGAGAAAATACAAAAAGTGAGAGTGGGGCGGGAGAAGGTTTTGTTGGGATATATGATAACGGAGAGAAACATGAGAAAGAGGATGAGGAAGATGAGGAAAAATACTAGAAAGAGTGTCATCACAAGAAACATGGGAAGAAACAAACGTTGCTACTACTCCAATTACACATGAAAATTGAAAAAGCATGTTATGTAAACCGCCCAATACCTTCGGTTTTTAAGATTTTTAATGGAAAATGCCGCTTTTTTATTGTGCTGCAAATTACAAAATTAGTCATGAATCCTTGTTTAGTGGTTAAAATTTGGAGATTGAGTGAGATAATGTTTGTATGACATATTTTAGGGAGCTTCTGTAATCAGGTGCCGAAGAATTTGATCTCACAGCCTCCGTGAGCCTTGTCAGCGGATCGGAGTCTCTCATTTGTTGGTGGGAAAAAAAAAATAAACAAACTTATTTCAAGTCAAATTTTCATTGTTTATTCAATCTAGATAGTTTAAATTTATTATTTTATTAAAATAAAAAATTATTCTAAACAAGTTTAAATCATCAATAAACTTGAAGAATTTTTTCCCAACATACTTTAAGATTTTATTCGAAGTGTTGTTAAAAAAAAAGATTTTGTTCAATAAAAAAAACATTTTTTTTGGGCCAGATAAGGTGATCCTGATCCATGTCCCTTGTCAACCACATAAAAAAGAGTTAAATGAAAAACAAATTGTTCAACTACCGCGACAAAAGACATGGCTTAAAAACAGGTGTCGCTTGTTATTACTTGATTTAACGGGTTAATGACTTCTGTGGGTCTGACTCGGGGGTTGGGCCCTAGTTATCTAGTTCATTGTTGCTGCCAATTAACCATAAAGATGTTTACCAAAAACAAACCCATAAACATCTTCGGCCTAAAAAAAAAGTAGAACATCTAAATATCAAAATGCACGCAATGAAACCAAATCCCCTAATAATCACTTAATCAGTTTTTATCAGGGAGTTAAACCGTTTATTTCCCGTCCTGTTTTAGTTTTACACACTCTGGATCACAGCCCTTCAGAACATATAATGCATGTTTTACATAAATAATTATCTTCCCGAGTTTACTAATTGTGGTGCTTTGAACTAAACTCATTCCGTAAACAACATAAGTTTCAGCAAAATTCACGTCATGCATATAGGCTTATATTTTAATAATGCTGTTATGGTCTACTTACGTTTAAAAGGTTAAAAATAAAAATACCTCTCCACTGTTATTTTGTAACGGGGAATGGGAACTTGAAAGAATTTGCCTTCGAAAAGTTCAGACGTCCATGTTCACAGAAAGAAGGCATGTTCCACACTAAACAAAAACAACTCTTTTGGGGAGACATTAGATACAAACAATTGCGAAAATCCAAGCTCCTACCCCCAACCCCCTTTCTTTTCCTTTTCTCCGCTCTCTTTCTATTATTATTAGTTTTTTTTTTTTTGGATAAAAAACTAAGTCCATTCATAACATCAGGTATGAATGGTCCCTACTCCAAACCATGCTCCTTCCAAAAGTAGTTTAGGTGGTAAACTTCATGCTCTTCAACAGTTTCACCACAAATTTGAAGCTGTTAATAGTCTCTGAATCTAAGCAACAATTGCACTCTTTCATGCAATTGTAGTTTGTACCAGATTCCATAATTATGAACATTAGATTATTGGCAGACTAAACGTTATCAGCTTAAGTGGAAGCAGGGAATTGATTTTGGATTCTGCAGGCCATAAGCAGTTAGCATTCCTGGTGCTTTTATCTGCCAAAGACTGCACATATACAGCACCATCTGCAATCATTTATTTCAGCAAATCAAACCAGCATACAACGAAAGAAAAAACTACAATAGTAGTCATAGACATTCAGTATATCAATTAGGTTTTCTAATTGAAAAAAAAAAAATAGTCACGAAAGAATATAATAGAAGTACAACTTGATGGAGGATAAGATATCCTCTAAAGCAGAAAACATGGCTGTCAAATCTCTATAACATTATGCACCTAAGTCTTCACAAATAAAGGCAGGTATTTATGGATAACTTATTTCCACCGCAGGGGCAAAAGAAAAGCAGCTTCTTCATAAAAGCTTGTAACCATTTGAGAAAAGAAGCATACATACAAACTGTTTAAGGCCCCCATGCCACCAGAGATGTCTGGTACACTTGTTCATTACAAACGAAGGGGGACTCAGTGCAACCATTGGCATGAAACTCCTCTGAATCCATTCCCACCATGAGAAATACTACACGAAGCTGTGTGTTGCTAGCCAGCATTGCAGACGCATTCAGCTTACCAATGTGAAGATATTCATTACACTCAGTTCATTCAACTGTGGCTAGCAAAATGTTGCTCCAAATAATGTATTTTACAATGGGACTGCACTTGCTGGAAAATCAAATCCGCGCTTGCACATTAGGCCCAATATTTTCCCAACCTTGGACCTCTGACCACAGCTTACATAAGCATTATACAAAATCCACAATGTTTTCTTTGTCGAACTCATGTGGACAGTTTCCATCTCATTCAAGACACTTTCCATTTCCTCAAAACGCCTCTGTGATCCATACATGACCATCTTACAATGGTATAAGGAGCGGCAAATTCTCCAGTGGGAACATTCAGCACGCCTCACAAAATTGTCTAACCTGTCCACTACATTTTTCCTAAAATAAGTTGCAATGATGCATCGCATTATACTATTTGTTTTTATTGAGACTTTGTGTTCAAATGCATCATTAATTGAGTTCTCCATTTCCTCTAACGAGTCCTCTTGAGCATAAAGCCTAATTAACAACACATTTAGCCATGGCCTGTACTCCTTTTCTGGAATCAACTTCAGTAATTCCTCTATCTTCTTAACTCTATCAGGCTTGGAACATTTACAATATGCACATATCATGCACCTGATCAAAGGAATTTCTTTCTCATTTACATAATCCCTTACTAACTGATAAGTCTCTTCCATCTTCTTCAGATTACCTGAATTAGCATACCCGCGAAGCATTAGCATGTGCGTGTCAGTGTCAGGCATAAAAGGGCTTGATTTTAGCATTTGAAAAGTTTGTTCCATTCTATCCCACTTCCAGGCTGTAACATAACCAGCAATCAAATAATTATAAGTGCTTATATTTGGGGAAAGGCTTGAATTATATATCTCCTCCAATATTGCTTCCATACGATCTACTAGCATCATGCGACCAAAAACAGAAATAAGAATATTGTAAGTTATAATGTTAGGGCTACAAGTTTCATCCTTCTTCATCCGCACAAATAATGACTGGCATCTGTGAGTAAGACCGTTGAACATAAAAGCAGCCATCAGTGCATTATAAATCGCTGTTGTTTTTATTTGCTTGTTTACAGCTTCCTTAAAGAGGTCAACTGCAAGATCAATATTTCTAGATCTGCCAGCAACTTTGATACCCTTAGAATACTCTGAAGGGGCCATGGGAGTGCCAGCACGAGAACTCTTTCTCCTCCAATTTAAAACCTGAATGTTAAATGAGACAAACAGAAGAAAAAGTCAGCAGAAGAATTTTAAGTTTTCATTTGAATTAGGTTTAAAAAACATCACTTGTCCAGATAAATTTGCACTGCACCAATTGTAGTCATTTATCACCGATCACTAACTTGAAATGTCCTGACATGATTGAAAACCTTACAATATCTAGCCAAACATCCAAGTCAATTTAATGGGTCTAAATAATATTAGTGGAGAGAGCTGAAAACATGTAACGAACAGAACAATGCCTCAAAACAAAGTCAAATAGCCCTACTGTACCGCTCAGAACTTATTGCTTCTCGAGTGTCTAGATATGCTAAGGGCATGCATTGATTCACGAACATGCAAGTGAAAACACGTATTCCTAATACAAATGCAATAGAACACTCCAGTATGCGTCCAAAATTTTAAGAGATATAAATGAAGTAGATTGTGAGATACTAAATAATTCTACCCATCAAATTAGACATGAAATTGGATCAACTGCATCTGTTCAAATATACCATTAGAGCCACGTGAGGCCATGATTCCAACAGGTCCAAAAGATCAACAAAGGCCGTCCCATCAGGACAACTCCAAAACCAAGAGGGAGAATTCTCCTCCAAAACTTTCAGAACTGCGTTAGGGTCCTCGGCTACCCGAACTAATTCGCATCCCAAAATCGCAACTTGCCCCTTAAAATCCTCTCGGGCAATCCAATTGAAGTAATAGGTTTTGGGGGAGAACAAACCAACCAGATCTCGGAGCACGAATTGTTCGGGGAAGCGAGTGTGGGTATTGACATGGGCGGTGCATGTGTAATTCGCCGAGCTCAGGGGGAAAATAGGAAACGGGTTATGGAGTTTTGGTGTTGCAAAGGTTCTGTGGAAGCAGAACAACTCTGCTTGTGCTGCGTCGGAGAGTTTCCACACGCGCTTCATTGTCCAGTGAGGGCGGCCCTGTGCATTTTAGGGTTTCTGGGAGACGCGTCGGCTGCCGCACATAGAGAAGGAGGGACTTCTTGGATTCGGATTCGGATTGGGCTTTGGCCGAAAGGAGACGACTGTTCTGCGAAAACTTCGCAAATTGTCAGACTGGCTGCTTCCGGCGGTTATGGTAATCCTCACAGTCACAAGTGACGACTTCTATAATCTCATCTTTTTTTTTTGGTTCTATATTATATGTATTTGTAGAATGGAATAAGGCATGCCGGGCCTGCATCTACACTTAAAAGTCTAAACCTCATCTATTGATCTGCATTTTTTTTTCGAAAAAATATTGATCCACATATTTGGACACATTTTGAAAGCCTGGCTTGAACCTATTGGAAAAAAAAAACTACGAAAAAAGTAGGTGACTTAAGAGGCCGTCCAAGTTTCAATAAGGTCTCTAACATATAAAACTTACATTATTAAACTTAATTCACAATTATTATATTATATTGAATGGCAACAACAACAATAATAATAAATAAGCTAACCTAACAGTTGCCAGTCTTTAAGTAAATAGGCGTGACCTAGTTACTTAAACAAGTTTAGCTTTGAACTTGAGTGTTGCTTCTTTGCTAAACAAGTCATATCCAAATTTATGGTGGTTAAAAAAAGTTCACATATTAATTTTTAACTAAAAATGACACCAAAAGTATATATGAAAAAGTATATAAATTTTTTCTAATAAAAAATTGTAGTCCATTAGCTCAACCAAATTTAATATATTTTATTAGGTTAGTTAAGGTAAGAATGAGATGTGATACAGATGTTTAGAATTTAAAATATTTTTAACTAAGAAACAAAATCAATATATTTTAAATTTAAAATTAAGATTCAGATAAAAGTAGTCATTTTAACATTGTATTATAAAGTATATTTTTTCTTATATATTAAATTATAAATCACTTAATTTATTTAATAAAATATTTTTGACTGAAACAAAGAATACTTGCACTTTTTTTTTTGGTAAGCATGCTTGCATGTTGCACCTCCATGTACAAACACTTGTATTAGGGAATATTTCAAAATCCTCAAAACCAGAGGCGGACCTACGTTTGGATGAGTGGGGGTAGATGCCCCCCTTAAGTTTATGAAAATATCATGTAAATTAATATGGGGTTCATGTAATGGCCCCACTCCTCCTCCTAATTTGAACTCACGGGAAGAAAATGATGAAGCATGAAGAGAGAAAGGAATACACAAGACGTCAATGGTGGGTGTGCATTTAAGTTTTAAAATGGGAGACCAGTTTCAAATTATGTATTTTGAAGAAGAAGAAAAGAGAGATAATTGTGGAGACTGAAAAGAAAGAAAGAGAGAGGGGAAGAAGAAAGTAGAATTTTTTTTCTTTTAATATTACTTGAGAGATCACGAAAATTGGGATTTGAAATTTGATGAGAGATTGCCTTGACCTAGTCTGAGATTTATTTTTACGAAAGACAATACAGTGATTTTAGATAGTTAGGATTGTGTGATAGACTGACGGCGGGATTTTATTTTTTGGTAATTTTATCATATATATTTGTTATATTTTTTACTGAAATCATTCATTTAATTTTTTTCTGTAAAATCATTTAATTTTTTCATGTACTTGTTTAAATTATGATTATGAATTTGTGATATTTTAGCTATTTATAATTAATTATGTTAAAGCAAAATATAAAATATTTAAAAAATGTAATTTAGGGTAGTAGGACTATGGATTTTCTAAGTTTTAAATAGAAAATAAAAATAAAAAAAGACAGGCAATTGATATAGTTACATATGTAATTTATACATCCATATGTATATATTAAAGTAGAATATAACTTTAATATTTATGTGTTTAGTTTTATATAATAATAATAATAATAATAATAATAATAATAATAATAATAATAATAATAATAATAATAATAATTTATTATTTTTTTAAAATAATATACATCACTCCCACTAGCCAAAGTCCTCGGTCCGCCACTGCTCAAAACACTTGCTAATATGATTAAGTACATTGCTCTAGAAGGATCAGAGATGGCTAAATTATCTCCAGGAACCATAATGATTATTAGTTATCCCCCAGCATCGCCATTTCCGGAAACAGAAAAAAGCAAATAAATTAAATTCCATTAAACTGAACGCCCATGATCATTTAATTTTTTGTCTTTCTCAGAAAACTTTTACCCAATGTAATACTTTATGTTTTGTCTATGCAGGTAGCCATATTTAAGTTACTCTGAAGGTGATAATTATTTCATATAATAGTTCCTTCTTGCTTTCCAAGATTCCATTATTTCATGTAATAGTTCCTTGTTGCCTTCCAAGATTCCAAACACAACCATCGTTTGGTATGGTAATGGAGACAAGCCTATTGCTGCAGCAGGGCTTACGCTTACTAATCCTGATGGTCGGACTCTGTGGACAACAGCAAATAGCCTTTCTGGTACTGTTTCTTCAGAATGATGGTAATCTTGTGATGCATTCTAATTCTATATATAAACTTACCATCTGGGTTTATTAGTGACGGTTATTTCAAAAGTAATACTGTTGAGTCCAACACAAGGAGTCCGGGCAGTCAATTGGTGTTTACCAAATCTGGAGACTTTAATTTTGAGAGAGAATTACTTCTTCAAACCTACTTTAATTTTGATGGAGTTTTCGCTTTCTATCAACATACTAAGAGTTCCTCTGGTAATGAAACTTGGACATCTCTCTAGTATTTGCCTTCAAACTTTAGTTAGTGAAGGAACAAATTTGAGGATTGTCAATGCCCAACAGGTTATTCTCTACTGGAACCAAAAGATCTATATGGTAGTTGTAAACTAGATTTCACATAGGGCTGTAAAGAAGATGAGCTTATTCGGTGTATAGATCTATATCACTTAGGTGTTAACAAATATTGATCAGCCTCATTTTTTAAGAAAAAGTTTAGTAGTTGCTTGTCAACTACACTTCCATCAAAATTTCCAATGCTAAACAATTTGAGATTAGACTTGAAACCATGAGGAACTCTGTTCAATTTCCAATCTTCCCCATTCATGCAGAAATCTGGATCAAATCCTTACAATATAACCAACAAACAAAGTAATGAATTGTACAAAATAATTGATACCACAGCTATGTCAAGAACTTTCTCATCAGGAAACTTACTGCTTCAGTCTCAAGAACTTTCACACCAGGAGACTTTTCAAGGATGTCCATTAGTGATATATGAGTGAAATCATACATTCCCGGAGGCACACGTATATGAGTCAAATTGTGGAACATAGGAAGGCATGGGAAAAGATTTTGTGCACAAGAGAGAATCTAGGAAAGAAAATAAAAGGAAATTGATTATTGTAATAAAGAAAAAAAAACTTGTAACATATCATTGGATGGACTATTTGAAGAGACACTATTCAAAACTGTTATATAAACATTACAGGTAAAGGAAAGAGGATTGGTAAACATACCATAAGAGTATCATTTGAGAGTTCAAGAGACTTGACATGACAAATTCCGCTTAAAAGTCTTGTCATATGAGCAACATTTATGGGTGTCAAGATGTCAATAGAGGCCGTGACTAGGGAGGTTAGGTTAATCGGGACAAATTCAACTCTCCGATAGTTTGTGCAACTCAAAGATACAAGATTCATATCATCAATTGAGACTTTACAAACAAGTAATAAGTCATCCTGAATATAGTAATTCTTCTCATAATTAACAATGGTTAAGGTTGTTAACGTTGAAACTTTAATGCTGACTTTAATTCTTGATGTTCCAATTACAATTAGACAAGGTCATTTCTTGAAGCACCGGGAAGCTAGAAAAAAGTTGTTGGGTAGTTGTTGTGTGAAAAGGTTATGTGTGAAAGTTTCAAGGTCTTCAAGCCTGGGAAATAGATGCAATTAGAGATTTCATCAAAACCAAATCTAAACTTTAGATCTAACATCCTCAATGATTCAGGGGTTGACAAGTCATTGTCTAACATAAAGGAGGATCTTATGTCTAGGGACAAATGCAACTCTTCAATTTGATGCTCGAGTAAAGTGGATATCCAAGAATTAGCTTGGTTTGTGTCAATAGGAATTCCAGATGCTTCAAAATGAAACCTTTTTATGTATTCAGACTTTTGAAGTAGTTTGTCCACTAAATTGAAAAGGCCATTCCCTGTCGATCTGCTTTTGAGTTTTGTTCCTATGGATCCTTGGCAGTTGTTTAAGGATCAAATTAAATTCAGGTAAGTAGGTCCATAGGAACTTCCACCTTCTTGCTAATATGGAAGTTCGAACAACATCTTTGGTCAAGAGAAAAGAAAGAATGTGAAGAAGAATGCTATCATTTAACTTGCTAATGACATCTTTTCCGTCACCCACATCATGGTTGTAAAGGATCTTTACTCTGATTCTCTGAGCATGTTAACTTTTGCTTCTTAGCAAGAATGCAGATTTAGTTCAAAAAATTACCTCTTGTAGCACTATTTTTTATATTTTCCTCATCCTCGTTCTTTTTCTTAAATAAATTGGCTCCAAGTCATTTTTGTACCACTACAATCACCATTCCTTTTAGAATTGGAAAGATGATATAGTCTAGAGGAGTTTTTCAACTAGCCAAAGAAAAAACATATTATCATTAAAGCTTGAAAGGATCTTGTTAACCATACCAAATTATATCTTTTCAATACATTTTCCTTAAGTTATGTATACACTGGATACGTATTTGTACATATTAAATACTCAAGATAGGAAAATGTGCAATCTAACTCTAAGAATGCATGGTAGTATGTTTTTGCTCTTAAGTGGATTCCATGGTAGATTATGAATTCTCATCTTTGTTGTAAGTCTTATGTAAAGAATATTGAAGAGCCCCTTTCTAGAGGTAAAAGACTAGGGAAAGAAGGAGACCTTACACTTGAGTCATAACTTGAGAAGAAAGAAGTAGAGGACGAAGCTGGCTTTATAAGCAGTTGAAGCCGCGGCATGGGAACATGGAGCCGGGGCCTGAATCAGGCACTAACAGTTGAAGCCGTAGCATGGATCATACAGAATTCAATGTGGTCACAGTGTAAATCATGCCACTGCGATGCTAGCCATTCATCAGCAAAATGCTGAGTTTCATTTTCATGAAGTAGCTCCAGGGTTTTGAGATATATCTGAGTTCCTTCGTCTGTTTCAGCATGCTGGATGACCAGGGGGCATTTGGGAGGCTTGGCTCTTCTAGGGTTTGTATTTGGGTTGAAGATACAAGTTTGGGTTGAGAGATTTTCAAGATATTGAGCTCCTTCATTGGTTTTATCCTCTTCCCTTTCATTCTTTTCTCTATAATCTACTATAAGACCGAATATTTTGTGTATTTATAACTTTGTGGTAGACATGAGTAGCTAAACATGTATTGCTAGGGTTGTTTTAATCTCTTGTATGAATTAGATACTATTTCTCTTTTATATGTGCTTAATGAAATGATTATGTTGGTTTAACTCTATGCTTAATGCTTCTTGTTGTTTGGCCACTAAGGAGATTGTTGGATTAACTTAATTAATGCTTGAGAAAGTTAGATTAAATGTTAAACTTGAGTTAAGCCGTGTGAGAACTTGTAACTTTGTTGAGTGAAGGGTTATATTGGTAAGGTAGAGATACACTTGCCAATTTCACATGGTCATATAGGAATTGAATTGAAATTAAGGGTTTAATTAATTAATTAATTAAGAGATTAATTGGTTAATTAAGCCATACACCTAATTGAAGTCTTGAGATAGCACTTTTAGGTATTGTAGAATCCTTGATTAGCATGATCAATCATTGAAAACATATATAGAAGGAGTTAATTGAGTATTCAAGAAATACAAGAGAGAGAAATAATCATAGATCTTAATTGCATCTTAGTTGTCCCTAATCAATCCTCTAATTAACTAGTTTTCTTTAGTGTGATATTTTCTTCTAAATAGTGATCAATTTGCTATTTGTTCAAATTAATTGAATATGTGATGTTTAATGCTTGACCCCCATTGATCCAAGTTCTTGAGGGATAATATCTTACTTATCACTTTACTATTACCTCAGCCCGTATGCTTGCAGTAAAACCCAATGGCGAACTGATATTTTAGTCCAAACCAATGGGTATAGTGAGGGAAGAATAAAGGCAGAGAAATAGAACAATCTATCTTTTACTTTTAACTTCTTGTTAACAAGAGGTTTAAATTTTTTAGGTTATATGGATCTCAATAAAAAGGCTGATCTAAATGGATGGCTAAATAACCCAAACATATGGGTAAATGACTTGAGTAGTTGGCTTAATGATATAAGCATGTTTAATGTCTTCTCAATGTGTTTGATGATGGAACAATAATTTTAGAGATGATAATTATAATTATCACATCGTACTACAAGTTTCTCTAGTGGCTCAATGATAACAAGAGAGATCATCTTTAACACAACAAATTATACCAAAAGTAAGGGAAGAATCTAGGATAGAGTTCATAAAGAGACTGATAAATGATGATGTTGCATGTGTGGAACAACTCTGAATGAATACTCAGACTTTTCGAGTGTTGTGCTCTCTTTTACGAGTTGAGGTAGCCTAAAGAATGATGGTTTAGTTTGAATTGAAGAATAAGTTATTATGTATTTACATATATTGGCTCATCATGTTAAAAATCATGTCATCAAGTTTAAATTCCAGCATTTAGGGGAGACTATAAGTCAATACTTCAATTTGGTGTTAAAGCCTGTGTTAAGATTACAAGAGAATTTACTAGAAAAGATACCAAATCCAGTTCCTAAGGATTGCAGTGATGATAGATGGAAATGGTTTAAGGTATCTAACAAACTATTTTAAGTGAATTTTATTTCTGTTTAAACATTTTACATTCTTCCAATTCACTTCAAATGATTAAAATTTGTGTAAGTTTATTTGCTTATCTATTTTAGGGATGTCTTGGAACTTTGGATGGAACCTATATAAGTATGAATGTACATGAGGCAAATAAATCAAGACATAGAAGTCAAAAAGGATTAATTGATATAAATGTGTTAGGAGTGTTCACACTAGACATGAAATTCATATATATTTCATTAACTTCTAATGCTAGGGTGTTACATGATGCAATTAATAGGAGAAATGACCTTAAGATTCCAATGGGTAAGAACGTTAAAGTGACAATGATGACATTTCATATTCTTATGTCTGGACCTGGATTTAATTTTGCTTTTTTCTCTACTACCATTTGATTCTCTTTTCTAATTTTTCCCCTATTTCAATAATAAGCACCTCAGACTGAGATGAAGAATCATGCACTTTCCTTCTCATTTTTTCATTAAGAGCACCACTCTTTGTTACTTGCAATGAAACAACACACTTAAAAGCTAAGTTTGTAATTGAAACTCAAAATGTCTCCCAAGACTCGGGTAAAGTGTTCAAAAGCCATAGTTCTAAAACTTCATCATTAAACTTGATACTCATTCCTGTCAATTAATCCAGGAGCCTTTGAAATTGATTCAAATGATCTAAAATGGAAGTCTCCTCCTTAATTCATAAAATAATTTAGCAAAAATAATTTTATTATTTTCTGACATAGATGCATACAAGGACTCAATCTTTTCCCATAAGATTCTCATATGTGTCTCATTAGTAATGTAATTATATATATATATATATTATCTTCTATATATTGCCGAATAAAACCACACGCCCATTGATATTCAAAATCCCAATCCTTAACAAAATTTGAATTTGGCTTTTGAGTATAACACAAGAAGATACATATTTTCACAAATAGCATATCATTCATCTTTTCCTTCCACAAACAATAATAAGTGGTATTCAAACATCGGTGGACCCACTTGGAGGTGGGCAGCCCTAGTCCTTCCTAGATTTTTTTTTGGATTTTTCTTTGTAAAATCTTAGCTAAAAGAGGAAAAATGTAAAAATGGCCCCTCCCAGAATCGAACTTAGCAATAAGAAAATATTAATGAAATATTGAAACCACTTGAACTCAATCACTTATATACTTCAAAGTAGCATATTTTATTATAAATCCAAAACTTTAAAAAAATTTGGCCCCTCTCACATCTTTCCTTTGGTTTCACCCCTGCATTCAAATAAACATCTTATTTATATTTGTGTCTATCATTCAACCAAATTAAACAACCTCAAAATCAAGGCTTTGATACTACTCTGAAACAGCGGTAACAAAGAAATATATATGTAGCGGAAATAAATTTTTCCTACTTGCAAGAATTTATGAGGAGTAATCAAATAAATATATGGTAGAAATTAAATACCACAAACACATTAAGAGACACCAAGATTTTTAACATGGAAAACCCTTCAAGGTAATGTAAAAACCACTGGTTGTCCAGACCAATGATAACAGCTCCACTATAATCAAAATAGAAGCCCAACAAAGCCTTAATCAAGTGCATATCCGATGTTCAAAATCTCAATTCTCATCAAACTTGGAATCCTGCTTTTGAGTAACAAACACAAGGAGATACATATTTTTGACAAATAGTAAATCCTTCATCTTTCCCTTCCACAAATTATAATGTCATTCAAACAAACCATCTTATTTGTATTTGCCTCTAGCATTCAAGCAAGTTAAACAAACTCAAAACTAAGATTCTGATATCACTATGATAAGAGTGGTAATAGAGTAGCAGAAATATAATGGAAATAAATCTCTCATACTTATAAGAATTTATGAGAAGCAATCAAATAAATACATGGTAGAAATTAAATACTACAAACACATCAAAAGACACCAATATTTTTAACATGGAAAACTCCTTAAAATAAGGGTAATAACCACTAGTCATCTAGACTAATGATAATAGTTTCACTATAATTAAAATAGGAGTATAGTAAAGTCTCAATTAAGTGTACAAATTAGTACTAACAACCCTCTCAACAACCAAAGCAAAAAACTTACAATAAAAAATTAAAAAAAAAAATAAAAAACCCCAAAAAATATAGATTTAGTACGTATTGAATATCTCACACACCAAGTAATGAAATGATGATCCAAAGTTGAAAATGAAGAACCAAATATCTCAAACATATTGACAAAATTTTAGCCCGATCTAATAATTAATAAATCCGCAAACGAATTTTGCCAGTAATTACTCTGTAAATGTGTGAAAATAATGTTTTTATCTTCTCTTCTCTCAAAGGCGGTTATTCTAACTTGAATACAATCTCATTCTCTTACCTTAATATGATCTATCGCTACTTAAATAAGTGAGACACATAATAAGTTTTTAAATTTAGGTTTTTCTCTATATAAGAAGGGAGTCCGCACCCAACAATACTAATAGGATTGTTTCTTGATCAAGAAAGTTTTACATACTTTGGTAATCTTGACAAGGGCCAATCTAAGGTGCCCTTGTTGATCACGAAAGGCCCACTGTTGGATCACACATCCTAATTCTAGTTCATCTCCCAATAAAATGCGATTCCATAAGCAAAACATAATTAACATGTTGCTTATTGGATCAGTTGTACCTGGTAAATTGCATAGTTTTAGTAGGACTTTGGTTTCCCTAAATATGGGAAGAGCATCGTTCTGCTGGTGAAATACCAAAACTTTCAGCGCTTTCCTCAGCCTCAGACGTCGAATCTCTTCCTCATTCAAAAAATATAGTCTCCATTCCAAGAAGTGATATATGAAAACAGCCAATACGTTTATTAATGTCTTCTTCAAAGAGTGGAATATGAATCACAAAACACATTTGAGTAGGTCCACCAGCAATTTTTGCCATTTCATCTTTGAAAACAATAGGTAATTCTGGCTTAAAACGCAACAGAGGCGAGAGTTCTTTGGAGAGGGCTACCTCTATTTCGAGAACTTTTTTCCACTTTTCGTGAGTCAACCCATCTATAATCTCCATTCCAGGAGCTTTAACATGCACCAAAAAAGCGATGTCATTCGGAATGGGAATATAAAGCATGAAAGGAAGAATGAAGCCAGAAAATGGGGAAAGGATAGCCATCGAAGGAAGAATCAGGAAGTGAGTGTCAGGAAGGAATCAGGGGAATGGAGAAGAGAAGGGAGAACTAAGATGAGATGAAGGAGATTTCGAGTGGATTTCATTTATTGTTTAACATATATAGTATCAAATGGGCCCAAATCAAGATGGCAATAAGCCCATGAGTTGATAGCCCAAAAAAAAACCTAACGCGCGACTTGTATGTGTGGGATGTGGATACTCCATCCCTCCCCAGTAATGAAAATGCCATATAAGAAATTAAAAAAAAGGTCAAACAAGAAATAGATTAATGTATTATTTTATTTGAAAAAAGTCTATTTCCAATAATTGTGTTTTTATTATTAAATTATCAATTAAGATATAATAAATATATGAATTTTTATTCTTTGAAAATTTTATATCACAATTATATGTTTAAATTTAATATTATATTGATCATATTATCATAAAAAAATTATGTGATTAATCTATGATTGTGCAGAAAGCATCGATTCTATGAGAATGAAAATGGGAAGAAAGGTTTTCTTGGGATTAAAGTGGACCTTGAAAAAGTGTACAACCAATTATCTTGGGATTGAAGTAGTTCTTTGTCCACCTTGCTAATCAACCATTTATTTATTGCTATGATCAATCTATTCCAGTGTGATTGGGCCTGTTGTCGCAAGAATTAAATCTTCTCTCTCAAACGCCTATTGTAGTTGGGCTTCAATGCCTAATTTATCTTCAACACTTGTTGCTCCAACTAAACAAATATAGCTCCCACAGCACAGCTATAGCAAAGTGTAATTAAAGTTGCTTGGTTACATATGTGGCGTGGCGCTTGGAGAAATATTATGGAGGTACAAGCTATTAATAACTGAGGTTGATAGGACTACTCAAGAGATGTAGATTGAAGACTTATAGACGTTATGATGTATCCAAGGAGGGGGCAGCTCCGAAGAGAATCTTAAGGAGGCTGCTTGTGAGAAACAGATCAAAGAGTTATGGGAGTTGTTCTTTGTCTACTGAGGATATTGTCAGAAGGATCACATGTTTTCGTTAAGTTTTTGAGTTGCAGTGCAATATCTAGATGTCTCCTTCTAGATACGTTTTCTATACTAAATTGGGTTTTATTTGGAATAAGTTGAAGCTTGTATACTCTTCAACTTGAATGGGAGTGTTAAAAATCCTATTGAAGTGAAACTCCTAGTGGATATGGAGTTGATCTTCATCTAGAATTTAAGTTTATCAGTATCTGAAGTATTAGGAGCAGCCCCTCTTCCCGTTATTCATAATGACATGAAAATACAGGTTAACTATAATATAAACTCCTATAGATAATGATAAACAATAACTAAGACTCCTGAATAATAATGAACCTACTCATTCACGGCGTTTCTGTTCTTAAATTTTAGATGTAGAAAGTAGATCACGAACTAACCGGTGCAAAATAGCCTTATTTTCATTAAATGGTGGTTTCATTGTTTTTCAAAATGAATCAAGTAATAATTCTTTTCTTTCTTTTATTATTTGTCATCATTATCATCATCACCATCAATGTGATTCTGTTTTCTAAATGCTAGGTTCTGCTGAAAAGCAACTGCAATTTTTGGTGAAACAGCTGCTTTTTGTATACAAAAGCATTACCTAAATGATTCAGCCTCTCCAAGCCTGCATAAATCAAGTGAGGATCGTAATATGGTTGTTGCCAAACACTTTAAAAGGAGATACTCCTGGAAATCACAATGCAGCATCTATGTTAGGAGGAGCTGCCAGTCAACCTGTTAATAGTGGTCCTTCCAACTTATCATTATATAATACCCCTTCTCCAATGGCCACACAAGTAATAGCATCTAGCTTAATATTGTCCATTGATTAGTTTTCTGTTTTTCCATTGAATTATTTATAAAAATTTTGTGTAAATATTAGACTGCTAGCCGAGTCATTGTTTCTGTAATTTTGAAAAATGATAAGCTGGCTTCTAAAATATTATTAGTAGAAATTATTGTTAATTTCTATGAATAATTAGAAGATAACGTGGTTTTCTCAACTGGTTTAATGCTATTACCTGGTCTCCTCTTTCTAAAATGATTTTTGCAGTTGTCCGGTGTTGCTCCACCCCCCCCCCCCGGCGGCGGGTGTAGGAATAGGCAGCCCAATGGGCCAAACCTGAGCACACCTAGTGCTGACAGTTCTCCCAAGTCAACAGTGATTGTGGATGAGGGAAAGTAACGAAAGGTTGAGGATCTTCTAGCCACAAGTCTTCTGTTATTTTACCTCTGCAAGTTTGCTTGATAAAAATAAACAGATCAACCAATGGAATTCTCCTTGTGTATATATATTAATTTGAACAAAGATTATTTAATTTAAAGTACAATGCTAATTATGGAAACGTTAATCTCTTCCGACAGTGTTGGCACTTGCCTCATTTTTTGTATAAATTGTAACGTGTGAACTGGCAATGTATTGTGAAATATTTTGTTTTTTGAGTGCATTAGAGGAATGTCAGACTTCGTTGACTTTCGATTTCGCTGTTGATTCTCTTTTATTAGTTTTGACATTAACTATCGAGTGCATACTTTCCTACATTCTGCATTCATCAGCATACCAGGTCACCTATAGCTTTAATTTCTGGACATTTTGTAGTTTTACTTTCTGCATGGAATTGTAGTAACAAACATTGCTAGTTGAACTTAACTTGGTGTTTTGAAGAATTTGTGACATGTTTGCATTTACAATGTACACTTGGTTCAATGATTGAACATTATTTATGAAACACTTGATGTCGATGCTTCTTCTCACCTATTCTCCTGTCCTTTGTTCAGATTTCTGGTAGATTATTTTCTGATCCAGGTCTTCCACGTAGCACAAGACTATCTAGTGATGTAGGTGTAAATGTAAATGCTAGCACAACAGTCGTACCTGGAAATGGAAATAATAATTCTTCTATGTATCTTGGAAGTTCTAAGCTTAGCTCCATGACATTTCGTAACACAGCAGGTCGCAAGGGACAGTCGTGGGCCAATGAAAACATTGATGAAGGTGGTGAACGTTTTATGTACATTTTTCATATGGAAATGTCTTCCTTGACCAATAATATTGTTTTGATTCCGCAGTAGTTTAGCCAGTTTGATATTCCCCAGCGCCTAGTTAAAAAATTACTGCCATTTCGCAGGCATACTGTTACAGAATTTTTTCCTCAGTAAAGCAGTCGTTGGGATTACAGAGAGATGGACTACCCTCTCAGGCAAAAAAATTTGAAGCACCCCTTTGATCAGGCAATGGCTTATTTCTCTCCTGCATTTAGATAAGCACCAAGCCAAACTTGTTATGTAATTATATTTCTCTGGCTATATCTGCATGTTTGTTATGTTGGACTAATTCCACTTGGCTAAAAATCGACAATTTTATTTCTATTCTATAGTATAATTCATAACCACATTTTGCAACAACCACAAATATCAGCAAATGCCAAAGTAGAAGTTCCCCTTTATAACTATGTTGTTATAATTTGAATTTCTATTGAATGGGGTTAGATAACGTGGGGACTTGGGATTATTGGTTGAGAAACGTGAGGCACTCCCAATGATAAAAGGAGCAAGGGATGCTATCTTCTTCACCATCCTTTGACACGTGGTAGCAACTTAAACCATTTGTATGGAACATGAAACAAAGCAACCAAAAAAAAAAATCCTCAAGGCCAGTGCCTTTTAACTTTTTTGTTAGTATCTGCATACAGGTGAGCGGAGCTCAATTTGCAACACTGAAGCAGAACGATTCCTCCAAGAGATTGGACTTGGGAATAGTTTGGACAGGGCATTTTTATGAGCTAGACAACCTGGGAAGATGTCACTCTAATCATTTATCCGACAATCTGAGAGATATATGTCAACGAAGTCCTTGGATATAGTATTTCCCATCAGGATGTTGTTTTATGTTTTAATGCTATTCTGTGCATAAGTAACGACATAAATAAGTTGAGACTGAGGTTGATTCATTCTCATGCAGTGTCGCATCCGGAAAAATGCGACGAAAGGGAAAAAGAGAACAAATCTGGTTTTCGAGTGAAAACCGACTTGTGAGGAGTCGCCACCAAAATTTTGAGGAAAATCTTGGGAATCCGAATTTAAAAGGAAAAGGATGGTCTGCTTAACCAGAGTTGGATTCGGGAGTCGATTGTGCGTGGGGAAGGTGTTAGGCACCCCACAACACCCGTTCTTAAGAACGGTTACCTTACGTTGATTGTGTAAATTAATATGGCTTTAAAAATATTTTGGTTTTCCTTTTATAATTCACATGCAAGAAAATGGGTAGAGAAAAAAGAAATTAAGAAAGTTTGAAAAATGTAATAAGGAGAATAAATTAACTTAGAAATTAAGGAAATTAAAAAATGAGGAAAAAGGAATTTAAGAATATAAATTGAAAAAATATTTATTAAATTAAGGGAAAAACACCAAATAAACCAGAAAATATTTATTTATTTACAAAGGCGGACTTGACCCAGGATCAGAGCCTGGGGCCTACGTACCCTGCGATGGGGATCAAAGCCCACGTAGTTCGGGACTAGAAATGCGTGTCTGTTGGTTGATGTTTTTTATTTTTGTAATAAGAGAAAGTTAATGAAAAATAATTTAACTTTTTGCAAACAAAACAAATTTCTGAGATTGGTGTGTTTTAATTTGTAAAAGACAATTTAATTCCATTTTACTTACTCTTATTTGGTTTTGCTTTGAAAATGTTTCTTTTATTATTGTTATATTATTTTTGGTATTTTGAAAATTTTGTCTTTTCACGTTAGGAAAAACAACCAATCTACTTATTGCAAACTCGTAGTTATGCCTAGTAGGTCGGTTCCTTAAATACCTGCGAAAGTCCTAAACTTTGCGGTATAAGGTTTTATTTTAAAGTGGTAATTCATGAAATGCTATTATTATTTGATTTTCAAACGACAATTTTATTATACATTTTTTTTAGAATTTTGGAAAAAGACTTATTATATTATCCTAATTTATTTTCTATTATTGTTTTTGGAAAAATATAATTATTCTCTTTAGAAGAAATTTATTTATTCGGACATATCTACGTGGATTCACAATCTCACGCGACAACTCAGTAATTAGATACCTGCGCGGATTCCAAAAATTCACGCGGTGTAATTATTAATCCATCAATTTATTTGTTTATTTATGGGTTTTTATATTACGATATAGGAAGGCAAATTTCAGTGAAAAGTCATTGGGCCTACCATATACATACATTTATAATGTACCCATGCTCTTATGTGGGCTCATGATGCCAGGTCCATAAAAATATTCATGAAACTATTCTTGGGTCCAACCCATTATTGACCCCAAAAACCCTTTATCACAAAGTTTCCCCCCATCAGGCCCATAACAAATCTGAAGCCCACAACCGAAAAGAGCAGGGGTCTTTGCAAGCTTGATCCTCGCCCTGGAATCTATTTCCTATGCCAGAAAAATCTGCATACTACGCTCAAGAGAAAAGGAACACGACTCGGAAATTTGGGTTCCCTAACTTCATGTTATAATCATTATATGCACCCCAGCTCTCTACCATAAACCACAACTAATATCATTGTCAGTTCAGATTCATCTTTCACACCCAGTAACGATTTCCAGCAGACCTTACCAAGTCAAATTATAGGACGTAAATGACAGTCTAGCGTCCCCATTTCGAATGACCATGAGCATTTGAAACAGGACAACCCAAACAGCAAAACGTCTAGGCAAAAGTTCACGGCAGAAACACCAATCATTATCACAAAATTCCTTGAGGACAGGGTACCAATCAATGAGAATTTGGACAAAATTTAATCAACACATTGGAACTCCAAATGAAGTTATGATCCAATAAGCGGTCAATACCTTAACTCAAACACAGATTCATCACACAGACCACCATCCCACGGGTTCACAGGCCCCCTTCATGTAAGCTAACCCAGAAAACCAAACCGAGGCCAGAAAAGAAAAAAACGTTACCTGCTTTCCAGCCCCGCCTGCGTTTTCGGTGATTCCTCTCCTCGGTTTCTCAGTCCTTTTTCTGGTTCAGTCTCGCGTCCCCCCAGTGCCGCGGTTGCTCTCCTCTGTTTCTCTTGGTTCCTCGCGGCTGTGTCTCCCTCTGTTTTATTCACTGCCCACTGCCCCTCTAGTTTTCAACTCCTCTGTTCTCCCGGCCCTCTCGGTCCCTCTCACTCCCTCTGACCGGCTCCACCTTTTCTGTTTTTTTTTCTCTCTTGTAATGCTTCCCTCTCTTCGGTTTCTCTGACTCTCGAAGGTATCCAGATCCCCGCCAATCTCCTCTGCTTGTCTGCCTCTGCTCCATTTATAGTGTGTTCGGGAGTGAAAAATCGCGGGATTTCAAGCGCGTGGTTGACCTTTACTCCTGATTTCGTGTGTCGGTCATCCTGCTCCTTCTGGTGTGCTCTGCTTCTTCGGTTGCTTTCACCCGCGTTCGTCTCCCTCTGCTTTCCCTTTTTCAGTTTCGTGCTCGGCCTCCCCTGTGCTTGCTTGTCTGCTCTTGGCTGCTTTTCTTCTTTTTAGTTTGCTGCCCTCTCGGTTTCTTTTCTCCCTCTGCTTCATGCCTCTTCGTCGGTTCCTTTCAGTCTTTTCAATCTCTGGTTTCCTGCAGTTTTTTCCTCGCGGCCATGTCCCCTGCAGCCTTCCCTGCGCTCGTGCGTCTGGGATGCCTTCCCCCTATCACTGAGCCCTACATAGGGCTTATGATGAAGTGTGCAGTGGGCTGAGGTGCTGGGCTTGAGCATTTCAAGCCCAGTACCTCTGAGCCCTGAAACACTTCCCTCTGAAAAAAAAAATTTTCTTTTGTGTTTTTTTCATCACTTTTTTGTTTTCTTTTGTTTCCTTATTTCTTTTATTATTATCATTATTTTTTGTTTTTCTTTTAATTTAGTTTTGTTCTATCTTATATTATTTTATTTTATCTTATTTTATGATTATTTTTTCATTTTTTGTAAAATACCCGGACAAAATGGGGTGTTTACACGCAGTGTTAAATAAACTAATTTTGTGTTCCATTACACCAAACCAATAATTGGTGCACTACTATTCACATTGTGGTGAGCATATACCTGTTCCCTCTACTGTTGCTGAAGCATCTACATTCTACATGGACTTTCTGGTTATTGTACAGTAGCTTGTATTCCATATGCTGCACAAAAGAACAAGCTGTAATGGAATCCCACGTTTTATTTATTCAATTTTTTTCTTTTTCTGTGTTTGTCGGTGGCCGTTCTCTAATATCTTTAGGATCCTAACCGGACAGCATGGGCCCAAAGAGACGGGAATATTTAGAAGGTGGCCCTTGTCGTAGAAGCTGCCATCGCACGCCATTAATGTCGGAAGGTAACATCTTCATACTTCCTTCTTAAAATAATACTTGCAATGGGTATCAGGAAAAGGACTGGAACGGAGAGCAATTTAGGTACACTTACCGGGATGAGGACTAAACATGGTGGTAGTATATTTTTTCTTCTCCTACCATTCGTGCCGTGTGGGCCACACAGTAATTCTTATCTAAGGCTCACCTAACCTTAACCCTCTTTACATTTGTTTTTCTATTGCCTCACATCCCCTCATCATCATATGCTCGGTTGGCCCACACGGAGACAACCAGAAAGAGTAATTCCAAAAGGCTTCCTCACAGTGCAAGCCAAAAAGAGACGTCAAAGTAAGTGGTTGATGATTGATGATTGATGATTGATGATTGATGAAGATGAATCCTTGCTTGTTCACTTGCTTTCCACTTGCCATTGCATAAAGCACCACCTCGTGCTTCCACAAAGCTATCAAAAGCTGATGAACGGTAATGAAGCTCTCGAGTCACAACCACACACGTCCCCCTCTTCTTTTAAAGTGAAAATAATGATATATAGTGGACTCCAATTTGACACCAAGATTGAAATAGTAAGGAGCCTAATGAATCATATTACATGAGTAATATATATATATATATAGGACAATATAAAGTTTAAGAAAAGAAACCTTCTCAAAAGGAAAATAGCTACACTTTCTACCATATTCACATTTCACAACTTCCTTGTTCATCATTCAGCCTTCATTATTGCAAAATGAAATAAATGAATCAAAACAAAAGACAGATAAGTGATTGAATATAGTCCCCGTTATGTCACTGTGGGTCGTGCGAATTTCCAACTTTACCCTCTCCATTGGTTGCATTGTGCGGTAGGCCTCGTTATCTGTTTCCCAGACCTCAGTGGGCATGGCGTCTGTATGGGCGGGACCATGCAGTTATACTGTAGACACAACGAGCTGCTCACAGGAATCTCAGCCGTTGGACTGATCTCAATGTCTGTTAGATAGTTGTGCTGCAAATACAGTATCTGTATTCTAGCGGCCAATAACCTGTCCACGAAGTTGCTCGGGACCCGACCCGTGAACCGGTTGTTGTTGAGATATAGGTTCTCCACGGTCGAAAACATGGACGATATTTGACCCGAGAACCCGTTGTGGCTAAGATCGACGGTTGGGATTGTGACCTGATTAACCGGTTGGACAGGGCCGGTAAATTGGTTCCTTTCCAGTTGAAGATTGGTGAGTGGAAATGAGAAGATGCGAGCCGGAATGGTGCCTGAGAACCGATTCAGGCTAAGGTCCAAGTAGTTCAACTGGTTCATCCGGTTCAAGAGATGATCCACTGGGCCACTGAGACTGTTCCAGGATAGGGAGAGATATTGGAGTGAGGGAGGGAGAGAATTGGGAGCGAGAGAACCCGTGAGAGAGTTGTGCTTCAGGTCGAGCCGAGTTAGGGTGGGAGACGCAAACGAGGGGACTAGACCTGAGAGATGGTTGTGGCAGAGGATCAAGTTTCTTAGCTCCGGTAAGGCTCCGATGGATGGAGGAATGTGTCCGGCGAGCTGATTATAGCTGAGATCGAGGGTTCGGAGATTGCGCAACCTGCCCAAGTGCTCTGGAATCTCGCCGGAAATGAAGTTCCGGCTGACTCCGAGGAATCTGAGGTTCTTCAAATTTGACAATGACTGAGGCAGAGAACCGTAGATTCTACCAGGAACAACTGTGAACTCGGTGAGAGCAGAGAGCTTACCGATCGCCTGGTCGAGCTTACCTGTTAGACCGGGAGAACCAGCTCTGGTGTCGCCGAGATTGAGGGCGACAACCTTATCAGAATCACAGTAAACGCCAGCAAAATTGCATGGGTCGGCAGTGAAATCCCAAGAGGCAAAGAAATTGGTTCCCGGCATATCCTGGAGAGACTTGCGAACCGATTGGAGAGCCAAGAAATCAAGAGGGTCCAACATGGCAAGAACATGGAAATGACACTGTATCTGTATCAAACACATGAAAACCAGCATGTAGGAACCAATGCCGCATCTCGGCTCCCTTGGCCGCGCCATCAGAGGCTAAGCTGAAAGTGGAGGCAAATACGGTAATGAAAAGGAGAGGCCAAGTGAAAGTGGAAGACTATAATGGCGCAAGTAATAGCACAAAGTCAGAGATTTTATAGAGCGTGAGAGAGACAGAGAGAGAAATTAGAGGCTTGAAAGAGAAGCTGAGCTCTCAATGGGGCCTTCTTTAATTTTGGCTTCTCAGAGAAGATGATGCAATGCGGAATGCCCTTGCGAGTACCACCAGAAGCTGCGAAGTTATCAGCAAGCAATTATTTTGATAAATATGGTTTTTGTTTTTTTAATGGCTTGAGGTTCGGGTCAAACGGCTGTCCGAGCCTACGTGGGTCCGGGGGGGCTGAGCTCTGGAAGACATAGGATGAGTTGGGGTGGGAACCGAGATCAAGCGGACCTGCGGTTTCGGCTTCCCCAACTCCAGAAGCACAAAAGGCGAGCCAGCTGTAAAATCGATGGCATGCTTATGCGACACGTGGCAAGCATCGGTTGTTGTTTTAGTGTTCGCACTTTAACACACACACACACACGAGGGAAAATGAGGCAAGCACGGTGACTGATAAATAAAAGCGATTTAAAGTTTCTGAAAAAAGAAAAAAAAGAAAGAAAGCGATTTAAAGTTGCTTTCTTGCTGAATGCAACAATTATGGCGAGCAATGGATCTAAGTAACATTATGAAAGGGGCATGGATATGAATATGATAGTTGAGGTTCACTATTAACATGATTGAGAGATTCGGACGTGATAATTAATTGCATGCCCTGCCCTCAGTAACGACAATAATAGTGACAAGTGAATCATAACTACTTGCTGGAAGTTCCCCTTTTCACTTCTTTTCTGTTATGGCATTAAAATCCAGCAACTATCGTAACCAATAGTAATACATACACAACACACTGCCCTTTTCCCGTCTCTAGATGAAAAAAAAGGGTTAAGGTTATAGACGTTGAATTTGGACTTATTCTACAGTGGTAGGAGGAAGCTTGTTTCGAAGGAGGGTGTATTTGTGAGAGAGAAAAGAGAATATTGCATTGACGAAGAAGAGTTATCAAGGAAGATGGCTAATTAAGAAGTGGGCATAGCATAGGCAGACAGAGAGAAATGAACAACAACCACAACCTACACATAATGATAGATGAAGTAGCGGGAAACCTCATATGATATCAAACAATGGAAGGACAGGACAAGTATGTTGGTGAAGTGAAACTACAACGTATTTAAGAATGTGAGGTTACAGATTGGCAAATTAATACTACCATACTAACAAACAAAAGGTGGTGCCAATGCCATTACTTATTGTAGGATGGATAGAATAGAGGGGAGGGGAGGCAGGCAGTTTCTCAGAAACAATTCCAATGGACCCCATCTTCTTTAAAGCTTGTACAGATGTGAGGGGAGCACACCAACCACAACGACCCCCTTCACCATCTCCTCCAAGTTCCACGAGGTGAATATGAAATTTACTGAGCGTTTTCTTTAAAACAAAAATCAGTTAAATTGATGAAAAAAATACACACAAAAGACTTACTCATGTCCTGTGAATCACACAAGACATCAGTATTTGTCATTTTCTCTTCCTCGTCACAAGACTTTCTTAAAAAAAGCTCTTCTTTATTTAACAATAAACAATTTCTTATAAAGCTTTACTATTGGCTATAGACAGACTTAATTGACCATGACTTTACATCTTCTGCTAACAAAAAACTACAATTTGATAGTATCACATGAAAAGATTGATAAATCTAAATTTAGGTATAGAAACTCGAAGGGCAGAGCTTATAAAATGTGCAAATCTCACATATTTTACATCTATTTCTTTTTTTCATGTAAAACTGTAGAAGTGTCTCGTATTGCTTTACATGGGAAGATTCCAATCCTTCTTTTTTTGGGGTCAACATGACTCCCTTCCTCTTAAGGATATAGTTTTCTATTGTTTGAAAAAGTGGACTAAATGATTTTCTCCGCTACATGTATTCGACAACCTAAAAATGATTCATGAATTAACATCAAATTATTTTTATACCCAATATTAGTATTGTGCGGGCCGAAACGAGCGTGCCGAGATTACAGGTCCGAGGTGGATGGATGCCCCTTTGAAGCCCCACTTTCCGGGCTCATATACACCGAGTTATAATTCGGAGGCCGAGCTTAAGCGCAACGAGCCGAGTAATACATCGGTTATCGAACGATAAGGCCGAGTAATCGTATGGCCAAATGATCGTCCGACTGAACAACATCTCGGCCATATGGCCGACTATGGGTTTCTCCACAAAAATTGTATTGCCCTAAAAACACCCGGCTAGGAGTAACAATTATGGGATCATGACAGTTATGGAATCATAACTGTAGGACGAAAAATCAGGGATCATGCAAAAAGAGCGCGATACTTCATAATGATCATTTATGAAATATCCCGATAAATTAGGGATTACAGGGAGAAGATGGTTTAACCTTAACGGTCAGGAAAAGGTCAATAAAAGGAAAAAAGATAAGCATAAAGGGACAATTGCACCGCACACGGGGAGAAGGGGAGAGTCTCTTGGTCTTTTGACGGAACATTTTGGCGCCCATCGTGGGGCCGAGAAAAACTATCCCACCACCACCAAGAATCATGGTGCGAACCAGGAGCAGTGCGGGTGCAGGAGAACGACGCTTTGAAGACAGGACTTCTTTGGAGGACCACCTTGTCATTCGGGCAATGCGTGAGGAGATGGAGGTATTAAGAAAGGAGAACAAGAAGATGCGTGAAAGGAATAGGCAGTTGGAGCAGGAACGCTATCATGAAGGTACTTCTCCTCCTCGAGGAGGGGAACAGGGGAATACCAACAGGGATACTCAGCGATCACATCAGGAGGGAAGTCGACGGGAGGAAACACACCATTCAGAGACAAACATTGACAATTTACGAGGGGATAAGCAGGCCGTCCGGAGACATCCATTCGTTGATGGCATCATGGAGACGCCATTGCCAAAAGGGTGGAAGGGCTTAAACCTAGAAAGATATGACGGTACTACCGATCCTGATGAGCATGTGGATGCGTATGTCACGCAGGTGAATCTGTTCACAAATGAGGATGCAGTTTTGTGTAGGGTCTTCCCTACGTCCTTGAAAGGAGCAGCTCTGAGTTGGTATACCCGGCTCCCATCACGATCTATCGATTGCTTTGAAACCCTAATCAATAAATTCAGCGCGCAGTACGCTACCAGCCGACCTCACCAGCTTACCTCGGCTGCGTTGGTAAACTTGCGACAGGAGAAGGATGAGTCCCTTAGGAGTTTCATGGAGCACTTCTCATCAGTCTCGGTAAAGATCTGGGATCTAAACCCTGAAGTAGCAATGCACACGATGCTGATGGCTCTCAAGCCGGGGCCGTTTGCCGACCACCTATGTCGAAAACCACCTTCCGACATGGATGAGCTTAGAAATCGTGCGGCCGGATATATACAAATGGAGGAGGTGTCGAAGTTTAGAAATAGGGTCAGGACTGATCTGGACAAGCGAACGGAATTAAACAACCGTGGAAGTCTAAGGCCGATGTTAGAGAAGGGGAAGTTTAAAAGAGAAGGTACTAGCCGGGGGCCGAAGTATGACTTCTACACCCCCACTAAATACCAACTGAGCTCGAATTCTGGAAGAAGCTTGCAATACCGAATTGATACGGCTCCCAGCTCCCGGACACACCCCGGAGACGGCGGATCAATCAAAGTATTGCAGGTACCATTGCAATTATGGTCACACCACGGAGGAGTGCTGGACATTACGGGACAAGATTGAGGAACTGATCCAGGCCGGGCATCTCGGCAACTTTGTACAGAGGGGTCACGGTAATCGTCCCTCCTATAATGGGCGAGGCCGCGGTAGAGGTCAGACCCAAACTCAGGAAGAACCTCGGCAACCGAACAAGGAAAGAAGACAGCCAGACGACACTCGAAACAGGGAAGAAAACAGAATAAGAGGGGTAATTAACACTATAGCTGGTGGGTTTGCCGGAGGAGGAGCAACCAGTTCGGCCAGAAGAAGACACCTGAGAGCCATTCGAACAGTAAATACGACGATGCACCGAGCGCCCCGGAGTTCTTGTTCCATCACTTTCTCGGATGAGGATTTCGAAGGAGTCGATCCTAATCAGGACGACCCCATGGTGATTTCAGTGGAAGTGGCCAATTACGTCGTCAGAAAGACACTGATAGACTAAGGAAGCTCGGCATATATCTTGTATTATACCACTTTTCAGAAGCTCGGGATACCCGAGGAGACGATTAAGCCTTATTGTGATCCGTTGGTCGGCTTTGCAGGAGAACATGTTCATACCCGAGGATATGTGGAGCTGTTGACCACCTTCCGGGGAGATCTCGGGTTAAAAACTATTATGATCAGGTACCTTATCATTGATGCAATAACTTCTTATAATATCTTGATAGGTCGACCTGCGTTAAACGAGCTCGGCGCCGTGGTTTCCACTCCGCACCTCACGATGAAGTTTCCCTCGGTGTCCGGGGACGTAGTTGCAATAAAGGCTGATTAAAAGGTTGCAAGACAATGCTATGTAGATAGTCTAAAAGTCACCAGGGGAAGGGTAGTTGGCAACGGTGAGCATACGAGGAAGGATACAACATCAGTAAGCTTGGTGGAGCTTGATCCTTGACTTGATGTGCAGGACCAAAGGCCAAGGCCTATTGAAGAATTACAGAAATTTCAGCTCGCCGGTAAAGATCGGTGCACTAATCTTGGAAGTCAACTCAGAGGAAAGACAAAGGAGCAGATAACAAGGATGCTCAAGGACAATGCTGATTTGTTCGCATGGACTTCTTCAGATATGCCGAGAATTGATCCAAATTTTCTATGCCACAAACTGGCGGTATACCCTGAAGCTAAGCCGATAGCGCAAAGGAAGAGGCGGGTAGGCGAGGAAAGGCGGAAAGCAATGAGGGAAGAAACGGTAAAGCTGATTGATGCTGGGTTCATCCGAGAAATTGAATATACAACATGGTTGGCCAATGTGGTGCTCGTTAAAAAGGCTAATGGAAGGTGGAGAATGTGCACGGATTACACCGACCTAAACAAGGCATGCCCGAAAGATACATACCCCCTCCCCAGCATAGATTGGCTTGTAGATGGAGCGTCAAGCTGTGGCCTACTCAGCTTTCTGGATGCCTACTCTGGGTATAATCAGATAAGGATGTACCCCCCTGACGAGGAGAAAATCGCGTTCATGACTGAGAACGCTAATTATTGCTATCAGGTGATGCCATTCGGACTGAAGAATGCTGAGGCTACCTACCAACGGTTGATGGATAAAATATTTCAGAAACAGATCGGGAGAAACCTGGAAGTATATGTTGACGACATGGTAGTGAAGTCCGAAGATCCCTCCAAGCATGCTGCCGACCTTGGCGAGGTGTTCAGAAGAATACGGAAGTACAACATGAGGTTAAATCCTGAGAAGTGCGTATTCGGAGTCAACGGGGGGAAATTCTTAGGATTCATGTTAACACATCGGGGTATTGAAGCCAATCCTGATAAATGCCGAGCTATTATTGACATGAGAAGCCCCCAAAACATAAAAGAAGTGCAGAAACTAACAGGGCGATTAGCATCACTATCCCGCTTCATACCGAGGTTAGCGGAGAAAGCTAGGCCGTTCTTTAAGTTACTCAATAAGGCTGAGCGGTATGAGTGGAGTGAGGAATGTGAGCAGGCGTTTCAGAGTTTCAAAGGCTTCTTTTCGGCACCTCCGATCCTTAATCGGCCGGTTCCTAACAAAGAGTTGCTGCTGTATATGTCGGTGACCGAGCATGCAATTTGCTCGGTGATGGTGCAAGAAATAGGCAGGTAGCAAATACCGGTATATTTCATCAGCCGAGTATTGCACAACGCAGAATCGAGGTATCAGACTATTGAAAAGTTAGCTCTGACTCTGATCATCTCGGCGAGAAGGTTGCGACCTTATTTCCAAAGTCACGAGGTTGTTGTAAAAACTGATCACCCCATAAAGTAGGTCTTAAGGAAACCTGAGTTAGCAGGCCGAATGATCTCGTGGTCAATTGAGTTGTCAGAGTTCGGTATAAGATATGAGCCGAGAGGGCCAATTAAGGCGCAATGTCTATCTGATTTTGTCGTCGAACTTACCCCACATGAAATTCCAAAGACGGGGACCAATGGATACTTTATGTGGATGGCTCGTCCAATACCAAGGGGAGTGGAGCGAAAATCATTTTGGAAGGCCCCGGAGGGATAACTTTGGAGCAGTCTCTTAAGATCGACTTCCCAGTCACGAATAACCAGGCCGAGTATGAAGCTCTCATTGCTGGGTTAAATTTAGCTAGAGAGGTGGGAGCGAGCCAAGTTAGGTGTCGGAGTGATTCACAGCTGGTTTCTGAACAAGTCTCAGGAGCTTACCAGGTCAAAGACCCACAGTTGGCAAAGTACTTGAACAAGGTGAAACACTTGGTTGAATGCTTTGATGAATTCGCGATTGAGCACATTCCAAGAGAAGAGAACTCCCGAGCTGATTTGCTATCCAGATTGGCTAACGTCAAAAGGCTCGGGCAGCATGAGATGATCATCAGGGAGACAATATATCAGCCCAGTGTTGATCTTGAGGAGGTTATGGTCGGAAGTAGCCCGGACCAGGACTGGATGACCCCTATTTGGAACTATCTGGCCGAAGGGACTTTACCCAACGACCAGAACGAAGCAAGGAGACTGAAGATGAAGTCCTCCCATTACATAATAATGGGAAAAGACTTATACAAGCGAGAATTCTCAACCCCCTCTTAAAATGCCTCACTCCCGAGCAGGTGAAGTATGTTATGAGCGAAATCCATGAAGGAGTGTGTGGGATGCATACTGGTGGAAGATCTATGGCAGCGAGAGTAATCCGGGCCGGCTATTATTTGCCCACTATGTGAGCTGATTGCACCGAGTATAGTAAGAAGTGTAATGAGTGCCAAAGGTTTGGCAATCTACGCCATGCACCGCCAGAAGAATTGCACACACTGACGTCTCCGTGGCCATTCATGGTCTGGGGAATGGATATTCTCGGACCTTTCCCGATGGGTAAAGGGCAGGTCAAGTTCTTACTAGTTGGCATAGACTACTTCACTAAGTGGATTGAGGCGGAATCGTTAGCTAAGATCACGGCACAGCAAGTATAGAAATTCGTATGGAGGAATATTGTCTGTCGGTATGGGATTCCTCACTCGGTGGTTACTGATAACGGGAGGCAGTTGTTGATGGAAACCTGAAGCAATTCTATGAACAGCTCGGTATCAAGCATCGAGTATCTTTGGTCGAGCATCCCCAAACCAATGGACAGGCAGAAGCAGCGAACAAGGTTATCCTCGGAGAACTCAAGAAGAGATTGGGAAGAGCGAAGGGGGCCTGGGTTGAGGAATTACTGAGCATCCTCTGGGCTTATCGTTGCACGCCTCAGTCAAGCACCAAGGAAACCCCTTTTAGGTTGACTTTTAGAGCTGACGCAATGATCCCGGTGGAAGTGGGAGAGCCGTCTTTTAGGCGAATACTCCCTGACCAACATATGAACCAGGAAAACATGGAAGTCGAACTAGATCTATCCGAGGAGGTCAGGGAAAATGCACGTATACAAGAAGAAGCTTGTAAGCAAAGAGCGGCTCGGCGTTATAATTCTCGGCTTAAGCCAAGGAGTTTTGTTGGTGGAGATCTAGTTTGGAGAAAGCAGAGCGAAGCAAGGAAGAACATCGGCGAGGGAAAGCTAGCTGCAAATTGGGAAGGGCCTTACCGAGTTACTGAAGCATTGGGCAATGGAGCATATAGATTAGAAAAGCTGTCAGGAGAAGTAATCTCTAGGACATGGAATGCCTCTCACCTCAAAAATTATTTCAGTTAGTTGATGTATACAAGGGGGGCGATGTACTCTTTTTCCTAACTCGGTCTTTTGTCCTAAAGGATATGCGAAAGGGGGTTTTGGCCAAGAAGGTTTTAACGAGGCACGCCTACCTACTTCAATAAAGGAAATTCTTTGTCATGATTACATTCATTTTAAACCTCGGTCAAGTATGAATCGAGAGAAACAGAATTACATCTCGGTCAAGTATGAACCGGGGAGGCGGATAAAATTCGGTTAAGTATGAACTGAGGTGTTAAGTTAAAATTCGATCAAGTATGAACCGAGCACTCGAATTAAACTTGGTCAAGTTTGAACCAAAAATTTGTTAAAAACTTGGTCAAGTATGAATCGAGAAATTGAAACTCGGTCAAGTATGAACTGAGGTCTCCAACTAAAACTCGGTCAAGTATGAACCGAGAGGCTGAATTAAATCTTAGTCGAGATCGAACTGAGAGATTATGTTAAACTTAGTCAAAAAAAATGAACGCGGTCAGGTTGTTAGGAACCGAGAAGTAAAGTAAGACTGTTATCATTGACTAGAAATAAGTCTGAGTAAGACATCAAAGTAAAGAAAAGAAATAGACAATCAAGGAGGTGGGCAGTCCGCAGCAGTAGGAACATTCCACTTTTTAGTGTCCTACAATTCCTCCTCATTTACAAGCACACCATCTTTGACGTCTTTATTTACATCAAATACCGAGAGCTCGATTTTCGGCAGGAAGAGATGCACCTGACGAAGTGCTTTACGGAAGCCCTCTACGTGCTCTTTCATTATCTGTTGCACGGTTTCCTGAACGTCAGCCTCAAGCTCGGCCTGCTTCTTCCTCGCTTGTTCCAAATCCTTCTGCAAGTTAGCAGCGAGGGCCGAGGATTCGGCTTCAACGTTCCTTGCCCAAGCAATCTCAGTCGTCAGGGCATCCCACTCCTTTTTGACTGCTCGCACCTTCATCTCGGCATCAGCGAGGGATCCTTTCAGCTCTTCCACCTGCAGAAGGAGAGCTACTTGAGACTTTGAAGCATCGGCGAGCTCCGAGGAAGCCTTGTCCTTCGCATTGGTTGCTTCCAGAAGCTCGGCCTTAACAGCTTTTAGACGATGGTCGCTCTCCTCAAACTCTTCCCCACAGAGCGAGGCCATGGTCGCGGCGCGTAGGCACATAGCCGACATGGATTCCAAAACAGCCTTGGGACCAAACCGCTGCAAAGTTTCCTCGTCCCCGACTTCCTGGATGCCACTCCCGAAAAACTTGGCAATGTTTGGATCAATGCCCGAAGGCGAGCGTCTAACGGGAGACGGTAGGGGAGATCGGCGAACCGAAGATACAAGCTCCTCGTCAGCGGCCGAAAGTCAAGCACGTTTGCTCGGGGGGCTTTGTGAAGAAGAGGGAATCTCTACAACCTCAGCTGTCGCCATTACCTCGGCACGCCCTCTCTCCTCTTTATCAGGGCGAGCCTGCAGATTCTCGGTAATAGGTCCTGCTGATGGAGCCATGTTCTTTATTGAACGCTAATTGAACTTCCCCATCACCACTGCAAAATGGAAAACGTATATTAGAAGCTGAAACAAGTATGGCAGCAGAAGATAAAAGAAAATCGGCACTCACGTTTAAAATCTTTATTGGGGGTTGAAGAGTAGGGGAGCCTAAGTAAGATTTTGCAGTTCAGGGGGTGAGTTAATTTATTTAACTTGTCGACATCCGCCTTTTCGGATGCCGACATAGCCTCATAACACCAAGACTGGAACTTGATGGGAGTCTGAGTCCAGTATAGAGGAAACCTGGGTCGCCCCCCTCATCGAAGAACATTTCTGAGTAACCCTCGGCTGGGCGCACCTTGAAGAAACTTCCTTTGAAGTTTTTGTATGACGAGGTATAAGGACCGATTATCCCCCTCCTATTCATACCACTAAGGGAAATCCAGCCGATCTTATCTCCAAATCGGATTTGGTAGTAGTAGAGGAACTTCGGAGCGGTCGGCGTCATGTTTAATTTTCTACATAAGACCTCGAAAGCCTTTAGAAACGCCCAGCTGTTGGGATGAAGCTGAGTTAGAGCGACGTTCAACGCCCTTAAAACAGCGCACTCGAAGTCTGAGAAAGGAAGGCCAACTCCCAGTGACTCAAATAACGTCTTATACATATATGTAAAATGTGTTTGCACTGGCAATGCTGACAGGAAAACGTGCTCATATTCAGCACACGGCTCGGCAATCACGGCCTCCTCTGTTCGTGTGCTAGCCAGAGAGATTGACTTCCTCAGCTCCACAATTGATTCGGCAGTTCGAAATCTAGAGTGGTAGGATCCAACTTCTCCCTTTACCCAATAATATCCCGGAAGTCGAATGTCGGGAACTGGGTTTTCTGAACTCTTGAAACGACTTTTCGTGACTTTTGTATGGCCACCTGCACGGCAGTAGCCGAAGATGAAGCTTCCCTTTCAGCCGGAAGGTTGGCCAGACGAAAATTCAACTCCGCGCTGGGAAAGGAAGAGTTTGACGGTGAAGGTTCTTCCCCGATGCCCAGAACTTCCCTCTCAACCAGGATTCGATGAGAGGACGACCCAGCCGATGCCTCAGATCCTCGGTTTGAACTCATGATGGTTGGAAAAGATATAGAATAGTGCGTAGTAATTGAGAAAAGGGGGAAAAACAGAAGAGGGCGTACCTGGAAAAATGACGAAAGGGGCAAGGAAAAGAAGGCCAAAGATGACGGAGAGATTCAGAGGGAACGAAAAGCAAATGTAGATTGAAGTAAAAGGATGAGCACCCAAGTCCTACACGTATATAGTGAAAACTCCTCTTCGAAATGAGCAACTTAATCATGACTTTAGGGAGCAAATCATCACCATTGGGGAACGTGCTTCGACTGACAAAAAGACGCAGCATTAAATAACGCCGCGCGCAGCCGTACGTGTAAGTGCATTACCGTTTCAGAAACCGAAACGTCAAAGAGCCTCTGGGAAGGTTCTGGAATCCCTAGGGGACTGGAACGATTCAAATTCAAAAAACCAGTCTTTAGTCGGTCATGTGATTTAGAGCCCTCTCATCCAAATTGGACTCGAGGCTCGGGGGGCTAGTGTGCGGGCCGAAACGAGCGTGCCGAGATTACAAGTCCGAGGTGGATAGACGCCCCTTTGAAGCCCCACTTTCCGGGCTCATATACACCGAGTTATAATTCGGAGGCCAAGCTTAAGCGCAACGAGCCGAGTAATGCATCGGTTATCGAATGATAAGGCCGAGTAATCGTATGGCCAAATGATCGTCCGACTGAACAACATCTCGGCCATATGGCTGACTATGGGTTTCTCCACGAAAACTGTATTGCCCCAAAAACACCCGGCTAGGAGTAACAGTTATGGAATCATAACTGTAGGACGAAAAATCAGGAATCATGCAAAAAGAGCGCGATACTCCATAATGATCATTTATGAAATATCCCAATAAATTAGGGATTACAGGGAGAAGATGGTTTAACCTTAACGGTCAGGAGAATGTCAATGAAAGGAAAAGAGATAAGAATAAAGGGACAATTGCACCGCACACGGGGAGAAGGGGAGAGTCTCTCGGTCTTTTGACGGAACAAGTATGTAAATTTTGATCAAATTGACCAAGGAGCTCCTTTAGTCAATAACTCTGGTTGATTCATCATATAACTATGTCATCATATGCATTGATTTTCAATTTTTACATTTGATAAAAAAAAGAAAACACCCATTTATGCCATAGGAATCTAACGGCCTCTTTAACAATTTGATAACTGTTTTGAAAATAATTTTTTTTATTTTTAAAAATAAAAAAATAAAAAAACTTGTTTAATAGACCTAATATTCTAGAAAATAAAAAAATAAAAAAAATATAAAACTCAAAATATTTATTTTGTAATTTTTATTCTAAAAAATAAAAAAAAATGTGATAAATACTCACCCCACTAATGATAAAATTATAAATTTTTAATAACTCATTTAATATTTACTAATTATGATTTTGATAAAAATTATTTAAACATATTTTTTTTTTCAAAACTTGTTCTCAACAAGTTTTACAACATTTTTTTAAAAATAATAAAATAAAAAATACTACCAAACAAGCTCCAAGACTATAATTCCTTCTTTTAAAAAAAAATTATTTCTTTAAATCCAACAATACTTAAATATGATATGAAAGTATTGGATATCAAATAATTATACACTAAAAAAAACATACCATTCCTTGACACTCCCGATTTTCCTCATTAGATTCTAGAGTCATATAGCAACTTCGTTTAGTCTAAAATGTGACCAGTCACAAACATGTAAATATCAGTCCAGAAAATCCAAACCCCAGCTTTAACCATATAAGAGTTCAAAATTAAAGCAAAGAAACTAGGTCAACACAATCAGTGAAGTACGTGAAAGTAAACAAGAGGATAAAATTAGGAAATCTATATAAATGATCCTGTATCAAATGGGCTTATTCACATTAGCACTATCCCCTCCACAAATCATTCAGGAACTGCTCATCTGTACCACCAAAAAAAGTTCTTGGCTTTGGTCATCATTCTCACTTCCATCTACTCCACTGAGGGAATTTGACCGCCAGCAGACACAAGCTGTCGCTCCAGCTACAGCAATTCAATACGATGAGAAAAATGTTAAAAACAGTTAGATCAGAAACCACAAAAACGATTGCAGATTTTTTCTCTTAAAGCTTTGAAAAACTAGTTACACTTACCACAAACAAGTATCCAAGATTGCCCTTCAGTAGACTGTATTCATGTTTCAACTGTTGCAGGCATTCCCCACACCTGCACCAACAATTTTTTTACTCTCTCAAACTTTGATCACACCAGTGTAGGTCATTGGCATATCATTGTATGCTTAAACTTAAGCATAAACACAGAATCATCTGGCTCGTTAACATATATGCATGACTCTAAAAGAGGTGCTGATGGAGATGCATGCCAATAACAAATTATCAACGTACTTAACTTCAGTCTGTAGCGACCAACTTATGTCTTTCAGATTTCAAATAAAGGAAACCAAAACAACGACATCAAAACTCAAATGACCAGACTACATATTTTGGATCCTCTTAAGTTAAAATGTCTTTGAAGTGAGAGAAAAAGTAACACAGAGTGAGAGTATGTATAGGGTCCATTCCTCTCTCCTCTCTTTCCACCAACTTCATCTTTTTTCTGCATCCCTTTTTTACTTCAAAAGCACTTTATAAACTTTTAATTTCCAAGGATTCAATTCCTTTATTCAAGAGTATCACTAGTTGTTTGATTTCAATCTATTCTAACACATATCTGGAACAATTAACCTGACCAGCTGATGTTGATTTCATTAAAAATTTCACTTAAAAAAGGCCGCCTATGGACAAGTTGTCATGATGAGGCTGAAAAATATGAAAACGAGTATCACCATGATTAAATAAACTTTAAAGTTTGTTCGTGAAAGGTGGGAAAACAATTCATTGGAAAAGAATAAAAATAATGGTACGAAATCATATTACTTTGGTTGACATGCAATAGGAGCAAAGAAACATGAGAATGAAGATATGTAGAGAAACTAATAAATATGTTAAAACATAATTTGTAGTCATAGTTTCTTTATCTTGAAGCTAAAGTCAACATGCTTAGAGAATCAGAGTAAAGATCCCCCATATATTTGAGAAAAGAACTAAAATGCCAGGAGTAAATGATGTGCGTGTTATTCACAAGTCACATCTAAAGTTCAACATAAAGGAGACACCCCCCACATATCAAGGGATTGTGACAGCTAGAGGAACTTGAAAATGACTCTATAATCTATACCCGGTCTCACATGTTCTCTTCAAAATAGCTTCAGAAATTATAGGTGCAAGTCCTACTGACTTGACCATCGATAACTTCAGCACCGTAAAAAACTCTTTTTGTTACCAACCCATAACCAAAAAGATCTCCAAGATTCAATCTATAAAAAAGTTTGTATTCAAAGTATTAATAGAACTCACCCCTTGGGGTTCTGCTGCTCACAAAAACTTCTGAACCTTATGCAGACATTTTTAACTCTAGCCGCTCCAATACTGTTGGGCCATATATATTAATCAGTATCATATTCAAATACTTGGGGAAAAAAGACTTAAATGAAACAAAAGAATCTTATCCCAGTACAAGGAACTCACAATACAGTTCTTGTGAATGCAATAACAGATAATCACATGTATACCTGGCACTACTTCCCTTGTACTGATGAACATAAGCATCTACTTGTTTGAAGTCAACGGGTGATTGCTCTCTATAAAAGTGAAACAGAACCCAGTCAACAGTTTCCTTAATTACATGGAATGGAGTAAAAACAGTCCCAGAAAGTGAATCCTATAACAATAAAGGAGAGAAAATTCTTACAGAATCTTTTCCATGTTTTTAATGAGTTTTTCAGAATCATCAAAGTACATCGTCACGACCTCTTTCACAAAATCAGGACTACTGTCATCTTGCAGTCTTTGAAGCTGTGTGAACTGATCGTCGATAAATCCCTTCTCAAATGAAACAAAACAAGAACCCACGCACGTTAACCAAGCCCAACTAACCCAAAATAACAAAAGAAAGTTCTGAATTGATGACAAGGGTCAAATACTACAGGTCTAGTGAAAAAATTGAGTTCTCGTCGGATGCTTCATGGAAACACAAAATTACAAAGGGGGAAATAAATATTCTCCAATCAAGTAGTTAAAACATATGGAGATAAATCTTGGAACCAATTCCTTAATATCAACAAACAGATAATCTTCACGTCGATCACGGATGAGAGGGAACAAAGACCCAAAAAAAAAAAAACCCTAAAAGAGATTCAGGCAAGTTGACCAGAGTCTTAAAGACAGGAAACTGGAGAGAAAGAAACCCACCTCCCGATGCATTGCAGCTTGATGCTCGCGCAGCTGCCTCTGCAACTGAAAAACATCCATGGTCATTCCCCCGCGTTGTCGAGTTGCAGATCTCAGGACCTCTCAGGAATAAAGGTTTAAAGGTTGGATTTTGACTTCAAATTTGAGAGTGGGTGAATTGAAGCAAACCCCACCACCCCCTCCGTTTCTCTTTCTAAAACGAGCCTGCTCCGCTGGTGAAGACCGCTAGCGCACACGCGTACACACACTCTCTCTCTCTATATATATAGTATAGATATAGATACAGTGATGGCGTGGGAAGAGGAGACCTCCTTGTCTTTAAAAGTGAAAGCTTTTTGTTTTTTTTTTTTTTTTTTGAGATAAGTGATTTTATGGAGGGAAGCAGGGAAAGGCGGTAAAAGGGTTACCGGATATGGCGGATTTCACCGCGGCATTCAAGGCTTGCTTCGCTATGTTTTGTCTCACCGTTAATGTAATAAAACGTTACCTGCAGATCAAAAAGGCCTAATTTGTTTTTTCCCATTCAGAAAACGACTCCATTCCTTTATACAACAACCGACCCCAAAATAATACCTCATAAAAGATAAATCACAACAAGGGAAGCATGAATATTGATTCCAAAATTATGGTGATTTTTAAAAATTCGGAAAGAAAAAGGATAGATAGGGGAGAGATATGGTTATGATTTAGACAAAAAGGAGGGTATGCAGATAACCATTGATTTGGGTCCAATTGTTGATTTGAGGGATCCAAATATCCAATAAAATTTGAAGGGACCAATCATATGAGCCAGTTAGATAGCCACATGTGTTTGTTGATTCATGGTCACATACAGCTTTCAACCAAACTACTAGTCAACTTCTCATTCTCCATTCCTCTGCTTATGCTCTCTGGACACATTGTATTTGGGATTATGTTTTTCCAAAATGTTTATTCTTGTTTAGGACCGACCTCACTAATGGAAAGACACATGTTCAGATTATCCTGGTGATGCCATTTTTCTACTGCACAAACAAAAGAATTTTTTTTACTGCGTCTGATTTATGTTTCTTTCTTTTTTTCTTTTATTTTTTTAATAAAACTGTCATTGAATAGTTAACAAAGACATAACCATTCCAATTTATAAAAATCTTTCCCTCACGAATATATGTTTATGTAATGTAATTATGGATCACTTGAAAAATGTGGTAAGTAATTTCCTTAATCACAATAGTAGATTAGACAAATCTGACCAATTGAAAACTACTGTTTATATCCATACATTCTTTTTCTTTCTTGTATAGGTTGAGGAGATAAAACTGCACTGTTTTCAAAATTCATGCGCAATCAACAAGCACTATTTGTTTTTATATAAATCAAGTAATTTATTAAGTTAAATTCATGTGATGAAGTATTGACATTGAATTATCATTTGTTAAAAAGAGAAAATGCAAGAGACTTGCCAAACAATCAATACTCATTCAATATTAATATATCAATATATAATAAGCAGTGTGAAAAACGTATCTTATTATTATTTTTTTAAATTCTATGGAGGATGATAGCAATCTTGCTTCCCTTTTATTGTACCGTATATAGCAAGATACGGGAAGATACTCACACACAAATCCAATTGGCTTAAAGATCTTCTTTTTAAAAAAAAAAACTAAAAATTTTTGAAGATTAATTTTAATATACGTTTATTAACTTCCAAGAATAATTTCTCAGAGAGAGGGAGGAAAGAAAGAGAGAGCCAATCAACTTAAAGAGTTAAAATAACTAATTTTAATATACTTTTATTATCTCTAGCTAAAAACAAGTGTAAGTTATATTATATACCCTTTAAATAAGATAAGTGTTTCAACCTTATGAATGAAAAAAATTTAAATTAAGAGAATTACTCTTGTATGGCCGTAACAATACTCCTTTTTTTGTCAAATGAATTTATGAAATTGGACAAAATCACTTGATGAATTTGAGGTTCTTATCGAGAGGTGGAAGCTCTTAAACTCAATATTGTTTATAAAAAAAAATGACAATACTCAAATATAAAGTTATAGTAAAAGATGCACAAATAATTGTTACTAAGAATATGTAAAAATGAATATGCCCCATTAATTTAGAGACTCATTTAAATATATATTTTTAGCTTCATGTATATTTATTTTCATCAATTTTGCACAACCAATATATTATACATATCTTTTCAAGTTACGTTAGAAAATATAGAAAGAATTTCAATACAGAAACATGTTCATAATCATATAAAAAAAGAAAAAAAAGAAAAGAAACATGTTCATAGAGGAATGAAACGAAAAGACCTATACTATTCCGAAGTTTTTGAGAATATAAAAAACTAGATTAATATTGATTTTTCTATCATTACTTATATAATTAGAATATAATTTTAATACATTTTCAGTCAAATAAAACAAAAATTTAATCAATCCACTACAATAATAATAAACAAACCATAACCACAAAGTTTTTAGTTCAACTGATAAAAAGTTTTAAAAATATAATTATGTTAAATATTTGCTTGGTGGTAGAGTTAAATATCATCAAAAGAGATACGTATTCGTTTGAATTATTTTTTTATAGAGATCTTTTAGAATAATTACAATTTATAAAAATAAAATTTAGATAAAAATTTATTATAAATCTATTTAGATAAAAAAATAATAATTAAAAATTATAATTTAATTTGCAAACCAAACAGGCACGTAAATGGCATACAAACTATCATTCCTTTTGAGTCACTCCCCGTATTGTTTTAGAGAATTTAATTTCGCTCCTTTCCTCAGTCCTAAAACTCTCAAGTCATCTGATACATAGCTCATGTGATATGATAGAGTACAGGTGGAGATTGGCTGTCTTAAATCATCTTGATATAACCCAAAAAAAAATCCCAATTTAAGGGTGAAAAAAATGGGCTGAGCAGCAAAGGTTTTAAAGTTCCGTCTTTGCCATTCTGTATTATCTTTTAAAGAAATCTTCCACGCAAAAATTTACCTCAAATTGATTATTTCATTTCTTGTCACTTGACCAAATTCCAAACATAGCCTAAAATTTTTGTAATGAGTGAGTGAATTCCACATTCTATTTCTCTCCATTCGTTGACTGCCAACGCAATGATATACCTGATGAATCTAATCAATACCCCACACCAACACAATGAATGAGGAGAAGAAAGCATCAATAAAGACAATATTAACTGATCCTTTACAACTTCATTTTGACTCTGCCTCCTCCTAGACAATTTCAACAATAATTGTATTTAAAAAAAGGGGGGGAAAGTTATACAACGTGAAGGGAAGGGAACTCCACGCCCTGTTTCTATGTACAGGCGAGCTAGATAAAATGATTAGCTGAGGAATGCACACACCCAAGATACATTCACTCAGCTTTCCAAACAGACCTGATAGCGTAGCAATCAAACAAGCAAACCATGAACATATGAATTTCCATCTACAGAATGTACAAGGGTGGCAGAAAGACAGAAAGATCACAGAATTGAACAACAAATCAAAACCTTAATTGCTGCCAAAAGCCATTTCTTATTCACAACATGCACGTTGCTTTTACATATCCCGAATTGAGTCTCCATCAAACAGGGTGAGCATGATGACTTAGTTGATGCTGTAAACTACTAAGATCGGATGTGAAGATCAACCTAAAAAGGATTAAATTCATGAGTTCATTAATAATAGATGATCATATTATGATGCATGTGATATGATAACAAGATTTACAGAATAGCTGCAGTTGCAGCTACAGCCTTGAGTTTTTACCTTCCTCGGAAAAGGCAAATATGCCACCAAGCATTTCCTCATCTTCCCCCTCCTCCCCTGGTTGCTCTCTTTCGTGGTGGTTATTGCTGCTATCAACACCATCAGTTACAACTTCAGTCAATGAGTCACTTCCATGATGCTCCAGTGGCTTGCAAGGGTCATCCTGGAAAGACTGATCAACAACTCCTGTATCATGCATTATTGATGGCACCTCCAAAAGTTTTCCTACTGGAGCATCTTGGTCAGGTGCTGGTGCTGAGCCATCGTTGATCCCAACACCTGCATCCTCTTGCATTCCGGAAGTTACCCTTTTCCCCTCAAATAATAAACTGCCTTGGATACTACGGTCATCATGCACATCAACATGCTTCAAATCTCCAGAAAGAAAAGAAAAATTTTCCGGCAATATATTGTTCTGCAGGGAAGGCTCAACAATGATTGCCCCCATCCGTTCCAAGTAGATCTCGTTAAGCATCTGACAACTAGACGCAACTTGATCCAGTTCAAGGAAATTTTCAGTTCTTCTTGATGAACCTAAAGGTACAAAATTAAAACAATGCCATCATCATGTGATATAAAAAAATTATAAAAAATACTTAAAACAGCAATTAAAAGTAAGACAGATTTGCATAATGACGTGGAAGGATTTTGTAAATGCAGAACATTCCCTTGAAGAAGCAATGCAAAAATTATCAACATGCAATAATTTGCAACAAGCATCAATATTCTTCTGCTGAGTTTCTGGCAGGCCTTAAATGATTGCATCCCTTTTTCTCCACAAAAATAAAACTAAAATAAAAAAAAGCTGGTTAAGTATCTTTTTGTTATATGAAATGATATCTTACCCCCATCAGAGCTTTCAGTAGAACTGAGTGATGCTGGCTTTGAGTGACAAATAACTGTCACTTCAGCAGTTGGCTTGTCTTCAGCCTGATGAGAAACTGAAGATGAAGAACTTGGAGATCTTTCCCCAGTAAAACCCCTGAGTAAAAGAATAAAATATTAAGTAAATAGCATACTCAGATAATATATGCATTGTGCAAAACATTATATCTAAGTGACCAAGTAATATAAAACTTCAGGAATTAAAAAAAAAAAAAAGAAAGAAAGAAAGAAGGAAAGTTAATAAACCAACAAATCTGTGTGTCAGCAGCAAATGCTCAAAACATGGATGGCCTCAACCCTTGCAACATTTGATAAAACTGATTTTTCCCCCTTTACTTGGCGCTTTTCATAAGGAATACATGCAGAATTGCATTGCACACTTTGATACTAACGATCAATGTAGGTAAAGAGAAAACACTAGATTATTTCTCTCCAAGGGAGAGACCAGCAAGCATGATATAGGGAACTGAAGGCCAACAAATTTACTAATAACAGAGTACAAAATAATTCAGTTCAAACGTACAATTCCACGGTTGCAGGTGAGAATCTATAAACTAGAATCACATAAAACTTATATACCCACACAAAATATCAATTAGGTGCTCCCAAGGTAGCTAAATAAGTGGAAGCAATATGCAGTTATAAAATATGATAAATATTGAATACCCAATAGGGATTTTGTAACAAAAAGTTCAGATAACCCTATAAATGTTCCAAATAGTCATTATATGATTTTTTTAATGCCTCTGGGGAAACTCACTTTAATTATACGCCACTGTCATGAGCAATTTTAATAATCTATTCACTTTGTTAGGAGGATTGCAGAATCTGCAAGGAATGAATAACAAAACGGGTATCACCTCTCATTCCAGCTTGGTCTGATGCTATGGAAATGGTCAAAAACAGGCAACAACTCCTTCCGTTTTATTTCAACTTCATTGACAGAGATCTGTTCAATTTCTGACTCTCCACTAGCAACAGAACTAGTTCTCACAGAATCCATTGTGTAGAAGTAAATCTGTGAAAATAAGGAATATAATTAAGTAGAACAAACCAACTTAACAATTTGTACAAGCAACAAAACTTTGCATAATAGATACCTTAGACTTTTGCCATATGGGAAGCCTTCCAAAGTTTACCTGCACCTCAGCATTAGATAGATACCACTGGAATCTTTCTTGGGCCTTTCCAGTAGAACATTTTACCACTTTTTCCCCAACACCATCATTTATATCCAGATAATCCAATCCATTGCAATCAACAGAGCGTGTTTTCTCTAGAACTACATCACCAGCATCCTGTCTATCAAAGGTACTGCAGCAAGGATCCCCTCGTTCTGGCCATTCTGACCTTCTACACACATCCCACCACTGAATTGGTTCAACTTTTACTCTGAACTCATCATCCTGCATGTGCAAGAGTGAAGCTGACTGGGTTTTTGAACCAATATCACTTGGGTCTCGGCCAAGAGAAGGCAGAAGTTCATGTTGAACAACATGACCAGATGGTGTATATACCAATAGATGCTCAAGGGACTTTGCCTTCATATTGACATACTGCTGTGAGTGAGATAAGGAATTATGAAACACAGCAGCAAGAGCACCTGAGGGCACAAAAACTTTTCCTGTCACATTAGCAGCAGAACTGTGTACTGTATTAAGCCATCCAAAACTACTATATTTTATGCGGCACACCACAGAAAGGACAGCAGGTGCTGGAGGAGGCAAGGATTGCTGATCAGACGTGGAATATGAAGTGGACCACCAAGGTAGGGATAAAACTGGAAGCAAGGAGGGTTCTTCCCCATGCGAATTTATAATTTGGAAACCAGTACCACCTCCAAATGGAGACAAAACAAAAAGATGACAAGTTCCCTTGGATGAAACAATAGCAATCCACTGGCTAAAATGACTAAAACAAATGTCCTGGATCATCTGTCAAATGAAGAATAAAAACACACATCAAAAGGGCAAGAATACAGGCCATAGGAGAAGATCAAACATCACAAAAAACTACACATATCAAAACTAAAATATACTGACAGCTGATGTTATTCCACGATGAAGTTTATAAAGATGCACGTGAGATGAGCTCCAATCACAGCTTGGAACACCAGATCCCTTGCGTGTGCATGATGGCATTATCCGGAAGATATTGATGTTATTCCCATAAACTGATGCAGTGACCAGAAGGGTCCCACTAGGGTCAAAACATAGTGCAGATATAGGACTAGTGTGAGCCTTAAATTGTGAAATGATGGCTCTGGAAACAAAATCTTTCACAACAACCTGCAATCAACGATATGAACCAAGTAACAAATCATCATTCTCATCTAATGCCCATGAATTTCCAGCTTATCAATTATCTCAACCTTCATGAAATAATACCAACCATTCCTGCATTATCCATATCCATTCCTGCAATCCTACCAACTTTCCAACCTGAATTTGACTGCACTGGAGAACTGGAACCATCGGGAAGCAGCTCTTGACAGTATTTGATTATTCCAGAAGCCAAATGTTTGCCAGACTCCATTGCATAACGAGCAACCAAGCTACCACTGCCAGGAGATGTTGATGGACTAACTCCCGGAGAAGGAGTCAGATTTTGTGGGCTCAAGCGGCCAACATTTAAGGGCAATGGACTGTTGGAAGCATATGCTAACCACCTTGGACCCACAGCCATGGGACCATAACCAACATTAACACTTGTTGTTCCTTGTCCCACTAGCTGAGGAACAGGATAGGTGAGCACACTAAATTTATTCTCAAGAGTCAATGCATCAAAACAATATACCTGCCAGGAGTTATTGAGAAAGCACATCAATCATGGTATGACTGATACAAATAAAGTAAGTCAAATAAACCCTATCATCTTCTATTTGACAAAAATGGCATACAGCAAGTAATTAATTTATTTTCAGCAAAACATGTGAACCAATTTGAAAAGACATTGGAGAAACCATGGCATACTTGTGTGGCAAGACCAACAGCTACTATGCGAGAACTGCATCTGATCATACAGACTGTGGACCGAAATCTCAGAATATGAACATAACTATGAGATTTCAGGGAGTAAAACCGAACAGCTGTTGCAGAGTTGACACAATTCCCAGATTGAGTCTCCACATTACCATCTCTTCCCAAAGCACCCAAATGGGTGCGGTTTTGGGTATTGCTGCTCGTGTCATCACCAGCAACAACCAGCAGTAAAGGATGTGATTTTCTAAATCCTTCCTGGCCATCAAAGCCTACAGGGAGAGGTTGCATCTGTAAGAAAGAAACGGCACCATCATGCTTTGAGACCAATTCACTAAAGCTAGAGGCATCCTCCACATCAAGAACTTGAAATCCATTCAGATAACCAAGCAAAAGAACATGCTTAAAGATATACTGCTCAAGCTCCAGCCTATCAAAACCAGCCCATGTTACCTGTTGGCCAAAAAGTAAAAGAAAAATTATAATTACAGGGAAAGATAGTGGATACAGGAGCAGATGAATTTAAACAGTAAAAGATTTTGGGACAGCAGGAAGTTTATCAAAACAAGAAAACTTAACAGGAATATAGCAAAATCACTCAACCTGCATGAGCTAGATGATAAAAGTTTTTATAACTCCATTTACTAAGTCAAAGCTAATAAAAAAAGCATTGAAGCTAAAATCAGTTAAGTTCACTGAGTGTATATCAACTGTCAAGTCTGTTCACATTCAAGTGACTGAAAGAAGTCTAAGTATGGAACCTATTTACAGTTTATTTGTTACCTTGTAAGCAGTTGGCAGGAAGTTATTCAAATTAACATGATTATTCCCTATGATAGCTCATCGGTTCTGAATAATTCCAGCTAAGCTAGTTAGTAAACAGACTCACAAATGTTTTCCTGCAGTAGAATACATAGGTAAAAATATGTCTCTCAATGTTAAGAGTGACCTATAAAGCTCTTCTATTCAATTGCTAAAAAGTTCCCTCATGCATCTCTTATCATATATTCGTAGTGTCTGATCTATATAGACAGACAGTAATGGCAAAATTTGTTAAAACATATTGGAAGAAATAACTTAATCGAGCTTAGTATGCGCTTAAATTAGCCAAAAGCTTGAGTGAGTATATAATAGCCATTGATATCTCCAGTTCTAAACTAATGTAACTTTAGAACTAATTCATAGGGAGGTTCACATTCGTTAGGTGTCAATTGGCAATGAAAGAAAAAAATAATAATAATTTCATGATAGTGATAAGTCTTTCCTGTTCCTAGTGATTAACCTAGTATAACTAGATTCATCTTCAGACGTCAAAGTGTTGATAAAATTAGCAACAGTAGAACTTAATAATATAATTGTAGAATAAGAACCACTATAGGAATTTATTCTGAACGACAACATTAATCACCACCGCCCATCATTTGTAATTGACCTGACCGACTCTCCTGCTCTCAGTTCTAGCAAAAACGCGCACTTGATGTCAGACCACGAGGGGTAAAGCACGTAAGTAGTCTTATCTGGTGTTTTGAGCGACCATAACATAATAAATCCGACTAGGGAGTAGTACCTGATCCTTGTGATCCTCAGAAGGAGAGGAGATGGAAGCAGCAACCGAGGCGCCAGCAGAGCGTACAGTGGAAGCAACGGTGCTAGCATTCGTGGACACAGTCTTGAGGCAGGAAGAGATAATCCTCAATGAATTAGGCAACAAGCCGTTGTTCTTCCCCTTCCCTTTCTTCATGATAATACTGCGGCTTCAACTCCCACCGACGGCAACAGAGCAGGACTAGTGGTTTTAACGCAAGGGTCGGGCACCTCGAGGTGCGGCGCTGGCAGCACCATCACCGCCTCCACCGACAGAAAACATTTCCGATCAGAGGAGGCCGAAAATATCATTCGATTGCAAAACAATCAAAGAAGGGACAGGGGTGTGCCTTGCTTGCTCACTGGGTTTGACCTGAAGCTTATGAGTTGGAATCGTCTTTCTGGGTGTCCCTCCAGATTATATCAATCAAAGCTTGTTACTATACTTGTTTTCGCTTTCTCTTCCATCCCTTCTGCTGTCAGACTCCTCCGCCAGCAATTCCTATTTTTCTCCCCTCTCCCTCACCGCTTTTTAAGCTTTGTTTTAATGATGGTAAATCTAACAAACGGACTGGGCTTTGTTAAATACAAGTCCACGCAACATTGCTAATTCAAATTTCAATTTTATAACTGACAAAAAAAATATAATATAGTGTTCATTAATTAACGAACAATTTTTTAGATTAAATAGTACTATTTTAAGTTTATTATTATTTCTATATTATTTTCATCTTATTTTCAAAATTTTCAATTCAGATTTGATAATCATTTATTTTTCAATACCATCATAACAAATATATAATAAAATTAAAAATGTTATGTATTTGCTATTTATATAAAAATTAGAATGTAAAAATTATAGTTTATTATATTTTATTGATTATATAATAATAAAAATAAAAATAACTTCCACAAATAAAAAAAAGTTTAAATTAGTAGATCTCATGCGTATATATTCTACTTACCTCTTATTTAAAATATAAAAACAACAACCTTGTGTTGATTCATAGAGTAAGACAAGGCTGTATTAAAGATAAAATTATTAAAGAGGCTTATTGTAATAAACTTATCAATTATGATATCATATTTTATTCACTTTATGAGTTGCAAAGTTAGTTATTATAGCCTTATAATTAAATGATTCTAACATTTTATTTTTAATAGATAATATAGTCATCAATGTTAATACAAATTTTTTTTTTCAATTTCTAAAAATGAATTGAAAAAAAATGATTTAAAAAATTTATATTAATCTTAATATAACAATTTGATAAAAGAAAAAAATTTGATACTTAAACTTATGGACCTAATGTACTTTTAGCAAATCAAATCAAGACAAGTGAATTTTTTCATATATTATTTATTCTATAAATAACTTTTTTTGTTTTATTGTTATTTTTAAATTTAAAAGCATTTGTTTTGATTTAATTTGATACAAATACATTAAGTATATAAATTTAAGTACTTAAGTATTCTCTTTTTGAAAAAGATAGAAGATAAAAATTATTAAAAATGATTTTGGAATAAAAAAATTTAGTTAAAAAAGGATTAGTTGTGATAAAATTAAAATATGAATAAAGATACATAACTATTGAATTGCATTGGAAGCAAAAAATTTAATGATTTATACATAGAAATAATTTTCTCTCTCTTTTTTTATTATATCTTTTTTATACATTCATTAACATATATTTTCGGAGCGTTAGGTGATTACCTTAAATACCTAAAAGCCCACGGCAATAAAACTAGATATTCAGATCCTTTGAAATGAGGGATTTTTGTAAAGTTTTTCTAAGTGAATATCCTAAGTTGTTAAATAGTTAGATTGCTCAAAGAGTTAGGATAATATTATGCACATTGTACCATCTCTGTATATCATAAACACATTTGTTAATTTTCGTCATGGGACATTATTTCTAGCGATAATTTAACTCATAATCTTTCATTTCGGCGGAATATAAATCTCTTAATTTAGAGAATATCGAGTTCATGAGACCACTCTTTCTCAAGCACGCTCAACGCTTTAACACATCAAACGAAAAATGACATCTACCTATTTTGTTAATTATGACAATAGAAAACTTGTGAGAATAAAGGAGAAAAAAGAAGTGGAATACGGTGGATTTCATCTACGTAAGTAAAAAAAAAATTATTGGCATTTTTTATTATCAAAATAAAATAAAATATTTATTGATTGAGGGGTGGAGACCACCATATCACCATCGTGATTGTAATGCATACCCACGTGCTTTAACACATTATGATTTGCTCGGTACTTAAACCCTTCAATGACGAATGTGAATAAAACATCATTTATGTTTAAAGAATGTACTGTATAAATTTAAAAGATGTAAACAAAAAATAAAGAATAAATTTTATAGAAAATTTCACTGTTTGATATTATTTCCTCTCTTAAATATATAATACATCAGTACACGATGACATTCTTAGTGAATCTTTTTATCACCTTGATGCAAATCCCATTAGGTTTGAATAATATCAGATGATTAAAATACAAAAATTATTATATAATTAGACACATTGTTCATGTTACGTGAATAACGGAGAATATTATCAATTTTACAATAAATATATAATATTTTAAAATTAAGAATTTGCGAGTGAATGTGATGTGATGGAGGAAGAAATTGGAGCACTTACAAGCCGGGCTGATCAATAATGCATTTAATACTGTTCGTAATTATAATGCGGCCCGGCTAACTGTCATGTTCCAGAAGGTTGGTAAACGTAGTATCAAAATATTAAGCTCTGGTGACTGTCTTCAACTCAGGCATAAATTTAATTTTAGGCCAACTAAAGCCAAAGTTCTTTAATTTCAAGCATATTCACATCCAAACTTCACCTGTGCTTTCTTTTCTATCCTCCTACGAGAGAAGAGGGGGAGAGAAGGAACCAAAATATAACGCTCTTTTTTTTCATCAAATAACTTGACATTTGACCCCTTCTAGGAAAAGTCTAGTTATATACATAAGTTATGAGTCTAACTTTCTCTTTTAATTTTTTATTATAAAATTTTTGTAGAGTCCAAAAAAAATTTCTAAAATATATTTTTACTCTTGAACTCTACAAAAATTTTATAATAAAAAGTTGGGAGAAAAAAATTCTTACATGTAGTAAGACCAAAGCTTGCTTTCCTTGTGCTTCACGTACTGAAAAAAAATGTTTGATGAGGCAACTTGTCAAGAGTATTGCAGAATTTTCAACCCCATCAGCAGCGCAGTAAGATTATCCCCGCCTTAAAAAAGGGGCCGTTTTTTAGGGGAAAAATATAAAACAAAAAGGGATAAGAGATCATGAGATTCCTGGTTCCTCTGCACTATTCTGAATCAAGGAGCTCTTCCTGGAAGAGTTTTCTGAAAAATGGCAATCGAGTTTTCTTCATGCTCTTAAAGCAGCTAAGGTTGCCATTCAGAAGCTGTACAATCTGCACCACAAATCCAGAGCTCTATTCCTAAATCATGAACATCCTTGCACATCAATATTAATGTTGTATTGTAACTAAGAACGAAAGAACATGCCTGTCTCATGGAGGGTCTGCGAATTGAGGATTGGTGTATGCACAAAGAAGCGACCAGGAGTACTAGATTCATCTGCCGAGTGTCCAAGTCGTCACCTAGTGATGGATCAATCAGCTCCCTAATTCTATTCTTTTTCAACAATGGTTTTGCCTGCAAAATTTATTGCACAAAGAATAAGATCACTAGTTCCCAAATAATCTTCTGTGAAAAGCATTAATCTTTGAGTGTTAAAAGGAACAATTAAACATACCCACAGAACAAGGCTTTGCTGTGAATAATCAAGGGCTCGCCGACCAGTCACTAATTCTAATAGCAGAACACCAAAAGCAAATACATCTGTTTTCTCGTCCACTATGCCATGAAGCAAGTATTCAGGAGCAAGATAACTGTAAAATGGAAAAAAAAAAAAAAAAAGGGTTATGTGAGGTGAGCTAGCAATAGGAAGCATCTAAAGTTGATAAATTAAGGTAAGGTTGTCACAAACCCGAAGGTTCCTTCAAATTTTGAAAAGGTGTGGTGAGTCCAGTTCTCAGGCAGCCATTTTGCAAGCCCATAATCACAAATCTGCATAAAAATCTCATTATATTTCAATCTAATTCTGACTATATTGTCCATAGAATATTTAAACTTCTAATCAGAAGGCGGGAATGAAACCTGTGGCTCGTAGTCCTCTGTGAGCAAGATATTCGCTGCCTTTATATCTCTGTGGATAATTCTTCTTTGACAACCCTCATGAAGATATAATATACCCTTTGCTGTTCCTAAAGCAATTTTATATCTAATACTCCAAGGAAGTTTTTCCTTCGTGCCTAATGCAGGAGAACAAACGAAATTTAAAGTTTTGATCAGAATAGTAATCATTGAAGCAGGAAAATCGTTAGGCATACCGTGAAGCACTGAAGCCAAACTTCCATTTTCAGAGAATTCAAGAACAAGGTGCATGCCTCCTTCAACGCCGTAGCCAACTAGTTTAGCAGTATTGGGATGGTTGACATGGGCCATTATGCCAAGTTCTGATAAGAAGTCGCCTATAATTTCATCTGGGGTTCCACGTGTCAGCTTTTTAATTGCTACCAGCTGACCATTTGGCAAGCACCCTTTGTAAACCTCAGCGTACCCACCTTTCCCAATCAGGTTTTCTACAGCCAAAAAAAATGTTGAATTCTTACAAACATTTCATTGTGAGAAAATCCAATTTTAAAAGCACATTAATTTAGTACGTACCTTGACTGAAAGAACTGGTTGCAAGTAGAATTTCCTTGCGAGTAAAGATCTTCCATGGTGAATTATGGAGGGAGGAGTCTGCATCTAAGCGAGAATTTGGAAATATGGTCTCCCTCATGCTTCTGCTCATTCTCTTAGAGAGCTTGAGGACACCGAGAGGATGCAAGGTGGGACTGGGGATGTTTTTAGGCCTGGTCCTCAGAAGTTGCAGAAATCCACGCCATTTAGAAGCAAGTTTTGACTTCTCTTGAGCCTCTGAATCTACGGTGGGTTCTTTGGAAGAACTTGTGTCTGATTCTGAGCTCTTAAAGTAGTCCTCAAGAACACCAACTGGGGAATCCGCCTTCTCCTTCATTTTTTCAGGCCCGCAAACCCACAAAAAGAAATGGCAATATCTGTTTGGGTTCCTCCTGCAAATTTAAGAGCACTCTATATGGAATAGGAGCCAGATATTGGACGAGAAGAAGATTTAGAAGCAACCCATAAGACCCGATATCGGACTTTGTATAACCGTATAGATAAACAAAGAAATTAGCTGAAGCTAAGAAACATTCTGAAAGTTTAGGAACCAAGAAAAAAGAGGAAACCAGATTTTGAAGAGGACACGGTACAGAGGATTCTACACGACGTATCACAAAACAGAGTATAATTGCAAGAACAGAAAAGCTGAAGGCGACACAGAAGGACAATAGAAATTCATCAAAGAGAAGGAAAGGAACAGGTGATGGAGGAAGACGGATATTTTTTGCGTATGGCTTTGGAACAGAGAAAGAGAGGAAGGGAAGACTAGCAGACAGTAGAGTGAGGCGACGCAGACATCACAGGTTACTTACTTAGCCTTTCCGCTTCAACAAACGAGGAACACAGCCCTTTTCAATATTTCTTTGGCAATATTTTAATGTTAATTGTTATGTAATAAAAAGGAATATATTATAGACTGCTTGTTCAAGTTGGAGATGGAGATATAATTGAATATTAACATGGACGGACGTAAGAGATAAGAAAAGCAGAAAAGGGAAAGATATGATTAATAATTTGGAATGTAGAAGAAAACTGAAGAGGTGGTGAAGATGGCTTTTATCCGAGCAGGGTAGCTTCTTTGGTCAGAGACGGCTCTGTTTATTTCTGTGGTCTCCCCTTTGATACGGCACGTGAATGTTGTCATGTAGGGTGAAAATTGTGTCGCTTCATGACAGGACCACGAAACACAGGAACGGTCTTTAAGAACCTTTTAAAGTTTCAGGTAAAATTACATTTAAGGACATGTGTTTTATAAATTTTAAATTAAAATACCATAGAAAATAAAATTTAAATTATTATCGATTTTAAAATTTAATATTAAATACTTTAAATTTTAGTCAATAATTTTTGTCGATATTTTTAAGTTAAAATTCATAGTATTTAAGTAAATGCGTTTTTGTCAAAATTGAGAGATTTTTTTATCTAGTGATGCCCCTTTTTTTTTAATGTGGCTACCATCACTTTTAGGCTTTTTTTTCCCTAATTTTGCAATATTTGATGAATAGATTTATTGTGAAATAAAAATATACGGATCAATATTAATAATTTTCCAATATTAATATATATTTATTCCACACAAAATATTAAAATATATTAATATATTTATATTAAATTACTACATATTAAATTTTAAAAAAAATTATATTATTCATTAGTTATAAATAATATAACTTATAATTCATATACTGACACAAATAATTCAATTTAATTAACCATATAGTCTAATCAAGTTAGTGTAGAACCCAACATCGAATCTTAATTAAATAAGATTATATATTTAGGTGGTATAAAAAAGGTATATATACTTTAACCAACGTCCATTTAGTAAGATTAATTCAACTTATAAAAATTGAGCTTAAATTTCAAGTATCTTCATGCATTTTGAATCGTGAATCCTATCCTTACTATGGATAAATTTCTAAAACATAGTAACTTACCTAAACTTTTATTTTTAAAAAAATATTGTGCGTTTCACGTTAGCGTTCAACATTATCATTCCTAACTTTGAAAACTGAAATGTGTTTATATTCAATTTACGTGGAATACTCACATCAACTACGATAAATTGATTTTAATATTAGGTGAATACTACAATTTTGTCATGACATATAGTCAATATATTTGTATATTCACACTAATAAAAACATAGCTCAGAGAGAGAGAGAGAGAATAATTAAACGTGTGTGGCCAATGCCAAAGAGTTATTATGACTCACATAAAATGAAACCGCAAGCCTCATAATGATCAGTTGCTATCAACTTGGTTCAGAGGGCAAGGGGAGGGCAGATCGATCTCAAGGTCATCCTCATCCAAATTGTAATACAAAGGCATAATTAGAATCCAACGTAGTGAACGATCGAGTTAATTAATTATTTCATAGTAGTAAATGGAGTCCTATAGAATCCATTGTCACTTGCGTTGCAAATTAGCGTGTAGGATCGGAAACAGCGTTAGGGACAAGGCGTACCAACCAATGCATACCACCAGATTTAAATTTAAAATTATAAATAAATAAAATACAGTTAGTTGCCGCCGTCGTTATCATTTCAGCGTAATTAGAATTTCACATACCAAACTCCTCATACAAGGAACTGAGCTTGCAGCCACATACACTCAATACCCTTATTATTATTATCATTGTTATTATTATTTTTGGCCTTTACTCAATCCACTTTATTATTAGTCCTCACTATTCTTTACCAGCAAATCTGCTCCGAGGGCCCACTCCATAATCATCAGATCTACACATTGCACATCATTCGCATCACCTGAATACGTCATCCCCAATCCTCTCTGTCCTTATTTTTTACATATGCATTCCTTCCTTCCTTCCTTCCTGCCTTTAACTAATTACCATCATTATTCAACGTTTTTAATTTTTAATTTCCTTAAAGGAAGGATTTTCTTGTGGTATTTAATGTACCTGGGATATTGCATGGAGAAGAATTAATGGAGTTTGAATATTGAGTTGATGACCAAGTCCAAACCATGGGAATGAGCCTCTAATTTGTTTTTTTAAAATCGTTTGGTTGTCTGGTGGATCCCTCTTTCTAACCTATATTGTCACGAAGCCCATTCATGTGTTAGTAGGAGACCGTCCCACCAACTCTCTGTCTTCCTTTTCTGCTTGTCTTTCTTCAATATTCAAAAAGTTTGTCATTAAAAATTAAAAAATAAATAAAAAAAAATGTCAGCAAGTTGATATTTCTAGTTCTAATAACAGTAGTAACAATTGGCCAACGAACCCATTGAATTCAAGGTCCCTATAGATATTTCAAACTAAATGCCAACAATATATTACTCCCTCTGGTCCTATATATAAGACCATTTTAACTGAATCACGTGAATTAAGAAAAGAAGTTAAAACTAATTAACTACCTCGATTTCTCCAAAAATTTCAACATTTTCACAAAACTACCCTTATTTAATCTCTCTCTTTTTCTCTTTAAATACATTAAATAGGGGCATTTTTTTGGAAATGCATAATAAATACTACCTCGTATATTGTAAAGGATCTTATATTTAGGATCAAGACAAAAGGTCTTATATATAGGACCGGAGGGAGTATTTGTTTCATCTATTGACGTTTATGATTAATTAAAACAAATTACACAATCTTTTCTTATATTTCAACAAAAGTCCATAAAAAATGTGATAAATTTTAGGGGAAATTAGGAATAAATACTGAAAAATAAATTACCTGATTTTGGTACCACAATTTTTTTTTTGGGCTAGACTTTAATTTTTTTAATTGAGAACCAAAAATTTTTAACTAAGACTCGAATTTTTTTAATAATTGAAATTCAAATTTTTTCAATTGATAATTGATTTTTTTTTACTTATATTCATTTTTTTCCAAAAGAAAATAAATTGTTGTACCAAAAACTGAATATTTTGATTTTTCTCACCAAAACTCAATTGATTACTTTTACAGATATGTTTGGCACTCAAAATTAATCGCATTTAAACTTGGTTTCCCCTCAAAACTTTGTTGAATCAGAAGCGGCTATGATCCTGCTTTTTCGTTGCCTCAATCATGGTTGCATTTAATGTTGTGGCCGTGGACGAAGGACGAAGAATAGGTGTAACAAATCGAGCTCCTCTGTTTCTTCCTGGCCAAAGTCTCATCTCGTTGGCTTCATTCCTCAAAGTTGCCTTCTCTTGAGCATCATTCCCGTCTCCTTGCCCTGGAGCAATGTATGCTAAATCGACGGCAGTTTGGTGGAAATGATGCAAGAAAAGGTCAAAACTTGATGTGGGAATGGTGGGGAACGCCAAAATTGGAAGGAGATGGAGAGAGAATGATCAACAGTGTTTGTCTGACTAAGAAAGAAGAAAATTTTCACTTAAGATTTGTTTGGTGGACAGAAATTATATGGAAATGAGGTGATGTTGATCAATTAAATTAAAGTTAAATAAAAAAAGGATCAATAAAAATAAGAAAAAAATAGGAAAACTGGGAAAATAAAATTTTCATAAAATACTTCCTATCTAATGACTAAAATGTCCCTTCAAAATTTTAATCTCCATAAACCATGAACTGTAAAAAAATATTATATTAGATAGATTATATTTTCAATTAAATAAATACAGATTAAATTTTAGTTTAAGAAAATTAAATAATTCATAGGATAGAATTTAAGCTTAATTTGGAGAAAAATTATAAGTCAAGATGATAAAAATAAAAAAAATAAAATGCTAAAAAATAATTTTAAACTTTTATTTTTTTAGATAAATATATAGACATATATATTTATTAAATATACATTGATAAAAGAAAATTTATTTATTAAAATTTGAAAAAAAAATTATTTCATTAAAAGTGCTTTTAATTAAAATTATCTAAATATAATTATTTTATCAAAATCAATTTTTAAATAAATCATTCAAATATAAATACATTAGTACAAAATTAATTTTTATCATAATTATATTATAAAATTAATTATACAAAAACTCATTTTTTAATGACTAAAAACCAAACCACGTCAATCTTCTTTCACCCACATCCGAAGATGAAAATTGACAGAATATTTACTGTAACAAAAAGAAAAATCTGTAGTTGTTCTTTTTAAAAAAAAAACACTTGATTAGACATATCAATCGCTGAACCAGCATTCAGTTCGAGCGTAATTTTTTTATACTCAACTTGTTGATGAGTTTTTTTTTTTTTGGCCATCAACTTGTTAATGTTGGGTGCTAATCTATCAAAACAACAATCCAAGCCTAAATAAATTCCAACGTGGCAGCCTCATCCTATTTAGAATAATGAAGTTTCAAAGCTGAAGAACTGTAACTCGTGAGACTTTTGCAGAAACGTGAGAAGTTTGGCTTTTAATAGCAAGCACAAAAAATATATATACTAATAATATAAATAAATATGGACAATCACGTGGAGGAAATGATCATTACCAATATCTTTCTGTGTAATAAAACTGACGAGTTCCAAGCAAATGTGAAAGAAAAAATGTGTTAGATATATACGGACTCATTGATGTTGACGTAATTCAATTTCTTTTTTCTTATTCTTTTTAATTGCTGTGTGTGACTATTCTGATTAAGACAGAAGGGTTTAAAATGCGTGAGATACGAACTCATTTTAGGTAACAGATGGTTGACTTGAACATAATTATCAATTACTACTATTGAAGGGTTAGTTAATTAGTTAGTTAAGTTGATCAGAAGACTTTGTAATTCTTCACGATTTGAGTTCAAACTGTTATGAACAAATATTATAAGATTCAAATGTTAAACATAATATTGAGATCATTTTAAAAGAGAATAGAAATGTGATCAGGCCACCAACCTCAATCTGACTTAATAAAGACGCTGTATGATTTTTGAAAATTGACTGATATTAAAAAAAATTCTAATAGACTATCATTCTTGATCATTGAGGAATGAGTATCAGTACGTTGTTGAAATTTTGATCGTGAACCAATAAACATCTCGTGGGGATGAAGAAAATCGAAGTTCAGGATAAAGTTTTTTTTTTTTTTACTAAATAGATTAACAGGATTGAATAAGACTATCTAAACAATGTTAAAGTTCGAATCAACAAATTCACGCAATATACATACTTTATCATATTCGTTAACCCAGAACGTTTATAGAAAGAGCAAAAATATAAATTATAAGATTCTCTTAGACAATTTTTCTTTAAAATGGAAAGATTTTCTATTTCTAACAATAAACAATGTTATAGTATTTACTTTTAATTTTTCGAGATATCTTTACATATATTATTTATAATAATTTTGAAATACAATTTTTTATAAAATATATTTTCATAATATAAATATCATTTTTTAAAGTATTTTGATTATATTTTAGTTTCAAAAATTTATATATATATATATTTATAATATCATTTATAAAAAAATAAAAATTATATTATTTAAGTGTATCTAAAAACAAAAATAAATTTTTTACATTTTATTGTTGGAGGTAAAACACATTTCAATAATTTTTATATTTTGGAAGGATTGCTTTTATTCTTGGGGTTTTTGGATGTTGAAAAAATTTTTGTTTTCTCATGCTGACGGCTGACGCTCTATTGGGCTCCGTGTGTGTAACAGGGAATGGGCAGTAAGCATTGTTTTTCATTTTTGTTTTTGGGCCAAACAGTTTTGCATTCGAAGTTGATGATAAAATATTTTTAATTAACACACTTATCTTCTCTAAAATAACTATCGTAAAATAAATATCATATTATTAAATATTAATAATACTTTAAATCATAAAAATTGTTAACTATACTGACAGATTTTTATATTTGTCAATATCGTTAATATAAAATATAAAAAGCATAAAAAAAAATTATTTTACAACATGAATAATACATCTTGTTTCAATTTCTTGCAAATATATTAGGTCACTTTAATTTATTTAATATTCAATATAAGAAGTCAATAGTTGGTTAAAACAAAATTCAATAAGAAATAAAATCATAAAAAAGAATATTTTATTATAATTTTAAAACAAGGTAATATTTTAAAATAAAATTAAAATACTAATTATTACAAATAAAAATAATAATTAGATTCTCTGGGCATGGAGGCGGTCACCTATCACATATAATAGTTAATTAGTTATAGTAATCATGGAGTTTTGATGATGAGTTTCCATTGTAATGATCCAATTAGCTTGGTTTCTCGTGTTATGCGTGAAACTTAAATAAAATAAGCGAGTAAATATTATTCCAAAATCAAATGACTTTTTACAAATTTTATTAATAAATAAAATAAAATAAATATGGATGGAGATTATCAGAAAGGAAAGGCTAGTGAGGTATTTCTCTTTCTTGTCTGTAACCGTAACCGTCGGCTCTCAGCTTTCATGTGATCCCACTGGGCATTGGCTTTTATACATATAGATATCCTACAAAACAAAAATATACTTCTCTGAGAGCTACAGTATTAAAAATGTTTATCATATTGCTATAAATATGCCAACGGTTTCAACAACACCGTTTTTTCTGACAAAGAAACCGGATCTACGTAGACCGACTTGTGACTGCGTACCACCTTCACCCCTAACCCTCTGTATTTGTCCCAGCCTTCCACTCTGCCACCCACCCCCAGTCCTCTTTTCCTGCCCCTCCTATATATATTTAAATAAAAAAATAATTTTTAGCAAATTTATATATATTTAAATGTATACTATTTAAAAACATATATATATATATAAATGAAAATATATTTATATTTCATAACAGAATATTATTTTAAATTTATATCATTCCCTTTCTCTCAAAACATAGTGCAGTTTTATTTGATTCCTTCTTAAAAAATCTTTCAATATTTATTACTATTTTTAAGTGAATTATTCATTATCCAGCATTTGAAATTCATGATGTGTGGTACTTATTTATAATCTCAAAGATTTGATTATATATATATTAATTATTATATATTTAAAAAGTGAAATGATAAATTTTTTTACCAAGAAACAAAAATTTAAAATTTAAAAGATTATAATGTATTATTTATTTTGAAATATTAAAGATTCAATGACTTTTTAGTGATAAATTTCATTATTATTTTGTAAGATACTTCATCTAGTATCAAATATAAGAAACTTGGAAGCTACTTTTACTGATATAAAATATGAGATACAAATGTGGATTATCGAGTAAATTTAGTTTTTTATATTATCCCTTATTAATTATACATGAAAGAGAAAATATACTCCATTTATTTTGAACGTATTTTGAATTTTTGATAAATTTAATCATTCAAACAACTCTTAACGGTATTTTTTTGTCTGTATAAATTAGTTATTTATCCTTCATATTTTGAACGAAAGTAGTAGTAATGAATCACTAAGTACATGATGAGTTTTTCTGGTTCAGGCATCAAATTACGGTATTTCTAGACGAAAAACTTTTATTTGTGACAAATTTAATAATCCTAGCTATTTTTTATTGTTTTTGTTGATCCATATAAAATATGCATTTGTTTCAATATAAAATATTTCAATATTTATCACTATTTTTAGGTGAATTATTCATTATCCAACATTTGAAATTCATGATGTGTGCTGCTTATTAATAATCTTAAAGATTTGATTATACATATTGATTATTATATATTTAAAAAATGAAACGATAAGTTTTTTTAACCTAGAAACGATAATTTAAAATTTAAAAATTATAATCTATTATTTATTTTGAAATATTAAAAATTCAATGACTTTTTAGTGATAAATTTCATTATTATTTTGTAAGATACTTCCTCAAAGTATCAAATATAAGAAACTTGGGAGGGACTCATACTAATCTAAAATATGAAATACAAATGTGGATTATTTAGTAAATTTAATTTTTTCTTATATTATCCCTTATTGATTATACATGAAAGAGAAATATACTCCCTTCATTTATTTTGAAATTATTTTAAATTTTTGATAAATTTAATAATTCTAACAACTTTTAATCATATTTTTTTTGTCTATGTGAATTAGTTATTTGTCTTTTATATTTGGAATGAAAGTAATAGTAATGAATCATTAATTACATGATGAGTTTTAGGCATTAAATTAGGGTATTTTTGGATAAAAAATGTTTATTCGTGACAAATTTAATAATTCGAACTGTTTTTAATTATTTTTGCTGATTCATATAAAATATGTATTTGTTTCCTATATTTGAGATATGAGGAAGTGTTTTAATTACATGATTTTTTTAGATATTTGCACTGTACCAATATATTTAAATATGATACATATTAAACATTATATAAAAATATATTCAAATGTATTATATATAATAATATAATTTTTTGAGACCTGACATCAAATTAAAGAAACAAGTGAAGTTTCATTTAAGTATTTTGTTTGTCTTGTTTTTTATGTTTGACATTTTTAATATTTTCATTTTCATTTTATTGTGTATTTTGTGGTTTAATGAAGCCACAATTTTCTTTTAGTCGAATAAATTTAATTAATGCGGATCCTCGTATATTTATACAATATTTTTGAAATAAAAAAATTAAGCATTAAATCTTATGTGCATTTTTAATTTTTATGCCCAAGATTTTTTTTTTGGGTATAAGCATAAGAGTTTATTTATATGGACCGAATTCAATGTTCAGCCCACCTTTGAAGATTTTGACTTCATGCAATTCAATTTGACTGGATAATAATAAATTAGATGAACAAGTTGGATTTTTAATGTTTATCACAAAATTTGAAAATAAAAAAAATCATTGAATAAAACTGAACTTCAGACTTATTTTTACTTTTACCCACTAAAATTTATAAAAGTATAATAATGGAAATTTTTAAAATATCTTTAAGACAAATGCCATTCATACTCCTTTATTTCTAAACTACTTTATGAAGATTATGATTATCCATAAGAAGCAAACAAAAACATTTGCCTATATAGATGAATGCCTATATGTTATTGACCTTAAAAAAGGATGAACGGTGCCTGATTCTGATTCCAATTTTTGGTAACTACTCCCAAGTTGAACTATTATTATTATTATTATCTTCGCTTTCTTATCAAAGCACGTGTTACATAATAAGAGATGAGAATTCGTAGTAGTATATTAGGTGTTCTAGATGAAACATAGCAAGGTAAAGTGGTAAACAATTTTGGGATGGGACCCATCAACGCATGGAGTCTGAACTAGTACCGGAAGTGTCTTGTATGCTTCTTCCTCTTCTCTTCCTTTTCTTATTTTCTAATGTTGGCCCAGGGTATGGTGTGCTTCTATATGTCAAAAGATCGTCAAAATAGCTGGCTGGCTGGCTGGCTGGCTGGCCAATTGGCCAATTGGCCAACGTAAGCACTGTGACCATCTTGTCTTCCTCTTTCTACCACCTTAAGTCAAAGCCATCATCTTTCCTTCTCCCTTCTTCTCACTCTCACATCACAACTACTTCATCCTCGGTTTCTCATCCTTCTGTGACGCCTTCGCCACTCTGAACCTTCATCCTCAATGTCCCTCCTCTTCTTCTTTGTTTTCCTCGCTTTCCCCCTTTCTTCCCTTTCCGCAAACGACACCGATTTCAATGCTCCTTGCCCTCTGAACTTCACCGTCCTCAATGTTCTCGCCGGGGGCGACCGACCCTCTTTCGACTCCGGAACTATCTGCGAGTTCTCCCGCCAGGCCATCCATCTCGTTGAGTCCGATTACCTCCGTCGCACCGGCTTCTTTCTTCCTCCTCTCAACTCTTCCGCAACCTGCTGGAATGATTTCCAGACCTTTATCAGTCAATTCGATTCCAATTTTGACGCTCGCTCCTCTTGCGGCTACCAAACATCGTGGATCTCCCAGGGATGCATGAACATCACCACTAAACGACAATTCGAATCACTGGTGGTTCAGCCCTCTGCTCTTCAGAATGTCGTGACGAATTGCAATCAATCGCTCGAAAATAACTCCCCTTGCGCTCTCTGTACTACGAGCTTATCGACTTTGTCTGCCTCGTATCTGACAGGAAAGTCGATTGCTAACGTCTCCGATTGTACAGCCTATCCCGCGATTTACGCTGCCGCCTATGCCAATCAGGGTGGACCGACCGATAGAGGCACTGCCAAGTGCTTGTTCGGTATGGGTTTCGTGTCGAAAAGTTCCAACGGTAATAAACGAACGATTGTTATTGTGGTTGTTGTTATTGTTTGTGTATTGGCTTTGTCGCTGCTAATTGTTGGGCTTTGGCTTCACCGGAGATCGAAGGAGAAGGAAAAGAAAAGTATCAATAAAACGGAGATGGGTGTAATTTCTGGGTTGGATTCTATGAAGGAGAGCACTACTTTGATTAGGTTTACATTTGATGACATTAGGAAGGCAACCAGGAACTTCTCTAGGGACAACATAATAGGGAGAGGGGGATATGGAAATGTGTATAAAGGGTTGCTCCCAGATGGAATTGAAGTTGCATTGAAAAGGTTCAAGAATTGTTCTGCTGCAGGAGATGCAAGTTTCACTCACGAAGTTGAGGTCATTGCAAGCGTCAGGCACGTAAATTTAGTTGCTCTGAGAGGTTATTGCACAGCCACAACTAACTTAGAGGGTCACCAGAGGATTATAGTTTGTGATTTGATGAAGAATGGGAGTCTTCATGATCATTTATTCGATTCTTCAGGAAAGAAACTCAGTTGGCCAGTCCGTCAACAGATTGCACTAGGCACTGCAAGAGGATTGGCTTATTTGCATTATGGGGCTCAACCTTCTATCATCCATAGGGATATTAAAGCCAGTAATATACTTCTGGATGAGAAGTTTGAAGCTAAAGTAGCAGACTTTGGACTTGCAAAGTTCAACCCTGAGGGAATGACTCACATGAGCACGAGGGTAGCTGGAACAATGGGGTATGTGGCACCAGAGTATGCATTGTATGGACAGTTAACAGAGAGAAGTGATGTCTTCAGTTTTGGTGTTGTGCTTCTTGAGCTTTTGAGCGGGAAGAAGGCTCTTCAAATGAACGACGATGGCCAACCCACCTCTCTGAGTGACTTGGCTTGGTCATTGGTCAGGGCAGGTAGAGCTTTGGATGTTATTGAAGATGGTATGCCAGAACCGGGTTCGCCAGAAGTGCTTGAGAAGTATGTGTTAATAGCTGTGCTTTGTTCTCACCCACAGTTATATGCTAGGCCAACAATGGATCAGGTTGTGAAAATGTTGGAGACTGATCAATCACTACCCTCAATACCAGAACGGCCAATACCTCTCGTTGCTGGAAGGCTTGATATTGAGAAATCTGTGTGTAGCTTTGGCTCTGGTCAGCTCTCAAGTCCAACAGGTTATCAATCATTTGCCTATGAAAGTGACCGCCATTCTTCTAATTCTAAGGAGGAAGAAGGAAGTTCAGGCTCCAGAATACTGAGTACCGATTGAGTTGTTGGATTGATTTCCACTACTTAGTATAGGCACGATTTGTTTGTAGATTTAGATTTTAGATTGTATGATCTTTTTTTGGGAAGCATTTTATGTTGTAAAGGCAAAAGGAATGTATCAAAAATTGATTCTTTTGAAGTCTAGTGCCTGCAGGGTATAATTAAGCACCGGTAATTTCGGTATCCCTATCAATCTATCTGAACTAATCGTCCGTATTAAATTAACTCAGTCATTACTGAAGATGTTTATTAAAGAACGTGGCTTTCAGATCAAATCCTTGGTTATGTGATGTGGCAACTGAGGATCATGAGTCAGCCGAGGATAATAATTTTGCGTGAATCAATGTGATGTGGGGTCGAATTATGCGTGGATGAAATGGACCCTTCCAAATTCAAATAATGTGGTTAAGATGCTGGCTCGTGGGGTGATGCAGGTTGCCTGTGTTTATGATGTAGGGATAGGATAGGCTTCAACATTATTGTGAAACGGAACCTAAACTCCCTTCAACATTAAAGATAGTGGGGAGGGCTTATCAGACAGATAGAGAGATCCCCTTTGGTTGAAATAAATTGAAGCATCCCTTGGCTAATCTTTTTAAACAAGACGGGTGCTCTGGAAGACTTCTGCATGTGATCGATGTTCCATCTCCCACCACATCCTTTACATGCTTACAATTGAAACGGCCTAGAAAGTGATGGGCCTTAAATGATATTCACCTCGATTCTCATGCAGTCTTTCTCCGTAAGCACAGCCAGAGAATATAGTCCAATATACTGGATCTGTGTATATCCCTCCCAACCATAACGTACCATAGTCCAACTTAATTTATAAGTGTTTTAATTAGTCCATCTCTCCAATTCAATGGAGGGAAAATTACTTATCAGTTCAATTTTTTTGTTGGTTTTTAACTAAAACTTTGTCACATTTTCCCAACAGAAAGTTGACCGCCAAGGAATGACCAGAATTGTGAAATGATGAATCATTTAGAAAGAAATGTTCTACACAACTCATGCTACATGAATTCATATTCAAGAGTCGTCTATAAACGTTGTCAAAGAATATGGAGCAAGAATTTAATCAAAAGCTATACAAAATACGAGAAAATGAAAAATATATCACATACCACACCTCACCCTTTCTTTCACATTCTTCTAAACCTATTTTTCTTCTCAGGAAAAAAAAAAACACCGTACACAAATCACAGGATCGTGAAAGAAACAGGATCAAATCCAACACCCTCATCTCCCAACCATAGTACCAAAAAGGAGGAAGGAAAAAAGAACTCAGCCTTTCTGTCCAGTGTTTGTACTCCATATAGCTTTTGAAGTATTTGACTGTGTTATTCTCACAACATTTTGTCTCCGTTTTCGTTGATTCTTTGTCACATTTTCTTCGGGATCGCTATTTGCTTTTACAACATCAGCTTTCACTAGGTGATGATCAGACGTCCCTTTGGAAGACAGGACTAAATAGGATCCTGGAACGAACTTATACGGAGAATTTGAGGACGATAATATGTAATCAACCCTAGTTCCATACTTACACGTTCCTTGGACACCTGCATGTAGTAATGTCAAGTCATTTAGCATAAGAACGAAGTTGAGCTTTCAAAAACCAGAAGCTTGACAATGGCTTAAAGAGATTGTATTCATACTCTGGCCTTTGGCAATCATCACCACTGACTCGCATTCTCCAGCAAATTCTTTTGCATCTGTGTACTGTTTACTCTTGAGATATCTCATCACTTCAGACTTTGGTGTTGGCTTTCCCATTTCTTCATAGTACTGGACACGAAAGAATCCATATCAAAGGTGAGACTGATTGAAAAAAATCATTCCCATGCTTATATATCTATGATAATTAAGTTGGTCTAATTAAAAAAGTTATCCAAGTGATATATACCTTTACAATATCTGTCCATCTTTCTTGTGAATAATCAGTTTCGTTAAGTGAATTAAGACCTCCCGCCAATATGTGAGGCTCATCACTACATTGGATTATTGCATTTATCTGCTTCATTCGCCAATTCTCATCTAGATGATCAAGGTGAGTACAGTAGAAATTGACTTCTCCTGCTTGGGGTACGTCAATGGTGGCCTTCAGAACATTCCTGTGGCCAAGAAAATTTCAATTTTTTGCGCGTCACGTTAGCCTTGTTGTTCAGTCATTCTCTAACCACAGAATTTCAAAGCTAGCTAGATTTCCACTTTTATTCTAGTTTGATAGCTAGTACAGGTTGGATTTCCACCAAGGCAAGTTCCAAAATTACTTTAACTGATGGTCATAACCAAGAGATAACTTCAGACTAAAGCAACATAAATTTCTTATAAAGATTATGAACTCCAGCAAAAACATATATATATATATATATATACTGTTATTCTTCTTCTTCAATTTCAGACAAGTTGTGCCTCATGCTATTTCTTAAATTTCAGCATATATTACTTATTTGTAATAAATATTACAAGATGTTAACATACTGTGACTATAATGCATTACAAATTTACTCCACACCAAATTGACAAATAGACAGCCACTAGAGTTTATCAGGATCCGAAAGCTTACTTAAAACAAACACAAGATTAAATGTTGTAATCAACCGTGAAAAGTAAGACTACATTCAATGTCCTTAGCAAAATCACATAAAATTCAGTCAGAAATTATATCAGGAAGAATTTTTTTTTTGTCAGCATTTTGAGATGCTAAATAAAAGAATCAGCCATAAATAAATATCTTCCCACAATAGTTTTGGTATTAAAAAAAAAATTAAAAGAATATCACTCTCCAGAGAACAATGATGACAACGCAGAATACATAAGAAGTAGGTACGATCTATCCTGCCTCAGTGCATACAGCTATTACAGTTGGCATGATCATTGCCCACTGCAAAATTGCGCGTAGAAGAAAAATTAAAAAAACATGAAAAAAAAGGAAGAAAAAGCAGAGTATAGTAATTTGAGAACTATTGTGATATTGTATTACAACAACTTGGAGAAAAGCTATATTAACAGTTATTATATAGAAAAGCTTTTGGAATAATTGGTGACTTTCTCGGGAAAAGTGACTATATTTCCACCTTTTATTAGAGGCCGCCATGAAGTTTCTACGAAATACGTTTGAACAGCAAAATGGATGTAATTATGATAATATTTAGAAAAAGAAAAAGAAAAAGAAAAATGAGAATCGTTAAGTTGATGATAGGAAAAAGAAAAAGGAACAGTCACCTGAAATCGGTGTCGTCAAAGATTTTCTGAACTTTCCAGCGTTTAATCGGCCACTTGGACAAGATGGCGTTGCCGTACTCGGGAGCCCAGCTTTCTGCAAACACATAATTCATTCCCAGTGAAGCCGCCAAATCAGACAAAGGCTTCATTCCATTTTCTTCCTCTGCCTTCACATCTTGAAGCGCCAAAATATCAGCATCCAATTCTCTCAGGACATCCAACACTGTTCTGCTGCTTCTGTACCACTGTGCGTCAACCCCATTCACCGAATAACCCGAAAAACTCGCAGAGGCTTTCATGGGAACCTTCCCTTTTGAAACATTCGAAGACCCCTCTTTTTCGTACTCCGAGAAGCTCAATTGCCGATTTCGCAGCAGAGAAATCTCGTTGTCAGGTAAATTGATCGAAACTCTCAGCTTCGATTTCGCGAACTTCTGTTGATTGCTGAGATTGTCGGGACTGTTCACGGAATTGGGATGCAGAGGAGATTGCTTTAGTATGCTTTTGGGGCGATCAGTGGCTGACTTTGCTCGTAGTTTGACGTCCAAGGGTCTTCTGGGTCTGACGGCACCTCCATTTTCATCGTCAAAGGTGGCTCCTTTCCCTGCCTTAGGAAGCGCAGGTGCCATGGAGAACAGGGCAGCGTTGAATGTGGCAATCCGTACTGATTTCTGTGAACCTGAACTATCCAGTTGGCTATTGGGATGAACCACGGCTAACCCATTAGTGCTGGATTCACGTTTAGCGTCGCGTGAAGGTTTTGGGTAGGATTTTCCGAACCTTTTGATGACGATTTTGGAGGCGGGACGGCGGCGCAGAGGCCACCGGAGGTTGGAGCAGAAGCGACGGAGGGTCTTGTTGAAGAGTTTGATCATAGTGGGAAAGTGGGTATGGGACAGAATTAGGGCTTGACAAGAGGAGAGCATGGGGCAGAGGGTTGTGGCTTGGGAGTTTAAGTTGCAGAGTTGTTTTCAACTCTGCCTTCAGCCCTTCACTGCCTGTTTGGCATGAGTTTTTTAGTGAAGAAAAGGCTAAAATAGTGGCTTCTAAGGAAGTACATGAAAAGATATAATTTTTTTCCCAAAGAAGGTTAGATTAGGGACTAAAGACTCGGTTTTTTAAAAGAAAAATAATTATTAATTAATTAATAATGATAAACCAAATTATTTAGAAAAATTGATTGATTTTAATTATAGAGGAAGGAGTCTTCTAGGGAATGGATTTGGTGACATTTGGCAGCCCCTTAAAATTTGCTCTTTTTTTCTATTTTAATTTTGAAATGAAACCAGCGAATTAAGGTTTACTTTTTTGTTGGGGATTGAAAATGTGGGATAGCCTCATTGACATTAAAAAAAGAACAGAAAGAAGTGGGTACGCCTCAAGTCTCAACTGCTCCAGAAAAAGAGAAATGGTGTGATCTGGGAAACCAGGGGAGGGGAGGGGAGGGGAGGTCAATGTGGTTTTAGGGTTTAGAGTTAGGGGGGATAAACTGTTTTTTAATCACATGGTTTATATAAAAATAAAAGGTGGAATAATAAGATAATGAATCTAACAAGTGGAGGAGCAATGCAATTGCAATGCCATGCAAGTAACATTGACTCTTATTTGGAACGCCAAGTCACTTAAAACCCGGCGTCCCCTTCTCCCACAAAACCACCGTTTTACCAAATTATTTTCCTAATAATTAAAACAAAACTCTAGTTCACATCTACAATCTAATTTCTTTTCAAAATTATCATTTTAACTCTTTAAAATCAATACCAAATATATAAAATTTACTTGTAATTACACGGTTTTAAAATTATAAACAATACAATTTTTTTTGAAAATTCATAAAATATATGAACAAATGTATATAGTTGTATCTGATATTATTAATATCATAGGTTTAATTTCATCTAAAACTAATAATAAATTAGATAGTAGAACTAGAGTCCATAGGACCGAGTAAGGAAATCATATTGTACTATTTATAAATTATTAATAGTATAATTTTTTATATATTTTATAAATATAAATATATAGATATAGATTTATATTTAAAATATTGAGCAAAATTTTTAAATTTTAAATATCTTAATACTAAATTATTATTTCATTAATATTTAATTTCAACATAGATACTTTCATGGTCATATAAAAGTATGTAAAACATACATAATAAGAGAAGCTTGTACTTTTTACCATGTGTGTGTATGTATTAAATTAAATATTAAGTAACTTCTTTTTTTTTTTTGCCACAATATTAAGTGACTTCAATACTATTTTAAAGTATTAAATCTTTTTTTAATATTATTTGGCATTTGGTAGAATGGAGTCAGATTTAAATATTATTAGGTGCAATATTGATTTAATCTATACATTATCTAACAGCATCAGCATTATCATGCCTCGCATCTCGTACATGACAATAGTGACAAAATAACACACAAATCTAATAGTTGGGATTTGGTCCCAATTTTTCTTTTATAAATTAATTAATGCTCCCTCCATATTATTTTGTTTTCCAATTCCTCACTCAATTATATGCTATGCTTTAATGTTAAAGGAACGAAAAGTCATCTCTATAGTCTATAGTATACATATAACCTAAACTAATGCAACCTCCTACATATAGATCCATCCATATGAGCGGGTAATTGTTTGCAGATGTTAATTTAATGAATCATCTCATGTTGTCTCTTTCTGCAGAAAAGAAAACGAGGAGAAAGTGCCTATTCCATTTGAGCGGGTCTAGCTGGGCCCCACATGCTTAATATATTTTATTTATTTATAATAAAAATGTGAAATGAAAATGATCTTAATCAAGAATTCTATAAAGGGGAAAAACCGACGTCTAAATGATGACAAAAATGGTATCCACTCCAATTTTTGTTCCGAAATATTGAATGCACAATGAGTTAGGCAATATGGCTACCAATATAATTAAATTAATAATATGTGGGTCTAGCTGTACTTGTTGGGGTTTATCTCGGAGCCACGGGCAAACTGAATACCTACTCCTTCTTCCTCTTTGGCCACACTTGGATCCTTCAATACCTCACTCATGCAAAACACCCCCCTATTCTTTTATTATATTCTCTCACTTTCTTAATATAATACTCTTTTAATCAAATTATATAAATTAAAAATAATATTTAAATTTAATTAATTATCTTATTTTTTTTAAAAAATTTCAATATTTTTTTAAAATTATTTCTATTTAATTTTTTTTCTGTTTAAATATATTAAATAAGAATATTTTTAAAAAATATATAGTAAATATTATCTTATATATTATAAAATATCTTATATTTAGAATTAAAATAAAATAACTTATATATATATATATATATATATATGATCAGAGGGAGTAATTATTATATGCAGCCTTGGCTTATCATGAAGGATTTTATCTTCTGAAATTGAATGTTTGAAGTTATTGACATTTTACTCGAGGTACTGGTATTTTATATGTATTGACTTTATACACATATATATATATATAACCAAAAATTATATACAATGCAAACTTTCAACTCCGCCAGCTTTACTTGGCCCAAAAAAAAACATCAACTTTAAAGACTCTCAACTTCAGAAAATATGGATTCTAATTTGATTTGTAACAAGAACATATTTTCTGAAACATGCTACTCTCTGGATATTTCTAGAGACTTGAGAAGGAAACGGCAAAACATGTATATTTAAAAGGCTTTAATTTGTTTCACTTTCAAGTTTCATTCACTAAATTAATGTTGCTTTCTGGAGGCAAAGAGAAGTCAACGGACACAAAATTTACAATAGCTAGTAGTTTAACACACAGACATGGCCCAGAATCACGAGAAGTTCTCCTTTACCTGAGATAAGTAATTAATGACCATACTGAACATATATATATATATATATATATATAATATGGAAGTATGATAATACCATGGGAATGATGTTTTGGGTGTAAATAGGATGGATATATAGGCTGTGAATGAGCTGCAGCAAAGTTGCATTATTTGAGGACTACGGGTGTGCCCTACATCTTCATGTAAGCAACCATTTTTGTACGAATATATATATATATATATATATATGTATAATTGATCGAGGAATGGTAGATCATGTTTAATTCATGTTTTTAAAATAGTTTTTTTATTTTTAACAATAAAAAAATTTGTTTGATAAGTCTGTTTTTTATAAATTATTCTAAAGAATAGAAAACTCAATATTTTTAAGGTATTATGTAATTTTTATTTTGGAAAACATAAGAAAAGGTGAAAAATATCCGCCTCATTAATAATAAAGTTATAAATTTTGAATAATTTATTTAACAATTACTAGTTATGATTGTGATAACAATTATTCAAATAAATTTTTTTATTTTCTTATTTCTGAAACTTATTTTAAAAAATAATTTTCTAAAACTGTTTTAAAAATAATAAAACAGAGAACAATATCAAACAGTTCCTTAGCCTCTTTTTTATTTGGGTATTACATGCGTAATTGCAAATATGAGGTATATATATTCTTTCGTGGGTATTAGCTTTAATGGACTTGACAGGAAATGGAACATTTTTGGTGCCATACTAGAATTCGATTTTCTTTATGCTTAATTAACATTAAATATCCTTCTATTTTTTCGTGCAAGTATAAGGAAGCATTCTTTATATATATCATGGTTACAACTAAAATATCAATCAATAAAAAGTATAATTGTAAGAATATCGTTTATCGATGATGAAGTTAACAACAACATATACATGTAGACTAATTAACATGTATAAATATGTTTATCAAAATGAAGCAGTGTTGGCATATTTAAAGTTAATTGATCAGACGTCAAGATATTTTATTATATGTACGTATGTCCTGGATGCATCTTGTCATTTAAGAACATGAATATTCAAAATCGAAAGCACTTAATTATGAATACGTTAAAAGCAAGTTGCACGAAAACCTAATATCACGTGTATGAGTACACCTCTAATACTATTATTATATATAATTTGATTTGTAAAGTAACTGTTCCTAACTAAATTGTTTGGAAAGAAGATAAATTCGGGGCATTAGAGTTAGCTCGAGTTATTTTGAAACTGGAAGATCACAGGTATGGTTTAGCAGTTGAGGATGACAGTGACGGCATTCAGCATGGCAACTAAATGAGGACCATGATATATATTAATATATATATTATTTTAGTTGGAAGATAAACCCTTAATTGTGTAGAGCAGAACCACTGGACCAAAATTATGGGAGTCAAGTCAAGAGACAGATGCAGTTGGATGAATTTGTTAAATTTAAAATATTCGTAAAATAAATTTTATACTATAAAAAAAATTAAATTTTAACAAATAAAAAATAAACTCCATCAACTATGTGATCCTAGCTTCAGTAGATTCGTTTCATCATGGGCCTATCTGACAAAAACTACGAAGTTGCTTTGAGTCCTGCAATTTTTTAGGGAAAAAGACACTCAGGACCCCAAAGAGAGATAATGATAAATTAGAATCTCTAATTTATCTAACAATCCCCAAGTCCCTAGGTTCATTACTATAATAAAAATAAAAGCGTATGGACAAAATTAATCCTCAGTTCAGAAACAAAAAATGCACACACGCATGGCTGCCTTTGTGTCAAAATAAAAAACGCATGCATGCACACACACCTGTCTCTGTTTCACATATGCCCTAGTTTAGATTTTATGCCCTGGTTTAGATTCTTATCTTGGATTTTTGTATCAAAGAAACGCACGCACTCACGCACGCACGGATATACATTGTCGCCTTCGCCTCCCTTTGCCCTACTATGACAGGTACGGAGTAATGGGTGTGACCTCGTTTTGTCGAGCCTCGGTTTTGATCTCTGACTTCCTCCCTCGCTCGTGACTCCCTCTGCCTTTTCTTTGTTCTTTCCTCAGTGTCTCTGCTCTTCTCTGGCTGCATCTTCAGCTTCTCTGGCCTTTTCTCTCGCTCCTCAATGCAGCTTTCTCTTTTCTCAATGCTCTGGTCTCCTTCAGCTTTTCTTCCCTGCGGCTGTGTCTCCCTTTGCTCCGTGTCCTGCAGCTTCCTCCGTGCCTCCCTCCAGCTTCATGCAACTGAGCCTTAGTTAGGGCTCAGTAGTGGTGGCTTCGTGGACTTGAAATGCTAGGCTCCAGCATTTCAAGTCCAGCAGTTTGAGGCCCGAAGCAAACTCGCCCCCACCCCTCTTTTTTTTTCGCAATTGGTCTTGCGGGCTTGAAATGCTGGGCTGCGTTTTAAGCCCAGTATTTTGAATCCCAGAGCATTCTCTCTTTTTTTTTCTTTTTGTAATTTACCTTATTTTATTTTTCATTACTATATTTATTTTTTCTTCTTTCTTTCTTTTTTTTTATTTATCATCATTGTATATATTTTTTTAGAAAAGTTTGCATCAAAATTTTTTTTTATTTTTATTTTGTTTTTCCTTTTCTTTTTCTCTCTTTATATTTATATATTATTTTTGTCATTATCATTATTATTATTATTATTATTTTTTCTTGTATAAAGGCCGGACAAAATGGGGTGTTCACAGTTGCCCCTCTTTACTAGTTCCTTATGTGAGAATGAGGAGAACATGGTTTTGTGAGTTCTCGCATAAGGAACGAGTAAAGATTAGAACACGAATTTTGTCCGTGCAAACACCCGAATACTCACTCGCCCCTGACGCAAAAAGATGCAATATGACATGAGCTTTTGAACCCGCAAGACTCTCTTTTGGGTATGAATGATTTAATTTGAAGGTAAATGGCGAATGAACATCCTCATGCAAGACATGCAATGTACATGTGGACTAAGACATGACTAAGTAAAGACTAGAATATGACTCTAACAGATGCACAAATGATTGGTCAACCTTGGCTGGGATCGAACCAATGCAACGTGCAATAATGTGACACAACTAAGTCAACCAGACTAGGACGAATGTAGTGATACGGTATGCAGTGATGTGACTGCCAATGCGAAAGCAGAATCCAAACAAAATATCATGTTGATGAGCTTCATGATTTTCTCCCTTAGAAAACAAATGAAAAAGAAAACATGTATTTTGTTTGGGGCAAGATGCATAAACAACAATACCCACGTGGAAAACCTAAGACGTCAGAGTTAATGCTTCGTGGGAGTGAGGTGCCTATGCTATAGGGCTTCGATGAGCGCTTGATGCTATTTGGGTTTTGAAAAAAACAAGGGCTGAGTTTTGGGTGCTCGTCACGGTGCTAGACTTGAAGGATGCCTACTCTGACGTAGGGTTTGAAAAGTACTTGCTCTGACGGAGGATTTGAAGGGTACCTACTCTTACGTAGGATTCAAAAAGTACCTGCTCTGACGCAGGATTTGAAGGGTACCTACTCTGAAGTAGGATTTGAAAAATACCCGCACTGACGCAGGTTTTGAAGGGTACCTACTCTGACGTAGGATTTGAAAAGTACCTGTTCTGATGCAAGATTTGAAGGGTACTTACTCTGACATAGGATTTCAAAAGTACCTACTCTGACACAGGATTTAAAGGGAACCTACTCTGACGTAGGATTTGAAAGATACCTGCTCTAACGCAGGATTTGAGGAGTACCTACTCTGACGTAGGATTTAGCATATACCTGCTCTGACGCAGGATTTGAGGTTTTTGCAAGGTCTATTATGCTGCTGACAGTGGAGAGCTTTGTAATGCGTGTGAAATTTTTTTGTATTATGATTTTCCAAGTTTGTTAGGCATGCAAGGAAAATGCATGTGAAATGAATTTATTTGTTTATTGTTTATTTATTATTATTATTATTATTATTATTATTATTATTTTCATTTTTTTATTTTTATTTGTTTTCATTTATGTTTCATTATTTTGGGGAAGATCTTTTATATCTGTTGTTCGTTTATCATTTCAAAATTTGGCGACCAGATCCCACCACCTATGATGGCATTGCTGTTAGAGGATGTAGTCCCTTCTTCATCCGGGGGCCCGATAATCAATCATGCGAGTCTCACAGAAATCGTGTTACTCTTTTCACCATAAGCCTCATCGTCTCCATCTTGAATGAGAGTAAGGGTTAACGCGTGCTTAGAGAGGCTGTCTTGGTAATTTCATTCTTTAAATTTTGGTTGTGTAAATGTAGTGAATTCAGTAACCACTATAAGTAAGAAATGTTGACATGAGTATGAAGAATAATGGGGCATTCAAATTAATTGACCGTAAAGACAAACAACAGTGACTACGAATACCAAGAGGGAAGCATTCAGGAATTTATGGAAAGCAAACACAATGGGTGATTTCTAGTATATTGATGGTTTCTCGTCACGCGCGGCCCTCGTGTATCCTCCAAGTTGCCAGAGGTATGCATACTATGAGCGCGACCGCGTTCTCGCAGACATGGGCTTTCACCTCTTGTGTTATATGGAGTTATCCCTTGATTGATTGCTGCTAAGACCACCTCCTTTTAGGCTGCTTTGCTGTTATGTTTCCGCCTAAGATGCCTTTTTGGTTTACACCTCAGCAGGCCTTTCTTCTCTCTCTTTTTCAAGTATAATATTTCTTGATAGCATCTGCATTAACGGGTTTTGGCAATTCCCGACCTTCCATATCTGTCAGTATTAATGCACCACCGACAAAGGCTTGTTTGACGATGTATGGGCCTTCATAGGCTGAAGCCCATTTACCTCTACTGTCTTCTTGATTCGGTAGGATTTTCTTAAGCACCAACTCCCCAGCTTTAAACTCCCTTGGGCGAAGCTTTTTATCAAATGCTCTTGCCACTCTTTTCTGGTATAATTGACCATGACATATTGCTTTGAGCCTTCTTCCTTCAATCATATTCAACTGTTCGAATTGATTTTATGCCCATTCACTTTCTTCTATCTCGGCCTCGGCCATTACCCTTAGGGATGAGATCTCTACTTCGATAGGCGTGACTGCTTCCATCCCACAAACCAAGGAATAAGGAGTTACCCCTGTAGAGGTTCGTACTGTAGTACGGTATCCATGTAACGCGTAGGGAAGCATTTCATGCCAATCCCTATAGGTTACTGTCATTTTCCCCAGAATCTTTTTGATGTTCTTGTTGGCAGCTTCTACTGCCCCATTCATTTGTGGTCGGTATGGCATAGAATTGTGATGTTTGATCTTGAAGCACTCACACAATTTCTTGACCCCAGTCCCATTCAAGTTTGGACCATTGTCGGTGATGATTCTCTCTGGTAAACCATACCGGCAAACTATATTTGTCTTCAAGAAGCGGATAAATGTCTTCTGTGTTATGGCAGGAAAAGAACTTGCCTCTACCCATTTGGTGAAATAGTCGATGGCAATGAGTATGAAGCGATGCCTGTTTGAAGCTTTTGGATTGATGGGGCCTATTATATCGATACCCTACATGGAGAAGGGCCAAGGTGACACCAGAGTATGTAGCGGTACTAGAGGCGCATTGATTCTATTTGCGTAAACTTGGCATTTATGGCACTTCTGTACATATTCAATGCAATCTGTTTCCATCGTCATCCAGAAATAACCACACCTTTGGATCTGCTTAGTCATGGTATGCCCATTCGCATGTGTGCTGCATATTCCTTCATGAACTTCTATCGTGATCTTCTGTGCTTCGCTTGAATCAACACAATGGAGGAGGACGCCGTTGTACCCTCTCTTGTATAAAATGTTGGCACTGACGAAGAAATTCATGGCTAAACGTCAGAGTGTTTTCTTATCATTTTCTGTTGCCTCCGCCGGGTATGTCCTATCAGTTACATAAGCCTTAATATCATGAAACCATGGGAGTCGGTCCTGCTCTTCTTCAACATTGAAGCAGTGAGCGAGCAGACTTCTGGCTTTCACCTGAATAGGATTGATGTGGATTCTGCAGTCTAGATGAATCATTGCCGCCAAAGTAGCAAGTACGTAAACAAATCTATTTTTGTCTTGGGTCAGATGGTGAAAATTAACAGCTTCAAACTGCTTGATCATTTCCATCAATAACTCTTGATACGGGATTAGCTTTGAGTCCTTGGTCCGCCATTCACCAGTTACGTGGTGAATAATAAGGGCCGAGTCACCATATACCTCCAGACATTTCACCTCGAGATCAATAGTAGCCTTAAGGCCACTGACGCAAGCTTTATACTCTGCCACATTGTTAGTGCACTCAAATTCGAGCTTAATGGCCACAGGAAATTGCTTCCCTTCCGGGGAGACAAGCACGGCTCCTACGCCGTTCCCATGCGTGTTTGCTGCCCCGTCAAAGTACATTTCCTACCTCTTTTCTTCTCCATTATGCTCTTCTTCGTCTTCCTCAACCGAATTTATATCTTCGTCTAGGAAATGGAAATCTAACGGCTGATAGCCTTCTAAGGGATTCTCTGCTAAATGGTTAGCTATGACACTTCCTTTGACAGCTTTTTGAGTCATATGTTTTATATCATACTCAGATAATACCACTTGTGTAACATCCCTAAAATATTAGATAACTAAAAATGCATAGAGAATTTGTAAAAACGGACAGACACTGTTTTGCATGAAATAAGGTAAAGAGGGCAATTATCTCGGTTAGAAGGAAAAATGAAAAAATGACCATTTTGTCTATGGGAGAAAAAAAAATAAAGGAAAAGAAAAAAAAAGAAAAATGAAAAAAAAAAAAGAAAGGAAGGCGGTGGACGCATGGAGTGGAATGAAGTAAATTTTATGAATTTTGGTGAAAATTACACCTAATGACCTAGAAGTTTTAAAAATTATAAAAATGTCCCGGGTCAAGGGCATTTTTTGTAAATATGAAAAATTATAGTCAAAATGAAGCTCTCAATGAGTTAAGACCATTGGAATATAGTATGGAATTTATTGAGATCAAGATAATATTTATTGGGTAATTATGATTTAATATTAATGTCTTACCCGATAAATGTCAGTCTGGACTGCAGGAAGAAGCAGTATTCATTCAAGAAAAATGTGTGGGTCTTATATTTGGACCAATTGGGATAATTATATTATGGTGATTTTATGATTATAATTAGTATCCCAATAATAGTAAAATATACTGCTAAAGTAGCTTTAATTGTCCAGACCGGTCCAGGATATATCTGGATAAGTAAATAACTAAAATTTTTGGACCAAAATACCCTCCATTTCGTGCTCCACAAGCTGCACATGTCAAAATAGTCATATTTTATTATTTTCATGAAAAAGCTAGAAAAATCAAGAAGCTTAGGTGGCAAGTTTTCATTGGTTAATGCTTTTTATATATACTCCCTCCTTCCTCATGGTTTGGACGATGAATTAGCAAAGAAAAGAAGGGGAGAAGCTGCAGCAAAGTGATGAAGAAAGGAAGCTACGTAGGAGGAAAGAAAAAGAGAAGAAAAAATAAGGAAGAAATGCAAGGAAAATTGGTAAGCAAACCTCTTGTGATCTTTAAGTGTTCTAGCATAGTTCCTAAGCTCTATGAGTTAGTTCCCTTGAAATTTTCTCTCCTTCATCCACTGTTCTAATCTGCCCAATCATGATTAATGGAAAGAAAAGTTGTTTTAAAGTCATAAAATCATGATTTGATATGAGATTTTGCAAGAGGAAGCAAGTATAGTATGATTTAAGTAAGTTTTGTGAAAAACCAATTTCTTCCTCTTAAGAACAGATTTTGGTCAGACTAATAATGTGGGAAGGAGATGGATTTTCATGTATTTGATGGTAAAAATGGATTTCCCATGGTCCAAAACCTTAAGAGCAAGTATGGGGTTAAATAAAAAGCTTAAGGTGAAGAAAATGAAATTCTAGGGTTTTGTGAGTCTTTAAGAAGTAACTCATGAAACCAGTGAATAAAGTGAGTGTTTAATGGTGTATTAGGAATTGATAAAGCCCAAGTAAGTTCTTAAAGGAGGGGGAACCAAGTGGTGAAGCATTAGATTCAAGAGGAAGAGCCAAAAGAATGCTTCAAGGTAGCTAAGTTTCATATTCTTGCTTTATGTTCTTTCATTGTCTTTCTATGATTAAATTGTGTTGTCATATTGCAATTGTGATTTCTTTGATTGGTCTTGGCTGTTAAATGAGGGTTTTTATTCCCCGGGATGTCCATTTTCTAAGCCGTTATGCTGCCGAAATTTTGATGACCAATGTGACAATTTATTGTTAAAATGTGATTGATATGATTAAATGTGATCAAATGTGAGTTATTTGACATGATTGACATAATTGCATGAAATGTAACTTGCTACTGAGATTGCCCCAATCTCATCCCCTCAAGTATCCCAAATGACTAGGCACAAGCAATGTCAAGGAGATCAAGGAGGCAAAGAGAATGAAAGGGGAGAATGATGCTTGATGATAATTTCAAACTATGATTCCATATTTTGAAATAATGTATAAAAATTATGTATATGCATATGGATCTGTATTCTTGTACTATTATGTTCTTATGAGCATTATGAAATGTTTGGCATGAAGTTGAAACATGGAATGATCATGTGAGCTTATTATGGAGTCTACTTTGCCATGTTATATTGTTAGAAGTTCATTTTGTAGTAATGAAAGAAAAGTTAACACCGTTTGACTACGAAAGGGTAAGTAAGTCAAGTGTTATATATGCTCTGGAAGTAGAGAGAACAAGCTTTCCAATGAGCTAAAGAACACTCAATTTGGATATGTGTACAATTTATAGCATATTTTTGAAGTTAAGGGTCAAAACTGGACAGTGATGTGAAGACTGCGAATTTGACTGAATATATTACTTCTATTTTAAAAGTGATATAAAATCCTACAGAGCTCCAAAAATTCAGTGGCTTACATTTATGAAAATATTTATCTTTCAAGGTTAATATGCCACTGGTTTGAGTTCAATTGGAGCTGTACAATAAGAGATATACAAGTTTTTCCAAGACTGTTCCAGTAAAAGTGATGTTCTGATCCCTAGTGATTCAAATTGATTCTGTGCCCTTTCTAGACCAAATAAATGTATAATAAAAATATGAAGGAAAGTAGACATATATATCTTTCCAATGGAATATAGAATGCATGACGTGGCTCAGTATAGAGTTAGATATGAATTTTTAAAGTTATGGCCAAAATCCTGGAAAAGAGAGAAATGACCATTTGTATAGTGTAAGTTTGAGAAATAAACTGTACTAATTGGTCAGATTAAAGGAAAGTTTCATATTTTTATCTTATATATCATGTTTCTAGCTTCATTTAGAGACTTGAACCACATTGATACAATTTTTCTGGATTAAGTTATGATTTTTCAAAGTTCGTCCAGAAAACTTAAGAACCAAATGAATAGTATCACGTTTTTTTTATTAAATATTTTGGTTTTATTAATGGTTCAAGCTCTTAATATGAGCTAACTGGACATTGTACATACTCTAATATATGGAAAAATATAGATAAAAGTAAGATGTTACAACTTGCCATTTTGAGACCCTTCCCGCTACATGTGGGCTCTCAAAAATATATTTCAACGGGTCCATCCTGGAAATCAGCCATGTAGTATAGAGGAGCATGTACTGTCTCAATCTTCTGGTTGCCCATATGAGCGCACAATAGGTCTTCTTAATCATGGGGTAACGTGCCTCACAATCATTGAACTTCTTGCTCAAGTAGTAAATTGCCTGTTCTTTCCTTCTTGACTCATTATGTTGGCCTAGAACAGCCCCCATTGACTTGGAGAGGACCGTCAAGTACAAGATTAATGGGCGACCTGGTGAAGGTGGAACTAAAACGGGTGGTTTCAGCAAATAATCTTTGATTTTGTCAAAGGCTCGCTGGCAATTGTTATCCTACTTCCCGGGTTGATTTTTCCTCAATAGCTTAAAGATTGGTTCACACATAATTGTCATGTTGGCAATAAATCGGGCAATATAGTTCAATCGCCCTAGGAAACTTCTAACCTCCTTTTCTGTTTTTGGGTGAGTCATTTCAAAGATAGCCTTGACTTTATCAGGATCAACCTCTATTCCCTTTTGGTTGACAATGAAGCCCAACAACTTCCCCGATAATGCTTCGAAGACGCACTTCTTGGGGTTCAGCCTCAACTGGTATTTGTGTAGCCTCTCAAACAATTTTCTGAGGATGGCAACGTGACTTTCATCTTGCGCAGATTTGGCTACCATATCATCCACGTACACCTCAATTTCCTTGTGCATCATGTCATGGAACAAGGCAACCATGGCCCACTGATAAGTAGCTCCAGCGTTTTTCAAACCAAACGGCATTACACGATAGCAATAGGTTCCCCACCGTGTGATGAAAGTAGTTTTCTCTTTGTCATCCCCGTACTTGGGGATCTGATTATACCTGGAATATCCATCCATAAAGGAGTACCTATAGCTCCGAGCAGTATTGTCTACCAAAATATCAATGTGGGGCAAAGGAAAATCATCTTTCGAACTAGCGTCATTTAATTTTCGATAATCCACGCACATCCGAATCTTGCCATCTTTCTTAGGCACAGGAACAATGTTGGCTACCCATTGAGGATATTTAGCGACCTCCAAAAATCCTGCCTCTAGTTGTTTCATGACTTCTTCTTTAACCTGTAGTGATGTCTCTGTAGCCATTCTCCTCAATTTTTGCTTTTTCGGCTCGGCATTTGGGACCAATGGAATTTTGTGAGATGCAATGCTGGGATCCAATCTCGGCATGTCTTTGTAAGACCACGCAAATACATTTAGATATTCTCTGAAAAGCTCTATCATTAGTTCACATTCTGGATTATCTACAATTCTGAGTTCTCTCTTATCCTTTTCAGTTCCCATATTGATAGTCTCTATTGTCTCTTCATGCGGGGAGATTCCATCCCTTTCCCCTTCGAGTAGTTTAGCAAATGTCTGGATATCCTCTTCGTCCTCGGGCTCAAAGTTATGCATATCAGTGGCAACAAGTGAATCATCTGTCGAGGGCCTTGCACTTTCCATGTTGATCATGGATTCAGCAGAGGCCAAATCCTCTAAAGCCACGACATCGTCTGCATCCTCATACTCCCAATTTGATATTAGTATGTCTGAAGTATCAGCTATAATCCAGGCACTGATGCCCGGGCCTTCATCATTACTAGGTGTGACCATCGAGATTACTGGTTGATTGATAATTTCAGCTGGCTTGGGGAATGTTTCATGAAGGTGGGGGATTTCTCTCTTTTCAACTCTTTTCTTGTCGAGCGGAGGTTCTTCTTCGAAGCTCTCTTCAGTAAGACCATACCCCAGCCCCCGGCACTTAGGGTTACTTGGTAAACATAAGGGCTGATGGACACCTTGCAGGTGTGTGCCTAATCCTTTACCCTATTTAAACCCACTCTTTTCCATGATTTTGGTGATAACGGAGTTGATATCTGCCTTACTGCTCTGAGCAGTTTTGATCTCTAAGCCTTGGAAAATGGGACCGTCTTCCTGTTCAGCCACCTCAATGTACGGGAGGGAGCTAGGCTTGCTCACCAATATCTCCTCTTCTTCCTTGACCACGACTATCTTTCCTTCCCAAACAAATTTGACTTTCTGATGGAGAGTAGATGGTACCGAACCTGCCGAATGGATCCACGGTCTCCCGAGCAGCATTGTGTAAGTAGAATTTATATCCATGACAAGGAAATCCACCATAAACACACAGGGCCCAATTTCTAGGGGTAACTGTAAAGCGCCCAGTACTTTGGTTCGAGACCCGTCAAAACCCCTAGCGACTATGTCACTGCTTTGAACTTCCGCCATATCTATATCCAATGACTTAAGCGTAGTTAAAGGGAGAACATTGAGCGCGGAACCACCATCAATTAGCACCCTAGCAACAACGTATCCACCACACTTCAAAGTGATATGTAAAGCTTTCGCATTACGAGTGGCATTCGTTACGATTTCCTCTTCCGAAAAGGAAATTGTGGATACCATCCTCGAGATATTCATGACACTTGCTACTTTTTCTGGGGTGATGCTTGGTTGTACGTACGCTTCATCGAGTACTTTCTGTAAGGCTCGGCGGTGCGCCTCAGAGCTTAGAATTAGTGCAAGTATGGAAATTCGAGCTGGGGTTTTCTTGAGCTGATCCACGATGTTGTAATCACTCTGCTTCATTATCTTCAAGAATTCCTCATCTCCCGTGACCGCTTTTGCTTGAGTAGTCCCTTCGAGATTATCATCCTTCGCCTCCTTTTCCTTCCCCTTCTTTTTCACCTCAGACAGAAGATATACTCTCCCACTTCGAGTAATTCCCCCAGGGCCGGTTATATTTGACACTGCTTGAGGGTTTTTCTCTGTCCCCCTTGAACCACTTTGTGTACATTCAATGATACCATTATATCTCCAAGGGACTGCCTTGTTATCGTTGTAAGGAAAAGGTGCCGGCATATTCATGGTCAGCCTGGGCTGCTTTGGTCTTGTTGGGACTGGAGAACTCGAAGGCAGCTCATTAATGACGAAAGATACTGGCCCTGGGTCTCTTTGAGGGGTTAGCTCCTTGACAACTAACTCGATAGACCTCCTTTCCACCATATTAATCTCTTCATTATTTCTGCTTGATGTGATGACCCCCAAGGCTATTATTTTCCTCACTTCTTCCTTAAACTGAGGGCATCATTCAATGTCATGACTAGCTTTGTGTCGGTGATACTTACAATATGTTCCCACACATTCCTCCTTTATTGAGCAATTTCCTTCGACGACCTCCAACTCATAACCAGCTTCTTTCAAGTAGGCATATAAAATATCGCATGGAACCTTGACACCCTCAAAGCTCTTGAAAGTATCAACTTCTGTATAGATGACATTTACTTGTCCTTGATGAGTAGGCAATGGATTGGAAGTGATGGTAGAGCTCTCTCCCGTCTTAAGTTGGATGTGATTAGAGTCAATTAAGCTCCACACATTCCGTTTGAAAGTGGCACAATCTTCTATTGAATGCCCGGGCCCTCCGATATGATATTCACAGGTTACGTTAGGGTTATACCAGGTTGGGTACGGGGGATGCATTGGCTTGGAGGGTCTCGGTCCGAGCAATTGGGCCTCATAGAGTTTATGATACAACTCCGCATTCGTCATACCAAAGTTAGGCCATGACCGATTGTTTTGGCGGGGAACATTTTGCTGCCCTCCTCCTTGGGTTCTTTGGCCGTACCACGAACCTGTTTGGAATGGTCTTTGATGCTCTCCTCCCAGTTGGTAAGAGACGAGTTGTTTTGTGAGTGACGGCTTCATGTTTTGAACGTAGTTCACGCTCCCTTCCTTCCTCTTAACATCCTGAGCTTTCCTTACATTGGCACCTGCTTATGGTGCTAAGATTTTCCCCTCTCGCATGTCTGTGTCAATCCTTTCCTCGACTTTCAGTAAATTAGCAAAATCATCAGTATACATGCCTACCATGTACTGGTAAAAAGGTTCTGGTAGAGTGCGGATGAAGTATGAGCAAACTTCATCGGGCTCCATGATAGGTCTGACTTGCGAAGCCAACACCCTCCATCTTTGAGCATATTCTTTAAAGGTTTCCGAGGCCTTCTTACTCATGGTCTTTAGTTGTTCCTTGGTAGGGGCGATGTCGAGATTGAATTTGTACTGTTTCATAAAAGCATCTGTAAGATCACTCCATCTTCGGATCCTCGTTCTATCCAACTGCATGTACCACTGCAGCGCAGCGCCCGTTAAACTCTCCGGGAATATGTGGATGTAAAACTTTTCATCCTGAGACCAGACTAACATCTTGATGCAATAAGATTTCACGTGGTACACCGGATTACCACTGCCATCATATTTATAAAAATCAGGTACTTTGAACTTCTTGGGTATGACTACCTCGGGGGTCAGGCATAATTCGTTTAACTCCAAGGACCCAAAGGTATTTAACCCCTGCAGGGTCTTTAGCTTCTTTTTCAGCTCTCCCAACTCATCTTTCAATTCTTTATCTTTGTTTGTCAGCATTGGGATTTGAAAAGTATATACAGGGTCTTCACCTGGGTATTCTAATTCTTTTGTTGTCCCCTTTCCAGAACCTTGTTTCTCAAAGATTGACATTTGTGGGTTTCTTGTCTGATGGGCATCCGTCGGTTGTCCTTCATTTTCCATTACCCCTGGTGAATCAAATGCCACTTCAATATTAGGTGGTGCGAGATTCGAAGCGCTTGGTGTTTCGTGGGTATTTTTACCCTTCATCAACTCAATTAACAATTTCAACATGGCATTCATCTCGGCAATTTGTGTTTCCATCATGGCTATTCGATCATTGACCACAGTTGATCCTACTTCAGCTTCCTGATTTCCTTTCATGCTTTCATTTTTAGATGTCCGACTACGTGATCGCGTGTTATAGACCCTTGCTGGTGGGATTTGGTCAGAAGATTTCTTCTTTGGGGGCGCAATGTTGTTTTACCTGCTTTAACAGAATAATTTATTAATTTTAACAAGCTCAGTTAGTTGAATTACCTTTTCTTTGTCCCTTTATGTGAAATATCTTGCATTGCAATGGCATAAGGGTTTAGACGTGTTAGAGGCCCTCTAATTCCTCCTGAGGACCTATCGTCTCAGGGGAGTTTAAAGTTGACTATTGTATAAGAAGGATCTTGAATCCCATCCTTACTATAGTCGTAGATGACAAATCAGGAGATAGTTGTGCAAGTTGAGATCAATAATTGCATTAATTTTGAAGAAGTCTTACAAACTTAATGTTCATAGAGCATTACATTATCAGAACTTTGTTAAACGTTGAAGTTCACTTATGATGCGTGTGCATAACGCGAAAAATTCTGTGATCTCAGGAGGAGTATTCATCGGGTTAACCATGCCTTCAGCGCGCCTAAACTCCCAAGCGAAGCTCGGAATTGCCTCATTGGCGAGTGCGATCATCCTTTTGCACCTTTCCATCCATTCTTTGGTCTCTTTGGTTCTATCAAGGTAAAGAGATCTCCACTTATCGGCGTCCTCTGTTTGCTTGTTAAGCTTGTCCACTAAATTCTGAATTGCTTCCGTGGTGCTTCCCCGTACCATGGATAATTCATCCGTCCGTTTTTCCAATAATTTGGTGACTGACCGGACCTCTTGTTGTAAGTCATCAATAGAGCCATTTTCCATCACCTGCTTTTCAAGTGCATCCTTGGCTTTTGCCATCTGCATCAGTCGAGCCTTACCATTTGCTGATTCTGCCTCTGTCTCTTAGACTATTCCTTAACTTCCTATTTTCTTCTTTCAGCCTTTTAACTTCAGCAATTCTTTCAAGGTCCCTGGCCCGTTTCTCCCCTGCTAATTCATTCTTCAAAGCGATGCATTCTTCTTGGAGGCGGCTTAACTCCTCTTTGTCCTTGGAACTTTCTTCTTGCAGTTCCTGTATTTCCCTTTCCCTTACAGCGAGACGCTTCCTTATCTCTCCATTGATTATGGATATATTATTCCCGCGCAACGGGTTTTGGGAAGCATATGCGGGGTTAACTCCGGCTATCTTTCCTTTCAGCCATGCCTCATATTCTGAAGTGGGATTAACTTGCCTTTTACCTAGCTCAGCCCTTCCTTTGTAGGTTATTTTGTTCCACGCTTCTTTAGCATTTATGCATAGCGCTTTCATTTCCTCCTCTGTGTGATTAACATATATGGCTTGTACTTCATCAGCTGAAGGAGTCGTCTGGAGATATGCAAGTTGTCTCAGTGCAATAGCTGGGTTATAGTTAATGGCGCCTCTCGGTCCGATCAATGGTACATTTGGAAAATTACCACAGCAATAAATAATCTCTTCCTCCCACCACTAGTCTACTTTCCATAAGAAAGTATCTCTGTTATCGCCATCAATAAATTTCTGTATCCAATCCCTTTGGCCCAAATGGTCGAAGGTCCGAGGAGGGGTAAATGCCGCGAGAGGATTGCAGTCAAGATCTTGCTATTTTTGAAAGGGACGCTCTTTCCCACACTAATGGCTCAGCATCCATATATCCAGGATAGCAAGACAGCATCTTATTTTGCCTCCCCGCTTCAAGTAGCAATGGGTCAAGGTCTTGTACGTCTCTGCTAGAATTGCGGGCACGGGATTAACTTGGCGATCTTCTACTTTCTGAAACACACTGATAGCTTCCATGTCAATTACCCCTGCTGAGTATGGGAAAATAACGGTCCCATAGATGGCCATCTCGAAGACTCTGCAAAAAGTACTCCATTCCTGTTTTTCTACGAGTCTCTCTAAGTGGTTTTCGACGTCATGTCTAGAGATAACCCTCGCCTGGACCGGGATGCACTATTCGTACTGCTTCTGGGGCAACTCCCAATAGCCTAGATACGGTCTTTCGGGCTGTTGAGCCTTCTAATCCGGTGTATATGGCTGAATTTTCCTTAATTGGCATCCTCAGAATTTCGCCGTACTCTTCCAATGTCGGGGTGATTTGGAAGCTTGGGAATGTGAAGCACCTGAGTGAGGCATCCCAATATTGACATAGCTCAGTTAATGCTTCTATGTGCACGGGTACCTTCAAAAGATCTAGTATATTACCGTACTTCCTTCTGAATTCCCATTCCACACGTCCTTGGATGTGTTTACTTAATTGGACTAACTTATCTAGCGGCTGAATTTTAGGAGTGAGTTTGATGCCCTTGCTTCTGTACACCTTTCCAGTGGGTGCCTGATCTCGACTACCTCTTAACGCCATTGCCCTTATGCCAATTGCTAACGCTGGATATATCACCTGACCATCATAAGAAAAAGGATAACTCATAAGGTTGCTTTTTATTGGGTGTTAACTTCCCTCCAGTGACTCTCAGTCTTTGGGGAAATTTAACAAATGTTGGCCTACATAAAATCCACAATTCTATGAAGCTATGTGCATTTCTTGTCAGGGTTATTAATTGGGATTAATTTTCTTTGCTATTAACCCATTTATTAATTCATGACTTAGTGTAATTCATGATATAATGTAGCAATGATGCATGGACTCACTACTAAGCTGGGGTGGGAGACCCTGCAGCTCAAGGTTAGATTCTTAATGCAATTACCTTCATCGCCTTGTATCAGCTCATAATGACATGTGATACTTGCTCAGGTGAAGGTAACAATTTGTCACCATTCTTAAAATAGGTTATAATGATGACATGTCGTGATGCATGATGAGAAAGGAATATGCTCTTCCGTGTCTTATTCAGGGTAAATCCCCGGCTGGGTCTTTTTACCCTAAGTGGTTAGGCATTAACTAATAGGTTAGCCACTAAACTTGCTTGCTAGCGTGCATGGTTTCAAGGTGGTTTAATCACTCTCTAAAGGTCCCCAAGTTGCCCCCACCATAAGGGAGGATCTTATTTGACAAGTTCAATTCTCCAAAGGCTCCAAAGCTCCTTGGGAACTAAACTTGCCGTATAAGACACAACCTGAGTGAAGTCTTCCTAGTAACCGTCATGAGTTCCAAAAACCCATGAGGAGACCATTACAAACTTCTGCTAGCCTAGGATGCTCACAAACTCGGGTATAGGGCCCAAAATGTGTGTGAGGAGAGATGTGTCCGTGAACAGTGTGTGAGGAGAGCATACAAACTTGTGGACCTGTACTTATGCATTACCCCACCTGTCTAAACAAATCACAATTGCAGGAAAGAAATATAGCAGATAAAGTCATCTACCCTAATGTTCAAACCACATGTTATCTACCCCTAAGGTATGTTATTCAGATAATAGACAAATAAGTAGCATGTGAAAAAAGATATATTATCATGCAAGGCAAACAACAATTAAAGGAACACCAAAATATATATAGAGCCATATTGTAAACACAATCAACGTATATAGGCTTGACTCTCAAATATCCCCAGTGGAGTCGCCAAGCTGTCGCCTTCGCCTCCCTTTGCCCTGCTATGACAGGTACGGAGTAATGGGTGTGACCTCGTTTTGTTGAGCCTCGGTTTTGATCTCTGACTTCCTCCCTCGCTCGTGACTCCCTCTGCCTTTTCTCTGTTCTTTCCTCAGTGTCTCTGCTCTTCTCTTGCGCGTCTTCAGCTTCTCTAGCCTTTTCTCTCGCTCCTCAATGCAGCTTTCTCTTTTCTCGGTGCTCTGGTCTCCTTCAGCTTTTCTTCCTCGCGGCTGTGTCTCCCTCTGCTCCGTGTCCTGCAGCTTCCTCTGTGCCTCCCTCCAGCTTCACACAACTGAGCCCTAGTTAGGGCTCAGTAGTGGTGGCTTCGTGGACTTGAAATGCTGGGCTCTAGCATTTCAAGTCCAGCAGTTTGAGGCCCGAAGCAAACTCGCCCCCATCATTTTTTTTTTTGCAATTGGTCTTGTGGGGTTGAAATGCTGGGCTGCGTTTTAAGCCCAGTATTTTGAACCCCAGAGCATTCTCTCTCTTTTTTTTTCTTTTTGTAATTTACCTTATTTTATTTTTCATTACTATATTTATTTTTTCTTCTTTCTTTCTTTTTTTTTATTTATCATCATTGTATATATTTTTTTAGAAAAGTTTGCATAAATTTTTTTTTTTATTTTTATTTTGTTTTTCCTTTTCTTTTTCTCTCTTTATATTTATATATTATTTTTGTCATTATCATTATTATTATTTTATTATTATTATTATTTTTCTTGCATAAAGGCCGGACAAAATGGGGTGTTCACATACATGTACTAGTTTAGATTTTATGTACAGCTGGGAATTGAAATTGAATTTTCAAATACCTCAAATTGAATTTACAAGTCCCTGAAACTGAATTTCCAAGTGTATCATACTAAATTCCTAAGTGACCCAAATTGAAACTGAATTCCCAAGTGCTTGTACTTGTATTCACAAGTTCTGAAACTAAATTTTCAAGTATATCATACTAAATTCCCAAGTGACTTAAATTGAAACTAAAGTCCCAAGTGACCCATTCTGAATTCTCAAGTGCTTGTACCTGCATTCGCAAGTCCCTGAAACTTGGGTTTCAGAATTTCAGTTTGGGTCACTTTGGAATTTAGTATGAGACACTTGGGAATTCAGGTTGGGACACTTGTGAATTTAGTTTCAAGGACTTGTGAATGCAGCTACAAGCACTTGGGAATTCAGAATGAGTCACTTGGGAATGGGAATTCAATTTCAGTTTGGGTCACTTGAGAATTTAGTATGATTCACTTGGGAATTTAGTTTCAAGGACTTGTGAATGCAGGTACAAGTACTTGGGAATTCAGAATGATGCACTTGGTAATTCAGTTTTAGGGACTTGTGAATACAGGTACAAGCACTTGGGAATTCAGAATGGGTCACTTAGGACTTTAGTTTCATTTTGGGTTACTTGTGAATTTAGTTTCAGGGACTTGTGAATGTAGGTACAAGCACTTGGGAATTCATAATTGGTCACTTAGGAATTCAGTTTCAATTTGGTTCACTTGGAAATTTAGTATGATGCACTTAGAAATTCAGTTTCAGGGACTTGTGAATTCAGTTTGAGGCATTTGGAAATTCAATTTCAATTCCTAGTTGTACATAAAATGTAAGCCATTGTATGTATATCCATTTGTGCGTGCGTGCATTTCTCTGATACAAAAATCCAAGATAAGAATCTAAATCAGGGCATAAAATCTAAATCAGGGCATATGTGAAACAGAGACAGCCGTGCGTGCCTGTGTTTTTTATTTTGACACAGAGGCAGTTGTGCGTGCGTGCATTTTTTATTTCTGAACTAAGGGTTAATTTTGTCCATACGCTTTTATTTTTATTATAGTACGGGGCCTGGGGACTTGCGGATCATTAGACAAATTAGAGATCCTAATTTGTCATTATCTCTCTTTGGGGGTCCCTTTTGGTTTTTTCCCAATTTTTTATGGTCTGTAATTGCTAATTATATAAAGTGTGCGTCTACAAAATAATATGAAAAATAAAATTATGTACAAAATATGTATTTTATTATTCATATTACTTTGTATATTTCTTTAAAATTATATATATATATATATAATTAATTTATTATTGCATATAAAATGGATCCCACAAGAAATTTGTCTCGGAAACCTAGAAAATACAGAGGATCACGCTCTTGATAAGTCAGATGTATACTAGGAAGAACACAAAGAATTAGTAATGTCTCACTATTTGGGAAAATAATTCTGAATTACTTGATTATTCCTAATCTGGTGTGGACAAAAGAGGTTTTTAAATAGACAAAAAGAAATCATAAAATAAATAGTAATACTTAGAGTTCAAATAATCTTAATAAATTTAGAAAATTCTAAGAAGATAACTAATTATCTAAAGTTTAAAAAGTAAAAGTGAAAATATTTAAAAAAATAAAAATGATATCCTAATCCTAGCAAATACTATTGGATATTTCTTAATGATAAGATTTATTTAAAAGAATTTGGATTGAACTAATTTGAATATAAGATTTAACCCCATACAATACAAGTTGGAAGCCACAAAATCCTTATTATAATCTAATTTAAATCAAATAAAAAAATAATTCTAAAATACTCTAAGCAGAACACTATTGTCATGTGATTTTTAATAAGATCATGTGCCTACTAAGTAATTTCTTCTGTTATTGGCTTTTAAATTTGGGCCTTTTTTTCCATTTGGGTTTTAAAAACATTAAGATAACCTTTACTACCCATTTGGTTGGCATGGGGCATGTGAAAGGATGTTATTTACATCACCTGACAATGATGTATTTGGTTGGGAAAAAGTGAGGGGGAGAGATTCACATCGGTGATCATCATCACCTAAATTAAAGTGACACAGTTCACCTTCATTCTTGGATGTGAACCTCACCGTTGTGTGAAGGAGATCCAAATGACAATACTACCCTTATCAAAATAAACAATTCCTCATCCACTACCTTAACTTTCTTCATCTTCTTCCTCAACAACAAGCCCCTCTATCATTGTCTTCCTCCTTCCTCACCACCCCATCGCTGAGCTTCTTCTTCTACTCCATCAAACTCCTCCACCATTGGCATCTCAACCACCACCATCAATTTCTCTCTCCCCAAACTCGCACCAAGCTCCCAAAACCTAGATCAAGTTTGTGTTTCAGATTCGGTCGCACCAATCGTCCATCGCCATCGCACCTGGGTTTGAAGGTCACGTTCTCAAATCTAGTTCAAAGGTTGCATTCTACCAAATAGAACGATAGGGAAGAAGATGGATGACTGTGGTTCAAGGTCGCATTCCACTGTGTTTTTTATTTTCTAGGACTGATTTAATGGTTGAGGAGGAAGATGGAGAAAGGAGAATGATTGGGAGGGAAGGATGATTCTCAGATATTGGTCTGGATGAGTGGTGGTAGTGGTAATGCTGTTGACGCTGCTGGGGGAGAATAATAGGGAAGGAGGGAGGGGAATTTTTTTCTTACTAAAGGCAAAAGAGTACATTCACATTTATCTATATTTTTTTAATAAAAAATAAATATCATCCCCTTATGTCTAAAATATCATACCAAACAACCTTATATGTCATCATCATCCTTTCAACCCTTCCCATTACATCACCTAATCCCTTAGTAATTGAACCAAATATGCTGTTAGGGTAGTTGAGGACGTCACTTCACTTGTACGGCCCAATTCAGCATATATTTGGACCCAAACAAGTAAGATTATAATCTTATTTGATTCTTCCATGGGTGTATTGGTGTCTTGGGTTTTTAATGAGATGAAATATACTCCAATTAACTCTTGAAATCTCCCAAATACTTCTCTTGTTATCGGGTTTCTTAAAGTTAAAGTCTCAATTTGATATGGATTATGTAGTATATTAAAAGAGCCTTTTAGATTCACATAAGCATATAATTTATTTTTTTTAATTTTAATTTAGTAGAAATCTTAGTGTACTTTCCCATTAATTTTTGGACCATTGCCTAAGTGTCTATTTGAATTCAAGAAAAAAGTGATTATAGAGGAAAAAAAAGTGATTATGTGAACCAGTTGTTAAATGCATCCGAGTATGAAATAATCACTTATGACTATTTAAGTAATTATTTTTATAAGCTATTTTTTTAGCTTATGATAATCACTTATCCTCCCATAATCACTTATTTCACATTTTTTTTCATTATCCACCCAATAATCACTCAAACCCCCAATATCCAAATACATTTCTTTTCTCAAAATCACTTATGGGTTAAAATATTCAAACACAAATCATTTTTGACATAATCACTTATTCTCATAATCTATTATAAATAAACATTTATCCTCATAATCACTTATAGATAAGCCAATCCAAACACACTCTAAGTGTACATGTCATGCTTAATGTTATTTTTAGTTCATTCAAGTGGGTATACATCTCCATTCTCAATAATGCCAACATATTTAAGATACGAATTTAACATCATTAGAGGGGGAATTCATTTTTGTCCCTCTGGGTGGATATTCCATTTGGTTTTACAGAGGTCAATTTTTTATTTGTTTTATAACTATTAATTTGAATGTTATATAACATGTTTAAGTTAAATATTTAGGTAAAAATAAAAAATAAAAGTTTGTTTACTTAATTTAAGACTTTCTCAAATTCTGGGTCGTACATTTTGGGGGAAATTTTGTTATTTAAGTTATTTTAGTAGAGAGAGAATACTCAGAATAGAGTCATTCATGATATTTTGGTTTTGGTTAAAAAAATAATGTTATTTTGTCTTTGTTTTTTTTAATTCACAAAAGTTAATGGTAGAAAAATCATAATTGTGCAGATAACAAGATTTAACCGTGAGAAAAATTAAACTCATGAATTTTAGTTGTTGAGGTAGATAATTTTTCTAGTTTACTACGCCCAAAATACAAATATTTATTTTATGGAATATAGACTAGAAAAAAGGCCTAAAATGGATGCTACATGTAGACAGCAGTGTTCGACCCTGCGCGGACGAAACGCAACACATTTAAAGTTTGTCTCCTTAACCACTCGGACATATCAACTAGTTCTTTGACAGCTCCTTTAAAATTTAATTCACATAATAAAATTAAGGTCTTTTTATTTTATTTTTCCACACCGCAATAGAGTTAGTACTGCTTGGACAAAGCACATGATTATCTAAAGATTTCATAAATAATCATGTAGTAAAAATTTTAAATGAAATTACTTATTAATAAACATTCATAACTTATAAAATAAATTATTTATAATAATCAAATTCCTTTCATCCTTATTTATTTCACTTTTTATTTTTATTATCCATCCAATAACTATTTAATATATCAAATCATAAAATTACTTATAAAATAAAAATAATCATTATCGCCTCTCCATAATCCAATTATCCATAAACAAGTTCAAACATGCCCTTTATATAGGAAAGAACTGACCCTCTCGTCCTCTCGTACGAGTCCGGTGGTAATTGTCGGTGAGGGGGGATTCAGTTACTCTGGTGTTTGGTGGGAAACAAAACGCGGGACAATGAAGAAGCCCTCTGAGAAAATCTCTGCGAAGGGCGACCAATCCAATTCTAAAAAATCCCCCAAGGTACGAAATTCACTAGCTACCTCCTCAATTCCTCCTATTTTTTATTATCCTTGGATTTAAGGAGTATTGTCATTTTGTTCCGGTTTTCTCGGTTGCTGAGAATCTGAGCTTTTAAAGGTCTTATTTCGGGATTTCTCCCCTTAAATATGAGATACAGACTGGCATAACGTTACAAAAGGTGGTTTTACATACCTAATTTGTATTCAGGAATCAAAATTGAGTGCAAGTGTGAGGCGTGTGATTTTGGTCTTAGGGTTTTCCCGGTCAGCAATCGAACTGGGAAGGACTTGGAATAGAAAGAGCATGATGATCTTAGTTGGTTTGTTTTACTAATAGAGTATCGATTTTGAGTTGTCGTTGAGTTAGATAAGTTTTGCATCGTGTTGATTTGATTTGGTTCATGTTTCATGTTTCTTCTCAATTAGTTAATTAATTAATTTATTTTTTTAAAGTATTTGCGTGTTAATAAAAATGTGACTTCTTTTTTTTATTTTTTTGGCCAGATTAAAAATATGTGGCTTGATTTAAATGTCCATCTGTAAACTTGTTTTTCTTTAGACATCTTCCATCTTACAAGTTATTTCTCACTCTAATCATCCATTCAATGTTAACTATCTGTAATTAAATATTGCACAAAAAGTGGAACAAGCAATTTTAATATATTAAGGTTACAATCCTTCATGCAGACACCAACCCAGTATACATTAATACATACTCTGCCACATTGTTAAATTGTGCATATAACATCTCCCATTTATCTTCTATATTTGCTTTTATGAAGCTTCACTTTCATTGGAATTGAACTCTGATAGGATCCCACGACCCTTGACCACTTTCAGTAGAGGGAGAAAAGGGGCCAGGACAGAGGGAAGTAGTGGGAAGATGGGGAGAAACAGTTGGTGGGGAAGTAGGGTGGTTAACTTGTAGTCCACAACGAACTCATGGTTCTGTAGTTAGGTGCAGCTATGCAATTAGTTAAGGTGCCGTAATGTTTGCTTTCATGTTCAGTTATGTATCACGTGCAGTCATGGAGCAGTTTAGGATCACTCATGTATTTTCGTGTAAATAGAAGTAGTGTAGATGCAGTACGGATGTTTGATGGATTTGCCTACCTTTGTATTGGATATTCTCTGTTGGTCTATTAAAGTTATTATTAATTTCTTATTCTGGCGTTACTTTCTTAAATAGAATTTTCCTTTAATTTCACCTCTAGGAAACAGATTCTATCAAACTCTTATTATCATTCGTGATCTGCGGGCTTCGCCTTAACAAGACATACTCTCTTCCCTTAATGTTCTTTTGATGCTCTATTGATGTTAATCAATCTAGGATTTGACGGTTTCTTCACTAGTTCAATTCCTGGATTTTTTCTTTTCTAGCACTTCTAGATTCCCTGGTTTACCAGAGGCAATGGGAACAAACTATAGCAGGGTTTGAGAATGGGGACGTATGCCAATGGTTATCAGATGTGAGTTAAACAAATGCAAAACATGAATATTGATGAGGGCACCTATCATGCCATTAACTCCGTAAAAAGAAATGGCCAAAGGTCACAAGATGAGTAAAATAGCAAGTTGCTTGTTAACCTTGTGCTAATGTGGCATTACATGCATAATGGATGGAAATTTTGTTAAATTAAAGAGGAATATTCGAACAATTTGACTGGGTGAATTCCTCTAGAACTTGATAGAATATGGTTATGTTCCATTCATATTTGAATGTGGTTCAAAACTCTTAAAATTGTGCAAGGTTTCATACTCATAAGATTGAGCCACGGGCTATTAAATGGTACAGAACGACTACAAATGTTGCCAACCATTGGGCTCATGGGTTTTCAAAGTGATAATCATTTGACTATACTTCAAATTACATATTGCATGACCTTGTCGGTGAACTGAATTCTATTATGCAATCTGTCATCTATGTTTCTTGATGAACATGGACTGGATTTTTTCTATGTCAATAATACTTTTTAAATTCGTTTGCTGTTATGACTGTTTTAATTTCCAGTTTTTGCAAATAGAAATAAGGTGAGAAAATAGATGGTTCTTATTCATGTTTGCATATTCTATGGCTGTAAAGTTTGAAACTTAAATTCATTATTGGTTCTGATGAATGAGTTCAGTTTTTTCTCAATACAACTTATCTGCTTTTCGTGGCCATTCATGTCAGAGAAATTCAAGTCAGGGTTCAGTTGATATATATGCTGCACAGTGCCAAGAATGCTTGAAATGGAGGGTTATTGATACACAAGAGGAGTTTGAAGACATCAGACAAAAGGTGATCGAGGAACCTTTTTCCTGTAACAGAAAGCCAAATACATCCTGTGACGTCCCTGCTGATATTGAGTATGATGCCACTCGCACATGGGTCATTGACAAGCCAAACCTCCGAAAGAGTCCAGAAGGTTTCAGGAGAAGCTTGGTGATGAGAAAAGATTACTCTAAACTGGATCCTTATTACATAACCCCTACTGGCAAAAAGCTCAGAACCCGCAATGAGATAGCATCATATTTAAAAGAGCATCCAGAAATCAAGGATGTATCAGCTTCAGACTTTGATTTTTCAGCCCCAAAGATCATGCATGACACTATTCCAGAGATTGTTGGGAAGAAGGATTCTGCTAACAAAAAAATCAAGATGTCCACAGATAATAGTCGAGTCCAAGCATCATCATAAGTTGTAGGTGATGGCCTTTTTGACCGGTATGTTGTTTCTGGGTCGAATCAGTCAGGGCCAATGAACGGAAATTATTTCCTGTATGTTTTATTCTAAAATATTCTCTTACATACGACGTTTTAGAACCTTTGTCCTATCTTTGTTTATATTAAATTTATGAACCCCACCTCGATTTGTTTTCTAGGTGAGCTTTACCAATATGGCGCTATAGTATAAAATATTTGAATAGACCACAAAATAATACCCGGTTCAATTGGCTTTGTATTGTTCTAGTGTGGGTTTTAATTAACTTATCCATAATTAATTATGATAATAAGTGATTATTTATAATTAATAATGAGAATGAGTGATTATATCAAAAATAATTTGTGTTAGGATGTTTTTACTTTATAAGTAATTTTGAGAAAAGAAATATATTTAAATTTTTAGAATTTAAGTGATTATTAGGTGGATAATGAGAAGGAAGAGTGAAATAGATGATTATAGAAAGATAAGTGATTATAAAAAGTAAGAAAAAGTAGTTTATGGGAATAATTATTTAAATAACCCTAAGTGATTATTTTATTTTAAAAAGTGTGAAAATTTTTCCTCATAAGTGATTATTTCCTCCTAAGTGGGGAGAATCCAAACATATCCCTAAACTCTTAACTCTGGCCATAAATTGGACCATTAAACTTATTGGTTAATAAATGGTAGAATTTTGATCCAACAGTTTCTGCCATTTGTGGATATTGAAGGGCTTTGAATTATACCTATTGGGTTGAGCATAAAGAATTTAATATTTTTTAAGTAAGTTTTTTAGTTTAAACTAATTAGACAAAAAAATTACATCAGAAAACTTATCTCCATTATTTTTTTCTCTTTTATTGACAAAGTCAGGTGGGTTCTTCTTTCTGGATCGCTTGGGAAGCTCTTAGAATGGATGAAAGCTAATATGTTAGCAGATAACGTGAAGATGCCTGAAAAAAAAAATTATAATTGAATCTGATACTGTAGACATGATTGAGGCTTGTAATGGGATGGTTCAAGAAAGAGTGCGCAAGTAGGTCATTTGATAGAGGATATAGGTTTAGACTTGAATTCGTTGCAAGAAAAATCATGAATGCCATTTAGGCTGGTTTTCTCGGATCCAACCAGGCTATAACCTATATGAATAATAATGTCTCTTTTGTGTAGCGTGTAGTTTCTTTCTTAATATCAAACGGCATATCTTTACTAAAACCATGTTTGATACCAGTAAATCTAATTTCCTCCGAGGATTGTTCTCTTCCTTACAATCTCACCAACCACAAACCTGGTTAGTTTACGATCAATCATTCTCCTTTCAACACCAACTCCAAAAACTCTCTCAAATTAACCACCCTTGCCACTTACCATATGGGTCCCCACCTATCCCTCTCTCCTCCCCACAATTAACTCCCACCGCCCCCATTACTGGACAGGACATGATGGTCCCTTGGAGCCACTCGCCGCCGCTCAACGCCGCCCAGCTCCTCGTCGCCCTCGTGTCCTTGCTTCTCATCCTCACCATACACCGCTGCGCAGGAATCCACCTCGGCGTCATCCACAAGCCTCCCGCCGACATCCCGGTCTTCCGAGAAGCCCCGGCGTTTCGCAATGGAGACGCGTGCAAACCCCAGAGGATCCACATTGCCATGACATTGGACTCCAATTACCTCAGGGGCACCATGGCCACCGTCCTCTCCATGTTACAACACTCCACGTGTCCCCGAAAACATGGAGTTCCATTTCCTCTGGGCTAGGTTCGAGCCTCTCGTCTTCTACACCATCAAATCCACCTTCCCTTACCTCAAGTTCAAGATTTACCGCTTCGAATCCAACCGGGTACGCGGCAAAATCTCCACGTCCATCCGCCAAGCCTTGGACCAGCCTCTCAACTACGCAAGAATCTACCTTTCCGACATAATCCCAGGCTGCGTCAAAAGCGTCATATACCTCGACTCCGACCTCGTGGTGGTCGACGAAATTGCCAAGCTCTGGGAGGTACCTTTGGAAGGCAAGGTACTTGCAGCACCAGAATACTGTCACGCGAATTTCACGAGATACTTCACGGACTTGTTCTGGTCGGACAGGGAACTGGTTAAGACATTGGAGGGTCGTCGTCCTTGTTACTTCAACACAGGGGTAATGGTGGTGGATGTGGAGAAATGGAGGGAAGGGAGGTACCCGAAGAAGATGGAGGAGTGGATGAGAGTGCAGAAGCAGAAGAGGATTTATCATTTGGGATCTTTGCCTCCATTTTTGTTGGTGTTGGCTGGGAATATAAAAGGGGTTGATCATCGGTGGAATCAGTATGGGTTAGGAGGGGATAATATTGAAGGCAAGTGCAGGAGCTTGCATCCTGGGCCTATCAGTTTGTTGCATTGGAGTGGAAAAGGGAAGCCATGGCTGAGATTGGACGCAAGGAAGCCCTGTCCCGTTGATCATCTTTGGGCTCCTTATGATCTGTATCGCTCAAACGCTCATTATTTGGAGGAATATTATTGAATTATGGAGATCAAGCATTTTGCAGCTTGATGAGTAGGAAAAGGAAAGCCCTTAATCCAACTTTGATAAATAAAATACTCTCTGATTTTCTGGTCCACGAAAACTATATACGGGCGGGGCATTGGCTTTAATTTCGATAGACTGAAATTAAATGAAAGAGAAGAATAAAGAGAAAGAATGGATTCGTTTTTTTTATTATGTGAATTGAGTGAATCGATCTCTCAGAGAATCCCTTCTTGGATGGAGAAGATGGCATCATCTGCGTCAGTGGTGGTAGCCAAATTGACTGAACTCTGTCCAGATAATTCCGTCCCATCAAACATGCCATCGCATCTATAAACTTTATCTATTGCTCCTTTGAATACCCTTTCTACGTAGATGTACCTTTTTTTGGCTCTGCTGCAGCTGATGGTGATATAAGAGTATTTGTCATTTGAATTACTTATTTTTGCTTCATTCATTAACTGTCACTTCTCTATTAATGCTGACCCCAAAATGTTTAAAACTTGTTTAAAATAAGATAAACGACACTCGCGTGTTGAATGTTAATCCAAAGAATCTATGGTATTTAATTGCTGCCCCATGGATATATTATATATCCTTAAACAATTAAATTAGGCTACATCATAAGATAATTTTTATTACAATAAATTTCGCATATATTTTAAAAGTATAATATTTGTCCATGTACTTTCAACACAAGTCATACAGATTGTATATTTTGGCCAACCTTTAAACTTGTTATTAAAATATCACAGTTGTGAAAAATGAATATATAATTTATGTATCAATAAGTTTTAATGTTCACTTTAAAAGCTCGTGTATACATTTTCTTTATTATTATTATTATTTTTTTTAATTTTGTCTTGGGCAAAGAGTATCCCATTTAAATTCGTATACATTTTCATCATGATAAACTATTTAGTCAGATTTTCTTGGGCCAAATCCATTTTCATTTTTTTGGGCTACTTATTTAGCCAGAATTTTGCAAACCCAATTACCCACACTTGCCAATTGAAAGGCTAAATGGTCTATCTCAAGAATATTAGTTCATTGGTGCTGTATATAAATGGACTTGGCCCAAAAAGGAAAAAGAAAAAGGTTCACACATTCAGGTTGCTACTTAACCAAAAGAAAAAGAAACACAGAAAAAAGAGAAAAACCACAAAAACATTATTTTTAAAGAAACTAATATAAATATATAAGTATATCTTTGAAAAATTAGGATGAAATGAATAGAACGATTATTAATACAATTGGGTAGAATAGAATGAGAAATGGTGGAAGGAAACGAAATATTTTATTGTTTGAGAGTTTTATATAAAAAAATTATTTTATTTAACTATTGCTTAAAATATATTATAAAATGAATAGAATGGAATATTTTTTTTAATATTACCCTTCTGAATTTATTTAAATGAAAAATTTAATAGTTATTAATTTGAGAAAAATCAAATTTACTTTTAAGTTATAATCATATATACTTATTCTAATAAAAAAATTTAAATATTACAATATTAATTGAATTGGTGATTAAAATATTAAGTGGTTGCTTGGATAGAAAATATAGAGGAAGTTAAACTTATCAAAAAATAAATTATTCAGTCTTAATTAAAAAAAATCAAGTTATGAAAAATTGGATCTCACTTGTAAAGTTGTATTTCCTCATCAAAACCTAGGAAAGTTATACTCCTAAGTTTTTTTTTCCTTATATTTTTTTCAAAATATTCCCAACTTCTTAATATTTTTTAAATTGAAAATAGTATTTATGTTTTTAACACTAAAATTTAATATATCTATTTAAAATAATAATTTGAACTTCTCAATGTAAAAAGTAAAACAAGAAAATTATACATGAATTTTTCAAAACATATACATAGGGAAGTATATGAAGCAACACCTAAAAGAAGATACAACTTAATTAGATAAAAAAGTGAGATTGTAGATAAAAATATTTATCTATGAAAAAACATATACCTTTAGGTAGTGGGGAGATTAAGAAATAAGCTCAATGCAATATATTAGCCATCCCATCCAATTTCATTCCATAAATAAAAATCTTAAATGAGTTTGTTGCCAGAATTAAAAAATAAATGTAGTTGGGTTATATACATATATATTATATTATTTTTGTTATGCAATTCTATCTATATTAATATTATTGGATTAGATTTAAATATTTTTAGACATTTCCCAAAAGCTATAAACAAAAAAATCAACATATAACATGAAAAAGATTTAAGATTTATTTCAAATTTGTTTGTGGCACTATATACTTTATCATAACTGATTTCAGCTAATTTCTCTGATTCATTCTGTTTAAATATAACTAACTTCAGTTCAACGTTATGGCCAAGAGCTAGGGCATGTTCCGGACAAGTCAGTGTTGTACGGACTCTCTCCCCTTCTCTTCGTCTTCTTCACAAGACTTCGACCATCCAACGACCGTGTACGCACCACACGCATTGTAGTAACGGTGACGGAAATCCTCTTTTATCAATCTACATCTTCCATTCATTCATATTTCTTCTTTTCTCATTTCTTTTAATTCAATATTCCAATCTACTTGACGCTTGATTTCACGATCCCTCATGAATTTCTTCAAATCAGTTTTCTCCGATGACCCAGATCCTCCTCAATCCGAATCCGCTTCCCAAATCCCAAATAACGCGCCGCAAAACAAAGGGCAGGATGACCCTGATCGCGATTCCTCGCCAACTGGACATGGATCGGAGATCAACTCCAGCCCGAGTGCTTCTGGTGCTACTGGGTGGAACTTTGGGGGTCTGATTAGATCCCTGACCGTCAAATCTGAATCAATCATCGAGACGTATCGTCGTGATCTGCAGGAATTTGGCACGGGATTGAAGAAAGAGATTGAGGTTGCCCATGGTTCCCTGGAGACGGTGGGTCACGCCTTTGACGAGTTTGGGACCTCTTTGGTGAAAGGCACGACTCAGATAATCTCTCAAGGTAAGGATGCAATACTCGCTGGCGCTGCTAATCTTGAATCTGATTCAGATAGCAGCATCAATAACCAGAAATTCAGTGGCGATAGGAGCTTAAATTCGAAAGCCTATAGTAGGTTTGATGCTCAGGTTCGTGCAATTCAGGGTGATGCTAGTACTTATTGTGAGGAGCCCGAGGATTTAAATGACTATGACAAGTGGAAATCAGAGTTTTCGTTGGAAGGAAAACATGAAGAATTTGAGAGCTATCTCCGAGAAAATGATGATATGGGGAGTATCTACAAAAGGGTTGTTCCAAATAGCGTTGATCATGAAACTTTCTGGTATAGGTATTATTATAAAGTTTATAGGCTTAAGAAAGCCGAGGAATTGAGAGCTAGGCTTGTAAGGAGAGTGTCATTGGAGGATGAAGATTTGAGCTGGGATTTTGAAGATGATGATGGTGACAAGGGGTTTGAAGGTAAAGCTAAGTCAGACCTCGTGAACCATAAGAATGCAGGTGGTGAAATTCTGGAAAAAAGTGTGGATTCAGAGTTGCAAGTTTGCAGCCCTTCTACTAGTAATGATGTGGGAAAAAATGTTTCTTATGTGGAACAGGAGCATCATTTGGGGGAGAAGGAGTCTACAGTAGAAAGGAGAGACAATTCATTGCATGATGAGGACCTCGGGAGCAGGGTGGACAAGTCTGTTGAGGAATTCAAAGTTGATAAAACAGATGTTGTTCATCAAATGGATGATGGAGGCAAGGTTAGTATCAAGAAAGCAGATGGTGACAAAGCATCAATATCTGAAGGGCAGGCTGCGGTCAACAAGAATGACTCAGCAGCAGAATCTGACTCAAAATTGGTGGTCGAAACAAAGGCTGATGATGGCAAATCTTCTATTAAAGATAATGATTCTTCACTGGTTTCAAGCCAGCGCTCAGCACAGGAGGAGGAGGACCTTGGGTGGGATGAGATTGAGGATCTTAGCTCTATTGATGAAAAGAAACCGACTCAGAGTGGTAGCCCAGACAAGGTTGATTTGCGGAAGCGCCTAAGTGCTGCAGAAGAAGATGAAGACTTGAGTTGGGACATTGAAGATGATGGTGATGATGAGAAGCCCGCTAAGGCTTGAGATATTTGATGCATTACCTTCTGATTTCTTCCAAAGATATGTGTTAGATTGGTTTGTATAAGACAAGTTTGCTATCTCTTTTGTTTTATGTTTGTATAAATTAATATAGAAGTAGTGATGTCATCTTCTTTCTGTGAATTTATTAAAAGCAACTGTTTCTCTAATAATATTGCTTATGGTTCATTTTTGGCCTGTGTCTTTGGACATACATCAGAATATGGTCACTGCAAACTGATAGATTTACTGTCTTGTCTTCTTTTCTCGTTTGATAAGATTCTTTCGCCTGCCTCAGTCGCTCTTTCTTTTATTTGATAACTTAGCACGAATAAGTGGCTAATAAATTCATCCATTTTGAATCCAAGTGATAATAACTTCATATATGACGTTCTGCTCCAGCTGATTGTGCTGTTTATTTTGTTTCAGAGAACTGTTTTTTTTCAATGATGATGACATCCAAGGGATGCTTGTTATTGCATTAAATAATAGAACGTATTACCATTTGTGTTTGTATGCACGAGGAAGACATTGAATAAGGCTTGTTGAAGAGGTTGTAGCATCATTTTTTGAACCTTGGGTACATTTTCAATCATAGCTAACGACATGGCTCTATGAACTCTTCAGTCTTTGCAGAGGAATCAAGGAGTGGTGTTTGTCTGTTTGAAGCTATTCTTCTGATGCTTATAGCAGGCACCAGGTGGCATACTTTTCAAGGTTTGTTCTACCCCAGCACAAGCTTGGACGGAAACCAATTATTGATTTGATTTTTTTACACTCTGAAGAGTGTTATGTTGCTTGTGGGGAATTGTATCCAATATATAGTTACGAGTATTTTAGAACTAGACGACCCTTGTGGGTTTCCTAAATGGGAATTGGACTATTTGGAATTGTATGTATTTTTCTTAATCTTTGTTTATTTTTGTGATGTGGAATACAGAATGGAATTCTCTTTTTCTTACGGCTGTGGCATAAACATAATGCAGGCAGATGATGTGCCATCCGATGCTTAATATGTTTTTGAAGTTTTTGAGACCGATGGGATGATATGAGGTCAGTTTTCCATCTTATACTTTGTTAATTAGTTTGGATTCTGATAATTTTGTTTTGCTGGCTTCACCTATGAATGAATTATTGGCACACGCCACTACAGTGAGCATGAAAGATGAAATAGGATCATTGCAGATAGCTTAGAAAATCCGACGTGCATGACAATTAACAAGTGCCATAAAGTGCATTTTTCTTGCTCATAGCCGTAGCACTGCTTCTCACAGTTCGATTGAAACATTCCCTGCCCATTGACGTACAACAACAACAACAACAACAATAATAGTCTTATCCCACTATGTGGAGTTGGCTACTTAGATTAAACGATGCCAATGAGCTCTATCAAACGCCATCTCCTTAGATAGATCATTTTTCAAAAGATCATTTCTTATAATTTCCCTTAATGTCCTTTTTTATCTTCCTCTACGCCTTTTGATCGGGCTCCAGGCCATTTGATTAGCCCATTGACGTACAAAAGAGAAAATATTCTATTTGATTAAAAAAAGTTGATAATGAGATTTTTTTTCGTGGTTTTTGGCTAGAGAATTTGTTCCCACATTCATATTTCGAAAGTTGTAGCTTTCGGGGAGATGTGAGAAGATTTATTTTTTTCTTTTTCACAATGAGAAGAAACAAAAAAACTGATCAGAAAAGCTGATGTATATTTCTTCCTTGATAACAATACAAGAAAAACCAATACAAGAAGACGCTTGAGTAGTTCATTTTCTTCCTTGACAGTTGTGCAATTGCCCGTGAACTCAGTTGAAATATATTTAGTATCAAATGTAGGTTGTCTAATTAACACATAATAAATATGTATATTTTAATAATAGTATGTGTATATTACAAATGTATAATTTAAGTAAATAGTTTATATTTATCTAAAGAAAACCAGGCACTTATTATGTTTTAATTAAAAATTTAAGAGTACAGAGATAAAAAGAAGATTGTATCTAGGGTTTTTTTTCTCTGTATTAAATCCAAAATTAGTTACTCTCTTTTTATGACATTTACTGTGTATCCGTTCAGTCTCTCACTCTTGTAGTGTCTTTTTCTCTTAAAAAAAACTTGGTTAATGGACGGGGCTACATTATCATAAAAAGAATTCAATGGTGGGTATAGGGGCCATTTTCCAAAATCATAATTCATAAAGGCACAATATCGTTGGACGCAGCTGCACTGTAAATCCTTTTTCTTTTTTCTGTTTTTGGTAAAACATGAGTAACGTCCTATAAGAAAAAGTAGAAGTAGAACAAAGAAACTACCCCTATCAAACAAAATCCCATATCTGTCAGCTAAACAGATCTACCCAACTCTCTCCAAACATCCCAAACGAAAGCTCCAAACTAAAAATAGCAAGAGCATCAGCACACTGATTACCCTTCCCAGGTACATGAGAGATCTTCACACACCATTTCTTATCAAGCGCTGTTAATCACACAAACACACGTCGTCAGGCAAATGTGGTAATATATGGTTTACTCTCCTCTTGTTGGTCTCTTATTTTAATTCTAATTCTTCAAATGTTTTCTTATTTCCTAGAAACTATTGTGTTCAGTTTTTAACATCTTATTGACAAGAATGGACCAAAAAAATTTTCAACCTCTAGAAAAGAGATGACATAATTGAAAAAATGGGGATCAAATGATATTGGATAGTGAAATTAGAGCAATAGTTGCTTGCGTTTTTCTTTGGGAAGATTGTATTAACAATCAATTAACCAAATAGCTACTTCTCTGAAAGTTTATTGCCATATTTAACAAGTTGAACTAGAGATTTTCATCACATAATAACAAGGGCCGATTAGATGATCATTCATCCCTAAGCATTCCCACGAAATTGATTCGGTTTGTCTAAAAATAAAATTAACAGAAATTACCATTCATACAAAAACTCCGCTCTTAGAGATAATTGACACCTTGACTACTCTACAGTGATTGGCATCCATGAAAAAACTATTTTGAACACCACTAGATCTACTCTAAAGGTAATGAAGGAAAAGATAAAAAAATATAGAAAAATGAGAGAACCGAACTCCTCTAATGACACCTCGACCATGTTTGTTGGACAAAGTAAATAACTAATACTTTTCCTGAGCACAAGGCTTCTTCAAACTGAATTTAAACTTGCCCCTCAAGCACTGATGCTGGGTTCAGAAGAAGAGTCTGCTCTGTGTGATTCAACTGAGGAAGGTAATGCCAGAAGTCGTCCTCGTTGAGCGCGTGGTGGAAGATGTTTTGCAGGTTTTCTTGATGGCACATTCCAGGGCAAGAACACCCCAGTTCCACCACGAGCAAGTTTTCGGGGGCTCATAGGGGTTACCATCACCATCGGAGCTCGAAGAATTCCCCATTTGGGCATCATTCCCATTGCCTCAGGTACATTTGGCCACAAATATGGACTAGAAGTTCCAGGTTTCCAGAATGTCATTGCACTTGTCATCGAAGGAGTAGGTGATTGGCATTGATTGGAATCTGGCCTCACTTTGAAGAAGGTGATGCTGACCCTTCTGTTTGGGGATGGACACATGACGTGCCTCGCCATGTCAGCACTGTTTCCTCTCATCACCAAAAGAGACCTGCAAAAAGGTTACGTATTTATTCAATTTAATCACATGTTCTCACAATTGCAACACTAGAACTAGAAGACAGATGAGGCAAATGTCGGTCAAGGTTCCAATTCTTTGTGGGATTATTTGGATGCTGTCCCCAATAGGCAGTTGGCGCCAAATGCTCGGCACAACTACTACCCAAATGATGATGGTGCCCCCGTATTTATTCAATTTAATCACGTGTTCTCACAATTACAATACTAGAACTAGAAGACAGATGAGGCAAATGTCGGTCAAGGTTCCAATTCTTTGTGGGATTATTTGGATGCTGTCCCCCATAGGCAGTTGGCACCAAATGCTCTGCACAACCACTACCCAAATGATGATGGTGCCCCCGTATTTATTCAATTTAATCACGTGTTCTCACAATTGCAATACCAGAACTAGAATGCCCCACCTAACATTCCTCAACAATATTGTAAAAACCTTTAGGTATTTAAATGTTTAAGCACTAAATGCTTATTCAGCGAAGAAAACAACTTGGAACAAGTGGGTCCTGTATCTATGAAGTTAATCTCTGATGCAGAATGCAAGTTCTCAATTTGCAACACATTATCAATTATATGAATGATATAAAAGGTATCTGTGACTAACAAGGCAACCCCGAGGCAAAAATTAAGACTGCAAAGAGTGTTTATGAGTTCTTTAATAAATAAATATACCCCTTCTTCAATGAGAGCATGAGTGGCCCCTTGTAGTTCCCATCATTTTCGCTCATAAGGGTACGCCCAAAAGCCATAGTTGATTCAGAGAGAAGAAGAGTGGACAGAGGTTGATCCAGATGCGGTGGTTTCAGGAATGGCTGAGAATATTCCCCCTAAAGAAACAAATTGTAATGACATTGCTAAATAGTTGGTTGTGTCGGTGAGAAATAGTTCAAATGTCTATTTGACTAATACATATTGGACGATAAGATGAGCAAGCCATAAAGGATGAAACATTTACCTCTTCAAAAAAGTTGATGATACAACCATCTGGTCTTCTGTATTCTGGAAGTAGACGCCATTGGATAAGGTGATCAATGACACCTTGGAGGAGAGATGGAATTGGCTCTATATTGCCTTTAAACAAAATTAGAAAGAGAAAAACAGAATTACAGGCTTACCCTATAATAATTTAGAGCCATTTATTATAAATAAAACTGTTATATTGAAATGTCTTTCAATTGTGCTGTCCTCACTTGTTGCATCCTCCTTTATCTGTCCAAAAATTGGTACGCCCAGCTGAATCATCTCTCGTTTGTTCCCCTTCATCTGCTTGTTAAATAATATAAAAGTATCACCTGCATTCATCCCGAAGAATGATTCTGTCACTGTTTTTGAAGATCATTGACAAAATTGCATTAATTATTGTCTTTTTGTGCTTAAACTTGTCATTCAAATGACGTTGAGGAAGTCAACCCATTAGAATCACGACAACAACAAAATATAATACATCAAGATTCTGCCGAAACCTTAACCCGTTTGATTCACCTCACCGAACTAAATTGAAAATTTGTTGTCTTTCTCTGAGTCCAAAATCCAAATGCTTAGACTGAGACTGTACAAAGAAAAAACAGGAAGGAAAAAAGTTAAGTGTTTACCAGAAAGTTCCCCATTCTGGCCAGCCGCATGAAGCTCATTGACAAAATCATTGAGCTTGCTGAGTTCAGAATCGGTGAAAATGTCCTCGTATAGCTTCAACCCTTTCACAACATTCACCTGCCAATTGCAATCATCTTTCAATCAGCAAGCATTACCCACTTGCTTCCGTGTTTTGCACAAAGTCTAAGGTATGTTACACTAGTTATGGCTAATGAATTGTACAGCTCCTTCCAGATTTTGATATGCATATATGGATGAATGTACTTAGATTGGTGAAAGAAAGAACTTGCCATATGCCCCCTCACTCTCTCCTTCGCTTGAAAACCTTTCCTCAACGTTATCTGTGAAGATCGTCCTTCGCATTCTTCATGCTTTGAACATATATTAACGTTCATCGAACTTCCTTGCATTTCTTGACATCCTACACACCAAATATCGCTATATTAGCGATTAAATGAACAGCTTCTAATCCTATATCATAACATATCTATTAAGCAAACAAATGCACATTCACGTCTCAATGTTTTTTTTTTTTCCATAAGAGCAAATATCGTTCAATAAGTTTCGGTCCAACCCTTTATGAGTTCACCTTTTAATTTTCCACACTCTAGAGGATCTCCGTAGAAACTAAACCTCTCACCCGACGAGCAGGATGGGGTTGACCCGCTAACCAGTCCCGGGTCAAAACTCCAAAGGGTGTTCATAAAAGTAGCATAGGGATTGTCAAAACTCATGGGCAACCCCCACCTACCCATTTTGATCAAAATAAAAGCCAAGACCATAAATGGGGAGAAAGTGAAAAGCACTTGACGAGCACACGACCACCTCCGCCGCCTGTGACTGTGGGAAGAATTAGTTGCTCACATCTCGAGGCGTCTCCATCAACGTTACGCAATTCGCCACCCCCCGAACTGACCGAAACTCCGAATGCAGCCTAACCATTTCTCGCCTCGTAGTTCTCAAACCAACCAACCTATAATCTTGGAAAATTATCATTTCTGCTTTTCAGTATTTACATTTTTGGCCACTTTAAAAATCATCGCTGTGTCTGTGAACCACAGAGGAATCTCTAGTCTAACAAAAATAAGCTTCAAAATAGGGATTTACTGCAGGAATTTGTTGGCAAATATTATATTATTTTCGAACTCGAACTGGGAAAAAATTCATTCAGTAAAAATTCTTCATAGTGGTTTTTGTTGGATCAATAATTTTTTTAAAATAAAAAAAAGCCAAGAAAAGGAATTTCGCCCCGATTTTTGACAGTTTCTTTCCTCGAATAAGAACTGAAAAATCCTACTGCATCGCGTTTTCAGTGAGAAGAATAAGAACTGAAAAATCCTTCCGTAAAGATTAGCTCATTGAAAAACACATCTAGATCAAAATTTTCAAAGGGTTACACTACTTTTAAATCCAAATTAAAATAGAATTTAACAAAATTATTGAAATAAGCAGGTAGTGAAGTATTGTAATTGAAAAACCAAAATGATCACAGCATAATTACCTGAATCAGTAATTTCACTGTCCGGCGAATCATATTCTTCGGGGCATTCGTCGCCTCCAGAATTTTCATTACCCTCCATCTGTTTTTCTTCCATTTTCTTGTTTTCATGCAATTGATTCTCTAAATCCTCACCACTCCTTTCGTCTTCGCTGATTTCCTTGGACCCAGTTTTCTTCTCCACTACTTTGCGAAGCTCCACAGTCACGTCAGCTATGGAGTGATACTTCTGCATCTGCAGTATCGGGATCCAGTTGAGTCTACGGCGATGAATTGCTGCAAATACTGAGTCATAGTCCGAAGAGGTTGACGCGAGTTGGACCAGGTGACCACAAAGAGCGTCGATGATGGCGTTAGCCGCCGCAAATTCGCCGCGAAACCAAGAAATAATGGCGTCTTTAGCAAAAGAGTCAGAAACGATCATAGGCGATGATTGCATCGGCAGCATTGTCGGCCCTGCTGAAAAGACACCATCGATAGGCGGCGATGCAGGGGTGGCTGCCATCGGCATAAGAGAAATTATGATTAAATTAGCAAATGGTTGATGGTGATAATAATGATGATTATAAATGAAAATTTTATACACAAGTTAGTTAGCTTTGCAGAGAAAGGGTGCGTGAAACTAGATGAAATTGAAACAGACAGAACAGGAGGAGAGAGAGAGATAGAGAGGTTTGGTTATGGTTTACACAGGGAAGGGTTTAAGGAGAGAGAGATCCAAAGGGAGAAATATACGAATATGAGAGGAGATGCTGTGGTGGGGTGACAACTCCGTATGTGGATGACGTGGCTCTATTTAAGGGCTCGTGACTGTCAAAGTTGAAATTATAAATGACGGTTTGGTTGGCTCACAACACTAGGATGGTTAGGACGAAGTGTTAGACGTACAAAATGCGATTGAATTTTTAATTAATTTAATTTTTTTATCTACGCCGCCCGTGATGTCATTTTATTTTATGGAAAACAAATAGGTTATATGAATCTCATACTTTTTAATTTTCTTTTTTCATATTTTAGACCATATTTTATATTTATGTCTTTTTTTTACCAATATTTATATCTTTTTAATAGAATGATATTTTGTATCAAAAAATATTTAAAATATTTTATATTTAATTATAAAAATTGCATATTGAGATATTTAAGTTCATTTTTTCAATACTTCTCCCGACAATAAAAAACTAATGCCTTTTGGCCGTTGATATCATCAATGTGGATAAATACTGATTAGAACAAATTTGTTATATAAAAATTTGTTAAATTGGATTTTGAAATTTTATTAGAAGTGTTTATAAAAAATTAGTTACAAATCACTTATCACAACACTAGATACTCAAATTCAGGTGAGATATAAGACTGATTCTTAGTAATTATACTAATTGAAATATTTAAGTTTTTCTCCAATCAAATTAGTCCTTTTTTATATTATTATTGCTGATGTGCAACAAGCGGGGATTTGGTGGAAGGTAAGTCCCATGCATAATAAAAACGAATTATAATATTGTTGCTAAATCTTTTTATTTTTATTTTTTTTCATCTAATATAAACAAATTTTTTATCTATATTCTCATGATTATTATTATTATTATTATTATTATTATTATTATTATTATTTTCTTTTGAGTTTGTAGAGTAACCCTCGATGAAAACTTGATAATACTTAAATTTAGATTAGTTGATAATACCAAATACAATTATTACCAAAAAAAAATATCACATATGTGGTGATTAATATTGATTTTTAAACAGTGCTTATCATACAGATTTCACAATTTATGCATAATTAATTGATTCAATTAACCTACTAAATTTTTCTCCTTCTAGGTTTATGTTCAAATAATTAAATTAAACCATTATTCGTATTCAGCTGTAAATGTGAACTTTCAACATTGTAAAATTAACCTTATAGTTGTTTCTGAATATATCGCTTTATTATTAACATAGATTTGGAACTTCTGAAGATTAATTATGATTATTACAACTCTGAGTCAAAGACTAGAAAAAATAACTTTGATTATTTTGCCGAGTGACATGAAACAGCGTATCATAATACAATTTGTTTAAGAAAAATAGCATTTTTTTCCCAGAATAAAAAATAGTATTGAAAATAATTGATTTTTGTTTTTTTCCTGAGACAATAATTGCTTCTTTGTTTTTGTGCATCAAGGTATCCCGCTGACAATAATTGACTTTTGGTTTTTTTTTTTCTGAGACAATAATTGATTTAAATGATCACAAATTCATATTTGAGAACTGATTATTGGCCCAACAAAAAAAACCAAGAGAACCGATTAAAACAAAGCACATCATAATAGTTTGCAGGTTGTTTTTGTCCTTCTTTTGCTGACAGCTATGACTTGTAATTAACGCCAAAATGCATTTTCTTATCCAATCCAATATACATAATAAAAATAAATTATTATCTCCAATTATATATCTCCAGTTATTTAATCAAAATTTTAATTTCATAATGTATAATATGCGATGCATGAACTAAAATCATTGGTCGAAAAATGTCCTAATAATTCATAAAACAGATGCCATTTATACATTGGATTATTCCTCCTCTCTTCTTAGGATGGAGGATCTAACGAATTATGAAAATAGATCACCCATTATATTGTTCCAAAAAAATACTACAAATAAATAGAAGTTTGTATTCGTGATGTTATTGGTGAAAGCAGCTTTCAATTAATGTTCTACTTTATACTGTAATATAAATATTAATATAGAATATGAAATCTGTAATAAATTATTATAAATCATAGTATATTATTTATAAGTTATAAAAAAATATTATAATACATGAAATGAAAGAACGTGTTGAGAAATTAGAGAAGGGAATTAAAAAAAATTAAAGGATGAAGGCAGTAATGGCATCAAGCAGTAAGCAAGTACTCTCACCTGTCACTTTAAAATATTTGATCAAGCAGTAATTATAAATTTTATATTTTATTTTTATTCAATATTTTTTTTAATGTTAATTCTCGCTCCTAGAAAACTCTGGGCCTGTTTGATTCATTTCCTAGGTGATCATGGAGTGGGAATCCAGATTTTATTCCTACACTTGGACTGTTTGGTTGGACATGAGAATAGGAATCTGGACTCCCATAAAAATGAAGATTATTAAAGATTTGAGAGTTAACTTTCCTACCTTGAACCCTAACTTTGTTTATTTCTACCACTAGAAATGGAGACCAAATGATAGAAATGACCTTAATTATGAAATATTATTTTTAAAATATCCTTCACAAATTATGTAGCCCATTTTCTCTTGAAATTTTTTTATTAATTTATACAAGTTATTTAGTGTAATTTTTCTATATAATTTTTTTCTCTAAAAATATTTAATTTAAAAAATTTAAAATAAAAAATAATAAGAATTGAAATATACGTAAGTTTTCCTTTTATTTTTTATATTGTAATTTATACTTAGATATTTTTTATTTAATAAAAATAAAAATATGTAAAAGTGTTAAATATAAAGAGATCAATTTAAGTCAAAATCCCCAAGTGCCATGAGAATTACTCCAATTTAGCATATACTTGGCAACTCCATTTACTATATTTGAGTCTAGTTGTTGAGACGTGCAATCCTTCTTCCAGGGATACTTCATTGTCAACATTTGCCTCTTCATTCAAGTTGCACACTTGACACATATGCAAGAGGGAAGGGAGTCTCTAATAGGGCTGAGAAATGAGTCAGTCCACCCTAAAATGGGTTGGCCAGCTGCGATCTAACTGAAAATAGTCTAGGGGCGGGTCAACTCATTTTCTGACAGGCTGAAATTTGCCTAGCTCAAAGCCATCAATGTGGGCATATATTATATACATATTCTAATTTTTTTATATTTGAATAATAACTTAAATCACCAATATGAATAATAAAAAAATAACATGACTGATTTATAATCAAATTGGAAATAGAAACTATTACAAAAAAAAATAAAAATAGAAACAACATAAACCATCAATTTATCGAAATACATTAATATATAGTAATAATCATTTATGTAAGTATCATAATTCAACAACATCAAATATGAAATATGAGGAAATTTTAGCTCCAAGTATAAGGTAATTTTAATTTCAAATTCCAATATTAAACAAAATACATATAAAGAAATAAAAAAAAAGATAATTTGAGGAAAAATTAAAATAAAATTTAAAAAGTGGGTTAAACAGGCTAACCCGTGGGCCAGACGAGTTAGCCTACTTAACTCGCGGGTTAAATAGTTTTGGGTTGAAAAAAGACCGCCTTTATATGAGCTCTGTTTTTTTTTAACCCTGGACTACTATGAAATGAACCAAAATGGGCCAACCCGTGGATTGAATGTATTGAATGTTTTCCCAACTCTATCTCTAAGTAAGAGAGAAAGTGAGAGTTTAGGAGTATACATTAATGAAGAAAGAGAAGATTTATTTAAGAATGGAGAAGTAGAAAATTAATAAAATAAAATAAATACTCTCACTGGTCTTTAATATAAGACTCTTTTAACCGAACCACACAGATTAAGAATTAAAGTTAAAGTTAATTAATTACCTCGATTTCTCTAAAAATTTCAATATTTTTCTAAAATTACCCTTATTTAATCTATTTCTCTTTGACTACATTAAATAGGGGTATTTTTTAAAAATATATAATAAATGTTGTCTCATATATTGTAAAGAGTTTTATATTTAGAATCAGGGTAAAATGTCTTATATATAGGACCGGACGGAATATAAATTTAGATTAAGAGCATTTTGATAAGGTGATACTAAATTTTATAATATTTAAATTTATTTAATACATTTTTTTATTTATATAAAAAACCTCAAAAAGATACTAACAAGAGGAGGTAGTAATAAATAAATGAGAGGTGGAATATTCAACCAACTCGGTAGTCTGATGTTACCAGGTATACTAGGTTGGTCTGGAGACTGAGCTGGGTTGGACACCGGGTTGAGGTGAAACCCGATCCCGCGCGGTCCTGATATATATATTATATATATATTTAAAATAATTTTGTAAATATTAATTTTATATAATATTTTTTCATACATCATATATATAATAAATTGATTATATTATTATTGTTAATATTTTTAAAAATATAATATTTTGATTTTATTTAAAAATTTAAATTAATTTCTTAATATTGTGTAAAAATAATATATGATTATTAAGTATTTATAATTTTAATAAATGTTAATTTTGATTATAATATTATTTTTCAAAAAAATATATTTTGAATGAATATAATTATATTTTTATTAATAAATAAAATTAATTCATTTTTATATTTAAATACTTTTTAATATCGGGCTAATATCAGTTTCATATATCGAGTTGATCCGGTGTCACTCAACCTCTAAAAATTGAATATTGAGTTAACTATTAACTTGATGTTTGTGCACCTCTAGGTGGGAGTAAGCTAAGGCCATGTGTTTGGGTCTCAGTGGGGAAAGAGACTATTCAAGCAATGGTCGAAGTTGGGTGGGCCCCACGGGGAGGCAGTAGTACCGGTGAGCACAAGCACGACACGCACCACGAAGGAAGGAAGAGAAGCGTTTAACTAAGGCCCGTTTAGTTTTCAGTTGGTTAAAAATGAGTTTTGGTAGAATTGATTTTGTAACGTAGTTATGATAAAAATTAATTTTTGACTAATATGTTTATGTTTGGATGATTTATTTAAAAATTGGTTTTGACAAAACTCATAATTTTTCTCTAAATTGAGCTTAAACTATATCCTATAATTAATTTAATTTACTTGGATTAAAATTTAATCTGCATTTATTTAATTGAGAACATAATATATCTGATATATTATTTTCTTACAGGTCATGATCTATAAAAATTAAAATTTTGAAGAGACATTTTGGTCAATAGATAGGATAAATTTTATGAAAATTTTATTTTCATAATTTATCTATTTTTTCTCATTTTTATTAGTTTATTTTTATTTGACTTTAAAATAAATATAGATAAAAATGAAGAAGTAAAATGGAAAAGCAGTTATTGAACTACTTTTTCGGAAACCACAGTTTTGCATAAAAAATTATTCTCAAACGGGAAATGAAAAAATTACCAAACACACTCAAATCTTCTTCAACTTTGGTTTTGATCCCCAATCAAGATTTGAGAAGTGTTTCCAGATACACCCAAATACGTTAGGGTATGCCAGTTTTAAATAAGATGAATTTTTATAAATTTTATACGATATATTAATTTAATTATTCAAATTAATTTTTTGTATTTTAAATTTTGTCAATTTTTTATCTGAAAATTTTAGATTATTCAGATTTAATTTCAATAATATATATTTGATATGCACTTTGAAAAAATGCAAGAGGGACAGTTGTCACTTGTGATATTATAACCTCACCTTTCATCGATCAAGAGTGATCATTGATTGTTGGGTGGCAATTGTATCATCATTATTAAGTATTTATTAATTAATTTCAGAGAATTGAAACTTTTTGAACTTGTTCTAATTCTATTTAGACTAGTCGTACTTGGGTGACTTATTTTATACAACGTTCTTTTACACACACACACACATATATTTTTTTATATTATAATATTTTTTATAACTTAACTTATATCAAATCATCCTATTAAAAAATGTCTCCTCCATAAATTTATTAACTCACCAGCGAAAATCATTTGTTTATTTTTAATTAGATTGGATTAAAATATAAATAGAATTAAAATCGTACTTGATAATCTTGAATTAAAAAAAATTATATTAAAACTATTCAAAATTTGAGATTACTTGAAAAATTATATGACAAAAAAATATAAACTTCATAAAAATTTAAGGTAAGATATGAATGTAAAATTTAAATTCATTGAATATAAGTATATTTATTCAAAAATCCTAAAGTATGACTTTGCCATTAAACAATGTATCCTATTAATTAAAATTTGAATGTTCTGAAATGATAACTTTGTTAAACGAAAAAACTAATGTATATAGTTAAGGTATTTCTTTAATTAGATAACAATAAATATATTTGAAATTTAAAAATAATTCAAGAGTATTGATAATAAAAATCTGCTTGTCCAAATTTAATTGGACAAAATGTATCTTAAGTGCATAAGCTTAAACACATAAAAATAAATATAAATATATATATCTACAATTCACTTACATTTTCATTTTAATTTTCTCTCTTAGTTAAAAATATTTTATATTTCACCAAAAAAGTGTTTTTTATAAAAATTCATTTCATGAGGTGATTCAGGCAGTGAACCATGGCCTCGTCACTGTAAAGTGTGGGGCGGGCTTCGTTAACAGTGGCGACCTAAGCGTACGACCACGTGCGCCTAATTCTTTTTAGTTTTAAGTTTTTACTCCCACCAGACGAAAAAGGTGGGGAGGATAAAAAAAAATGGTTAAACGACATCGCTTGTTGCCAAATGCCAACCAACCGCAGTGATTTAAATTAAACTCAAAGCCTTTAAAGTTTTTTTTTATTATTATTCCATCAAAGCCTTTAAGTTGAAGGAATTATTTGACATACTTGTCGGCTGGGCTTGAGATTTATTTTATATTAAAAGTTTATATTTTTCAGAAAGAAAAAGATTGCTCATTTGCCCAGAAAAAAAAAGAAAGAAAAGGAAAAAAAGACTGCTGTCTCATTATATTCCCGTGTAGGAGCGCCCTTGAGATAATGTTAAAAATGTAATTTTCCAGAAAGAAAAAGATCGGTGTCCCATTATATTCTCGTGTGATGCCACCAAGCGCAAGACTATTTGATTAATTAAAGCCTTGAAAATTGAATGCATAGGTTGGACCGATGCTTTTTTCAAGGGAATAATTCAAAGGGAAATGTTCTTTCCCGGCCAACTTGTTGTATTATTTATTCAAACACACATTTCACTCAAAATCTCCAATATTAATCTTTCAATATACCATCTTAATAAGACAGGTAATTTTGCAAATGTTTATATAAATATTTTTAATAAGGCTTGCATTTATTCACATGTATTTAATTAATAATTATTACTTCCTCCTATCCTTATAAAAATAAGGGACCTTCTATAAGTTTTTTAAGTCGTTTTTATAAGGGATTTTGTAATGTTTTTATAAAATTTTTTCTATTTTGTTTTCATCATTTATTTATTCTCGTAAATTATTATTAGACTTTTTGAATGAAAGAGATATTCTCAATTGATTAAAGAATATTTAATGTAGATTATATTATTATATTAAATAGGGATAAAAAAGAATGTTTAATTTTTTTTTAGAATTTTAAAAAGATAATTAACTCCCTCTATCTATGTAAAGTAGTTAAAAATCTCTTATAAAAAAGATCAAAGGGAGTATTTATATGTTCCTCTTAAGCATTTTATCTATTGGAAATTAATCCAGCATTATTTCATAGGTGTACACACAACGAACATTGACATAATTGGCTTCATATTCAATTTGTTTTTATATCAATAACCTGATTTCCATTATTTCAAAGTTTAACTATAAAATATTTAATAATCATTATAATTACTTCCTCCATTTCTTTATATAGTAAGTCTTTTAAAATTTTAGCATATAAATTAAGAAATAAAATTAAGATAGCATAATTCCTTTTAAATTCTTAATATGCCCTTAATTTATTAGGAGTACTATCTAATTTCATGGTAAGTATATAAAATAATTAGTAAAAATAAGGGTATGTTTGAGAAAACAATTAAAGCTATCTTAAACTTTTAAAATAGACTTACAAATAAAAACAAAATTTTTCTTCTAAAAGGACTTATAAAAAGGAATAGAAAGGTATATTTAATTTATCAAAAAAGAAAGGTATATTTAATGAAGGAAGATCAAACTCATTAGGGGTTAATTGGACTTTCATGTATATTGGGTAATTTTATTCAATTGCATGAGTCTATTTGGTAGAGAGAAAAATAAATAAAAGAAAGTGAGAGCAGACTCACGGGATAACTGGAGTGGTGTGGCGCGGCGTTGAGAAAGCATGCAGATGTCTGACGAGGGTAATCTGCGAAATACTCCTTGTGCGCCTTATTACAGGGCGTGAAATTCATTTTTATACTTATTAAAAAATTTAAAAATATTATTAAATATATTAAAAAATTTAAAATTATTTTTATTTATTGAAAAAATATTAACATAATTAAAGTAAGTAATTTTTTACGAGAGGTCAAATTTTTATGAGTGATTACACTTATAGAAAAAAAATATACAATCAATTAAATATAGTAAGAATAAAATTATTATTGGCTCACTAGAGGAAATAAATTTGAATAAAAAAATAGATTTTACACTCTATATTATGGACTAGAGGAAATAAGGTTGCATGAAGTAGCCATTAAATAGATGGTTTAAAAAATAAATAAATGACTGCTTGTTTAAACTTTTTAACAAATGGTTAATTATTTAGAGATCTTATAAAAAGTGTAAATTATTTTTTGTTTGGTTAGAATAAATTTTTTTTTTAAATTATTTAGCAATTAAAGAGAAAATTAGGGATATATATTATAGTATTCCTTAAAGGCCAAATATTATTATTTTTACAATTTTTAAAGTTAATTAATAATGTATCACCCTAGCACATTTTTCTCTTCATATAGTATAATTGCTTTTTTAGACTCAAAATAAAGTAAAAAACTATTTTTTATTTTTAAAAGTTTAAATAAATATCTAAGAAAATTTTAAAAGTATTTTTTTATTTATATAAAAAATGATTTTTTCTTTAAAAGAATTAAAACAAAGGGACTCAAAAACTTGAAGCCAACGAACGACAAGCCAAAACGTTTACTCAAGTTTACAACTTCAAAGATTCTGACTCTTCTCCCAACACCACCACGCAATACATCTGATTTTTTTAACCAAAAATCAATAAACTAGTAGTCTAGTATCACTTTTTTATTTTTCATTTTTTTTTAAAAACTCTTCTTGCTTCAGAATTTTAATGAAATATTTTTTATTATTATTTTTTATTAATATATGAAATAGAGTATTTAAAGGAGTATTAGGTTTAGAGTATTTTCGGTAGCATATCATTAAATGCTGCTATAGTTTAAAGTATTAAATAATTTTTTAATCTTGTGTACAAAGCTCCAAATTAAAAATTTTTAAGAATTGGAGGAAGTAATTGAAAGTTTATATATATGCTGATTGTTTTTAAAAATATATAAAGCAATTACTCCCTCCATTTCAAAATATCAAACTTTGTTAGGAGAAAGTTTTTGTTTCACTTTATATGTTCATTTAAAATTTTAATGCAATATTTATTGATGTTTTTTTTTCATTATATCCTTATTACTCTATATTTTTACATGTTATTTTAAAAGTTCACTATAGAAGTATTGATTGCGGGCAATTTTGGACATGTAAAAAAAACTCTCATATATTAATTATATTTTTTAATTTATATATTAAAACCTTATATGAATAGGTATTTTGACACGAAAGAAATCATAATTAATTTTTCTACATTGCAAAGGTGACTTTGCACTATCAACTGAATCTAAATGTAAAATATGTAGACTTCATTACATGATTTAGAGTAATTGTTATTTTGGTAAAAAAAAAAGAGTAATTGTTATCAATCTAGACAATACCATTAAATTTAGGTATGCTCTTTTTTTAGATGATTTATTGTTATCATTTTTTTTAAAAAACAATCCATTCAATTATGACCCTCTAAATCAACTACTAGTAGTAATACGGAATATCAAATACGTTGTAACAGAAAGGTACACCCTCTTTTCCATCAATCCCCACAGTTTTCATTACAACGACCGCAACCATAAAAAGAAGTCAATGAGCCCCACAAAATATCAATTTATTAGCAACAAATAAGTCAAATTTAATATTTATTAGGGCCGCCGCCGGGGGGGGGGGGAGGCGGGGGCGGCGACCGGGGGGGGGGGGGTCGTGGGCGCAATTTTCACTTGCTGGTGTCTTTTGGCCACTTAATATTATTTGACGTTTGTGACGCATCTCACCGTCACACAATTCAGCATATGCCTTCAGGGTTCCTTTGTACCCTCCCCTTCTTTCCAAATATTCCCATTGTTACTTCAGCTCCTCTGGACCCAAAAAAAAAAAATTGCAATATTGTTACTTTGAGGAAGCTCTCTCCCTCACACGTCTCTGTATAAGTTTTAAAGATTATTCTTAATATTAATTGAATTTTTTGTTGTTGTTTTTCTTTCCTGCTTATAAAAAAAATATTATTCATAATAAATTCATTTCTATTTTGGCACCTATATTTTTTCTACCTCTATCATCAATTTCGTTATTTATACCTATATATATTTATAATTTTTCTATTTCTGTTAATTGAAGTTATGTATATAATTTTAGCATTACTTGTGGATTGTCTTCATGTTGCCCTGTGATATTTTTTTTTTGGAGGGAGGGGGGGGGGTTGTTTAAAACATTAGTACACTACTTGTGATGTGTGGTGCTACTCCTTTTAATACAACGATCAAAATAGTTTAAAATCTAAACTTGATACAGGCTATTTAAATTGCTTATATATTTATTCGAAATTTTAAATATTTTCTTAAAAGAAATACAATACAAAATGAAGTATTTTTTTTCAGTTATGAACTTTGTAAAAATAAAGATTAATTCTTTTCAAGCCGACAAAAATATGGATCAAATCCAAAAAAATATGAAATCAAAATTATTCATACCTAATAAAAATATTGTTATAACGGTGATTTAATTTAATTTCATCATTAGTTTATTTTAATTTTTTTATTTTAATTAAAATAAAATACTAAAAAAAATCTATCTAATAAAATTTTAAAGATTATGTTCATCTTATATATTATTTTTAAAATTTTATCATTGAGAATAAAAACTTAAAATTTTATCAATCCATATCAGTTTTCTAAATGCCAAAGAGTCTTGTATATGAAAAGAAATTGTCACTAAAAAGCTTGAGACCCATGTGGCCCAACTTGAGTTCAATCTAAATTAGTCAAGTTAAAAAAAAAATGGTATACTACAAGCTACATTGGCGCTTATAAAATATGTGAAATTTTTGTTGATGTGTATAATAAAACTCAAGAATCAGTCACTTTTTAAAATACTCTTGACCAACTTATATATAGACAAGATATTGAACTAGTTAAGATATTGATTTAAGATTTAATAATCCAATCATAGTTCAACCGAAATTAAGTCGGTGATAATAAATTTAATAAATTCTTAATTTTATATATTACATATAAAATTAAAAATATTATTAATCAGTTTCACAATCTAATATTAAAATCTAAACAAGTTCATATTATATACAATTATATTTTAAATTCAAAATAGTCAATTAATATTATATTTTCATATTATTTATTAAGTACATTTATCAGTAATAATTATGTATTATAATAATGCTTATATAACATTATAATATAGAAAGAAAAAAATTATACAAAAAATAATTCTATTTAATATTAAAAATAATGTTATTTTATCTTAAAAACTAAAAATTAAAAAATAAAAATAAAAATTAGACCGGATACTAGTTTTCCACTGATTCTAAAAACAACTAGTTGATAATATTGATATCTATGACTGGACCGGACCAGATATTGGTTTCTAGTTCGACAGGTCCAATCAGCCGGTTCGATTTAATTTTTTGAATTTAGATAAGGATTTTGCTATAAAGATGGAAGAAACATTGTATTGCGCATGTGTATATGGACCATCCAAAAGTAGACTGGAGTACACACTTTTCATCCCATTTTTGTGAATATGCCTTGCTTCTTCACAACCATTCATGGCATCAACATAATCCTTCACAACCAAATGCACTATTCTCATATAATGCCCTAGTTCCTAGACTCAAGCTTAAGAGCTTTTATTTATTCATCTATTTTGTTTCCTGATGAAAAAGTTCAACCGCATTTCTCATGACTTTATTTAGTGCCAAGTGAGTTAGTTACTCGAAGCATGATTGCTTTCGTCTAATCAGTAATAAATAAAAGCATATGATGTGGTCAATTGGTGCGGGGTTTCTTCCTTTTTTATTATAAGTATAAATAAATTACATTTTAAATTTTTTGTTGTCTAGTAATATCAATGTATAAAAATCTAGATTGGATTGATCGGTTCGATCGATTGGACTGGGAATCAATATGAGATTCGATTTGAAAGAAGAGCAGAACCAAAGGAATTTAGAACTGGTCTAACTGGGCTTAAATCAATTGCAACATAATTTTTTATATATTTTTTTTCAAAATTTTTAGTTTTTAAAATAAAATAACAGTATTTTTAGTATTAAATAGTATTATTTTTTGTGTAAATTTTTTTACAAAAAAATTATAATTATAGGGGAATGGTTTGAAATGCCTTCAGGGAGAAATAAAGCCTCAGAACCCAGAAATTTTAGCATCCACTCTTCATTTATCATTACTCTATCTATTCTTGAGATGATTCTTCCATCCTCAAAATACTTGTTATTTCATGTATATTTACAGCATGTACCTTTCATATCTTTCAAATGGCACTCATCCACAACATCTATAAAATCCATCCTTTCATGGAGAGTTATTGGTGAATCCCCAATTCTATCATTTGAATGCAACACATTGTTGAAATCACCAGTTACAAGCCACGAAATGGAATAGGGTTGTGATGTATCCTTTATAACTTGACGTAAAGGTTTCCTATCATTGATTGTGTGTAAGTGATACACAAACATCATCAAAACCACTTCATTAAGTGGGAGTATTTTACCAAACAATTTACATGTTAGGGAGAGCTATCTTTGATCACTACCTGAGCAACATTGGGATCTCGTAGAATCTAGATATGGCCTCAGTTACTATGTTTAAAGTTGATATAACTGCCCCAGGAAGACCAAAATCTAGTAAGAGTATTCAAGTAATTGTTAATAGTTAATTTGGTTTCGACTATACCAAAAATGCCAACCTTATTTACTCTACAAAAGTGAGAGATTTCTCTTTGTTTCTAGGAGCTATTCATCCTCTAAACATTCCACACTGCTATATTATCCATTGAGGGGGTCTTGCTTATCAGCATGGATTTGATGTTGGTCTTTCTCACAACCTCCATTAGTATTTTGATATACAACTATTTCTTTGCCTTTTCCATGGTCTCTATTTCTGCTTGAATGGTTGCTCTTCCTTACTCACAATCTGCCATCCTTGGTCTACATGTTTTTGGGGAGTCGTTGCCTTATTGCTATCAACAGGTTCAGTTTGCATCCCTTCCCTATTAGCAAAAATAATCCTTAAGTCTTTATGTTCACTTCCACTGAGTTTTGGCCTCCATTCTTGCCTAGGCTCTTGTTTTTTGTACTCCTTTATTTCATGGCCATAACCACTACAAGCATTACAGAAGGAAGGCTTCCATTCATAATAAATTCTTTGCTCGATAATTACTTCTCCCTCATTTTCAAACAAAATTGATACTAGGAGTGGTTCATTGATAGTCATTTCCACCAAGACCCTGACAAAGTTCAATCTTTCCTTATCAACTATCATTTGATCAGCCAAGACTAGTGTGCCGATTGGGCTAATAATTTTACTTAAGAATTTAGTACTCCATATCTGAGGTCCAAGTTTGGGAGTTGGATCCAGATAGGGACTTTCACTGCCCTTTTCTTCATATGTTGGATGTCCATTGACCATGGTTTAACCATTAAAGGCTTTTGATCAAAATGGTTAATGCCATTTTCTAGCACCTCCATTATAGCTTGTTCAGAGTTGAAGTTAACTGCAAACATACCATTCTCATCAACATTATTCTTTTGTATACCATATTTACCCTAGATTCTTTGTAAATATTAACGAGAAAAGGGGGATTAGCTTCTAGTACAAAACATATAACATTCTTCCAAAAATCTAATTCCTTTTGAATATCATCTGCACTTATCTCCCCTATTTTTTGTTTCCATGTAACATTCAGTTCAAGATAATGCAATTTACACCCTGTAATTTTTAGTTTGGAAATATCAAATTTATCCCAATAGTTTCCCCCTTGGGGCTTTGTTGGCTTATTTTCTTCTTTGGTTTCTTCAGCCCAACTTAGTTTTTCCCCTAATTAAACCATTGATCAATTTTTGCCTTTACCCTAGCCTTCTGTTGGATTGTGTCCAGACTCGATATTTCCCCAATTAGTCCTACTAGTTCACTGAGTTTGTCTTCAACATTCTTGCTAATGAAGGAAAAGCACTAAGATTGGCCTAACTTACTGTTGAATCAAGTGTTTTGATGATTCCCAACTAACACTCAAGAGTTTGGATTGAAGATATCAAAGGAGATCAAAGTTGTTTCAAGTGAAGATTTTCTGAGTATTTGTTGTTAGATCTCTTGTAACTTCTTTTGTTTTAGTTATGATTGGGTAAAAGAATTTGATTTAAGAAAAAGATATTTTCAAACCTTGATTTGAAGTCAAATCTTTTCTTATTTGAAAAATACTCACAAACAGACAAAGTTTAAAAGGTTAAACTGAACTGTCAAATTGAAAATTCGAACTTTGCCTTTGAAAATTTGAATTTCGAGATTAAACTGAACAAGTCTGAAGAGATGTCTCTCTGTCAGATGAATTTTGGTCTTTCAAAATTTGAATTTTCATCAAGTCTGAAAGAAGCCTCTTTGTGACAGACGAACTTTACAGTTTCAAAATCCGAATTTCAGACAAAATGCAATTTGTGAAAACTAAAGAAATTTGTCTGAAACTATGTTAAAGTTCATCTGAAATTAAGAAGAAATTGAGTTTGAAAAATACTCTCTGACAGACGAACTTTGACTTTGCAACATTCGAATTTTCATATAAGTCTGAAAGAAGTCTCTTTGTGACAAACGAACTTTACAGTTTCAAAATTCGAATTTCAGACAAAACACAACTTGTGAAAACCAAAGAAATTCGTCTGAAATTATGTTAGAGTTCATCTGAAATCAAGAAGAAATTAAGTTTCAAAATTGATCTCTGACAGACGAATTTCGCTACGTCAAAATTCAAATTTCGAAGAAAGTGAACTACTGTGCCTCTTTGAACGTTCAATGGACAGACGAATTTTGGGCATCCAAAATTCGAATTTCGAGGGTACTGTAGAAAATTGAAAACACTGTTCACGATTTACAGAAAAACTTTCTTCTTCAAAATTCGTATGTCACATTGAGAAAATACTTTATAAGTTTCAAAATTCGAATTTCACTCTATGGACAGACGAACTTCGTATTTTAACGTTGGAAGCCTTAACCTTCGGTTCCTTCGAAATTCGTCTGTTGACCAACCAAAATTCGAATTTCAGTATGTCAGAAGCATTAAATACGGTTGGTAAACGGATAGTTTTTTAGAGTAACCGTTGGATAACTTCCCCAACGGATAGCTTTAAGTCTCTAACGGATATTTGAGACCTAAAACTATAAATATAACATCATTTGAAGTTGTGGGTAACGAATCAAACTTGTTAATACCGAATTTCTGCTGAATCTTCTTCTCAAAAGCTTTTACCCTCTCAACTTCATTATCTGTACTTTAACCTTCATATATACTCTATTCAAGAGAGTTATATCTTTGTAAACAATCTACTCTTCATCTGGAAGATAGGTTTACTTGTGAGGGGAATTCACAAGGGGACTGGGAAGCACATAGAGAAAGTGCTTGGAGAGTTTGAGAGAGCTCAGAAACAGAGCATACTCATGTACTGTGGCATTAGCAAGAAGCCCGTTGAAATTCTTGCTGTATAGTGGATAAATCTCAAGAGGTGTCTTGGGGACTAGACATAGGTCAAGAGGATAGACCGAACCAGGATAAATCACTGAGTCTTTCTCTCCTTATCCTTACTTATCAACTTGCTCTGTTTTACTCATTGCTTTCATTATACTGTGATATCTTCACCCACTTCACTTTGTGCAGAAAAATTTCAATCTTCCCAATTCACCCCCCTCTTGGGAAGTCAGCCTTGCTAACAAGTGGTATCAGAGCCCAGATTCCCATTCAAAGGATTTTACAGTCCGGGAACAAAGATGGCTGGCTTTGGAGAGAGTATACTTCCTGAAGGGAACAACACTAACAGACCACCAGGCTTCAGTGGAGAGTATTATGGGTATTGGAAGATGAGGATACAGATCTACCTCCAATCAATTGATCTTGACATCTGGTCAGTCATTGATAAAGGAGATTTCGTCCCAATGGCTCTAACTGAAGATGGAAGATACAAAGAGAAGTTGGAAGCAGAGTGGAATGATGAAGACAGGAGGAGAGTCCTACTGAATTTTAAAGCAAAGCATTGTTTAGTCAGTGCCCTGAACCAGGACGAATTCTACAGGGTCTCACAATGCACCACTGCAAAAGGGATGTGGGACACTCTGCAGATTGCACATGAAGGGACATCTGGGGTCAGGGAGAACAAACTCAATACATGCATTGGAGAGTATAAGATCTTCAAGATGGCTGAAGGAGAAACTATAAAAGAGCTCCAAAAGAAATTCACTCTCATTGTGAATCAACTAAAGAGCCTAGGAAAGGAATACACTCAATCAGAGAAAGTGAGAAAAATTCTCAGAGCACTCCCTCTGGAATGGCAGCCCAAGGTGACAGCAATAGAAGAAGCCAGAGGAGAATCAATGGCCTCTGTCACAGCTCTTTTTGGCAGCCTTGAAGAGTATGAAGGAAAAATCAAAGCTCTCAAGGAAGCTGGGATGGACAGAAAGAAGAAAGACCTTGCCCTCAAAGCTGCTGATGAAAAGGAAGAAGAATCTGACGAAGAGGATGGGCTGGATGAGGAAACTCTGGCTATGATGGTTAGAAAATTCGGAAGATTCTACAGCAAGAAGAAGAACAAGAGATTCTTCAAGAAGGTAGCTGCTGGGGAAAGCAAGAAAGAGGCAAAAGAACCTGTGACTTGCTATGAGTGCAAGAAGCAGGTGTTGGATCAAGAGTTTTGATGATTCCAAACCAACACTCAAGAGCTTGGATTGAAGATATCATAGGAGATCAAAGCTGTTTCAAGTGAAGATTTGCTGAGTATTTGCCATTAGATCTTTGGTAGGATCTTTGGTTTTTGTTTAGATTGGGTAAAAGATTTTGATTTGAGAAAAAGACGTTTTCAAACCTTGATTTGAAGTTAAATCTTTACTTATTTGAAAAATACTCACAAACAGACGAAGTTTGAAAGTTTAACTGAACTGTCAAGTTGGAAATTCGAATTTGGCCCTTAGACATTCGAATTTCGAGCTAAAACTGAATAAGTCTGAAAAGGTGTCTCTCTGTCAGACGAATTTTGGTCTTTCAAAATTCGAATTTCAATCAAGTCTGAAAGAAGCCTTTTTGTGACAGACGAACTTCACAGTCTCAAAATTCGAATTTCAGACAAAATGTCATTTATGAAAACTAAGGAAATTCGTCTGAAGCTTTGCTAAAGTTCATCTGAAATTAAGAAGAAACTAAGTTTGAAAATGCTCTCTGACAGACGAACTTTAACTTAGCAAAATTTGAATTTTCACCTGAGTCAAAAAAGGGGTTACTTTATGACATTCGAATTTCACTCTTTCAAAATTCGAATTTCAGACAAAACAAAACTTGAGAAAATATAGGAAATTCGTCTGAATGCTTGATAAAGTTCATCTGAGATCAAGAGTGATTTCAGTCTCAAAACTGTTCTCTGACAGACGAATTTCACTCTGTCAAAATTCAAATTTCGAAGAAAGTGAACTACTGTGCCTCTTTAAACGTTCAGTGGACAGACGAATTTTGGGCATCCAAAATTCGAATTTCGAGGGCACTGTAGCAAATTGAAAACACTGTTCACACTTAACAGAAAATCTTTCTTCTTGAAAATTCGTATGTCACATTGTGGAAAGATTTTATGAGTTTCGAAATTCGAATTTCACTCTATGGACAGACGAACTCCGCATTTTTACGTTGGAAGCTTTAACCTTCGGTTCCCTCGAAATTCGTCTGTTGGCCAACCGAAATTCGAATTTCAGTATGTCAGAAACATTAAATGCGGTTGGTAAACGGATAGTTTTTTCAGAGTAACCGTTGGATAACTTCCCCAACGGATAGATTTAGTTTCTAACGGATATTTGAGATCAAAATCTATAAATATAACATTATTTGAAGTTGTGGGTAACAAAATCAAACTTGTATATACTGAATTTCTGCTGAATCTTCATCTCAAAAGCTTTTACCCTTCCAACCTCATTATTTGTACTTAAACCTTCATATCCACTCTATTCAAGAGAGTTATTCATTTGTAAACAATCTACTCTTCATCTGGAAGATAGAATTACTTGTGAGGGGTATTCACAAGGGGATTGGGAAGCACATAGAGAAAGTGCTTAGAGAGTTTGAGAGAGCTCAGAACAGAGCATACTCGTGTACTGTGGCTTTAGCAAGAAGCCCGTTGAAATTCTTGCTGGATAGTGGATAAATCTCAAGAGGTGTCTTGAGGACTGGATGTAGGTCAAGTGGATAGACCGAACCAGGATAAATCACTGAGTTTTCTTCTTCTTATCTCTACTTTTCAGCTTGCTCTGTTTAACACGTTATTTTCATTATACTGTGATATCTTCACTTGCTTCACTTTGTGCAGAAAAATTTCAATCTTCCCAATTCACCCCCCCTCTTGGGAAGTCAGCCTTGCTAACAGCAGGGACACATAAAGTGGGACTGCCCCCAATTCCTCAAGAAGTAAGAAAAAGAAAAGAAAGGTGCTGACAAAGGGAAAAAGAAGAAAGCCTACATCTCATCCATATGGGGCAACAGCTCAGATGACGAAGAAGAAGATGAAGATGAGATTGCCAACATTTGTCTGATGGCACTTGCTTCTGAAGAAGCTACACCCTCATACAACAGTGATCAGGATGAAGAGGTATATGAATCTGAACCTTCCTATTCTGAATTGTTGGATGCATTTCATGAGCTTCATGATGATTTCATTAAAGTTGCTAAAGAACTAAAACTGGCAAAGAAGAAAATAAATAAGCTGGAATCTCAAAACACAATCTCTGAAATTACTTCTTTACCTACTGCTGAATCTGTTTGTTGTACTTCATGCACTGAACTTAAACAAATTAATGATTACTTAGTCAAAAGTATGTCTAGGCTCACTAGAGGTAAAGATATGTTGTTTGCCTTGATGGGGAGCCAAAGAATTTCACAAGGAAAAACTGGTCTTGGCTATGATCCATGTGCTGTCAAGGAAAATATTAGGAAGAAAAACCAAAATGCATATAGGAGGCATTTTATGCATGCTGAGAACAATAAGAAGAAGAATAATGCATCACCTCACATTGAGACATATAATCAACCAAGGCATGCTAAACAGAAGTATTATTTGCATTGTTTTCTTCGTACCTCTCAATCTAGTAGTCCCTTCACTACCTGTCATTTCTGCAATAAAAAGGGACACATTTCCAGTTCCTGTATCTTAAAGAAAAATGGACTTAGCAGGAAAGTTGAATGGGTTCCCAGAGTTACATCTGCATCTAGGGAAACATCTACTAACCAAAAAGGACCCAAGCAAATTTGGGTACCTAAAACAAAAACATGAATATTGACTTGCAAGTCTGTCTTAAAGCCAAGAAAAGCAACAAATGGTATATGGACAGTGCCTGCTTGAGCCACATGACTGGTGATAAGGAGAAGTTCATCACCCTTAGAGATAAGAAAGGAGGAAAGGTGACCTTTGGAGGTGATCAATATGGCAAAATCGTTGGAATTGGCATTGTGTGGAAAAATCCAGAAACATCCATTGGAGAGGTGCTGTTTTTAATTAGCCTTAACCACAATCTGCTAAGCGTGAGTCAGACCTGTGATAGAGGAAACTGGGTGCTGTTTGACTCAAAATTTTGCCTGGTCATCAGAAAAAGTGATCACAAAGTAATCTTAAAAGCTCAAAGGGATGGTAACTGTTATATTATTGATCTTGATGAACTTCCTCCCTTAGATTCTGTGTGCTTAATTAGTCAAAATAACGATAGTTGGTTATGACATAGGAGATTAGCTCATGTTAATATGAATCAATTGTCTAAACTGGTTAAAAATGAGCTAGTTACTGGTTTGCCAAAAATATCTTTTGAAAAGGATAAAGAATGTGATGCATGCTTAAAAGGAAAACAAACAAAATCATCCTTCAAATCTAAAAACATAGTTGCCACAACTAGACCACTTGAATTGCTGCATATGGACTTAATTGGACCTTCTAGGGTAAAGAGTCTTGGTGGTAATCTGTATGTGCTTGTAATTGTAGATGATTATTCTAGATTCACTTGGACATTACTTCTTTCCTCTAAAAGTGATACCTTTGATGCATTTGTAACCCTAGCTAAGAAAGTGCAAAATGAGAAAGGTATTTCTATTGTTTCTATCAGGTCAAATCATGGAGGAGAATTCAAAAATGCATACTTCCTGGAATACTGCAATAAGCATGGAATTGATCACAACTTCTCAGCACCAAGAACTCCTCAACAAAATGGAGTCGTAGAAAGGAGGAATAGAACTATTGGAGAAATGGCTAGAGCTATGCTGAATGAGAAGGAACTGTCTCAAGTATTTTGGGCTGATGCAGTGAACACAGCAAGTTACATCATCAACAGAGCCTACATCAGACCCATCCTTGGAAAGACTCCATACGAGCTGTACAAGGGGAGAAAGCCAAATCTGTCCCATCTCTATGTGTTCGGATGCAAATGCTTCATTCACAACAATGGAAAAGAAAATCTGAGTAAGTTTGATGCCAAATCCGATGAAGGTATATTTCTAGGTTATTCTAGTAGGAGTAAGGCATATAGAGTTTATAACAAAAGAACAAATATGGTAGAAGAGTCTGTGTATATTGTTTTCATTGAAAATGAAACTGTTTCAAAACATGCTACCAATAAGGATGATCTTGCTTTCAACTTTGAAAAACTGAGCATCTCTGATGAAAGTAAAACTGAACCTCTAAAGATATCTGAATCTGTTAACATAGAGGAAGATATTTAGGAGCAAGAGTTTGATGAAAATGATGAAGAAACATCTCAAGAACTCCCTAGAGCTTGGAGATATCAAAGGAATCACCCTGTTGATCAAGTAATAGGGGATGTTCAAGAGAAAGTCAAAACCAGAAAACAGTTAAGGGATCAAATGTTGAACTGTGCTTTCATTTCTCAAATTGAACCCAAATGTGCTGAAGAAGCCTTAACTAATGATTACTGGATTTTGGCTATGCAAGAAGAGCTAAATCAGTTTGAAAGAAATCAAGTCTGGGATTTAGTTCCAAGACCCAAAAGTCATCCTGTTATTGGTACCAAATGGGTTTTCAGAAATAAACTTGATGAATCTGGAACAATAATTAGAAATAAAGCTAGACTGGTTGCTAAAGGGTATAACCAGGAAGAAGGCATTGATTTTGAAGAAACCTTTGCACCAGTAGCTAGACTAGAGGCTATAAGAATACTGCTGGCATATGCATGCATGAAAAACATTTTATTGTATCAGATGGATGTAAAGAGTGCCTTTCTAAATGGATATATCATGGAAGAGGTCTATGTAGATCAACCTCCAGGATTTGAGGATTCTACAAGACCAAACCATGTTTGTAAACTAAAGAAAGCTCTTTATGGTTTAAAACAAGCCCCTAGAGCATGGTATGAGAGACTGAGCAATTTTCTAAGTGAAAAAGGATTCAATAGAGGCAAAGTTGACACAACCTTATTTACTAAGAAAGAAAATAAAGATTTACTAATTGTTCAAATTTATGTTGATGATATTATTTTCAGTGCTACTAATGAGGCTCTTTGCAAGAAATTTTCTGAGTTAATGCAAGGAGAATTCGAGATGTCTATGATGGGTGAACTCAATTTCTTCCTTGGACTACAAATCAGACAGCGAGATGATGGTATCTTCCTCAGCCAATCCAAGTATCTGAAAGAGCTGCTAAAGAAGTTTGGAATGGAGAATACCAAGCCAATGGGAACACCTATGGCTACTGCAACCAAACTGGACATGGATGAAAATGGGAAGATGTTTGACATTAATCAGTACAGAAGAATGATTGGATCCCTGCTGTATTTAACTGCCAGCAGACCTGACATTATGTTCAGTGTCTGTATGTGTGCAAGGTTTCAATCATGCCCCAAAGAGACCCATGCAACAGCTGTGAAAAGAATTTTCAGATATCTCATTGGAACATCACAGATGGGTCTTTGGTATCCAAAAGGTAATGGAGAAGATCTCAAAGGATACACTGATGCTGATTTTGCAGGATCCAAAACTGACAGAAAAAGCACAAGTGGAACTTGTCAGTTTCTTGGAAGATCCCTGGTTTCATGGTTCAGCAAAAAACAAAACAGTGTGGCTCTATCCACTGCAGAAGCTGAGTATGTTGCAGCTGGAAGCTGTTGTGCTTAAGTCATCTGGATGAAGTAGCAGCTAGAGGATCTTGAGGTTAAAATAAAGGAGATACCCATCATATGTGATAATCAAAGTGCCATAAATATCACTAAGAATCCTGTCATGCACTCAAGGACGAAACATATTGAGGTTAGGCACTACTTCATAAGGGATCACGTTCTGAAAGGAGAAGTTAAAATGGAATACATCCCAACAGAAAATCAAGTAGCTGATATACTCACCAAACCTCTACCCGAAGACAGACATTGCAAAATAAGAAGAGAATTGAGAATGGTAAATCCCAATGAATTGTAAGTTATACTTATGAAATTCTCTTTTTAGAGTTTTAAATCTTAAAATTGATTCTAACTTCAGCATCGGAGAGTGTTTAATTTAAGTTGCAGGTGCTCATCACAAGACTAAATGGCTATACTCTTGAAGATTTGAGCATATCAGAATGGAACAACCAGAAAGTGAAGTAAACAATGAAAATCCTATGTTCTGGATCCATTCTGTAAGTTCTTAATGATGATGCTTATATTTGAAATGGTGTTAAATGTATGTTGCTTCATAAAACTGTGTTTTTATACTGGTCAACGAGGTCAACATTCGAATTTTAAGTGACCAACAGACGAACTTCGACCTGTTATACTTTGGAACAGTTCTCACTGATGCCTCGAAATTCGTCTGTCAAATATGAAAGTTCGAATTTTCAAGAACAAAATTTTCAAAGATATGATTGTCCATCACTGTTATACGAATTATCGCTACTTAACATTCGACTATTGGACAACCTTTACAAAAGTTGAAAAATTCGAATTCACAATTCAAAATTCGTCTGTTGAATCATGTTCTTCATGATGAATGCTTGAAAGATGATGCTCTACTTGCTTAATTCATCTATTGGTTGTAGTTTTGATTGTTGATGCTATTTTCTCTTCAACATTTGAACTTTGTTGAAACAAAATTCGTCTGTTGTGCATGTACTGCTTGTTCCAAGCCTCTGTCAGATGAACTTTCAGATGAAAATTTGTCTGTCAGTAAGCTTTGCTGAACGGTTTAACTTGTAACTGCCCGAAGTTCGAATTTTGACCCCTCAAAATTTGTCTGTCAGACGGTTACATACGTTAAATCCGACGGTTTTTCAGAGAACAGACGTAACCCTATTTGTAACTCCTTCAAGCCTGTTCTGATTCTCTCTTCAATCCTCTTAACTCCTGTCCAAAAACCGTCATTCTTCACCGATTAAACTTCCATTCGCATTCCTTAAATCTTTTCTCAACCACATTCTGCATCATTCAACCAAAAAATGGCGAGAGTGAAGAATCCTGGAGCAGGACAAGCTGGAACTCGACCAAAGAGAACGGTCAAATCTCAATATACTACAAAGGACGGAGATAAATCTAAGAGAAAGGCCGAACCCAGTAAAGCTACTCCTTCCAAACGCCAAAAATCATCATCCAAGGCAGATTCTCAGAAAACTGGTCCCTCATCATCAAAATCTGCGGTTCCTTCGGCTGATACTACTGTTGTGGCTTCCTCCTCTTCTACACAATCTGGAGAATATGAACTTACTACACTGCCACTTTGGAGCACTCCAAAGATTCAAGAAGAGTATTCTACCAAGTTTTCCAGCAAGAAGGTAATAAAGCCTCACTGTGTGAATATGGAACAATTCTTAATATCTAACAACTTTGATGCTGGAATATGGTTGTTAAGATATAAGAATCTGTTGGAGATTGCTGAAAAATATGACGATGAGGTAGTGAAATCTTGGTATGCCTCTCTTAAATATAATAGCAAGAAAAAGAAATGGGAGGTCACCTTGAGATCAAGGACCATTTGGCTTGCTGATGAAACCTTCAATGAGGTGTTGGAAATCCCAGGTCAAGATGGGCTGAAAGTTGACATCACAGCCTCTGGTTATATGGATGAGGGTAGCACAGCTGATGAAGAAGGTGAGCCCTTTCTATATTACAAAGAGAGTACTATCTTGGACACCTTATTCAGAAGAAGGGAGAATAGGCCCACAATAAATCTGTTAAAGCCCACAGACCTAAGTGTACAAGTAAGGATCTGCACTACATTGTGTCCAGGGTCATTTTCAATAAAGGTGGAAGCTTCAATTTGATAACAAGGGCAGAGGCTCATGTGATGACTGCTATCATTCGTGGGAAGCTAATTAACATGGGTCATATCATCCTCCAGCGAATGATAAAGGCAAGGGATCAGAGGAAGGATTCCACACTCCCCTATGCATTAATTATTTCAAGAATCCTACAGCATGCTAGGATTCAACACATTGAAAAGGGGAAAGGGAAATTCACTGAGGCCTTCAAAGAAGAGGAATTGCAAAGGATGGGCATTGAAAGAGATGAAGGACATTGGGTTGGAAAGGGAGCAGGGAAATCTGAAGACTTGTTCTTTGTTGCTGATGCTTCCCTCCAACAAGAAGGCACTTCTGAGGCCCCTGGCAGATCTGTACCTCAGCCTTCTCAGCCCATTCCATCTCCTTCCAGGACTACACACCCTCCTTCCACTCCCTCCTCACGGGTCAAGCCAACAAAGATCACTGAGTTGTTTGACAGTCTGTCAACACTCATTCTCAGCATTAGGGATGAGCAAAACACCAAATTTGCTCATCTACAAGATCAAATCCATCAGTTGGCTGTAAATATGAAGGTGGTAGCTGATGCTTATGAAGAGATCAGAAATGCAATTCCTACCACTTCAGCTCCACCTCAGCCTGGTGTTCCTGAGCCTACTCTGTCCCCATCTCCTGTGCCTCCAAGTCCTTTTGAGCTGGATTCTCCTATCCCTGGTGTTAGTATGCAAGAGACTGAACCAACTGGCACGCCAAAGGCCTCCAGCAATGAGGCAAGTCCTGGTCCACCCTTGGACTATGGCATGGAGGAAGAGGGTCTGCAGGAAACAAGCCCAATTGAGCATAGTGAAGCAGTTGCTCAGGACTCAATCCTTTCCACCCAAGAGTCTGAGCAAGTTGAGCAGCTAGTAGCATCCATATCTGCTTCACCATTTCTGCAAGCTGCACTCAATGAGGAAAGGAGCATTGTGCCTGTTATTGACTTTGCTGCTATTGCTCACAATGCCCTTCTGCTAGCTCAAAGGAGAAGGCTTGAAGAAATGTTTCCTCCTCCTGAACCAGCCTCTCCTTCTCTTGCTGCTTATGGGCTGTCAGAGGAACAGAGAGCTCGATTAGCTATTTCAAGACAGAAAATGCAAGAGCTGCTTGAGGTCTCTGATGATAGTAAAGATGAAGAACCTAGCCCTGAGCCTGCGGCATCAACCCAGCCAGAGATTCCTTTTGCTCCTGTCCCTCTTCGTGCTGTTCCTATTTCTCAGATTCCTCCTCCAATAGATTTTGTTGGGCTTTCTGATGATGCCAAAAAGGGGGAGAAGATAAAGCAAACTGGGACCAAGCAAACTGGAAAATCTGCTGAGTCTTCTGGGAAAGGAAAGACTTACAGCAAGAAGTCTAAGCCAAAGAAGAAATGATTGTTTTAGATCTTGGGCTGAACCTTCCTGTTGTATCTTGTTTGATGGTTATTCCTTATGTTTTGTTATTCCTTATGTTTTGAGAACTGATCTTAAATTGAAATATGTATTGAAACAATTTGATTAAATGAATTATGTTCTTGGTTGCAATGTTTTGGGCTTTGAATCTCTTCACTTAATCTATTGGAAATGATATCTTATGAACTGTAATGCATATGTTGAGGGGGAGCTTGTGTAAGCAAACCCAAGTACTAATCCAGTTTGTGAGTTATTTTATCATCATCAAAAAGGGGGAGAATGTTGAATCAAGTGTTTTGATGATTCCCAACTAACACTCAAGAGCTTGGATTAAAGATATCAAAGGAGATCAAAGTTGTTTCAAGTGAAGATTTTCTGAGTATTTGTTGTTAGATCTCTTGTAACTTCTTTTGTTTTAGTTATGATTGGGTAAAAGAATTTGATTTAAGAAAAAGATGTTTTCAAACCTTGATTTGAAGTCAAATTTTTTCTTATTTGAAAAATACTCACAAACAGACGAAGTTTAAAAGGTTAAACTGAACTGTCAAATTGGAAATTCGAACTTTGCCTTTGAAAATTCGAATTTCGAGATTAAACTGAACAAGTCTGAAGAGATGTCTCTCTGTCAGACGAATTTTGGTCTTTCAAAATTTGAATTTTCATCAAGTCTGAAAGAAGCCTCTTTGTGACAGACGAACTTTACAGTTTCAAAATTCGAATTTCAGACAAAATGCAATTTGTGAAAACCAAAGAAATTTGTCTGAAACTATGTTAAAGTTCATCTGAAATTAAGAAGAAATTGAGTTTGAAAAATACTCTCTGACAGACGAACTTTGACTTTGCAACATTCGAATTTTCATATAAGTCTGAAAGAAGCCTCTTTGTGACAGACGAACTTTACAGTTTCAAAATTCGAATTTCAGACAAAACACAACTTGTGAAAACCAAAGAAATTCGTCTGAAATTATGTTAGAGTTCATCTGAAATCAAGAAGAAATTAAGTTTCAAAATTGATCTCTGACAGACGAATTTCGCTACGTCAAAATTCAAATTTTGAAGAAGTAAACTACTGTGCCTCTTTGAACGTTCAATGGACAGACGAATTTTGGGCATCCAAAATTCGAATTTCGAGGGTACTGTAGAAAATTAAAAACACTGTTCACGATTTACAGAAAAACTTTCTTCTTGAAAATTCGTATGTCACATTGAGAAAATACTTTATAAGTTTCAAAATTTGAATTTCACTCTATGGACAGACGAACTTCATATTTTAACGTTGGAAGCCTTAACCTTCGGTTCCTTCAAAATTCATCTGTTGACCAACCAAAATTCGAATTTCAGTATGTCAGAAGCATTAAATACGGTTGGTAAACGGATAGTTTTTCAGAGTAACCGTTGGATAACTTCCCCAACGGATAGATTTAAGTCTCTAACGGATATTTGAGACCTAAAACTATAAATATAACATCATTTGAAGTTGTGGGTAACGAATCAAACTTGTTAATACCGAATTTCTGCTGAATCTTCTTCTCAAAAGCTTTTACCCTCTCAACTTCATTATATGTACTTTAACCTTCATATCTACTCTATTCAAGAGAGTTATATCTTTGTAAACAATTTACTCTTCATCTGGAAGATAGGTTTACTTGTGAGGGGAATTCACAAGGGGACTGGGAAGCACATAGAGAAAGTGCTTGGAGAGTTTGAGAGAGCTCAGAAACAGAGCATACTCGTGTACTGTGGCATTAGCAAGAAGCCCGTTGAAATTCTTGCTGTATAGTGGATAAATCTTAAGAGGTGTCTTGGGGACTGGACGTAGGTCAAGAGGATAGACCGAACCAGGATAAATCACTGAGTCTTTCTCTCCTTATCCTTACTTATCAACTTGCTCTGTTTTACTCATTGCTTTCATTATACTGTGATATCTTCACCCACTTCACTTTGTGCAGAAAAATTTCAATTTTCCCAATTCACCCCCCCTCTTGGGAAGTCAGCCTTGCTAACACTTACTTGGTTGAAACAGTTTGAGGCTAAGTACTCCCATTGCATTTAATGCTTTGCTATGTTCCAGGTCTATTTGCTCATTTCCAATTGATTCGCAATCCTTGGGCCCTAGTCCTACAATAGTTTGTAACCTAGTCTTTATCTTCTTCCTCCTAGCCATGGTCGACGATGCACATCAAGAAGGTTTGTCTAACATGCGCCAAGAGAAAAAAGAGAGAACGACTAACAAATAATTGACAACAGTATTAATAATAAGTACTAGCATCACACTAGTTTAAATTTACATCAATTATAAACTACTCACACTACTAATCATATCAATTTTAAATTCGTCAGATCCTTTTTGTAAGGTTGTGAATTATGATGTGTGGCTAGTGCTATTTAAAATACTCATCCTTCTATTGATGCTACTCATATAATACATAAAATATATTATCTCTCTTTTAGTTTATAAAACATTTTTTATTGCTACACACAGATCATGGGTGACAATTAATAACTAAACAATACTTCATCATTTCCTAAGTTGCCCTCATATAATACTTTAGTAAGGGTGATAGTTAATAGCTAGTGGAGTAAGTCATTTAATACTTTATCATGGGCGTTTTGGACAAAAAATTAAATACACCATGTAATCTGTAAATATTTTATAATATAAAACATAGATTTATAAAAAAAATGTGTTATAAACTAAAATTAAGGGAGTAATAATAACTAGAATTGGTCCGATATATTATATGGAATTTGAAATGAGTGGTAATCATCATAACTATTGAATAATATAGTTTTTATAATTTTTTTGTGATGACATTCTATAAATATTACATAATAATAATAATTAATAATAATAATAATAATAATAATAATAGTCGCATAGATTTACCAAGGAAAAAAAAAAGGACAGACGTATAGATCTTGAGTTCTTGAGTTTATACTTTTGTACTTGCATGATTCGAATTACTAATTAATATTATCATTGTGGAATCTAAACATAATTAAATCTTAAGCTTCTATAGTCAATTATTAATCTAATAATTTAGGCTTGGGCATTCTGTTATGGGTATTGCTTGGAAGAGTAAAGTGAGTTTTTCCATCTGAATTCTAGGGGTAGGGGAAAACCACCCTAACTTGATCCAACCCGGTCCAACTCGAAGAAGTCTAGCTCGAAAAAACCCAATCTTTTTAACCTGGAACCAAAACCTGATGTTTAGGCCGGGCTACTTGTCCGGGTAAGACCGGGTTTCGGGTAACCCCATCAGACTGGTCTTGCCTGACCCGAAGGTGTCTATAAATTGTTTTTTATATATGATGAAATGAATTCGTTTAATAATATCTTATATGTGTGCAAACCCTAAGTTGTTTTCTTCAGTCTTTTACTTGTCAGACACATCCTCTTCCTTTCTCAATGGCTGTCTCTCTCACACCTCCAATCTAGTTCTCTCTCTTTCTCGGTGAGGTATAGCTGCCATTCTAGTCGTCTCTCTCTCACACATCACCGGTCAAGCAACAACTTTCATTCTTGTAGTGTTTGGCTCGCTTCTCACTAAGGAAAAGGAGGAGGCTAGGGTTAACCTTTATGATCGTGGTGATTTTCTTCATGTTGATTGGAAGCATATTCTCAGCTTGACCAGCAAAATCACCATCCTCTCCAAATCCTACTGCCCGTATGTTTGTTTCCCTCTCTCTTCTCCTTCTCAAATTGTTTTATTTTATTTTTTTGAAGAATGGTTAGTTAAGCTTATTTCCAAAGCTCGATTTCTTTTCCAAGCTTGATTGTCAATTTGTCATCTTGTCTCATAACTCTTATTCTCAAAATGGGGTCCGCAAGGGGGACAAAAAAATCACAACTTAATAGTAGAAAAAGTAACAAAGCCGAAAACTTTCATTTCTTGAAAAAGGATGCTCTTTTCTAAAGGAAAGGACAACACATATATAAGCTTGATTGTATTTGATATACGATTTCAATGCAGAATCTTGAGCTATGGATGGGCATATTTTTTGTAATAGTTAATTTGGGTAGCCAACTTGATAGTATTGATTTTAGCTTTAATTACTTTTACTCTTATATTATATCTTCGTAAGATTTGTGCATTTTAAGTCTGGTAGCATGAAATTTTGGTTTGGTGACTAAAATGTGCATTATATGACTATGGTTGTGATGTTTAAAGAGTATGGATATCTTGATGAATGTATGATATGATTTGTCATGAGTAGAATTTTTTTTTATGCATTGGGCTGACATAAGATAGCTTATGAAACATAAGCTAGGATAATTTTGGAGCATGGATTGGAAATTACTGTTTGAAGATATATATGAAGTCATGGTATATCTAATGATTTTTTTTTTGGAAAATGGAAAGTATTTATTAGATTAAAATATTTTTTTAAGAAAATGAGGAGCATGATTCATATTAAAAGTATATATAATGGCTACACAGAATTTCAGTTTTGAAAAGCTTTGATATATAATAGCGCTACTTGATCCTTTTATAATATTGTCATGATTTTTGTTAGCAGTCATTTATGGTTAACTAACTTGTGTTGAAGTATTTTTTTTTAATATTTATTTTGTTTGTGTGACCTTTCATTGTCTTAAGTAATTTTTGCCATTATTTTAGATTTGACTGGTATTGGCTTCTACACTAATTTGTTGGATAGTTTGTCAAGTTCCATGGTTGTGAAAATTTTGAGTGAAAATATTGTGTTTTTTATTTGAGGGGTCTTGTTAATGAATGGAAATCATTGGTTTGCTTTATTCAAGGTCCTAATGTGCTGTCCTTCAAATGCATCTTATGTTCAACTTTTAAAAATGTAACTCTTGTCTATTTCTTAATGATATAAAGGTGCAACATAGATTATGCTATTTTACAGTAAGCAATCAATCTATAAACCCAACTAAAGTATAGTATTTAATAGTGACAATGTTTATTTGCTATTCATATTTTAGTTCATTTTCACTAGTATGGTTTCTTATTTTAGTATTTGATGGAGGCATATTGAGTTTATGGGCTGCACATTGGATGTACTTGCATAACCAAACTTTTGAAACTACTCTTTAATTTTTTATTCTTTTGTTGTACATTTAATGCCTTTGTGCTCTGGTTTATACTTAAAATTTCCATGTGTGTATTTTAACATGTTATCATTACTCAATATAATTTATGCACTCTCATTATTTGCTTTAATTTGATTACTAGTTGTATGCTTCAAATGGCGGATCAATCATCTACTAGAGAAGTGAACCAATCTGTGAATCAACCTGTACTATTGAGAATGCAACACCAGCCACGGCCTTGACCTCCATCACCATTGCACCATCTACTTTTGCTCCTCCTCAGAGTACAGAAGCTTCAGATAAAGAGGAAAGGGGAGTAAAGCGAAAATAAATGAATGAGAAGCCACCAAAACAATCAAAGGTCTGGGACCATTTTGACAAATTAGACTGCGAACAAACAAATGGTGAACATCGTGCTGCTTGCAAATATTGTAAGAAAACTTATTTATGTCATCCGATTATGCATGGAACAACATCCCTTAAGAGGCACATGGAAAATTGTAAAATGAACCCTAATAGGGCCACAATGGATAAAAAACAATATATGTTGCATTATGTGGTGCCTACTAACTTGATTTCTCATGTCTATAGTTCACAGTGATGTAGGAGAGCACTTGCTAAGTTCATCATTTGTGATGAGCTTTCCTTTAGCATTGTGTAGAATAAAGGCTTCCAAAAGTTTGTACATGAGTTGGAGCCACGCTTTTCTATACCTTCAATGAGAACTATTACTGATGATTGTTAGAAGTTGTATTTGGGGGAAGTTAAGATATTGAAGAAGTTATTGAAGAAATCTGCTCATTCAGTTTGTTTAATAACTGACTGTTGGACTTCTAATCAGAATTATTACTACTTGTGCTTGACTGCTCACTTCATTAATCTTGAATGGTGTTTGCATAAGAGGATTCTTAATTTTGTTCAAGTTGAAAATCATAAGGGTGAGACCTTAGGGAAGACAATTGAGAAATGTTTATTGGATTGGGGCATAGACAAGGTTTTCACAATAATTGTTGATAATGCCACAGCTAATGATTCAGCACTATCATATCTGAAAAAAAGGCTAAGGAGTTGAAAGGGATTAGTATGTGGGGGTGATTATTTGCACATGAGGTGTTGTGCGCATATTTTAAATTTGGTGGTTAAGGAAGGGTTAACAGACTTGAAAGATAGCTTTCAAGCAAATCACAATGCCATTATATATGTGCGTTCTTCTCCTTCTCGGTTCTAGAAATTTAAAGCTCTTGCTGTAGCTAAAAAGTTGGAATCAAAAGGTTTTGTATGTGTAGATGTTATGACACGATGGAATTCAACATACTTGATGTTGGAGTCTGCTTTAAAGTTTCAAAAGTTGTTTAATAGATTACAAGATGAAGATGAGGACTATCATGCATACTTTGGGGGAGAGGAGGGACGTGAGGGCCCTCCTGGTGTATATAATTGGACTAATGCTAGCATATTTGTAAGGTTGTTGAAAGTCTTTTATGAAGCAACTTTAAAGTTCTCTAGCTCTCTAGAGGTTGTTGATGAAAGAGTTTTGATGATTTTAAACCAACACTCAAGATCTTGGATTGAAGATATCAAAGGAGATCAAAGCTGTTCCAAGTGAAGATTTTCTGAGTATTTGCTGTTAGATCTCTTGTAGGATCTTTAGTTTTTGTTATGATTGGGTAAAAGGTTTTGATTTGAAGAAAAGATGTTTTCAAACTTTGATTTTATGTTAAATCCTTGAATATTTGAAAAATACCCACAAACAGACGAAGGTTAAAAGTTTAAACTAAACTGTCAAGTTAGAAATTCGAACTTTGCCTTTGGAAATTCGAATTTCGAGCTAAAACTGATTAAGTCTGAAGAGATGGCTCTCTGTCAGACGAATTTTGGTTGTTCAAAATTCGAATTTTCATCTAGTCTGAAAGAAGCCTTTCTGGTGACAGACGAACTTCACACTTCCAAAATTCGAATTTCAAGTAAAATGAAGTTTGTGAAAACCAAAGAAATTCGTCTGAAACCATGACAAAGTGCATCTGAAATCAAAAGATATTCAGCTTGAAAAATGCTCTCTGACAGACGAATTTTGAGATTCCAACATTCGAATTTTCATATAAGTCTGAAAGAAGCTTCTTTACAACAGACGAACTTTGAGTCTTCAAAATTCGAATTTCAGACAAAACAAAACTTGAGAAAATAGAAGAAATTTGTCTGAAACTATGTTAAAGTTCATCTGAGATCAAGAATGAGTTAAGTCTCAAAATTGCTCTCTGACAGACGAATGTCACCCTTTCAAAATTCGAATTTCGAAGAAAGTAAACTACTGTGTCTCTTTATACGTTCAATGGACAGACGAATTTTGGATACCAAAATTCGAATTTCGAAGACACTGTAGCAAATTGAAAACACTGTTCACACTTAACCAAAAATCTTTCTTCTTGAAAATTCGTATGTCACATTGTGAAAATGTTTTATAAGTTTCAAAATTCGAATTTCACTTCATGAACAGACGAACTTCGTGTTGTAACGTTGAAAGCTTTAACCTTCGGTTCCTTCGAAATTCGTCTGTTGACCAACCAAAATTCGAATTTCAGTATGTCAGAAACATTAAATGCGGTTGGTAAACGGATAGTTTTTCAGAGTAACCGTTGGATAACTTCCCCAACGGATAGATTTAGTCTCTAACGGATATTTGAGACCTAAATCTATAAATACAACATCATTTGAAGTTGTGGGTAACGAATCAAACTTGTATATACCGAATTTCTGCTAAATCTTCTTCTCAAAAGCTTTTACCCTCTCAACTTCTAAACTTGTACTTAAACTTTCATATCTACTCTTTTCAAGAGAGTTATTTCATTGTAATCAATCTACTCTTCATCTGGAAGATAGATTTACTTGTGAGGGGTATTCACAAGGGGATTGAGAAGCACACAGTGAAAGTGCTTGGAGAGTTTGAGAGAGCTCAGAAACAGAGCATACTCGTTGTACTGTGGCCTTAGCAAGAAGCCCATTGAAATTCTTGCTGTATAGTGGATAAATCTCAAGAGGTGTCTTGGGGACTGGATGTAGGTCAAGTGGAAAGACCGAACCAGGATAAATTACTGAGTTTTCTTCTCCCTATCTTCACTTTTCAGCTTGCTCTGTTTTACGCATTATTTTCATTATACTGTGATATCTCCACTTACCTCACCTTGTGCAGAAAATTTTCAATCTTCCCAATTCACCCCCCCTCTTGGGAAGTCAGCCTTGCTAACAAGTGGTATCAGAGCCCGGATTCCCATTCAAAGGAACTCACAGTCCGGGAATTAAAATGGCTAGCTTTGGAGAGAGTATACTTCCTGAAGGAAACAACACTAACAGACCACCAGGCTTCAGTGGAGAGCATTATGGATATTGGAAGATGAGGATGCAGATCTACCTTCAATCAATTGACCTTGACATCTGGTCAGTGATTGAAAAAGGAGATTTCGTTCCAATGGCTCAAACAGAAGATGGAAGACACAAAGAGAAGCTGGAAGCAGAGTGGAATGATGAAGACAGAAGGAGAGTTCTACTGAACTTCAAAGCAAAGCATTGTTTGGTCAGTGCCCTTAACCAGGATGAATTCTACAGAGTCTCACAATGCTCCACTGCAAAAGAAATGTGGGATACTCTACAGATTGCACATGAAGGAACTTCTGGAGTCAGGGAAAACAAACTGAACACGTGCATTGGGGAGTATGAAAGCTTCAGAATGGCTGAAGGAGAAACTGTAAAGGAGCTCCAAAAGAGATTCACTCTTATTGTGAATCAACTGAAGAGCCTGGGAAAAGAATACACACAGTCTGAGAAAGTGAGAAAAATACTCAGAGCTCTACCTCTGGAATGGCAGCCCAAGGTGACAGCTATAGAAGAGGCCAGAGGAGAATCAATGGCTTCTGTCACAGCTCTCTTCGGCAGCCTTGAGGAATATGAAGGAAAGATCAAAGCACTCAAGGAAGCTGGGCTGGACAGAAAGAAGAAAGGCCTTGCCCTCAAAGCTGCTGATGAAAAGGAAGAAGAATCTGATGAAGGAGATGAGCTGAATGAGGAAACTCTGGCTATGATGGTCAGAAAATTCGGAAGATTCTACAGCAAGAAGAAGAGCAAGAGATTCTTCAAGAAAGGAGTAATTGGAGAAAGCAAGAAAGAGGCAAAAGAACCTGTAACTTGCTATGAGTGCAAGAAGCAGGGACACATTAAGTGGGACTGTCCCCAATTCATTAAGAAGCAGGAAAAAGAAAAGAAAGCTGCAGACAAAGGGAAGAAGAAGAAAGCCTATATCTCATCTATATGGGGCAAAAGCTCAGATGAGGAAGAAGAAGATGAGGATGAGATTGCCAACATTTGTTTAATGGCACTTACCTCAGAAGAAGTCTTACCCTCATGCAGCAGTGATCAGGAAGAAGAGGTATATGAATCTGAACCTTCCTATTCTGAATTACAAGATGCATTTCATGAGCTTCATGATGAATTCATTAAAGTTGCTAAAGAACTGAAATTGGCAAAGAAAAGGATAAATAAGCTGGAATCCCAAAGCATAGTTTCTGAAATTGCCTCTTTGCCCACTACTGAATCTGTTTGTTGCACTTCATGCATTGAACTCAAGCAAACTAATGACTATTTAGTTAAAAGCATGTCTAGGCTCACTAGAGGCAAAGACATGTTGTTTGCATTAATGGGGAGCCAAAGAATATCACAAGGCAAAGCTGGTCTTGGCTATGATCCATGTGCTGTCAAGGAAAAGATTAGGAAGAAAAATCAGAATGCTTATATGAGACATTTTGTGCATGCTGAGAACAATAAAAAGAAAACTAATGCATTACATCACATTGAAACATATGATCAACCAAGGCATGCTAGACAAAAGTATTATCTGCACTGTTTTCTTCCTGCATCTCAATCTAGCAGTCCTTTCACTACCTGTCATTTCTGCAACAAAAAGGGACATATTTCCAGTTCTTGTGCCTTGAAGAAAAATGGGCTTGGCAGGAAAGTTGAATGGGTTCCCAAAGTTGCATCTGCATCTAGGGAAAAATATACTGACCTAAAAGGACCCAAGCAAATTTGGGTACCTAAAAGGAAAACGTAAACATTGTTTTGCAGGTCTGTCTCAAAGCTAAGAAAAGCAACAAATGGTATATGGACAGTGCCTGCTCAAGTCACATGACAGGTGATAAGGAGAAGTTCATCACCCTGAGAGACAAGAAAGGAGGAAAGGTGACCTTTGGAGGTGACCAATATGGCAAAATCATTGGTATTGGAATTGTGGGTAAAAATCCAGAAACATCCATTGAAGAGGTGCTGTTTGTGATTGGACTCAACCACAACCTGCTAAGCGTGAGTCAGACCTGTGACAAAGGAAACTGGGTGCTGTTTGACTCAAAGTTTTGCCTGGTCATCAGAAAAAGTGATCACAAAGTTATCCTCAAAGCTCAAAGGGATGGTAACTGCTATACTATTGATCTTGATGAACTTCCTCCCTTAGATTCTGTATGCTTAATTAGTCAGAATAATGATAGTTGGCTATGGCATAGAAGATTAGCTCATGTGAACATGAATCAACTGTCTAAACTAATTAAAAATGAGCTAGTAACTGGTCTACCAAAAATATCTTTTGAAAAGGATAAAGAATGTGATGCATGCTTAAGAGGAAAACAAACCAAATCATCATTTAAATCTAAAAATGTAGTTACCACAACTAGACCACTTGAATTGATGCATATGGACTTAATTGGACCATCTAGGGTGAAAAGTCTTGGTGGTAATCTGTATGTGCTTGTAATTGTTGATGATTATTCTAGATTTACTTGGACATTATTTCTTTCCTCCAAAAGTGATACCTTTGATGCATTTGCAACCTTAGCCAAGAAAGTGCAAAATGAGAAAGGTATTTCTATTGTGTCTATCAGGTCAGACCATGGAGGAGAATTTGAAAATGCATACTTCCTGGAGTACTGCAATGAGCATGGGATTGATCACAACTTCTCAGCACCAAGAACTCCTCAACAAAATGGAGTAGTAGAAAGGAAGAATAGAACTATTGGAGAGATGGCCAGAGCTATGCTAAATGAGAAGGAACTCTCCCAAGTATTCTGGGCTGATGCAGTAAATACAGCAAGTTACATCATAAACAGAGCTTACATCAGACCAATCCTTGGGAAGACTCCATATGAGCTGTACAAGGGAAGAAAGCCAAATCTGTCACACCTCCATGTGTTCGGGTGCAAATGCTTCATTCACAACAATGGTAAAGAAAATCTAGGTAAATTTGATGCCAAATCCGATGAAGGTATATTTCTGGGTTATTCAAGTAGGAGTAAGGCATATAGAATTTATAATAAAAGATCAAATGTAATAGAAGAATCTGTACATGTGGTTTTCATTGAAAATGAAACTGTTTCAAAACATACTATCAATGAGGATGATCTTACTTTCAATTTTGAAAAACTAGGAATTTCTGATAAGAGTAAAACTGAACCTCCAAAGATATCTGAATCTGTTAATATAGAGGAAGATATCCAGGAGCAAGAGTTTGATGAAGAAAACAATGAGGAAATATCTCAAGAACTTCCTAGAGCTTGGAGATATCAAAGGAATCATCCTGTTGATCAAGTAATAGGGAATGTTCTAGAGAGAGTCAAAACCAGAAAACAGTTAAGAGAACAGATGCTCAACTGTGCTTTCATTTCTCAAATAGAACCCAAATGTACTGAAGAGGCCTTAACTGATGATTACTGGATTTTGGCTATGCAAGATGAATTAAATCAATTTGAAAGAAATCAAGTTTGGGATTTAGTGTCTAGACCCAAAAATCATCCTGTTATTGGTACCAAATGGGTTTTCAGAAATAAACTTGATGAATCTGGAACAATAATCAGAAATAAAGCTAGACTAGTTGCTAAAGGGTATAATCAAGAAGAAGGTATTGATTTTGAAGAAACTTTTGCACCAGTAGCTAGATTAGAAGCTATAAGAATACTACTGGCATATGCATGCATGAAAAATATTTTATTATATCAAATGGATGTAAAAAGTGCTTTTCTGAATGGATATATCATGGAAGAGGTTTATGTTGATCAACCTCCAGGTTTTGAGGACTCTACAAAACCAAACCATGTTTATAAACTGAAGAAAGCTCTCTATGGTTTAAAACAGGCCCCTAGAGCATGGTATGAGAGACTGAGCAATTTTCTAACTGAAAAGGGGTTTAACAGAGGCAAAGTTGACACAACCTTATTTACTAAGAAAGAAAATAAAGATTTACTAATTGTTCAAATCTATGTTGATGATATTATTTTTGGTGCTACTAATGAGGTTCTTTGCAAGGAATTTTCTAAGTTAATGCAGGGAGAATTCGAGATGTCTATGATGGGTGAACTCAATTTCTTCCTTGGATTGCAAATCAGACAGCTAAATGATGGTATCTTCCTCAGTCAATCCAAGTATCTAAAGGAGCTGTTAAAGAAGTTTGGTATGGAGAATGCCAAGCCAATGGGAACACCTATGGCTACTGCAACCAAACTGGACATGGATGAGAATGGGAAGATGTTTGACATTACTCAGTACAGAAGAATGATCGGATCTCTGCTGTACCTAACTGCCAGCAGACCTGACATTATGTTCAGTGTCTGCATGTGTGCAAGGTTCCAATCATGCCCCAAAGAAACCCATGCAACAGCTGTGAAAAGAATTTTTAGATATCTTATTGGAACATCACAGATGGGTCTTTGGTATCCAAAAGGCAATGGAGAAGATCTCAAAGGATACACTGATGCTGATTTTGCAGGATCCAAAACTGACAGAAAAAGCACAAGTGGAGCCTGTCAGTTTCTTGGAGGATCCCTGGTCTCATGGTTCAGCAAAAAGCAAAACAGTGTGGTCTTATCCACTGCAGAAGCTGAGTATGTTGCAGCTGGAAGCTGTTGTGCCCAAGTCATCTGGATGAAACAGCAGCTTGAAGATCTTGAGGTTAAAATGAAAGAGACACCAATCATGTGTGACAACCAAAGTGCTATAAATATCACCAAGAATCCTGTCATGCATTCGAGGACTAAACATATTGAAGTTAGGCACCACTTCATAAGAGATCACGTTCTGAAAGGAGAAGTTAGATTGGAGTACATCCCAACAGAGGATCAAGTTGCTGATATACTCACAAAGCCTCTATCAGAAGACAGACACTGCAAAATAAGGAGAGAATTGGGAATGGTAAATCCCAATGAATTGTAAGTCATTTCTGTGCAAGTCTGTCTTTAGAACTTTTCATATTAGAATAAATTCTAACTTGAGCATCGGAGTATGTTTTAGTATAGTTTCAGGTGCTCCTTGTGAAAATCAATGGCTAAAAGTTTGAAAGATTGGAGCACTCCAGATTGGAACAACCAGAAAATGAAGAGAATGATAATTATTCTGAGTTCTGGATCCATTCTGTAAGTTTTTAAAGTTGAAATTTGTGTGTTGTTTGAATACTAGAAAAATCTCTTTGATAATCTATGTTTTTGAACTAGTCAACGTGGTCAACATTCGAATTTTGGTTGACTAACAGACGAACTTTGGCCTGTTATGTCTTGAAACAGTTCTCGGTTATGCCTCGAAATTCGTCTGTTGATGCTTGAAAGTTCGAATTTTCAAAGACAAAAAATATATATATATATATATTTTCAACGTCATAGTTGTTCATCATTGCTATATGAAGCATTACTTCTTAACATACGAATGTTGAACAATCTTGACAAAAGTTGAAAAATTCGAATTGTCAAGCTCAAAATTCGTCTGTTGAACCATGTTCTTGTTGATTGTATCACTGAAAGATGAAGTTCTGAATGCTTAATTCGTCTATTGACTGTTGATTTGATTATTGTCTGCCTTTTTCTTTTCAACATTCGAATTTTGTTGGAACAAAATTCGTCTGATGTGCTTGTATTGTTTGTTTCAAGCCACTGTCAGATGAACTTTCAAGATGAAAATTCGTCTGTCAGTAAGCTGTGCTGAACGGTTTAACTTGTAACTGCCCGAAGTTCGAATTTTGACCTCTCAAAATTCGTCTGTCAGACGGTTACACACGTTAAATGCGTCAGTTTTCCACAGAACAGACGCAACCCTATTTGTAACCTCTCTAAGTCTGTTCTGATTCTCTCTTCAATCCTCTTAACTTCTGTCCAAAAACCGTCTTTTTCCACCGATTAAACTTCCTTTCGCATCATATAAACCCATTCTCAGCCACATTCTGCTTCATTCAACCGAGAAATGGCAAGAGTTAAAATTCCTGGAACAGGAAAAGCTGTGGCCCGTCCGAAAAGGAATGTTAAATCACAATATGCTACCAAAGAAGGAGAGAAATCAAAGAGAAAAGCCGAACCCAGTAAAGCTACTCCCTCTAAACGCCAGAAATCTTCATCCAAAGCAGAATCCCAGAAATCTGGCCCCTCCTCTTCAAAAAGTGCAGAACCGTCTGCTCCTGCTGCTGCCTCTTCTGCCTCTTCCAGTACTGAATCTGGAGAGTTTGAATTGACTACACTACCACTATGGAGCACTCCTGAGATTCAAGAAGAGTACACTACCAAGTTTTCCAACAAAAAGGTAATCAAGCCTCATTGTGTGAATGTGGAACAATTTCTGATTTCCAACAATTTTGATGCTGCTATATGGTTGTTAAGATATAAAAATTTGTTGGAAATTGCTGAAAGATATGATGATGAAGTAGTGAAGACTTGGTATGCGTCTCTTAAGTATAACAGCAAGAAGATGAAATGGGAGGTCACCTTGAGATCAAGGACCATTTGGCTTGCTGATGAAACATTCAATGAGGTGTTAGAAATCCCAGGACAAGATGGGCTAAAAGTTGACTTAACAGCCTCTGGGTATATGGATGAGGCAAGCACAGCAGATGAAGAAGGTGGATCCTTTCTGTACTACAAGGAGAGCACCATTTTGGACACCTTATTCAGGAGAAGGGAGAACAGGCCAACAATAAATCTGTTGAAGCCCACAGACCTAAGTGTACAAGTCAGAATCCTGCACTACATAGTGTCAAGGATCATTTTCAACAAGGGTGGTAGCTTCAATCTGATAACAAGGGCAGAGGCTCATGTGATGACTGCTATCATTCGTGGGAAGCTGATCAATATGGGTCATATCATCCTTCAGCGAATGATAAAGGCAAGGGATCAGAGGAAGGATTCCACACTCCCCTATGCTGCAATTGTTTCAAGAATCCTGCAGCATGCTAGGATTCAGCACATTGAGAAAGGGAAAGGGAAACTCACTGAGGCATTCAAGGAGGAGGAACTGCAAAGAATGGGCATTGAGAAAGATGAAGGACGATGGGTTGGAAAGGGAGCAGGAAAAACTGAAGACCTGTTCTTTGTCCCTGATGCATCCCTCCAACAAGAAGGCACTTCTGAGGCCCCTGAAAGATCCTTACCTCAGCCTTCCCAGACAATTCCATCTCCCTCCAGGCCTACTCACCCTCCTTCCACTCCCTCCTCACAAGCCAAGCCAACTAAGATCACTGAGTTGTTTGACAGTCTGTCAACACTCATTCTCAGCATTAAAGATGAGCAAAATGCCAAATTTGCTCATCTACAAGATCAGATCCATCAGTTGGCAGTAAATATGAAGGTGGTGGCTGATGCATATGAAGAGATAAGAAATGCAATTCCTACCACTTCAGCTCCACCTCAGCCTGGTGTCCCTGAGCCTACTCTGTCTCCATCCCCTGTGCCTCCAAGTCCCTTTGAGATTGCCTCCTCTGACCATGATACTGATATGGATGGTGATGGTGCTATGAAAACACCAAGTCCTGGTCCACCCTTGGACTATGGATTAGAAGGAGAAGGTCTTCAAGAATCAAGCCCTCTTGAGCCAATGCAAGAAGATGCTCTGGATTCAATTCTGTCCATTCAAGAATCAGAGCAAGTTGAAAGACTGGTTGAAGCCATTTCAACCTCTTCTGTGCCAGAAGGAGCAAGCAATGTGGAAAGGAGCATTGTGCCTGTTGTAGATTATCTTGCCATTGCTCACAATGCTCTGCTGCTAGCTCAAAGGAGAAGGCTGGAAGAAATGTTTCCTCCTGCTGAACCACCTTCTCAATCTATTGCTGCTTGTGGGCTTTCAGAGCACCAAAGAGCTCAACTAGCTCTTTCTAGGCAGGAAATGCAAGTACTGCTTGAGGTCTCTGATGATGATGAAGAACCTGCTGAGCCCCCTGCACCAGTTCAGCCAGAGATTCCTTTTGCTCCTGTCCCCCTTCGTGCTGTTCCTATCACTCAGATACCTCCTCCAATGGACTTTGTTGGACTTCCTGATGATGCCAAAAAGGGGGAGAAGATAAAGCAAACTGGGAAGCAAACTGGGACCAAGCAAGCTGGAAAATCTGCTGAGCCATCTGGAAAAGGAAAGACTTACAGCAAGAAGCCAAAGAAGAAGTGATGACTTAGATCTTAGGCTGATTATTCTTGTTGTATCTTGTTTTATTTGGGTGTTTTGTATTTGGTTGTGTGATTTTAAGAACTACTCTTTAATTGGAATTTGTATTACAATAGTTTGGTGATATATAGTATGTTCTTGATTGCAATATTTTGGGCGTTAAATCTCTTCACTTAATCTGTTATTTTGATATCTTATGCATATGTTGAGGGGGAGCTTATGAAAGCAAACCCAAGTACTAATCCAGTTTGTGAGTTGTTTTGTCATCATCAAAAAGGGGGAGAATGTTGATGAAAGAGTTTTGATGATTTTAAACCAACACTCAAGATCTTGGATTGAAGATATCAAAGGAGATCAAAGCTGTTCCAAGTGAAGATTTTCTGAGTATTTGCTGTTAGATCTCTTGTAGGATCTTTAGTTTTTGTTATGATTGGGTAAAAGGTTTTGATTTGAAGAAAAGATGTTTTCAAACTTTGATTTTATGTTAAATCCTTGAATATTTGAAAAACACCCACAAACAGACGAAGGTTAAAAGTTTAAACTAAACTGTCAAGTTAGAAATTCGAACTTTGCCTTTGGAAATTCGAATTTCGAGCTAAAACTGATTAAGTCTGAAGAGATGGCTCTCTGTCAGACGAATTTTGGTGGTTCAAAATTCAAATTTTCATCTAGTCTGAAAGAAGCCTTTCTGGTGACAGACGAACTTCACACTTCCAAAATTCGAATTTCAAGTAAAATGAAGTTTGTGAAAACCAAAGAAATTCGTCTGAAACCATGACAAAGTGCATCTGAAATCAAAAGATATTCAGCTTGAAAAATGCTCTCTGACAGACGAATTTCGAGATTCCAACATTCGAATTTTCATATAAGTCTGAAAGAAGCTTCTTTACAACAGACGAACTTTGAGTCTTCAAAATTCGAATTTCAGACAAAACAAAACTTGAGAAAATAGAAGAAATTTGTCTGAAACTATGTTAAAGTTCATCTGAGATCAAGAATGAGTTAAGTCTCAAAATTGCTCTCTGACAGACGAATGTCACCCTTTCAAAATTCGAATTTCGAAGAAAGTAAACTACTGTGTCTCTTTATACGTTCAATGGACAGACGAATTTTGGATACCAAAATTCGAATTTCGAAGACACTGTAGCAAATTGAAAACACTGTTCACACTTAACCAAAAATCTTTCTTCTTGAAAATTCGTATGTCACATTGTGAAAATGTTTTATAAGTTTCAAAATTCGAATTTCACTTCATGAACAGACGAACTTCGTGTTGTAACGTTGAAAGCTTTAACCTTCGGTTCCTTCAAAATTCGTCTGTTGACCAACCAAAATTCGAATTTCAGTATGTCAGAAACATTAAATGCGGTTGGTAAACGGATAGTTTTTCAGAGTAACCGTTGGATAACTTCCCCAACGGATAGATTTAGTCTCTAACGGATATTTGAGACCTAAATCTATAAATACAACATCATTTGAAGTTGTGGGTAACGAATCAAACTTGTATATACCGAATTTCTGCTAAATCTTCTTCTCAAAAGCTTTTACCCTCTCAACTTCTAAACTTGTACTTAAACTTTCATATCTACTCTTTTCAAGAGAGTTATTTCATTGTAATCAATCTACTCTTCATCTGGAAGATAGATTTACTTGTGAGGGGTATTCACAAGGGGATTGAGAAGCACACAGTGAAAGTGCTTGGAGAGTTTGAGAGAGCTCAGAAACAGAGCATACTCGTTGTACTGTGGCCTTAGCAAGAAGCCCATTGAAATTCTTGCTGTATAGTGGATAAATCTCAAGAGGTGTCTTGGGGACTGGATGTAGGTCAAGTGGAAAGACCGAACCAGGATAAATTACTGAGTTTTCTTCTCCCTATCTTCACTTTTCAGCTTGCTCTGTTTTACGCATTATTTTCATTATACTGTGATATCTCCACTTACCTCACCTTGTGCAGAAAATTTTCAATCTTCCCAATTCACCCCCCCTCTTGGGAAGTCAGCCTTGCTAACAGAGGTGACATCTAATGAATGCTTTAATCAAATTGTTAAAATTCAGAGATTGTTGCATAGGAGTGCTGAAAAATTTGATCCTTTTCTTATGGATATTTCAGCAAATATGCAAAGGAAATATGATAAATATTGGGGGTTCACTAAAAATATGAATCCTTTGCTAATACTTGCTGTGATCTTGGACCCACATTATAAGCTTGATTATGTCAAGCATGTTTACAACAACCTTTTTCTTGATGATAGAGTATCTGGGGAAATGATGACAAGAAGAGTTAGAGATGTCATCTACCGGTTGTATGATGAATACTCCATGGGGATTGCTAGTTCCTCAAGCATTATCTCTACATCTGCCCCTGCATCTATTGTGGGGCCATCACAAGTTGAACTTTTTGATGATAATATTGTTTCGGCCAAGGAATGGTTGGCGGCTATGAAACAGAAGGTCATGGCAGATCAACAATCTGAATTAGATAAGTACTTGGCCGCCGATTTATTAGATGACATCCCTAGTGATTTTGATATCTTATCATGGTGGAAGAGTAATGCTGCAAAGTATGAAGTGCTCTCTCTCATTGCACATGATGTGTTTGCTATACCAATGTCAACGATTGCATTTGAGTCAGCATTTAGCACAAGGGGGCGTGTAGTTTATTCCTACAGGAGTTCACTCACGTCTAAGATGACTCAAACTCTAATTTGTGCCCAAAATTGGCTTCTTCCTGGGCAATCAATATCAGAATTTATCTCTAGATTCATTGAGTGTGATAACTTTGAAGAGAGCAAAAAAGTAGTTCAATCCGGTAAAGTTTTTAATTACTTGTCATGTTTGTAATTGTACGATATTTATTATATATATATATATATATGATGATATAATTGATTGTTGAACTTGATATATTTTTCAGAAGCTTCAATTGTGACTGAGATTGGAGGGGATGATTGTATGTCTATTGATTGGCTTTCAATGGTGCCCTTCCATTTATGATTTTACAAAAATTCAGACTTTTTGATTTTTTGAATGGCTTTTTTTGCTTGGAAGTTATTTATGTGTGATGGAATGGAAAATCCTCTTCTGGTACAAAGTTTTTGGTTTCAAGTAACCCAAGTTCTTTGTGTATGATGGATTATGGAACTTCAAGTTCAAAGTTTTAGGTGTATAACTTTATTTTTCTTTATATTTTGTTAATTCATTATACTTGATTGGTTTTGATGTTTGTTTATTCATTATGGTGATTTTGTTTTTCTTCCTTTTTAGGTTGAATGGTTGGCTTCTAAAGTGGTTTTGAACTTTGTGTTACTTGTATTTTGTAAATGATTATGTTCAATATTATCTACACAATTGTTAATATGAAGTTGTAGTTGCTGACTTATACTGATGATATAAATATACTAACAGCTTTGTAGTTGATGATTTGATGATATAAATCTGCTGGTTGATTTATTATATATGCTAGAACAAATTTGGAGTTGTAATTGCTTATTTGTAACTGAAATTGAATGAGCAAGCATTTTATGAAATTGATTTAGTTGCACTTGAAGTGTTCCTTCTAAATGTCTATATTATATTAGTGTTTCCTTCTTTAATTATCATAAGTGCTCCTACTAGATAAGTACTTTTTGGGTTGCTAGTTAATGTAGGTACTTGTACAATTGATTGTTGATCAATTGTTTTGGCTTCTAGATTGAGTTCAAATATGTAAGATATCAATTTCTTGTTGTTATTGTTGTTGTCAGGTGCTAGCAATGTTTGTCATTTGGTTTTATTTTCTCTTTTCCTTTTGTTAGTTTTAGTTTATGGCTTTTTCAGTTTTTATTTTCCTAGGAATTCAAACCATTCTTTGCCACAAGTGATTATAGAAGGTCTTTCAAGTTGATAATGTTGATATTATTTTTTCTAAAAAAAAAGGGCTCAGAACTTGGTCCAACCTGAGCTGGACCAGTCTAATCTGGTCTTGTCTATTGGCCCAGCAAGGTCAGATCAGACCACGGACAACTAGACCAAACCCGACCCTCCTATAAAACTAGACCACGGGCTAATAAAAAACCCGATCTCCCCCCACCCCTATTGAATTCTACAATTTTAATTAATTACATCTATATTTATATTTGTAGAGGGAGACCCACATTACTCAACCATACAAAATGAAGTTCCTACCATAGTTTTTTTTTTTCAAAAATTCTTTTTGCCAAAAGAGAAACTTCATTCAAAACTAAAATGATTCAATAAATCAATGAGCCAAAAATAGAAATCACAAAGGAAAGAAAAGAATAATGAACTGGCAGATCTAAAGGCCGAAAGATCAAAACAAAAACTAATAAGGGTTTTACAACTCAAACAAGAGGGCATAATTATATTATGCTAATTATAAAAGCTTTGTGACTTATTAAAAAAAAACAATGAAACAGCTTATCAGCTTTCAGGGACAGTTGAATGCTATGCATTTTAATGGGATTAAGATCCAGTTAACGGAGAAAATAAGAGACTAGGTGTTGGCGACTTTTTTCTTTTTAAGAAACTAAAACTAAAAAATTTAATTTTGAAAAAATTTATAATTAAATATTTAATCATATCTAATGATTTTTTGGAATATAAAAAAAGAGATATCATTTTATTTTTGATATTTATAATGTCTTTATACTTATTATTCAATAATTTTTTTAAATAAATCCATAAAAATTATTTTTATTTTTATTTTTATTTGAAATTATTTTATAAAAAATTAATAAATATTTTCAAATCACAATTATATCATATCCAATTTATTTTTCTTAAAAAAATTTAGGTATTGTGTTATTTGTTTTTGAGAGAAGGGGTTGGTGTATATATGTAACAGAGTTGGTGAGGGCTTGGTTGGTTTTTGCTTTGGGTGCTGAAGGAAAGGCGAAACAAAGGCTACCAGCCATGTAGGGCCCATGAAGACTTAGAAAGGGTCAAAGCCCGTTCATCAACGACACCATGGTGGTCGAAAACATATCCCTTATTATAAAATTATGAAATATAGTTAGCAAAAAAAAAAAGTACAGAAAGGCAAGAAAGTTAAGAGAAAATAAGAAAATGAGGGGAGAAAAATCAAATAAGTTCTTATTCACTTCAAGCTTATAAACACTTGGAACATCCAATCAATCCAAGAGTTACAATTACATAAAAAAGAAAATTTATCTGTATAATTGTACATTATATAATTTTGAAGGTTATATGTATTAATTACATAAAAAATTCCTAATAAGACATTGATTTAGAGGTTATAAAGTTTAAATGTACAATCCCAAAGGACAAGTAGGTTATTGGAGCTTTGGAGATTATGTACATCCATATAATATTATAAAATTTTATAACATCCCTCCTCTTATTAATTAATTACATGTAATTACAAAGAAAAAATACATGTATGATGATAGGCTTATGCCATAATAATCCCTAAAAACAGAGAGAGATTCTCTTTGAGATGAAAAATTTTGATGTGTGAACGCAAGTTTTAAGAATTCGGATAAAAATAAAAAATTTAATAAAAATAAATTGAATTTACCACCAAACACTTAATATAATAATGTACTAGCTTAATAACTGGTATTGAGTGGTTCAATACCAAAAGGAAAAAAAGAATTTCATACCGATGCATATTTTCTTTTTCTTTTTTTTTTTTTTATATTTTACAGAGTCAATTAGAATCTAAATTACAAGATTAAGATTTTATTCGCATGTAAAAGGTGGAAAGTGAAATTGAAGTGTTATTTTAGATTGTAACAGCAGAATTTGACTCTCTCCAACTGTTACTATGTGACACTCAGCCTCACAGTCACCGACAAAGGAAGGTCAAGCTTCCACTTTCATGCTCATGTACTTCTTTTTTCCCCCATATGGATGCAACTATGTTTCTAAAATATAATTAATAATTATCCTATAATTTACTCAAATTTAGACCTCTTACAGGTTACCTACGCGAGTAAGCAAAATTCTTCGTTCCATTAAAAGATGGAAATTAAATTAATTATAAATCAATAATTCACAGAGATAATATGAAGGTTTCTATCATTGTTTATTAAAAACATTATATATATATATATATTTGATTCAAACTCCACACACTTCTTTTTAGTTGAAAGTTTTTAACTTGTCCATTGCGGCATTTTTTTTTATTAGCAGGGGGCGTACAACCATTAGCAAGAATCAAGAGCCATGTTGTTTAATAGATATAAAAGAATAATTATTATTAAATAATAAGAATAAAAAAATAATAAATATTATAAATTTCGATAGTATTTGACATGCGACACGCATGCATGTGAAATTAAACTTGGCCATAAACTGTAGAATGTAGAGACTTTTGGACACACGCAAAAATTCCTTTTCAATGATTAAATTAATCTTTTCATCTTTTGAAAATATTAAAATATATAAAATATTTTTTATTTTAATTAAAATATGTAAAAAATTAATAATTTAAGCCGTCTAAATTTATATGCCAAAGAAATCTTCTAAATTAAATTAAAAATTTTATGCTATTCAATTCCATAATTTATAAAATATATCCTTCGATGGAAAAGATAAATGTTATGTTTGGTACAAATGAAAGGGATTTCTTGAAAGGGAGAATGAGAGAAAAATCTTTATAAAATTTTGTTGGTACACATCATTCAAACTTTCTATGAATAAAATATAACATTTTCATAAAATTCTTCTCTCCATTTTCTTCTCCCTTTTTATTTCCATCAAAATGTCTCATTCCTACCAAACATGGCAGGAGTTTCAAGTATCTTCACCATAACTCCATAAGTATGGATTCTTATTTTCAACTTTCTGTGGATTAATCGATGATTAGTGGAAAGGTCTTTATGAGTCATGACATATTGTGCTAAATTAATAAAAAAAAAGAAGAAGCAGGGGATCAAACTAAAATATGAAGGACATAAGAACATAAATTCAGTACAAGTTACATATCGATCGTAATCATCCTATTTTTTCTCCTTCGTAAATCAAACTCTAGCTCCATAAAATTAATTGATTTTCCAAACAACCAATTCACTAGAAATTAAAATGAAACCACAGAAACCTCACTTGTTATGCATGCACTCCACTTAACAAGAACGAAGACGGAAGCTCCGACTTTATTAAGAAATTAAACAATCTTGTTGCTGTTGTTGATGATGTCGGAATCACCCTCTTCTAAACTTGTTCCTACCAACATGTATGAACTTGGAGCAATGCTCTCCGAGGTTGTCTTCTTTCTCGCTGCTGTTATCAGCCTTGCCATCTGGTGCAGGCTCCACCGGAACCCTTCCAGCAGCATTCGGCACCGATCCGATTTTGTGTCTCGTCTCTAGTATGTACTCAGTAAACCGTTCATTCAGGTTTAATTTATCAATGACCACGATGGGAATTTCTTCTGAATCTTGTGTGTTAACCTTGGGAGGTTGAGGCGGATTTGTGGGTTTGATTTGAATGTCAATATCAATGGTTCTGACAGCAGGGGGTGATGAGGATGGAGATTTTGGAAGTATGGCCACAGTTTTAGGCTCTTGGCCATGCTGTGAGAAGCGATTGTTGATGGCTCGAAAGGCAGGAAATGAGGCCAGTGCTTTTCGGACTTTTCTGCACACGAAATAGTCTGAACTAGATCTCTTGTTTCTTTCCATGGAAGTGTGCTGCTTCTTCTAATTTTGGTCTCACAAGACTGATAACAAGCTAACTGCTACCATACAAGTTTATGTAATGACAGCTCCAAGCTTTATAGGGTTCAGTTACCTTGGTGTGAAAGGTAAATATATATATAGAAGATATGCAGATTCACATTCTCAGAATCTTTTCGTGCACGATAAATGAGTTATACTTTTCATAATCCATTAATAATGTGACTTGTTTAAATTTATATATATATATATATTAAAGTTAAATACATTTATAACAGTGAAGTGTGAAAAGTCGGCATTGTTTGCTTGAACTTTCTAAATACGTTTTCAATATTGGACGGACAACTTTATTAAATTTAGTAATAGTTATTTTAAGATAAAATTTCATGATATGAAAGAGAATATAATCACAATAAATTCAAACCATCTTTTTGAAATGTGATCCTTGTGAAAACGAATTGTAATTGTAGACATAATTCATAAGCTATAAGATTCTTAACATAGGGATAGATAGAGCTTTTCCCACTTTTTCTTGTCTTTTGACGTGAGGGGGAGGGATCAATTCCCACTTTCATGTCCCCCATTTTTCTTCATTCCTGACCGAATATAGCTTGCAATCACAACGATCACATAATGAGGATTTAACCGTACATAGCAGCTATTTGTTGGGTGGCTTAATTAGTCCTTTTACACTGAAAAATGAAAATTACAGCCACGAGGTCCTTAAATTTCGGAGGAGCACAAATGGGTGGTATCAGATTCAGCAAGTCTAGTTGAGTTAAGCTGAGAAATCTATAGATAATCAAACCTCACATGTGGAAACGTGATTCAATATGCCATTGGTCCTAAGTGAACGAAAGAATAATAGCTTTCTGGTGGAAAAAAGCAATGCTGAATTTATTATAATTAATCCAGAAAGCATCTCCCCACAAGCATATTATTAGCAGTGTGTTTTGCTCCTAGATTGTGTTACATTGGCCACTTTGTTCATAAAGAAGAATGTGGAATAGCTTCTATAGTCTTTTATAATAGCTTGTTCACACTCTCAAGTTTTCTGAGAATCACGTTTCGAATTCTTTTACAGTTTGCTTTTATATATAATACTATTCTAATGAATTCAATACTAGGATTCTAAGATGAAAATGGTGTCGGATTCATGTATGGATTGATGGAATAGATTGCTGCTTCAAGTTAAGATATTTTTTTAATATACATTAAAAAAATTAATGTTCACATGCATAATGTTGCTAAAAAAAAAAGATAGAAAGGATTTTTGTTAGCATCTGAATTTTACTGTAGCTCCCTGAGGTGATTCCACTTTATCTTTTCTATTTCAGAAAAAATTGTATTTATTTTTAAAACATAGAAGAGATTTAATTTTGCCAAAATTTAGAATTTTTTTTTCTGCTTTGACCAATTCAAGGTGAAAAAACGGAGTTGACAGTGGTGTGGCTAAACGAGGGGAAGAGAAACATGATGGTTGTAATTTCTTCTACTTTTTTAGAAGTACAATTGCCAAATTGAAATTCAAAATATCTCATTTATATATTTCCCAAAATGTAACTCTGCTAGTATAGATATATAAATTTCAAATCTCTTGTGACATTCGCACACATTTTTTTTGGTAAACTAAAATTTAGGTGCCTTGAATTTAAGGACTCATCAAAGTCATTGTTTAAAGGATACTATTTAGAGATACTTATATATTATTCATCAATAATATCATCATATTAACGGTAGAATTTGAAGCCACGTCATCTGATCTGATGGGACATTCCCACACCTTTTACATAGAGTATAATTGAGTTGGGCCTCCCCACCCCCACGTTTTGTGTGAAAATAGATTGGGTATTTTACCTTTCCTGACCATCTTTTTACACATCTTTCGGTAGGATCCCATATCCCTTCCCTTGGATTGGAAACAAGACGCATTTGTTCCACAATTCCAACCCCTCATATAGCCGACGTTGACTCCACTTAACTCTTCTCCTTCTGCTAATCCATACGAATATGCTCACTCTTGTAACCTCTCGATTCTCAAGGTTGTTCACCGTCAAGTGTGCCGATTTTGGGGCAAAAAAGTAGAAAAAGGAAGTGACCCTTTTTATTGTACCCACTCTTACTCACTGTATCATACTTACTTCTATGATAATCTTACCATAAAAAGATCTGAAGGACCTTATTTCATCCGTGTACATAATCCAACCAACGTCAACCCCGAATCTATGCTTACGTCTAGGGACGCCACGTATAATGAAAGAAGGAGGTGATGAGATCATGAGAGTGTATATATATATAGCACCAAAAGTGTCTGCATGACATGTGGACGGTCGTAGAATATCATCCTACCAACAAAACATCCAATTCCAAGACGCCAAAAGCATTAGCCAGCCACACACAATTAGCTAAGAATCATGTTCTTCATTATATTTCTTTTGAATGTACACTTCAGATTTGTTTTCAGTCTTAATCAAAGCCAAGTCCCCAGGAATTGCATAAATTGTTTAACGTCCAGTAGCGGACAAGCGAAATTGAATACGCGGTTAGTCTTGGTATGTGGGGCTTTGTGCAGGGACGGGACCGAAAACGATAAACACAGATTCTGCAAACCTTAATAATTATATATTTGAAGCGGAAAATAATGGAGATGATGAATAGTAAACATATGTGCAGAAGGAAAGCAATTCAAAATTGATTGAATCAGGTGTCTTCTTTTAGCCTAGTATATGGCCTCCAAGTATCAGTTCTTATCAGTTATAACTAACAGTCCACAAACAACACTAACAATTGCAGCGGTTAAATAACCATCACATACATATTTCTATGGTTGGAACATGGATAAATTTATTCACTTAGCACCAGCAGGCTACCCTAAAGTTGATGGATGCAGTAGATGAACACATTCTGTTCTTCAACTTGACAAGCCTTTCCTAATGCCAATTGAAGATGTATTCTCAATTCAGGTAAAGGACACGGACTTCTGACACACTTTGAAGAAAGCCATTTCATCAGTGCAATGAGTTCTGTCAGTTATTTCTTAAGATAATCTTTTATGACACGATACTTTGAGAGAGAGAGAGAGAGAGGCTTGCTACAAATTAACTTCGGTTCGTTTTTCAGGCGATAGTAAATCAGCATACCCATTATTCAGCGCGTTTAATTGCTTGAGGAACCTGCATTGCGTCCCCTCCCCCCCCCCCCCCTAATTATTTGTAAAAAATTGCAATTCAAATAATACTTAGCTTTATATTGTTAATTTCTATTTAAGGGACGACGAACATTAGCCACTGGCCGTGTTTAACAAGGGGTTTTGGAGGTCGGTGATGAAGTAGAAGTAGAGGCTTTGGGTCTAATGCATGCAGGTGTGTTTGATTACGTCATTTAGCGCTGCCCTCTAAATTAATTTCTTGCATGCTTTTGACTAAACTACCAAACATTATGTTGACTTCTAAATTTCTTGCAATTAGTGATCATTATTTGGTCTTTATAGGGGCGTTGATCTACTTTTCTGTACAAAACGTTGAACTAATAATTATATGAGTTTCTACGTTGTCTTGGGCTGGTGACATCGTTGGTCTTCTTCCACGTGGTCTAAAACGGGTGATATTCAACGTGGTCAGGTTAGTAGCACCATACCACCCAATCAAGCTTTCTTCTGCTTACGCCGTGTGTCATGTAACAAAACATACGTTAGTTTCATCATAATTTCTTTACTTTTTTCATTTCAACCTACAAATGGTCCTCTTGATTGGACTACATTCAGAGAACACTTTTCAAAAATTGACTTGTTATTGAGAAGGTCTTTGCAAAGCCTGGTTCCTTGAAAACTTCAAATAAGTTTGAGACACAAATTTATGTTCTCACAAAGGATGAAGGTGGGCGACACACTCACTGCCTTCTTCTCAAACTATAGGCCTCAGTTTTACATATGAGGACTGCTGATATCACTGGAAAAAGATGAATTGCAAGAAAATGTTAAAAGGGTTATGCCCGGGGATAACGTTACTGCATTATTTGAACTGATTTCACCTGTTTCACTTGAAGCTGGTTAGTACGACTTGATTTTGGCTTTAAACAAAATAGTTAGATTCATCTGTGCCCCTTTTCCACTGTACATTGCCCTTGTAGTCTTGTTCTGCAATCTTATCACTGCTTTGGATTCCGTAAATGTTTTTCTACTCGTTAATAATTTCACAGGACAAAGGTTTGCCTTGAGATAAGTAGAGGGAACAGTTGGTGCAGGTGTAGTGTCAGATTTTTCGGTGGATGAGCACCGAACGCTGATCATCATATCTAAGCTACACTGATTGGATGATTCAGATTTAATTTTATTTTAATATTATATTTTTTATATATTTTTATTTTATTAGATATAAAACATAAAATAAAAATAATTTTATAACTGTCACTTTTTTTAAAAAATATTATTATCATTAAAAAAATTATAATAAAAATTTTAAATCTAAACCATGCAGATTAAAACTAGACAGTCCAAATTTAGTTTTGATAATGACCATTCGGTGCTCATCACCGAATGAGAATTCTATGGTATCAAAAGTACTGAGCCAAGATGCATAATGGGTGATCCAGCTTTTAGTTAGTCAACACATATAGAAAAGGGATTGGAAGCTCTAGGGTTGAGATCCAACTGTTATCTTTTAAATGCATACAATTTGGTATCCAATGTAATACTTAGCAGCTGCATCGGATGAAATTGAGTTAAATTTAGGATGTGTTTGAATTAGCTTATATATAAGTAATTATGATGATAAGTGCTTATTCATAATAGATGATGAGAATAAGTGATTATATTAAAAATAATTTATATTTAGATATTTTTTCCCATAAGTAATTTTGAGAAAAGAAATGTGTTCGAATTTTGATAGTCTAAATGATTATTGGGTGAATAATAAGAAAAAAAAAGTAAAATAAATGATTATCATAAGCAGCTTCTACCTGTTTATCAAAATAATCACTTAAAATCCCATAAATAATTATATAATTATGATGTGTATCTGGATATTCTCTCATAATTAATTATACTCTCCCATAAGTGATCATCAGGAGTATCCACATATACACTCTGAGAAGCTCATCTTCATTTTTACTTTTTACAGAGGAGAATTTAACAGCATTATCTTGATCATTATAGACCGCCACTATGTGATTAAAAATATTATGAATCATTTTTAAATTTTGAGACACCGTGCCTTTTGCAATATTTTTAAATTTTGGATTTTACAATATTTTTCAAATACAAATAAGTTCATGACATGCATTGGCCAAAGGAATGAATGGATGGGTGCTGTGTATTCTTAAGATTGCCGTTAGAATGTAATATTCTAAACTAGACAAGTATCTCATGCATCATAAAATAAAGAAAATAAACTGTGTATAATATAATTTATTATAAATTTTATATTTTAAATACAAATAATTTTAATGACTGTAATTTAAATTTCTGGCATTTGCAATAGCTTGTTTGGATAAAAAGCTGTGTGGCCCCCTCTCAATCTATCTATAAGTGTGTGTGAGCGCGCAAGCATTAGTATTTCTGTAAGCTCATTTTCTATGCGTTTTACAAACAGATCATAGTGCCTGCCTAATACACTCTTCTCCTTCATTATTTAAAAATAAATAAATCATGCCCGACAAGCAGTTGTCGTTGAGTCTTCGATCCAAACGAATATGTCAAGAAGAAAATTACACTGATAAATTCTTCCAGAGAAGCCTAGGAAAATTCTTGCCAGGCAACCTCTAGATTCTACAATTCAATTCAATTGTTTTCCCCTCTACTCAGAATCCAGTAGATCCTCGCAGCCTCCATAGCAACCTGCTAACTCATTTCCAGAACTTGAACTCTTAAAACAAATTTATGCAAGGGAAGATGTTTATATAACTGTAATTGGACTTAGAGAGCATACTTGGACAATTTGCTATGTGTAGTCCAACAGTAAAGGGTACGATTAGTCAAGAACTTTAGATTTAAATTTTTGCCGCATCATGTGAGGGAAAAACCCAAACCATGTGCTATGGATTATGTATCAAAGTCCGAACAAATTATATGTTAACGTTACTCAAGCCAAGGCATTCAGATAGAAAGATGGCACGTGGAATGGCAAAAACCAACAAGGTTTTCAACAAATCAGTCATTTGATTCCATTGCAAAGTTGAAATTTCTACATTATGCTATACAGTATTCCTTACCAGCAAACCAAGAAGTGATTGTGCTGTGTACTAGAAAAATGGAAACTACATAACTATCATGCGTAAGCTAGTACCTTGAAGATCATGTCAAGATAGAGTTGCAGACCAGAGGGTGGTTCCAAGCACTACCCAGTTGATGGCATGGCACTAACTTTTCTTCAAACAAGCGTTACCATCACCTTTGGAGATGATGCTCACGCAAGGCTTAGCACTGCCACAGCTAGCAATGCTGCACTTCTGAAGTAAATATCCCTAATGTTCTTATCCAGCTTCCGAAGAATCTCCTCATCTTTCAAATTCGATGACTCTTTCAAACCCAATTTTCCCGCATTCACAATTGTGTCTCTTAGCTTAATGACAGCCCATGAAAGCCACACCAGTCCAAATCCAAAACCAGTGGTGAAAAGCTTAGATGCACAGAAGGGTACCCTTCCACAAGCTACCTTCCAGATGACAGATAACAGGACTGCCATGCCAGTCCCAGCAATGCCTGCACTAAATTGAGTAAGGAGCTCAGGAAGTTCAGGGCCCGATTTCTTCAGGGAATGAAGTGCTGTTTTTTGGCGTTGCCTTGTATCCATCATTAAAGACAGAAGGCTCTCACATGCATGCAAATAATTCCTTCTGTAAAGATCCCTCTCCCTCCCTACTTTCTTCTTCTTCTTTTGTGATGGCTTCACCTTAACTTTCTCAGGACTGCTATTCAAGTGGCAACGCATTATATTTATACACAAATATATATTTCTTGAGCAAGAAATTACTATGGACATGGTATCCTCAGTAAATGAGACTTACTGTTATCAGGACAGGAAAATATATATTTAACACAAATGGAAGCAACAGTGCAGCTGATTAAGTGAACATGATACCTCAAAATCATCATATTGAAAGATCATTCATATTTCATACCCATGCAAACATGCCGGCATTAAAAGATAATCAATGTCTTCAACTCATTTTTTTTTTAATTTCTTTAAGCAACACATTTGCTTTTGGCAGGTTTGGAGACTTGAAGCGCAGCAAGAGAATATATGAAAATTTAGCCAAGTGATTCTCTTTTTCTTTTCATTACAATTTTGATTACCAGAATAACTAATCCATTAGCCTTTAGCTTCTCTTTGAAAATCTTCTACAGATATTCCCTAACTGCATTCACATGTCATCTAAATCCATTACTACATCTTCAGGTCATCTAAATCCTTTTGCGTGAGTACATTAATTTGGCTTTCTAAATTAACTTTCAATCACAAATGGTTAGTGCCCAGTGACTTAAATGCAGAACATAAAGGAAGAATAAGATAGATTATCTTGCTGTCAATCAGCATAGTGTATCCCAAAGTTAGGAAATAGGATAACTGTCAAGGAGCTTATCTTGCATACCTCTTCAAAGGAGCAGTCAACGTAGACAGAGTCTTCAACTGGGAGGAATGAGTTCTGACCTCTGCTTCATTGATATCCAGCCTATCCATAAGGAAACCCCAGTTGAAGTTAGTTCTTTGTTTCAATACTAACAACAATAGAGTGCTATCTGGGAATTAAAAAATGTACGTGATATATATTAGTGTTTCACTTAACGCTAAAATTAGAAGTTACAGGAAAAATCAAATTAAAGCAAGGAATAAATGTGCAGACTCAAGCAAAGCAATTGTTTTAAACCAATTTGCATTAAAAAATGTCTGTACATTTTAATTGTTCTGTTTACAGCAAAACTAGATTATTCAATTTAATAATATAGAAAACTTGATCATTTAGTCTTATAGTTCACCTCAGTTTCAATTTGGTCCCTTGATTGTTTTTTTAAAAATTCATCCCTATACTTTCCAAACCTTAAGAGTTGGTGTCTAAAGTTTGATTTCACCATGGCTCCGTTTGGTCCTTGCTGAGGTAGTTGATAGAAAGTAGACATGGGAGATGAGGTACATATCATTTGCCAAGATGGAGACACAAATCATGTGAGAATCAAAGACTATAGATCTGTTGGATGGAAAAACAAGGGGGAGGTTTACTGACGCAGCTGCGGAGCAATGCATTTTAGCTCCCTGAGGCAGTTCCCGGGTTATCAGAGGATACATCAGCGGATCTGTTGTCAGGTAATGTTGGGAAACTTCCACCACAATAGCATTGTTGTCTTTTTCTACTTTCATATGCTCATGCAACTCGACACCAAGCTCAGAAGGGTTGACACCAGCTGGATGCAAATCTTGTGCAGGGTCCAATAGTTAAACCTCCAGCTGTTGATTAAGATCTTGAAAAATATCTCCATCTCCGAGGCAGTCATTCTGCCCACATATATGGTGACACCATGCAAATTAGATGTAGAGAGAAAAGCCCAAGATGCATTTTGTGGAAATCCTTTATTTAATGTCATTTATATGCTGTTAATGTAAATAGATAGGAGATTCGGTTGTTTATTTCTGTTTTGATTATTTCTCTTTGTAATCCTGAAATATCAACTCAGATATCAGCCCCCTTTGATTGTGTAGCTCTATATATATCTCTCCCAATTGGGATGAATGAATACAAGGAAGAATTATCCCCATTACCTTCTACATGGTATCAAAGCAAGCGGGGGAAACGTCTGATTCTTCCAAGACGAAGATGGAGTCGAGCCCTTGGTTAGAGCACACTCCACGTCACTCGACGATTTTGCATGAGAGATCCTTCACGCACACTTTGCGACAAGTCGCAACTGCTGGGCTTGAGAGTTTGGCGGTCTTGATCGTCCATGAGAAGTTGTCCAGTGAAAACTACAGGGAATGGGCTCAGTCCATGAAGCTCGCCCTCGCCGGACGGAGCAAGTTGAGCTACATCACCAGCGACACCCCTGTTCCTCCATCAACTGACTAGAAAACTCTGAAGGTGTGGCAGTCCGAGAGTGCGATGGTCTCTTCGTGGTTGGTTAATGCTATGGTTCCAGCAATTAAAAAAAAGCTTTATGTTTTTACCATCTGCACGTGACATCTGGGAGGCCGTGCGTGAGGCTTACAGCAATGGGGAGAATGTCTCACAGATTTTTTAAATAAAAACCAAACTTTGACAACTAAAGCAAGGTTCCAAAAATCTGGGTGATTATTATCTAGAAAAAGCTTCTCTATGGTAGGAGTTGGACTTAATCAGTGAAGAAGATTGGTGTTGTTTTGAAGATGCTGCAAAATATCGAGAACGAGTGGAGAAAGAGCGTTTGTTTGAGCTTCTTGCAAGGCTTAATCCTGTCTTTGAAGATGTTAGAGGCCGCATTCTGAGCTTAAATCCTCTACCTTCTGTTCGTGAGGCATTTGAAACATTAAGAAGAGAAGACTCTAGGCATAAAGTGATGTTGAAACTCGATCCAACCCCACAAACTAATTCATTTGAGGCTTCTGCTCTTGCTGCACGTTCTACTAAACAACGAAATAATAGAGGTCATCCTTTTTGTGAGCACTACAAGAAGGTGGGCCACATGAAGGATACTTGTTGGGATCTTCATGGTAAACCTCTTGATTGGAAGCCAAAGAAAGGCAAGGGTCGGGGTTATGTTGCTAAAACCTACACGATTGAGGAACTCAATTCTTCTAGCTCTCTTCCTCAAGGTGATTAGCTAAGTAAGATTTTTGAAATGCTTCCTGCACTGCAAAATAATCAATAACCCTATAAACAGCCCACTGCCACAGTCGTTCAACGAGGTAATTTTTCCAAAGCTTTAGCTATCATTAAATGTATGTGTATTGGCAATTGTTGGATTGTTGATTCATGAGTTTCAGATCACATGACTGATGATGCGACATTGTTTGCTACTTACACCCCGTGTAAGGAAAAACTTACAATAAAAATTGCCGATGCTTCTGATTCTCTTGTTGCTGGTTTTGGGAGTATTAAAATTTCCTCTACTCTCACTCTACATTCTGTACTTCATGTTCCAAATTTAAAATGTAATTTGCTTACTGTAAGCCAATTGGCTAGGGAAGAAAGATGTCATGCTGACTTCTTTGCTACTTATTGTGTTTTTCAGGATCTGCTGACGGGGATGACGATTGGCAGTGCTAAAGAGTTTGGTGGTCTCTATTACCCGAATGAAAATAATCTTAAAAGTGTTAAAGCTTGTAATAAAGTCTCTCCTTGGGACTAGTGAATTGGAGTTATGGCACAAACGGTTAGGACATCCTAATTTGAATTATATGTCTCAAATGTTCCCTTGCATTTGCTCAAATAAAGATTGTTCAAAGTTTTATTGTGATTCTTGTGAACTTGCCAAACATCATCAAACATCTTTTTCTCATGTTCCATATCAACCGTCTAAACCATTTACCACTATTCACAGCGATTTGTGGGGTCCTTCTCGAACTCCGAATCGAACACACTCTAAATGGTTTATAACTTTCATTGATGATCATACACGTGTGAGTTAGGTTTTCCTACTCAGACAAAACAGAAGTTTACCAAGCCTTCATTGATTTTTATCACATGATTTAAACATAATTTCAAACCACAATCCAAATTCTTCACACAGATAATGGCACAGAATATTTCAACAAGCATCTTTCCATTTTCTAAAAGATCATGGCATTATTCACAAAAGCACTTGTCCTCACAGTCCTCAGCAAAACAGCATTGCTGAAAGAAAAAAAGACATATTCTTGAAACTGCTAGAGCTCTCATGTTTAGTAGCAATGTACCAAAATATCATTGGGATGATGCTGTTCTTACTGCCATTTTTCTTATCAATCATTTGCCTAGCAGAACACTATCCTATAAAATGCCCTTACAGGTCCTTCATAACACTTACAATCGACCATAACTTCAGAATACCTTACCATTAAAAGTCTTTGGCTGCACCACTTATGTCCACCTTCACCACAACAACAAACTTGAACCCAAGGCTGTCCGCTGCATTTTCCTTGGTTACTCCACCTCTCAAAAGGCTTACAAGTGCTTTGATCCTACCATCAAACGTCTCTTTGTCACCTATGATGTCACATTTCATGAAGATGAACCTTACTATCCTTCGTCTTCAATTCAGCGGGAGAGTTGGAGTGAATTTCAAACCATTATCACCAGTAACACACTTAAGCCTGGATCACCACCACCTGACTCTGAACCAATTCTTGAAATTGAGACTATACCTTTAGCCACATGCTTCCAAGAACCTACTGATGATGAGAATGTGCCTGGTACTAAGGGAAAATCTAATCCAAGGGGAGACACTAACAAATCTGTCAAGTTCTATACGCAGAAACACAAGACAGGTAATGTACCTCAAGCTCCCAACACTCACCAGGAGTCAGAACCGACCGTAGATCCAATGGAGAAAAAAGGTGTTATTGATGTTAATGAGCAGGTGATTATGACTAAAACCGAAGTGGCAAAAGATCTTGATCTTGATCTTCCTATTGCAGTTAGAAAGCAGCCTAGAACTTGTACACGGCATCCCATAGAGAGGTTTGTCTCTTATCAGGCTCTTTCTTCAAAGTATTGTGCCTTTATCTCTCGCCTCGACAGTGTCAAGGTACCAAATAACATTGATGAGGCTATAGTCATGCCTGAACGGAGATAGGCAATTATGGAGGAAATGGAAGCTTTTGAAAAAAATGGTACTTGGAGTATTGTTGACCCCCTAAAGGAAAGAAGCCAGTTGGCTGCAAATGGGTATTTACCCCAAAGTACAAGGTAGATGGTAGCCTTGACAAATACAAGGCTAGACTCATTGCAAAGGGATTCTCACAGGTCTATGGGATGGATTATACAAAAACATTTGCACCAGTAGCTAAGCTTAATACAATCAGAATTCTGTTGTCACTGGCTGCTAATCTAGATTGGTCTCTACATCAGCTAGATGTAAAAAATGCCTTCTTGAACAAAGAGTTTAAAGAAGAAGCGTATATGAAGTTACCTCCAGGATTCCCTAGGAAGAAACCAAATCAGGTATGTAGATTGAAGAAATCCCTATATGGATTAAAACAGTCCCCTCGGGCATGGTTTAAAAGATTCACTCGTGCTCTTAAGAAGCATGGACATAGTCAAGAGCAAAGTGATCATACTTTGTTTTTTAAGCACCAAAAGGCCAAGATAACTGTTCTAACAGTTTATGTTGATGATATTGTACTCACAGGAAATGATACAATAGAGATTGAACAAATCAAGATAGCATTGGCTCGCGAATTTCAGATAAAGGATCTCAGGGAAATGAAATATTTCCTTGGGATGGAAATTGCCAGATCAAAAGGAGGGATTTATATCTCTCAAAGGAAGTATATTCTAGATCTCTTTAAGGAGACTCGTATGTTAGGATGCAGGCCAAGTGATACACCCATAAGGGTTGACAAGATCAGTGATGAAGAAGATCTTGGTGAGGCAGTGGATATGAGAAGGTACCAACGGATGGTAGGGAAGTTATCTCTCACACACTTAACCTGATATTGCTTTTGCAGTGAGTGTGGTCAGCCAACATTCTTATGATCCAAAGCAGAAACACTTGAATGAAGTGTACAGAATACTTAGGTACCTGAAAGGTTCTCAAGATCAGCGATGAAGAAGATCTTGGTGAGGCAGTGGATATGAGAAGGTACCAACGGATGGTAGGGAAGTTGATATATCTCTCACATACTCAACCTGATATTGCTTTTGCAGTGAGTGTGGTCAGCCAACATTCTTATGATCCAAAGCAGAAACACTTGAATGAAGTGTACAGAATACTTAGGTACTTGAAAGGTTCTCCAGGTCGTGGTCTCTTATTCAAAAAATCAAATAAAAGGAATGTGAAAATCTTTACAGATGCCAATTGGGCAGGTGACCAGGATGATAGGAAATCCACATCCGAATATTGCGCATTTGTTTGGGCCAACCTTGTTACCTGGAGAAGCAAGAAATAAAGTGTAGTTGCAAGGAGTAGTGTTGAAGCTGAGTTTAGAGCAGTAGCACTCGGGATTTGTGAAAATATATGGCTTAAACGAGTACTTGAGGAATTGAAGAAGAGTGTGAATTTACCTATCAAACTCTACTCAGATAGCATGGCTGCAATCAATATCTCACATAATTCAGTTCAACATGATAGAACTAAACATGTTGAGATTCAGAGGCACTTCATAAGAGAAAAGATAGATGATGATGTAATTCGTTAGGTTTACGTTCCTTCCAGAGAACAAACTGCAAATATACTCACGAAAGGACTAGCCTGAGACAAATTTGAGTACTTCATTGGCAAGTTGGACATGATTAGCATATATGATCCAACTTGAGGGGGAGTGTGGAAATCCTTTATCTAATGTCATTTATTTATTTAATGTCATTTATATGCTGTTAATGTAAATAGATAGGAGATTCAGTCATTTATTTCTGTTTTGATTCTCTCTCTGTAATCCCTAAATATCGGCTTGGATATCGGCCCCCTTTGATTGTATAGCTCTGTATATGTCTCTCCCAATTGGGATGAATGAATACAAGGAAGAATTATCCCCATTACGTTCTACACATACCTTAGTGGATCACTAGCTCTCTTAGTTCTACATACAAGTGGACAGATGGAGGTTGGAGAAATTGATAAGATGACCAAAATATTTCTGAAGCAGAACAGTCTGTGGTTACAGAGAGCATGGAAATCATTAATGGGTCTGTTGAAGTGATGGGGAAGAGAAATTCTGAGCCTTCTAAGGGGAAAAGGATACTCAAGGAGATGATGCAAAATTATCATAATGATCTCAAGATCTAGGTTGCTGATCATGACATCATTCAGGAATCTGGCTTTATTCTGTTTAGATAAGGTTTCAGGTCTGGAGATTGGTTACTTGGATATTTTGGATCAATGACCGTCACTATCTTCAACCTTCAGTATGGTATGCCCTGCCTAAAATTCTAGCGAATGATTCTGATTCGACTGAGACAGTGGTCTTGAAATTTCAGGGGGCGGGCATCTTGAAAATATTTATGGGTCCCTCCTTATTGGCAGCTTCAGGCTGCATAGTATATGCTTAGATTAATTCTTATCAGAGTTGGTTTACTAATGAGTGGTAAGCAATGAAGTACTCAAAGCAAGTCTATTGTATACCATTCTTCAAAAATCACCATTCAACATTTGTTTGAATCGAACAAGAACCAATTCCATTTAGTATACCTTCAATTTTAGGTGGAATTGTGGAGATGAGACCCAAATGCACTTGTCATGTGATGTGTGTCTCTAACGAAGGCTATTATAGCATTGGGAAGCCTAGCTTGAATAATATAAGCTGCTATATGAAGTACTTAAGTAGATTGATCCTCTCATCTCAATAACAAACTTTTGGGGGATGGTTCTCCATTCTACTTAGATACTCATCAATTGGCATCAAAGTTGGTACTCAATTGCTGTAGAAAGGGCCATATGCATAGGGTTTTCATTGGTGAGAACGTTGAGTGAAGTATTATAAATGTAGCTATCAAGATGTCAGCTTTCCAAAGAAAGTCAATTGATAGAGACCAAAGTAGTAAAGGATGTATAATCCTACATTGATTAGTATTAGTTGATCAACGGGATACTTAAAAATGAGTTAGTTCTCTTTTCTCACTTAATAGCTAACTTTTGCAAGAGAGTTACCTCACTTGGATGCCCAAGAGCCTACAAAAATGACATCTACCTCATCTAGCATGTCAACTTTTTGTCAACCACCTTAGAAAAAGACCAAACAGAGTGATCACAAAATCAAACTTTGAGGACCAACTCCTAAAGTTTGAAAAATACAAGGGTGAATTTGAAAAAAAAAATTATAGGGAATGAATTGAAATCTGAGATGAACTATCCATAAGAATCAAATCATTAATTTCTCCCAGTAAGTTCAATAAATATAAAAAGTGTATGTAGCCACATTGGTCACAAACCATAAACAGTGCAGCTCATCTCCAGGAGGCCTACTCTAGTTGCATAAAAATCTTAACATGAATAAACAAACAGGGAGGGGATGAGTGATACCATACCTAATTAAGATTATGCCAATCCAAAGATCAACAAAGTTAATAAAGAAAATTAGATCATCATTATGTTCAAATAATCATAAAATTACTATGAAAAAGCAACGTTCATTAAGTCAAACAGTTATTTGGATGCCTGAAAAGGTTAAACAAGTTGGCCCATTTGGTTTTAAGTTTGCAAATTTAAGTTGGAACAAAATAAAATTTACCAAAATGAAGTTTGTGTAAAAGTAAATTTGCTGTAATGTGATTTATGTTTGTATGTTTTTTATTGCAAAAGTTTGACAAATTAATTGTGAGACAAAAGTAAATTTGCAAATCGAAAAATATTTTCACCAATCCATTGGCCAAACGTTGGTTTAGAGAAAAATAAAATGAGGTCTAAAATCATGCTAAACGACATTTTTCTTCTAACATCAATTTGCAAACCCATGTTTGGAATTATCCATGGACATCCAAACAGGCTGTATTCATACCTACTGAAGTGTGGAACAAGCAGCGAATGCTTCTCTCCCTTGTATGAGTTTTTTGACAAGTATGATTCTGCAACTATAGAAAGAAAATCCTTCATCTCACTCCCCGTACCCAAGAATGAGACAAGACCATCTGGATGAACTAAAATGTCAGAAGAAAAGGCAGAATCTCCAACAAAATCCAGCAAAAACCTCTGGATATCAAATCGGCTATTTGAGTGGATAAGAGTAGTTGAAAATGGTTGTTGAGACACGTCAGTTCCTAGCAGCCGCAAGTCCATTGAGTCAGACATCAAAGAAATATGTACCTCACTTGTCTCTGTTTCAGAAGCACCGGACTTAAGGAACTGCACAATTTTGTCATGCTTAGTGCATTTTTCAACAATTCCAAAGCCAAAAAGTAGAGCATCTGGGCATGCTGCTGCAAGCAAAAGATGAGCGAGATTATTCAGAGTAAGAGACACGACTAGAAAAACCAAAATGAATTTAGCAGCATAAATTGTCCTGAAGATTCTTTTTTGAAGATAAATGCAATCACAATAAAATTAATAAACCAGATCTTCATCTATCTATTTTGTGGTTTTCTACATCATCATAGCAGCAAATCAGAACATCTATAAGAGCAAATCAACATTTGCTGATTACCCTAATATTTTAGCAATTGAATGGAACACATAACACATCACCATTAAATTATGATAGAATGATGGTCAATCCATAAAAAAGAGAAACACAAACAGCATCCTCAATGGCATAAGTGGAGAGAAGTTACAGAGTCATGGTGATTTTGGAAGCCATCAAGCCAAAGGACACAGACAAAAGCATTCTGATTTAAAACATAAGTGTGGGCATATTGCATAAATAGAACTTGGCTATTATAGCAGCCAAAAGTTTTACATTTCAACGTGATTAGCCTATGATAAACCAGACAGAATTGATCGAACAGAGTCACCATGTAACACATGAAAAGATGGTGTGTGGGGGAATTTAGGAGTGGGGCTATTAGATATACTTTCCAAGTATTCCACCAAGATATGGAAACAATCAAACAACTAGGTAATCTTATGGAAAGATGTACCATGTAACGGTTGGATCAAATACACAACTTAATCATCTGCACACCTTGGACATCGTTAAGCAGGGGCCTTTGAGCTGCTAAGTCAATATTGACGAACTGATTGGAATTGAAACATTCACTTCGGGATTTCCGTGACTCCTCACACGGATTTGGCCTTAGAGTAGGAGAAGGATATCTGATAATTTCTGGTTTTGCTACGGGAGAGGGCAATAATGGCTGAAAACCCTGTTTTAAACAGCATCAAATTAAAAGTAGACCAAATAAAACCAATTAGAATATGATACATACGCAAATGTCCAAACTACTCAAACAACCATAGCCACATACAAAAATTAGTAAAATCAACTGAACTACATTGAATCAGACATAAAACATCACTATATTCTGGTTGACTGCAAAATTCATCGAACAACAGACCAACCAAAATCTCAATTTGTCAAAGATTTCGACACCATAATCCAGATTTTACCTTCAAATTGCAGCCCAAGCCTAGTTCATGCTGTAAGACAAGCCCTGGAGGGTAGCCATGAGAGGCCATCAAGCAAAGTTTGAGCACCACGTCTCAGAGATACCCGTCCTTGGGAAGGAGTCTCTGAAACCAAAATTCCCCTCCTTTCGTGCTACTGTCACACCACCATAGACTTATCCCTTCCTGGACCTCAAATCCCAGAGATTTTCATTTTCCACGAATTGGATTTTTGGGTGGCGCTGAAAATCTTAAAAAAAGGAATTTATGCGATCCATTTGTTTAATCCAGAAAGTTCTGAGAATACAAATTTACGGTGAGATCGGACTTGAAAAATCCAGGTTGGAACCCCGTAAAGGACGAACAATCACGAGCCAGAAGAATCTAGCCTGCGCCACACAGGAACCAATCATTTTCACAAAAATCTGTCCAAAGGACCCACAAAACCTATGGATTAAAAAATTTCTCATTTCTCATTATTAATAAATTAATACTACAATAAGTTATCTACTGCGTACTTGTATATTATACATAGAAATCATTTTAAATATTTATATCAATATCAATTTACTAATACTTAATATTCAGCGTATTGGTGGGCCAAAAAAAATTATTCAACGTAGTTGCTCAATTCAATCCATATAGTTGATTGAATATATCATATATTATAAAATGTATTGTAAGTTGTATTATTTATATTTATAAATTATATATAATGCAAATCATTCTTTAAATTATATTGAATGCACAAAAATATGTTTAATTTACTAAATTTGATTAAAGTTGTCCTAAATGCTTTGTGCTCTTCACTTATTCCGTATATTTTGTTATATGTGCAATACAATAATACATGTTTATTTAAAAAAAACTTGATTAAAATTACCCTAGGTGCTTTGTGCTCTACACTTGTTAAATGTATTTTGCTATGAAACCAATATTCATTCAATTGATATAGAATAAAATATTTACCACAAGGTGTACTTATCACAAACGTGAATAGTGTGACATTTTTTCAAAACAATTTATTTTCTAAATTTAACATGCAGGACATGCTTTTAGTTAGAGCTGGACTTATAGTAGAATTAACCTTAAGCATTTAGACAAACATGAATTTTAGAACATCCTCATAAGTAAGTGTGGCATAATCATCAGCATATATATATATATATGTATGTGTGTGTATGTATAATGTATGTAAATTAAAACCAAAAATACTATGCATAAACTGTCTTGCTCCTACAATATATATATATATATATGTTCCGTCAAAAGACCGAGAGACTATTCCCCTCGCCGCCTGTGGTACCAAAAAAGATGATCCCTCTTTCATGCTTATTTTTCTTCTTTTATCGACCTTCCCCTGACCGTTAAGGTTAGACCATCTTCTCCCCGTAATCCCTAAATTATCAGGATATTTCATTCATGATCATTATGAAGTATCGCGCTCTTTTTGCATGATCCCTGATATTCCGTCTTGCCATTATGATTCCATAACTGTCACACCTAGTCGAGTGTCCTTGAGGCAGCGCAGTTCTCATGGAGAAACCCGTACTCGGCTATATGGTCGAGATGTTGCTTGATCGTATAATTACTCGGCCATACGATTACTTGGCTCTATGGTTCAATAACCGCTGTAATACTTGGCTTGTTGCGCTTAAGCTCGGCCTCCAATTTATAGCTCGGTGTATATGAGCCTGGAGAATGGGACATTAAGTGGGCGTCTATCCATCTCAGACTTGTAATCTCGGCGTGTTTATCTCGCCCCGTACAATATATATAGCTACTTTTACCTACCTGTGCATGTCTATGAGCCTATTTTATTTTAATGACAAGTGAAATTTCGGAAGAATCGGAATTATACCCAAAAACAAAAAAAAAAAAGATTTTCTATTAATTTATTTGACTACACGAGGTAGCCGCTGTTTAGTCATGGATAAAACTTATCAAAGGGAGGGTTGAGAAAAGATGATAGAAGACACTCAATTTTAATATTATAATTAAAATATTTTTTCATAAATTGATTTGAATTCAAACATTGATTATTTTTATATTAGTTCATTTTAGTAAATAATAAGTATGTCTTAACATGTGCTGAAAAAAAAAGTATGTCTTAAAATGTTGTGCTGGCGCGTTGAATAAATTATTAGTATTTTAACGATAACAAATATTGATTCAATTATCAATATGAAAATACACTATTATAAATTATTATAGTTTGATTCTTATTATTATGACAATTTATTGGTAGAGATTTATTAAATGTTTTGTGTGTTTGCCTAAAATATTTTATACTCATTACACATTTAAATGATGTCATCAATTTACTAAATATAGGCAATTAAAAATGCAAACAAACGCTTGTGCTTGTCAAATAATCCATTATCTGTATATACGGATATTATATGATAAGATATATTAGATGTGATAAATTTTAAAATTTTTTTATATAAGTGCGAGAAGCATACATATATCATTTATGAATATTTTCAATAAATTAATATATCAAAAGTAAAATAACATGAAAAAAATTGAATTTCAAATGAGTATTTTAAAAGTAAAATAACCTCAAGAACATGACGTTTTAATTCCATATGTATGATTAGAGATAAGCATGAGCATTTGTTACAAATATTTGTTTGAACTTGCTCTTTTGATGTTATTTAGTTATAACTCGACCCATTGTATGAAATCTTTGTTGATAATTATTGGCTGCAGTAATCAAACAAGTTAGTATAAACTAATCCGAGTCGCACCTAAGAACACTATCTTTAGGAGTTATTCTAGTACAGGTTGACAACTCCTCAAAATTAAATGGACCTTTCGTGCAGAAATGTACAGAAAAATAGAACAGCGGAAGCTTAAAAGAAGCAGAACTTAGAAGAGGAAGAGAATAAGAGCTCAAAAAAAGGTCTAAGAGCTATGTGTGCTCTAACATGCAAAAAGTTCTGCCTTTTATAGGTCAAGGATATAGAGAAAAAAGTTGGACAACAATAAAACCATTAATGACGGCTTAATCATGATAAATGAAATCATTTTTTTAACATTAAAATTAAAGAAAAACTATTTTTGAATATTGAGAAAAAATGGTTTAAAAAACTCATCTAAGTATATATACAATAAAATTTCTTTTATTTTGAGTAATATGGACTTCCCACATAGACAAATTCTAACAATCTTCATGATTATGATTCATTAATAGTGTAGTAATAAAATTCATTCATGAGACTTGTTTTTTTTATGTGGCAGGATACAAACTTACAAAGTAGAAAAAGAATCTACTTTTTATACTAGTTTAATGTAGTTCTAAGAAAATTAAATTGATTGCTATAAGTTATGTCATAAAATAATTCTTTTCCATATTTATACATATATTAATTAAAATCGTATGCTCAATTAAAATGAAAGGATTTTTTTTACCAAACGATGAAAATGATAGAGTTTACCTTTTAGAATAGAGTTCTTTTTTTTTTGTTGGGGCCAACCTTTTAGAATAAAATTCACTTCCACAAATTTGTTAACTCCAATGAAAATACGTTTTCCCCAAATTCAGGTCGGTTGAAATAGATTCATAAGTTACGCGCATTCTTATTTGTAGACAATATTAAAATTAAAAACTTACATTGCATCACAATTCACAAAATGATCTTAAAGAAATGTATGACTATTTTTAAGTTAATTTTAATTTAATTTAACACAATAAAGCATATGTAATCAAATGCAATTTTAAGTGGTAAGGGCTCGATCAATATTTTTTAAGTTAAGGTTTTGATTCCTAAAAAATATAACACACAAAAATGAGTACTCCTTGGCCACTATAAAATCTTATATTGTAAGAATCAGATCAGAATTAGTATAAGAAGAATAATAACGCAGATATACCATGATACCAATTATTGGAATAAAAAAATAAAAAAAAAGGGAGAGAGAGAATCTCCTTCCTCTGCCAAGGCCGAACGTGATTTTTTCAGACGGAGGCCAGCCAAAGCTGACCCTAAAGTTACAGTTTCGGTATCGTAATTTTGAGCTCACCGTTGAAGGACACGTGTCTTGAAAGGCAGATACATCAGCAACTTCGCACGCCAATAATTCCGTTGCTCGAAAAAATTTATTTAAACCCCAATTAAAGTCGTCACCTGTCATCTCTCCTCCGTTCTTTATATTACTTTCTTTCCCGGCTGATTCGAAACCCTAGAATGTGATCTCCATCAATCTCAAGCCTCCTTGAAGGAACCCTAGATTTTCTCGTTAAGCGCTCACTTTCCCTGGATTTTACTCAAAGGGTTGACCCCAATTCTAGCACCTAAGTCCTCGAGTTCAATTCTTAACCCGATTGTGCGCAGAGATCATTGATCGTGACCCCAACTCATTTTCAATTCTCCTACCCTCCGATCGGGTTTCATATCTGTATTTTTCCTCACGAAATTAAGATATTGTTGATTCAGTTATCGTGGCTTGCGCATGGGTAAGGTTCTCCGAGAAACCTCGAAGCCATCCTCCAATTCTTCATCCCCATCTCCGTCTTCGCCACCTGCAACAACCTCATCGACATCGGTCACCGATACTGTAAGGGGTTCTCATCAGTTCAAGATCACGGGTTATTCGTTGTCAAAAGGAATTGGGATTGGGAAATACATAGCGTCTGACACGTTTTCGGTCGGTGGGTATGAGTGGGCGATCTACTTTTATCCAGATGGGAAGAGCGTCGAAGACAATGCTACCTACGTATCATTGTTTATCGCGCTTGCTAGTGAGGGCACAGACGTTAGGGCTCTTTTTGAACTGACCCTTTTAGATCAGAGCGGGAAAGAGAGGCATAAGGTGCATAGTCATTTTGAGAGAACGCTGGAAAGTGGGCCGTACACCTTAAAATACCGTGGTAGCATGTGGTAAGTTGGCTTCCTGTGAGTCCCCCTTTTTCCTGTTACCCTTCCCTCTTTTCTTGATTTATGCCCTTAAATAGATAGTCTGAATAATATAGGCTGAGCCCTTGATTTGCCAAAAGGGTAATTAGCTGAGTTCTGATATGTCATTGACTGTGGAATGCGTTGTTTATAAGAGAAACTTGTAGAGTCGTTGTAGTGATGATGTTGATAATGGAAAACATGGAACGTTTGGCCCCTTCTTTAATAAGAAGCAAGAGGTGGCAGTAAGCTGAGCAGATCCGAGGGAATTTGCCCCCCATATGATGCTGATGTTATTTTTATTTACTGATAATACTTTGAATTTTTCGCTTGATACCCATGGCTGGAAAGCATGAACCAAAGCTGCGTGTGGAAATTGTAATCTTTAGAATTTTAAGAGAACTACAGTTTGAAGTCCATGTGGGTTATCTATGACGCCTTTCACCTCTGGAATGCAGTTGTTACTATTCCAATTTTGTCATAAATTTCTTTTGATAGAAAAATTTGAGATTCAGAATGGTGTATCTGTGCAATGCTGTTTTGCGACTAATGGACCAGGATTCCTGGAATAATGCAAAGTCCAAGGGGTGAAATCTCCTTTTATCCCTTGTTCTAAACAACTGTAGTTGTGTTTCTGGAATGCTGTGAATCAGTGATGAAGGGGATAGTAATTTTACTACTTTGTTGAAGTAGGGGTCGTGTTATTATTGCTGGGAAAGAGGGGGGAGGGAGTTTCATGTGATTTCAGAACTATCTTTTGTTTGAGTAGGATGCTACTTTGTTTCATGCCTTCAGATTAAGTGTATGTTAGTTTGCTTTCAGAATGTGGCCCTCAGATCATGTGGCGTGAAATTTTTATTTATATTCTTATATTTTTCGAATTGAAATATCTTGCTTGTAGCACTTCTCTTCCTCTCCTGAATGTGTTTGTGCATATGAGAGAATATGTAAATTCTTTAATTTAGATTCAACTTGACTAAATACTCCATGATATATATATGGAAATGTTTGTCACAAAGTAATAGTTGGTAAATGGTAATTTGTTGATATTGGATGATTCAGGGGTTACAAGCGGTTTTTTAAGAGAACAGCTCTTGAGACATCAGACTACCTTAAAGATGATTGCCTCTGTGTTAACTGTAGCGTTGGTGTTGTGAGGTCACACACGGAGGGCCCCAAGATTTACTCCATAGCAATACCACCTTCTAACATTGGACAGCAATTTGGGCAGCTTCTGGAACATGGAAAAGGAAGTGATGTGAGTTTTGAAGTTAATGGAGAAGTTTTTGCTGCTCATAAGTTGGTACTAGCAGCTCGGTCACCTGTATTCAGAGCCCAACTTTTTGGTCCTATGAAAGATCAGAATACCCAGTGTATAAAAGTTGAAGACATGGAGGCTCCAGTTTTTAAGGTTTGATGAAATGCTTTTTCACACTTCTTTTGTCTAGAAATTTATGATGACTTCAATGAAGTTTTTTTTTCCCCTCTTGATAAATGACTTATCTAAAGAGATTGTGTTTGATAGATCCCATTGGTGTCATATAATCCATGTAGCCGACCCTACTTAGTGAGAGAAGGTTAATGTTGTTATTGTTGTTCAATGAAGTTATTCTTTTAGTTATTATTTTATTTGTTTTATTTTAATTAAGGATAAGGATTATTTATTTTTAGTTATTTTCTGTATAAGTTTTTATGTATTTAGGATTAGGATTAGTTAAGTGTTCAATTTTAATTAGAATATGATTAGGTTAAGTGTTTCGTTTTAATGAAGAGAGTAGCCTTATTTTGATTAGATGGAGTTGTCTTATATTTTAAAGTTACCTGTTTTGTTTTGGGTAGCAATTAGTTCTCTCCTTTGTTGTCTACAAATGTAACTTTACTTTTATATAATAAAACAATTCGATGGCAAAATTGAATCTGACTTTCTACAATAGGTGTTGCAATGTGGTTGCATATGGTTTGGGTGATTGTTTACATCTTACATGTTGTGCAGTTTGTGCTTGCATAAAGATGGGTTTAGGGATTTTCTTTTCCTGCTACTTTTATAAATGTACTCCATGATTTTGTGCTTCCCTTTTTATAATTTTGTAATTTACTTCTTTATCATTCTTTTGGAGATGTGCTAGTTTTTTTTCTTGATGAATTTAAGGGTTTAAAGTCTTTGATGAGCTTTTCTCTTACGGAAAAGGAACGCAAATTTCATGTTAACATGCTTTTTTTCTTAAAAAAAAAAAATGAACACTTGGGTGATATTTTGATGCTCAAAGTTCCATTTCGATTTATTGTCTTCACTTCTGTCGCATTCTTCATTTATGTTAAACAAAAGCGTGTGTAGTATTTTATAAGATTGCATTGCAGGCCCACCAAGGGCATGTATAGGGTCCTAATACTTAGTTGCTTTTGATAAGTTCTCATGTAAGTTAAACGTAAATATATATAGGGTCCTAATACATAGTTGCTTGGTGCAGTGTTACTTTTTGATAAGCTGTTCTAGCTAGCCCATCGCTTTAGCTGTACAATATTGTATTGAATGGGAGGAAATTAAACTATTGATAGGTATTTAAGTGTCATGGGGAACTCTCCTCCAAAAGTTAGCTATTAAGGTGGAAGAATCAACTCACTTAAATACCCTTTAAAGTATCAATATCCATACCACTTAGTGTGAGACTTAGGCATCCCATAATACCTAAGACTTCATCAACCGCTCTTGTTTAAGACCAATTGATGGGTATTCAAGTGGGATGAGGAATCCTCTTCGAAAAAATTGAGCATTCTTTCTTTGAACCCCCAATTTGGGGGCAAAAATTGAGTTTATGATGGCTACCCTTGCCATCCCACACCCTTTTAAAAAAATTCTTCCAAACAGTGGTGAGTGTTCATTAGCCATCCCACTCCATCCCATTCCATAAAAAATAAGACTCCCAGACATACTCTCAGGCATTCCATAATACCTAAGTTCCCATCAATTATATAGAGGTCTTATTGCTAAAATGTCTTGTGGGTGGCTGATTAATTGTTAGCACAACAAGATTAAAATTTTAGAATACATGGTAAGGCTGTTTTATTTTCTTTCTGAGCGTAAAACATGAAGTGAGGTGTCATAAGAGCATTGGTGCCCTCTTATCATTACATGCATTAGGTTTTTTGGTCACGGAAAGAAGTTATTTGATTTTATGTGTTATAATTCATGGCAGTTAATTAGTTTCCTTTCCTTGGTTCTTAGTGATGCTAAGTTGATCTTTATTTGAGGTTAATAAATATGATAGGATGTTTTAGTTGGATTAGTCAGTGCTAGCAAGCTTAAATATGCAAAGAAAAAGAATTAAAAAAATAACGGGTATTCTTGTTTATTAATGGCCTTACATGCTGATACTTCTGTCTGAACATGAAACATTCTATTTGTGCTATTTGTTAATGCATTATGGGGATTTATGTTGGTAAAGGAGCAAGTGAGGAGAGTTGATTAGATGGTCTTTAGCCATATGCAAAATGTAAAAAGAGACCAAAATGTAGAAAGAGACCAAGAAGGACTTTTAAGAAAGTTATAAAGTAAGATTTCTAGAAAAATAATATATCTAAAGAGTTGGTTTTTTATAGAGGCCAATGACATAGTGTGATCCTTGTTACTAACCTCATTTAGTGGGAATGTTGCTGATGTTGATAATGGGAATTTATGTGGGAACCTTTTGAGTGTAAAACACAACAGATATGGATCCATCCAGGCTTAAGATTTTATTGTTTGATTTTTTTTTTCTTAGTTTTTTTAAGAGTTGTTGCCTCCATGCAGGATCTGTACAATTATGACGTGAGGTTTTTTTCTAGTGAAGAATGCCATTTGTTGGCAATTTAAGTGGAGAAAGTGCGTGGGGAATGACTAGTCTGTTGCATCATATCATTTTACTCTTTTGCAGGCATTACTTCATTTTATATACTGTGATTCACTTCCTGACCTGCAAGAGCTTACTGGCTTGAACTCAAAATGGGCAACTACCTTGATGGCTCAGCATCTGCTAGCAGCAGCAGATCGGTATGGTTTAGAGAGGCTTAGGCTGATGTGTGAAGCCGGTCTCTGCAAAGATGTTGCAATAAACACCGTGGCTACAACTCTAGCTTTGGCGGAGCATCACCATTGTTTCCAGCTGAAAGCAGTCTGTCTCAAATTCATTGCAATGCCTGAAAATCTCAGAGGTGCGTTTTACTTCTCGTGAACTTCTATTTTGCCACATCAATAAATGGATGATGTATCCGAGGGGGATGTGAGTCTTAACATTAGAAGGTTTGAAAGGGTACAAGAGAGGATTAGTTGAATGATTCTCACGAGTTGATATGGTAGCCTATATGGGCGCTATACAACTCTGCAGTCATTGGGAATGTAATAAATGCTATTTTCATTCATCTAAACCCTAAAACAATTTCATTACAAGAATAGTTTTGTTTATTAGATTGATAAGGTCCAAGTTTATTGTCATAGTAGAATGTTTAAACAATTTTGTTTTTCACAATTATGATTAACTAACTAAAGCATCTTCATTTTTTTTATTTTGCAGCTGTGATGCAAACCGACGGTTTTGATTACTTGAAGGAAAGTTGCCCTTCTGTTCTGACCGAGCTATTGGAGTACGTGGCTAGATTTACCGAGGATTCAGACTTCATGTGCAAGCATAGGAGTGAAGCAATTCTTGATGGCAGCGACCTAAATGGTCGGCGGGTGAAGCAAAGACTATGACTGTGAACACTAAACATCTATCTGTACACTTCTCTCTTATAAAAGAGAGAGAGAGAGAGAGCCATAGATAGAGAGATATGATAAATGTCTTATAGGATTAGGGGTATTTTTTTCAATCTTTTTTTTAATGTCTAGGACTAGGAGATGTAAATGTAGTTTGATCTGGTGCTGTTGCTGGTATGTTTCATCTGTAATATCTTTAGTTTTCTTTCTACTTTCAACATTTGTCTGTTATTATTGATTGATTACTGCTACATCTGTGTCTTTTCCTCATGATATTCAATATGTTCAATCAAGTTTTCTTACTTCTCTGGGAATTATTATCTTCGTAGGCACTTTTATAGGTTTTATTTGAGGCCTTTGTTAATAAGGAGATGGGTGGAAACGTACATATGGATGGTGGAGGGAATGGATCAAAGTGATTGTTAAGTAATTTTATAAGATTCTAGAGTTTATTTATAAGATTTTATATACAGGCAGCAAATCCCTGAACAATCTCTTCCTATGATGGTATCCTCGAAATTCAAATGTCAAGTTTTACTCTCTGAATAATCCACTCGAACCTGCTCAAACACGGAGTTCGGGAATTATACAAAGGTGCTATGTAGTTCAAATGTCAACTGAGGTTATGTTATTTGAAACACAAGTCCAGACATAGATCTCCTTAATATCCGTAGTTGTAAATCTTTTTTACACCCGTATTGTGTTTGAGTATTTACAGCCAGAACAAGATAAGGTATGATTTTCCACCAATTAATTTTCACTTGAAATCTTTCTAAATCTAATCCCTGGTATTTACAGTCGGGAAAAGATATGGTTTTCCACTCCTAGTTTTCATGATCTTTATGGATATAATGCGTGGAGAAAAGAATCCTCGATCCAATTCTTCCTCTAAGGCCCTGAAGCCTGAAACTCGTAGCTGGAAGCATCTTCGAGCTGTTTGATCCAAAATGGGTTTCTGGCAATAAAGGAGATTTGATTGCAAGGGCTGGAGCTAGTAGGAGGCATATGGCAGAATCATGAATTTCTTTTTTCCCCAGTAGACTTCCAGACTCAACAAAATCATTTAACGTGAGTGGCAATTTAAAATCTACAAATCTTGAATCTTGAATGTTAATCAAGGTAACAAAGGAGATTCCCTAGATTGGTCTCATATGAAAGAGAGAGTTGTTTTGGTCTAAATTATAAAGAATAAATGTAAATGTCTGATATATTAAATAGTTTCTTTCATTAATGTCCCATATTAAATTAGAGAGTCAATGAGAATTTAAAATTAATTGAACAAAATTTGTGATTTATAACAACCATTAATTGAAGGCAATTATGAAATATATATATATATGTATATTTTATTACAAATTTAATTAGCTTTAATCCCTTTTATTAATTTATGTGAAATTTATTTATTATTATTTTTTTTATATATTTGAGATCGAAGAAGTACATTAATAGGATTGGATCTGCCTCCGTGAAAGACATGGGTAATACGTGCGAAGATTTGCAGCATTCAGGTGAATCAGGTCCTCAGCTAAACGGTAATATAATTTCAGGAATGGAATTCAAATCCACTTATGTGTCCAAATGTTTTGAGACAGATCAACGTATCCTCTGTCCTGAGCAGCACAGAAACACATTGAATCATTTCAATAAGCAAGCCACTAATTCTGAAAGTGTGAGAGATACTGTTGTTATTTAGTTTTCTAACTTAAAAGATAAATTAGGATGTTGTAAAATTAAATAATTGTAATTTGTAGCGGAGTTATATAAAGAAGTTATAGGCCAAAAAGATAATAATAGTACCTTTGTCTAAATCTATCTAATTATATGTAGAAATAATTATAAATGGAAATTGTTACCGTTTGCAAAGTAGTGATTTTTGTGTGTGGCAATTAATGAATTATATTACTTAGTTATATTCTAATTGAATTTTCTTTATTCATACATCTATGACAAAAAATTATGCATGCAATTCACATCTCATGATTATAATTATTTTATCTTTACTCTTTTTTTAACCTCTGTTTGAATTGACTTCTGCATTCACCTTCCACGCCATGTATGTATTATTTTTTGATATAATTATTTGATATATGTTGCTATGATCAAATTTTGAGTATTGAGCATGACCCAAATATTTTGATTAGCCTGACCTGATTTTTTATTTTAATTTTTTAATGATTTTTAAATTCACTTCTTCATGGGGAATAAGATGGGCAATCTCGTCTAACAATAAAATATAGAATAGAGTGCTGGGTTGGGTGCCGCAGAGAGGAACAATTGAGTCAAGTCACGCTCGCAAGCGGCGCCCTGCCCTTAATTCGCGAAGAAACACCTTACGCTCTTCGCCTTCCTCTGTTTACCTTCGTTTTACAGCTCTCGGAAAATGGTAATTTTCTCTCCGAATTTATAGATTTACTTTTTCCCCCTCTCCTGCCCCATTCAAATTTCTTCCTTGTATTTTTCTGTGCTCACTTTTTCTGATTCCTTCATCCCTTCTGATCCCGATGGGCGTTGCTTTGGTCTAGTTGTTCTTCTCTTACTTCAAGGACTTGGTGGGCAGAGAAGTAACGGTGGAGCTCAAGAACGATTTGGCTATTAGGGGAACATTGCACTCAGTGGACCAATACCTTAACATCAAGCTCGAGAACACTCGCGTCGTCGATCAAGACAAATACCCTCACATGGTATGCTTTTATGTATTAGGTTTTTGAGATAGAAAGAAGGATTTGCTATCAATTTTTGCTTTGCCATTCCTTTCTTTTGCCAATTTTAGCTCAACTCATTTTTTTAATCTAATTAATTGTATTCATTTTTATGGCTCGAAACTTAAGAGTTTTTGTGGTCATGTGAATTATATTACAAGGTTTTAATTTGTCAAGATTTGCTTCTTGCTCTTGCCCGTGTCGTCAAATGCCGCTGTAGAATAATATTGGGCTCTCTGGGTGGATGAACAGTATTGAAGTTGCTAGTGACGCTGTAGAAGTCAATAGGATGCCTAAACCTTACATTCAATAGGAACCTTTAATTAAAACTCGTTAGATTTTTTATATTTTCTTAAGGTTCTTTCTTATGAAATATGGTTAATGGCTCTATTAGACTTTATTTATTTCTGAATCCCTCTTCCTATCGTGGATGGGAAATAATCAGTGACTCCTTAAAATGCAAGGTGTGGATATAATGCTGAGCAGTTACAGGAGGACGGGCAGGGAAGTATTAGTCTTGGAGAATGGAGATATTTTGTTGGAGAGAGTAGGGTATTTTCCTGGTTAGTTTCAGTGCTGCAGGGCCAACATTTATCATTCATTAGGCTAGGGATATAGTTCTTGCGAGTATATTTTTGTTGATGTTAAGAACGCCTGATAAAGTTATTGGCTATGATCATTGGATCTTTTGGCTTGTTAATCACCTTTAAGACTGAGGGCTGATGATGAGAGTTTAATAACCTGGAACTGCGATAGGCAATTACCAATCTAGGGGTAGAGGCTACAGTGTGTCATGTTTCTGATGTATATCATGCTGTGTATCAATGTATCAGTGATAGAGTTACTAATTGTGAATGCAGTTGCAGATCATGCTAAGTATTTTTTGTTGGGAAAGTAAGAACTTGTATCATTTCACCATTTCTTGTTTTCATTTACACTAAAAATAGAAATTGTGGAAGAAAGTGTGTTTGAGTGGCTTTTCCATTTTCATTTTTCAGAAAATGAATCCTAAATTTTGAAGACAACAAAAGATATTTCCGGTAGCATCAATCCAAAACATAATGGCATTTTTGCAATATTCCCAAGGACTTTAGAAATTCCGTTTAACTCCAGCAATGTGAGGCCTGTCCAGAGCAAGACATCACAGTAAAAAGATCATTTTTTGTCCTCCTATAGTTAAAGAGGTCAAGAGAGGGATCTATTATTTTATGAGCGAGGAATTTAACCATTGCAATTGAAAATCACTGTTTTGGATGTAGGGATAGATGTGATGCCAATAAAAATGCTCATGCATCTGACAGCTATAGAAATCGCCATCTGTGATTCATTTTCCCCCACCTAGAAATGCTTGACTAAATTGTCAAGAAGAAATCTAGTTAAATCTAGGCGGGAAGAGTGTTCAGTCACTGGCTGAGAAGGTTATAAGTTTATGAAGAAGCCGAAGTTTGTGATGTAGAAATTAAGAATTTGGAATAGGGAGGGTTTCAGAGATACTGGGTAGTGGTACATTCTTCAGGAGGTAGAGATAATGTTCCAATGGCAGTGGCGAAGTATGAGGTAGATAGACTGAGAATATTAAGGATAAAGTTTCAATCACTGTTGAAGTCAATTTTATCAAGAGCCTTATACTGTAGAGGTTAAAGAGAGTCCTTTTCTAGAGAGTTATGTTGGTCTTCTATTGTGGGCTCTACAGTTGCTTGGCCAGAACAACCTAATGAGGAGGAGGTTAGGAATGTGAGTTGGAAGATGGATAGGGAAGAGTCTCCTGATCCAGACAGATTCAATATGGCCTTTCTTCCGGGCTTGTTACTTTTTTATAAAGGATGGATGACCTGATGAAGGTTTTTAATGAGTTTTTCTATTGTGGAAGGTTGACTACTAGTATAAATTCTACTTTCATCACTCTTGTTCCTAAGGAGGATTGATCTACTAAAGTGCATGACTTTAGGCCTGCTAACCTGGCATCTATTGTTCACAAGATATTACTAAGGTCCTTTCTTTGAGATTAGGGGATGTTCTTAGGGATACTCTCTCTGAAAACCAAAGTGCATTTGTGGCAGGAAGGCAAATCTTGGATGTTGTTGGTAGCAAATGAAGTTTGGAGGACATGAAACCTAGAAAGGTTTTGATTTTAAGCTGGATTGCAGAAAGCTTATGATAAAGTCAACTTTCTATGTCTAATGTTCCTCCCCAAATAACTTTATTACCTAAGTTTTGTGTAATATGTTTCAGAGGTTAAAAAACAAATAATCTTCTATTCTTGCATTGTGGAGTGGCTTTGCATATTTAGAATAGGATGTTTTGCAATCTTTGCGGGTTTGTGTTGTATTTGGTTACAATGGGATGCTAGTGTTCAATTAGCAATTTCTTCCATCACTTCTTTGGGAGATAATTATTTTTCTGGCTTTTTTGTGGATTTTAACAAATGGATTCTTTTGAGGGGCATCTAATTGGAAGACACTTTTGAGCTATTCAATTTCACATCTGAACTGGATAACCACATTTGTTTGGTCCGTAAGTGTGGAAAGGTTGTTACGTAGTCCTTGTTTATTACTCTTCCGAGGAAATTTTGTTTATCTGTCATTTTTTTTACATCGGATTGTGACATTGTGTTAATTGGTATGCATATGACTCGACCAGATTTATACAAATAATCTCATTTTCCTGCATCTCTCCTCGTGGCTATGTATGTGCTTGGGGTGGACATATAACATATTACCCTTTTTTTTGGGCCAGTGATAACATGTTACTGTTTGATCACAGCTTTCTGTAAGGAACTGCTTCATCAGAGGGTCAGTGGTGAGATATGTGCAGTTGCCTCCAGAAGGAGTGGACGTTGAACTATTGCATGATGCCACAAGGAGAGAAGCTCGTGGTGGTTGATTTAGTTAGCTAAGTTCTAATGAATCTTGCATGACTATATGATTGGGATATAATCCACATTAGAGAATGAAACTTTAGGCCGAGGGCGAGACATTTATGCGACTCTTTAGCACGGTTCAATTTTACTGTAACAGAATTCTTTAAGATGCAGCTTTTACCTCCTGTTGGTGCTTAAGTTCTATGTTTGAGTAGATATTGTTAGCATCCTCTTCTATATTTTTTTCCACCATACAGATCTTCAGTTTAGTTTTCTAAGTTCTAGTGCCTACGGGGGAATTTGGTTTTTCTTCGTTTCATTAAACAGAATATGCATGTCCTCCCAACACCCCCCACCCCTCGGGCGAAAAAAAAAAACCCAGAGAGAGAAAAAAAGGGTTCCACCTTGGTTTTGAAAAAATTCGCTGTTGCGGGACACGCTAATGTTTGCTACTTTTGCATAATCAAACTTTGCTGTTTGGCGTTATTCGTTTCAAGTGTGGATTTGTCACGGTTTTCCAGCCAACTGGAACGACATAATAAGGCTGCTTATCCCCTGATTTATCATCTCCCACTATCATCTTTCAGAGTCTCAATCAGCTTATCCCCTGCTTTATCATCTCCCACGATCATCTTTCAGAGTTTCAATCGGGGCGATTTTTTTTTTCGGAAAAATACAATTCAGGTGATCAAAGTAGAAAAATTTTTTGAGTTATTTGAAATCGCGAGGCGCTTGTTAAGTTTAAAGAGGAATTTTATTAAATTGCTATAAAACTAATGATATTTTATGGTAATAAATACTTGGCTTTATGAGCCAATAAGAACATAAGATGAGAGTAGTTGAAATGAGAATATTAAGGTGGATGTGTGATAATATAAGAATGTATAAAAAAAGAAATGATTGTATATGAAGAAAAATTAAAATAGCAGCTATTAAGAAAAAATAGTGAAAAATTGTTTAATATGATTTGAAGATATACAAAAATGGGGACTACAGGAGTTGGTGAAAAAAGTTGATCAAATGATTGTTAATCTTATAAAAAGGCATAGAGAGAGATTGAGAAAAATACTAAGAAAGGTTAAAAGACAATATTTCTCAATAAATAATTTATCTAAAAATATTAGTTTTTATAGAGTTTAATGACATCATATAATTCATGTAGCTGACCTTACTTAGTATGATAAAACTAATATTGTTATTTTTTTTTTTTGGAGTGATGGCTCTTGAAAAATCTAAAGCAAACAAATGTTGTGATTAGGCACGCTAGAGGCAGTAAATCTCAAGATTTATGAACCAAACATAGTGGGTATTTGAGGACCTTTATCACAAGTTCCCCGAATGTTGAATAAAAATACAAAATGAAAAGGAAAACATAATTACACTGCATGACCTTGAATGTAGAGATAGAAAATGACTATCTCCTAACAGCGTGTAAGTCTAGGCACACTTTAAATTTTTTAGATTTGATCAAATTACTCTTAAAAACTAAAAGATAGTGAAAATAACACTATGAATAATGGTTCTCGCCAGAGTGATAGGATAAAACCTATGGGAGCTTATGATCATAATGTGATGTTCTAGATTTGATTTATGATGATGTACATGTTCTTTTTCTATAGCTCTATCTATATTTATATGTGTATAAAGAGGTGGTTGCTCTGCATGTCCAAGAGTTTCCTCTAATGTGCCCTCGTTTTCTATCTCGTTTGTGAGCATGTCCTAAAATCTCGTCTCATAGTGAATATTTAGTGTTGAAACTTCTACATTTTAGCCTTATTCATTAAATGTTAGATCTATTAGATTCTGTTGGATCTCCATAATACTTATTGGACCTAACCTATTAATGAAATGGTGTAAAAGGGGTTTTATTATGTAATTTTATACATTTTTATTGGGACAATGTGATTGTCTTAGCACACAATTTAAAAACAAATATATGCAAAAGTTATTACATTACTATGATAATACAATTTTATCTATTAGATTTAAAATTATTAAATACTCTTTGAATTTAATGGTAAAAAAACTACAATAAGGTGCATTTTCAATTATTTTTAATTTAGTTGCCTAAAAAATTAGAAAAAAATTACAGTTAAATACTAAGAAAATAAGAAAATTCAAAAAAACTAACCAAATTTATCATACTTTCAAAAAATTATCAAGGTTCTGAATTGAAATTAAAATTGGAAGACAAAAGATAAAAATATTTTTCTTATAAAAGTGATATATTTGCAAATGATAATAATTTATTTGTAAGTAAAATAAACTCATTTACAATTAACATTATTATGACTTATAAATAAGATTGTGTCGCTTATAAATATATTGTTATTATTTATAAATATATTATTATTACTTGTAAATAAGTTATTTACATGGAAAGAACATTTTTATCTTTTACTTATTTAAGTGAAATTTTTTCTCATTTTAATTAGATTTATTGCATAATATAATATTATTCATCCTATTAGTCATAATATTGATATTTTTATTTTTTCTTTGCATTTATTTTTCTTCGATAAAACCAAAAAAATAAAATAAAATTTCAGGGGAATTTTCCAGCAAACCCTTATTTAAAACTTTCAACCCAAAACATGCAGCATTGTCCGTCTTCTTCCTTCATCTATAGTTGTGCTCCTCCATCAGTTAGGTTAACCTGAGGGTCACTGTGTTGCAGTTGGCCTTCCTTTCTACTAACTGGCGTTTCAGCGTATTTTCGGCCGTTTTTTGGAGTACACCCAACGATACGTTAGAATATTGCACTTTCTCCACAGTTTGGTTAACTTGTTCGTAGTTCCTCGCATGCATTAGTTTTGAACGGGATGGACACTAAAGCAGACCTTCCTGAAACGCCAGCCAAAAGGTCAATTTTATGCCCTTCTCTGCACAGTTGTTTTCCCTGGACAATCATCATGTTTGCTTTCTGAAATTTCAGTTGCAAGCTAGTCAACCAAGTAATGTAGGAAAATTCCAGCTATTATAGTCTGTTTGAGTTGGGTAACGAGTTCATTATTAAATGGACATCTACAGAAATACTTCTTATGATGTGTTTGTGAACTTAGATTAGTAATTTCCGTATCAAATGGATTTTCTCTTGCTTAGACTTGTGTTGGAAATAAAGGAAAGTTATAAAAAAGGGATCTTGCTAATATTTATCTTTTATCAGCAGAACCAATAAACATATAAGGGACAGTAATAGAAGTTTTATAATGTAACCCAATCATACTTGCTGCCTCTCCTCATTGGAGTTTTCTTTCTTTGTTTTTTTTCCCCTGTATTGTTTCCCTCTTTGCTTGACTTGTTTAAAGGGTAGTTCAGTGTAGCCGTGAAGCGCCATCCAGGCCCAGCACCTCTCACACCGTGAGAGGCGCTGCCTTCAGTGAGGCGCCATGAGGCACGTGTCTTTTGTGCTTTTTCCCTTATGAAAGGTGTGCACTTTAGGCGCCTTACTAGTATAAAGTAATCAGCTTATAAGCCCAAGTCCAGAAATATAAAATAAGGAATAAAATAAAATAGGAAACTGTAAAACTCAACTAGAAAAGTCTAGTCCTGCCTTTTATATTTAAGAGAGTCAGGTAAAATAGTAATTTTTTACTTTAAAAGATTATTTAGGCTATTAGTTTTTTAGAGCTTGGTAAGAAAAAAAAAATCAAGGACAACCACAACCATTTGTTAATGGCTGCTCAATTTTGGACTTTGGAACAGGACAGAGAGGAAGAAATAATGACGCTTAAGTTTGGATTTTTTTGACATATTTGAAGAATTTTTTGAACTCGAGTAGTGCATCATATCTATTTTTGATTCATATGTCAATTTTTTCAAAATTTATATGTCAAAGCACCTTAATACCTGGTAGTTGACACTTTACAGGCACAAATGCTCAGCATGCTATAGGCAATATAAGAAAAAGGAACATCTTGTCGAGCACATGAAAATCTCATACCACTCAGTCCATCAGCCTAAGTGTGGGATCTGTCATAAGCACTGCAAATCTTTTGAATCTTTGAGGGAGCACCTTACTGGTTGGTTATCATTTCTTATTCAATCTGATGTTGGTATTATTTATTGCTTGGATTTACTCATTATTCATCTTTTTTATGCCCCCTTATGATCTCCATTTATTAGGTCCATTGCCAAAAGGATATTGTTCCAAGCACTTCTCTCAACTTGGTTGCCAACTTTGCTTAAAATTTTTTGATAGCCCCACAGCTCTCATCGAGCATAAAGTAACATGTTGTCTATCTGCACCTACTCCTCTGGTAAGTTCTTACTTGATTAGTGGCTACTTAAAGTGCTTATATGCATTTCTTTTTTAATTTTATTTTTGTTTATAGGCCAAATTTATCTCTATACTATCTAGTATCTACCCTGGTCAAGTGAAGAAACTGCATCCAATCAGTGTTTCTAGTCTTCTAGATTTGATGTTGTATGGAAGTTTTGAATTTTGCCTGGAAATGATACAGGGAACAGAGGCATTGACCTATATAAGATCCCCAGTGCATAGTCTAGATTCTCGTGATGAAAACCACACAGGAAGGTGCCCTGGAGCAATTGCAATTGATTGTGAAATGGTTGGTGGTGGAAGTGATGGATCATTAGACCTTTGTGCTAGAGTATGCCTGGTTGATGAAGATGAGAATTTAATTTTCCACACCTATGTACAGCCTCAAATCCCAGTTACTAACTATAGGTACTTCAAAGTTGTGTGTTTTGTCTTTTATTATCAAAGAGAAAACCTAAACAAAAGTACTATTGTTGGCTTGAGATTTTCAGATATGATATAACTGGGTTGACAGAAGAGCATCTTCGAGATGCCATGCCACTTAAGGAAGTTCAAGACAAGGTGCTGCAAATTCTGTACAATGGAGAATCAATTGGCAAAGTTAGATTGGATGGTGGAAAGGCCAAGCTTCTTGTGGGGCATGACCTAGAACATGACTTAGACTGCCTGAAATTGAATTATCCCGATCACATGTTGAGGTAGAAGGGACATTCTTGAGCAATTTATTACTGCTAGTTCAAGATTTTCACGAAAACCATGTCTTTGGCTTTTATTCTTTTTTGTCCTCATTTGGTACCTTGCCCATATCTCTACTATCTCAACACATTTTCTTTTCTTATTGAAAAATAAAGCCTTCTGCCATGTAAGAACTAAAAATCACTTGGGTGAAATTTCGCAGCACTTGATACAGCATTTCCTGCCTTGGGATTATCATTTGTTGTGCCTATAACATAGTCTACCTCAAAATTTAGGCTGGTTATGCCATGATGCTTCATGCCATAACGTGTGCAATACAATTCATGATGGTCAGAAAATGCCTTTGCTATATGTGCTGTCAAGTGTGGTGTTTTTCTCTTGCTGTCTGTATATTAAGTCCACATTTGGTGTACCTGGTAAGGATAATTGGATTGGATGAAGCGTATCCATTTGACAACTTTATCTTGTTCTTAATCATATAATGCATTCCTCTAGTCCTTTTATAATTAAATGATTTTAAATCTTATGGTGCTAAAAGCCTGGTGTGTCTATTATTATAGGGCAGCATTGTGGAATACTTATTCATAGGGCATTTGGGTCTGAAATTCTATTCTTTCACTCCAGGCCCTACATTTAATAGCATTTCATTGATTGTGCTTATATTTGAATAACTATGTTTTTATAGTCCTTGGCTCTCTGTTAATATGGATAATTTTCTGGTTCTTTCCATTAGTTGATTGTGTTACTCGTACATTGTTTTTTGCTGGGTTGATTACATATTTGCTTGACTGGCAAATTTATAATGAGAGTGAATCGTTGTTGTAACTAGAATTTTGTTTATGCTTTGCTTATATTTTGTCATGCAGGGACACTGCAAAGTATCGTCCATTAATGAAAACAAACTTGGTCAGCCATTCGCTCAAGTACCTTACACGAACATATTTAGGGCAAGCCAACCCCTACCTTCACTTCTATTTTCCCAGTCTTAAACTCGCTCCTTCTAAATTTTATTTTTTAATTTAATCTACATTATCTTTTTTCTCCTTCTTGTGCAACTCTAGTGGTATTACTTGGCATAGTAACACTATTAATTGTTATTAAATGCAGCTCCTGTCTGTACATCTTTTACGGATATGATTGTTTTTCGTTCTTTACAGTTATGACATCCAGACAGGCACACATGATCCATATGAAGACTCTGTTTCTGTCATGAGGCTGTACAAGAGAATTCGAGGCCAAGTTCATACGGAGGAAAGCTTTGGAACGTTTTCTTCAAGTAACGACACTGGCGTTTCTGATTATTGGAATTTCAAGGAACTTGAGAACTCTACAACGGATGAACTCTTTGCCATGTCAAAATCTGACTATAGGTGTTGGTGTTGGGATTTGATGTAGAGAAATGAGAGCCTGAGCAATTGGCTTGTTATCCTGGATTTTATCTTTTCTAATAAAATTTTTTATTTCACATGGTCAAAAATTGGATCTTTGGTAGCATGTGTAGGGGAACTAATTATATTTATTAACTATGGCAGCTTGTTGGTAATTTATGCTCTAGATTATAAGTAAATTAGAAGTTGTCAAATCTCATTTTGACCCCATTTGGTACCTAGAATAACTTTTAATGGAATGAGAATTGGTGTAGGAATTGGAATAGGAATAAGATTGAGAATGAGAATAATTTTTAAATATATGTTTGATATGATAAAGAAAAATGATAGAAATAAAAAAAAGGTGACACAAAAAATTTACTAAAAAGACTAAAATGTCTCTAGAAAAATTTCCCCATCCTCTCGGCCTTCCATCTGATAGCTTCCTTGCCGGCATTTCTCCCCTCCTTCCCCATTATTCTTATCACCTTCACTGGCTTTCCTCCCCTCCTTCCCCATCGTTCTTACCACCTTCACCGGCATTTCTTCCTTCCTTCCCCATCATTCTTATTCTTCCTTAGTAAGGTTATAAAAAAATTACGATCTTATTCTTCCTTAGTAAGGTTATAAAAAAATTACAAGGGGAGGTTAAATGCTTTGCAAAAGGTTGAAAATGGAGGCAGAAAGAGGAGAGGTGTCGGAGGCTGTAGACGATTCACCCATGACAGATCTACGTTGGATCTGCGTGAATTCAGCAATGATCGGCGTTCAAGGAAGGAGAAGCATCAAGCAAGCCAAATTGAAGGACCCAAATCCATGTCTGAGACAGATGAATGAGGAGAGCTTGCTGCCATCGTTGTCGGACTATGAGGAATGGTCATCGCCATCGGAGCATGAGGAATGGCCTTCACCGTCACAGTGGAAGAAGAGGTGTATGGCAGAACATGTTGCCGTCCCTATTTCTTTCATAGGAAATTTGAAACAAAAATAGAGGACATTTTTGTCTAAAAAAGTTGATTCCCACGCCTGATCATCCATTCCCACCTCCAACATGGGTTTCGGCATTCCTTATACATCGGTCTTGGTGTCTCCCATCAATCTTAACTACCGCATACCAAACACAGTTGTAAAGGCATTCTCTAACCCATTCCCATTCCCTTATCCTTATTCCCGTGTACCAAACGGAACCTTTGACATTTGGTATGAAGCCCGCAAACTCGGTTATGTATCCTATTCATTTAGCGTCTTGCTTGGATGTAGGGTAACTCGTTCACTTGGCACCAGTCTTCTCCCCAGGTGGGAAGTACATAGATCAGCCCTTTGTTCGACCAATCCTTGAATTTTACAAATTTATGAACCATCATTTTTTCATGTTATATGCGGTATACAGAGAGCGACCTTTGCTTGTACATCTGAATTATGAAACATGTTCCGTCAAAAGACCGAGAGACTATCCCCCCTGCCGCGTGTCTATCGTGCCTTTTTTTCTCCTCTTATCGACCCTCTCCTGACCGTTAGGGTTAAACCATCATCTCCTCGTAATCCCTCAATTATCGGGATATTTCATTCATGATCATTATGAAGTATCGCGCTCTTTTTGGCATGATCCCTAATATTCCGTCTTGCCATTATGACTCCATAATTGTCACACCTAGCCGGGTGTCCTTGAGGCAGCGCAGTTCTCATGGAGAAACTCGTACTCGGCCATATGGCCGAGATGTTGCTTGGTCGTATGATTATTTGGCCATACGATTACTCGACTCTATCGTTCAATAACCGATGTAATACTCAGCTCGTTGCGCTTAAACTCGGCCTCCGAGTTCTAGCTCGGTGTGTATGAGCCCGGAGAATAGGACATTAAGTGGGCGTTTATCCGCATCGGACTTGTAATCTCAGCGTGTTCATCTCGGCCCGTACACTAGCCCCCCGAGCTTCGAGTCCAAATTGGACGAGAGGGCTCTGGATCACATGACCGACTAAGGACTGGTTTTTGAATTTGAATCGTTTCAGTCCCCTAGGGATTCCAGAACCTTCCCAGAGGCCCTTTGGCATCTCGGTTTCTGAAATGGAAATGCGCCTACACGTACGGTTGTGTGCGGCGTTACTTAATGCTGCATCTTTTCACCAGTCGAAGCACATTCCCCAATGGTGGCGATTTCGCTCACCAAAGTCATGATTAAATTGTTTATTTCAAGGAGGAGTCCTATGATATAAAGTAGGACCCGGGTGCTCATCCCTTTACTTCAATCTGTCTCTTTGCTTTTCGTCCCATCTGAATTTCTCCGTCGTCTTTGGCCTTCTTTTCCTTGCCCCCTTCGTCATTTCTCCAGGTCCGCCCTCTCCTGCTTTCCCCCTTTTCTCAGTTACTACGCACTCATCTATATCTTCCCCAAATGTCATGAGTTCGAACCGAGAATTTGAGGCATCAGCTGGGTCGTCCCCCTGCCGAATCCTGGTTAAGAGGGAGGTTGTGAGCATCGGGGAAGATCCTTCGCCGTCAAACTCTTCCTTTCCCATCACGGAGCTAAATTTTCGTCTGGCCGACCTTTCGGCTGAAGGGGAAGCTTCATCTTCGGCCACTGCCGTGCAGGTGGCCATACCGAAGCCACGAAAAGTCGTTCCAAGAGTTTGGAAAGACCCGGTTCCCGACATCCGACTTCCGGGATATTATTGGGTGAAGGGAGAAGTTGGAGCCTACCACTCTAGATTTCAGACTACCCAATCTATCGCGGAGCTGAGGAAGTCGATCTCCCTAGCTAGCATACAAACAGAGGAGGTCGTGATTGCCGAGCCCTGTGCTGAAGGTGAACATGTTTTCCTGTCGGCATTGCCAGTGCAAGCACATTTCACATACATGTACAAGACGTTATTCGAGTCACTGGGAGTTACCTTCCCTTCTCGGACTTCGAGTGCGCTGTTTTAAGGGCGCTGAACGTCGCTCCAACTCAACTTCATCCCAACAGCTGGGCATTTCTAAAGGCCTTCGAGGTCCTGTGTAAAAGATTGAACATGACGCCGACCGCTCCGAAGTTCCTATACTACTACCAGACCCGATTTGGAAATAAGATCGGCTGGATTTTCCTTAGTGGTATGAATAGGCGAGGGATAATCGGTCCTTATACCTCGTCATACAAAAACTTCAAAGGGGATTTCTTCAAGGTTCGCCCGGCCGAGGGTTACTCGGAAATGTTCTTCGATGAGAGGGGGCGACCCAGGTTTCCACTGTATTGGACTCGTACTCCCATCAAGTTCCAGTCTTGGTGTTATGAGGCAATGTCGGCATCCGAAAAGGCGGATGTCGACAAGTTAGATAAATTACCTCGTCCCCTAAATTGCAAAATCTTACTTAAGCTCCCCTACTCTTCAACCCCCAATAAGGATTTTACACGTGAGTGCCGACTTTCTTTTGTCTTCTACTGCCGTGTTTGTCTCGGCTTCTAATATATGTTTTCCTTCTTGCAGTGGTGATGGGGAAGTTCAACTGGCGTGCAATAAAGAACACGGCCCCATCAGCAGCACCTGTTGCCGAGAATCTGCTTGCCCGTCCTAATAAAGAGAAAAGAGGACGTGCCAAGGTGATGACGACTGCTGAGGTCGTCGAGATTCCGTCCTCTCCGCAAAGCCCCCCGAGCAAACATGCTTGACCTTAGGCAGCCGACGAGGAGCCTGCATCTTCGGTTCGCCCACCTTCCTTACCATCTCCAGTTAGGCGCTTGCCTTCGGGCATTGATCCAAACATTGCCATGGTTTTCGGGAGCATCCTCCAGGAAGCCGGGGACAAGGAAGCGTTGCAGCGGCTTGGTCCTAAGGCCATTTTGGAGTCCATGTCGGCCATCTGCCTGCGCGCCGCGACCATGGCTTCGCTCTGTGGTGAAGAGTTCGAGGAAAACGATCGTCGTCTGGAAGTTGTTAAGACCGAGCTCCAGGAAGCAACCAATGCAAAGGAGAGGGCTTCTTCGGAGCTCGCCGATGCTTTGAAGTCTCAAGCAGCTCTCCTACTACAGGTGGAGGAGCTAAAAGGATCCCTTGCTGACGCCGAGATGAAGGTCCGGGCAGTTGAAGAGGAATGGGATGCCCTGACGACCGAGGTTGCTTGGGCAAAGAATGTCGAGGCCGAATCTTCGGCCCTTGCTGCTAACTTGCGGAGGGACTTGGAACAAGCGAGTAAGAAGCAAGCCGAGCTTGAGGCCAACGTTTAGGAAGCCGTGCAACAGATTATAAAAGAGCACATAGAGGGCTTCCATAAAGCACTTCGTCAGGTGCATCTCCTCCTGCCGGACGTGGACCTCTCAATATTTGATGTAAATAAAGACGTCAAGGATGGTGCGCTTGTGAATGAGGAGGAGTTGTCGAACGCCGAAGGGGGGATGCTCCTACTGCTGCAGACTACCCACCTCCTTGATTGCTCATTTCTTTTCCTTATTTTGACTCCTTTTTTGTACATGTCCTGCTCGGACTATTGTTGCTTTGCTTCTAATCAATGATAGCAGTTTTATTTTATTTCTCGGTTCCTACTATCGTTCAATTACTTGACTAAGCTTAACACAATCTCTACGTTCGATCTCGACCAAGATTTAATTCAGTTCCTCGGTTCATACTTGACCGAGTTTTAATTCATTTCCTCGGTTTATACTTGATCGAGTTTTAATTCGAGACCTCGGTTCATACTTGACCGATTTTTAATTCAATTCCTCGGTTCACACTTGACCGAGTTTTTAACAAATTTTCGGTTCAAACTTGACCAAGTTTAATTCTAGTCCTCGGTTCATACTTGACCGAACTTTAACTCAATTCCTCGGTTCATACTTGACCGAGTTTAATTCGACTCCCAGGTTCATACTTGACCGAGTTTTAATTCTATTCCTCTCGGTTCATACTTGACCGAGATTAACTTGTAAAAATGAAGGTAATCATGACAAAGAATTTTCTTCAACTTTATTGAAGTAGGTAAGCGTGCCTAGTTAAAACCTTCTCGGTCAAAACCCCCTTTTTTTTTGGGACAAAAGACCGAGTTAGGAAAAAGAGTACATCGCCCCCCTTGTGTACATCAATTAACTAAAATAATTTTTGAGGTGAGAGGCATTCCATGTAGAGCCGGCAAAATGGGCTTAGCCCGATGGGCTAGCCCGAAAGGCCTGATAAAATAGTCGGGCCGGGCCGCATTTTTTATGGCCCATATAAATTTCGGGCTTTTTGGCCCGAGCCCAATGGGCCCGGGCTAAAAATGGGCCAGCCCGGTTAGGCCTCGGGCTGGCCCGATAAGACCGTATTCAAAAAAAAAATTTGCAGCCTAAGAAATTCACTCGGTCAGTCACAGTCGGTCACTCACTCGGTCTCCCGTCTCCAGTCTCCTTCCTCCAGGCTCCAGCAAGCATTTCAGTCTCCTGTTGGCCGTTCCGAGTCCAGACTTCCAGCTTCCATCCAATCAACTCAGCTCAGTACTCTCTCTCTCTCCAGCTCTGCTCTCCGTCTTCAGTCTCACCGGCATTCCCTCAGATTCGTAGAAGTGAGACACTTGCCTAGATCTGAGATCTCGCCTCTTAGCTCTCACCTCTCGGTCCGACGAGCTCTCACTTTCAGTTCTCAAATCTCAGTACCTCACGCGATAACTCACTGTGACACTGTCTCAGTCTTCATCCTCACTCGGCCAGATCCAGATCCCTAACCCAAAGGGGCCAAAGTTTCTCTCAACTCACTCCCACTCGATCACCATTCTCCAATCGGTCAATCCCTCCCCTTTACCCCAGCCCCTGTCCCTCCTCGTGCAATCGGGCTCATGTTGTTGGATTGGACTGCTACCGTGCATCAATGTGTGAGTGTGACTATGCTTCTCTGATCTGCTTCTCTTTTTGTCAATCCACTTGACCAACAAATAACGATGTGGCTTTACTGCTCTGCTTGACTGCTTCTTTGTCTTTGCTTTGCTTCTTTGCTTGCTTCGGCATGATGTGGTGATTGTGAGTCCGTGCCAGCGTCTGAATCTGTGACCGTGAGACGTGAGTCCCTTCGAGAGTTCGAGACTTTGAGTTTGATTTGATCTTCCTCATTGACTTTGCTTTGGACTGAATTAAATCTACTGTGAGTCCCTTCCCTGCTTCTCAAAATCTCAGCTTACCACTTTCCATAATCCAAGCTACTTTGTTATTTTAGCTCTTGATTATTTTGGATGTTTGTTATTGGAAAAGTTTAGGAAAGATTGCCAATTTCCTTTGCGTAATGTGTTAGCCATGATGAACTTAGGAGCACTACAAAGTAATTTAGCAGGTTATAAATGATTGCATCTGCTTGATGGTGGTGAATTGCAACTTGAAACACTGGAATAATGTTGTCAATAACAGGGTGATCAATTTGTTTAAGTAATGAATATGTAAATTGTAGTGAGTGAAGCACACATGTATTATTTACTTAAATGCATGATTCAGGATGATAGAATTATAGTAGTTGCTTAAATGTATTATTTACTTACTTAAATGGCTAGGTATGTGAAAGCATTTAAATTTTTTGTTATTTGCTTGCAGTATAATATGTCCTCTATAGACAAAAACAGTATTGATTGTCATGCTAATCTGGATGAGGAGGTTCATGAGGACATACAAATTGTGAATAGGGAATCAATTCCTTCCTCCTTTGTTTCTAATATTGCTAATCAACAACAAGGTCTTGTGGAAGAGGTCCAAGAGGATCAACAAAATAAAAAAGTTAAAATTCAAACATCTGATGTATGGAAGGCCTATATTAAAATTGAGGTTGATGGGAAAGAAAAGGCAAAATGTAAAGGTTGTGAAAAATTGTTTACAGGTTGTTCTACACATGGCACATCACATCTTCGTCGTCATATGCAGTCATGTAAAAAAATCCCAAAATTTCATGATGTTGGGTCAATGATATTAGATCATCAAGTCAACCTTAGATCTAAACAAATTGATAACAAGCGTATATGAGATCTTTTGGCTATATGCATTATTGAACATGATCTACCCTATTCATTTGTTGAGTATAAATGGGTTAGGGAATTACTCAAGACATGCAACCCTGATGTTCAGCTCATATCTAGAAATACAGCTAAGGCAGATGTTTTGAAATTCTATCTAAATCAAAAAGAAAAGTTGAAAGAAACTTTGCAAAAGAGTAGTAGTAGAATTTGTTTGACATCTGATTGTTGGACTGTTGTAACTTCTGAAGGTTATATATGCTTAACAGCGCATTTTGTTGATGAAAATTGGAAACTAAATAGTAAGATACTTTCATTTTGTAAGATGGAGCCTCCACATTCTGGATATGAGCTTGCTAGGAAAGTTTACGAGTGTTTGGTTGAATGGGGAATTGATAAAAAAGTGTTTTCTATCACTTTAGATAATGCTTCTGCAAATGATAATATGCAAGATATATTGAAAGAGCAATTGTCAAATCAAAATAACCTGGTTTGTAATGGAGAGTTTTTTCATGTGAGGTGTTGTGCTCATATTTTGAATCTAATAGTTCAGGAGGGTTTGAAAGTAACAGGTGCTGCTTTGCACAAGATTAGGGAGAGCATTAAATATGTGAAAGCATCAGAGGCAAGAATGATATGTTTTAGGCAAAGTGTTGAGGAGGTTGGTGGCATTGACACTACAATTGGCTTGCGGTTAGATGTGCCCACTAGATGGAATTCTACATATATTATGCTTGATAGTGTGATTAAATATCGCCATGCTTTTTCTACCTTTACTATACAGGATAGAAATTACAAGGTTTGCCCATCTAATGATGAGTGGGTGAGAGCAGAGAAAATGTGCATATTCTTGCGACCATTTGAAGTAATTACAAGGATGATTTCTGGGACTTCTTATCCGACTTCAAACATGTATTTTATTCATATTGCAAAAATTGAGCATTTGTTGAAAGAATATACAGCTAATGAGGATGAGGCAATTAGAGGCATGGCTCATAGCATGAAAGAAAAGTTTGAAAAATATTGGAGAGATTATAGTATCATTCTTGCTCTTGGGACAGTTTTTGATCCTAGAATGAAGCTTGAAGGGATGCAATATTCTTATTCATTGGTTGATCGCACAACTGTCCAAACCAAGGTTGAAAATATCAAGAGGAAGTTATATTTTATTTATGATCATTACAAAAATATGAATTCATCATCGAACAATGTTATTGTTGGAGGTGCATCAAGTTCAAGTCTTACAACAAAATCAAAACATCTTAAAACCACCTTCTCCCTTGGTTCAATGACTACCATGGATTTTCTTGATATGGTAAGTTTGAAATTTTTTGACAATTAAATTTGATTTGTCTCTTATGTTTATTATGTTAATTTTTTTTTAATGGCTATTTGTATAAAGCTTTATATTCTATGTATGATACAGGATTATGTTAATTTCAAGTGCATGGACACCACTTCTTTCGACAAGTCTGAATTAGATTATTATTTGGAAGAGGCAACACTTGCTCCTCACAAATTTCGACAGTTTGATGTATTGAGCTATTGGAAGAGTAATCAAGATCGATTTCCCACGCTTGCAAGGATGGCATCTGATATCCTAAGCATCCCGATCACTACAGTGGCTAGTGAATCGGCTTTCAGCATTGGCTCACGTGTTCTTACAAAGTATCAGAGTTGCCTTCTTCCAGATAATGTCCAAGCTTTAATTTGTACTCGTAACTGGTTGCATGGTTTTCAATTTACTCTTGATGGTAATATAATAATATTTTGTCTTTTATTTTAACTATTAATTTTTTTATTATAAGCTAACCTAATAATAATAATAATAATTTGTCTATTGTTTAATTTGTTTTTTTATTTATTGCAGGTGATGGAGATGATGAGGAAGAAATCACAGCAATTGATTTGAAGTCGCATCATGCTTCAAATACTGTCACTAATGATACTGATTGATGTCGGATGATGAATGATGATTATAGACTTAGTTGCCTAGTTGGTGATATTGTATTGTCTAGTTGTTGTTGAACTTTTACCTTATGTGGTTTTGGAACTTTTGCCTTTTAGTAGTGTTTAGTGAATCTAGTGATAACTATTAATGATGAAGGGATGACTAAATCTGATGATATTGATAGTAATTTGATATTCTGTTGTTTTGGACTTATTAGTTATGGTTTTATTTACATTAATTTAGAAACTTATGTATGGAAAAAAAAGTGTGTTATATTTACATTAAAAATTTGAATTTTGGGATTCTGGTTGGTTTCTGGATAAAGAAAGCATAAAACAGGATTATGTGCTACAGCCCGCGGGCATCATCTTCATGGGCCGGACTTTTAAAATATGGCCCATTTGTCTTCACGGGCTTTTGGGCCCGGCCCGTGGCGGGCCGGCCCGAATAGGCCGGGCCAGCCCGTTTTGCCCGCTCTAATTCCATGTCCTAGGAATTGCTTCTCCTGACTACTTTTCTAATCTATATGCTCCATTGCCCAACGCCTCTGTAACTTGGTAAGGTCCTTCCCAATTTGTGGCTAGCTTTCCCTCGCCGATATTCTTCCTTGCTTCGCTCTGCTTTCTCTAAACGAGATCTCCACCAACAAAACTCCTTGGCTTAAGCCGAGAATTATAGCGCCGAGCCGCTCTTTGCTTGCAAGCTTCTTCTTGTATCCATGCGTTTTCCCTGACTTCCTCGGATAGATCTAGTTCGACTTCCATGTTTTCCTGGTTCATGTGCTGGTTGGGGAATACTCTTCCAAAAGACGGCTCTCCCACTTCCACCGGGATCATTGCGTCAGCTCCAAAAGTCAACCTAAAAGGGGTCTCCTTGGTGCTTGACTGAGGCGTGCAACGATAGGTCCAGAGGATGCTCGGTAGTTCCTCGGCCCAGGCCCCCTTCGCTCTTCCCAATCTCTTCTTGAGTTCTCCAAGGATAACCTTGTTCGCCGCTTCTGCCTGTCCATTTGTTGGGGGATGCTTGACCGAAGACACTCGATGCTTGATGCCGAGCTGTGCATAGAATTGCTTCAGGTTTCCATCAACAAACTGCCTCCCATTATCGGTAACCACCGAGTAAGGAATCCTATATCGATAGACAATGTTCCTCCATACGAATTTCTGTACTTGCTGTGCCGTGATCTTGGCCAATACTTCCGCCTCAATCCATTTAGTGAAGTAATCTATGCCAACTAGTAGGAACTTGACCTGCCCTTTTCCCATCGGGAAAGGTCCGAGAATATCTATTCCTCAAATCATGAATGGCCACGGAGACGTCAGTGTGTGCAATTCTTCTGGCGGTGCATGCTGTAGACTGCCAAACCCTTGGCACTCATTACACCTCTTACTATACTCGGTGCAATCAGCTCGGATAGTGGGCCAATAATAGCCGGCCTGGATTACTCTCACTGCCATAGATCTTCCACCAGTATGCATCCCACACACTCCTTCATGGATTTCGCCCATAACATACTTTGCCTGTTCGGGAGTGAGGCATTTTAAGAGGGGGGTTAAGAATCCTCGCCTGTATAAGTCTCCTCCCATTATTATGTAATGGGAGGACTTTATCTTCAGTCTCCTTGCTTCGTTCTGGTCGCAGGGTAAGGTCCCTTCAGCCAGATAGTTCCAAATAGGTGTCATCCAGTCCCGGTCCAGGCTGCCTCCGACCATAACCTCATCAAGATCGACAATGGGCTGATGTATTGTTTCCCTGATGATTGTCTCATGTTGCCCGAGCTTTTTGACGTTAGCCAGTCTGGATAGAAGGTCAGCTCGGGAGTTCTCTTCTCTTGGAATGTGCTCAATCGCGAACTCTTCAAAGTGTTCAGCCAATCGTTTCACCTTGTTCAAGTACCTTGCCAGTTGTGGGTCCTTGGCCTGGTAAGCCCCCAAGACTTGTTCGGAAACCAATTATGAGTCACTCTGACACCAAACCTGCCTCGCTCCCACTTCTCTAGCTAAATTTAGCCCGGTAATGAGAGCTTCATACTCGGCCTGGTTGTTTCTGACTGGGAAGTCGATCTTAAGAGATTACTCCAAAGTTAACCCACCGAGACCTTCCAAAATGATTCCCGCTCCACTCCCCTTGGTGTTGGAGGAACCGTCCACATAAAGTATCCATCGGGCCTCATCTTTGGAATTGACGGGTGGGGTAAGTTCGGCGACAAAATCAGATAGACATTGCGCCTTAATTGGCCCTCTAGGCTCATATCTTATGCCGAACTCTGACAACTCGACTGACCACGAGATCATTCGGCCGGCTAACTCAGGTTTCCTCAGGACTTGTTTTACGGGGTGGTCGATTTTTACAACAACCTCGTGACTTTGGAAATAAGGTTGTAACCTTCTCGCCTAGGTGACTAGAGCCAGGGCTAACTTTTCAATGGTCTGATACCTCGTTTCTGCGTTGTGCAGTATTCGGCTGATGAAATATACCGGTATCTGCTGCCTGCCTATTTCTTGTACCATCACCGAGCTAGTTGCATGCTCGGTTACCGACATATACAGTAGCAATTCTTTATTGGGAGCCGGCCGATTAAGGATCGGAGGTGCCAAAAAGAAGCCTTTGAAACTCTCAAACGCCTGCTCGCATTCCTCGTTCCACTCATACTGCTCAGCCTTTTTAAGTAACTTGAAGAACGGCCTGGCTTTCTTCCCTAACCTCGGTATGAAGCGGGATAGTGATGCTAATCGCCCTGTCAGCTTTTGCACTTCTTTTATGTTCTAGGGGCTTCTCATGTCAATAATAGCTCGGCATTTATCGGGATTGGCCTCAATACCCCAATGAGTTAGCATGAATCCTAAGAATTTCCCCCCGTTGACTCTGAATACGCACTTCTCAGGATTTAACCTCATGTTGTACCTCCGTATTTTTCCGAACACCTCGCCGAGGTCGGCAGCATGCTTGGAGGGATCTTCGGACTTCACTACCATGTCGTCAACGTGCACTTCCAGGTTTCTCCCAATCTGCTCCTGAAATATTTTATCCATCAACCGTTGGTAGGTAGCCCCGGCATTCTTCAGTCCGAACGGCATCACCTGATAGTAGTAATTAGCATTTTCAGTCATGAACGCGGTTTTCTCCTCGTCAGGGGGGTACATTCTTATCGGATTATACCAGGAATAGGCATCTAAAAAGCTGAGTAGGCCACAACCTGACGCTCCATCTACAAGCCGATCTATGCTAGGGAGGTGGTATGTATCTTTTGGGCATGCCTTGTTTAGGTCGGTGTAATCTGTGCATATTCTCCACCTTCCACTAGCCTTTTTGACGAGTACCACATTGGCCAACCATGTCGTATATTCAATTTCTCGAATGAACCCAGCATCAAGCAGCTTTACCGTTTCTTTCCTCATTGCCTTTCGCCTTTCCTCGCCTACCCACCTCTTCCTTTGAGCTATCAGATTAGCTTCAGGGTATACCGCCAGTTTGTGGCATAGAAAGTGTGGATCAATTCCCGACATATCTGAAGAAGTCCACGTGAACAAATCAGCATTGTCCCTCAGTATCTTTGTTATATGCTCCTTTGTCTCACCTCCGAGTTGACTTCCGAGGTTAGTGCACCGGTCTTTACCGGCGAGCTGAAATTTCTGTAATTCTTCAATAGGCCTTGACCTTTGGTCCTGCGCATCAAGTCGGGGATCAAGTTCCACCAAGCTTACTTATGTTGTATCCTTCTTCGTCTGCCCGCTGCTGCCAACTACCCTTCCCCTAGTGACTCTTAGACTATCTACATAGCATTGTCTTGCAACCTTTTGATCAGCCTTTATTGTAACTATGTCCCCCGTCACCGAGGGAAACTTCATCGTGAGGTGCGGAGTGGAGACCACAGCGCCGAGTTCATTTAACGCAGGTCGACCTATCAAGATATTGTAAGAAGTTATTGCATCAATGATAAGGTACCTGATCATAATAGTCTTTGACCCGAGATCTCCCCTGAAGGTGGTCAACAGCTCCACATATCCTTGGGTATGAAACTGTTCTCCTGCGAAACCGACTAGCTGATCGCTATAAGGCTTGATCGTCTCCTCGGGTATCCCGAGCTTCTGGAAGGTGGTATAGTACAAGATATCTGCCGAGCTTCCTTGATCTATCAGTGTCTTTCTGACGACGTAATTGGCCACTTCCACCGAAACCACCATGGGGTCGTCCTGAGTAGGATCGACTCCTTCAAAATCCTCATCCGAGAAGATAATGGGACGAGAACTCCGGGGCGCTTAGTGCATCATCGCATTTACTGTCCGAATGGCCTTCAAGTGTCTTCTCCTGGCCGAAATGGTTGCTCATCCTCCGGCAAACCCTCCTACTATAGTGTTGATTACCCCTCTTATTCTATTTTCTTCCCTGTTTTGAGTGTCGTCTGACTATCTTCTTTCCTTGTTCGGTTGCCGAGGTTCTTCCTGAGCTCGGGTCTGACCTCTACCGTGGCCTCGCCCATTATAGGGGGGACGATTACCGTGATTCCTCTGTACAAAGTTGCCGAGTTGCCCAGCCTGCATCAGTTCCTCAATCTTGTCCTGTAATGTCCAGTACTCCTCCGTGTTGTGACCATAATTGCGATGGTACCTGTAATGCTTTGATTGATCAGCCGTCTCCGGGGTGTGTCCGGGAGCTGGGAGCCGAATCAATTCGGTATTGCAAGCTTCTTCCAGAATTCGAGCTCGGTTGGTGTTTAGTGGAGTGTAGAAGTCATACTTCGGTCCCCGACTAGTACCTTCTCTTTTAAACTTCCCCTTCTCTAACATCGGCCTTAGACTTTCTCGGTTATTTGATACCGTTCATTTGTCCAGATCAGTCCTGACCCTATTTCTGAACTTTGATACCTCCTCCATTTGTATATATCCGGCCGCATGATTTCTAAGCTCATCCATGTTGGCAGGTGGTTTTCGACATGGGTGATCGGCAAACGGCCCCGGCTTGAGGGCCATCAGCATCATGTGCATTGCCACTTCAGGGTTTAGATCCCGGATCTTTATCAAGACTGATGAGAAGCGCTCCATGAAACTCCTTAGGGACTCATCGTTCTCCTGTTGCAAGTTTACCAACGCAGCCGAGGTAAGCTTGTGAGGTCGGCTGGTAGCGTATTGTGCGCTGAATTTATTGATTAAGGTTTCAAAGCAATCGATAGATCGCGATGAGAGCCGGGTATACCAACTCAGAGTTGCTCCTTTCAAGGACGTAGGGAAGACCCTACACAAAACTGCATCCTCGTTTGTGAACAGATTCACCTGCGTGACATACGCATCCACATGCTCATCAGGATCGGTAGTACCGTCATATCTTTCTAGGTTTAAGCCCTTCCACCCTTTCGGCAATGGCGTCTCCATGATGCCATCGACGAACGGATGTCTCCGGGCGGCCTGCTTATCTCCTCGCAAATTGTCAATGTTCGTCTCCGAATGGTGAGTTTCCTCCCGCTGACTTCCCTCCTGATGCGACCGCTGAGTATCCATCTTGGTGTTCTCCCGTTCCCCTCCTCGAGGAAGAGAAGTGCCTTCGTGATGGCGTTCCTGCTCCAATTGCCTATTCCTTTCGCGCATCTCCTCATTCTCCTTCCTTAATACTTCCATCTCCTCGCGCATTGCCCGAATGACGGGGTGGTCCTCCAAGGAAGGCTTGTCTTCGTGGTGTCGTTCTCCTGCACCCGCACTGCTCCTAGTTCGCACCATGATTCTTGATGGTGGTGGGATAGTTTTTCTCGGCCCCACAGTGGGCGCCAAAAATGTTCCGTCAAAAGACCGAAAGACTATCCCCCCTGCCGCGTGTCTATCGTGCCTTTTTTTCTCCTCTTATCGACCCTCTCCTGACCGTTAGGGTTAAACCATCATCTTCTCGTAATCCCTCAATTATCGGGATATTTCATTCATGATCATTATGAAGTATCGCGCTCTTTTTGGCATGATCCCTGATATTCCGTCTTGCCATTATGACTCCATAACTGTCACACCTAGCCGGGTGTCCTTGGGGCAGCGCAATTCTCATGGAGAAACCCGTACTCGGCCATATGGCTGAGATGTTGCTTGGTCGTACGATTATCTGGCCATACGATTACTCGACTCTATCGTTCAATAACCGATGTAATACTCAGCCCGTTGCGCTTAAACTCGGCCTTCGAGTTCTAGCTCGGTGTGTATGAGCCCGGAGAATAGGACATTAAGTGGGCGTCTATCCGCATCGGACTTGTAATCTCGGCATATTCATCTCGGCCCGTACAAAACATATCGCCATTGTCATGGTTGTGTAATAGCTACAAGAAACGACATTTTACTCGTCAATCTAGAGTTAAATGATAATGTTGTTTAAATAAGTTTCTTCTAACCGCCATAATGTTGCTTGAATAAGCTGAAACACCAATTTTCAGAAAATCTCTTCACTCGTAGATTTAAAACTTCAGAATATACTATATACTAAATTTTTTTTTTATAACTCTTCAGTCATATATAAAAAGTAGATAATAAAAAAGAGGCCAAATTCAAAAGTATTCTCAAGAATCACAATCACATGTGAGTTGTCTAATAAGAAAAAAGAATCACTAGTGTGTTATCTGAAGAAGAGAGAGGGGGGGGGGCGCGCGGGGAGAGAGAGAGTTCAATTGTTCAATGTGGGACACTATGCTATCTAAAATTGAGATGTTTACATTTGACGCACGAGTATCTAAATGTTCGATTCGATGCTATCTAAAATGTCCAAACCACAAATATCTCAACAAAATTAAATTTAGCCGCACTACATTGGCTTTTATCTGGTGCTGGGCAAATAGTATATTTAAAATTCGTTACTACAGATAGAAAATAAGACTTATCGAATAAATAATACAATATTAAATATATATTTTTATTCTAATGAAGTATTGTTTAGATTTTGCTGTGGGGCAAATGGATTCGTTGGTTTAGTTCTCAAAAGGAAGAGGACCATGAAAATGGAAAGAGAAATGAGAATGAAAAGAACCCAAAAAGAAAAGGAAATAAAGAGAAAAGGGTATTTAAACAGTGAATGGCGAAGAGCCGAGGAGGATTCATAGTATAAACGCGCCTCCGAAGAGGACCTTTGTGTTTCAGTCAAAGTCAAAGTCCATGCACCCAGAGTTTCCGAAGTTTTTCACTTTGTTGATGGCGTAGGTTCCGTGTCCTTCTCGTTCAACGAACAGGTCGATTCGTATTCTGCCTCATACAGAGAACGCATGGCGAGCATCTTGGACGGCGTTCTGGAGCAAACCAAGTCGGCTCAGGAAAAGAACACTGACCCTCTCCTCTGGGCGATTCATCTCAACTCCACTCTTAACGCCGCCGGTGTTTCTCTGCCTTCCGTCGAGCTCGCCGACCGTTTGGTCTCTTACATCTGCTGGGACAATCATGTGCCCGTCGCGTGGAAGTTTCTTGAGAAAGCTTTGACTATCAATATCGTCCCTCCTTTGTTTGTCGTCGCCCTTCTCTCTACCAGGTCCCTGCTTTAGCATCTCTCGCATCGCTTTCTCATTCATTGAATTTGTGTTTTGGATTCTCATATAGTTTTTATTGTCATCATTGCTGTTGAAATGAGGATGCTTGCGTGGTGTTCGATTAACGTGTTTAGGTGAATTATTTTGGCATTCGCCTTTATAACTGAGGCTCTGTTTGAATCTTGTGGTTTTTCAATTCCTGTTTCGTAAGGGGGGAAAAACTCACGGAGTATTGTTTGGCAAACATGTGATAAGAACTGCAGCAATGAAGTGTCTGATTTTTGTGTGTTTTTTTTCCTTAAAATATTATTATATAATTGCTGTGACACTCATATCATTTTGGATTACAAAAAAAGACGTTAGAACGTTAGATATATACAATTCCTAATTAGGAAAAGATAGTGAATATGAATTTTACAGAAGTTAAAGGTTTTTTGTTGCCTTGATTTTGATCAGCCACATCAACTTTGAAAATTAACCCCAAGAATCCAAGATGCTTATTAAAAGATGAATATTAGATGGTAGCATGTGCTAAAAATGCAACAATGAACCGTATGATTTATTGAGAGTTTTTCTAAAACTTTATTATTTAACTGTTGTAAGCAAGAACTTCCCGAGATTACAAAAAACAGATATTATAAAGATGGATGGATAATTGGAGAAGTTAAACTATTTTGTTTTCTTTAACAGCCAGATCTTGTAACTCTAAGATGCTTGTCAAAAGCATCTGTGACTTCCAAAAATCACCAAAAGGATCCATTTATACAAATTTCATCAAATAAATTTATGATTTTTTCTGGAAAAAAGTTCCAAATATCAAAAGCCACAAGCCTACAATATTTTTAAATTGGGTCAAAGCATAATGATGTGGAGAGTGACTTTTTTTTTTTTTGGGTGGTTTCTAATATATTATTTTTGGTGTTTATACATGGTGATTGAAAATATGAAATGCAAGGTAAAGGATCTCTACACAATATGATAAAATAGATGTGCGGAAAAGTAAACTTATGGCCTTCTAAAATGGAACTTGTTAATATATAGGAAATAAAAATTGAGAAGAGAAACTTTGATTGATGTACTCAACAAAAGGTTCATCTTAAGGTTTATAGCAAGGAAATGTAAGACTAAAATCTATGATTTTCTAACCGGCTTGTTTACTGCCAGTTGCTGGTTCCTCAAACAGAATTGTTGCATGACAACAACGTGGTTTCACTAACTTAATTACCTTTTCTCCATTGGCTAATTGACATCTATTGCTGTTCTTGACTACAGGGTTGTTCCAAACAGACTGCTTCACCCTGCGGCTTACAGAGTTTATATGTTGTTCCTCAAGAAATATGCCTTTTCTCTTGCGTCTCATATCAGTTGTCCAAGCTATCAAAAGTAAGGTTCAATTTCAACTGAATTTGCCACAGAAGAATATTTTTCTGTTTATGTAGCTCCTGAAAATGTTTAGAATTGGTAGATTTCTTTTTTTTTTTATTACAAGAAAGAAGAGAAGCATATAGAAGGTAAGAGATTAAAATATATTCAAAAAACAGAGAAGACAAAAGAAACTGATATTTACTGAAAGTTTCTCTCAATTGCTTCTGTAAATCCACTAGAGCACCTTTCTCTATGGAAAACCATGAACTGAAAGTTTGGAACTCACTGGTAAAAAAAGGAATCTCTAATAAAAATGTCTGGCATTTTGCTTTAACCTCAACCATGGCAGAGTTGGAAAAATGGCATCTGGTCTAAAGATCTTATAGTCCTTCCTGCTAGCAAAGCATCTTAATGCATAATAAGGGGACAACTAGTCTTTCCAACTCTGGAAAGACATAACACAAACAGCAAGAGAAGCAATTTCCTGATACCTAGGAGTCTGTATATGTCATTTGTCTTAATTTTATTGATTGTCAGCAGCTAGGGAAAAAGGAAAAAAACTTCACCTAAGATGGAGGCCTTAACCTTCCAAAAAGACGTGTAAAGAAAAAATTGGGACAAATTGGTTCTGAATTTTTTTTTTTTTTAAAAGAGGATTTACAAGCACAAGGAGCTTCATTTTTTAAACACTTGCAACACTATTTGTATGTGTCTCCTGTGTTTCCAATGTCTTTGGGCTGTCTCTGTTAGGAAGCTCCATATAACAGCATGGTTTACTTTAAAAAAAAGTGGTTACAAATGGACTGCACATCCCTTTACATTCCATCATATGTTCATATATTATTTGGTGTTTCTATGTTAGTAAACAGCTAATTTTACTTTTTGAATGTGTTAATTGTACACTAGATTCAAATAATAAGCAAGGTTCTTACCTAATTAATTTTTGTAGTTCAGATTTAGAAGTTAGAATAATGTAATCTGTGTGTGTGTGTGTGTGTAGAGAGAGTGGGAGGGCATATCTAGTAAGAAGAGTGATATATTGTGATAGGCCGGAGGCATTACTAAACACCATTTGGTGACTCCTCAAGGTTGAAATGAATGCAAAAGACATTAATGTGAGTCAAGGAAGGTAGTTTACACGCACACGCACACACAATGAGTGTGTTTAAGCACCCTAACTATTTGCAAGCCTGCAACAGCAGTGTTTTTGTTCCAGGCATAACAGAGTAAAAGAAAACTTTCTATTCTACTAACATCTCATCCGGGCACTAAAATAAGCTATTCTAGTAATTGTTTGTAGTGATAGAATGCCCTATTAAACAGACTTGATTGCTGTCCACCTGAAGCTATGGTTACTGTAGTGAGCAAATTCTCTGCCAACCATCCTTTTGAAAAGAGATAATATTCCTGAATCAGTGTGATATAACTTTCACTGAGAACAATATATGATTGTTTCATTATTGTTGGTAATGAATAAGCTGATGTTAAGTGGTGCTGTCTTAAGCATAGGACAAAAATCACATCCGGTGAAGTTTATGGCAAACGTAGTATTACGGAACATGAATCTGCCCAAAAACAATTGCTGTTTAGTGGTTTCTTTTCATTGGTCTTGGGTGTCTGTAATCTTTATTTTTGGGTCTTTTCTTTTGAGGAGTTCTTGTATGTAATTCAAATCTGGTAACGACATTTCATATTGATGTTATCACAGGATTATGAAATCAATTGATGATGTTCTTCAGCTTTCGCAAGTGTATGGCCACAAAGAGTGTGAACCTGGAGTTATTCTTGTTGAATTTATCTTTTCAATTGTATGGCAGTTGCTTGAAGCATCATTAGATGATGAAGGATTACTGGAGAATGTTCCAGAAAATAAGCCTAGATGGCTAACCAAGTCACATAATATGGATATTGATGGTCCTGACTGTTTCAGTGGAAAGAAAACTGAGCAGAAGGATGGGCTGCAGAGGGCGAACACAGCAATGGCTATTGAGATCATTGGAGAATTTTTGCAAAACAAAATAACTTCAAGGATTGTTTCCTTAGTTCATCGAAACTTGTAAGACCTTAATTTTGAAATACTTGTTCAATTATTGTGCACATGTGATGATGATGCTAATATAAGGCTAATAGTCTAAACATGCATTTCAGTAAATCTCTAATTTAGATTCCAGGTCTCCATTGAGTGAAGGTTACTTTAAATATAAAAGCTTTGATCTTTGTAGGCCACCACATTGGGAAACTTTCATTCAGCATCTGAAGATGCTTGCAACAAACTCTTCAGTTTTAAGGAACTTGAAACATACAAGTCCAGAGACCCTTTTGCATTTTCCCTCCAACATCCATAAGTTTTTGTCTTGTGAATCCAAAACAAAGCTGGAGTTTAATGCTGTCATGGCTGGTGGTTCACAAATATCTTCTCCTGTTCATTCGTATGGTGATAATTGGTCCTCACTATGGCTTCCTATTGATCTTATTTTGGAAGATGCAATGGATGGAGGAGGGCAAGTTACAGCAACTAGTGCTGTTGAAATTATTTCTGGTATGGCCATCTGGGTGAATTTTAGTATCACAATGCTTCCAGCCTTGTGTAGCTGGAATGGATAAGACCTTTTGGGATTCAAAAAAAAAAATTTAGTTGAATTTATTATTGCAGGCTTGGTGAAGGCTTTACAAGCAGTACATGGCACTACATGGCACAATACATTTCTGGGTTTGTGGGTTTCAGCACTACGGCTAGTTCAAAGGGTAAAATCTGAACCAGGCAAAGTTAACTGACTAAAATTATTTGTAGTCACTAATTGTTTTGAGGTGGAGAGGAAATTCCTGGAAGGAAATGCAAACTATTTATATTATAATTTCATGTGGGGGCAACCAAAGAATTATTATTTAAAATTTTTTTTCCTGGGGTTTGTGGTGGGAAGAAGTTGGGAGCTTCTGGGGGAAAACCTGCTTGATGAATATACCCATGTGTAGATGTGGTGATATGACAAAGTCTATCATCAATAAGGAAAGATCATTCAGCATATTGATACATTTAAGAAGGAAACAAGGATAAAATGCCATCTGGCTTCAGGATAGTTTCAGATTCTGTTAAGGAGTTAGACCTCTAACTACCTGACTAGAGTTTGTTAGGGGGAGATTAATAGAAATGCATGTACTGGAAAGATAAGATTTTTGAGTAATTGTTGATGAACTCACTGGTATCAAGTACCTGCCTTCGTTTCTCTGTACCACATATGGCATACAGTCTGTTAGTTCTATTAGTCTTTATTGGTGGATTTACATTTGATTGATTCATTAGTTCTTCACTAAAAATCCATACTGAACTGTATGCTCTATGGCAATGTTCACTTGTTTTAAGACTTCATTTTTTTCCTTTGTTCTTTTTAGGAGAGAGATCCAAGTGAGGGTCCTGTACCTCGACTTGATACCTGCATGTGTATGTTATTGTGCATTACAACTCTTGCAGTTGCTAATATTATTGAAGAAGAGGAAGGTGAACTGATTGAAGAAGCTGAACGTAGCCCAATTAATCAAAGAAAAGACAAACAAGCTCTGGGAAAGTGTCGTGGGGAATTGGTTACCAGCTTACAGCTACTGGGTGAATATGAGGGCTTACTGACTCCCCCTCAATCTGTTCTCCAGGTAGCTAATCAGGCTGCTGCCAAGGCTATCATGTTTGTATCAGGACATACAGTTGGCAACGGATACTTAGAATGTTTGAGCGCAAATGACTTGCCAATGAATTGTTGTAAGTAATTGCATTTGTTGCAGTAATTTGAATCTATTAGATTTCATGTCAGTTATAGAAGGAAATTATGTTATTTTCTCTTTTGATATCTATCTTTTTTCTTGGGATGGTTGTTGGGGCAGAGCTAAAATTAAACTATTGAGGGGCCGAAGTAAAAAAATAATAATAATAATAATAAGGGATTAAATTTTACTTCATTTTTTACCCCTCTTGCCAGTTAATATATATATATTTGTGAGAAGAAGGGGCTTAAAAGCTCAATATTCCCAGCTAATAATTTAGGTCTTACCTTGTGCGCAAATCATTAATGTTACCCTTGGTGTGTACTCTTACAATTTTGTTATTTGTTTTCTAATGAATTGTTGGCAACAGATACTTAGAATGTTTGAGCGCAAATGACTTGCCAATGAATTGTTGTAAGTAATTGCATTTGTTGCAGTAATTTGAATCTATTAGATTTCATGTCAGTTATAGAGGGAAATTATGTTATTTTCTCTTTTGATATCTATCTTTTTTCTTGGGATGGTTGTTGGGGCAGAGCTAAAATTAACCTATTGAGGGGCCGAAGTAAAAAAATAATAATAATAATAATAAGGGATTAAATTTTACTTCATTTTTTACCCCTCTTGCCAGTTAATATATATATATTTGTGAGAAGAAGGGGCTTAAAAGCTCAATATTCCCAGCTAATAATTTAGGTCTTACCTTGTGCGCAAATCATTAATGTTGCCCTTGGTGTGTACTTTTACAATTTTGTTATTTGTTTTCTAATGAATTTACTTGGGCATTGATCTTACACTTTTTGATATTGGTCATCATAATTTTAGTCATCACTCATCAGTTGTCTGTTGGTTGTATTTTTAGCTTGATTAATTGTTGTTGTACATGCTATTCTAATATTCTTGTCTTTTTTTCTTATTAGTCGCTCCCAAGTATGGTTAATTTTGTTTTAGACTCGTATTTTTGTCTATTTGGTATGATATTAATGACAATTTTGTCATAATTGTGTGTGTCCTGCAGCTGGAAATTTACGGCATCTGATTGTTGAGGCTTGTATTGCAAGAAATCTACTTGATACATCAGCTTATTTTTGGCCTGGTTATGTCCATGCACGCAGCAATCATATACCTCGTAGCATTCCTGGCCAGATTCCTGGCTGGTCATCATTGATGAAAGGGTCACTGCTAACTCCTCCATTGGTCAATGTTTTAGTTGCAACTCCAGCTCCCAGGTATGTTGCTGCCCCATATATCTTTTTCTCTACTGTCCTCCCCCAATCCACAAACCCAAAGAACAAAATACCAGGGTATTTTGATTTGTTCTTAGAAATTCTATCCCATACAAGGAAAGTTTCAAGGCTATAGGGTATTTGGATTTGGTCTTTTAGAATGAATAGCTTCTTTTCTTTCCTGGATGTTCAGATCTGAAGTTCAGCCCCTTCTGATTGTGTTTCATTCTTTTTCGCCCAACCCTTTTATTTCTAGATAATATTGACACAAGCTAAGTTCTTCTAAAGAATTCGGTCTGCATCGAATTGTGTGTGATAGGAAAAAATAGAATAGAAGAGACGAGAGGAGAGAAAGAGGAAAGGAAAAGTCAGTCTAACTGTCATGACTATTTCCCCTGGCCAAGGTACATCTTATTTATTTATACTTCAGCTTGGCTAGGGACTAATTAACTTCCTGAAATCTGTTATTAACTACCTTTAACAGATTCTTTAATGCCTTAACCTTCACATCTCACTTCCTACATGCCTAACAGTGAGTTAATGACATGCAATATTGCAGACAAATGAAAGCTTTTCTGAATCTCATGTTTCATGTCTTCTCCATGGTGGCATTTCGTTAATGTGTGGGGGGCTGAATACTGGGCATTGCACCATTTTTTTTTTCTAATATAGAAATACTTTCATCCAGGATACTTATATAGCATGAAATGTATATACACTATCAACCATTTCTTTCCTTCCGTCCTATATTTTCTCGCCATGACATGCATGCACTTCTTAGAAGATATATGTCACGTAACTGTAAATGTATTTTACCATTTAAACTGAAAAATTAACAATTAGTATGTAGGTGCATTGAAAAATTTTCAAAATAGGATTGGTAAAGGCATTCATATTTTAAGGAATATACATAATATAGAACTAAAATGGGAAATAAGACAATATGATATCATATGCAATTTTTTTAAGATATACTTTTCTTACTATCCCTTAGCCATGGTAGTACCCATCATGTTGCCTTGTTTTGCTCTCATAGATCCTGGATAAAAGGACGCAAAGGAAAATACTTGTTTCTTGTACCAATAAATACTATGATGCTACAGGTACTAGTTTCCTATTTGATATATGATAGTATGATATCAAAATTATGGCAAATTTTTGAAAATTTATGAGCTATAGGTTCAGTAGAGTGATTGAATAAAATACTAAATTTTATTTAATGTACTAAATTGTAATAATTAGTTTAAAGATTAAAACTTTTAGTGTGAGTTACTTTTCTTCTCTGAGAGAAACCTTAATTACATGGCTCTTCCCTTTGTTTTGAAAATATACCCAAGTCCATTGAAACTAAAAAATGACCAAAATATGTTCGAAAATAATATTTTTATTGAAAATATAACATTACATTTTTAAACTTTTAGCTTAATATTATTTATGTTGTATTGAAAACCATAAATTTAATATATTCTAATATTTTTATTAAATCCCTGGTAACACTTATGTTTGTTAATATATATAATAAAAATCTAATATTTGAAATTAAATTATTATCTTTAAATTGGTTCATCTTAAAAAATATTTTGTGAATAGATTATTTGTTTTTAATAATTATTTTTTTGTCACACGATTTTGCAATTTGCTAAATTGAGAAAAGTGGCTTTTATATTGATCAAATGTGTATTTAATATTTATTATATTATAATTAGATATGAGAAAATTTTTGTCATAGCATGTAGAGCGCCCCCCCCCCCCCACCCCCCGGGAGGGTACAGAGGAGGTAAGTGGAGTGTATATTTCAGTTTCAAAGGAGGGGAGAATAATTTTTAAAACAGAGAAGACTGGAATTTGGACATCTTTCAAAAGGAGAGTAGTTTACCTTTTTTTTTTTTTTTGTGTATCCATGCATGTGTTTGTGTTTTCATAAATTTTACTCTATAAAATCATTCGAATAGTTGACATCCATTTTGTTGAGTTTCAATGCATTCCAAAGATTTTTTTTAGTAATTTGTGGGTATGATCTGAAATGGATTAGAAACGTTTTTTGACCCAAGTTTTGAAATAAAAAATGTGTAGGCTGTTGGCAAAATATTGATATTGATACTAGTATTATTGCTAATATTCCCATTAACTGCAGATCCGCGTTTTACTGCTGTTGACTTTATTTAGAACTATCTTTAGAATCAGTTTGTGTAGATTTTTTATTCTTGTTTTTATTTTGCCTTGTATCTCGCCTAACTCTGGGGACTAAATTGTAGATATATTGCTATCTTCCTGTGTATATGTTTCATTTCCCTTTGTGAATAATGTAAGCAAATTTGTCCTCCAATTTTGCTCCATGTTCACCAAAAAAAAAAAACGAAAACAGAAACAAAAAAGAAAGAAAATGTATAGACTATGGGGGGAAATTTTCTCATTCATTTCCAAAATGGGTATGGCTCAAAAAATGACACATTGGTCTTTCATAGAAAATAGATAGATGATAGGAATAGAAACACATAAGCTTGCAAGCACTTGTGGAGACATATTGTGAGTGTAAAAATGCTCTCCGATTAACCATGGGATTACCTTATCCCTGGACTTCAGTTACACCCTTCTTTTTCCTGAAGCCAGTTGTGTCAGATTTTTTTTTTTTTGGGGCATTTTAGTCAGTGGTTAGGCAACTGAATTTAAGCCCATTTATTTGATGCAAGCTTAGCAGAGATTGAGAAAATTTATGAAATTGCAAGAAACGGTTCAGATGAAGAAAGGATTTCAGCTGCTGCCATTCTTTGTGGGGCATCCCTAGTACGTGGCTGGAATGTGCAGGTATTCATGATGCCAGTTTTATTTGGCTTCATTCATAGTCTTTTACAAGGGAAGACTCTATTTTTTGTGTCTTTAGTTTATGGCTATCCTGTTGTCTCCTTCCCTTGTTTTTTTCTGTATGTTCTTTTCTTTCAGGTTTTTAGTAAGTATCTTTGTTTGCAGGAGCACACCATTATTTTTATCACGCTGTTGCTCTCACCTCCAGTTCCTCCTCATTACACTGGGACTGAAAGCCATTTGATCAGTCAAGCTCCATTTTTAAACGTCCTTCTTATTGGAATTTCATCTGTGGACTGTGTCCAGATTTTCTCCTTGCATGGCTTGGTATGTTGTGTGTACCCTAACTTGTGTTCATGGCAACTACAATTTTCTTTCCCAAAAAAAAAAGGGAAATAAAAATAGAAATCGAAATGGCAAGTTTTTATAAGTATATTTGTTTCCTTCATTTGGTAATGTCCCATTAATTCACTACCAACCTATGGTATCTTGTTTCACAACTAATGAAGGTTCTTGTACAGTAAATAACTAGCTATTATTGCACGAAACTCTTTTGCTAATATATGCAGTGATTTACCAACTACTTGCAGGTTCCAATACTTGCTGGTATGCTAATGCCAATATGTGAGGTTTTTGGATCATGTGTTCCTAATGGTTCGTGGAAGCTTGCTACTGGAGAAGAACTCTCTTGTCATGCAGTGTTCTCTAATGCATTCACTCTTTTGCTCAGGTTATGGCGTTTTAATCATCCACCTGCCGAACATGTGATGAGGGGTGCAGCAACCCCAGCATTAGGATCCCAACTAAGTCCTGAGTACCTCTTGTTGGTTCGGAATTGTTTAATAGCATCCTTTGGAAAATCACCAAAAGATCGAATGAAACGCAGAAGATTGTCAAAATTTATTACTTTCTCTGCAGAACCCCTTTTTATGGAATCCTTTCCAAAATTAAACTTATGGTATTGGCAAAACAAAGAATGTATTGCTTCAACCCGCACTGGTCTTGCACCTGGAGGGCCTGTTCATCAGATTGTTGATGCACTACTAAGCATGATGATATGGAAGATAAATAGAAGTACTCAATCTGTGACACCTACGACTTCTGGGAGCAGCAATTCATCTGGGTCTGTATTAGATGATGCTTTGCTGAAACTGAAAGTGCCTGCCTGGGATATCCTTGAAGCCACTCCATTTGTGCTTGATGCTGCTCTTACAGCCTGTGCTCATGGAAGACTCTCTCCTCGTGAATTGGCTACAGGTTTTACCCGTTCTCTCAAACGCCTTCTTACATTTTAATTTGATTTTATAACTAGGTTTCCTTTTAAGATATATTCCTGACTTTAACTATAGTCACAAACTCTGGACTAGGATGTCAGAAGTCCTTTTGGGAAAGATGATGAGATTGAATGTGACATATGATTCGTTAGAGTAACTTAACTGGCAAAACAAGATGTATAGATTTGTTAAATGTTATTGTAATTATGTTTGGGATTATTACTGTAATCATTGCAATTTTACTTGACCCTAGGATTCGGATGTAATCATTTGGTATTGTCAATTCCTGAAGTTTTGGGATTTGTTTCTTGTGCATTTATTTCGTTTCATAGGATAGTTCCCCCCTTGCGTATATAAATACCAGTACAATCTTCTTGTTTAATCATCAGAAACTATTCTTTTCAAACCTCTGTCAAAATCCAACTGAATTGAGATTGAAATGGAGGCATGTCTGGTTCTGGTTTCCTTTTTTAAGCTGTGTTCTGACTATTGCAATGATCAGCTCCTCTCTATTTGGCTGTCCTGAATTTGGGGTTGTGGGGAGAGTCTTGTAAAAGCACCAATCAAATCTGACAAGTTTTTTTTGGAGTTATATTGGTGTTTGTGGGGAAAATAAAATGAATCTTTATTAATGATCAGGAATTACAGAACAAGAATCTCAACTCAATAATCTCATTAGTTCAAGGAGTATCTCCTAAGTACAAGGGAATAATCAAACTTCAGACTGCCTAGGACCATACCTCTGTTAGGTATTCATACTACTAATAATGCTGAATTAAGATTAGAGAATAAATCAGCAGTAAAAGAGTGGTGTGCATCATGGGGCATCATGGGCTACCAGTGACTTCCTTACTATCGTCTATCACTTCCCCCATGTATTGTGACTGTCCAGACCCACTTCCCAAGTGACTCAACTGCTCCTCAACCCTCCTATGTGTCCTCCTCCTTGTGTAGGTAATAATGGGCCTTTCATCATATATTGATTTTGTTTGATAGAAAAAGAGTTTTTTTGAACACCTATGTTGCCCAACCTAGCTCAATCCGGATATATCGAGGTCCAATATAACTTAGGAAATTGGTTAGTATCACCGAAAAAATAGAAGGTTTTTTAAAGCAGTTTTTTGCTACATTTGACAATCATTCCGTGCCTTGAACATAGGACCCCTTCCCAATTCTTCATCCATCTGACAATAATAAAGTTCAGTATAATTTTATAAAATTCCCTAAATAACAATAATTAACTTGAACCTTTTGGTGCCGCATTGTTAGTCCAAATCCAACAATTGTTAGATTACAATACTTATCAGATAAAGAGTTCACAGTATAGAACCCTGATTGCCTATTGAATCGCCAAGTACACTTGCTCCTAAACCTTTATATTGACGGAGAATTTGAGTCACATTATGTAACCCTCATGTCCTAATGAATCACCAAGGACACTTGGTCCTAAACCTTTTTATCTTTGACAGAACTTGTGTTCAGTTTTGAGAGTGTTTATTATTAAGCTAACTAATAAAATTATGAAATGTGAATACCTTCTTATAACTCAGCATTCTGTGATTGGGTCTTTAAGAAAAATTTTTCCATATGTAATGTATTTATTAGAAAAAACTTGACAGAAAAAAAGAAGGGAGTTTTACCTACTTGTCCTGTCTTTTCGATTGAGAATTTTGAAGATTGCTTGAGTAAATATACGTTGATATTGGAATCATCAGTTTAGATAATCAAAAAACTGGACTGCTGATGCCTATTTCTCCCAAGTTTTTTTTTTTTTGGCTTTATAATTTATATTTGCTTTCTATTATCTCAGGCCTTAAAGATCTTGCCGATTTTCTTCCTGCAACTCTGGCTCCCATTGTGAGTTACTTTTCAGCTGAAGTAACACGGGGCATATGGAAGCCAGCTTATATGAATGGAACTGATTGGCCTAGTCCTGCTGCAAATTTATCCATGGTTGAGCAACAGATAAAGAAAATTTTAGCAGCCACAGGTGTTGATGTCCCAAGCCTTCCTTTAGGTAATTCAACTTAGTTCATAATTTTTTTTTCTTTTTGGGTTCTGTTGACATATCAATTTTTGGAGTATCAAAAACCTTCATTTGTTAGAGTTCAATTAACATTTTCTTGCTCATGCTTTCGGCATTTATGTCAATTTTACTCTCTATGCTAGAGTTCTATGCTGAGTGGAAAACACAAGGTTCATTAAATCAATCTGTTGACACTAAATTTAAACTCTCATGCAAGCAGGTGGGAATTCTCCAACTACCCTTCCTTTGCCATTGGCAGCTTTTGTGAGCCTGACAATAACATATAAACTGGACAAAACCTCTGAGCGCTTCCTTGTCCTGATTGGTCCAGCTATGAATGCTCTTGCTTCTGGTTGCCCCTGGCCATGCTTGCCCATTGTAGCTTCTTTGTGGGTCCAGAAGGTGAAGCGTTGGAGTGACTTCTTTGTATTCTCTGCTTCTGGAACTGTTTTCCACCACAGCAGGGATGCCGTAGTTCAGCTCCTAAAAGTATGCTTCACATCAACCCTAGGACTTGGTTCTGCCTCTATTTATAACAATGGTGGTGTCGGGGCCCTTCTTGGTCATGGATTTGGTTCCCACTTCTCCGGTGGGATCTCCCCAGTTGCTCCTGGGATTCTCTACCTAAGAGTGTTTCGGTCTGTTAGAGATGCTATGTTCTTGACAGAAGAAATTGTATCTCTTTTGATGCTTTCAGTCAGGGATATAGCGAGCAGTGGTTTGCCCAAGGGACAAGTGGAGAAACTTAAGAAGACCAAATATGGAATGAGATATGGACAGGTTTCTCTTGCCACATCGATGATGCGTGTCAAGCATGCTGCTTTACTTGGGGCCTCATTGATTTGGATATCAGGCGGATCAGGCTTGGTTCAATCTTTAATAAAAGAAACTCTGCCTTCCTGGTTTTTATCAGAAAATGGATCAGAGCAGGAGGGCGGAGGAGAATCTGGACTTGTGGTTGCCATGCTTAGAGGTTATGCACTGGCATATTTTGCTGTGCTTAGTGGCACATTTGCTTGGGGTATTGACTCTTCACAAACATCACCAGCATCAAAACGACGAGCGGCCATTCTTGGGTCTCATTTGGAATTTCTTGCTAGTGCCCTAGATGGGAAAATATCACTACGTTGTGATTGGGCCACATGGCATGCATATGTGTCAGGGTTTGTGAGTTTGATGGTGCGCTGCACACCCTCATGGGTCCTGGAAGTGGATGTGGATATGTTGAAGAGACTGGGCAACGGATTGAGACAGCTCAATGAAGAAGACTTGGCTCTTCGCCTTTTAGAAATCGGAGGGATAGGTGTCATGGGTGCCGCAGCTGAAATGATAATTGAAGATAGGTTTTGATTGATCGGAACTTGCAAGCATGGTGCATATATGCTGATGAATCACATGTCTCCTCGTTTCCTCTTGTGCAGATAGGGATAAAGATGAAGATTTTATATTCTTTTTCGGCAGGAAGAAAAAAATATGGTATTCAACATACCTACATAGCGATTGAAGTTTTTGATAGAATCAAAGAAGGCTATGTTCAGGATGGTTATCGTCCGGTATAGAGAACTACATATCATGCGCACCAATATGACCAGGGGCTAACTACGGTTTGGCTGGAAAAGATTTGGTTATTTCATTTCCGACCGTACTCACATTCTCCCCAAATGTTGCAACTTGGAGCCCGAGACGATTTTCGATTGGAGTAGGTTTTTTTCCCCCCTAAACATTTTTTGTAACTATATGGCAATTTACATTGCTAGCTTTAGTTAGAAAAGCTTTTGGGTTTAAATTTTGCACAGTATTAGATATCCGTTGGTTGTCTTGTGCTAGACACATTTCATGCGCGTTTAATGGAGGGGAAAAAGGTGTCTCAACAATTGCATGGCAGACTTAATTGATGCCACAATTTAAGACAAATGTGTATGCCTGAGAGAAGTGTATGGCATACAAAAATTTGTCTTCCTACTCGGTGACTTGCCCAAAGAAAGATTACGATAAAGAGAACATTGAGCTCTACATGAAACAAATAGAAAATCAAATACAATTTGAAAGAACCTACACAAAATGTCGTTAATTCCCTACAATCATAACCACAATTTTTTTGTGGAATGAACTGATTTGGCTCTATTGTTTTAGGCAATCAGAATTCAAGAAGGCTTAGTAGTTTAGTGGTGAGAAATGAAGAACATGTACATGGAAGGGAATTGGGTCAAGAAGGTTAATGTTGAACATCAGGTTTTGGATTTGGGCATGCTACATGGTTCTTAATTCTATTGAACATGAGTAACTAACTACTGTTCGAGTCGTTCTTTGATACTACTACTTCTGGTCATGTTACCCCTAGGCGTAATTGATGCCTCAGAACTTTCGACTTCAGATTGTTGCTTGCTACTTCGACGCGCTCTCTTGGTTTGGATGAGTGGATTGTTCTCTTCCTCGTCGATGACTTGTGGTTTGTCCAAAACACCTCCCTTAAAATCTGGGTGTATGTAAGCATCCTGAAGATATAGTCTCATGTTCAGGGTTGGTTCAATCGCCTTCTCAAGCGTATCCTTCACCATTGCATCCTGTCATCAAATGTCATAGATACAATTGTTAATCTCTCTCTTTCATCAGCACTAAAAATTGTAGATTTCATACTCTTCTCTTTGCATCAATGATTAACTCTCACAATTACGTGAAGCAAACTTGTCAAGACAAAAGTAATGTTTCAAGGTATTCGACCCCTTACTAAATTGATGTTAATCCAAACCCTTACACAGGCAATGCCATAATAAAAAATACGGTAACAAATTAATAAACCAACCTCTAATGAAAGTTTAACGAATGCCGGTTCGAAGCGCCCTTTGCAATACAAATAGAACCATATTGTAAAAATTGGTTGTGCCACAAGCGCCATCGTCGCCTTACTAACATCTTTTGTGCTTAACAGTCCCATCAAAAGAATTTGAGATATAAACAAGCCACTAAGTACTCGACGATGGACATCTGGCCAAAATGCTGCTGCACTCTCATAACTCTGATGATAGACATTGATGATCTTGTGACAACAAAAATATGCAGTAAGTCACCGTAAAAATATATATATCGTCCAATCACACGAGTGCTCACATGTACATAAAGCACCCGCATGCACGCACACAAATATATATTTCATTCAGTAGAGGAACGATGGAATAAATTTTCCACTGCATTGCATTCTATTGGTTGTGTTTTATATGGTAATTTGTACAATTTTCCGTGTTAAAAGTGCAAGAGAGAGAGGTGCAATGTCAGGGGGAAAAAATTATGAGCTCACCTGATGCCGAAAGACCAGGTAGGCAAAGGCAAAGAAGACAACAATAAAAGGGAGAAGCGCAGGCGTTATGGGAGAATACACATGGCCCAGCATAAAGTATAATTGGAGGCGAGGTTCATTCACGGCGAAGTTCAAGCCTCCTGGATTCATAGCCTGCTCTCTATCTTGCTCTGTCTTCACCAAGAATGTGTTCTTCAAGTGGAATATAACAAACGGAGTTAGCCTTAGGATCTCTGCAGCTACTCCGGACCAACCATCGACCATTATATATGTGATGTAGAATGTGGCTTTCATGGGGACTGTGGAGCCAGCCATTTTTGCGAACCTGTAATAGCAGCAGCAGCAACATTTTACATTTCACTTGACATACCAAAGATTAGAAATTTTCTTGACACTAATCAGGGGCTTACTGCGTTGAGTCCCCTTTAACAAACTCTTCGAGTTGTTGAAATGCGGTCCCTGCTACAATGCTCCCAAGGAACACATTGATCAGAATGACAAAGTAATATTTCGCAGCTGATCTCCTTTCCAAAGATGAAAACGATCTATGACCTTCTATTTTGGACATGAGCATGATGATTGTTGGAACCATAATAAGAAATATCTTTAATACTAGACCTGGAAGATATCCCTGTACAAAAGACTTGACAGATTTCCTGCAGAAAAGCTCTCACGGCACAAAACTGAAGTCATTACAAAATGATATGAGACAGCGAACACGCACACCATCGAAATCGATACAATAAAACGATTAATTAATTGGGAACAACTCAACCACTTATTCAATGATAATTAAAATTCCATCTCCTTGAATTGTTATATGTCCTTCGGTATCAGATTGCTGCACTTACATATTTATGAACTAGATAAAACAATGGGTATCTCGTGACTTTCGCTTACATATTTTCTGTATAGACCCTATGATAACACATACTATATGAATCACACAATTCTAGATGCATGAACATTCATTTCAATTCATAATCAAGCACACATTCTAGGCATATATACACACAAACATTGAACTCGACTACTAAGAAATATTAAATCATTATATCTAACTGATCCTGCATTTTCTGGATGCAACATGACACAAAAGCATTCAACATATATACTATTCAGAAAAGAAACCTGTGAAATCAAGAGTACGATTTATTTGGAGTGAGCTGAGGGAATGCACTTACTTTTGCAACAGTGGCCGTAAGAAAGGAAGAGCCTTTTGAATTGAGTCAATGTTGGCTAGAGTTTGGACGAATGCTATTGGTATCATAAAGAAGAAAATTAGGAAAAATAGAGCAACAGCCATGAGCAATCTACGAAGGGTGAGTTCAACATATGGAATCGAAAGATTTTCCCAACAGACATCCCGTGGCCCAGGAGCCCATTCTGTCAGCCAAATACTAGGATTACTAGATTGTTGAGTTTGAGCACAGACAGCTGCCCCCCATCGAGTTTTGAATGAAACAAATGCTGCAGGAACTAGAGCCTCAGGATCACTTGAAACCCTCGCTCTTTCTGCTTCTTCCTGTTCGAAATTAACAAGATAAAACGGACGTCCAGGAAGAAATCTTATGAGAGATACAACTAAGAAAAGGAGAAAATTTACCCACAGAGAATTCTGATCCATGATGACAACGAGTATGGAATGACCAGTCAAAACATACTGAGAAAGGTGATCTCATGTAAAAGGTTGAGATCAACAAAATCCTCACAAATTATATGTATTTTGTTTTCTTGTAGCGTTGTCTGTTTGTGTGTAGTGTGTGTCATGCCCTCCTGGTGAATGAGTATTTGCTATTAAGTTGTCGCTTCTCCTGTGATTATTCTAATCTAATATATACTAGCCATATGTCCAGATATGTCCAGTTTATTACAATAAGTCTAGCACCGATCGAAACCATACAGTCCTACATCGGACAATTTATTGATGTCTATTATACGCTGTTGGATCTTAATTTCTAATGAGTATTTCTTCCATGCATGTCCATATAGTCAAACAAAACAAATTTTATTATACAACATGACAGGTGGATAGACATTGATAGATCCTATGACTTTATGCAAATAAGCTTGAGGAATGAGAGCAAGAATGATGTTATAAACCAAAATGGCCTGCCTAATTTGAAATCATCAATTTGTTTAATCGATAACTAAATCTTGATCCAACACTAATTAATAACAAAAAAACTAATAAAAAGAAAGATTTGATATAAACATAGCGTACAAAAATCATCACTTACTTCTTCACTTAGCCTGGCAATCTCCGCTGCATAATAATCAATAGCATCGACTTTATGTCCCCAGAGACCTAGAAAACCTGTCTATATGCATAAGATTTCAAATTGCGAAACATAGAATCATTAGTCATGGTTACCTTACAAATATTCTTAAGAAGAAAAACTAAAGAATCTCAGTCAACTCATATTTTTCGTCATGTAGAGAAAGATACCCGTGTAGTTGGCCTATATGATTGTGAACGACTTCGTTCAAATTTATTTTGGTAGTAAGTATGCCAATTTTGCAATTTCTTCTTCTCTGCAACTATTGATGCAAGCTTGTTCGCATTATAGACTACCTAACAAATCGAAAGGGAAAAAAATATTTTACCAAACCGGGCAAAAACTAAGGTGGCGTTTGATAAGTTGCAATTGTAGTTCCATAAGTACCTGTAATCTTATTTATAAGATGTTTTTGAGAACAAAATATGAAAATTTTAAAATTCACGCGTAAACAACATAAAAAAGTATTGATATTCTTTTATTTGATACTAGGATATATATATATATATTAATCTCTGAGTTTACAATAAATTAAGATATATATGTATATATCAAACACCAGCTAGCTGAAAGTGTGTTAAAAATTCAGGACGTGTGATTTAACAAAATTTATCAGGAGAAGATTTTAGTTTACTACAATTTCTTTTCCTTTTTTCTTTTTCTTTTGGATACATCACAATGTCTTATTCTTTGGTGAAAACCAATGTGTCAAAACAACTACAAGCGCTATTGGGGTATAATATGTTAATGCTTGGCCAGTATAGTAAGAAAACGATCGATAAAGTAACATACATTATGCAACAGATAGTGTTCAGGATGATTAACGCAAAAGAAATGTTCGATATGCTCGCTGATTGTCTCGTCAGGATCTGGGGGAACATTCCTCACTAGGACCTGCAAACAAATTCAAAATGATTATCCAGAATTATGATTCATGATGCTGAGAATGGACGAAAGCACACACAAAAGCTGGAAAGTTTGCTGCATCTTTTTGGTGAGTTTTAAATATTGCAAGTAAAAAGTATATACATACACGAAGAAATAAAGGGAATTTACAATTTTCAACATTCATTCATAGAAGGTGTTAAAGAAAGCACACAAAATACAATTTAAAAGAAACTTGTCAAAAGGTTAATGTCACTATTGACAAATTAATCAGTTGTAAATACTAAATTAAGGATCCCAATTAACTGATCATCAAAAAAAAGGAAAGAAAAGAAAGAAAGAAAGAAGAACTTACCGTAAATTGGTCTGGACGACGACCTTCAGCTGCCAAAAATCTCAATCTCAAGTCTGTTATAATCTTGTATTCTTTGAAAAGACAATAGCACGTCCAAAATGTGAAGACATATGACATGCCACTATGCACCCAAAATCTAGACATAAAATTTCGTGATATATATAAAGTTGTCAGGCAGCAAAACAACATGAGAATTGAGAATATGGCATGGAGTACGAAGCAAAGAAGCTCTGCATCACTATTGTATCACTATAACATATTCAGAATTCAACATTCAAACTTGCGAATGTAATAATAATATGTGATTTCCTAAAAAGACAGATTCTGCACAACTATATATTTTTTATTAAGAAGTTTATGAATGAGTTAAGGATGCTTAGTGCATGATAAAGAGACAGAAGCACTGCTCGAAAGAAGATCTCACATTCTTGATCCAGATGGAATGTTGGATATTGAAATCTTGTCAATATTGCTAAACTTCAAATCTTTAGTACTTTCCAATGTTTTACCCATCCAATTAACCGGAGCCAAAACCATTAGAGCGAGTACGGTAACTGGGACGAATATCTTCAAGCTGTATTAGAGTAATTCAATTGGAGAGAGGAGTTCAGCATCAGAAAAAGGAAAGATGAAGCAAATAGATAAGAGTAAATAGTAAAGCTTTTGTAGTTTCAATTAGAAACTTCATCTGTGACTCACCCAAGAAGATAAATCCGAATATACACGGCAGAGTCAAGCCCTGCATGATCTATGAGCTCTGGTTGCGGCATCCTCAATGCTGCAGGCATCCAGTTCAGAAAATGTATGTATGTTCTGACGTCCAGATTAACAAATCTGCTCACGAAGTTTCTAGAAGTAGTCGGGCTGCCTCTTATCCCCTTCAGATACCATTTTGGGAAGTAGACCCGATCGTTAATAGGTTGCAGTCGCAACATGGCAAAAGCCAGTAGAAAGGCAAATGCCGACAAGAGATTGATAGCTGCAGAGAGGCCAATGTCCGAAAGAGTTGCCATCTCCTTTCCTTATAAGCACTCGATCTGCACCCAAACTTGAATGAAAACAAAGTAGTCTTCTACTAGCATGCCTTACTATTTTACAGCTAATTCTAATTTATCTCACTCAATTTAGTTAGACTAGTTTCCACGCCACAATAATAACTTTAATACAGATTGCCGTGTTCAGCAACTATGCTTCAAGGTCAATATTTTCGAACTGAATTATGAACTATTCCTTCATAATGAAGCAGAGAAAAAATTAGGGAAAAAAAGCAAAGAGAAACAACAATGAGAATCATATATATTTCACAATCATACAAACCTCAGTGACCTTTCAAGCATTCCAGTAAGCAAGAATTCGACAATATTACCATGGTTGAATCCTAATGTTCTCCCACACCAGTAAGCAAGCATATGATCAATAAACATGTATTGAATTGTAGCAACTGTTTAATTTTGAATATTTAATCCTCATGACAACTTTATTTGCCAAAAACACAAACTATAAAAAAAAATTATATCAACATAAAAATAGATGAATAATGAAATTGATTAATTCTGCTTTGACAATTTTTTTGTAAACGCAATTCTCTTAAGCATTTCCCGAACTTGTAAACAAATATCCATTACATATGAGGTACAATATGCGCAAATTTCTGAGACAAGATCAATGGTTTAAAAAACAAAGAAGGAAAGGGAGAAACAAAGAAAGGCGAATTAGGGAATGATCTTCATGCAATAATGATTTGAATCATATTGGTTAATGAGAAATGTTGAGAAAATAAATTGTTAGTGAATGTGTTGATTCGCACGTTATCGAATAAAGGACCTGATTGGATCCTCCAAAAGAATACTAACCGGGGGTTTCTTTTATTTTATCGACCTTTTCCAATGTCCAAACAGAAGGTAGCCGGAAAAACAACGGAAAATGCAGAAACTCGCCGGCAATGTCACTTCCGAAAATTACGGTAACAATCTTTCCGAGAAATGTCAAGTCTCTCAGAATGTGGAGCCTATGACAACAGCCATTGAGCTTATGCCAAAAGGATCGGAATTCGGAACCGAATGTCATTGCTACCACGCTTTCTCTCAAGTTTTTCCATTCGCGAGTTAAACTACTTTTCATTATTCCATGATGAAATTTTAGAAGTAAAAGACACAAATAATCAATCAATCTCTATAGTTAAAATGGAAAAATTAGTACACGTGGAAAAATTAGAGTTGTCAGATTTAGATATAATTAGTATATTCATTTCATTAAATTTTTTAATGAACATAGGATTAAACATATAAATTTTTAATAATAATACGATAAATATATCATTAAATTAAAACATTAAACAACTATAATATAAAATTGTACAATTATATGAAAGAATAAAAATTGATATCTTTTTAATTAATAATATTTTATGATAAAAATAAATAATTGCATACATATATATATATATGAGCGTTTTAAAAATAAATTAATAGTACATTGATCCGTTTCTTATTTGACATTTTTATTAGAGGGGAGGAACGGAGTATCCAGACACAGGAGTCGCGCGTGGGGCCTTTTTGGCGGGTACTGTAATAGAAGCCAATAAGATAAGGGTGGTATAATTGCATATACAGGGAAATAAATCAAGTAGAAATAAGAACATAGCAATAGCATGCATGCAATGCTCTAGAGTCCAGTACACACAAAAGTCGACAAAGAAAATATTATTGTTCACATAGAAATGCATGGCCCAGATGAATGAAATGTGTACACATCAACTACTGTTCATCATCCCCCGCGTCGGACTATTCTTCTTACCTCGCACTACCTACTCGCCCTGGGAATAGAGAACTAGAACTGTAATCACTGTCACAAATTAAATGAATATATACAAATACAAGCCTTACGCTAACGACTACAAAGCTAAGGCCGAGAGAGAGAGAGGGAGTCAAATATTCCATGCCAACGCGCACCAGTGAAGAGTAGTAGCGAATATTTAACATTCGTCTTCCGTGAAAAACTGGGCCGTGCTACCAAAGACGAGTCAGATTAATCCATGGTTCTGGTCAAAATTGTATATTATCTGTGGCCGAGGAATCGCTCACTATGCGGGCCCATCCCTCACTATGTCCTCCCCAGTCGAGCTCATACTTCCATTTGTAGCCGTCCGATCGCTCGGGTCAATCCTACGGACACCATCCTGACCCTCGCTGCCACTTGCGTCATCGTCTTCGTCTGCGTCAAGATCATTCTCCTCCGACGACAAGGGCACTAGCCAACAAGTTCCATGCAAGTGCCCATTCACACACACGAAATACTCCAACCCTCCATCATGCGAACCCAGCCTCCTCGCCGCGCTCTTCGGAACCAGCCTGGCCTTGGTCATGCTCCATACGCGGGCCCCACAATATGGACACCTCACCACTTGCTCCAGATCTACTTGCCGCCGGATCAAGCACGCTCTCGTCCTCGATCTCATAAATCCCTTAAATACCCCTCTATATACTCCCAAATCATCTTCCATGTCCCCCATCCGGTGCTCACACGGATCGCTTACATACAACAAGTCTCCTCTGCACTTGCTCATCAAGAAGCTCTGACCCGATGTCTTGGAAAATCTGGACGCTTTCACCAAGTGACCCGCCACTGGTTGACTCACCTGGAAATGCCCGGTGGACCGGCAACCACAGCAATAAAACATGAGCTTTCCAAGCGCGTCCCAACCACCTCCGATTCTTCCATTCGGCGCACCACTTGTCAATGCAGCTACCATGCGCGGTGCGCGGTACACGCACATCGCGCGCCAGAGGAGTCGCTTGGCCATCGCTCGAAGCTTCTGGTTCAACGACGCGGTGAGACAGAGGGTGTGTAGGTCCCACTTGATGGACTCGAAGATGAGAACGAGTATGCGTTCGTTGAGTATGCCTGAGTCCGCGGACTCAGATCCCTCGCTCGGAGGATTGGGTCGGAGTCGCCGGTTCGAACTCATTTGGGCGGATGCGGCTGTTTCGAGACAGACCGCTATATTTACAAATTTATAAAATCCATGGCGGGTGATCAGTCGTCGAACACGTGTCGCTCAGTGACTGGTTGGTCTACAGTTCCATCTAATGAAAGATACACGTTGCATCTCGCTATTCGCTGATAAACACGTGTTGGCAACATAGATATTGCTGAAATGCCGTGAAAGAGAATCGAGGTGTAACGTCATTGATCGAGGAAGAAGCAGCAGTCGCCACGTGTCCAATTGGACTGAGATCTTAAAATATCCTTTTTGTGGCTTTAAAATATCAAGGGGTTACGTGGCATGTCTAAGGAGGGTAATGGATTAGAATAATCCATATTATAATCGCACTCAACCCACTAATGGTGCTTGTACACGTGGGGATAGCACAGGGCACCACGTGTTCCTGGAGAATGAGCATTTGTGGAGGGATGATTTTATGGATAGGGAGAGGAGGGATGATGATCACGTGGTGATGGAGTGGGCGAGGAGTGGGGGATAGTGAGGAGTGGAGGACATAAATAAAAGAAAGTGTTCTACCAAAAAAAAAAAACAAAGAAAGTGTGTGGTCATGGTCGTGGAATGGTGCGAAATGAATCGTTTGGAAGACCTTGTCAGGTAGCATATGTGAATGACAAAGCTAATGATCAGCTTTGTCTTGGTGGACCAACACAGATAAATATATATATATATATATATATATATATATCTTTACACCCCCTCCTTTTCTTATTATAAAACTTTTTAAAAGAAATTGTATATATAATATATGTCATTTTTTAAGTATTAAATATTATTTTTTATATTTATTCTAATCAAAAGTTACAGTAAAAAAATTAAGAAAAATATAAATAAAATAGATTATAATTAATTAGAATAATGTTAAAAAATTATAATAAATTTCATAAAATTTAAAAATTTTAATTATTTTTAACCACTTATTTTAATATATATAAATTAGTTAAAAATGAGTTATAATAGTAACTTGATGTGCCTTTTGCAGGCATGTAGATAGGAAGCCCACTTAGGATATCCAATTATTAAAGGTATGTTTGATTCATACTTTTAGAATAATTTTTTATTTTTAAAAAAAATTGTTTAATAAATTTATTTTTTATAAAATATTTTGAAAAATAAAAAAATAAAATAATAAAAAACTCAGTATTTAAAGTTTTTTATAGTTTTTATTTTGAAAAATGTAAAAAAAATAAAAAATACTTACTTCATTAATAATAAAGTTATAAATTTAAAATAACTTATCTAATACTTACTAATTATAATTTTAGTAATAATTATTTAAAAATTATTTTAAAAATAATAAAACAAAAAATACAGTGATATGCATGTGCAATTACAATGATTGAGGAGCAAGGGGCAGCCGCAGGCTACGCGGTTTTGATTTGTTGGCATTTGGCAGCAATGCGATTCGCGTAATTTGAAAATTTCTCACTCTGCTCTTTTAACTTTCTCTTATTTTCTCTATTCATTTAAATTGGTTAAATTAAATTTAAATAGTTTCAATCTAATATTTAAAAAGGTTATTAAAATAAAAAAATTGAAACAATTTAAATTTAATTTAAACTATCTAATTTTTTAAAAAAATAAAATAAAGAAATGTTGCGGCTTTGGATTGGCATGAAAAGTACAAAGGTATAGGATTAATTTTTTCTTTCACAAAAATGATGAAATAACAAAAAGAAAAATAATCATATACTACAGTCTACAAGAATAGATTAATATATTCATTTTGTATTTTATTATGTTGGAATAAAAGTTAAATAGAGAAAAGCATTATGAGTCATTTATCTGAGAGTAAAGTACTAACTAAGCTTAAAGAAAAGTTTTAGTAAATTATTATAAGACGGAGGATGCTATGCAATAGTGAATATTAGATATTGAAGGAACAATGATAGTAGAAAAAAAAAATAGGAGTAGCATAGATAAAAATATTGAGATGTGTGTTTGAACATATAAGAAAATATAATATTCAAATAATTATACATAAAGAAAAGTTGCAGTGACATCAATCGAGAAAAAATTATAAAAAATCGACTAAACTAGTTTAGACATCGCAAATATGGCTCTTAAAGGCATCTAAGATAAGTTGATCTGATAACACTCTGTCATTTGCAATAACACTTAAGTAGTTTGTGCGTTTTCTCATAAAAAAAAAAAAAAGAGGGCTCAATAAAGACATGGAACTTTAGGATTTTATGGTATAATAACTGAAACATGATATAACAATAAAGAAAATAAAATAATAATATTATTATCTCATTCTTTCGGTTGGTTCACCATTTTATCAAATAGTCATAACATTATATAGTACAAGAGCCTGTTTGGCACTATATATATAACATATGTCCTAATTAATTATATAAGGCCTAATAGGATCTGAAAGGAAAAAGCTTGATAAAATTTTAAAATTATGCGGTCTTTGGTATTATTATGCGTAAGATTTTGTGTTATATATAAGATAATACTATATCTGACCGAAATATTCTTAACTAAAAATTATAATATATTCATCTAAGCTTTCTAGGTTGTACTATTGCTTTAGAAAAGAAACTTTCTTCAAGATTAAGATAATTATAGTTTTATTTAGAATTTTTAAAAATTTTTAAATTTGGCAAGAAAAAGAAAAGCCATTATATTCTTTTTCTATGGAAGGTCATTTACCTTAATAAGTAGGAAGCCGGCCGGTCTAAGAATACTCATTATAATGTGAATTTTAGAGAAACTAAACATCCACTCGTGCGATGCACGATTCATTTGATCATATGTTTAAAAAATAAATATTTAAATATAAAAAATATGATAAATAATAATCTTAAATCATTTGAATTCAGAAGATTTTTATGCAAATTTTTCTAGAAAAATTAAAACACAAATAACTTATATGAAAACTTAGATATAAATTAAATAAAACATACATAATTAGTTATGAAAAAAATTAAAGCACATAAATAAATATTATAATTAATTAAAATAGATCTAAAAAATATAATTCTAAACTAAAAAAGCCTAATGATAGGTTAGAGGATATTTGAATTAAAAGACTTTTATGGAGATTTTTTTGGAAAACATTAAAATGTATAAATAAATTATATAAAAAGTCTAGACGTGCACCTATGCGATATACGGGTTCATTTGGTAATATGTCCAAAAAATAGATATTTAAAAAATTTAAATATAAGAAAATATATGACAAATAATAAAATTAAATATTAAAAAACTGAAATTAAAAAATAATTTTAAATGAATTTAAGTCATAATACATATTCAAAAAACATGAAATTTATTAATTTCTAAAAATAAAATTGCAAGTATTGTCTCTCTCCATAAGAGTATCTCCTATCAAATCAACTCATTTCATAAACAAAATCATAAGCACTCATTGCAAGCCAATTAATTGATTGATAGATATCATAATAAATTCATTTTAGGGTAACAACTCAAACATTATTTAGTAGTTGTCTAATCTTATTAATAATCCAATTATAATTAATATTTTTAAGTTATGTCTACTTTACACACGTAACACAGTAATATAAAATTGATTATGTATAAATACAACTCAAGTCATGGCAAGTATTATCTAACACTGCATAGCATGTTTTACTAATTTTTTTTTTGTAAAACCATCCAATAAATTATACAAAAAATGACTTATTATTTAAACAAAATAGATATAATTAGTTATAAAAAAAATAAATATAATTAATTATGGAAGAATATTTATGGCACGTGGTGCCTCTTATCATCACTCACACCGTCATTGTTCCCATCCAGAAAGCCTCCCGCCGATGACCCATTGTAGATGGTCTTTAATGGTGATTGTCACTCTCAGGTACGATTAACCGCGTCTAATAAGAATTAGTTCTTATAATTTTAAATTATAAAATCAAATAATAAGATGTGAATTTAGAAGATTTTTAAGGAGATTTTTTTAAAAAAATTGAAGCATAAAAATATATAAATAATCAAAAAAGATAAAAAATATAAATAATTTGGTTATAAGTAAAAGACTCTCATGTTTTAGTTTTAAATTATAAAATCAAATTCTATCATACTAAAAAATATTGTTTAAGGATATTTTTTTAGTAAAAAATAAAACACATAAGATTTAAAAAAGATAAATATTTATTATGATTAAAAAAATATTATTAAACTTGATGTTTTTAATTTCAAAATATGAAATAAAATAATAGGTCTCAACTCCAAAGTAGAGATTTTGAAGCATGAAATTGTGATGCCTAGGTTTTGAAAAAGGAAAAAAAAATTTCTTGTTGATCGATGAGATACAAAAATAAATATGCATGAAATCAGAAATATAAAAGAAAATATGGTTTTAATGTGAAATGAGGAGGGAGAAAAAAATCTAGAAGTAATAATTTTGAATAGAATGTAAAGTATTATGTGTAGAAAAAATTGTCAGATATCACAAAAATTTATATAATCTTTCTCAATTTAAATGAAATAAACATAATTAGTTGTATTTTAACATTTTCAAGAAAAATTTTCAACAAAATATTAAAACACGCAAATAACTTATATAAAAAACTACATTTAATTCAAATGAAATAGATATAATTGATTAGGCAAAAATTAAAACACACAAATAAATTATATAAAAAATTAAATATAAGTTAAACAAAATATATATAATTATTTATTAAATAAATTAAATCATATAAATAAATATTATAATTAATTGAAACAGATATAAAAAATATAATTCTAAACTAAAAAAAATCTAATAATAAGTTTTAGGATATTTGAATTTAGAATATTTTTACGGAGATTTTTTTGAAAAATATTAAAATGAATAAATAAATTACATATAATTTGAACAAAATAGATATAATTTGTTAGGAAAAAAATAAATATAATTGGTTATGGAAGAATGTTTGTGGTGGCATGTTGTGTTACTCATCGTTACTCACGTCATCCTTATCCAGAAAATCTCTCACCGATTAACTATCATAGAAGGTCCTTTATGGTGTTTATTACTCTCGTTGATATTCTTAGACACAGTTAACGTTGGGTGATGAGAGAAATATATATATATATATATATAGGCAGCAATTCCATGAAATTAGGCCAATTCCATCAAGCTCTTGATATAATTGGATTATGGTAAATTGGACAGAATTTGATTTATTGAGAATTCAAAATCTCTCATACCAAACATGTTAAACTTAAAAATATATATTTAATTCTATTTCCAACTTCTTGATTCCTAGATATCAAACGGAACCTAAAAGCGAATAGAAATTTAAATTATAGAGTATGAGAGAAGTTAAATATACTAAAAATCATAAACATGAAAAAAATATATAGAAAAAAATTACTAAAAAAAGAGTTAAATTGAAATTAAACGTAAGGTTTTGAAAAAAGGAAAGAAAATTTTTCTTGATGATAAGATATAAAAACAAATCTGCATCATAAATAATAAAAAAAATAAAATACATAAATAAGTGAGGATAAAAAGTCACACAAAAAATATTAAAATTGATTGAAATAAATCTAAAACATAAAATCTTAAATTATAAAATATAATAATAGGTCTTAAACCATTTGAATTCAGAATATTTTTATGCAGATTTTTTTAAAAAAACTAAAAACACACAAATAAATTATATAAAATATTATATATAAATTAAACAAAACATACATAATTAGTTATGAAAAAATTAAAGCATATAAATAAATATTATAATTGATTGAAATACACATAAAAAATATAATTCTAAACTAAAAAAAAATCTAATAATAGGTCAGAGAATATTTGAATTCAGAAGAAGTTTTTGGATATTTTTTTGAAAAATATTAAAATGTATAAATAAATTATATAAAAAGTATATACAATTTAAACATAATAGATATAATTAATTATAAAAAAATAGATATAATTAGTTATGATTAAAATAATCTCATTATATTTGATATTTTTAATTTTAAAAAATAATATAAGTTCCAAATCTAACTCCGAAACAGAGTTTCTGAAATATAAAATTATAATAAATCTCATTCGAAGCACCAGAATCATTTCAAAGATATTTATACAAGTTACTCACTCTTATATATATAATCACTCTTATATATATAATAGATATATGGTGGTAAGAAATAGTTGAGATTGAACACTGAACACTGTCTTTTCGGTCTTCTTAATTCACAGTTATATATACAAGCTCTAAAATAGATCAAGCGACACCTTGAGCTAGTATTGCTTCAGCTTTTGTCATAGGCCGAAATGATGAAAAGAAATTCATAATCGTGTTTCCACTTGGTTTTCATTTTTAATTGAAAAATGAAGCCAAATAACCACATACTGTACAGCGGAAATTACAATTCAGAACTAGCATCTCAATTTAATTGTAAAATGAGACCAATTGTTCATTTAATCATAAAAATGAACCAACTTTTAAAACTTAAATATAAAATATGAAATTATCAAAATACTCTTAGGTGATATCTTATTTCTAGTCAACGGTCATCAATCACCATTGGCGGCCCTTAACATTCATTGGAAAAAATGCTTACAACTTCTTTTTCTAGATTTTACAACTTATTTATTCTAAATTTACAACTTAGTTTTCAAATTTTTATTTTACAATTTTTTTAGAATTTGTAACTTCTTTACTCTAAATTTATAACTTATTTTCCAAACTTTTACTATGAATTATATCAGTATTTTTACAATTTCTTTTCCAAATTTTGTAACTTACTTACTCTAAATTTGTAATTTATTTTCAAAGTGTTTATTATAAATGATTTTAATATTTTACAACTTTCTTTATAAAATTTACAACTTTTTATTCTGAATTTACAACTAATTTTTTAAATATTTATTATGAATTGTTTCAATGTTATTGGAAATTGTTTTACATATTTCTTAATTTATTTACTCTGAATTGGTAACTCATTTTTTAAATTTTTATTATCAATTATTTTAGTAAAAATTTTTATTAATTACAAAATATGTAAAAGAAGTTATAAAAACATAAAAAAAATTCATAGTAAAAATTTTAAAAATAAATTACAAATTCAGAGTAAATAAATTAAAATTTTAAGAAAAAAATTGTAAAATATTTAAACTAGTTATAATAAAAATTAAAAAAAATTTACAATTAAATTGAAAAGGAAGCCAAATAACCCACATATGGTGTACATCTATTAATTACACTAGGCTGGGGGCATACTACAAACCCACGCGACTACCATGAGGCGGTTTTGGTATAGACTGTCGCCCAATAGACAACAATGAATATGTCAAATTAACAACCAGTTGGGTAATATTGGTTAGATTCCCTCTATGCATGCGCGCCACTGTACGTGACTGTCTGGCGGCATTCCATTAGTCATTTAATTAAAATTGCCTAAAAAATCTCGTGTTGGAGATAAGGGAATTCTCACATCCAATCATAAGATCTTGATTTATAATGGCCATGAAATTGGAAAATTATGGCGATTTCGAGATTTTTACATTACATCATGTGTAAGTGTAATATTCTTCTGCTACTATATATAAGATTTTTTATTTTAATTCTGAATATAAAATTTTTTATAATATATAAAGTAATATTTATTATATATTTTTAAAAAATATTTTTATTTAATGTATTCAAAGAAAAAAAAATTAAATAAGGGTAGCTCTGAAAAAATATTGAGATTTTTAGAGAAATCGAGATAGTTAATTAGTTTTAATTCTTATTCTTAATTCATCTAAATTGGTTAAAAGAGTCTTATATTAAAAATAAGAGGGAGTAATATTATACATGTAATAAATTTATAACATATGGTGTTAGCTTTTTAAATTAAGCTTCATACAGTGTGCCAAAAGGGATGTCAACCCTAACCATCTGCTCTAACGAAAAGAAAACAATGGGGGAAGAAAAAATGGAGAAAATAGAAAATGGAGGAGGAGAGATTTTCTCTCATAATACTTGGATAAATAGAAAAAAAATAAAAAAGTAAGAAAAATTGACTAATATTATAACAATAATAATATTTTTATTATTTTTAGAAAAATATTTACATATACTAAAATTTATTGTTCTACCATATGATTTATGTAATTTTTATCATAATATAATTAAAATATAATTTTAATCATAATTTATAATTATTTTTTCATTTTAATTTTTTTATTTCAAAAATTATAAAATCTATTTTCCCTTCTAAATGAAATTAAAATATATTTAAAAATTATAAAGTAGTGGTACTTTTAAAGAAGAGTTTTTGGTCCAAAATTTCTCAATTTTTTAAGAAAAAAATTAAGAAGAAAAATATGTAGAACTTATATATTATTTTTCTCATTCTCTTATTATTTTCCTGCATTAAGCAAAGAAAAATATTTTTTTTTTCTCTTTCATTTTTCTTTATCCTCCTATTTTCTCAGTGTCTTTTGTCCCCATTAAGCATGGGGCAACTATGGGTAAGTATCCGTATCAATCAATTATGCATGATATTTGAATCTATCCTCCATCTACATTGGAAGGGAAAAAAAAAACGAACGCAAATCAATATTACCAAACGAGCGTAAGAACATGAGATATTTTATGACCCCGCGCTGACCACATCGTGGGTAACGCACCCGATGCTCGGAAGTCGGAAACAGTGCGAAAATCAACACACACACACAGAGTTGCCACTTGCTACTCTATTTTTTCTTTTGGTAACAAAAGTTGCTTCTTTTGAAAATGCCACATTTCCCGTCCGATTAGCATGAGTGGACACGTGGCGATAACTCCATATTCGTATTAGGTCATGATGGCATGATTGAAAAGATTTAAGGAGAATATTCGTCTGTATGTCCCTCTTGAAAGCCACGTGGTATATTAAAAAATGCCAACGCATTTGGTCCGTACACGTGGCATAGGATAACCTCTCCAGTCTACCATATGTTGTGCATCAGCAAGCCCTGCTGAAAATCAGGATGAAACAGATGCTGCTTCAGTGCTTGTCTTAGGTTACGCTGATTTGTAGGTACACCGCGTGGCATCTTCTTATTTCTTTGCTTTTCATCTCTTTATTACTTGTCATTTTATATCAATTATATAAATATTAAAAAATTATTTTAATTTAAAATTAATATAAAAATATTAATATTTATAATTTTATTCTTATTAAATATCAAATTCTATTATTATTATTATTATTATAAAATTATAAATAAAAAATATAAAAAAAATAAAAAATACAGATAAAGTAAAAAAATATATATAATATTTTATATTTTGAATTAAAAATTTATTATACAAAATATCTTATAATATAAATTAGAAGGAATATTTTTTTAAAAATTTTCTCTATACATCAATAGTACTTCCTCCTATAGTATCTTTTATTTTGATCTTAAATATAGTATTCTTTCTAAAATATAAGATAATATTTATTATATTTTATCAAAAATACCTCTACTTAATTTATGAGAGAGAAAGAGAAAAAAATTTAATTAGGCTGATTTTGAAAAAATTGTGTGATTTTTTTAAAAATCAAGATAATTAACTAATTTTAACTTCCATTCTTAATACGCGTGAGTCGATTAGAATAGTCTTATATTAAGGATTAGATAGAGTATCCCTCTAATTTATAAAAATTATTTTTTAGGGTTTTTTACACAAATCAAGAAAGCCATTAAATGACTTAAAATATTATAAAATTTAATAGTATTTTATCAAAATAAAATCAATTTAAACACTTTTTTAAATGATCTATTTGATATTAATAAAAAGGTAAAATAGTAAAATAAGTTACTACTATTTTATTGAAATTATAAAATGATAAATATTATGAAATTTTTTAAAATCACTAAAGTGATAATTTTTACAAATTAGAGAAAGCATATTTATCCACTAATACAGAAGTGTCAAAAAAAATAAAAAAACCCTCTAGTTCTACATACCTAAGGCGCCGTTGAGGTTTTTTAGGAAAAGAAAAGTGTAGACTCTAAAATAAATTAACGAATTTAAAAGATAAATTTCATTGGCTACAATTTGTGAATATTAATTACTCATTTTCTAATAAGGTACAACTTTTTTATAAATTTTATGTTTTATATTGATTGATATTCATATCAACACTAATTACGTTGATAAGGTGGGGGTTAAGCCTTAATATCAACATTTGATTTTGTTGATATTTGATTGATAAATTTCACAATCAATATTGATTGATAAATTTTACAGAAATATATTGATTGATTGATGTGTAAAAAAATAATTGTGAATAAGTTGGGGGTTGAGCCTTAATATCATACTTTCTTTTGTGTCAAGTGAATGCCGATTGCCAATGTGTAAATTTCAACACTAAAAAAATTGATCTTTTTCATAGCAAAACATTATTGCAAGTGAAATTCCTGAGCACTCTTAGGGAAACTTCAAAACGTTATCAAATGCCAATTCAAGGTTTTTAGAAAAATAATATCTATTTTAATAATATGAAAATTAATTTAAGATTTTTTCTCTTAGTGATCTTAAATTTTTGTATGTCAATCGGTCAACCAAAGAAGTGGTGAGTGAATCTCCTTAGAAGGGAAGGATGAAAAAATTCAAGATTTTCTCTTATTTAATAAAACAAATTTGAATGGACCTTCTTAGAGAGATTTTTATGTCCCATTTGGTTCACAAAAATGTTTTTTATGGAAGGAGAAGTGGAAAAGAAAGTGGGAGTGAGATTTAAAAGCATGTTTAGTATAAGGATTAAACTATGATATAATTTTTATTTATATATATATTAATATTATCAAAAGTCCAAAACGCCCTTGTGAGAATTAAAAAAACAAAAGTTTCAACTTTAGCAACGATATAATGAAATGAAAGCTCTCCACCTTCCTCTTCACTAGCTTGACTCCATCACCAGCAAAAGCATCACCCTTCTCCTCTCTTGACCTTCTCCATCCCCCACACTTCCCCCCCCCCCCCCCCCCGGCCCAACACCTTCACCAACTCTAGACCCAAAACATTAACACAATTCTTAAACTCGAATCTAGGCGTAGAAAATATTCACAGGTGAGAAACAAAGATTTGTGTCATATAAGTAATAATCACAGGTGAAAAGATGGGAGATGTGAGTTGGGGATGGAAGATCTGGAGTTAGAAATAGAAGATCTGATGAGTTGAAAATTTCTGCGTTAAAGGCAAAAGATTTGTCTATTGTCATCCTCCCCGCATCGTTGCCTATGGTTGTCCTCCCCTCACCATTGCCTGTTGTCACTACCCTTGCACTGTGGCCCACCGTTGTCCTCTGTACACCATAGCAGCTTGTTTGTTGAAGGGATACAATCGTCCAGACATGAGACTTCCATGGAAGTTTGGTGACTTCCAACGTGTGAGATAAAGAAGTCAGTTCCATCATTTTTTATGGAAGTGGTTTCCTTCAAGAATAGATCTTCAGTGTACCAAACATCTCTTTATCTTATTTTCGCTTCTATTTCTATTTCCTTGAAAAGAGTTCTGTCATACCAAATGCAGTATTGTTGAGAAGGAAGCTGTAGATACTTGTAAGGGGCCCGGGGTCTGCTGCTAACAGCTTACTAGTCTTTGATTAGAAATGCTGCTTTTAATTTGTCTTCATTTCTTGTATTAAAAAAAAAACAATTTCCTTTCTTTTAGGAAAACATATATGTCGGTGCTTTTTTATTTTGTGGTATTAAGTACGTGCTTTTGCGTCAAACTTAGCTTTTTTAAAATGAACGAGTCAAACTTAACTTTATAAGATGTTTTTTTTTTTTTTGGCCAACAACTTTATACGATGTTATGGACAACTTAAAATTTGGTAATGAGATAGTGGTTGCCAAACGATAAATCACATGAAAGCATAAAGGTACTAGATAATTCTCGGTAGAAACACGTAACTTTGATTGAAGTTAGGTAGAAATCAATATATACATATATAATCGAAACTAATCATAATCCTGTAAATGTACTCTTTTTCCAAATTGCGCGAATTTTGTTTTAGTTCTTGTCTAGTTCTAGATGCATTTGAAAGACCCCAATATGTGTGATATTTCATTAAGTGAAATATTGGGCTAATCAGCAAAAACAAAGTGGGTCCAATACTTAAGGATGCAAATGGGCTACATTTTTTAAGGGCCTACATAGTGAGACAGATTAGTACAGGAAAAAACTGGTATATGAGATCCAGACCTCAACAAAGTATGAAAGAATGGAAGAGAGAATTAATAGTGGTTGGTCGAATGCAAGGGGCTCAATTTTCTTTAAACAAAGTCAAGGGTTCGAATTTTGAATGGAAAAAAGTCACAAAGGAGAGCTATCTCCAAATAGACTTGATGGTGCTTGAATTTAATATAATCTAATAATACTAAATTGCAGGTAATTATACAATAAAAAAGGTAAAAAGAATTGAAGAGGGAAAGGAAAGAAGCATAGTATGGGAAGCGCTTTGTACCAGGTTAATGATATTATTGCGTCAACGAAGAAAACAATTTAATTACAACATGCCAGAGTGAAAGGCTAAGATCAACTTATATAAAAACTAGAAATATACCCCTGCGATGTATGGGTTCATTAGGTAAACCTGCATAAAAAAGGAATATTTAGAAATCTTGATGTAAATTATTTGTCTATTATTATCCTCAATTGTTTAATCACCTATCAAAACTAATCTAATAAGCAAACTCTTCATGAGGACTTAATTAGTAGATGTCATCTATTAATTTTTTTTATATTATTTACTAAACTGTATATGCACCCGTGCAATACACTGAGTAAATAATAATAAACTCAATCATATAAATTATTTTCGTATATCTTCAAAATATCATCCTCATTAGACATTTGGAGGAAAATATAGTCAGAAGGATATGCCTTCCCTTATGTGTACAGCGTCTTAATCTTGAAAATGAATTTCTTCCCAAGGAATTGATCAAAACACTCTGGTTCATATTCATCATCTTGGTTGTTCTACAAAAATAAAATACTGAAAGTTATAAAACTTAATCAAAGAGTCATAGAGAAACAAATAAATATGACATATATATATATCTATATTTAAAATAGTGTATGAACCTCCGACATATTCTCCCTTAGTTGAAGAGTAGTGTATTGAATAAACTTGGCAAATTCACGATCAAATACAATGAATGGAGCAGATCTAGTATCATTAACAACAGTGAAACAAACTTTATACCTAGTGAAAATGATATAAGATAAATACAAAACCAATAACAATAAAACTATTAGACCAAGAAAAAAATAAATTCAATAAACTCAAAATAAATAAATGACAATGAGCATCATAAACAAAATGGAAATGAACTACAATTTTATTAGAATTGACTAAGCCTTATATGGAAAGAACTAATGAACAAAACTATTGTACCTGGCAATCTTCATTTTACTTTCTCAAATAAATAATAATGCACAATAATATTTCATACAAACAATAAGCAACAATCATCACTATCGTGGTATGACAACCTTCACAATACCATTACATTGCTCACAAAAAAACTCATTACTATTTGGAAGTACACCCTTTGAGCATGATTTACATGCATTATAATACTAACCTCGTCTAAATTAATACACAAAACAAAGATCATTGTTAAACATATAGCATCCTAAGTACAACAACCTTTAATAAGACGAACGAAAAAATTGAAATACTAATAAAAAAACAAATACATATTATGTGGCATAAATAGATATGATGACAGTGGATTATAACATTACAAGTAGGCAATGACACAAATCCTCAACTTTTCCCTCTCTTGCACATTAAAAATATAATTACTTCCTGATGATGATGTCAATTGTGATATTGTTGTAATTTGCTCATCCAGACTCACACAAATCACCTTTAAACTGTAAATTGTAAGGTCAAAGAACAATCGAACGAATTAAATTATCATATTAAATTAATTATACTATACTATACGCATAACTAAATTAAGATACTTATCAATAAATGTAGACACTTGAGGAATAAATGGATGAACAAGCATCTGAGAACAGTACAATGAGTTTGATAATTTTTAAAAACCTGTTAAATCATTAATATATGTAAACACTAATATTAATACCCACAAAAAATAATAAATTACTAATATATATAAATATATAAGATTTCTCATAAAAAATGAATACTTATATACCATTGAACTTTTTTATCTTAAACAACAACATGTGGGACACAAGTAGATGACATATATTTTATCATACCATCAACGAATGAACCTTGTAATATTTTTATTTTTACGGAATGCAATAAAATGTATAAAAAGATGGGAAATGAAGCAAGATGATAATGCTATATACTCAGTTCTTAGATGGAATTAATTTCTTATATAATTTTTAGAAGAAATTATGCATAGTCCTTAATTGGAATTAATTTTCCATAAGATCTTTAGTAAAAATTAATTTCAGAACTTGCCCCGAAAGGTATATGATATACCATTTGAATGAAAACCTGTCATGAGTTAAGCATAACAGTATAAGTATTGCGCAGTCGAGAGGTCTAGGTTGAGAGATAGATCAATTTGAAAATTAATGTAAATAGTGAAAAAGAAATAATAAAAAAATTGGTCTTTGGGAAAAATTACCAGAAAATGTCTGAAAAAGAGTAATTACGTCAATGACCTATTTTAAGGGCAAAACGGTCATTTCTCAGGTTAGGGAATAAAATGTGAAAATTTTATTTAAGGTTCAAGGGAAAAATGTTGATAGCATAAAATATATAGAGAAGCAACAAAAACTGAAGGACACAGAAATGGAAAAGGGCAAACTGGTCATTTTTCATGTTAGACCAGAAAATAAGAAAATCATAATTTGGCCCACATAAATGAAAATACGTTGCAAGATTGTCCAAAAAAAAAAGAAGAAATTTCATTGAAAATTAGTCATTGGGAAAAACCATGAAAAAGACCCGAAAGTTTTATAAATTATAAATTAATCTTGAGTCAAGGGTATTTTTATAAATATAAAAAATTATAGTCAAAATGAAACTCGTGATAAGCTAAACCCAATGAAATAATGTTTGGAAATTAATAAAGTTAGTATGAATTTATTATGGATATTTAGAATAAAAGTCACTATTATACCGATTAAAGATTATTTTGAACTGTAGAAAAAAGGTAGTACCGATTTAAGGATAGTGAATGGGCCTTAGTAAAATATATTTTGCTTTAAGATAATATTTTAGTCCAAAAGTAATTTTTGGATCACCCTGTACCAATTTAATAACAATTTCAACAAAAATATTTAATCGATATGAATAAATTTAATTGGTAAAGATTATTTTGGCCCAATAAAATGTGTAAAGCAATTTTTGGCCAAAAATCTTGATAAGTAACGTACTGCATCAGATGGGGACATGGAGGGAATTTAATTGAATGATTTTTGTAAAAGCCTTTCTTAAGAAGGCATGACATTTTGGTCAAAAAGTGATTATGATTAAGGAAGTAATTAGTGAGATAATTAAGTAGCCAATTATCCCTTCTTTCCTCTCTTTCTTTACGACACTTTCCGCAGAAATAAGAGAAAGAAACAGCCAAGTAAAAACCATGGAAGAGAAGAGGAAGTGAAGTTTGAAGATCAAGGCTTGGGAAATCAAGTATCAAGGTAAGATTTATGCCACCTCAAGCTTATTCCTTGAGTTGTTCGGTTTGGTTTTATGAAGTATTCTCCTCTGCTTTCACCATGAAAGTTTCATCCATGGAGGATTTAGAGAGACAAAGTAGTGCTTTAACCAAATAAATATAGGAAAAGGTATAGAAAGGTGACTAGAAGCATAAAATAACAAGTTATTGCAACTAGTTTAGAGTAAATATTCTCCTCCAATTTTTATGTTATTTTTGGCCTAATTAGGGTTTAATATGGAGATGGAATTTTAGAATTTTGGCTCAAAAAATGGATTTCTTGGGTCAAAAATAGATAAATACAAGTGTTTTGTATAAAGAAAAATTAAAGGAAAGCAAAGTGAAATTTTAAGCTCAAGTATGCATATTTTATGAAAGAGGTCATTGAAACAGTGGCTAATGACCTTAAATTATCATGTTTTAGAGTTCAAAAAGGTTGAAAAAGATCAAAGAAAAGGTTTACAAAGTTTGGAAAGTAAAGGAATTCTATAAGGTAATTAATTTCCCGTAATTGCAATATATTGTCATACTTATTTTCAATGTGATTGATACTTTGTCATATGAGTATAATGTTATTTTGAGATGGTTTATTGTTATTGGATGAGTTGATTGAGGGGTATTGAGACCCCGGGACATCCATTTTTCTAAACGAAACTCTGCCAAAATTTTGTGGATTCGTATGACTTCAATGTGCTAATGTGTTTGAAGAATGTTTTCTTGATGTTTTTATACTTAATGTGATAATATGATGGCATATTTGGGTATTAGCTACTATGATTCTTTGAATCTCATTCCTTCCAAATGTTGATCATGACTAGGTTAAGCAATGAAAAAAATTCAAGAAGAACCAAAAGAAAGAAGGAAGAAATTGATGAATAATATGTTATTACAAGTATTGGTGTTAATTCTCAATAATATGTATAAATTCATATGTTAAGGTTATGTTATATATGTTGAGGTAAGTATGTTCCATGAGTTATCTTAGGATGCTATGCATGAAGTTGGAGCATTGAAAGATGGTGTATTATGTTTATGAAGTTTGGTTGTGTAAGTTATGACATGATTTTGTCCAAATTGACCAATTGAGGTTATAACATAGGCCATCTATTTGAAACAGGGTAACTAGGTTACGTGCTATACATGTTCTAAAAGTAGACAGAACAGGATTTTTGAAGAGCAAGAGAACATTCAAATTGGATAAATGTATAAATTATAATGAATTTTTGAAGTTAGAGATCAGAATTGGACACTATTAGAAAAATTGGAACTTACATTGTGAACACTGAAATTTTTAAAAGGTATTATAAAATCGTGTATAACTCTAAAAATTCAGTCATTTGCTTTTATGGAAAGCTATAAGTCTTAGGAAATGAATGCCATTGGTTTGAAAGTATTTGGAATTGTAAAGAAGGAAATATGTAATTTCTCATAAAACTGTTCCAATAAATATAGTGTTTTGACCCATAATAGTTAATTTGATGCCTTATATAAGTTAAATAAATGTATAATAAAAATATTTCTAGAAAGTAGACTCACACATAAGAAATGTATGAATTGGCTCAGGGTAGAATGAGATATGAATCTTTAAAATTAAGGCTAAAATTCTGGAAAAAAGAAATTGACCAAATCTACAATGATTTTTGGAATAATAAAGTGTATAAATTGGCCTAGTAAATACTCTACGTGTTATTTTTCACATGTATAGATTGTGTTTTGCTATTTTTAGAGACTTTAATCACTTTAATATGATTTTTATAGAATTAGTTATGAATTTTCAAAATTTATTGGAAAAAACTGGAAAATGGCAGTGAACAATATCACAAAAAATGAATATTCTGTTTTTAAATTTTATATGATTCAAGCTTCTAATCAAGTTTAATTGGACTCTGATGAGATCTAATACATGGAAAAATAGGTCTAAGTATGAGGTGTTACAAACTCCACAGTGTACAGTTTAAACGATTACTCCTAATTAGACGCAACTCATAGAAAATATAGTGTTAATTCAAATACTTAAATCGCATAATATATATTTATAGTAAAATGCAATATACTTCATTCTAATAAATAAATATATACTTGTATAATACAATTAAAGCCATACAATTTTTCAAACGTGAGTAATCATTAGATAGCAAAATGATGTACTCCAGGATTGCCGTAATTAATCTAACTTTAAAGCCATACACCTTTATAAAAATATGTATAAAATTTTATGGCACACACTCATTATTTTCAATTAGTATCTCCACCTTCTTATACTGCTTTCCATCCTTCACTGATTGCTCCATCCCTCTGATGCCACTTAGTTTGCCAATCATATCTATAACAGAATAATCATTTAATAATGAAGAATTTTTAGTATAAAAAATAAAGATATTAAACTGAATATTAATATATAAAATAGAATCATGTATCAACTAAGAAACAATCATCCGCATTCCTTGAAAAAATCTTATTATAAGAAGTAAATAGAAAACCATACAGATATATATTTCCATTGTCAGATTGTGATTCCAAAGATATTGAATACTGAAAATGTATCTTGAATGCATGATACATGGTGCAGTATGAACCGGTGTTATTACCAACTCCAAACGTTTATAATGTTAACCTTACCCTCCTTCAATATGAGTAGAGTTGTAAAATGGCCGAAGCTCATGGGTTGGCCAGCTAGCTTAGCCCACAAAAAATGGTGGGCATGTTAAAAAAATAGGAATATTTCATAATGGATGTAAAAAATTGGGCCCGCCCTATCAGCCCGCTAGTTTAAGCAGGCCAACCTACCTATCATGTGGGTCAGCCTGCTTTTTTTTAAAACATTTTTATTTTATATAATTATATCTAAAAAAATAAAAACTACAAAAAAAGCCTCGGAAATCATTTTCTTTCTCAATCTTTCTTTCTTTCTTGTATTGTAATTTTACCTGTATTTTATTTTGTTGAACTAAATGTTACTTGTGGTATCACCATATTAATGTATCATGATTTAAGACTTTATATTCCAAGTCGATAAAAGATTTCATGGATGTGGTTATTTAGTTCATGATGATGGATAGGAAAATATTAATTTAACTAAAGAGGAAAAAAAGAGACTAGTCAAATAAAAAAAGTAAAAAAAATGGGAAGAATTTCATGATTTAACCAAATAAAAAAAAATGGGCTGCCTTGTTTAGCCGCCAGCCTGTATATTGCAGGATGAGTTGGGGATTTCTAGACACGCCCTTATGGGTGCCTCAGCCTGCCCTGCCCAGCCAAAAAGTGGGCCCGTGGCGGGCCAAGCTATTTAAGGTAGGTTGACCCGCTTTATCACCTCTAAATATGAGCTTGAACTTTTTGAAGAAAAGCTTTTTTTACCACTCCATATATATAATTATCCTGATTGAACATAATTTATAAAATATAGATTAAATAAAATTACCACAAAAAAAGAAACAACCAAATTGGGAGATAAACATAATTGAAGCATCAAAAACTTACATAAACATCTTGTAGAACTAACCCCATTGTGTTATACTCGTTTGGTGAATGCTGATCGTGGATCATCCATAATTGCACAATCTTAACTTTAATTCGCCAATTGTGTCCTGGATTGATAGCCTTGATAGCATCATAAGACAAATTGCAAACAGTCTTTGACATGAACGTATTTGAACAAAATAGAAAACAACAACAATATCTAAATAAGCTTTGTTGATGGTGATATGTTACAGACAAGTAGCAATATTGTATTTATATATACAAATGCATAATTCAAATATTGAATATTAACAAACATTGATCCCAACGATATAATATTATAACAACCTTAACCAAATCCATATAAATCCAACTAATATTATAAATGTGTATAAAAAATAAATAATGACGATAAGCAAAATTATATACAATTGCAACAAACACTAATACAATTAAATAATGATGATAAGCAAAATTATATACAAATTAACTGAATTGCAACGAACACTGATACAATTAAACTTTATATTCACCAATATTATAAGCTACCTTTTCGAAAGCAAGATACTGAATATTTTAACTGCATCTATAATATAAAACGCATTTCACATCCAACTAATTATACAAATGCAAATAAAAATTGTTTATCGATTATAACCACAATTATATATACATTATTTCTCTTGTAAAAATCACGGATTGTATTCAAATTAGATACCAATATTTTTATTATTTGTTACAACAATATTTATATATAATCCAACAATATATGTGTGTATATATGTATGTATATAATATTTTTATAAGTTGTTGCAATAACCCTTTAAATGAATTGAACGAATAAAAATTAACATATATATAAAAATAATGGGAACCCTAAAAACAGAAAAAAATATATAATTAAACACCTAATTTCTTGAAAATGCTAACATGACACATTGAGCTCCCAGCTTTTGAATCTACTTTTATATAGTATATAGATATATAGATAATCTAATCACTTTGTGGGAACTTAATTAGTAGATGCCATCATAAAAAATTATTTAAGAACTTAAAAAATCATTTCACTATTTTATTATGATATTTAGTTTAATTTGTAATGATAAAATATTAATAAAATTTTAAAATTATTAATATTTTTAAAATTTAATGGATTAAATTTTTTTGCCAAAGTCTAATTAAATTGCATTTTTTTTCTCAAAAAGATTATGCAAATTTAATTTGGAATATAAAAACATTGATAAGATTTTAATTAATAATTCATTAGTTAATATTTTTTAGAAATCATAGTAAATTTAATATGTAATAGTTTATCTTTTTAGTTGCTTAGTAGTATCAATGTAAAATTATATATATCAATTAATAGATACATTCAATTTTGTGTAAATTTTGAAATGATAATAAATTTTATTAGCAACCATGTCAATCATATCAATTTTTTTAATACTTTATCACTCAGTATCTTGAGGTATCCTGAGTTCGTTGCTCACTCCAAACTAATCCGGATCCCGCTATATAGGACCTTACAACGGCTCAAGAGTACTGATAAAAAGACCTCTTTGAGGTCTTAATTTTTTTTAACGTGCCTGTACTCTTCAGGAATAAAAAACGCAACCTTAAGAAATACTGGTCAAACCCTTTATCACTTAAACAGGCGCTCATTGTTGTCAATCATATCAATTTGATTGTAACAAATTTCAATCAATTAAGTAAAAAAATTCAAATTAAGAAAAAGATCATGTAAATTTTATTTGAAATGAAAAAAATAATAAACAAATTTTACATAATAATTCAATTTTTAAATTATATGACTTATAATTAGTAGTGGGCGACCGCATCAATTTAATGGTAACAAATTTCAACCAAAAAATTAAAAAAAGCAAGATTATATCAAATTTGTTAAGTCACATATATTAAAAAAATCAAGGGAGAAGTAGTTTTCACATATATATTGGAATCAATGAGCATAAAATTTCACTATATTTTTCTCCATCACAAACAAATACCTTTACGATCAACTATCACATAATATGAATGATCAAATCCCTACATCTTGGAAATCAAATGAAGCATAGCAAGAACAATAAGATTTGTGATTCTAAGTAAAAAATGTAGAGTGATACATGGTAGATAAATATGTAAACAAAGTCTATGGGGAAAAGATATTTATATAATGTTAGCAATATGGCTCATAATTAATAAAGATATTTGCATGATATATCAAGTTTCCTAATCAATAAAGCTCAATAATGTAATATAATAAAATATATATTTGCTAAAAGAGCATATCTTTGCTCTTGTCATTATACTAAAGAAGGGAATAGTTGACGTTTGTTTTTGCTCTTTATTGGTGTTTCTAAAACACCATCTATTCTAGTGCTGATAAAAAGAAGTATTTTAGTTAGCATTTATAAAACGCCATCTAAAGTTAACTTTAGTTGGCGTTTTTGATACAAACGTTAATTTAAACTATATTTTAGATGGCGTTTATTGTGATAAAAACAAAATAAGGTGACAACTATAGTTGGCATTTGTACTGAAATGTTAACTTTAGTTAGTGTTTCTTTAGTAAACACCATCTTTTATTTTATTATTATTTTTAAAAAAGGCTTTAGTTGGCATTTCCCATAGAAACGCCAATTAAAGCCAGAATATTTTTTTTTGGGGAAAAATCAATTCATTTTGTTTTTTTAACTTGTATTTACAATTGTAGCTATAATTTACAGTTTACAACCTATATTTTCTTCCCAATAACAATACTAACAACTAAGACAAACTTTCTAATATTTTCCACACTATATGTACAAAACTATACTCATACTATATGTACAAAACTATACTCAAGTTTTAAACAACAATACCAATAAAAACAATATGTTCAAAACTATATACCAACACTACCAAGTCCACCTTTATACGAATAAGTTAGCATATATGTAAGTTTTTTTTTCTCAAGAAAAAAACCAATAAAATGGAAAAACAGCTTACTCATGTAATTCAAGACATCGATTAATTCATCTACTTACCTTTTCAATAAGAATTGCAGCAGCACAGGCTTTTTGAGTAGTTTTAGGTTCTTCAAACCAGATGTATCCTAAATCTGCTCCAATCTTGAAATAAATGTACTGATTCGGCATACAAGAATATAAAGATTAATATATCAGTCTCAGTCAATATAAATCTTGAAGATGGACCATTTATTTAGTAGTAGGGATGTGCCAATCGTCATCTAGTCTAGCTATCTATTCAAAATCAATTAAAACTCAAAGACAATAAGTTAACATTCTAAACAGTACCAGAAAAAAAGAAAAAATAAGGCAACTTAATAAACAGTTATGAACTGAAAATCAAACTGATAGATGGCATAAATCTCACCCAACAATAGGAAAAGGAGATTGTAATTACCTTCACAGAACCAAACTTCTCAAAGACAACCTTCAAATCCTCACGTAAGACAACATCCATGTTGTCCTTGTAAGCATTGGCCAAAATTTTTACTTCAGCTTCTTGAATTTTTTTCTTCAGCTTTAGCTTCGTTTCCTTCACTAACCCCTTGGTTTTCTTTATCATTGTTACTATTATCTCATACCTTTTGTTCATTAACCTCAATGACACCTTTTGAGGGATTTTGTTCATCAGTGTTGCAAACACTGCTATTGTCAGTGGCTTCTTGATGAGCACCATTTTGTCCCACAGGAACATTATCTGAAATGCATTTTAGCTTGAAGGAAATAATTACGCCCTTGGGGTAGCTGCAATTAGCATGAATGAAGACAATTAGCTTATAAATTATTTCATTTATTAAGGGCAAGGTGATTTTAATAAAATTGGCAACATCTTACTCTACTTCAGCATTTGAGTTATTTTGGCAATTGAACCCATATGTGCACTAGACTTTTCATACTCTTCTAACTCTTTTTCTCTCTCTACATCAAAGTCCTTCTTGGATTGGATATGATCATCATCAGACAACCAAAATATGCATCAACAGATGCCTAACATTAACATATCCCTTTCTCAAATTGTGTGCTACAATGTAGATAATTAACATCCTTCAAAAAGAGATGTCAAAAGCATCATTGACTTGAAATCAGCTTTCAAAACTAGCTTTTTCTTTCAGAGAGATGGAAATGGCCTCCTACCTCAGTACCTTCTTTCATGTCAGACTATCAACTAGAGGAGTTGATAGAAAATTTGATAACGTATATCCCAAAAAAATAAAGGATCATATAGGAGTGATCTTTCAACAGACACCAAAATCTAAAATGCCCTCCAGGACCTAAAATGCCCCATAAATGTTTGCACAAGCACTTAAACAACAATATAAGTGATGGAACTAAATATGACAAACAGAGTAAAGAACATGAAAGTGATACCAACTTACAGAAAGACACAACAGGAAAATTATTTAAAGAACAACCAAAGGATATGCAGAAACATAAGGTCATTCAACACTCAACAAGCATGTTCTGTCAAATAAGTTCATAAAACATCTAAAGGCAGAACTGTAGTGTAAAAATGTTTGGAGAATCACTGGATATTTCTAACGACACAGACCTTCAGCTCATCACCCTTGCCCTCGATCATGCTTCCATAACTACGGTGGATCTGGAAGGATTGATCAATCTGCAGAAATAATTGCCACTTTGTCATGCTAATAGGACCAACCTCCAAATTCAAAGGTAACTCAGTTACTGTCTCATTTATAGGTATCAACTTATCCCTGAGTAACCATAATTCATTGAAAAATAGAGTTGGATAGTAGTTCTCAATGATAGGATCAATGTTCAAGTTTGAACATCCAAAATTAAGGAAACTCAGTTTTGAATTGGTTAAATAACGGCCCATACTCCATGGTCAAAAAACTACATCATAAGAATGGACCACCACAGGAAAAGATAGCATGAAAATATATCAAATTGTTGAAATAATCAAATAAGGAATTTTAAAATCAAAAAATAAATGTGCCGTCCACAGGTTTTTTATTAGTTAATATGGTTACACTACTCTTAAATAATATGATTAGAATTCTTTTAAATACCGCATACTGAATAAAAAACCAAGGCTAAAATTAGTGAAAATAAAAACAAATAGCAAAAGATGAAAATGCCAAAAGGATAGGTGGAGGTGGAGCAATATTTGGTGGGACACCACTTTTAGGGTACCTGAAGACAAGGAAAATGATAACTTAATTAAAGAACAGCATATAATCATGGGAATTAATTTTGTTGCAGGCCAATAAAACATTTGACAAGAGTAAAGGATCAAGAAAATAGAACCAAAGGACTAGTAATAAGAACTATGTAGGCCAATTTTATTTATTACTCTAAAAATGACTTGCATAAATCTCCTCTGTGAAGGATTTATGGGCAAAGAAATGTTCAAAATCAAGGGTTAAAACTGTGTACAATACACTAAAAATTAGAAACTGACTTGACAAAATACAAATAAGTGTAGCTTTCTCAATACACATTGACACTCAAAACAAACAAAGGAAAAAGAAAGGAATAACAAAAGCATACATGGAAGGATTTATAGAAAGGAATAACAAAAGCATACATGAAAGGATTTATAAGGGGCCTAGCAAGGGTGCTAACCCCCCCTCCCCCAAAAAAAAAAGATTTTTTACATGCCAAAGACAATCCTTGAAAAGTTGCTTAGCAAAGTTAAAGACTGCCCTCCCAGAATTTTTATCCACTCCACTTCTCATTTTATAAGTAGTAAAAATGAATTCCTTTGTTTTGTTTACTTTTTCTCTTTTTCCAAATCATACCAGTTATAGTTTATATATAACCTCAGCATAAGAAGAAAAAGAATGACTATTTTGTTCTCTCATACCCATTCTCTCTCTCTATTCTTTGTGCTACTATTTTTCTCATCCTTAAAACACATCTATATTCTTTAAAACTCCTAGTAACTTGCTAACATTTCGTGGAGCACTCTCGCTATGGTTTTCCATCTAGCTTCCTTTACAAATGCTTGTTTATATATATACAATATGTGTGAACACCCCATTTTGTCCGGTCTTTATAAATAAAAAAAAATGCAACTAAAAATTGATGCAAATTTTCCTTTTAATGCGAATTTTATAAAATAAAGAAAAAATATAAAAAAATAATAAATAATAATGTATTCTCTAAATTCAGTCCTTTTTAGTATTTTCAAAAGGAAAATATAAAAACAGAAATTTCTCTTTAGAATCTTCCTTTAATTTGAATGAAAAATCTGTGGAAATCCAAAAAAAACCACTCTCCAAATTTAGTCTCCTTTATTTCAGGAGTTTAAAAAATCCTATCCTTTTATTATGATTTTTCAGAAATCCAATCCTTTTTTAAAAATTAATATTTAAGAAAAATTAAAAATGAAAAGGAAAAATATAAAAAAAAAATAATAGCAACATAAAATAAAATAAATAAAATAATAATAAAAAAAGGGGAGACTAAAAAAAAAAGAAAAAAAAGGCTCCTGAGCCCTAATTAGGGCTTAGGAACCCGAGACTGAAAAAAGGAAGCAGAGGGAACACGGGAGCTGAGGGAGTCAAGCACGTGAGACTGCCAGAGGAGAACAGAGGCGAGACCAGGAGCACGCGAGACCAGAGGGAGAAAAGCAGAGGAAGGGAATGCGGCCAAAGGAGGAAGGCAGAGCATGCAATAACCGAAGGAGGCGTACATGAAAGGAAAAAGCAGAAGGAGCATGCGAGAGAGAAAAAGCAAGAAAGAGAGGAATGGAGGCCGAGAGAGTTAAAAGGGAGAGAACTGAAAAATGGAGGGAGGAGCAATTGCAGAAAACAGAGGAAGCACGGGTGACCGGAAGAACAGAGGAGCCGTGAAGGAGACTGAAAGAAAAAGGAAAGAGGCCGAGCAATACTCCAGGCGAGGAATGAGAGACAGAGTGAACCGTAGGGGCCGGGAAAGCTCAAGCACGATGGAGACCGAGACCGAGACCGAGAGGGAACTTTAATCTAAACCAAAAAAATAGAGGGGGCCACAGGCGGTGCTGAGAAATAACCGAAGGGAGATTAGACCAAAAGAAGGGAAGACAAACCACGAACAGAGCCACGCAGAGAAGTAAAGGGGATCAAGCTGAAAAACCCCTGAGACTTAAAGAAGGAACCATGGGCAAGAGTAAGAGGACTACAGGGCAAGTCTGTTCAAAGAGAAGGTCTGGGGATTGGCCTCGAGTTGTTCACTTCTCTCTGCAGCCGTGAACACCGAAGACGCGGGTGGATCTGGAAGGCAGGTAATGGGTTTTTTTTGTTCGGTAAGATTTTTCTTCCCAAATCTGGAATCTCGCCATCCCTTCTGAACATCGTTTGCTTGCTGAATCTGTGTAATTTTGTCTGTAGGCCAATTTAAGTTTCCTTGACTATTTGTGTAGAGGAAAGTATGTTTGGGTCTAAGCTGTTTGTGTTGTTTTGGAATACCAGTAATCATCCATGTACGAGGAGCTATAGAATTGCATGATTTTAAATGCATATGTGAAATCAAATCCTTGCTGCGTACGGTTAATGTTGCTATGTTACTTATGATCACTACCTTAGGACAAGTTGAACCATACCAGTTTGAGCCATCTATGGGATATGATTTGTATAATAAAGGGATGGCATTTTGTATTTCTATAATGAAAGTTTAGTTCGAGAATAACCTATGATGATTTTTAGCTGTCATGATTCTCTTAGTAGGAACTTAAGTTGCAGGGCATTGTGATGCTTGTTGAGAGTAGTGCAGCATACATCTGACCCCAAGTCTATTTAGATACTTGTGAATTAGTGGCAGCTTATTTTACTGGTTAGATTCATTTTATTAAAAGGTTTAGATTGATGGTATGATGTTCCAATTTTTGAAGCAAGTTTATTATCATGATATTGAAGAAAACTAGAAGATAGTCATAGTCTTGGCTCTTAATAAATTGCAATGGTTGAGATTTCTTTCTTGTTCTCTTGGCACTCGCAATATTGTGTTAGTGATCCCATTTTATCAATTGGTCACGAAGGTTTTCAGAATTTTCGCAGACCCTTAAAACAATTGCACCGTGTGAGCTTACGGGGCTGCTCGAGTGTATTATGAAGGCACGCTTATAATAGGTCCCAATGACCTTTCCCTCCAAAATTTTATTTTCTCATGAAAAAATAAATAAAATGAAAAATAATAAAATGAATAATAGAAATAATTGATTTGGTAACCACACCACGTGAAGTTTCCAGAACCCACGCAGATATTCTGGTTAACTGAGTTTGTTGCGTGAGATTGTGAGTCTGCGTAGATATATCAGTTAAACAGCTTTCTTTTAAGAAAATAACTATATTTCAAAAATAAAATAATGTGACAAGTTTTTCAAATTTTATTTTAAAATATCTAATAAAATTATTATATGACATTTTAAAATATAATAAAACCTTTATACTGCGAGGTTTAGAACTTCCGCAGGTAATTAAGGAATTGATCTATCGGGCATGACTGTGAGTCTGCAATATGTAGATTGACTTTCTTTATTTGAAAAAATTTTCAAAAATATAAAATAAAAATAAAAATACAATGGTTTTTCAAAAGTTAAAAATCAAATAAAAAATCAAAGAAAAATAAAAAATATTTTCAAAGCAAAATAAAACAAGGTAAGTAAGAAGAATTAAATTATCTTTTTGTCAATTAAATTGCACCAACTCAATCTCAGAAAATCGTTTTGTTTGTAAAAAGTTAAACCATTTCTAATTAACTTTCTCTTATCGGAATAATTTTATAATTAAAAGATATTAACCAACTGACATGCATTTCTAGTCCCGAACTACATGGACTTTGATCCCTATCGCAGGGTACGTAGGCTCCAAACTCTGATCTTGGGTCAAGTCTGCCTTTGTAAATAAATAAATATTTTTCAATTTATTTTCTTAAATTCCTTTTTCCTCATTTTTTCTAAATCCCCTTTATTTCTAAGTTAATTTATTTTCCTTATTCTATTTTCCAAATTTCTCAAATTTTCTTAAATTCTTCTTTACCCTTATTCTCGTATGTGAATGATAAAAGGAAAACCAAAATATTTTTAAAACCATATTAATTTGCACAATCAACATAAGGTAACTGTTCCTAGGAACGGGTGTCATGGGGTGCCCAACACCTTCCTCACACACAATCGACTCCCGAATTCAACTCTGATTATGCAGGTCATCCTTTCCTCTTTAATTCGATTTTTCCAAGATTTTTCCTCAAAATTTTGGTTGTGACTCCTCACAAATCGGTTTTCCCTCGAAGACTCGATTTGTTCTCTTTTTTCCTTCCGTCGCATTTTTTCGGATGCGACAATATGCATTTGTTAATCATTTAAATTCCCCCCCCCCCAATACTTTATTTCTGGATCCATCCCTAAAAGCATATGACTAAGAAGGATAAAAATAACACTGAAGAGAGGGCCAAGTAATTGCAAGACACAAAAATTACTTGGATGAAATTGTCATTCCCATATAACCATCGGAAACAATGAAATTACCAGAAGTAAAGTGTACTACAAAAATCAATTTAAGAAATTAAAGTGTAGGAGAAAGAGAAGAGGGGCGTGTATTGATGATTTAGGTTTTAGTTTCGATGGAGAGGACCAAGCTTTGACAAGGAGATGAATCCTTGACGGAAAGCACAATGTTTCTACGGAAAGATGCTGGCATTAAGCTTCAATAATGGGCTTGAGTACGAATTGATGCCATGTAAGAAGTGAAGCCGTGGAAGACAGAGCTCGATGGTTTCTGGTCTATGGTCACAACAAGTGACACCGCACAAGAATTGAACCCTTATCTATCTGAATTTTTTTTATTATTAAATAACCTTAGTTTGTGTTTATGTGAGAAACGCCAACTAAAATCTTGATCTTAGATGACATTTCCAACTGAAATGCTAACTTAAAGATTAATCTTAGTTAGCGTTTAAACCAAAAACGCCAACTATTATTTATTCAATTTTTATTTTAATTTTAATTCTTAAATCACTTTTGTTAGCATTTAAAATGGAAATGCCAACTAATTATTTTAATTTTATTCTTTTAAAATTTTTTAAATTATTTTAGTTGGCATTTTTCTGTAAACACCATCTAATGTATTTTCACTTTTTTTTAAAATTATTTTTAAATTATCTTAGTTGGCATTTACTTATAAACGCCAACTATAGTGATATCTTTAGTTAGCATTTATTATGTAAATGCTAACTAAAGTATTACGAATTTCACATTTGTTAGCATTTTTTTTAATAAAATGCCAACTATTGAGCACTATAAAAGGTTATTTTTGGTAGTGCGCCAAATAAATATTAAGAGTATTTGTAACATTATATCCCAATGAAAAAATGTCAACATCACAACTCAAGGGTCAATCCATTCAAACTCAAAGTTATCTCACGAATCTTACTTATTTTATGATAACTTCTACATTTTAATTAAAGCATTTTACGATTTGTGGATTCTTTCTTCAAATATTATATCTAGCAACATTTAAGGAAGATAAAAACCAAGGAAGAGCTTTTACCTAAAAAAAAAAAAATCAACAAAAAGCATAAATCTATTCGGATTTTAGTTTCCTTGAACAAAATCTTGATAAAGTTATCACAAATTATAGACTCTTGTAAGAGTATGTGATTATATGTAGGAATCACGAAAAAATGAAAAATTTATATAACTTCTCTCAATTTAAAAGGAATAGATATAATTAGTTATGTTTTAGTGTTTTTAAGAATTTTTAAAGGAAATATTAAAATACACAAATAAATTGTATAAACAATTAGATATAATCTAAATGAAATAGATATAATTGGCTAGGAAAAAAATTAAGACGCATAAATGAATATTATAATTAATCAAAATAGATCTAAAAAAAATATAATATTAAATTATAAAATTTAATAATAGGTCTTTGACCTTTAGAATTTAGAAGATTTATATATAGATTTTTCTGGTAAAATTAAAATGCTAATAAATTATATAAATATTAGATATAATTTAAACAAAATAAATATAATTAGTTTAGTTAAAAGAATCTTACTAAATTTGGTGTTTTTAATTTTAAAATAAAAAATGAAATAATAAATCTTAACTTTAAACCTAACTTTGAAACAGAAGTTTCAAAATATAAAATTATGGCAAACTTTGTTCAAAATACTAGAATTATTTAAAAAATATTTATTCTTGTTACCTACTTATATATATATATATAATATAGTAGATTACACCTCCATTACCATCACTATTGGTTCAACTTGCAGGCTGTATCAGCTTGCCAAGCAAAAGAATAAAAAATTAAAGATAAAAATTACTTCCTTCGGTCTTATATATAAGATCTTTTGTTCTGATCCTAAATATAAGACCCTTTACAATATATAAGGTAGTATTTATTATACATTTTCAAAAAATATCCCTATTTAATGTATTCAAAGAGAAAGAGAAAGAGATTAAATAAGGATAGTTTTGAAAAAATATTAGAATTTTCGGAAAAATTGAGGTAGTTAATTAGTTTTAATTTTAATTTTTAATTAATGTGATTTAGTTAAAATAATCTTATATTAAGGACCAGATAGGGAGTAAAAAATATAAAAAGTACACCCATTAATATCTCATATTTATTGCTACTATTTTTTTTGGGCCAAATCATATACAGTTGGGCTCTTAACCATTCCTTTAATCACTGTGGTTTTTGGGCCTGAAAATTTGCCCAGAAGTGTCCGTGGAACGAAAGCCGAATGATTTTGGTCGGTCACGTGCAAACTGTTACGGAGGTAGAAAAATTGTAACATGAGGACGGACCGAGTTTCGTCAGCATAGAGCGCACGTTAGCTCACTTCACGGGGCCAGAACACACAGCCTGCGCACCCTAGCTTCCACACACCTAACCAACACATATCCCTGTGACGCCACTCGTTTTACAAAATCTCTTCAACCCTCTCCCTTTTTCTTTCTGAAATTAGGGTTTCTTTCTGCCCCAGTCCTTATCATCCTCCCGGCACCTTCGGATTCTTGGTGACTTTCTGTGTCTCAATGCCTGCGAATTTTGTCTGCAAATTCCACAGAGTGCCAACCCGTTCTGTTCTCGAGCGATTTTGGCATAGAGCTGAGCTGGGCTATTCGATTCAGTTCAAATCACTTGCTCTCATTTGACTATAGCTGCGGTGGGTTCCTCATATGGCGCCTAGCCGCAGAAAGGGCGCTAGCAAAGCAGCCGCGGGTGCCGCTGCTCGCCGCCAATGGAAGGTCGGCGATCTTGTCCTTGCTAAAGTGAAAGGCTTCCCTGCTTGGCCTGCTACGGTAGGTGCTACCTTTTCAATTACTGGTCAAATTATCTATTTTGCGGCTGTCTGTAGCATTTACAGTATCCTTCTATTATTTTCGCGGACTGCATGTTGTTTTATTCCGAGCTTTTGCTTTTGTGTAGACTTCAGTATTTCATTTTGGTACAGTGCAAGGGTTTCTGCCTGGATTTATGTATTTCACTGTCAAGTCCGTCAGTTCTTGGATTTTTGGTGTGTCGATTATTTATCTGCATGGGTTTTGGTTGCTCCTTGGTCAAACCAAATGGAAATGTATGAACTAAAGCCTTGAATCAGGCGAAGTTAAATGACACACGCATATTAAACATGAAAAATTTGTCTTTTTCTTCGGATCAACAGAAATGTAACCTTTTAGGAACAACGAATTGGGAAGGTAGACAGTGGAGACAAGAAGCAAGCCCACCTGTTGTAATTGTGGGACTTACGCATCTTTCCCCTCTCAGGGGAGCAAACAAAAAGTAGGAATATGAAGGAATTGACATATTTAATTTAGATGCTAGAGAGCTGGCCCCCAAAAAAGTAGTTAATGTGCGATTGTTATATGTTAATTGTTATGTTTTGCTTACAGTTAGTCTTTTTAATTTTTCCTCCTTGATTGTTTGTGGTTGGCTTACACTTATCAAGATATTTGCTTGTTACAGGTAAGTGAACCGGAGAAGTGGGGTTACTCCACTGACTGGAAGAAAGTACTCGTTTACTTCTTTGGTACCCAACAGATGTAAGTTTTTTAATTCCATTGCTTTTTAATTGCTTAATATCAATGAGTACGCTTATGGCTAGTGTATTATATCATTTCTGGAGTGAAATATGCATTGTAAAATACATATATGACATTGTTTCTCTTATTGTTCGGCAAAGACCTGACATACTAAAATACTAAATATAAGGTGTGGAGGTGGTCAGCTCACTGATGTCTCAAAGATTTGGTATTTTCCTTTTATTTGTTAGGTTGGGCTTCTAGTGACTTAATCATATGTTCTTTTCATATTCTTTTTTTCTGTGAACTATACTAGATGGGGGTTATACAGTTAAAATTGTGTTCATGTGCCAAGGTGTTTTTCCTTTTGTTTTTGCACATTTGGTTGGACGCCTAGAGCATGTTGTATTCTTTTATAACTTTTTTGGTAGGGTAGAACCTGTTGGATTTCAATCACGAAGATCACTTATAAGAATAGTAATGGTTGATGAGATGTCTCCTTTTAATTGGCTTTATACCAGATTGGCGTACATATATGGTGACTGCTAACCTCCATAATATAGCGTTTTGACTAAAAGATCTCATTCTTTCATTGAAAAACATGATAAACGCAATGGTATTTAAATTGGTTATTTACAAAATTTTTTAAGCAATCATTGTGTTGAGTGGACATGAATTTAATACTGTTATATTTAGTATACCCTCCCCTCATACATGCCTGCGCGCACACACAAAGTTTTATGTTGATGTGATGTGTTATCTTTTTGGCGTAGTTCTGATTATGAGAGCCAGCCCAGAGTTGCTAATATCTTTTGGAGAATGATAATTAAATATATTTCCAATTATTTTATTAATTGTTTTAGCTCATTAGTTTCTGGTTCATTTATTGCACAAGAGAAAGAAGTGAAAGATTAGGCTTTTATCCCTATTGATCTTTTGCTTGAAGGCTTTTGGCCTTGCTCTCAGCATGTTAAGAACAACACTATACACAGGCACGCTATGTATGCATGCATTTTCCATTCCTTTAGTTAGTTTAATTCTACATTAGTGATCTCTCAGGTGGGCACAATCTAAGTGCTAGTCAGTCATGTGAAAGTACCATTCTGTGCGCCCTCTTATTTAGGTTGAGTTTGAAATGGAGAAGAAAATCAGGTCATAATATTTATTTCCTTATTATTTGTACCTAGGACTTTGGATATAATCCTTGTAGCAGTCTTAATGTATTGGGATATATGATATTATAGTACTGTCAATGTCGTAGACAATATATGATTTTCTGTTTCTAATCACTGGCTTTAGCAGTGTTCTATGTTGGTTTGGGATTTACATGATAACCTTCTCATTTAAATGATGTATTGGCGTCGAAGAATGGCCATTGGGAGAAAATTACCTGGGGCCTTTCTACTATTCATCTGCCATGGAGTGAGTCTCTTTGAATGAAATATTATTTATATATGTTAGCATGCCAAGAGCAAGGATTATGGTATGGGAAATTATAATTTTTGGTAGAATTTTAGTGTCTAAACTTACTTTCATTTAAAATGGTACTTCTTCTGGTCCAAAATATAAATCCCATTTGACTAATTACACAGGAAGTAAGAAATGTGGTTTTGCTTATTAAATGTGTTAAAAAAATACATTAATTTCCAATAATATTCCTATTTAATGCATTACATTTAAAGTTTGTTATTTCTTTTACATTTAATTACAGATAAAGGTAAAATATGAAAAAGAACATTTAATGTCATAGAAGTTTCCAAATGGGACTTATATTTTGGACCAAAAAAAGCTTTTGAAATAGGATTTATATTTTGGACTAAAGGGAGTATTTGACAATGCTATTGGGTAAAAGTTACTCTACTGATAACCTATCTGGAGTTCATGGAATTAACTTAGGAATAGTGTGCTTCAACCTCGATGCCTTCATGTATAATGTTTTATAGGATCTCAATATTTTCGAGTGATATAAACATGATGATGGTTATCGGCTTCATGCAACCAGATGATGTAATGATAAATTTTTTATGCAGTTTCTGTTCTTTTACTGTGAACTTTGCATTTTTGTGGTTTAGTTTCTGAAGACTGCTAATGTGTCCTGTGTCTGAAATGGATTTTGTACTTATGGTTGGGTGTTGTCCTAATCAGCTTCTTCCTCTGGTAAACATGCTTCTATGGCACCAATGGCAAATGCATTGGGAATAAAAAAACTGATTTTGATGTTCATTTACATTTGTATTCATTGATTTTGTATAATATTCAGAGTTTCCCGTTATATTCAAGTATTATATAGCTTCTTTTGTAACCTGACTGAAAAAGTGATTTTTACTGACTCTAAAATTTCACTAAAAGCCATTTCCAGCATCTGAATATTTTACATAAGTGATATCTACTTAACAAAGGAGAACATATAAGTAATGATTCTTCAACCATTTTCTGCATAAGTGATTTATATTCCAAATCTCTAACACTTTTAGTTGCTTTGAAGAAATTCTACTGTGAATTGTGAAGCGAATGAGTATGGTACTACACAAATGTGTGTGTGTGATCTGTACTTACATAGTAATGCTGCTGACTCTACCTTTCTAATTATTTCATTGGGTGGAAATGTTCTATATAGTAGCTACCATGTCAAGCTTCATGTATGTCCTTTCCAAATGTTTGGCTTCCATTTTCTGTAGCGTTTGCACGAGAACTTCAAGTCAGCTTTGGATTTTATTTTGTTAATCTAGCTTTGGTATTGTGAGGAGATCTTGAAAACCTGTTGGGATTTGTAATCTATTAAGTAAAATTTGGGGAGTAGAGATTTGTTTGAGTGCTTCTTTTTAATTTTTATTTTGAAATGAAATATTCACATCAGGAAGAATTCAAGTTTATTTTGTAAACATGGTGGTCTTAAAAAAATATGCTACGTTGATATTAATTGAGTGGCAAATTGTCCTGAATTATGAGTAATTGTTTCTTCGGAAGTTAGGATGGAAATAAACCTTCGTTGTTAGTAGTTTCTTGCTTGGGGTGCTTGAATGAACATTTGTGTTCAGGAGTTTCTTTTCTTATGGGCAATTGACATATAACTAGAGGTTTGGGCACAAGATGACATATTCATTGGATATGCGCTCATTCAAATTTTAAGTTCATTTTACTCTGCTTGAAGAGATCTTCCAAGCGATATCTAGTTTAGTTTAAAAGTGGGGGATCATTGCCTTAGGTACACTAACATAGGGGGAATGAAGAATAGCATTAACAGACATTGTGGTATAAACTGTGTGACATTTTATGTCTTCATTGGTGTTTTGACTGAATGAATGCTTAATAAAGATTAAGTCAAGATGTGTTGAATCCATGTTGCAATGTGTGATATTAAAAAGTTTGATTATAATTAAGGGATTTCATATCTAATTTTTATCTTCATGCCATTTTAGTTGCCTTCCATTGCATGAGCGTATAATTTGCTCAGCTAGCATATTGCATTAGGTTTGTAATGGTATTTTATCATGCAGAGCTTTCTGCAATCCTGCTGATGTTGAAGCATTTACTGAAGAGAAGAAACAATCTCTTCTTGTTAAACGTCAAGGAAAGGGTGCTGACTTTGTCCGTGCAGTACAAGAGATTACTGATAGTTATGAAAAATTAAAGGAGACTCAAGTTGAAGTAACCGATTCTGGTGAAGTTTCTGGTGTAAATGTTACAATTCCTGTTGACTCATCAACCAAATTATCTGCCAACTTAGGATTAAAGGATGAGACTGAGGCCTCGGAGTTGATACATAATTCACAAATCAAATCTTTGAATTCTTTCAGTGATCAACCTGAGACAATATGTGCAGCTGAGGAAGTCTCAGCTACTGCACCAAAGGATGAATCATCTAGTAAAGAGACTTCATTGAAGGAGATTATTGATAAAGCTGCTGCTACTGTAAAATCACCTTTGCCAGTTACTTACACTTCTCGAAAAAGATCTGTGGAGTTGCGTCCTCAGGGTAATATAACACAGAGGAATGCACCTGTTCGAAAGTCTAGAAGTTCTTCACGAATTCAGAGCTTGTTGATGCCTTGTGGTGATGGTGGAAAAAGTGCTGCCGATGTATCAGCTAGTGCAGTTCAGAATGTATCTGTGAGAAGGAATAAAAACTTCAGGAAATCACCTGATATTTCTGAATGTGGTGATGTTGATCCATCTGCATTTGCTTCAAATGATAGCATTGAAGATAATCGTTCTGAAATTCTCACAATTGATTCTGACCCCCTTAGCCTGAATGAGGGCAGTACCATAGACTCAAATTGTAAACATGAACTCTCTGAGACCATTGAGTTCCCAGAAGGAGAATGTGAGTTGAACAAAGGATTTGATGAAATAAAGACTCTATTCAAGAAGAAAAAAAGAAAGCTAAACAGGAAGCGTGCAACGAATGGCTCTGCCAAGCAAACCACAATGCCAGAGGAGGAGGCTGTTGTGCTGAATTCCAGTCAAAGTTCACAGAATGTTTGTGAAAACTCAAAAGATATATGCTCCAAGCAAGATGGCGATGAGCACCTACCACTTCTGAAACGTGCCAGAGTCAGAATGGGTAAATCATCAGCAACAGATGTGGAACACAATAGTATCATAAAATCTCAAGATAAAAGATCTGAGGAGAATAGTATCAACTCATTTCAGCATATGATTATGTCCTCAACTCATGATGATCATAGTGCTGCTGATGGAGATTTGTCTGTTTTGAATGTGGTAATGGATAATGCTTCCCCGCCAAAAAGTTTAGCTCCATGTTCTGAAAGTGGGTCTCAGATTTGCAAAATTAAAGACCAAACATTTGGTTGTACTGTGGATGGTGAAGCTGCTTTGCCTCCATCTAAACGTCTCCATCGTGCTTTAGAGGCCATGTCAGCTAATGCTGCTGAAGATGGTGATGGTCAAGATTGTGCAGAATTATCACACACCGTAATGACATCAAATAGTAGATGTTGTACATCTTCCATCAATAGATGTCCTTGTATGGTCATTAATAGTCAAGGTGATAATGGTTTTGAAATGCTAGGGATGGGCACTTCTGGCAATGATTCTTCTCATTTGAAAGTAAGCAGTTTCTCAACCAGTTTAAATTCAGTAATTTGTAATTCTACGGAGAACAAATTATCTGTAGAGATGGATAAGCAAATAATTGGGTTTCCAACCCATGAAATTTGCAAGGATATCCTACAAGGTGCCAAAGACAAAGAAGTTGGTCAGGATCTTACTGATTCTGTTGTTTGTCAGCCTGATGGATCTGACTCCCAAATTCATTTACTTGGAAAATTGTCTCCTAATCTTGGCCCTATATGTTGTGAAACTGGAAGCAGTCAAGATTTGCCTGGTCCATTGTTACTACCAAATGATGAATGCAATATCAGAGCTCCTGATAATTCAAATAAAGCATCTGATTTATCAGAACATATAGGAACAGGTCTTGATCCTTCATCAGGTGCTAATGAAAGTGGTGAATTTTCACCCCAAAATATTACTCATGCCTCTCAAAATGAAGTTCCTGAAATTACTGGGTGCTTGAAGCCAGCTGTTGGTGATAGCAGCAACATGAATGACATGTAAGCTTAGTCCTGCCTCACTTTAGTTCTTAGCCTTCTAACACTTCCTTCCAGAACACAAAAACTCTACGCAGAAGTATAATAGAACGAAAGATAACCAATTGTTTATTATTAAACCACTAACTGGACCTACCTTACCCTTCTCTTTATTGATAATAATTGTTATTGTAGAGTTGCCAGGATGAACTTCTGTTGCCTCCTTTAGATCTTCCTTGTGTAACTGTGTAAGTAGTTGTGGTTTTGAACCTTGACTGAAATGGTGGTGTGAGCTTGATGGAAACTTTGTGGAGACGAGATATTTTTTTATTAATTTTGAATAATAGTGAATCTCAGAGGAGAAATTATTTTATTAATTTTGAATAATAGTGAATCTCACAGGAGAAATTATTGGTTGAAATTAATTTACGCTGCATTTCTTTGTGCTTAAAGTTCAGGATATTTTGTCTTGCATTTCAGGTGTGAGGTTGTGAAAGAGGTCAAATGCAGAGGAACAGAAGAGGATATGAATTGTGTTTCAATTTCTGATGACTGTTTTGGTGAAAAGGATATTATGGGCCTTCAGCCAAGTCCATCTTTGACAGATGGGGGAGATTGTCCTCAACAAGGATCTCCACCAAATATGTCACTTTGCCATGTTTCTACATCAGACAGTAGCAATAACCTTCAAAATAATGGCAGTTGTAGCCCTGATGTATATCTACACCGGAAGCAAACTTTCTCTGGTCCTATTGTTGATCGAAAGACAGATGGGTTTGCAGCAACTCAACGATCAAAGGGCAAGTCCACGGACGCAGGGCATGCTGCTCTGCTGTACTTTGAAGCAATGCTTGGGACATTGACAAGGACGAAGGAAAGTATTGGTCGTGCAACACGCATAGCTATTGACTGTGCCAAGTTTGGCAGTGCATCTAAGGTAACCTGATAGTAGTTTGTTTTCATTTTTTGCCCTTTAGAAACTGTTTGATGGTTAAATTTTCAATGATTTTTAGGTCTAAATTGTTATTATTTATGCTCCGGATAATTAATCTGGTTATGATTTCTTCTCTCTATTATATGTATTCTGTACCAATTTGACTTTGTGGATTAAATTCTGCTATGATAAAAACTTTATATTGACTTTTAATTTTGATCCTTTGTTAGTGTAAAGAGTTTATTTCTGAGGGAATTATATGATGCCTCCTATTTGTGACATTAAAAAAACACTTTACTGCTTGTGAAATACTTGAAGTACTCCAATGGCCCAACGCTTTCTTGTGTACTTATAGGTGGTAGTTGGTATGCAAAATTAAAATTTGGACTCCTTTTACAGTTGTACCATTTTTTGTGGGGCCAAAACAGTAGACATAGCATTCACAGTTACGGTTCACATCCCATTTGTTTCAGATGCTCTATCTATCTTTTTCAACTATCCCTTCCTTGCGAGACTTCATATATTCAGCTCTGAAGTTTGGTTGCTTTCTGGATGTTGATTTAACAACTCCTAATTGGTTCCTGTCCTTTTGGTATGTTGGCACCGTAACCTCTATGATATTTGACTGGACAGTTAGCTTACAGAATCTGAATATGCCAGGTGCATTTAGAATTACAAACATATATAAATCTGATTCTCAATGTTATTAAAACTGGACTGGACCATCTGGTTTACTTGTGAACTGGCAAAGTGGCTATTACACTGGTTTATTCAATCCACTTCACTGACCAAAAGAGAAACCAGTTAAAAAGGTAACCAGTAAACCAGTAAAACCGGCTGGTGAATGGATTACCTGGTTTTGGGTTGTAAAAACTTAGACCTTGGGCTCTCTTAATAAACTCTAACCTAATCTAGGTAAGCATGTGGCAGGTTGGGTTTCACTCTATTTATTGCAGGCTGAGAGTGCTCCTCTCTTTCGTATTAGGTGATCTTGGTCCATTAGCTTCATCTATTCCAGTGGCCTGCAGCTTCTTCTATGGACTGTGGACCAGTGTTTTCACTGGTTTAACAACTGATTTGGTTTGCAAAACATTGTTTGTAATAGTACTGTCCTAATTTGTGTAGTCAAATTTAAGAATTGTGTTGAAAGTACTAGCTCCATTGGTGGAAAGATAGAACATAGGCATGAATTTTCTGTGCGGAAAAAACTTTAATTTTTCTCTTCTCCTTGATCTTCAAGACTAAAATAGAATATTTTATTTCCCCATTCTTTTGTAATTATGTTAGAAACAGGGTGGAATAGCAATTTGGATCTTTTGCAGTCATAAATATAGTGTATTTGGATATAGAGAGAAAAAGGAAGGCGAGTGTAATGAGAGTAAGTGAATCCCGTATATAGTTATATTCTAGTGCTATTGTCCATTTGAATAATTTTTTGGAATAATTGGGAAGGCTAATGGAAAAGGATTTATAGGTACTGTTGTGTAGTATAAATTTGAATTTTGGTAACGTTGGTTTGATGCACTGACATATGGTTTCTGGTTAAATTTTGGTATTGTTTAGCCGGGTCCATTTTGATACTTGAACTGTTTGGGTCTCTCAAGATTGACAAGCTAGAAGGGATTAGGCTATTTTGGATCTAGGAGTTTGCATGTGATTGACTTGGTGACCTTTGTTGTAATATCCTTTTTTATTTTGGTTGAGAATTTATTGTGTATGTGTTAAGATTGAGTTGGTCTTTCATTTCAGGGTGGAAGTCTTTTCAATTGTTTGCTACTTTACTTATTGGCTTTTGACTTTATTAAGGTCCTTCCCTACATTTAAGTAAATAGTCTTATATGTGCATCAAAGGTAAGGAAGTATGTGTTCATTTCCTGTAAAATCAGTGTAATTTATGTTTTTGTTCAGGCAATTGCTTGTAAAATCAATTTTAAGATCAAATGGTGATCCTTGAAGTCTTATGTTTGGTTATTTACTAATGAATACTTTCTTCTCTTTTTGGTTAGTCAGAGTTCAGTGAGAATTCACTTTCCAGAAAGGTTTGAATGTATATTGGGTTGGAAGTTCATCTGATTCCATTTTTACAGAAGACTGTAGGTTAATTGGTTTGACTGAGTACAATTAATTTAAAAGTGGTGGAAGCATGGATCGGTATTGTAGTTAAAATCATCCTACTGGCTTAGCAGTTATTTCATGAGCAAAATGGTTGCACTTTAATTAGAAAAGTTGAGTTATTTATTTTTTTGGGGTGATGTTCTAGGTGGTGGAGATCCTTGCCCATAGTCTGGAAACTGAGTCAAGCCTGCATCGACGGGTGGATTTGTTTTTTCTTGTTGATTCTATCACACAGTGTTCTCGAGGTTTAAAGGGTAACATGTCTATCACTTGATGTCCCTTTAATGTTGCTGAGAAAAATAAAGGAAAGGAAGGAGGGAGGGAGGAAGGATGCTTGTAGATGAATTTCAATGACTGATTGGGATATGTGCATATAGTATTTGATGATAAAAATTCCTTTAAACTTTCAGGTGGTGATGGTGGAGTATATCCTTCAGCTATCCAAGCAGTCCTGCCACGCCTATTGTCAGCTGCTGCACCTCCTGGACATACTGCACAAGAAAATCGTAGGCAATGTCTTAAGGTAAGTTAATGAAGTTTCCCATTTGCTTAGGTTAAAACTGTGTGCACTGCTGTTGCTTCTATGTTTTGGACTGGTATGCTTGTTAACCTTTTCTTTAAATGTGTCTAGGTTCTAAGGTTGTGGCTGGAGAGAAGAATTCTACCAGAATCCATTATTCGCCATCATATCCGGGAACTGGACTCATATAGTGTGTCTGCTTCTGCAGGTGCCTTCTCAAGACGTTCTTTAAGAACAGAGAGGGCTTTAGATGATCCTGTTAGAGAAATGGAGGGTATGCTTGTTGATGAATACGGAAGGTCTGAGTTTGTTGAGGAATTCTTTCTTTTTCTTTTTTATTTTATTATATTTTGTTCGTGTACTTTTGGAAGTGATTTTTCTGAAATAATATTTGATCTTGTAGTAACTCAAGTTTTCAGCTACCTGGATTTTGCATGCCCCGAATGCTTAAATGTGAAGATGACGGGAGTGATTCTGATGGGGGAAAATTTGAGGCAGTTACCCCTGAGCATAATTCTGAAGCACATGAAGTGTGTGAAACAACTCCTGCAAATGAAAAGCATACACATATCTTGGAAGATGTTGACGGTGAGCTTGAAATGGAAGATGTGGCTCCCTCTTGTGATGTTGAATTGAATTCAGTTTTTGATATTAATGGAGGAAATAAGGATGCCACGCAGGTGTCCAATTGTGTGTCAAATAATCTGATGGAGAAGAAAATTCCTGTGTCTTTTGTTCCTCCTCTGCCTCAGGATGTACCTCCATCGTCCCCACCACTGCCATTATCCTCTCCACCACCCCAACCTCCTCCACCCCCACCCCAACCTCCCTCCCTCCACTTGATGCCAGCTATCTCCCATCCATATAGCACTGGAGTTATTTCAAAACTCCATAAAGATTCACAGGTATCTTCCATCACTTTGCATGGTATCTTACACTCTTACTGTCACTGGCATTACTGACAAGTTTTGTTCTCTTCCCTTTTTACTGGGGCTTATATTTGCAGATTGTGAAAGATAACTCAGTCCCCTCAATGACTGAGCCTTCGGGTGCACCGAGGGATAACCAACCTTTACGTGAGGTTGTGCACTATCGGCTTCCAGAATGTAGGGACATGCCAATGCAGTTACCTGAGGCTACTTCTTCCTTCAGCAGTTTTCCACCACCACCTGACAATTTTCGGTATTTTGATGGTGCTGCTGTGCATATTAAAGGTTACCCCTTACGTCCACCTCACCAAGTGCCCTCCAACCAGTTTTCTTTTGTTCATGGGGATCAGCATGTGAAGCCACGAAGGGAGGTTCCACCCCCTTCATACTCCAATAGGCACCACTCTATGCAAAACACGGAGAGAGAGAACTTCCGCAATAATCATGATAGATTAAAACCACCATATGACTTTCCAGAGAAATGGAGAGTTCCTGCTCCTTACTCTGGTAAGATTGTGATGACTTATGATAAATGTGATATTTGGGGATTTTTATCATGTTATTATGACTTGCTTTAGTTTTGCTTATATCTCTGTTAATTATCTATCTTGGGGATTCTGTCCTTAGGTTCTCGGTATCAAGATAGAGGCGTGCCTGCCCCTTATGGCTGTCATCCATGTGAATCAGCACGATTACCAGACCATGGGTGGAGATTCCCTCCCCGGTCAATGAATCACAGGAACTCCATGCCTTTTAGACAACCCTTTGAAGATGCAATTCCAGTGGCAAGTAGAGGTGCGTTCCTCCCCTAACAAATGTTGGACAAATTTACTTCTGTCAAAAATCTGTAATTCGATCAGTTTAGCTTCTTACTTCATTCGATTGAAGATAATAGTAAGAGCCTGTCTGGTTTCCTTTCCTTGTTTCCAGTTTCATTTTCATTGAAAAAGTAATGGTTGCGAACGCTTTTGGTAGGGTTTAGGGCAGTATTTTCTTTCCTATTTCCTTAAACTGGTCGTTTTTGTAATTTTGAAAAGGTCTTAAATAATTATTAAAGAAAGTAAAAATAATTTCACAATATTGATGGTCAAACTCAAAAGGTCAAGTAATATTTATGTCCATTTATGTCAAATTGATTTGATCCCAACGATGAACAAATTTTTAACCGCTCAACGCAAACGTATTTTCTGAAGAATGAAATTTGCAAATGAATATATATTTTAAGAGAAGGAAAAAAAAAAGGAAACTGAAGATTGAGATACCAAACTCACCATGTATTTGTGTTTCAGGTCCAAGCTTTTGGCGACCAAGATGAACAGAAATTACCAACAAACTTAGGCTGGTATGCTTCTGGCTATTGAAAGTTATCCGGTGTTAACTTAAATATTACGCCTTGAATATGAGTTATAATTTACTTTTTGGCTTGGGTCTGGCTTTGTTCAGGACGGGTGATTTCTATTCCATCTTTCTGTACATGCTAGAACCTTCGGTGATGGTTGAGCAGAGTCTGCACAGGATATCTTAGTAATCGGTTAAGATTTGTACATATTTTAGCCTCCTCTGTCAAATGCAGGGCAGGGAGAGTCTTTGTACTTTTGTAGAGTGAGAGCTGTAACTTATTCAGGTTTTCATGTATCAATTTTTTAACCCCAAATTTTATTATTTCATGAAAGCCCTTATAGAACTTAGATTAATATATACACATCAATTTTCTGGGGCTGTTTCTTGACATTGTTTATCTTAATATATTAAATAGCTTCTTTCTTCCGAGTAACTATTTTGTGTTCTTGTTTTTTGGGGAATAGCCAATCTCAGTGTGCTAAGCTTTTTTTTTTTTTAAGGGGCCTCATTCCCAAATGCGTTGTTTGCTCGAGCCTTCTGTGAAAATTTGTTCTTGATTAGCGTGTTTTTTAACACAAGTTTACCTACTGGAAAAAAAAAAAAAAGAGATACGAGTTTGCTTAACAGGCCTAAAATGGTTTGCTTACAAAAAGTAACAACGATCCATAATATGTTAGTGTACGTCTGGGCCGTTTAACACTGCCGAGTAACCAGTTCATCTTTTTATAGGGCTTCTTTCGTATGCAGTATAGAATGAAAAAGAGAGAATAAAATGAACAATAATAATTTTCCGAGTAAGAAATGTCATTTGTATTTTTGAATAAAAGTAAGAAATGTAGTATTAAATAATCAAAATAATATAATGTAATATTTTGTAATTTTTTTATAATTTATGTATATAGAAAAAGAGAATTTTGTGACATGAGGAAACAGGCAAAACAAGGGTAGATCTTTTATACGAAAAGTGACAAGGTTAAAAAATAAAGTTTGTTCTGTAATTCTTTAAGAAAGTTATCTGATATCCTACTTTTTTCTCAATGTAGAATAATGACCATGTTGTTATGTGAATATGTTTTTTATTTAATATATATATATATATAACTAGTTTCTTTTGTGCTTTTGTTATGGCTTTACCAGAGAATTTGATACTAAAAATTACAATATAGTTTTCTTATGATTTCCAATAATGGGTGATAATTAACTTAGCAAATTTCATAACCTATTTTGGGGGGTCAAATCTCTTGTAGAGACCAGATAATACTATATGCAGTCAAAGATTTAAATTAATTTTATTCTTTTAAAAAAAAGTGAATTTAATTTTTCAAAGATTCAACCGAACAAGGACACTGTTCAAAGGAGCTATGCGCAATTGATGCTTTGGAATTTCAAGATAATATTTTTTTTTGGATAATTATACCCATTATTAGAAGAGCATTATAGTAAAGTTCAATCACATTGTTAATCCTTAGACTATTTATTAGCTTTTTTTTTAATTGACATGCATAATTTTAGAGTGTCAATTATTAGAAAAGGGAGATAATAAAATTTTGCATGTGTGGAAAAGTGCATTCACGTATTGACATTTGAGTGTGAAGTTATTAATTATTATAGTAGATGTCGCAACTCACAAGAAGGGACCTATATCATAAGTAGAGCTGTACAACTTGGCTTGGTTTAGCCCGGCCACATCGGGCCTACCGGACCAGGGTTAGGGTCAGGCACCCTAACCTCGACTTGACCCGACTTATATAGATATATATTTATTTATTTTTAATTATTTTATATATCTTAATTAATTTTGTAGGATTTTTATTCTTTATGTATTTAATATAATACATTTACTATGTAAATATTATGAATTTTTTTAAGGTTTTAATGTTTCAAATTTTTTTTAAATTTTGAATTAATTTTTTAACTTAATATTTATGTAAAAATAATGTATAATGATTAAATATTCATAAATTTTGAAGAATTATTTTTTAAGAAAATATATTTTTAAGTATAAATAAGTATATTTTTTATTATTAAATAATTTTTTATTTTTTATTTTTTTAAAAAAATATAGTGTCAGGCCAACCCGGTACTGGCCCAATACTAGCCCGAAGCACATTGGGCCGGGCATCGGGCATAGGTCAAACCCGAGCCGACCCGGACCATGATCACCCCTAATCATGTATGTGTTCAAAACTGAATCGAACTGATTAAAACCAAACTCTATTCAAGTTTAGTTTGATTTTTCCTAGTGAGAAACCGATTTGCTTTGATTCAAGTTCAGTTTTAGTGACTCAAAACCGAACCAAACTTGAACTAAAACGATTGTAACTCTTCATTATTTTTACAAAATATATGTAATTATTTTTTAAATATACAAGAATTTTTTTTTTTACCAACTTCTATTTGTTCATATTCCCTCATCTACCACATATGAAAGTGAAACATTATTTGTGATCCTTTTAAAGTAGTGTTTGTGGAAGACACACAATTAAAAATCCAAAGTAGAATATTAAAGAAAAAAGAGTCAAGTAAATTAATACAAGGTCTATGTGGCAGCAAAAAATAATGATTTCCATTAAAATTTAAATAATATATTAATAGTTAAATTGTCAAAAAAAAAAGAAACTTTTTTATGGTTTTTTAAATTTTGCTCAAACTTGATCCAAATCAAACTAAATAGACCAAAAATTAAACCAAACCAACTTTTTACAAAAACTGAAAAGATTTCAAATTTTTTAAACCAATCTTGATTTGGTTTGGTTCGGTTCAATTTTACTCAAAATTGAACCAAATCATACCTTTGAACACCCTTCATATGGATGATGGTCTTGGAGAGCCTTATCTTCTCTGGAAGGAGACTCATCATTCATGGTGGTCAAGGTGGCACTGCAGTGGTGCAAACATGTCAATCTCACCTTACATGAGAGCAAAATCCTCCCTTGTCCTTACCCTTGCCTGAAAACGGTTATTTTTCCTATTCCATCCATTTTTTTTTAAAAAAAATTACGTTTACTATGTTGGAAAATTTTTAAAAGAATAAAAAGTGAAATGCAGAAATGAATGACATGCAAATAAATATAAAAAAATAATGTTCACCATGTGTAAAAAAAGCAAATACTTCTTCTTCAAATGATATTTTGGTATAATAAAAATAAGAGAAAAATATAAATAAATAATTAAATAATTGAAATACCGTCCAATATTGATATTGATATTGATTGATTTTGATCCAAAAAAATATTTCAATGACTTTTTTTTTGGCATAATACATAAATGGACTTGCGAGTTACACCTTTTATATTTATTTATTTGCTTTTTTTGGGGCCTGAACGCCTTTTCTATTTATTGTAAGTGAGATGAATGGGAGAAGAAGATACTCTAATTAAATAAAGCAATAAAGACAAATGCTTTTTTCTTTTCGAAGGTTCAAGTTGAACTACAATTAAACAGAGTTGTGCAAGTTTTTAGTGTGAACAGTTAGAAACCTACAATACTTCATTCTTACATATTTGAATCCAATAGTTCTTCTAATGCAGCTGTATAATAGCAACCATCCTCCTGCAAAATTCCTTTTCAAAATAATAATATGTTCCATTATCATCCAAACTGCCAGTTTGAGCAGATTTATTCAAATTTCAAACATTTATTAATAAAATTCTGTTTAAAATCAAGAAATTACATAGCAGGTGGAGGTTAGAATATTTACATTTCTAGTTTAGAGGAAATAAAATTTGGCCTAAAAGAAAAGTTTAGAGGAAACCAAAAAAAAAAATCATGAAACCCCCAGTCGACTCCCAGTCCCAGCCAGCGCAGCTACTTAATCAGGTTTGCACGAGGGTTGGGCCCATGAAGTGGAGATCCCAAGGCCCATAGGCCCAGACCCCATCTCATAAGTGTAGTGGACATAACCACAAACTCATGGAGGCTGGCCCAATGAGATCCACTACTCTACATTGTGGCCCTTACCTCCGTCGGGAAAATCTTCACCAGTAGGAAGCTTCCATAAGGCACTTGGAACTACTAAAACGAATGTGAATAAATGCTAAATGATATGAAAATGAAACTTATGGCGGCGGGGCCGACATGTCGGAAGGAAAACGACGAGGTTTTTGTTACACTTTACAGAGTACACGTGACCATGGAATCTCTTGGGGAAGCAAGGATGGGCCATCGAGTTTTCATTCTATGGAGTTTACATGATTTGATTTATGGCCTCGTGTGGAAAACCGTCCTCTCGTCAGCCACCACAGGATTCTCTTCCCAATCCCAGACTTGGATTAGATTTTTTATTTTCCTCCAAGTTTGGTCCTGATTGCTACATCATTCATAGGTGGCAGCAGCAAAACGAAATGATGAGTGCTCACACATCCCAAAATAGTGATGATTTTAAAACTTCAGAGCTCTAGGTGGAGGATATTTAAATCATGCGTAAGTAACGCTAGTTGATTGGTGGGTAAATTTAATGATGTCTCAACATTCATTTGAGATGTGTCCAGATTCGATCTACAAGATCTTTTTGCTATTTGTGGTATACAAGCTGAGTATGTTTGTCTTATCAACCCAAGCCTGAAACTCACTTCTCAGTTACAATAACTTGTGTCAGCTTGTGCCATCTGCTACAATTGGAAGCTCCACCAAGGACCAAATAGTCTTTTTATTTTGAATTCCTACTTCTTCACATGACTGTATGATCAACTCGCTAATTATTTAATTAAATACCTAAAATAGTTGCCTCAAAGTCACACCCCCCTGTTTTAATGTCTATTTAGTCTGTAATTAGAATAGATATGGTTAGGCCTGTATAAAACTGTCATTCAAATATGGATTTGGCGGCTGAGATCATAAATTAAGTACTTACAAAATATTGGGTTATTCATACTATTAGCATACTTTAAAGAGCGCTCATAACATCAAACAAAATTAGTTGACATATTTGAAATAGTTGCCTCACTCATCACCCGTCTGGTTTAATTAATGTCTATTCGCTCTACTAGTATAATTAGAAGAGAATATAGTTAGACTTGTATATAACTATCTTTAGAGCTAATCATAAACAACAAATTGCATACTTTAATAAATAATTCAATCTGATTGGCTGTAACACAAACTGCAGCTTACCGTTAAGCGAATAAAAGCCTTTTATTATACGCAGACAAGGGTGTCATTTCATTTGGTATCATTATTTAGTTAATCAAAGACAGGATAAGTTTTTTTTTTTAAAGCAAAAAACAGATCTGATAACGAAGTACTAGTACATGGGATGCATCCCACAAAAAAGTAAGGAATGAGCATGGAGTTGAAGGAGAAGGCTAAGCCAGTAAAAGTGGATGAACAGTCACTCTCAAGCGTGTTTGGCACAGGAGACAAAGTGATAGGTGTCACTTGCTCATCGTAGGTGGACAGTGGGACATATATCATCTCTGCAACCATGGACCCTAAAGCATGTCATATCCACCACAAATTCATTCCTTCATATCTTCCTCCTGTTCCCTCCATATATATGTGTGTGCCTTGGATATCTCTCCCCATAGGACCCTTCAGGCCATCCTTCTCTCTTGAACCACCAAAGCTCGAAATACAGAAAAGAAATGGCAGGTGTGTTCTCTGATAGAGGTTCAAAGGTTCGATCATGGGAAAGGTGTTCCAAGCACGTAAGGCAGCAGAGGACGAGGCTTTACATAATCTGGAGATGTGTTGTGTTGCTCTTGTGTTGGCATGACTAGGCTATCTGAGCTTGGTGGCTCTCTTTGTTGCAGAATGACTCGGCTACAACTTTAACCAAGCAGAGAGTGGGCATCTATCTCTCTTGGAGGCAAAACTCGAGGTTGCAACTTCTGCTGGCTAACTATAACAGATAGAGTTTACAATAAACTGAAGCTTGTATTATATATACCATTTTGCTTTTTATGAGGGAGATATGAGCAAATAAGTAGTGACGTAGTTTATGTTAGGAGGAAGAGGAACCTGATGAAGCAGTTACAGAATAGCATAAAATGAAGTTGGAAAGACTAATCTTTCACAGTTTAGTTCTGTTAATTGCAGTTTTGACGAACAACCATTTATTTCGGCAGCTTTTCTGAGAATGAAACCAAAAATAGAAATCTCAGGCCAAAAAAAAAAAAAGGAATCTCAATAGAATTCATTGGAAAAACGTGCGTTTCCTCTTCGCTTTTAAGGATACTAAAATCTTGTATCATCTTCGCGGAGCCTCGAATTTGTAGCAGGAGTTCCAAATCAATTTAGCGCTAATTATGATATGAGGAAAGATCCCGTCTATCCGGCTCGTGATTGTGTTTTATTTACACAGTGGAAATTGAACGACGTCGCTCAATTCAAGCTATGGTTGTTCCATTTTATGACACGTGGCAGAGTTTCTTTCGTTTTAAGTACTTTTTAGGAACTCATTTGTGGGCCGTTTCGAGCCTGTGGCAGCAAGCAACCACATCTTGCTTGGGAGGGTGACATTAACATAAATGGAATTTTGAGTGAAATTGCAATTGGTGAATATCAAAAGTCACGTATTGTTCTTTTTGTTAATAGTGATTTGTTATTCATTAGTAAAAAAAGAAAAAAGAGTCGCATATTGGTTACAGTGAAAATGCTTCTTATAGAATGATCTGATGGGGCGAAGGCGATGGCATGGCATCCATTCCCATCCATCCAGAAAGTAAAAGGCAATGACAAATTAATTTTTTTTCCGTCATAAAAAGGACAACCTGCTCTGCTGTCTGGTGTTGTCACACTATGGGAATGGGAGCAACCAAACCTATTCCATGTCAACATTTTGCTGCTCTATGCCCTCTTCTTCTTTTTACTCTTTTATTTCACAATGCTATGTATATCGTATTCACATCTAGTCTAATGCATTCTTCTGCTTTAATCTTCAAATAAAATTTCATTATTTTTTAAGATCAAAATTATTATTATTAAATTTTATGTAAAAAATTTACTGTGACATTTTTAAAAACAAATTATCATTATTATAAATCTATTTAAAATTATAACTTGTCCAAAAATTTCATGTTAAATCTTACAAAATTTAATTATAATTCTGATCCTTAAAAGTAATTATAATTTTTAAGATTTTTTAACCTCAATTAAAAAAAAAATTCTCAATTCTTCCTTTCCTTTCTTCCACCAGAATGATTCAACAGCTTCAAAGGACACAACAATCCCACTGCACTCTCCCTTCTTGGTTCTCTTAGAACTTCCGTCTCTCTCTTTTTGCCCCGTCTCCCTTCGAGAACCCACCACCAATCTTGTAGATTTTCAGGGATGATCCAAATCCTTCATCCTCTTACAATTGAGATCAAGAGCCTCACAAGCAAATCAAAGCGTAAGAATTAGAACCCAAAGGAAAAAAGGGAAAGGAATGAGAAGCTCCATACACCATCACATTTATGCTCTATTCTTCTTCATCTTCTTGTGTTGCCTTTTTTCGCTTTGCGAGTGCCCTATTTTCCAGATTTCCTATGTGGTGCATCCATCTACTATTATATATCATTGGCTGCCAGTACTATGAGATTATGACTACAGCTTTACCTCCTACTTCGTCTCAAAACACCTAGCAATAGTGACAGGGGCGGTGGCGGAAAGAGGGAAAGAGGGGCGAAGGGAAATTTTAAGAGAATGAAAAAGGCACAATTTGGTGCGTCCTTTGAAGCCATCATACTGAGAATCAACTTCTTTCACTGGAGCGACCCATTCCTAATTCTCCCATTTATATTTCAAGCTTCATCTAAGTACTCGGCAGCAGTTGTCAGAAATTACAGTTGAACCTCAGGGAAATTTTCTTTTCTTTTCTCTTTTTTAATTAAGAAAAACTAAAAGTAAATCCCACACTTTGCAGGTGAATCATACTATTCAAATTTCAAAACTAATCAATAGCACAACTTCCTCTATATTAAATTCGGTAATCATGCCATCCTTTTAAAATACGGTGATTTAGCCCTAGGTATATACTATCTCCAGGATCTGAATGACATTTCGATCGACATACCGACTTTATTTATGGTTCTTAGACATGCCCATTTTGTGGCAAAATAAAAATTAAGACGTACCGTTTTTCTTTATTTGGTGCGGCACAGGATTTTCCAGCGACAAACTGACATAGACTACCATAAATACCACAGTGGTCACGAGTATAGCTCCGTTCAGCATCACACCAGGCGTTCAGGATCTCTAAAGTGGCTCCTCTGTAAGAATTTGATCAAGGTAATCAAATCAAACGCCGTTCAGAATTAGTTACGGGGAAAAGAGGTATAAACAAAAACCATTCTCTTAAACTTTTACTGTACACTACAACTGGAACGAAACAGCATCCAACCTCAACTAGATGTAAATATAGTTAAAAGTACTAATTAAATGTCAAGTAATTATTTAGACTGTAACTAGCATAAGAACAATAAAGTGAAACATAAAAGATATAGCTCGCTGTTCACAAAATCAATGAAATCCGACAAGTTTCCAAGATGCTTATTTTGTTGTGTCTACAATGGCTGGACTTCTATTTTGTGTTTGTTTCTTTCTTTTTTCCTAGCAAAGCTCCGGAATTCAGCTATTTATCTTCCTCTAAAATAAAATCCCACTCATCATCCCCAAGAGCCTGTGGTTCAGTTTGCCTGCTTTCCTCTTTGTTCCCACTTTCGGAGGATAGTTCGCCAGTTAAGGACGATGGCTTTGTCTCAAGTATCTCGGATAAATCACCATGATCTGAACCTGGATCGGTTGCCAAACTTTTGTGAGAAGAAGAACCTGACGAAGCTAAGATGCAACTAGTCTGGCTTGAGGTGAAGGATTTGCTCAAGGGAAGATTCGCATCAAATTTCACTTTAAGAATCCTGATGTCCTCACAAATAACAGAAATTTCTCCTCTGCAAAGTTAAATGAACAGCAAATATATTACAAATTATGTCCAGATCACAGTCACAAAAATTCTTTATGCATTTACATTGAAACAGCAATTGGCGAAACAAATGTAAAACAAAATGCATTCTTTCCCTTCCAGAAGATGGTCGATTAGGGGAACTTGTAACAACAGATGAGAGTTCGGGTCATTAAGAAGGTTGCCCTAATATCTAGAAAGCACACAAACATTAAAAAAAAAAAAAAACCAACGGAAAGTTTGAGAAAATGAATCAAAATATATAACCAAGTAACAGTAACAAGATTATAATTAGAAAGATATTTCAAGACCAATGCAGAGGAAAGTGACACTTCAAAACAGAAAACAACTTACTGCAACATATCAACAACTCGTCCACGGTCAATGAGGAACTCTCGCAACTGCAGAGAAATAAAAGTAGAAGAATCATAAAATGTTGAATGTAAATTCCATATAATAAAATCGACGAAGAGATGAAAAACAATAGCAACCTTGGAATTCTCTTCTGCCTCCAGTTGTAATCTTGTCGACTCTCGAACCACCCTCTCCATGATTGCTTCCTGTTCAGCAAGAGCTTTTCTTGCAGATTCCTCCTTTTCCAACTTTTCCTGCTCAGCTGCTTTCCTCAGTTCTTCAGCTCCAGCTAATCGAACTTGAAGAGCTTGGCTCATCTAAAAGACATGCAGGAAATGAATTAATACAAGATACTTATAAAATTTCAGTGCTCTCACTTCCACATAGTAATTCAAGCAAAGCTATCCAATCATGCAAAATAATAGGATTGCCTTCCATAAACAACATTGCTAAGTCACATGCCCCACTATTAGAGACAAGCTACAATAGTGAAATGATTGACTGTTTTGTCTCAGCCAGTTGGTAGGGCACTCAAACTAAACTCTACGTGCGGGTTTCATTAACATGAGAAAACATATGTAACATATAATGGCTCTCCGTGATCTTAAAGTCAAGAATAGAGACTAAAAAAATACAAGTGCAAAAAAAAAAAATGTTTGTGCATTACAAATGAATATGTTTATACAGTATATCAATGCTTAAGTGTGACTTCCAGTGCATGAAATACAAGTCCAAGAAGACACAAAAAGCCGTTCAAAAAGATATGAAACTAACATCAGAGCAACAAGCAATAATTCAAAATAGAAATATCACCCACAGCAGATCCAGAAGAAGTGGTTCCAGAAAGAAACAGTGAATGCAGAATAAGGTTGTGATGAATGCTTAGCAAATAGAACCAAAAAAAAAAAGGTAGATCACCTCATCAAGAATTGCAAGTGATTTATTCTTTTCATCTGACAAACTCAGCAAACGGGATTGAAGTTCCTTCATTTCAGTTGCTAAAATTGCCTTTTCTCCATAAACTTCTCCTGCATGCTGATGAAGAACAAGAGAAAAATATGGTGTTCACTACACACAAAATTGTCAAGCTGGCAATCTAGTATTTTTTGTATGCTATAAATTTCTTTTGCAACATTTACTACCATGTCATTTGCTTCTTTTGCATGCATCAACATCTTTTTCAACTCTTCCACATTAATAAGAATCTCAGAACCTCCAAGAGCAGCTTCCATTTTGGCTTGTTCTGCAGCTTTCTCTTGAAGTTCCACTTCTCTCATTAAGCTGATAAGAGACTCCATTGACGAAAACAAGGTTTTCTGCATCATTGTTAAATCGTCAGAAGGTTCAATAAGTTTTAACTCAGGGTCTAACCAGATTTCAACCTCCAAGCTATGTTAAAATATTAATCTATTACTCCCTCCGGTCCTAAATATAGGGTCTTTTACCTTGATATTAAATATAGGACTTTTTACAGTATATGGGTAATATTTATTGTGCATTTCCAAAAAATACCCCCTATTTAATGTATATCAGAGAGAGAGAGATTAAATAAGGGTAATTTTGGAAAAATGTTGTGATTTTCGTAGAAATTGAGGTAGTTAACTAACTTTAACTCTCACGTTTAATTCGAGTGATTCGATTAAAAGAGTCCTATATTAAGGACCGGAGGGAATAATAATAAGGCTTGCACAATGCTCGGATATACTTCTACAAATTATTCATAGTGCATGCTTAGAAAGGACAGATATGAGCAAAGGCTTAAATATACTTCCAAGTCATAAAGATATTGGGTGAAAGGTGTTCAATTTATGCAGCAACTCAAAACAAAATAACGCAAATCATCTATTGGTAGCAATTACAAAAAAACGTAAATTGTTATTGAATTCCAGCTTTCTAGCACTACAAACCTCAGCATCTTACAATGGAACTTCTTATCAAAATATTTTTGAGAATTGGACCAGACTGTGTGGTTTAATGGTACTGAGATCCAGCCTATGAACTTGTTCAGTCCACTGCTAATAACCAGAAATCAAGTAATCTGGTTGATTGACTTCGAAATGATCAACTGTGCACTGGAATTCTCTTATTTATTGAAATGAAATGGGAGTACAATGAAGGAGTTCAAACTCACCTCCAAAGAGAAATCAGATTAAACCATCACAGGCAACAGGCCAGTTCTTTTCAGTTGTGAATGTGACTTTTGGAAAATGGCTATGTATATAAAAGTTAAGAAGTTGTTTAATCCCAAAAAAAAAGCCCAACAAGAAATTTCTATAAAATAAACTAATAGAATGTACTTAATTCTACTCCTCTTTCTAAACCAAACTAGGTGTGTTTAATTCTATTAAATTAGTCCTATGAATTTTATCTATAAGGAACATATAACCAAAAAAAAAATGCAACTTAACAAGAACATAATCATAAGAGAATAAATTTTGAAGAATATATGTACTATTCAATATATATTCACTTATGATCAAATGCAACCCCCTAAAACATCTGACCTCGGCAGCTTCGCTCTCTCATTTCTTTTCGTCAACCAGGTGGATTATTCAAAACAAGTATAATAAAGATTTGACTTAGCTTACAACTGAAATATAGTCGTATGACAATAGTAACTTCAAATGCAAATACGAAACAATCTATCCTTCCACAGTGAGGACAAATTTTAATCAGTAGAATATCTTCTATTGAAGGCAAGGCTAACAGGACAAACTACTACACATATTACTCGTCACAACCCTTCTGTAGAAACATGAAAATTTAAAGTAAAGGCTGCAGTTGTAATTTAGTGAATGAAAGATATCAAAATCAGATTTCATAATAAAATCATGCCATAATATTATATGTATTGGAAGCAAATTATACCAAAGAAATTACGGTACAGTCAGTGGCATTTGTAATGTCATTTTTACAATTTTTCTAAACATTTATGACATCCAATATCCAAATATAAGAGTCCAAAGGCAATAGTACCTTGTTAGTTTTAGCCTCATCAATGATCTCTTCAAGCAGATCAATCCCGCATGCCTGATTAGACTGGCTAACTACATCTTCCCCACTAATCTCATCTACAACATCACCAGCTTTACTCACAGTCACAGAGTACTCTTGTTCAGTAAAAGAACAAGCACTCTCCATATTTCTTTCAGCAGCAATCGAAGGACCACAATCAAATTCTGATTGAAGACTAGATTCTTTAGCATTTGGCATATGCCTCTGAGACTGATAAACTGCTTCAACCTGATAACTTTCTCCCTCAATCAAGGAAGGTTCACAATTTTCTAATCTGTGGCTTACAGCACAGGAAGTGGCATCAAAATTATGAGCCGTAGGAAAGTCTTTCCCCTCCTTTCCATTATCATTGTTGTCTGTGGAAGCAGGTTGCATTTCATGGCACATACCAGAAAAAACCAGATTTTCATTCTCAACATCCACACGTTCCAGTTCATTATCACAGCTTCCACTAGCCCCATGCTTCGAACCATTTGCTGCATTCTCAGTAGTCTTATTTGCAAGATCTACGGATAAGTTTTCTCCAGACTCACCCAAAGTATATTGCCCGTCACTTTCATTAATTCTGTTAAGTTTATCGGTGCCATCATTGGAATTACAAGTAATTGGTACTTCAGTTCGTTCCACAATTATTGTTTGATGTGGCCCAATAGAATAGCATGCACTTTCCACATTTTCAACAGGCACAGAACATGAAACAGAATGCTCTTCTGATGCTTTTTCAACAAACTGTTCATGCCTCAGCTTATTCCCTTGTTCAACTATTTCAAAATGAAAATTGATCGTGAGCAATATATTAGCAAATCAGGTCAATGCAGGTGAAGGAGGTATCCATACAGCTAAGTAAATATACCTTCTACATTTGTTGCAGCTCCAGGACCCATATCATGTGGAGGAGATGCAAGAGGCATTGTCCTTTCAGACATTAGAGGGATGACTTCATTGAGAACAATTCCAGCAGCTAAGTCAACATCCTTAGGGTGCTCAATAGCCACAGCCCTGAGAATCCTGGCATCAACCTGTTAATTGCATTCAATCAAACATAGTCTGTAGTCAGTATCAAGCATCAACCTGAGCGTATGGCATTAGCAACCATTAGATTCTTAGTAGGACAAGATTTCCTGATCATTTGTCATGAAATGCAATTACCAGTAAGAATCAGAAATAGATGTGTGCATAGAGAGGAGAGGAGTTAAGGGTGAAAATAGCAAGATTCATCCAAAACATACACCTTCATGCAACAAATACTAGATTAGACAGTACTATGCATAACCCTTCATTTAATTTGTTTAATGTCTCCACACCCGTTAAATTTACCTTAACAATTCAATACAATATAGAAAAATAAAATCATACGATTTAGCAACTGATAATAAATAAAAAGCAAGCTGAAAAAATTATTTATTTTCAATATATAGAGCATTACCTGTGGAAATATCTCCTGCAAGCATTTGTAGACCGAGTTGAAACCCATCAGGAGCTATTAACTGCATGGACCCCAAAAAGAAAGGAAGGAACTCATTTTATCGTGAAGTTTTAGTAATAGAGACGCATAACGTAAAAGTGACAAAATCCCAAATGATGCGAGATTAGGAATTAATTGATTAGAACTTTGAATTCATTTTATAAAGACACGGAAAGAAGGAACCCTAATTTCGACATTCTGGAGGACCAGACCAAAAAACAACATACGCTTGGGATTAAACCCTTAAAAACAACTTAAAAGAGAAACACCCTCCCTGCCAAAACCTGAGCAGAAAATTAAAAAAGTAGACGAACGAAACAACCGACAAAACTTTCCATAGCATGAACAGTAAATTGCCAGGAAAGCTCAGTTACGTTAAATTCGGTATGGCCACTAAGAAATAGGTAACGAAATTCAATACCAAAAAACCCTAAAAATTCTTTCTTCCCCGAACTATTGGCACTGAGAAAGGTACGATCATATAAAACAGATTCGCTTAAAGCCTTAAACAGAGAATGACCACGAAGGTTTCTCCCTCGTTAAATCCCTCCTTGGGATTAACTTTTCGATAGCAACTAAAGGAAACGAAGATAATCTTCAAAGGGATTGCACAAAGCCACAAACCTAGAGTGATTACAGTAGAATTCAGAACAAACCCCGGATGTTCCCCACGAAAAAGATGGCACCTAAGGTATTTGTACTTTCTGTTTCTCGGAAATTGTGGAGACGGATCGAGCTAAGGAATTGGATATATGTGTCATTTCACTGTAATTTAAGGATATTTTCGTCAAGACAAAATAAATACTCCAATTAAGGTTGACTTTACCTTCTATCCAACAATTTCGTGACGCGAAGCTCGAAGGATTGCTTTACTAACTTTCTTTTGGATAGTGGCCAAAAATATTTTTTCTTTTGGATTTTTTTCGACCAATTTTTCTTTCGGATCAGAACTCGTGGATTGAGAGCAAATGAGGGTTTCAGCCGTAGTATTTGTTGTGGCCAAAAATAAAAATAAAAAGCTGGAGCATTTCTTTGTTAAATCTTTTTGTTTTGTACTTAACTATTAAATCTTTTTTTTTATGGTAACCTTTTTTGTGAAATCTGTTGTTTGTTGATTTAGTCAATCAGAATAAATTCGTAGAGAAAAAGTATCCCGTTAAATTTGGAGAAAGGCCAGGCGTATCGGGTCATCCTCTATGGATTTTTTTCAAAATCAATTTATTTTGTAAATTTGAAAAATATTGTAGAGATTAATAAGTAACAACATTATCCCCTCTACTAAACAACTTTTTCTTTTTATATTTATGGTAGTTTATGCTAACTGTATTATTTCACGTGATTATAAAGAAATAATAAGTGACTATTTGGTTTTGTATTTTTCTAACACAAATAATTACTGTTCCAGAACCACCTGGTAGTTACATGGTTTTCCATTTGCATGTATCAGAACACATCCTAAGTATTGAAATGTCTATTTAGTTTATATTTTTGCAAATCAAATCATGATTTTTAACTATTATTTTTCTTAATTTTATCTAAATAGATTTATAGTAAATTTTTCTATTTTTATTCAAATTTTATTTTTATAAATTGTGGTTATTCTAAAAAAAATTTTATAAAAAAAAAATCCAAAGAGGAAGCCCATTGATAAACTGAAAAGACAAAAGTCACAAACTTTTTTACAGCCTCCAAAAAGTTATAATTTTTTAAAGCTCCATATACATTTCAACTGGTCAAGTTCTTCCTGAGATTTCTTGTTTTTTTTACTGTGAATTAGTCCATGGAATTGCAAGGGGAAACTTCCATGCTTTATATTATTTACATTTCATGGACGAATAGATGCATTTTCTATATATTGTATGGATTTTGAAAAAATAAGTTATATTCTTCCTAATTTGTAAATTGTAAGTAGTATACTTTGGTATTGATTTTATATTTATATATTGATGATTTTATATATTGCTATACCGATATGGATGATATTACAAGAGGCCTGATTGATTAAAAAGAAATTATAAGAGATAACAGAGGACTATCTGCAACACATTGATCGAGAGGGAGAAAGCGAAATAGCTACGATAAGCATGAATAAACATTGGTCTTCCGGAAACAAATTAATAGATTAAAGACAAGTTATTATTTTTCAAAATCCTAGACCGACATTTTCATTTTAAGACTACAGCGTCTGCATCCTCATGCTGTGTTTCAACAATTGATCGCACATAGTGACAGCTCAAGATTTTTGTTGCCTGATTGAAGCTCATCGTTTATTGTCCAGAAGAGGCTCCATCAGATAGAGATCCCGGAGCTCTCAGTGAATGTGAATGATCCTCCTCAAAGTTTTTCACAACTTTCCCTTGCTCGCTTGATTTCCCTGGAAAGGAGGAGCGTTATTTCCAGAAAGATTTCCATATATATATATAGTAGCAAAGTAGCAAACTGTTGGTCATGGTTATCCTGTAATTGTTTTTAGAAACTGTGTATTTGGTTGGAAATTCACTGCTTGAATAATAAACATCTCATCACATAAATGTAAAAAGCTTGGTCATGTAGACTTTGGCGCATGGATGCATAATGTTCATAGTAGAAATGTACTATTCCATGGATAGTCAAAAGTGTTCTTCCACTCAAACTGGCTGAACATAAGTGTTCTATAATTCAAGAATAGAGAATAGACATGAGCTTTTATTTCCATTTATAAATGATGAAGTCTGTCTTTGTATATGATAAGAGTGTCACAACATAACTGATTTCCATTGCATTGTTAAACTTACTGTGTGTTTGTGGGCCGTCAACTTTCGAGCAGAAGGAACTCGAGCCACAGATGAAGCAGCAGCAACAGCAGCCACACGTATTCTGCCATATTCATGATTCATTCCACACTCCATCAGTAATCAAGTCAACAAGAGATTTACACATGCTTGACTCATCTTTCATGATTAGTTTGAGCTATTCATTTGTTGTAGATGGCTCTACTTAGGGAAGGAGAGGGGGAGAGGGAAGATAAAATACCTTCTGTGAACATCAATGTACACATCTGTCTCATCAACTATTTCTTCCTGCATTAGTAAGAATATCAGCAATTATTTCTTCAATTTAAGTAAATGAAACAAGATGTGAATAGTGAAAGTAGAAGTTACCTGCAAGAGTTCTTCAAAAACATCTTCCAGGGTTAAGATACCAATAACTTCCCCATCCTCTATATTATCTGGCAAGTGGTGGATACCATTTGTCGCAGAACCATGTTGCTGTTTTTTGGCCACCACAGGAGGCTTGTCAATAGTAACAACGATGTTCTCAGTTTTCTCAGAAGATTTGGTTAGCAATGGCACTGTCAGTTGAAAATTATGATTCACGACTTTATCTTCCTGACATTTCCCATTTTCACCAGCCTGAGGGTTACTACTCTCCTTGTTCACCTTAACTACGGCTGCCATATGACTGCCGCCTTTCTGAAACTCATTCAGGATGTCATACAAAGGCATGTCTGATGGAACCCTGCGCCATTAATTTATTAATAAGAATTTGGTCGAGTAAGTAACTCAGAAATGAAGAGACAGTGGGGGAATGTATTACACACCTGGGAATTCTTCTGATGGAAACAGCACTAACTGGAGTTTCTGTTTCAGCTCTTACAGTGAGAAGACTTTTCACCTAACAAGAGTGAGAGGCCATTAGTACCAATAAATAATTTCATTTTCAAACATTCAGTATTAGTAATCTCACTTACCAGTAAGAGGCCAATTATATTTCTGGGACTCCCACAATAGACAGGAACACGACTATGACCTCTTGCCAGAATTTTCCCAATTGCTTCCCTGTGACATAAAGAAAAGCGGAAACGTACTTCAGCTCTAAGTTTAGACATAGGCTCAGTGACAAGCCATAGGAGAGGAGAAGAATGAGATTTGGGATAATACATATGCGTTTAAAATGATATCAACCATGCAGATGTAAGGAAGAAAAATAACTGAAGCTTCTATGACTGCTACAGACATCTGAACAGAAAAAGCGAAGTAAAATCAACCCACCAGTCCAACTTTGAATCAATATCCAAAGAAAAGGTAGATTCAATTGGTGTCATGGCCTCCTCAGCAGTCTGTAATACGATGTACAATTACATTCCTCGATAGAGCAAGGTCAATAAACAATGAGACCCTCACTGAAGTGTACATGCTATAGTCCTATTCTTTTGGTTCATCCCTACACACACAATAATGTTCTTCAAAGCAGAAGCTACCTTTTCAGTAAGATCCAGTGCTCCACTGATAATTGTTGTCTCATCATGTGTGAGTTCACCCCCTTTACCAGCCTAAAACGGTCAAAATTATGGATGAATTTAGTGGAGATGTAACAAAATTTGGAAGATACATTAGAACCTTTCTTGTTAAAATTAGGCATTACTTCAAATAGTGTCAGCCATCATTCTCTTGTTTTGGTAATAACTAACCTTTTTTGACCAATCATGGTGTAATAACTTGAAAGCACTATAATTAGCACATATTTGAACGGAAATCCAACCGTTGATTCCGAGTGGATTACCTCTTGACTATGGATGGAAACAAGGGCTTTCAATTGTGCTCGCCTAAACAAGACATCATTGTGTCCAAGTACGGCATCCAGAACCTGTAAGCATGGAGGTGCAGTATATATATGCTCAAAAAACAATGACTTTTTCAATTGAAATTGATTATATGACATTCATGCTTTATGACATGTCAGAATGCGATACAAAATTCATGTAATTTCTTCAATCAAACTTACAAATTTTGAGAGCCATAAACGTTACCTTTCCAATAGGATAAGCAATTGGATAACAGATTATCATCAGAATGCGCACCACCCACACAAAATTTGCACCAACATAGAGCCTAAATCTTGAGCATATAGCTTGTGGGATAACCTAAACTCAAATTTGATGCCGTTAGCAGATATAAAATGCTTCAATATCTGTGTGTGGATCATAATGGGTTGAAAAGAATGCATGCTTTACCTCTCCGAAAGCCAGAACAAATGTTACAGACAATATTACTGCTACAAAAGGGTGAAAAATTTTGTCAAGGTAAATTGGAAGTGCCTGCAGAAGAAAAACAAAAGACAAACATAAAAGAAGGATCGATCAATTAGAGATTGGAAAACCAGATAAACGAAAAGAGTGCTAAAGTATATTTTCAGTTCAATATTTGTCAAACATAGCATATTTCAACTTTTGTACCTGGCAGATTTATTTATAACTGACAATCTAATGACAATGTCCTCCTTTAAGGGGAAAAGGTGTCATCTCAAAGCAAATGACTCTAAAAGAATTCAGTAATTTTTATATTTCAGTAATGATATGTACTATATAAGTTACAGAATGAGAGAATGACGTTACAGGTTAGTTATCGGTTTATGCTAAAACTGATCCAAAAACTAGCGAGAGGATAGTGTTATAGCTTCAGATTTGCTAAACGCGTTGAATGTTCAGAATATTTCCACGGATATATGCCAGTAAGGTACAAACGTTGGTCAAAACCCTGATACAACTTTTAGTACTTCTCTCTCTCATATACGGAAGAATCATCGTTCTTACTACTTGCTACGAAGTCAGAAACAGAGATCAAGTTTATATTTGTTATGAATTTAAATAAGTAAGATAACTTCCGAAGTAATTAATTATGGAGAAAATAGTAAAAAGAGAAGTAAATAAGCTGTGATTTGTGAATACCTCCATGGCACAAGCATTGCAAAGAAGCAAAGTAACGAGCAGCTGATGTTGCTTTTGAACAACTGGTAAAATAGCAGCTGTATGCGATGCCCCAAGTGGATAATATATAGCAAAAAAGACAGCTTAATCAATAAAATCTCTCGCATAGCTTGCACATACAGAAACACATATAGTATAAGTAGTGAGGAGGTTGACGTACCAGCTTGTTTTTTCTCTGCGGAAGTGCCACTACGCTGGAGAATTTCAAGGTCAACGATGCCCAGAGACATAAGGCCGAGGGTGAGACCAGACATGATGCCAGCGAACAGGACAAGAAGGCAAGAAATCCCAGCATAAACGAACCACCACAACGTGCCGAACTCAATATCCTCCGCATCGTATACGATGTGGTCCGGCGGGAACCTCGTCCCCGCGAGCTTCCATCTCAGGGCAGTCAGCGGCAACATAGTGGACGAAACAGTGATGCAAAGAGAAAGCACAGTCCATGAAATGACTCACTTGAGTGTTGTATTGAAGGGGGCTGACTCGAGGCATTGATAAATATGTAGATCACAAACATCGATCATTACCTTCACATAATGATAATGTACTCCTATCCAGTGCGCGGGCTTCAGTAATTCTACCAACTACTGCCGTTTGATAATGGAGGTGGGTTCCACTGTCCCATGCATACAAACGGTGGATATTTGTGCATTTCGAATATGCACTCTTAGAAGCTGTCATTTTTTCTGATTACGTTGGTGATGAAAGAGAAACAATAATGGACGTTTGTGCACACGGGACAACAAACTTCATTGTTTCTAGCAAATGTAACTTAGTACGGAACTCGCAGCTAGCGGTTGGCCTGCATATGGTTGCAACTTGCACATCCACATAACTGTATTGTCCTGGGTCCTAACTAGATCATATTTGTTTTCAATTTCTTTGATGTTGTTATTTCGCTTTTAAAGTATTAATTAATTTTAACTTAATTTAATGAAATCATCACTAAGGGTGATAGTTGGTGGCCGATGGGATTTTTGGGTAATTTGCAATAAGTTTTTTATAAGATCATGATTTAAAGGCAATAAATTCTATTTCACCGCGAATATTTTATTGTTGTGTCGTAGTGGTATTATTGTAGACATGGATGACTTGAAGCACGTGCCAAGTAGCTCAGGAATAATTTTATCATGCCTTAAAAAATATTCGATCTTACTTTTTGATGAAATGAGACTGATAAAGTACCTCACCAAACCTCTGCTTTTGTTGTTGTTATTATTTATTATTAAAATAAAATGCAACTTTGAGTTGGGCTTAGTACTGGAAACAATTGAGCCCGTTTGTAGTGAAATCTGAATTGAGCCCATTATAGTTTGATTAGAAATTCCATCGAATGATGATGCTAGGAGTGAACATTCGGTTATTTAGATTTGGTTCGGCCAGAAATCGAAACAACCAAACATCGAAATAACATATATTAGACAACTGAGTCTAACTGAATTTGCCCAAAAAATAAATCAAACTGAACCGAAATATTTCAATTCAATTTGGTTCTACTTGTTCGATTTGGGCCTTTAATGGGCCTCAATTAAAAAAAATACTAACTAGTTCTCTCTCACTAGCATAAATATAAATGATTTTTATATCCTATCTTGAGCTTACTTTGCCAAACTTCTTTGATCCATGATAAGGATTGTTCTCTTTCTTTGCAAAACCCAAAACTTTCAATTTGACTGCAAGGTAATTAAAAAATTGAACAGGAATCTAAACAATTCTTCCATCACCCAGAAATGAAGCACTCTTTTAATCACCCTTTCATATATATAAAAAAGAGCCATGTTCAGTCTAGCTAGCATCATGATGAAGCAGTCTTGAGTCTAAAATTAAGAACAATTTATGGAACATAGAAAAAAGGACATGGAGATCCAAAAATCTTGTGCAAATAAGACGCTAGTCTCAATCTCAAGACTAGTTTAAAATGAGTTGAGCAGATTTAATTTACATTGAGTTAAATAGAAATGTAGAGAATGGAGGCATGGAGAAGTCAAGGCAACCTGATGGATGGAGATGCAAAGAAGTGCGACACCGATGGAGAGCCAAGATGCAGTTGCATCCTTGCAAAAATGGAGTTGGAGCTGATACACGGAACAAGAGTGAGAGCAGAGTCAGAGAAGTAGGATTGATAGTGGAGAGGTAGAGGTCGGATTGGGAGTAAGCGCCGAGCCACTAGAGGTAGGACTAGGATTCTAGGAGTGGGAGGGAGATATGCGACATGAGGAAAGGGGATTTAGGGTTTAAGCTTTTAGAGGTCAGAGTTTGCCTTTACAAATTTGGGATGCAATTGGGAAAGTGGGAAGAGATTTGGGCTTCAAAATTTAGGGGTGCTCTGTGCACTTGTGCTTCAGATTTATGGGATTGGGCTGAATTTGGTAAGTTCATGGGCTAAGTCACTTCTAAGCTGAGGTGTTTAGAGGCAATGTTTTTGAAAATTAAAATATATAAATATATTTCAGTTAGTTTGGTTTATTTGGTTTTTTCAACCTACAATCGAATCGAACTAAAATTACCTAATTACACTGAAAAAATAATAGACCATGAACCAAAAATTGAAATAACCAAACCAAAAAAATCAAATTCCATTTGGTTCGATTTGGTGATCAATTTCGGTTGAGTATGCTTGGGATTGCTGGTGGAGGAGGAATCATTTGTAATGATGAAAGTAGGTGGGTGGGAGAATTCATGCATAAAGTGGGAATTTGCTATGCTTTTGAAGCTAAAGCATAAGCATTTATTATGGGCTCAAAAACTTGCTGGAAGCTGGGATTAAGGAAAATTGTTATAGAAACTAATTCTACGTCTGTTTTTCAAGTTGTGAAGGATCTAAGCAAAGAGGTTAGAGGTGATAAAAGACTACTTAATCTTGCAAGAAGCTAGATACTAGATATACAAGGATTGAGATATTCAAGTCAATCACATATATAGAGAAACTAATTAATGTGCACACAAGTTGGTTAGTATGAGCATCACAGGGCATGTGGGTTTTAATTTTCTAGCTACACCATCATCTGAGTTGAAAAAACTTATAATTATGAATATTGTGGGCAAATGAGTTGTTTTATTTTGTTTTTGTATGTTTCTTGTTTATTTCTTAGGTTTTTTTGACCCCTTTGTACACCAAAAAAAAAAAGCTCAAGGACCTATAGGCCAAAAAAAAATCCCAAGGACCAAATATAGGAATGTTTAGTCTAAATTTTCTTAAAATTTAAAAATATTATTTATATTTAAAACCTATGAAATAAAAAAAAGCAAAATGACCTCAATGGCCGGTGGAAGAATCCGAGCTGCTACTCATACGAAAATCCAGAAAATTCTTGGCATCTAACGGTCCACATCATTTAACGAAAAAGTCTCGTTCTGGCCGTCCATTTATCTAAATCGTGGCCGTTCATTAATATCCCCATGGACATAACTTTGCGATTCGTACCTCAGCGTTTAGTCCTCGGTTGCTCTTCAGCTGTGCTGTTGTCGTCTAAATGAAACGGTCGCTGATAGCCGTGAAAGGCCGCACACCTTGTCCTTCTCCATCGCTAGATCTAATATTTGCAGAGAAATGGTGTAAACGTTGGTTACTCTGAGAGGGAACATAAAAGAGGTTCTGTGTTAGGGTTTTAACTGCGATTGACAAAGAGGGGAGAAAGAGAGGGAGTGTTCATTGACTCACAGTTCTCTTGGCGGTCGCGCTGCTAGTTTACTTGTCCGCTCCAGGTATGTTCTCCAAAATCCGCACCATTTTCGTTCATAAGCTAGATGCTGCTTTTGCAGATCACAAGTTCAATCTTCACGTAAAAAAATCTATACATAGCCTCAAAGTAGTGTGGCGAAAAGACCCTCTACTAGACCTAGCTATAGAGAAGGACAAACGGTATAAGCTCTGCGCTCGTGTTGTTAAGGAGGTTCTCAACGAACCTGGTCAAGTTATCCCATTGCGTTATCTTGAGAAACGTCGCAAGAGGATGCGTCTTAATGTTAAAATTACAACCTTTTTAACCCAAAACCCTGGATTGTTTGATGTCTACAACGATCGTATCAAACCAAAATCGGAGCCTGTTCGCTTTCTAAGGGTTAGCGATCGGCTTAGAAATTTTCTGGAGGAAGAAAAAAGGATTTATAGAGAAAGCGAGCCCTTAATTGTGTCGACGTTGTGTAAATTGTTGATGATGTCAAAGAATAAGGTAATTAGTGCAGATAAATTGCTTCATGTGAAGAGGGAATTTGGGTTCCCGAGTGATTTTTTGGTTAATTTGATTCCTCGGTATCCACAGTATTTTAGGCTAATTGGGTGTCCTGGGGAGGAAAAATCGTTTCTTGAATTGGTTTCATGGAATCCCAAGTTTGCAAAATCTGTTATTGAGCAAAGGGCTGAAGAGGAGACGAGATTGACGGGGATAAGGGTTAGGCCAAACTTCAACATGAAGCTTCCACGAGGGTTTTTCTTGAGGAAGGAGATGAGGGAGTGGACTAGAGATTGGCTGGAGCTTGATTATATATCGCCATATGAGGATGCGTCCCATTTGTATCAAGCATCCCGAGAGATGGAGAAGAGGACGGTGGGTGTATTCCATGAGTTGCTTTCTCTTTCATTATATAAAAGGATTCCAGTGCCAATACTGGGAAAGTTTTGTGATGAATATAAGTTTTCAAATGAATTTTCAAATGCATTTACAAGGCATTCGGGGATTTTCTATATGTCCTTAAAAGGAGGGATAAAAACAGCAATGTTGAGAGAAGCATACGTACAAGATGAGTTGATTGATCAAGATCCACTACTTGAGATCAAAGATAAATTTGTTGAGTTGTTGGAAGAGGGTTGGTCGCAAAGAGCAGAGGAGTTGAAATTGCGAAGAGAGCAAATTAAGAAATACATGGAATATTTAGCAGTGAAAACTAGTGAATACTAATGAAACAGGCATCGAGGTATCAAATGCTTTGACTGGCAGAAAGCTTTGATGATTGTAAGAAGAATGGAAGAAGAAAATCGTCATTGCTGGCAGGTAAACTAGGAGAGATTATATGATTATATATGTTGAGATGCATGCATTATTCTAAGGAAAATTGATTAGTCAGTACCCATTTATTAATGTAAAAGAATTAAAAAAAATGCTGGACAGTTTGTTTATAGCATATTTCATGTAGTGTGATTCACAATTTTTGGTCCAGATTGTTGAGCCCAATTTCACCTTTCTGTTGCAGAGAAGGATTTTTGTTTGAAACATACGCCCTTTTACTTGCAGTTTTGTTGACTTGATTGGGAAATGACAAATTAGCTTTCCAATTTGAAAACGTGAGTCGAATTCTAACTTAACTCCATCTTTGGTAAAATGCACTTAATTCATAAACTTTTATGTATTGCCTTATTAGGCTATCTGTCAATGCACGTTATCATTAGGTAGGCCTTAATTTATAGAGCTTTTAGAGCATGATCTAACGAACACCATACGTTGAATACACTTCGGTTTTTTTTTGTTTTTTTCCCAGATGAATCGTTCCTTTTCTGTTTTCATATTTGAGCAGGGGAGGTTTCAATGATTTTTGAATGGCTGGTGATAAGAATTCAATGACATGGTTCCCTAAGTTATCATTATGCATACGATACTAGCAATATAGAATTGAAATTCATTGAATGGTAAGAAATTAGAAATTCAGTGGGAGACTTCTGTAGTAATAATTGTCTGATTCCGAGAAGAAACTCGTCTGCTGCAACACCTCCTTCATCTCAGAACAGCAATCAAGTAATCGTTTACTCTGTTTCATTAACAGCTGGAAATATAATATGAAGAAAAACCGATGGATTAAATTCCACGGGTGTTCATACATGTTTCATGAATCCTACTGATTTGATGGAAAACAATTTTCTACCAAATCAAGTCTTCCTCATATGAACTACCTGTTAATTTGTGGTTTATCTCTTAACCACCCTTTCCCCAACACTTTCCCCTGATGTTGAAGTTAATTAATTAAAACGAAGTACAGGAACCTGGTTGGTGGTCTGATGTCGATTAAGATAACTTTCGTATGTCACCTACAAAGTCGTCACACATAATGGATGGAGAATATAAACGAGTAGGACCATAACCATTCTCTTGGCAATTCCACTTTTAGGTTTTTTTTTGGTGAACAGCAGAATGAGAACAAGAAGCTTATGAATGCTGCAAGTATTTAAGCAGGTTGACGGGACCATAGGAATGTGGAAAACTTCTCAAGGTTCTGAGAGATGGAGAAAGTCAAGGGTTTTGAGTTAATAACAATGACTCTGACATTTCTGGCATTAGTGCCCATGAGGGAGAGTAATATTCTGAGTCCACCGCCTGAACCACGCCCACTCTGTGCAACCCAGTTTTCCCTAGTGAACTATGCTTGTTCATCGCTGCCAATCGTCCAACGGCCCCCAGACTTCCCTAAGCACTCAGATGACGAAGAACATGGCCATCATGACAGGCACCAGCGCCGGCATCATCGGCATTCTAACCCACAAGAAGAAAACTGCTGCCGGTGGGCTAAGGATGTGGACAGCCAATGTGTGTGTGAACTTCTGCTTCACTTTCGCTTGCCCATCTTTCTTATGAGGCCATCGCATCAATACACGCTTACCATTGGAGAGTCCTGCGAGGTCACTTACTCGTGCGGTGGCCCCGTTTGAATCATGTGTTTTTTTTTTTGACCAGGTTTGATTCATGAGTTTACACTATGAAGACATGTAGGAAAATAATTTAATGTGGTAGCTAGCGTTGCGGTTCTGGTGTTCAAGTTATGGTCATCTGTGGCTTTAATCTTTTTTATGTTACTTGTTATTTGGCTGCCGGGTACTTCCATATTTACTGTGCCATCTGAAATTGGGAAGAAAGTGAGTTACAAGTGATGGGGAGAGTGCGGTGCTTTTAGCTACAGTTAGGCACACGTGAACAAAACGGTACCCAAAAAAAAAAGTCAAAATCTCCAATGAGTTGCCTAAAAAAGACGACCCTTGAAAACCTCTAGGAGGAAGGAATCAAAATCAAATTCAACCCAGAGGAAGAATCACATTTTAGAAAAGTTTGCTTTACAAATTCGTGTCACTTGGTAGAGTGATGGGCTTGAAGGACGAGGCTTCGTTCCACTCTACAACAACGGTAACTATTCTTTCGGTCAACTTATGTGCTCACTTTGCTCCATTGCAAGTGGTTAGTTTCTTCTTTTACTGTTTCATTGTCCCATGGTAATCAAGTATATCATATCAGTGGTGCTACGTTCGCCATTTTCGAAGCCATACATACCTTGCAGTGAATTTCAGTTGAGATAGACAATTATATAAAATCCATCCAATTCCCTTTCTGTATATATAAGACCTCTTCATGAGTTTGGCATCGAGAAATTTCGCATTATCAAAAGCAAATGACCATTTCATTCAATTAAGTTTCAGTAGCCATTAAAAGCTAGTACAAAGGATATTGCATATGTTAATTATTGAAATTTAATTTACGTTTCAACGCGTGTTGTGGGGGTTGGAGGAAGTGGGACTACTGCTCTGACTAAAAGCTGAGGTAACTCAACTTGCAGTAATGGAGGCATGTGGGAATCCAAATCAAAAGATGAAAAATAAATAAATGACATTATCTTCGAGGAACAAGACAAGATGAGAAAAAGCGTTTATGCATTGTTTGAAAAAAGTTTATATACTGCTTGGCTTGGACCATTTTTCACTTGAAAAAGAAATCATATCGTCCAAGAATAATTAATACGATCCCTACAGCAATACGACAAATTATTCATTTATCTTTTTTTTTTGGTAAACCATTAGTCATTTATCTTTAGAACCCCTTTTTATCCCAACTTTCTTCAGTTTTCAAAGCAAAATGTATATTTTAAAACTCCAATTGTTCTAATAACTAAAAGAGTAAATTACACTATATCTATACATAAAAAAAAACTTGTTCAAGTTACATATATTTTTTTTTATTTTTCAAGATAATACAAATAATTTTAAATTTTATTAAAAACATATAAATATCTCTTCTATTTTTAAAATCCATACAAACTTCATTTGAAACAAACAATAGACTTCACAAACGCCTCTAAATTTTGTATAAATTACATATGCCTCTTATTATTTTAAAATATACATTTTTTAAAAAAAATATAGAAGAGATACCTGTATAATTTCATTAAAAATCTAGAAACATACGATTTATTTCTTAAAAAAATTGTGTAAATTTATAAAACGGAAGAGATTAAGTAAAGTTCATAAAAAATTTAATTTTCATATAAAATTAATTGATATTTTATTTTCAATAGAGATTTTTATGTAATTTTTAGAAAGAAAAAATATTTTAACAGAATTAAAAGTTGTAGAGAAAATAGTCTCGTTAAAAAGTTTCAAAAATTTAAAATGTGGTCCCAGCGGCACGTTTAGGATGCATGGAAGCGGATCGGCGCATCCCCCACTGGTGTACGGAAGGCGGCGTAATTCCTGTGCTTTTAACCTCTTACACCCGTTATGTTGTACGGCTTTTATATGATTGAAAATGACGCCGTTTTGCTCCTCGCATCTACTCATCCTTCATTCGTTCTTCACCTTTTCCCTCCGCATATAGACCACATTTCAGTGGTGCATTATTAGAATAATCTCGGTGCTCTCTCTGCTTGGTTATCAGAGTAAGTGGATCCTTCCCATCTTTCATTTTAATATCACAAATCAATCCAATGTACTATCCAAACAACTTCACATGGCTTCTCATTCCACTAACGCCCTTTAATTTTGCACGAGCCCCGTCATCTCCTCTTACCAACAGCAATTAAGATTTTCTCTAATCTTCAAATCTACAATAGTTTCATATCATTAAAAATATAAAAGAAAAAGCGATTAATACAAAAGTTTCATTTATATATATATATATATATTATAAGAATATGTTTATGGCGGAATGAATTGTTCTCATCGTCACATTTTCTGCTTACAACATTGCTGCAGCAGATCACTATATGTGTCATTATCAATATACCAATCAAATACATGAATATATAAAAGAAGCAAGTCATATATTATTTGTAAAGGGTCAAACTTCCCAGAGAAGGTGATTTCTTATTATTATTATAAGATAAAAGGGGTCAAAATTCATTGGTCATCAGACAGGGCACGAGCGTGCCCCCCATAGATTGAAGGTGAGCAGACGACGAGGCAATGGCACTCTCGAGGGATGCTAATCTTAGCCCTCCAGACACATTACCATAATTAGTTGTGATGTTGTGAAGAAACTGAGCGACGATCATCGCACTTGGCTCCGCCACCACCTTCTTCCACTCCTCATTCGCCTCTTCCTCTTCCCCGCGCTTCCGGAATACCGACGTCGCATCCACTCGCTGCATCTTCCATCTCTTCACGTTCCGGAGGCCCTGAATCTTCCCCAACTGTTTTCCCGCCAATTTCCACGTGTTCTCCTTCATTTCCCTCATCGCTTCTTCCAGCAGCCTCTGCCTCGTTTCCTCATCGGCATCCGCTTCCCTCCGAAAATATTTATCGAATTCTGGAACTCCGATCGCTTTCCTAAGCCCTCGTGAATAGTCCCCTTTTGGATTGAAAAAAGGCCTCAATTCGTTCACCATTCCGTTCTTAAACATCTGATCCACCCGCTCTGCCACATACGACAGAAGAACAGGCATCGATACGTCAACCCAGAGACAACAGAAATCGTACCTTGATCGGAACTTGCAGTCATCGTCGTCGATTAAAGCCTCCACGAACGAATTCGAGCCTCCAACGATGATCGGAAGCTTTCCACGACCCCTAATTGTCTCAATGGCAAGTGAAGCCATGTCGCGGAAATTGCTCGCCGTGAATTCCGAGTTGGGATTCTGTGTTCCTAGCAAATGGTGAGGAACACCACGTTGTTCCTCCTCGGTGATCTTGTTTGTCACTAGGTCGAGTCCTTCGTACACTTGCATTTTATCGGAGTTGATGATCTCCGCCGGGAAACGGGTGGCGAGGTCGATGGAGAGCCTGGACTTTCCTGCGCCGGTGGCTCCCATGACCAACACAACCTTCTCCTTCTGTCGTGGAAGTGTGGTAACGTTTATTTTTGGGGTAGCGGGAGAAATATTTATTAGTGGCTGTGCTAGTCTGCACATTACCATAGAGATGGTCATGGTGAAGGAAGAAATCTAAAAGGAGAAAAGATAATAAACAGCAAAGAAATTAAGAAAAGTGAGACTCAATGAGGAAGAAGTGCCCTATTGTTTCTTGAGAGCTGACACACGAAGTCATGCAAGGTTGATTTATGAGAGAGACGCGCGGGAGCGTGGTATTTATAGCCTCAGGGTCAGGGATAGAAATGAAGGGGCCGGGTCAAAAGTGTCACTCTCGGCCTCTCTGTTAGTGCACTTGCATTTGGTCCTAAAGAAAGAATTATTAAAAAGTCAACCAGAGGAAAAAGTGGCGTTGGGAAATTTTCTGCCCAATATCTATCTATCCCAGTATCCCAAAGTATTTAATTTCTTTACTTTTATACCATATGAATGGTAATGGCCCTAAGTGAGCCATATATAGTAGCTTAAGGAGAGGAACTGCAAGGCCACTATGAGGTTCTTTTCATAATGGGCTCATTTTGTGGCAAGAACAGCAAATTGCATTAGACTATGGCTATGATAAGGTCTTTCTAACATTATTCCATTTTGTTTGTACGTTTCGATTTTTGTCTTGTGTATCCTTTTCTTTCTTTGCTTGCTTGCTAGCTAGCTAATAATATCTAGCGAGCGATTAAAACCACTTTCCCACGAATTCCATCTCACAAGATAGGCTTAAATATATTATGCTGCTCTTACTTTGTACAAATATAAAATGTTTGAATCCACACTGAGAATTCAAAACTCTCAAATATCCCATTAGAAGTATTTGATGAGGTGGGATTCAAAGAGAAGAGAAGAAATGCTACATATATGTTGTGGAATATATAATATATAACACAAAAAACAGTGTGGGTGTGTTTTGGTAAAGTAAGCTAGGGGCCGGCCGAATAAGTAGTGGTGTTAATGTTACAGAGGGGATTGGAATGAGACAAAAAGGAAATAAAGAAGGGATGATGTAGGCGAAGGCATTTGTTCTGGTGATGAACTGTACAAGGAAGGAGTAGTACTGATGGTAAGTGAGAAACCTGTGAAATGGACATTGATGGAGAGTTGTTGTTCCGTGCATGAAGATGGATGTTGGTTGACTATATATGTGTGAGTTGAGATTCTGCTAACATTTGTTCTAATTTGTCAAAACAGCCCCTTTCTTACCCAAGTAGGTTCCAAATTCGATAGGCGCGCAGACCTAACTTTGTTGCCAGACGTTCCAGACAGTTCTTTTTAGTCATCCACTCCAACTCAACGGTACCTGCATTTCTCCATGCTTTCTCACCATATCTATTTTTTATATATAATTTTTTTATTGATTATGATTGAATGACTTGAAAATAAGTTTATAAATTGACAGCATATTTAATTTAATAATTTACATTTAAGTTTTTCTAGCACTAAGACAATCTCTCATCACTACTAGAAAAATTAATTTTAGCGAGGAAATTTAGTGAGGGATCACTAATCCCTCGCTAAATGATCTAAATAGCGAGGAAATTAGCGACAAATTGTAAGTTCGTAGCTGTTGTTAAATTTAGTGAGGGAATTAGCGAGGAATATCCTTTCCCTCGCTAAATTAGCGAAGAATTAGCAAGGAATTTTTTATTCCTTGCTAAATTATTATAAATAGCGAAGGATTTGTCCCTCGCTAAATTTTTTAAAATTAATTTTAATATATTAAAATTATTTTATTAAAAATTTAATTTTAATGAATTAATTTTTTTTAATAATTAAGTTATAAAATTATTTTTATTAGTTGATTATTTTAAATTAATAAAAATAGTTAGATTAATTTTTATAACTTGTTGGCAAAAAATGAAAATGAAAATTCATTTATTACAAAATTCAAAATATAAAGTATTTTATGATATTAATAATTGAAATTATAATATATTTTTATTTTTTAACAATATATTAATTTATAAATATATATGTGTATTAGTGTGTAGATAAATAATATATATTTAATATTTCATATAAATACTGCAAATACATTCCAGTTCAACTGGCAAAAGTCTGAATATAAAGCATTAAGAGTAAGAGGTCATGGGTTCGAACCTAAGTAAATGCATATTTGAAATCATTATGTGACATGGCAGTGATGTGACATGGGCGGTCGGTGACATGGCAATGATGTGACGTGGCGCGGTGTTGGTGGTGACATGGCAATGATGTGGCAGTGTTGAATTTTTTATAATTTAGCGAGGAATGAGTTCCTCGCTAAATTTAGAGAGGGATTAAATCCCTCGCTAATTCCCTTGCTAATTTAGCGAGGGAATCAACTCATCTCTCGCTAAATTTAGCGACGCGATTTTTAGCGACCAAATTAGCGAGGGATAAAATCCCTCGCTATTTTCAATTTAGCGAGGGATTTGTCCCTCGCTAAATTACTTTTTTCTAGTAGTGCATGTAATAAACGAAGACTAATTTTTTTGAGGTGCAGAAATCACTAATATGAGAATTGCCTCTCTCTCTCTCTCTCTCTCTCTCTCACAACTAGGATGCTCTAAAAAACAATATCATAATGCTTATTTATGGTGGTGATTAATGATCTTCCACCCTTCAAATCAAATGATTGAAGGAGATTGCAAATTGAGAGAGAAATATGGGGGAAAAAGTATGAAGGAGATGATCATTTTCATTTTGCAAGATAACATATTCCATGAGCATAACATGCATATGCAGGTTCATTAGTGTCACCAACATGGCTTGAGATTATGGTTGCAATGATCTTAATGAACTTAACAGCATATGCTGGTTCATTATTCACCAACATGGCTTGAGATTATTGTGACCATTTGGTGGCAAATGATCTTAATTACTTTTGGTTGAATTTACTTGGTGGTAAACGGGTTTTCACTAATTAACAAATTGAGATCATATTTAAGAATTTAGATCTTGAAAAATAAAAAATAAAAATATCTTCCAAGTAAAAAAACTGAATGATATTTAATTTTTTTATTTTAAAAGAAGAGAATATAAAATAAAAAACAATCCTCCATTGCCACAAGTAGCATATGAGAGTGGGATGGTGCGTGCCTAGGTAAAGTAGTATTCATAATTTAAACTCTACCGATAATTAGAGTATTATGGTTGTTAGTCATAAAAACAATATGAATGTTAAATAAAATAAGATATAACTTAAATCTCAATCAAAGGAGGAGGAAAGTAACTTCATACCACTCTCCCTCATGATTTTTAAAATAAAAAAGTAGTATAGTTTAATTTTATATTTAGGCAACCACCAAAAAGAAAAATTCAAACTGCATGTGACGCCTCTGATATTACCACTTCTATATTATTTAAGATATATATAATATTTAAAAATTTTACTTTAAATTTTTAATACATTCAATTATTTTTAAACATTTAAAAAATCAATATCAATAATACAATATAAAATATGTAAGAAATCATACTATTTACAATCTTTTACACAATTATTTTTGGGGCTCACGTCTTTTTTCTTTTTTTTTTGTAATAACCTTTGATATCTGATCATCACTTTGAGTTTCACCTGATTCAAATCAAATTACCATTGAGCCATTTGAGGGAAGTTTTCCAAAAAACGTTTTCAGTATTCACACCGCGTCTTTTTTATTTTTATTCTCATTCAAATTTTCTCCTCACCTTTTAACATAATTTAAATATTAAAAAAATTGGTATGCTTTATGAGAAACTTTTAATTTAATCTTATAATACCACATTTTTTAATTTATGATCTCTTCCATGGATCGCAAGAGAAAAGATATCTAGTTAATTAGCTTTAAATTATGATAAGGGAAAAAACTACAAAACAAGTCAAATCAAAGGGAATATATTTGATATTATCTTTGATTTAACTCAAACACAAAAAATATACTAAAATTGAACTGATATGAAAGAAAGAAATTGGACCACTATATAAATAATGCGGTGGAATATTTTGGCATATTAATAAGTTACAACGACCTTGTGATAAGTGAATTCACAGTGATATATAGTTAATTGGTTGTGTATGTAACGCATGAATATTTATGGATTCATTGAAGTGTGAACAACACAAGAATGGCACAAATTCCATTCTCAAATTGCCAATATTGATTTAATACAAATTAAGTATCAATCATGGCATTGTGCTATATATACCCCAATATCCTTTGACTCTTATGACCAAAGTAGATACCACGTTTCACTTCATCACTGATAAAATGCCTCGAATACATCTCTAACCTTTCTGTCAAATGATTCATTTGGATAATATTAATTAGTTAGCCTCTTATCACTAATTAACTTCTAATCACTTGTTTCATCCCAGAGAATATATATCATCTGAACTATATATAATAATATATTAATCTTATCTAAGAGCTAAAGCAAGCATAACTTCTAAGCATTTCATTGGGGGACAGAATTAATGGGTATATTAATTTATTGACTATTGCACATCGATCGCGAATTTAAATTGAAGCAAAGATTAGGTATCCTCTAATTATTAATTAATTAACTTTCTTCCAGTCTCGCATCTCCATTAATTCTCCATTATATTTCACTAACGTTAAGACTTGCAGCTCAGATTAGATTCGCATTCACTTTTTTCTTTTATAACTTTGTTATCTGGTATCTCAATTAAAACTTAATAAACATATTGTATTTAGTTGAAAAATAAAAAATACACACACACACATATATATATATATTATAATATTATTTCCTTGGTGAAAATATTATAATATTGTTAAAAAACTATTTACTTATTGCTAATGTTGATTAGATCAAGTCTAAGAAATTGGATGCTTTTAATTTTAAACATGGTCTTGATGAGTTCTAATTTTTTGTGAATGAAGAAACTATATTAGGAGATCTTCATCTCTTACGTGAGACTTGACTCAACTCAAATCTTTCCAATATTGGATGATTCAAACAAAAAATTATATACTTATTTAATAATAAAACATAAAATTACATATATTTTTCTTATAATATAATTATATCCGTAAGACTTAATTTATAAGTACATACTGCACTTTTTTAAAAAAATGTATTTATGATACTAAAAGAAATTAAAATGTAAGTCATTTAAGACTGATCAAGTGGTAAGCATGGAGTCATGTATATATATAGATAGTGATAAAAAATGAAACTCTCCTAATATGAAAATAAAAGAGAAAATGCACGTGTACACACACACACACACACACATACACGGGAGAGGTATCTTAATAAATTTAAAACTGATGGAAGAAAGAATGATGGAAATTAAATAGATCGACTATGAGTTAAGAGAATATAAATTTTAAATTAGTATTTGATTATTTAAACACAGAAGTATGAGGTATCCATGCATAGTCACATCAAAGAGATTATTAGCTTTCCGCAAGGTCATCATATCGTTGCAATCATTTTGAAAAGAAGTTCCACATAATAACTCATTTAAAAAAACTATAACTAAAACTATGTGCACGACGAGCCTTATCATGCACAATGATCCTTGGCATTAACCAGATTCACTAACGCGGCTTCTTTTTTTACTATAATTTTTCATTCATCATAATGTGTGTGTGTTTTTGTCTATGTGAATAAAAATATATTATTTATATATTTCCACCTTGTTCGAAGGGAAATGATAATGGCATTGAATGGGAAGCAACTATGATTGGGGAGAATGGCACGCGAGCCGATATTTTAGGGATATGATAGAATATGGAAACAACCAAAGAATGCATTCACTCAATGGTGAGAACCCAAAATAATTGTCTAAGTAATAAATCAATTATGTTATAAGATATTGTAAGAAATTCAAAGATACAGAAATAAGTATTAAAAAAATTGAATCAAATATGTATTTTTATTATTTGAGTCTGAACCTTATCCTCGCTTAAATACAAGTATGTTATGTTCATCTTTCAGATAAAATTTGAGTGGTTTAAATTTAATTAAAATACATAAAATTTCAACTTTTCATTTCATTTTTTACCAATCAAACTTATATATAGATAAAATAATCTTTCATTTTACATCCTACTAATTTTAAAATATAAAAACGAAAAGTAGAAATATTATGAAATTTAAATTAGATTTAAATATATATTAAACATTGCATGTTAAATTTTTAATATAAAGGCTTTATACTTGAAGCAACCTTTCCACCAAAATGACTTAAGTTAATTGATCAAGATCGCTACAAACTTATATATATCCTTCATATATTTTATTTCTATTTAATGTGGTACTTTCTACTCCTTCGATCTCATATTATAAGATAATATGAAGGGTTTTTCTTTATCTCATAATATAAGACAACACATAATAATTTGTTATTTTACCTCTCATTTATTATATTATTAGTAGTGTAACTTGTGTTATATTTAATGAAAAAAAGTATAATTAATACGGGTAAAATTAAAATTTTTTATTTTTTTAAAAGTTTAAGGATATAATAAATGTTTCTTAATACTTCCGCTGGTTTGTATTATCGGATATTTTGTATGATAAGTTTCTGTTTCAAAATATGGGGTCTTTGATACTTTTCTTTCTATTTTATCTCTATTTTTAATTATTCCTTACTCTTCATTTATAATTCTACAATGATAATATAATGATATATTTAATAAATGTATAATGGAAAATATTAATATTTTTTGTATTGATTTTTAGTAAAAAATTTTTTTAATATATAAAATATTTTATAATATAAAAGAAATAAAGTATATGAGATGGAGGGAGTGTATTTAATATTATATAAAGAAAAAAAAGATATGAAATCAAGATGATTATATCAAAGCATTTAAAGCCCACTTTCTAGCCAAACCACCCGAGTTTTTCCTGTGATGAGTGCATCCCAAGATTATTGAGCATGCCTTCCAGATGTGACAATATGGTCATAGCAGGACAGATCATCAATGATTGTTATGATCATCATAATTGCTTTCCATATGTATGATTTTCTACTTCAGGTCTTCATTCTGTGCTTCCATCGGTGGCAGGGACTCTCCTGCCTACAGAGATATGGCTCCGTTCTGCCACCTTTATTTTTAATTTTTAAGTTTCAAAATAAATTTTTTTTTTATAATTATACAATTATAAAATTGTATTTTTTTCATTTTTTAATTTAAATATTATATAATAAAAATAACATCTTTACAATCATACAGTTATATAGTATGAATAAAAAATATATAAAATAAAATAAAATTGCACATATACGTAATTGCATAATTTTTAGAAAGCATATTATATCATCTATAATTTTTAAAATTAAAAAATAAAAAATAATAATTTCCATGGCAAGAGGGGATGGCATGAGACACCCCAATTCGCTCCCATCGCTCCTGTTTTAACTTAATCCTCATATATATTTGCACCTAACACCCCAAAAAATATGAAAATCTCAAGTTTTTAGTTTTATATATTATACAACCTAATACTTCCTCCTATCTTTAATATAAGAGTTTTTTAAGAAGTTCTTTTAATCCTTAATATAAGAATCTTTTCAAAAGTTAATGAAGTATTAATGACTGATTTCCATAAATGTCCTTGGTAATTTTAAATTTTTTCTCCTTAAGCATTAATGTGAAATAGAAGCTATGAAACACTAATACTTCAAAAAAGGAGATACAACTGTATCCAATACACGACACAATACTCGTATGGTACTTCTACATGCGTATCCATTCGTACTACTTTGTATCCATCTATACCACTTCAAGTTTTTACATTAAAATATGGCTATTTGAAATTATTATAAATATTTTATGGTTTATTTTAATATTTATACTATACTTTTTAAAATATTTAACGCCCATTTTTATTTTAATAGGTAAATTTATTAATTATAAATATAAATAATTATATAAATAATATTATATATGTATAAATATATCTCGCACGGTCGCACCTGTATCCTAAAATTTTAAAAATTATCGTATATTTCGTATCATACTGTATCGTATCCGATACACGTACCCATATCGGTGCTACATAAGATACAAATTAATGAATTTTATTAAGAGTATTGTAGAAATGTTACAATAATTTTTGACAAATTTAATGTTTATAACTAATTTTAACTTCTTACCTTAATCTGCTTGATAGTAGTTAAAAGATTTTTATAAAAAGGACCATAGAGAGAAATATTTTAGAAGCAATTGATGGTCCTCAATATGAGGTACTTCTTTTGATTCAAAATATAAATCTTATTTGACTAATTGTACAAAAATAAAAAAGATAGTTTTGTTCATTAAATTTGTCAAAATAATACATTATTTTCTAATAGTAACCCTGTTTAATACTTGCATTTAAAGTTTACTAATTCTTTTACATTTAATTGCAGATAAGGATAAAATAGAAAAAATATTTAATAACTTAGAAATTACTAAATAAGACTTATATTTTGAATTAAAAAAACTTTTGAAACATGATTTACATTTTGGATCAGAGGGGGTATTTTAAAAAAAATTAATGAACCATTAAAAATTTGTTTTCAAATTTGCCCTTCATAATTAAGATAGATTAGAATTTAATAAGTTCAAATAAAGGTAGTTTTGAAAGGTCATAATAATTTTTTAAAAATTCAAGGCCATTAACAATTTTTTTAGTTTGTGTGAATTAATTAAAAATGACTTATATATTAGATCAATGCTAGTAAATTAAAAACATAAAATTTTACCGAAATGTGGTATAGACTGGTTTATTTAAATATTGTTATGGATCAAAATATTCTCATCTGCTCAATAATTACAATTATTACTAGTGACTTGAGATGTAGTCATATTATCAATTATATCTCAATCTATTATGTTTATTTTAGTATAAATATATCATTTCAACCACTTATCAAGGAGCCCAATGTAACTTCAAGATAGTGGGACATGTACTATGGAGTGGGGAAATAGTGTATATCTGACAATTATCATGTACTTAGTGAATTTTAATTATGTATATTTTTTATAATTTGAAATGAATATGAATAGAAGGACTTTTAATGACTTACTGTGCCTAATATATATTTTTTTTAAGACCAGAACCAGAAGACACCAAATAGCGTCAAGGTCATACCAGTATGGATCATTCATCATATTTAAGTGTAACAAGGGTTTAATTTTTTAGCAAAAAAAAAAAAACAAAGGTTTAATTTGGTTGTATAGACTATATTAATAGGCCTCATGAACCTAAATTTAGAGTCGTGATAAGTGAGCTTAGTCAATTCATTCTATTAATAAATTAGTAGGCATATTAATTTGTTAACGGTAGAGTTATTTCCGCAAAATTAGATTCTATAGAGGACTGAATATCAAATTATAAATCCTAAACGGGTGGTGTTATCTATACATACATAAAATTTGATAAATTCTTTGTAGTTTGGGATTTCACATTTTAATGGGCTTTTCAAGTTGCATGTATGTTATTTGTTGTTGTTGTTTTTTTTTTTTTTAAAAAAGTTGTATGTTAATTGTGCACATATAATATTCCATGTGTTGTTGGCTCTGATATCAGAATCCATGTTTAAGCTGGTTTAGGTGTGGGAATGGGGGATTATAGCAGTTGTAGTTACTTGTCGGGTTGACCAATGAACGGAACAAGGGAGATCCAACCAGTGTTCATACATATGTAGGTTGACAAGGAATATGGGTAAGGAGGGAGATTATTACCTATTTTTTAGAGTATCATATATAATTTATAATTTTTTAAGATTAAAATAGCTGAAATGAAATATGAAGAAAACTGAGAACAAAATATTTTTATAAAGAGTACGTTAAAAGAATAAAATTACATACTTGATTCCTTGTGCGTAGGATACAAATGTATGTATGTATGTATGTATGTATGTATATTGGTATCCCTGCTGGTTGTAGGCGAACATCGTATTTAGCCATGGGAGGGGACTGAAGAGTTAGTGGTGTAGATAGCATTTGTGATTGTGAGCATTAATGGGGGAGTGAAAATGCAATCCTAGTGTCCCAAACTTGCTCGACAAGACATACGACACTAAAACTATGAGCATATGGTTCTGTGAGGCATTAATCCAACTGACAGATTTATAATTTCTGAAAGGGCTGTTTGGGGTCGGATGCAGAGTGCACTCAATTATGGTTCCATTTGTTCCTTGACTTCCACCACTTATATCTTCTTCTTTCCATGTTTTCCATTCGCTACTTCATTCATAAATCCTTCTCTTAAGCTCATTTCCCCCTTCATGTTCACCAGTGACCACTCAGTCACTCTTTCCAATTAAGCAAAACTTTGCTTTATTTGTCTTTACTGTGTTGCTCTATTTAGGAGAAGAAATCCCCAACATCTGATATAAACCATCAGCCGCAGTTTTCTATTACAAGTTCGTTAATTTGTGGTGCTTATAAATTAATTTGAAGAGATTGAAAGCTAGAGGTTGAGGATGGCAGGGCTTGGGAGTATGAAGGCCAGTTAGCACTTGTTAGTTAGCATTGCAGATGAAATATTTTCATGATTGTAAGCGAGTCAGTGCTCCTATGGCAAATCGATCGAGCATGTGGAATTGGATAGTACAGGATCATGGTATCAGCATAACTTTTAGACATGGTGGGCTCAAAATGATAATCTTGCTAGAGTTACAATGTCGATTGGGCCCACATTGTATGAGCAGCAGAAGTGATCAAATTAAACACTAAAAGAAAATAGTGCACTTGTTCTGAATTGTTTTGTGGTAAATAAAACCATGAAAAGAAAGATAACATTTCACCACAAATGAAATCCTTTCCTCTGTTTAGACACGTGGAATCCCGCCAAACATCTGCATAGCTTGGTGTAAGTCTTCAACCAAAGTCATAGGAAGCAGAAAAAGGCCCTTACTCTCTAACAGCTGAGCTGCTGCTTCTGGATGTTCCTCAACTAGTTTTCCCATCATCTCCTCAAGAGGTTCATTCAGCATCTGCTGGTTAATATAGTGGCCATAACCCTGCAAATCATCATATAAAACATAAGGTTCCCACTTTAGGAAAATTTTTGAAACAGTGAAGAGAAACTAATTACAATGGGGCTTCATTTCGGAAAGCACTAGTTTTTATAGTGATTCTGTGTAAGTGTACAGTTCTCTACAATTAAGGAGAGATATGTAGTACCTCACGGAATGTGAGTGGCATAGCATTTGATTCACCTTGCAATCTGCTTCCACTTAATTCCTGCAAGGAAATATTAAGGAGCAACAAATTCCCGTTGGTGAAGTTTCATGTTACCTTATCATTACTTTCATTATGTCATATGGCAAAGAAATTATCTGATGCATCATTGCTAGATCAGTCAATAATGAATTACTTCATCCGGTCTATATTATAAGGTATTTTGTATTAATTACACGCATATTAAGAAAATTATTTTTTCACCTGAAATCAATAAAAAAAGTATATATATTTCCTATTTTACCCTTATTAAATACCTCATTTTATTATCATTGTAGGGTTATAAATAAAAAGTATGGAAGCATTAAAGATAGGTGTAAAATAGGAAAAAATATCCAATGCCCTATACTTTGGATAAAAAATTTTGTCATATAAAATATCTTATAATATGGATCGGAGGGAGTACAGAAGTATGTTTAGGTTTTGATTGTAATCTAGTCGCTATGATGCAAGGAAGTCAAAAGAACTTAACGGCAAAGATCTCATCTCCCAAAATCGAAGTTCAATGCCACCAACCTTGTTGCTCCACCATGAAAGGGGACAAAAGGCAGGTAAAAAAATTTATGGAGGATGGTAGGAGAATCAAATATAGCTTTAGTTGCATGTTTACTACTATTAGATGTTGTTCAGCAAATTTCATCTGCATATCCATTGCAGTTTTTGTCGTAAACATTAAGAAATGGTCCTTTTTCTAAGAGCAAGTTGGACCTCCTCCCAGGATATACATTTTTCTAATCTCTATCCTGTTCCTTCCACAATATTGTAATGATTGAAACAGACTCGTGAATATGCATCATTAATAGCAAAAATGTTAGCACGTGAGACTTCAGACTTCCCTAAGCACATTAATTGAGGAGAACATTAGGAGTTGAAGGTACCTTTATCTGAAGCTGCAAATATTTGACATAGTCAATGATGTCATCCAGTATATATACCGGACTACCCTGCAGATAAATATCGGTACGTGAAATACAGAAAGCGTAATGTTCATTAGGGAAAGCATGACCCAATAGTAATCTCAATGTACTAAAACTAAAATTATTTGACGGGTGGGTTAACCTCTGTTTTCAGCGTGATATTCTTCCCCGATGAACTGTCACTGAGTCACTCCTACACTAATTACTAAAGCCAGTGGATATATACCTTATCCCTTACCGGTGAGGCGGTGAGGTGCGACAGTAAAAAGTACTCAATGTTTTCCGTTTACCAAAGGACTACAACCCGTTTTATATCTTTTTTTCTTGGCCCTTTTCTAACCAAACTTTCTGGTAGTTTCGTCGCTAGAACTTGATTAAATTCTATTGTTTGAGGTCAATTCACCATCTGGCATTTATATGTATTACGATCACACCAATTCAAGCACCTGGATTACAGTTATGATTTATTTATTTATGGGGATTAGCTAGCTAACGCATCCAGCTATGGAACATCACACTAATGACAACTCACGAAAAAGTCCTCCTTTGTAAAGCAATACCCATTCAGAAATAAATAACAGATTACCTCCGCTTGAGGCGGTAGCAAATCGTGCAAAGCTTTAAGGTTATCAGCAATACGTTGCCTGCGTTGCTGAATTGTAGAATAGATGGATAAGGAAGCTAAAAAATGTCAAAAAATGAATATGAGGTTGCAAGTTGACTAGAACAGAATAAAAGCAATATCAGTAAATCAATAAATGAATAAGTGGCCTTGAATTCGGGTAGTGAGTTAAAAACCTTTAGTGTGATCAAAGGCGTCTGTTTTACTTACACGGTCAGTTGTACTGGCTTTCTGTTTTGATGAACTACCTCGCGATCTGGGAAGGAAACCAGGTGCAGCAACTGTTACACTTGGATCAAGTTTTGAAGCAGAATGTTTATCTCCAGATGATTCTGCTTTCCAAGGAGCATGGCTCTGCTACAAAATTATAGTGCAAGTTATTATTGTCAGAAATTTCAGAAGCAAGATCTATCACGGACGTTAGAATTAGAGATACGCTTGCTAATAAATATTTTAGGGATTAATTAACCTCAGCATGATGAACGTATTGGTTAGTTGCAAATTTCTTGGCTTGGTGCCCTTCACCATCTGGTCTCCAAAACCCCACCTGGTGAAACACAATACAAAGAACAAAAAAGAGAGTAATATTCAACTTCTGTGATCTGTTAAGGCATACTGCTTAGGTAATATCTCCCCTAAGATTTATTTCGATTAGTAATTAGTAATTTTTTGTTCTATGTCTTCAGTCTTCACCTTCGTCAAGTCTATGCCAGCAGAAGAATCAGTAGCTTTAAAAGAGCTCGCCTTTCCTGGATCATTGTAAAAGAAGTTTCTGTCGGTTCTATTGACCCCAATAGCATTGTATAAGCTGCCAACAGGAGGATAACAGCTCCCAAGTACAAATTCAGTAGTATTAGGCAGATGTGGCGAGGCATCTGCGAGATACTCAACATAATTGTGAAATGGTTCAGGGAGGCGAGTCCCCTGGATTCCACCAGCTGCTGCAACATCCTCTGCTGAATGACACACATATTTACTACTTTCTCCAGAGTTAAGCGGCACCATCTTCAGAGAGTTCTCTTGGTTACTTTCTCCTTCCATTGAAGAGCTTTCTAATCATTTATATCATCTGCAAGAAGTATATACCAAAAATGTAAATGCTAAAACCCTTAGATTGCAAGACTTTGGTATTCAAAAGTCCAATTTTTAAAATCTACAAAATCTTGCATGCAGTGCACTGAGAATGAAAGGGGAAAAAAAGGAAAGCAAGAAGTGGGAATTTCTTTGATTCAATCAAAAACAGAAACTGGAACAGAAATAAAATACAGTAAGATTGTGAAACATGCGGGGATAAGAATCTAAAATCTACACAAGTTGAAGGTTAGTAGTGACAGTTGCTTGAGCCAAAAGCTTTCGAAACGAACACAGAAACAGCGCTACAACCATCGGCAAGACACAGTGAGAGAAGAGAATTACGATGGAGAAGAAAAGCGGTCACTTGGGTAGGCCTGAAAAATGGACAACTGCACAGAGAGAGAGAGAGAGAGAGAGAGAGAGAGAGAGTGGGGGAAGAAAGGGGATTCGCGTGCTCTGCTGTGTCAGTGAGCGGGTACGTTGTAGTACGTCCGCGGCACGGAGAAGATATGCTGGCCACTACTGTAGTGCTCCTCATGAAATACCAATTTTGACCCTATTTTTTATAGACTAAGGCTTGGGCTTTTCTTTGGGCTTAAGCGGCACATCTTATACAACCAGCCCAAAACTTTTCAGATAAGTGTTTCGTTATCAGCAATTTTTAGAAATGAAAGTAAAACAAAATTTTTTAATTGTTTATTTATTTTATCAAAATCTTATTTTAATTAGATTTTTAATATTTTTTATCATTAATAAAAATAATTATAATAATATTATCACGTGTATTAATTTGTTTGTAATAAATTGATAAAAATATTATTGATAATAATTTTACTCATAAAGAATTTGAGATTAAAGTTAAAGATAATTCTATAAATTACCAAATAAAAAATTATATATAAACAATAAAAAATTATTTTATTTATTGTTTAATTAGCCCAAACATTTCCCATGAAGAATAGCTGCTCACTTGCACAATCCATTACCTACCCTAATAATTATTGACTAAGTTATCTAATAATTATTAGTCGGAGCATTAAATAGAAGATGGGCCTGAATATGTAGCCCAGAGACAATTGCCAGCCCCTTAAGATTGCGTCCAGTCCATTACTTGCTAAGAAAGTAAAAAAGCGTGTATCAAACAAAAAAAAGTGAAAAAGCGGGAGGAACGGTTCTCTACTCGTGTTGATGGAAGGTATCGCCTAATGAAGAAGACATATGGAAAGAATATTCCTAGTAATTTCGTGCAATCTTTTTTATCGAGCAACATTCCTTTGCGTTTATGTTCCAATTTGTTAGATAGAGTTCTTCTGCGATTTGCCCCTACTCCATCATTTTCTTCAGACGGACCTTTCCTTCTCAATTTAATCCCCTCTTCTCTCCACCTCACGTGCCATATCCAGATCAGAAGAGACCAAGTGTCCTGAACAGAAACACCGAAGGAGGTCAGAGAGACCTTACTTTGAATTCCTGGTCGCATTCCAAGATCTCCCTCCCTTGCAGTTACACCTAATCATGGCGACTTCCCAGGTTCTTCGCAGAGAGGACGACCTTCTTCGTTGTTCCCCTTTCCTAGACCATCCCAATGGTACTCTTTTCTATCTTTCCATCTCCAATTTCAAGTTTTTGTGATTCATGAAGTTTGCAGCTTGTTAGCTGAAAATGATAATAAAAAGAAGTTGCAGACTTACCTCTCGTGACATGAATAATAACAATAATAGGTTACTTTTTTCCGGATTTATTTTGTTTGTCCTGTGCTAACGTTCTGATTTTATTATGCTTGTCCAGATCAGTTAATTCTTGTATATTTCAGTGAATTTTCTCCTTCTCTTTCTAGCAAGTGCTGTTTATAATAGTATTAATAATTTTCTTCAATGGACAGGAGATGGTGCTAAATCCGATAGGATGTCGATTGAGAAGAAGATCGAATTTCTTGAGAGCTTGACTGGAAAGGCAAGGTTTTATATTACTGCTTCTGTATAACCCATTTAGAACCATACTAGTGCTTGTTGTGTCATAACGCTTGGTAAGTATTGGTGTTTCCTTTTACAGCAATTCGTGATATTGAGCTCCGTGTTTTCTATGGGTGATCTAGGATGAAATTATTAGGGAGAGGGGGGGATTAAAAATTGTTAACATGCTTTTGTATATAAAAATTTTTTTACCTTATGTTTTTTTAATATTTATCTCTCATTTTATTTTAATAGTTTTGAGGTCTTCGAATAGAAAGTCATATATAACCTAAGTTAGATATAAAGATTAAAAATTTTTCATGAGCCATGGATACCTCCCAGCTAGGGTCAGTTTACATACATTTTGAGATGTGATACATATAGCCAATATATTAAAGTAGATTTAGATTGAAGTAGTTTTTTTTTCAAAAGTCAGTTAAGCATGTACATGGCAGCTGCCATGCCATCCGCTATGGCAGCATTTCAGGGTTTTAGCCTGCCACCTTATGCCATTGACAATACTGGTGGGGCAAGCAACTATCTCTTTTGATTTATTAACCTTAGAACTTTCATCATCTTCATGATTTTGGTACTTGCAGTGTGAAAGATGTTCTTTGTAAGCTTGTTATGAAATATTTTTTTCTGTCTCTTTTTCAATAAATGTTTTAATAAATTTTGTAAACTCGTTGATTTGAACTCAATCTATTTTATTTCAAATGATGACAATTGGAAGAACTATATCCTTTAACCTTTTAATAGTTTTTTGTTTAATTGGAGACTTAGTAATTCTATCAGGTTACAAATCGAAGGTCTCGTAGGTGGTTAAATGATCGTCTCTTAATGGAACTTGTTCCTCGACTGAATGCAGAAGAAATTAGAGGCTTGTTTGCTCCACCACCTTGGGGTAATAATCTGAATTATCTGATCTACATATTCATTGCATTCATTCAGGTTTTTGCATCTTGAAGGTTTTCTTGAGAATTGAATTGTTCTCAGCACAAGTTTTCTTCCCTTTATAAATTATTAATTGATAGTACCACTTGTAGCTTCTGCCTTATTTGCATGTTTTATTACTGCATTAAATGCATCGGAGATGGAATTATAGTTATGATTCATCTCTCTTTCTATATACACGTGCTCATGAGAACATGCAGTGTGAGATATATGAGGGCCAGCCTATCTGCTTCAGCTCTTTAAGTTAGTGGTAATGCTAGGTGAAAATGATTTCAAACTTTCAGCAATACATTCTATAACCTTCAGCCGTTTTCCTCCCTTTCTTTTGTATTTCATCTTAATAATTCTGGGTTCATTTTACAGGTGATGAAGTTCCACCTTCAGCTTTTTGCATGACAAATGTAGGAGAGTGGGACAGATTTAGGAATATAGACATGGATAAAGAGGTTAGGTTTGCTTCTCTTATCTTTTGAAGTATATTTGAAATTTTTCTAATGTTTTGAAAAGGCAATTTAATTGTGATCCCTTAAATTACCAAGGTCTGCAAATTTTGAGTTGCTAGTGGTAATCAGTAATCACTCTAAAAGCTTCTAGCTTTTCTCTTATAAGATTGTCTAGGATGACTGCTTGAGCATTTGTATTAGTTTAGTATGTTTAGTACAGTGCAAAAGAACAGTTTGCTTTGCGCTAGCTTGGCATGCAGGTTTGAAGATTCATTATATCTCTGGCATCATGAGCACGTGATGTGGTGATGACTGACCATCATCTAAACCTAGGTGTTATTTCTTTTGCTAGGTTAATATTATTCATGCCCTTGAAAGCTCTGTCACTAAGAAGAAAGGTAACATTGATGCCAACAAGGTGGAAGTATTGAATGCTTGGCGTAGAGTGGATTCCCGAACAAGAGAGGCACTTCGCCGCAGCTTTCTATGGGAGCTGATAGATGGTTATGAGGTATAAATATTTGATTGATGAATTGTATTCCCTGCCTCAGCCCCTTATCCAAGTGCATAGGCCATGGACTTTCGTGTGTGCATGCATGTTAATGCTTACTCACCTTGCTTTAGTTGGTATAAAATATGTTATTAGCATTTAACAGAAAGATTAACTTTTCTTTTAGGAATGCATACGGACTTTCGTCACTGAAAGCACAGATGGGAATGTTCTTGAACTCCGCATTCAAGACCCTTTCCATAGATTGCTGCTGCATGGCGTCTGTGAGGTATCTAAGCTATGAGGCTCTCTTTAAATTGGATATTCTGTTCTTTGATAATATCAAGAAAAATGCTGATCAAGTCTGAATAAATAGCCAATTAAATCACCTCTGGATTGGAGTTAAAACATGAACGTTGTGACAATTCAGTGGATGTGATTTACATCCAAACTAAGCAACGTTCTATACTTGTACGCATGCAAACTACAAATAGAATCAGAGAATCTTGTGCTTCTGCTTAGAAGTGTATAATTTGTGGGGATTTTCTGTGCACAGTTCTACAACTTGGCCTCCGTTACAGTGACAGAAGGGAACGGAATGGAGGCTTTGAAGGTGACAATGATAAAGAAAAAGAAAAGGGGTTCTCCAGTGCTCCCAAACATCACTCTTTCCCACTTCCTGAAAATGTCCAAGGAAGGAAGTTGGTAACTGCACGAAGTTGAGGCAGAGATGATCGTACTGTACATATAATAAAGCTGCCTGTTGTACCTGGATCTGATTCATTTAGTGTTGTTCCTAAATTACATTGTAATTCAATTCGTCTATCTGTATACTATTTATCGTGGCTTGATATCACCAGACAACACAAGTAGTTGATGCTGTATCAGGGCAACTTAGGAAACAAGTTATTAATGGATTTGTTTCCGAAAGTTTACTTCTGCTTAGTTTGCTGTTTCATTAAAATGGTGACACCCTCCCTAGCCCTCAATGGTGAAGCAAAAGGAGGGCAAAAAAGATGGGAGGGATCCCAGTTGCTTTAATTAATACATTCAATTATTTATCCAATTTAGTTGATTTTAAATACTTGGAGTGTCTCTCCTGGATTATTTTTAGTGCCTTTCTAGTATTGTAATTTTTTTATAAATATTCTAGTATTAATATATATATACACACACATATTTATATTTATATAATAAAATTTATAATTTATATTTAGTCGTATTATCTCTAGGTTAAAAATATTGCGATTCATTTTTAAAATTTCATATAATGCATAAAAAATATGTATGATTATATTTTGAACTGCATAATATTTATTTACTTTTAGGTCGTTTGATTCAATTATCAGGAGGTTATGGAATGTAAAGGGAATGAATGTAAATAAAATATGGAAAGTTTGTTTGGTACGATATTGTGGGAGATGTGAAATAAATTTATTTTTTATATTCTTTATAAAAGATATTGTGATATTTTTATTTTATTTATAAGTATGTAATCTGAATTACATAAGTTTTTTAATGTGAAGCTATTTACATATTAGCCTATAATGAGCTTTATGTATGTAATTCGTATTAGATGTGTTTTGGTAAACCAAACAAAAGCAACTCCCATTATGTAAACCTATTTAGATTTCTTCATACGCAAATGAATCAAATGGAATGTTATTAATTGCCAAAGTTTAAACGTGGCGCCTTTTGGAATTACATGCATAATGTCATCTTATAATTGTTCTAGGCAGCCGGATTTCATCCGAGTTGGATATTGAAATGAAGAGGTTGGGGGGATGAAGTTGGTTAAATATATTATTGAATTATAAATAATAAATATAAAAAAATATTGAATAAATTTAATATGTAATCGTTTTGTTTAATATATTAAATATTCCTCACCGCCAAAAGATTATTATGCACTGATGCTTTAAAAAAAAATAATAAATGTATTCATGTTGAATACATAACATGATGTGTGTATCATACATATAGATCTGTTTGTATTGCTTTACATTCATTCATGTCGTTTCAAATTTTAATGGTAAAATAGAAGGACCTCGTGAATTTTTAAGGTGATCAAGATAGAAGAAAAAGACTGTTTCGGTACTTCTACTATAAATTTTGAAATATTTAATACTTCCTCTTGTCCCATTTATAAGATGTTATTTAAAAATTTACTTAGTCCTATTTATAAGGTGTTGTATTTTTTTTATTTGAATTTTTTTTTACTCTTCATTTAATAACTTTTTTTATTTCGTAAATTGTTCTGATCTTTAATTAGTATGGGTAAGATTGAAAGTTTATACTATTTTTTTATAAATTTAAGAATATAATTATGTCTTTTTAATACCCATACAATAAAAAACATCTTATAAATGAGACCGGAGGAGTACTCTTTTAAAGCTTTGATAAGTTGATTTGTTATATAGATGTATTGATAAGTTGATTTGTTATATATATATATATACATTTCATAATCATATCTTAAAATTTTAAAAATTACCATATTTCACATAAAATATTCCAGGTCATTGCTAAAAAGTTAGAAAGGGAAAAACCTTTTTTCCTTGGGCAGTAGGAAAATCAATAAACCCAAAACTATTGAAGTTGGGTGTGAGCATTTTGTTGGTGTGGAGTAAATTGGAAGCAGGTGATTGTTGAAATCTACGCTGGAGCGTCCACACAATAACTTTATGAAGTACTTGAATGTATAATTAATTAATTATGCGTATTTTCCACTGTCGCACATTTTTCATAACTATTTTCCAAAATGGACAAAATTAGTGATATTGAAATTAGTACACGTGGTTCCCTGAAGCAGCACTGAAGAGCTAAACCCCAACCTTTGAGACTGTAGATCGAACTGCAGAAGATTATCCTCCAGCTGATGCCCTCCAATCACAATGGGCGTCCTCCGATTGGTTCCACCATCCACAAAGCCCAGGCACCATAAATCCCCTCCCTCCTTTGACATCCTGACCATCGAATTCGACCCGAAGATTCTCCAGAATACATCCTCGCTCTGCATCACGAGGTCAACAGTCGGAACTGCAGGTCCCACTCGTGTCTCCGTGAGGTCCTCCGCAGGATAGCACACACTGAAAGGCTCCACCGCCAAAGTTGCTGTGAGATTCAAAGCCAAGGATTCGTTCACAAACAGTTGAGTAAATGCCTTATACACAGAAGTCTCCATGATGGTGTAGGGAGTCGCTGTGCTGATCTTGCACCCACCGAATCCGTTCTCATCAATGCCCAGGAGTGACCCGTTGAGCATTATGGACTTTCCATTGACCCGAATTGAAGTGACGTTGATGAAATACTCATCGGACGGTTGTGCGTTGTAGGTGATCACGGTGTCACCGACCGGGTTCAAAATAAGCGGTGTGTAAATAAGCGACTTGGAAAGGTCAATTTTGGAAGAGAAAATGTATGGCCCGCTCGAACCAAAGAAGGCCACGCCGGAGCCGGAGCCGGAGAGAGAGCCAGGCAAGCAGATCGCAAAATAGCTCGGAGATGACAAGGCGGTGCTAATTTGCGCGGGGAGAGAGTGGTTAGACTGACCGAGTGCGGCTAAACCAGTGACACCGTGAGCGAGGCCTTGGAGCAGAGGAGTGGTGGCGCAAGAGAAGATGTAATCAGAGATGAGAGCGAGTGAACCGAGAGAGGAGCCGTCGGTGGAGGGAAGAGCGAGGGAGTCGATGAGGGCGATGTCTAGAATGGCCTTTCTGGTGACTGGATTCTCAGGGAAGAGACCGCAAGTGTTGTTGGCGCAATGTGGGCCAGGGGGGCTGAAGCAATTGGAGCAAGCGCCGGCGTGGAAGGAAGAGCAGAGGGAGGAATTGCAGGGAGTGTGAAGGTAGGAGGAAGAGGTGTAGTTGGTGTCGCAGAGAAGCCAGGAGAAGGAGGAGCCGAGGTCGAGGTGAAGAAGGGTGGGTTGGAGGGGGGTTTTGAGGTAAAGGGAGAGGGTGTAGAGGAGGGTAGAATTGTCTTTAGAGATGGGAGCAAGGAGAGGTGCTTGGAGGGAGGGAATGGGGGAGAGTGAAATGGGAATGAGGAAGAAGATGATGAAGAAGGAAAGGGACATGTTTGGGATTTGCCGTGAGAATGAAAATGGAGTTGGGCGAGGAAGAGAGAGACAGCAGGCAGATGGAAGAGGAAGTGGGTAGGTGTTGTCGGTGCATAATTATGGGTTTATAATTTATTAATAGTAATGCAAAATGAAGAGAAGTCTCAACTCTCAACCTGTCAAAAATTGAGCCCTACCACACCAGGCTGCCACCATTGATTCATCAATCAATTAATATTGTAATACCAAACCGGCCCTAACGGTTCTGGCTTCACGTGGAATCCGGACCTCATGTTCTTAGAGGAATGAAGAGAAGAGAAGAAAGATGGGAAGTTGGAAACCCTACACCTTCAGTCGGTTTTATACCCTCCACTTTTTACTACTGTTCTTTCTTTCTTTGAGAGTGGAAACAGCTATAAGAGAATGGGGCTGTTTTTTTGGATGAAGTTGGTATAAATGAGTTATTTTTAAAGAGAAATAAAAAAAGAGAGAAAAAAAAGGAAGAAAATGGATTTGTGAAAAAACTATTTTTTATCCCTAAAAAATCTGATCAAATATGTTAAATGAGAATTTTTTTTTTCCTTTCACCAAAGTACTTTCACATTTAACTTAATTCAACATCAAAATCAGAGATGTACATGAGGGAAATCCCCAATTCGTATGTTACATCTCTTTAAGTCAAATTCAAATAGTTTTTATATGTTTGTAGAATAACTAACACTCCTTGGATAAGAGAAAAAACAAAACTTTATGTTAAAATGAACACCCCTCGTCAAGCGAAATCCTGTAATTGAAACTTAGCTAATTCATCTAGTTACTCTGTCAATAAGAAGTCATGAAACTCCTCATCACACATACTATTATTATGTTTATGATCAAAAGTAAAAAGTAATATATCGTATTATTTATTGTATTAGCATGTCAGACTACATCATTTATGAAATGAAATACATCTCTAAAAAACACTTCTCTTTTAAGTTTTAATTACCATCATAATTTTATCAACCAATCTACATTTTCTGTAAGTGAAACACTGTCAAGTTGTCACTCCAAATTTATTTATTATTTGTCTTATCCATATTCAGATTATTATCCAGCTCCACACACCTTGTAGCTAACATGCTCCATGACAATTTTCACAATTTTATTAGAAAAAAACTTTAACATATATAAAGAGAAAAACAACCTCTCACATAAGAGAAAAGAACCGGTTTGCCTAGTGTAACAACTTAGGGAATTAATAGGAACAATGTAGCACGATCTCTACTACAAATATTATTGAATTGAGAGGAAAAGCCACATGGCCTACAACAGAAAGAGAATCACATAATCATAAGTAGTAGAATGGAGTTTAGTACAGAGAGAAGCATAATAGAATTGAAGAGACAAATCACTAGAGTCGTCAAAACAGGCCAAACCCGACAGACTGACTCGAAAAGCCTAAAAAAATAAGTAGGCTCGGGTCTCAATTTTGGGAGCAAATATTGAAAGGCCCGTTTCTTTTTTCTTTTTTTTTTTATTATTTAAAATATTAAAAAATACATATTATTTTATTAATTGGTAATATATAAATTATAAAATTTAAATATTATGTTAGTTTTTTTATGAATTATGATGATAATTAGTTGTATTAATTCAAATAATTATATGAAAAAAATTTATCAAAAAATATTAAAAATATTAAAAAATTAAAAAAAAGCCTGCGAGCCGGCCCGTAGGCCCAATCCCATGGACTGGGGCCTGAAAAGTCAAGCCCGTTTTGTCAAATCGGGCTTTTCAGCCCGGCCCGATTTGACAGCTCTACAAATCACATTGCACACCCTCTCCTCTCTCCTCTCTCCTCTCCATGCTATACATAGTCTCTAGTCTCACGTGCCTCTCTCAACTTTGACGTGAGGCGTTTCTTGCATGAGCTACGTCGCAGAGCCACTTTCCCAATCGAAGCTTCAGTACCTAACGTCCCATGCATGGCCTTCACATCCACGTGTTGCTGCTAACGTGTCACAATATCCCCTCCATTAACAGGGACCTTGTCCCCAAGGTCAAATTGAGGGTAGGCAGACAAAAGGTCGGGGATAGACTCTCATGTAGGTTTAGCGACCCCATCTCAACGAACTAAAACTTGGTTCCACCACTCCTCTCCACAACAAACAACCCAAGCATCGATCACTTCCTGTGGCTGAATAACTGGACCCTCAGGCTCAGACAACAATGGGAAAGGTAAGTAAGAATGGGTAGGCTCCCTATGACATCGTTTAAGGAGTGAACAAAGTATTAAAAATCAGACCAGCCATTGAACCAGATGAAGTAACGGTTCAAGGTTTAATGGTTAGATCGGGGTCGGACCGGGGTTGGATCGGTTGTGAATAAATTAATATATTTTAAATAATGTAGATAAAAAATATGAAAGATATTTATCCATGATCATAAAATTAACATTTAATCTAAGATGAAAAATAAATTTAATAATATATAGAAAATTAAAAATGTTATTAATAAGTTTTACAACCAAATATTAAAATCTAAACAAATTAATATTCATCTATAATTATATTTTGAATTCAAAATAATCAATTGATACTCTATTTTTATATTATTTGTTAAGTAAATTTATTATTATTTATAATTATGTATTATAATAATACTTATAACATATTATAATATAGAAAGAAAAAATTTATACAAAAAATAATACTATTTAGTACTAAAAATAATGCTATTTTATCTTAAAAATTAAAAAAATATTTGTAAAAATTAAAAAATTAAAAAAAAGATGCCAAACCAGTTCAAATCGATTTTGTATCGGTTTTTGGCCTATTCTTGACTGGTTTGACAGGTTTTGCTTCGGTTCACATTGGTTTTGAAGAGCTCCAGTCTTCATCTATGATTAGACCAAACCAGGGGCCGGTTCCCTGTCAGCTCGGTCGAACCAACCGGTCCGGTCCAACTTTTAATACATTGGGTGTGAAATATGGAAGACAGGGTGAATGCGAGCATGAGAAGGTAACTCCAGGCGGTAAGCCAAAGGCCCGATACGCTGAAGTACCTTGAAGGGGCCAAAATAATGAAGACCTAGTTTCTGGTGTTTGCGAAGAGCCACAGAATGTTGACGGTAAGGGTGAAGCTTGACAAAGACCAGGTCTATGAACACCCCATTTTGTCCGGGTATTTTTATAAAATAATAATAATAATAATAATAATAATAATAATAATAATAATAATAATAATAATAATAATAAAAGGTATGAAAAATGAGAAAATGCCCGGAAAACAAAGTTCCCTTTTAAGCAGGAAAATTAATAACTATAATTTAATTTCAAGACTCAAATTTATCCTTATAGAATTTGACATCTGGAAGTCAAATAAATTTTTTTTTATTTATTAAAACTGAAACAAAAAAAAAACTCAAAAAATATATAGTTGGGCCAAAAAAAAATGAAAAAAAAATATTTTTTGGGCTGAAACATTTCAGCCAAAACATATTTGGGCTGAAATGCTTCAGCCCAAATATGTCACGAGCCCAAGTAAGGGCTCGTGAACAGGGCTGAAGGGCGGAGCCCTAAAGGGGAAGGAGGGAGCACACCAGAAGGAAGGCCTGGCCGCGAGGAAGGAAAGGAGAGGTGAGAGAGGGAGCAGCCAAATGGAGATCGAGGAAATCTGAACCGAGGGAAGGAGCGTGCCGAGAGGAAATAGAGACCAAGAAGCTATAGAGGGGGGACCATGAGACGGAGACAGAAGCAGAGGGCCACGAGGAAAAAGAAGGAGAGGGAGCAGAAGCACGAGGGATGGCCGCAGAGAGAAAAGAGAACTGAGGGAGTCAGACAAAGGGAGCAGGCGACTGAGGGAGTAGACATAGAAGGAGCTCGCCAGAGGGAAAAGGAAAGAAAGGAGCCGCGAGATCTGAGCAAGGGCGGACCGCAGAGAAAAAGTAATCTGAGCAAAAGCAAAGCAGAGGGAACAGGAACCAGAGAAAGGAGACCTAAAGAAGCAAGGGCGTTGACCTATGAAGATGAAAAAGCCAGAGGAAGGACACTAGCGCACGAAAACAGAGCTGAATTAGGCAATCACGCGCTCAAGGTCCGTCTCTTTTCACTCGCAGGAAGCCTATAAAAGGGCGAGGAGAAAAGGGATTTAGGGGAGGGGGATTTTTCTGGACACGGAAGAACCCTAGGAGAGAAAAATCGAGGGAGGCTCAGTGAAATCACAGAGGGGGGCCGCGGGTGCAAGACAAGGGCAAGGAGGTAGAGGCAGTGGGAGGCTGGGGTTTCAGTGGCCGAAAGCAACAGTGGCAAAAGAGATTTTCGTTGGTAATTTTTGTCGCGAAGTTCCAGCACTGAGTTCTTCCTCTGTTGCGGTACAAGAGAAATCCGATTCTGTGTAACAGAGCTATTGGTTTGGTAATTTTCTTCGAGTTTTGGATCACATTCTATCCCTTCAAATGATCTCTGTGTTGTGCATAATTTGCTGAGCTAATATTCTAACTAGTTATATCAGTGTTTCCATACAAAGTGAACGTATGGTTAAGTTAATGACATCCTCATTCAAAGTGTTGAGTGTTCTTGTTGTTGGTTTTTTTTTTTAATATCACCCTGTTTTCTGGAAAATAATTTGGGGCACATACTTGTGCACTGGTTTCGTTGTCGCAATCTCATGGCTGTATTAGTTATTTGCTGTGTATTTCTTTTGGGTTATATGTGAACTGGTGATTGATGTGAATGGCCACAGGGTCCCATTACCATTCTGTATAAATGGGTTATTCCATTTGTACAGATATGGTCAGTTGGCTTTGGATTGTAGATTTGGGTTTATTCTAGCGAATGTTTGACCTTGGTTCAAGATTGTAGATATGTCTATTTTGACTTGCTCTCATGTGAAAAGCCTCCCTGAAAAACTGATTAGAGTTATAGATGTAGTCACATGACTTTGTCTTGTCTGAGAAAATTGCCCCTGTTATATAGCAAGGGCATGGATGTTGGTTCAAAGCTATATATATCTCTTTAATATGCTCAAAGTGGGTCCTCACATCTGATACACAAGTGTAATTCTGAAATGTGCCTTCGAAGTGGTCCACGTGCTCATGTTTCCTCCATCTAAAAGCTGAATCCTTTTGTTACCCATATAGTTGCAAGTTAAAATATTTTAGGGTGCCCACGTAACTGGTGCTTTTATTACAAAAGTTGAATTTACAGTATGCTGGGACTTAGGGTAGAAAAGAGTCCCAACCTGTAAAATGTTTGACATGCCGCTCACAGGTTGATTTATGATTGGACCTTTCTTTAAGGATCTCTGTACGTCTATTGTTTCAAATAATGCTGGGAATAGCAGGCTTCGTGTGAAACATCGATTGGTATATATTCAACCTAGGACAAAATTCTTTTAGGTTCAGGTTCTCTTTTTTGTTCTAGCATTTTAGGCTTTGTGTCTAGATTTTATGGTTAAGTAGGGCAAAATTCAGCAGACACGTTCACCATAGCAAAATTTGGATGTTTAAACTGGGGCTAATACTGGACCTGGGCCTAGGGTGATGCAAGGTTATTGGATTGTGATAGTTGTGAAGAGGTTTTCGAATATGTTTATTGGTAAAGTTGGGGCAGGCAATAGTTCTTTGTTTATTTATTTATTTTATCTTTTTATTTTATTTTATTTTATTTTATTTTTTTACTTTATTCATTTATTTATTATTATTATTATTTTTTTGTTTTGGCTATGTGTTTTCCGTCCCCATCCGATTAATGAGGGTTTTTATGCAGCAAAATTCCGCTTTCTTATCAAATTGTTTATGTGTTAAAGGAAAAGAAAAGGTTAAGGAATGAATTTGATCCGATTGGAAAATAATTATGCTATGTGAGGCGCCACATCCGAGAATGAATGACTTCTCCTAATCTATTTATTTAAAAAGTAAAATAATTAGAATAAAAATCTTCTATTGTAAATTTTTTTTTCTTTTATCTTTATGCTCTGAGTAGTAATACCGTGAGCGTCTAGATATTGAATCAGCAACTTGTGAGTGATAAAGTCACCACATATGTTGATTATTTTCTTTTAGAAATACACGTAATGAGGACATTTGGGATTCTTATTGCCAAAATTATTTTTCTCCAATTTTTTATTGCCTTTTTTAATAAAGAATAATAATAATAACAAAATGATTGAAACCAAAATTATTCGTTTCCTTTCAAGTCGTTATCCTTTTCGCTTATCTACTCTGAGTGGTAATGCCGTAGGTATTTAAGTATTAATCAGTAACTTGTGAGCGACAAAGTCACCACATATGCTGATCATTATTCTTCAATTTCCCTTTTTAATAAATAAATAGGTGTTAAAATGATTTTTATAATAAAATAAAATAAAAAATTATGATTTGTAAAAAAAAAAAATTTCTTTCAAACTTTTTGTGCCTTTTTGTCTCGAGTAGCTCTACCGTGGATATTTAGGTATTAATGGGTATATTGTGAGTGATAAAGTCACCACATGAGCCAATTGATTTTATTTTGTGAAAATAAAATTTGTTTTCAAATATTTCTTTTCAAATCAAAATAAAATGTTCGAATCACATATAATTTTAATTATATTTTCTAAATTGAGAAAGAACATATATTCTTTCTCTTAGGAATTGATTTTATTAAACCAAAAAAATATATAAATAAATGAAGAGAGTAAATAATGGAAATTAATCTGTCTTTTACAAATTAAAACACACAAACCAATTCTAAAGAATTGTTTTCTTTGTAGAAAGACAAGTTATTTTCTATAAACCTCTCTTTTTAAAGAATATATAAAATAAAAAAATACCAACCCATTGACACACATCTGTAGTCCGAACTACGTCGACTTTGATCCCTATCGCAGGGTACATATGCCCCAGATGCTTATTCTGGATCAAGTCCGCATTTGTAAATAAATAAATTTTTTTCGATTTTATTTGGTGTTTTTTCCTTAATTTTATAAATATTTACCAATTGATTTTTCTAAGTTTGCCCTTATAAATAAGTAAATATTTTCTGATCTATTTGATGTTTTTTCTCTTAATTAATAGATAAATAAATATTTTCTGATTTTACTTGGTGTTTTTTTTTTCTTAATTTAATAAATATGTACCAATTGATTTTTCCAAATCTGCCTTTGTAAATAAGCAAATACTTTCTGATTTATTTGGTGTTTTTTCTCTTAATTAATAGATAAATAAATATTTTTTGATTTTGCTTGGTGTTTTTTTCTTAATTTAATAAATATTTACCAATTGATTTTTCTAAGTTTGCCTTTATAAATAAGTAAATATTTTTTGATTTATTTGATGTTTTTTCTCTTAATTAATGGATAAATAATTTTTTTTTTCGATTTTATTTGGTGTTTTTTCCTTAATTTAATAAATATTTACCAATTGATTTTTCTAAGTTTGTCTTTATAAATAAATAAATATTTCCTAATTTATTTTCTCAATTCTTTTTCTTCCTTTTGCTTAACTATCCTTAATTCTAATTTAATTTATTTTCTTTATTTTATTTTTCAAATTTTCCAATTTTCTTAATTTCCTTTTTCTTTATCTTTTTTCTCGCATGTGAATGATAAAAGGACAACCAAAATAATTTTTAAAAAAGCCATAAAAATTGCATAATCAACCTAAGGTAACCGTTCTTAGGAACAGGTGTTGTGGGGGTGCCTAACACCTTCCCCACTCATAATCGTACTCTCGAACCCAACTCTGATTCGCAGACCACCCTTATTCTTTTTGTTTTATATTGGTTTTCCAAAATTTTCCTCAAAATTTTGGTGGCGACTCCCTCAAAATCAGTTCTCATCGTGTGGGCCGGTTTCTCCGATTTTTCTTTTATTTTTATTTTTTCGCGCTATTCCCGTCACATTTCCAGGTGTGACAAGGTCCCTTACTTCAAAGGCATCATCACGACACCGACGATCGGCATACTTCTTCATGCGACCCTGGGCCTTTTGCAAATTAAACTTAAGAGCCCGTAAGATAATATCACGTAATTGAAGCTGCTGAAACAGGTCAGGAGGAGTGTCAGCATGGGAGTATCCTTGAATGAGCGTAGGTGGGTCATGGCCGTACACAGCTTGAAAAGGGGTCATTCTGATGGCCGTGTGAAAGGAAGAGTTGTACCGAACTCGGCCTAAGGAAGATAAGCTACCACTTTTGAGGACAATCATAGACGAAACAACGAAGGTACATCTCAAGGCATCGGTTCAGAGCCTCGGATTGGTCGTCCATTTCCAAATGATAAGAAGAGCTCATAAAAAGATCAATGCCTTGAAGTTTGCAAAGGAAATGCCGAAAGGAACTCGTGAAGGCGCGGTCCCTATCTGACATGATGCTAGTGGGTATTTTGTGCAAATGCACCACATTCTGGAGGAAAGCTTCAGCCACTATTTGGCTAGAGTAGGTAGCACGTAATGGCACAAAGTGGGCATACTTGGACAAGCAATCAATGATGACCATGATAACTGAGTAACCACGCACAATAGGCAAGGCTGTGATAAAATCCATAGCAATTGAACCCCAAATCTGATGGGGTATAGGAAGAGGACTCAATAGCCCCGCTGGTAGCACTTAGGCAACCTTGGCTTGCTGACAGATGTCACAGCAATGCACAAACTGAGCAACATCCTTACTCATAGTCGGCCAATAAAGATTAGAAGCCAGGCGATAAAAGGTACGCAAGGACCCAGCATGACCTCCCAAAACAGAGGCATGAAACTCATGTAAGATCTTCTTAATGAGTTCTTTATCTTCATGGGGAACCACCAGTCGGCCTTTATAATAGATGAGCCTATCTTGAATGGTATACTCAGGCAATGAGGACGGATCAGCATCTATCCGAGAACACAATTGCTGTAGTTGGGGGAGCCTGTGAGCAACAGCTATGATATCATCAAACAATGCTGACTGAATTTGCTGCAGAGACATAAAAGTTACACGTGAAAGTGCATCAGCCACCACGCTAGTTTTTCTTGGTCGATATTCAATTGAAAATCAATATCCTAACAACTTTAGTAAATAAGCTTCTTGTTCCAGTGTCTGTAAAATTTGCTTGTCCAGATGCTTCAAACTCTCTTGCTCTATACGAATAACAAAGGGATGCCCAAAGAGGTAATGACGAAACTTAGCCACCACTTGGGTGATCGCATATAGTTCCCTCATATACGCCAATTGAGTCTGCATATGAGAAAAAAGTTACTTGGAAAAGAAAACAATCGGATGATTATTTTAACTGAGAATGGCATCGATGGCGCACCCAGAGGCGTCAGTTTCGATAAGAAACGGCTGTGAGAAATCAGGCAAGGCTAAGACGGGGGCTCTAGTTAATGCCTTTTTCAAATGGCAAATGCAGTTCGTGCTTCACTGGACCAATGGAAATTATCCTTCTGTAAAAGTCGTGTTAGAGGACTGGCAAGAAGTGCATATTAGCGGATAAATCGATGATAGTAGCCAGAGAAGCTCAAAAATCCACGTAATTGAGCTACATTAAGTGGTTTGGGCCAACGTTGCATAGCTTGGACCTTAGATGGATCCATAGAGACCCCTTGGGCTTCTACAATATGGCCCAAATACTCAACTCGAGTACGTCCAAAAGAGCACTTTGAAAGCTTGGCAAACAACTTACGCTGTAACAATTGCTTAAGGACAAGCTCAATATGTTCAAGATGCTTTTCCCAAGTGCTACTGTACACCAGTATATGGTCAAAGAAGATGAGCACAAACTTCCTCAAAAAAGTCTGAAAAATAGAATTCATCATGGCCTGAAAAGTTGCTGGAGCATTTGTGAGCCCAAATGGCATAACAAGCCATTAATAAAGTCCCTGATGGATACAGAAGGCCGTTTTCTCTTGATCTTTAGGATGCATGCAGATTTGATGGTAGCCAGCTCTAAGGTCAAGCTTCGAATAATAGACAAACCCACCAAGCTCATCGAATAATTCATCAATAGTGGGCATTGAAAATGAATCCTTCACCGTAACTGCATTCAATGCATGATAATCCACGCAAAATCGCCAGCAACCATCCTTCTTTCGAACCAAAATCATTGGAGCGGAGAATGGACTAGTGCTTGCCTGTATGAATCCATCATTGAGAAGTTCTTCTACCATCCTCTCAATCTCTGATTTCTGACTAAAGGGGTAACGATAGGGACGTACTTTCACCGGTCCCACCCCCTGTTACAATATAATTCTGTGGTCATATTCCCATTCAGGAGGTAGTTCATGAGGAGTCTGAAAAACCAAGCAGTAACGATGTAAAAGCTATTGCATATCTGTGGGCACATCCTCTGGCAATTCCAAATGATTACATGGTTCCTCTGTCATTAACTGTAAGAAGAACATCTTGTCGATGGCCCTTGTATCTTGGAGCCTCTGTATATGATGGTATTGAGCAAGGGTGCAAGGAGGATTCTTCATTCCTACCAACGTGACAAAATTCCCATCCTTCAAGTATTTAATAGTAGCTCGGTTGTAGTCTGCTACATGTGGCCTTAATGTGGCCAACCATGGTGAACCAATAATAATATTAGACCCTGCAATTGGTAAAACAAATGCAGACAGTATAGTCACATGACCACAAATCTTATTAGATAGCTCTTTCACCAATCCCAATCCATCTATTCGTTGTCTATTGCCCACAACAACCCGCATTGTTCCACACGGTTCTACTGGCAACTGTAAATGATGTACTAACCGAGGATGGACCCAATTATCAGAGCTTCCTCCATCCAAAAGGACTTGTACAGCCTCCCCCCCCCCCCCCTCCCACAGTTCTAGCAAAATGGATCATCGTTCGACCCCCTGTACCCTGATAAGCTTGCAGTGATATGTGGTGAAAAGTCACGGTGGCTTCTTCTTACTCATTCGTGACCAAGTAAGGTGGTAGAGGAATTTCAAAATCAGTTTCTTCCTCATCGCATTGTAACAACATATACTGCCTATTGGCACAGCGATGGCTTGGACTAAACTTCTCATCGCAAGTGTAGCATAGGCCTTTCTATTGCCGAATTTGCATCTCGGCCGGTGTGATCTTTCGTACAGGCATCAACGGTTTGGTATTCGGAGTAGAAAGTAGCGGGGGTGTAGAAGACTTGCTTGTCAACACTGGAGTGATACTGGATGATGGAACACTTGAGAGAGGTTTCACCACAATAGGTGTGCCACCAAAAGTTGGAGACGTCACTAATCTAGATCGATTTAATGGAGCACTCATGACATATTTATCACTGAGCAACCTTGCGAGCCCCGTCACCTTAAGTAATGTATCTAGAGAATGAGCCAGCACATCTCTCCAAAGATCAGATTTAAGACCTCCAATAAAACAATCGAGTAAAGCTTCGTCAGATACACCTTCAGTGCTATTGGCCAGAATCATGAATTGCCGATAGTAACTATCAAACGTATCTGTCTGAGTCAATTTAAAAAATTGAGACTGAGGGTGATCATAGCTCGAAGGTCCAAATTGTTGTTCGATGGCCCTTGCAAGCTCCTTTCAATTAGAGAATTGCTTCATCTTTTGCATCATTTAGAACCAAGACACTACTACTCCATCTATATGTACTAGGCAATGACGATTTGTTGCGGATCTGGAATTTCACAATATGCAAAATATTGCTCTGCACAGAAGAGCCAAGTTAGAGGATCGGAACCATCGAAGCGAGGGAAATCCAACTTTACCTGACGCAGTTGGAAAAGTTGGCATGGCTGTCCATTTGAAGAGGAACCATCGCGACTAGATCCTGAGGCAATAATCACATGGTCTCCTTTTCTATTAAGGGCATCAACAGAACGGGAAAATGTCTCTATATGACCTTCAAGATGTTCCAAATGAGTATTCGGTGCTTTGGCTAAAGCTTCAATCATCTCTTCCAATTTATCCATTCGTGAAGAATCAGAGACCTCAATATGCTCAACAAAATCACGCATGGTTTGCAAGTCGCCATGCAAGCTCTTCACATTAGTGGTAATTCCTTCAGCCTTGTACTCTTCGCCATCTCGTCTGTCAATGAAAGCACCTTTGTAACAACTCAGGGAATTAATAGGAACAATGTAGCACAATCTCTACTACAAATATTATTGAATTGAGAGGAGAAGCCACACGGCCTACAACAGAAAGAGAATCACATAATCACAAGTAACAGCATGGAGTTTAGTACACAGAGAAGCATAACAGAATTGAAGAGACAAATCACATTGCACACCCTCTTCTCTCTCTTCTCCATGCTATACATAATCTCTAGTTTTCACGTGCCTCTCTCAACTTCGACGTGAGGCGTTTCTTGCGTGAGCTACGTTGCAGACCCATGTTCCCAACAGAAGCTTCAGTACCCAACATCTCATGCATGGCCGTCACATCCATGTGTTGCTGCTGATGTGTCATACCTAGCTACCTCGACGTCAAATCAAGAAATTCTAAATCCAGCGACGTATGAGAAATGAGATTGTCTCGTTTGACGTTAATTTCATTGGTGTGGAATCGATCAGTGGACGAAAAGGGTGTACCAATTGTTTGGATTATTAGGTCCTTTTTAATAGGCTGTCTCATAATTCAGTAATTAAATTAATTATTTATTTAACATATTTTCTCTTTAAATTTGCTCTTTTTGCTGGAAAAATAATACTAAAATTTTTCTAATAATTTCAATCAGAACCCCGTGAACATGAGAATTTGAGACAAATTTAGTAATTATTTTGGGAGATCGACTCAAAATAATATATAATATTTACCTATGCAGATCTCGCACATATGCTTCATTTAATTCCACTGATACGATTATCATTGTTTCAACGGCTTTTTCACTTCGCAATCAACAACAGACGGACAAATCAATTTTCTTACAATTATTTTATAATTATATACATGTTAATGGGAAAAAAATCCTTCCAAATCTGTGATTTACAGTCCATATCTTATGCAGATCCTGTGAGATATTTTGATTGATCATTATTCTTTAATACGTTATGAAAAATTTAATAAAAATACATATTTAATCAGATGCAGCATCCATCAGAATGGGATGTTCGTGTGCGCTTAATATACGCAGTTAAACAAAGCAAAAAAACTTCATTGAATTTCCTTTCAAATGAACAATATTGACAATATAAGATAAACTTGAAGCGCCTCCAAAAGAAGCTATATATATCAGTTGCATCGCATGTATTTGTTCTAAGTCTAACCAAGCAAATATCTAATTGATCAAGTCGATGTTAACCATGTACGTAACTGTCTAAAACTTTGAATTAGATATTAGAAACCTCAAATGTTTTCATGGCCCCTAATCCGCAATTAAAGAAAGTCTCTCTCTGAAAATTGATGTTTCCATCACAGCCTCACCTTCCTAACTCCAAGATGCAACGAATACCTTTCACCACTGGAGGCGCAGGTGGTCCCAATAGCTTCCACAACAGTGATTCTGCAATGCTCCAATATCATCTTGCCCAGTCACCGTCGAGGCTTGTGCCCCATTCATATCATTACCAAGCAATTCTATTTGTGGCTCCCAATTAGGGTTCAGTGCAAAATTCTCAGGGTTATGAGGAACCCACCGCCTCTTGACGCCGGCACGGTTAATAACCGAATAATCTATATCAGCAGAAACAGCCATCGACTCCTCTGTAAATTTGGTTGGTTGATTTGGTTGTACACAGCAAGTAGAACCCCATGGCTCGCCGTACGATTCTATCGTATCTCTCGACAAATCATCCCAACCATAAACCTCCATGAAGCTCTCAGAATTATTCGCACTACTACGACAAAAATCAGTGGCTTTTTGGGTACTCAGCATCTTTATTTTGCCATCCAGATTTTCCAATTTCGAGTCCAAGTCCCTCAATAGAGTCATCAGCGACTCCGCAGAAAGCTTTCCGGAATTGTTCGCAGGCTTTTCCTTTCCCTCTGATTTGGACTTATCCTCCTTGATCTCGCCATTCTTCTGATCAGCTCGCTCTTCTCTATGCATGGTGAACATGGCCTTCACTTTCTCAAGGTTCGGCCATGTCTCAATATCTCCGTCAGACCCAATGCACAACAAACTAACTTGTACATCACTCTTCACCGTAAGCTCGTAACATTTTCTAAATAATGTATTTTTTCTTCTCAGTTGAACTCCATCAGTTTTCTTCCTCTTCCCATGGTTTCTCTCCAATATTGCTGTCGCCATTGCGAAGGAGAGAAAGAGAGAAGAAATCTTTCTTTACAGAGGTACCGCAATTCCAATTCAACTATCTCTGAATACTTTTCTGGGTGAGCAAGACACAAACTTAGATTCCTTTGTATCCATCCGGGTGCTTACCTCGCTCCTTAGGGATCGATGCTTCGCCTCATCCGTGTAAAACAAGAAACGATATCATCCTATTTAATTGATTAATTATATTTACCATCAAGTTACATAATTATTTAAGACTTTGTTTTAATTGTTTGAGTCTTTTAAACTTCTTTGTTTCATAAAAAAAATAATTTAATATTTTAAGCAAAATTTATTATATAAATTTGAATAAAAATACCACTAATTATTTAGAGAAATAAGAGATAAATGTGCTTGTGAATATTAAAAGTAATAAAATTATAAATAATACTCTAAATATTAATATATATTTTTAACGAGATATATGACAATTTTTATTATTTGGCAGGATATATAACGCAATTATTCCAATCATATATTTTGCCAGTATATATAAATTAGAATAAGCATATTTATTCCACTACAAAGGTTATTCCTCTAACTAACATTTGTTATTGATGTTGTTAACTTATTTTTAAATTTAAAGTTCACTTATTTGATTGAATCAAACAAAAATATATAAAAATATTTTAAGTACCTAAATTTTTTTAAACTAATAGCCACTTCATATTGAAAAAAAAAAACTAATAGTCAGTAGCTCTTTAATTTAAATTAACTCATAAGAGTAATATTACAAAAAAAAAAGAGTTATAATTCATTATATTTCATTCTATCCATTTTATATAGCTCTCAAATATTGGTTAAATACTTAAATAAAATCAAAATATTAAAAATTGGATTGAATATTGAACTAGTTAATATACTGATTTCAACCGATAGTCATAAAATTAATAATTTTTATAATTTTATGTTATATATTGCATAAAAAATTAAAAAATATTATTCATAAGTTTCATAAACTAATATTAAAATATAAACAAGTTAATATTAATTTATAATCATATTCTGAATTCAAAATAGTCAATTAATATTATATTTTCATATTATTTGTTAAATAAATTTATCATTATTAATAACTTTATATTATAATTATACTTATACAGTATTATAATATAGAAATAAAAAAATTTATAAAAAAAATAATACTATTTTGTATTGAAAATAATGTTATTTTATTTTAAAAATTTTAAAAAATTAAAAAAAATCCAACCAATTCATTACCAGGATTGATACTAGTTCCCGATCCAACTATTGAATCAATTAGTTCGGTTCGATTTTTTATACTTTGAATAAAACAATTCCTTCATCTTATAAAACTTTTAAATAATGAAACATTCTATTCCATTTTATTCCACTTTATTTCATTAATAGTCAAATTGTTCTATTCTTTTAGTTCCCTTATTTTAATAAAAAATAAGGGCCTATTCGACAATTATTTCCAAAACAATTTTTTTTATTTTTAAAAACAGAAAAATAAAAAATTGTTTAGTAAACCTATTTTTTATAAAATATTCTGAAAAATAAAAAAATAAAAAATTCATAACATCTTTAAGGTGTTTTGTAATTTTTGTTCTGAAAAACACAAGAAAATATGAAAAATATCTACTTCATTAACAGTAAATTATGAATTTTAAATAACTCATCTAACACTTACTAGTTATAATTCTGAAAACAATTATTCAAACAGATTTTTTTATTTTTAAAACTTGTTCTCGAAAATAGTTTTACAATTTAAAATTGTTTTAAAGACAATAAATTAGAAATCACTGTCAAACAGGTTCTAAAACTTTCAAATAATGAAACATTACATTTTATTCCACCTCATTTCATTAATAGTCATTTTGTTCTATTCTTTTAGTTCCCTTATTTTCATAAAAAATAACTCAATATTTGGTATAAAATTAACTATACAAATTAAGTTAAAAAATATGACTAATTATGTGAAGAAGTGGAATAATAGAAGTAATAAGATTATAAACAATACACTAAATACTAATATACAAATATTTCTTTTAAGAAATAATTTTAGTAGAACTTATTTTTAATAAAAATCAACTTTTGTATTTCATACCTGTAAATCAATATATAATATTCCCCCCAGAGAACAAAGAGGGTTTACCAGCCAGATTTACTTCATATCTAAAAGCTTAAAATCAAATCCAACTACTTACGAAAATACATTTTATTCAGCCAACCTGAGTCAGTTTCCTTTTCTATTTTTATGAGGTATTTTAAATTAAATAATAAACCTGAATAGTTAAAATGTCCAAAAATAGCTTTTACATTCGGCAATGCAATTAACAAATCCTCCGGAATTTGGTTATAGCCCGAAAAACAAAAAGGTTAGATCTCAGATCTGTTGGATTTTTTTTTTATGCAAAAGATCTGTTTACTCATGAGTTGATTAGAATATAAAAATATATATAATTTTCATTTTCTCAGAGGATAGAGAATAAAAAATAAAATATACTATCAGATTTTCATTCAAACTCATCGCTAACTACCCAATGAGAAAAATAGAGGGGAAAAAAATAGCTGCAACCTGAAGGAAAATAGACAAAACAAAACCTAAGTAAAATAATTCCCTACATTATAGAATATAAATACCCTTCCTTTCCTAATTTTAAAATCTAAAGTTGAGGGAGCTCAATATGTAAATATATGAAATCAACTAATAAGTTTCCTCAAGAAGAAGAAAAAAAACACTAATAAGTTTCTTCATATCCTTATTATGAAGGCTATTTTGTTGAGCTTTTTCCCTAGCATGATCATCGAAACTCGCGATCATGTTGTATGGAGAAAAATGAATCAAATAGAACAGGGGGAAAAAACTAATATACAATACAATACAATACATCACGGATTAGAGAAACAAACATCTCCATTAAGAGAAGTTCAACCTCTCTCCACTGATCACCTCACCTGCGCCTTGCAGAGGCCATATGTTGGTGAGCCTTGATATCCCTTTGTATTCTGTCGGCATACAAGGGCAGGCGTATGATCCCTTCTATCTCATTCAAAACCACTTCTTCTGTAATGTTATCCTTTATGCTTCGCATTACCTGAACCAAAATTACAAAATTCGGGGTTTTTCATACATATTAACGACATGAACGGATGGTACGAGATAAAGAGTGAGAGATATTGAGAGAGGACAGTATATAGAACCTTTCTATAGGTACTGATCTCATTTGGAGTTGATTTGTCAGTCCTAATCCGCACACATACCCAATGATTCTCCTCGGGATCCCAGGAGCATTCAATGATTTTCCCTGAATAGGAACATATGTCTGATACATCTGAAAATTATTTGCAAAACATTAATAATATTAGCAGCAGTGACGATGATGATGATGATGACTGATGGCGTGAGGGCCTTCAACCTTTAAAAATAATCCGATTCCCTTCCATTAACTTCTTCTTTCCACGTTCATGAAGAAAGAGCAGGCAACAACCACCAGCTCCCAGCTGTTAACAAATATCAGATATTTATGAGCTTAGGTTATGAATAAATGGGTCTAAATCAATCCCTAAAATAAAGATACTCATACTACCTCAAACAGGAAATCAACTGAGTTCATTTCAGGGTATTTCCACTTCAGAAGACCTTCATGTGTGCGAGGGACGTAAGGATCATCCCAGCCCTGACAGAGTATAATAACAACAATATCCACCAAGTTGATACATCAGGCACACTCCATGCATTCAGTACGGATTATTTAATACTGCCCCTAAAATTAAACCAAGAACTACTGAAAGCATTTGGACAGATTAGTAAATCATTCACATAGAACCACAGTTCTTCTATATCGCTAAAATTATTTAATTCCTCTATCCTATCCGGGTGGGTAGCTCCACTTGCCATGCCCTGTTGACCAAATTACCTGGAATACAAGACCATCTGATGGATGTGAGAGTTGTGGAATGAATTTATTGAGAAGCTTTGAAACAGTAGACAATAACCAAAAACCCTTCCTCCTTACCTGAAAACAAATAAAAAATAATTATCTAAGCAAGTACCTTATCCTACCGGAACAAGAAGTAAAAGGTTCTGCAAATTGAACAGCGAGTATCATAAGACATACACTAAATGGCTCCAAGTCATATCGATAATAAGGATCTACACTCCTGCAAAGAGCCTCACGTTCCATGTTACGGGGTTCAATCACTTCTTTCTCTAGCAATTTCCACCGTTCATAAAAAGGAAGCTGCATGCATTAAACCAAAAAAATCAATCCGTCTAGAAACAAAATGCATAACATCACTGAATATGCTAACCAAGATAGATACAGTAATTTTCTATTAAATAGATAGAACTCCTCTAAAGTTTGAACCATATGCAAATAACCCTTTGATTTTCAAAAATTGAAAATGAACCCACCCAAGATATTGAAATTGTGCAGAAAATCTCCTTACTGCTAGTCTATTATTTCACTAACAGAAACATCATTTAAGTGAACTGAACATCCATAAAATCCACTTTTTTTGTGCAAATAACTACGTTAAGTTTTAAATTATGTGCACATAATCCTCAAAAACTCTAGGTCTTGAGCAGATAACTCCCCTGATATGTTGCCCTTCTGTTAGTGAATAATGGCCTAACTAACAGTATGGGATTATTGGTATGAATTAGTTTATAGCATAACAGAGTACGTTATCAAGTTTTGTAGGACATGGGACTTATCTGCACATGATTCACAGTACAAGAGAGTTTGTGCAGCTTAGCCATGACTATTCTTTAACTAGTTTTATCAGTTTTTGTGTTTGACTGAGAAACCAAGTAGATTCATGATAAAATAATACTGTAGCTATAATTCAGTTAGTAGTTTGCAAGGCCATAAAGTAAAAATGATAATAGATCTTGAATAGTATCTCGATATGATTAATGATACAATACTAATTGAAACTACATACAGCAGCTATGATAATAATTGCACCTTTGCAATGCTTAGTGAGAACCAAAGAAATGAATTACTTATCATCCTAGTTACAGAACTTCAGTCAATTAGCCATGTCCATCCTGCCAAAATGTTTACTGTCCATTTCCACACGAAATCCTTACTAGATATAAATAAGTGACAGATTCGAATACCTCTGCAATATGATATAACTTTGCTAGCAATACAGGAAATGAAAACAATTTCTATAGTAGAGGGAACAAAAAAAATTTCTACAGTACACTGTATAGGATCAGTCAACCAATAAGTCACAGAAATGAATATGCACCTCAGTCACAGAAACTTGATTAATAGCCATCAGATCATAAATAAGGTATCTTCTCTCCTGTTTTTGTGTATGTGGACCTGTGTCAATTATCATCTCGCCATCAAGTAATGTGTAGTGGTGATTCCTCTTGGGTGTACCCTTGAATAGGTTGTGTTAAGAAAACATTAGAACTTGATGAGCAAGCATAAATTTCCTTTGTCCAGGCATAAATACCTTGCTCAGCAATAACATTTAATTAACTAGCAATACATACCCCATTCAAATATCTGCAAGGAAACCGCATATGGACCTTTCGGAAATGAAATTTTCTGTCAATCAAATAACATCCATCCCAAGTGATCAACATCATGTATCGTGTCCCATCAGCTTTCCAAGTAGCATAGTAATACCGCTGCCTTAAGAGTTGCAGATTGTCCCTGGAAAAGTGCAACATACAAATTGATATGCTAATCAACAAAACCTAAGCCAAAGATGGTTGCTGAACTTGTGTTACTATTACTCATATTGGGAGAAAAGATTTGAAATCTCAAAACTGAACAAAAAAATCACTTTTATTGATGTGGACAAAATATAATTTATCTCAGAAAAAAATCCTCCTCGTCAGCTCAGGGGGAGCAAAACTTAAATCGAACTGCAGTTTGAATTTCTATCATTCAATCACAAAAGTAGATGTTTTAACATTTGGAACCCGTAGTATTCAGTTTTGACACCCACATTGGTTCATTCCCAAAAGTTAATATATTGAAAGTTCAATACAATATAGAAGTACAAATTTTTATTGACTTCTTGGTGCAAAAATTTAAAAATCCACCTTAGGAAGATCCTGGTTTTATGTTGTTGTTTCTGTTAAAAGTTCTAATCATTTTGAGTTCCTTGTGCTACAGCAGGTTTACATTTGAAGAATATTAACACAGTTAAGTGTAAACCTTCTGAATATTAGTACCAAATTTCCTATCAGCTTATGATCTTGGACCCAACTGAATCTCCAGAAGCATCAATTACAGATTTTATTCCTCTTCCCATCAGAGTCAATTGTGGAAATTTAAAACATGAAGTGCCCAAAACAAAATAGTCAGAAATTATAAATGTCAATTACGTGCTTCTGCAAAAGATGCCAAGCAAATTTCGTAAGTATCACAAATTGCTATGTTCCAATGTATAATTGGACATTTTGCAAACAACAGAAAACTGATGATTGAGAACAGCCAGAACACATATTCAACATCTTTACACTGGAGAAATTATTAATCAACCTGATGACTATCTCTAAATATATAGTTTAGTCCATCTTAAGTTGTGAATAATTCTTCATGCACTGGAGAAAACACACACACACACACACACACACACAAGTTCTGTGATAAAATGTGGCTAGAGTGAACCTGTTGAGGGAAACAGGATGTGATCCTGGAAACTGCAAAGATCCCCTTCCCTAAAGATCAGGAAAAAATTATTTGAGAAAGCTCAAGTTAATCACAATAGATATAATAAGAAAACTAGGTACTGGAGAAAAAAGAGAAGCAATTCATGGTATAAAATTCTGCATGAAAAATTAAAATTACCAAGAAATATAAAATTCCAGGTCTAATAACTATTATTTTCTAAAACTAAATTCAGGTATTATCAAGGTGCAGAAAATGACAATGGAAAGAATGCCAAGAGGACCAAAAGCTACAAGCAATGGAACATAACCAAAATCCAAAAATGGCTATAGCTGTTCATTCCCAACTAACTATCATATTTTCTTCTTTTCATTAACTGGGTAGAAAGTTTTATTAAAAAGGAACTCCTTTATGTAAAAGAGTTTAAAGATTTACTTCATTCAAGAAGTTGTGTGATGAAACTATTAATAACTAATTTTTATCTTCCAGGTTTATTGATCATTAATCATATACCATTACTGGTGTCAGTCATGAGAAAAACACAATAGTTATCTAAAAAAGTCAAACAAGTAAAGAAAAATCATAAAAACCCCAAATATAAAGTTAGAAACACCAAATATCCAAAAACATAAACATGATTCACATAGGTTCCTTAGTAATATGGCATGACCACCATTCACACCTAATTACCCAAAGTACGTCAGATCATATATATGAATCTAGAACATAAACAAAATTCATAAGATGCTTCTAGTGCCCACCCCTTTGCCCAACTTAAGCAGTTGGTAACATTCTAGTCGCATTGTATGCAGTTGATTTGAAGGTACAGGATCTCCCAAAACATCATCGTTTGTCAATACTTCATTCCTCATGATATTCTCCTAGAATATCAGAAAATTTTATGAAGATCAATATAAACACATAACTCTGATAGCAAAAGCAATAAATTAAGGTATTTTTCATAGCAGATGTGCCTTTCATGGTTAATACCAAGGGTGATTCTAAGCATTCAACAGAGCATAATAACTAAGAACAACAAAAGTAATATGATATAATAAAAAGAGCACAGATAATTCTATTAACATTCCATATCAGAAATTCTTCAACAGAATCATTTAACACAACTTGCACACTTATGCACATACAAATTTGTGGATAATTATATACTTCCAGGTTCCCAGTAAAACATTTAAGCTGATGCCATTGTTGCAAATTGTGTCCCTGTGATGCTAAGTAAAATCATACCCACAATAAGGTATAAACACATACATGCAAGGGAACATCTCCAATATTTTCTGCAGTTGGGTCAGCTGCACAATGTAAATCAGGATCAGAAAGTCTCTTCCATTCTGGAGTTCGAGGACAAACAACTTCTTCAGGCTTCCTTTCATGATAAAACATGTACAAAGCATCAATATAATCCTGCTTGTAAATTCCAGGGTCACGTGCTTCAGAAAATTTATTTATTGCCTGCAAAATAATAGCACGCGATGTCTAGAAATAAATTATTCGAGGCAAGAAGCTATTGAAAACAAACTTACAAACACCCAAGGTTTTGCTCACCTCAGTGACTGATATTGATTCTGTGCGCACAAGAAAATGAACAATCATATAACCAGTGCGATTGTGTCCATGAGTGCAATGCACAACTATATATTTCTTTGAGTTTGCTCTCTGGGAGAGAAAATCCAGGATCTAAAAAGCATGTGTAACAAGTATAAATTACAAAGCCTCTAGTGAAGAATCAGCAAGAACAGGTAGCTTTTGTTGTCATGATTACAAGAGCCAATGCTAGAAAGTAGAATCCATGAATTGTCAAAAATCAATGCTACAAGGAGAATTTACCTCATTGCAAAATCTGTTAACAGATTCATCATCAGGTACAGATTCTCTTCCTTTGCATCTTATCTATCATGATTGCTAAGTGAGTCAAAACACAAAAATAATTTCTAATTAACATTTTAAAATCAATAGTATAAAAAATTGTACTCCACCTTGACATGACGAATTCCTTCTTCAGTCCAATCTGATATTGAGTAGTAACGACTTGTATTTGTCAAATCAATCACTAGACCAATCTGAAAAATTAATGAAGTCAGGGAATATCAAGCTGGATAAACTAATGCCTAAATGATTAAAATCAGAAAGTATTCAGACATCTTATGCAAGGGAAAGAATGAGAAATGTGGTAGGTACTTTCAAATTACTAAAAAAAGCATCTTAATCCTTCAATCTTTAACACGACTAGGTTGCAAATTTTTCCCTGTCATTGAGTATTCATCATTGTTTAATTTCTTACCATACAAGAATGAAGTTCAAACATTAAACACTAAGAATATATCCTCACTCATCTGACTTCTAAGTCTTTTTCTCAAGTTGAGGAACAGGTACCACCGTGATTTTGGTGTACTTACTTCTCTACCCAAATGTCTTTGTTGAAAAATTGCCTGCTTGGGAGAATATTTTTTACTTGGAATGATATCATCAAAGGAATCACCAAGCGGAACCTTTGAAGGGATTATGCATCCTATTTCTTGACCATATGCTGGGCAGTCTAACCAACCTGCAAAATAAAAAATGAGAAACCACAGAAAGACAGCATAATTTTAGTCCTGTTATTATAAGTTTGAAGAGAAGTAAAAAGAATGGAAAAGGGGAAAAATCACTACAATGCAATATCTCCTATTATGTAATTTTTATCAGTATTAATAATTAAGTCAGTGCATAGCGAAGGCGCCCACCAGGAGGAAGCAAATCTGTATTATAAGATCCATGCTCTTGCAACCGGTCCTCGTGTGGGAACTTTCTTTTTAAACCTCTTCGCGTCTCTTCACTATTCTAATGTATAAATAAGTCATGATAAACAACTCAACAAGGCACAAAAAATATTCTTGACAAGAAATAACAATTCCTCAGTATTCTAGGTGGGTAAAAATGCTATTGCAAGTGAAAAAAAGGAGCAATATTTATGTTTCCATGCATGTCTGTCTGAAAATTATGCATTATTGCATAGTGGAGTTAATTGATGCATGTCAACAGAAAACTTTTACCCTAGACTAAAATGAAGAAATTCAATGCATTTATAGACGAGCCAGAATGGTTTATAAGATGGAAAGAGCACTCTCAAAAGTTAGTCATAGGGAAAAAGCCACTCTAGCAGTAGCAGATACCCGACCTGGCTCATGCTAAACCAATGACAACTGCACGAAAGGAAAGATATCATCAAAGCTTCTATAACTGTAAGACTAGAGAATTTTTCATGTGCCTCTAAAAATGGAATATCGTCCATTAATTTTCAAAAATTTAAAATCTCTCTGTAAGGATCAAAAGAAGCCACCGAAAAAACATGACAATGTTTCCCAGTGAATTAACTTTATTTCTTGCCCATGATGAAACTCTTTTCGTCAATCTGGATTGAAGGAGCGACTAGCACCATAAAGGAAATCCAAAAGACGGATAAAAGTCATGCTTTCCAAAACGTGGTATCTACCATGTCATAAGTCTCACTAGAGTTTCGGATTGACCCGGAGAACAACGTGAAGTAACAAAGAATACGATTAGGGGGTTCAGGGAACGACGCAGAAGAGAATCGCCAAATCAAGACTATCGAATCGTAATAAGATCTGGCGCTCGAGACAACCGACTTCACCCGACCCTCCTCCTGTCCTGTCAATTTTCTTTGCGTTATTTTTTCGCTGACAAAAAACGCTTCTTTTTCTCCCTATAAAGCGGTGCGTTTCTCCTCGGTTCACGATATCGGGTTTACATTAAACGCTGTCGTTTCATTGCCGCTCCACACAAGTCTTCGTCTCGCCCGCACTTTCCCTCAGCTCTGGCGCCTTCAGGGTGTAGCTCGTCTTCTCCCTGCCTTCCAGGTTCAAGCTCGTCAGGTTTCCCTCTAAATTCTTCCATTTGTCTATGTACTTTCGTAATTCCATTTAGCCCTTTTAATTATTATCTAAAGCTAAAACGTTTTTTTATATGAAAATTCGACCATGTTTTTGATGAACTTGAACAACGAACTGTATTAATCGAGCTAAAGAACGGTACTGTTGTTCATGGCACCATTACAGGTTTATTGTTCATTAGACTTCTTTTTAAGTTCAGACACTTTCTGTTCAAGCTAACTCATGATTAAATCTGAATGTATCATTTTAATTTCTTGTAAGAGCTTTCAAAGTCCATTGTGCATTTCTCTTATAAACTGATGAGTAACGATCTATTCAAACAGTGGGACAGACGAAAACAGAGTCGTAGATGATAACTCGATGATGTAAGGATGTGAAAGTAAATGTGAGAAGTCGACGATGCCAGATCTTTCCAAGTAATTTCGACTAAAGAGACTGTTTACATTTGCAGTTTGTGGCATACGTTGAACTAGATTATAGGAATTTTGGATGCATGATAACTGGACATAAAAAATGTGCTCACGAGAAAATTTTTGCGTCAAAATCTATTATAAAACAATGGAATCAGAATAAGCCGCAATGTTCATAAAATTGGCTTATCTAACTTCACTTTGGACGCAACTGCATACTCAATTAAAACCTCTATTTTAGCCTAAACTTTATCCAATTCTGTTATTTTATATAAATTTCTGGCTGGCGGGATTCCAGTACTTTGAAAATGTATAATTTGATATTGTACAGGGTAAATCAGAATGATTTAATTAATTAATTCTTCCCACCTGCAACATTTTTCCAGACGTTATCATCTCTTGTAGGCTGTATCATTTTTCTATGCTAAGTTAATCAAGACGATTACAAAAAAGGAGTCCGATTAGTCAAGTGCCGCTGATGGTCATGCACAAGATTCTTCTCTCACCACCGTCATCTCTCCTATATGCAAAATTCTTTTGGGCATCGTCAGCAACTTCTACTTGTTATCCTCCTCCAACTACTCACTCGTTTTCTTGTGTCGCATCTCAAGGTTCCCAATGTTTTATTTGCAAGCTTTTGTTTGAATTTGGATCTGGGAATGGATTGCTTGTTTTGCCTCCTCATCTTTCTTCTTCTGTGGTTCACTCTAAATATATTTTTCTTCTTCCAATGGGATTTCTTCAGCCTGGTGAACATTTCCGTGGTGATGGATATGGTATATTGCTGAGAAATTTTTGCCTCTTTGCTCACATTAGTGATGCTCTATGTTGTGACTCACGATCTACCATGCATGCCACTCACTACAATTGTCTCACTTTTGTGATGCACATTACATGTTTGATAAACGGTTGCATTGTCATTTCTGCATCTTGTGTTGGTTTTCCAACTTTGCTCCCTCTCTTTAATTTTGTGTTTAGCCCAGGAGATTTTTTCTGGGTTAGAATGTTTTACCACCTCTACAATCAGGCAAGTATATGTCATCTTATCAACTTATTTTTCTCTGCTTATCAATCTCATAAAACTACACCTAAATGACTATATGAATCTTTTGCAGTCACAGAAGTGATGACATTTAATGTATTCAGGGAGGAATATAATAATATTATTGGCATTCTTATAACTAGGTGGCCACTAACACGTTGGAGAGGGTATCTCCTCTGATGTATACTGTTGGGAATGTACTGAAACCTGTGTTCGTGATTGGCTTCTCCATCATAGTCTTTGGTAAGCATATCTCTTTCTCTTCAATTGTTGATTTGTAGTTTTGGTGTTTATATAGTTTCACTTTTGATCACTTTTCTGCGTTTGTATACATGTTCATGGAAAAGTATAATTTAAGTGAATGGTTCATACATGACAGGTAACATGATCTTGCTAATATAGTTAATTTTAATGACAGGTAACAAAAGACGGATCACTTTTGACCACAAAATGTACATTTATTGATCCTTTTGGCCTCCATTCAGGTATATGCAAAATTCTTATATTTTTTTACACAGCTTATTGGTTTTAATTAAGCTGTTCCTTTCTTAAAATGATTGCCTTTCTAATATAGTTAATTTTTCAGTATCTGTAAATCATTATATATTATAAATGTGCAGTGTAGTGGCTTTGCTTCCCTGGGTGAAATATATGTATTGTTTGGAATGCTAATTTTTTTTTTCCCCATTTATAATTTCTTTGTAAACGGGATGTTATGGTGAAATATTTGGGATCTTTTGCCCTCCACTTTCAGAGGCAAAAATTGAAGTGCAAATTATTTCTGAAATGTTAAAGTTCAAATATGTGGGATCAATTTTACAAAGTGATTTAGAAATTAATGGGGATGTTATGTATAGGATACAAGTTGAGTGGTTAAAGTGGAGAAAAACTTCAGGGGTTATTTGTGATCATAAGGTACCTACAAAACTTAAAGGGAAATTTTATCGAACTGCTATAAGATTAGCGATGCTATATGGCAGTAAATATTGGGCTTTGAAAGCGCATCAAAAGCATAAGATAGAAGTAGCAAATATGAGAATATTGAGATGGATGTGTGGTCATATAATAATGGATAAGAGAAGAATTATACGAGGGAAAATCGGAGTAGCATCTATCGAAGAGAAAATGGTGGAAAATTGTTTAAGGTGGTTTTGACATGTATAAAGAAGAGAACAAGAGAAGCCAGTAAGGAGAGTTGATCAAATGGTTTGGAACCCTGTCAAAAGGCATAAAGGAAGACCAAGAATGACACTAAAAAAAATTATAAGGCGTGATCTCTTCATTAATAATGTATCTGAAGATATGGTATTTGATAGAGTCCATTGGTATCGTATAATTCATGTAGTCGACCCCACTTAGTGGGATAAGACTAATGTTGTTGTGGTTGTCATAATTTCTTTGTAGTGGTCTAACACCTATGGAAGCAAAGCCACTACAAAGGTTACTTGCTTTTTTGCTTTGCTTTACTTGGGTTGGTCATCTCTTGCTTGTGTTTATAAAGAAGTCAGGTATTATATAATGAAAAAAATTTATGATAACCTAGTTTAATCAAAGCTGTACTTTTCTTCAAATGTGTCTTTCTATTATAGTTAATTTTTTAGTATTTGTGGATCAGTATATATTATCAATGTGCAGCATAGTGGCTCTGCTTCCCAAGGTTCATTCTTTTGGTATTTGGTCTGGACTTCCCAAGGTTTACAATGGCATGCAGCTCCATCCTTTGTCAGGTGTAATTTTTTTGTTTTTTGGTGATGTTGTTACTGCTTCTGTTCTTCATCTTCCTTATATTAGCTATGATATCTTCAGTCTTTTTCTTTCAAAACTAATCAGAATGGGTTCAGATCCAACCAACAGTAAAAATGTGTTTGAAGATATCAAACAAATGCTTCAGGAGCTTAGAATTTAGAGAGTAAAGGAAACTGCTATGTATGGGGGAGGTGGTAGCAAGGCACAAGAAGAAAGGGCTGTTGCGCTTCCTTCCATATTAGCTGCAAGGTCACAGGTGAAGGAGGATTCTAAGTCAAATGGTGATACTAAAGCTCCTCGAGGATTTAGTATAATAGATGCTGCTTCTGCTTCATGACATGGAAGGAGCGCAGCTGCTGCAAAGCCTTATCAAGTGATAAAACTGCTGATAGGATAGCTTCATCCCTCACATAAAAAGTAGGAGAGGTATCTTAAGCATATTTGCTCCTCATGCTCAATGTTTTCGGGTTTGAACTGTTAATCATTCTACAAAGAAGAAATAAGCTGATTTTTTCTTTTATGTTAATATGCATTGTGTGCCCTTCTAGATTCTAAAGAACTTTTATAACCTGATGAGAAATTATAAAATAGTGAGAAAATTACTGACAATGTTTGTCCAATCCTGTATGTTTAAGTGGATCTATTGGGATACCAGTTTTACTTTGTTTTTCCTTGCAGCTGGTTTTTTCAATTGTTTTCTTTTTCTTTTCTTTTTTTGTTTTTAATGATTTTGATGATTCTTATAACAATTGAGCATGCTTGCTCACTTGAGTTAATGAGTTTAGGGTTTAGCTGTCTGTTATAACCTAAAAATAGCTATCTGTTATCTCCTTCATTATAAGCAATTAATTACCTGTATGAATGGGATTTATTCTTTTGTAACTATGCAGGCTATTTTTTGGGGATACACATTATTAAAGCTCATCCTCAACATATGAAGAATTAAGGGAAGGGAGGAGATCTTAGCTATCATCCCATAAATGAAGTTTTTCTCAACAGAGGATTGACTTATTTTAATGATTTGTTTCTGTGCATCAAAACCATCACTCGCCATCCCTTAAACAAAGAAAAAGGCCAACAAGCAATTGATATATGATCTCCTTCATATATATTCACTGAACAATTGGCAGTGTTGGATGTTTAGTGTTACATGTCTCTACAAGATCCGGGATAAACGACATCATAAATGAAATATCTTATGAACCTTACCTGATTTTTTAATTAAGGAAACTGTTTTCCTTTTATGGACTGCCAGAGGGCCCTTTAATGGGTTTGCACCTGTTTAAGGACGTACAAATTTAATAGTGTAGTTCCTGATAAAGCCAGGTCAGTTGCTGTTTGACAGCTTGGTCTATTTTAGTGGTCACTCGATTATAAACTGTTTTTTGGGTGTAATATCTAAGTTATTGTTAGGAGATGTGTTTATGGACCAAGTTTGTCTAATTTATCTTTTGATCTTTTTTTTTCCTGCTTGTAAAAGGGGGAGGGATATGTGGTCTTTCAAATTTTCAGAGGGATAGCTGTGTTTGGTAACTAGGGGAGAAGGGCAGGGTAAGAACTGTTTTGGATGGCCTACTTCCAGATTGTGGTGGAATTTGATTCCAATAGTAATTGTTGCTTATTTTCTTTAATGCCATTTATTTGTGTTGGCTTTTGAAATTGAATGAGTGATGAGTTAATTGGCCTTGAAGTTTTACTGGATGCAGGGTAGTTTATGATCCACAAACACTTCCCACTTTGGTTGGTTTTATTACACTCTGAAATTTAATATAGCACTAACCTTCTGGTGGTTTATTTTCTCTAATGAAGGAAGGTGATATTATATGGTACAAGTTAGGAATGTTGTGAGTGAATGATCAATTGTAGAAAGATAAGAAGCTAACTTGGATTTTATATCATATTGGTTCTCTTATTAACTGAACTAGTAGTAGGTGCTAATTGTATCAATTACAAAGAAAAAATGTCTGTTGTCAAGTTTCCTTCGATGCATTATTCATTATTTCAATTTACAATTTTTCCCATTATATATAGAAGATCTTCCAAAAGTTTGTCTTCTTGTAGCCTTTTATGAATGACTTCTATAGGTTATGTTTGTTTTCATAGCAGAAGCTAACCTTGCTTTGTTCTGCATTTGCTTTCCTTTCTGTATAGTCTATTCACTTTTAATGTTCTATGTATAGTTGGAGTTGAATCTGTGACATAATATGGAGTTCATTTGCATTCTTTTCAAGTTAGTCATCTTCTGATCTTGAAGTTTAAAAATATCTTAGAACCTTGATTATATTGGCTGCTGCTTCTTTTCTTGGAATGATATATATATAGCTATTTTATCCAAGTTAGGCATTCTATATCGTCCTCTGCTATAACACACATTTTACCGAATCAAGTTGAGTAATGGATGGAAAAATTGGAGAGGTGTGAAACGATAAGGAGATAAACTATTAGATTAAGCATTATTTTTGTTCTGCTCTTTTGATTTTATGTTGTTGCTTTAATGCTTTGGAAATGAGTTTGTCACAACTGACTATTCTTTCCTTTTCAAGATCTACTCTAATAATTGGCCAAAAAAAAAAGATCTACTCTAATAAGGAGGGTTGTTTGGGAAGCTTTATTATTTGTTGTTATTAACATCTACGTTTTTTTGTCTTTAATAAAAAAAATGCAAGTTGATTTTCCACGGAACCAACATTTAAAGAAGTTGCACAGTTGGAATTATACCTAAATTTATGAGTGTTTGATTTTCCATGGAAGCAACATTTAAAGAATCACAATTTTATTACTAAATGAATAAAACCCCATTTGTCAAGTTGATGAGGAATTTGTTGGTGCTCCTTCTTCTAGCTTATTACACCTCAGCTTATACTTGTAATGGCAAGACTAGGAATCTGGTTTTGCAAGATACACAAATATAATTTCTCACAGTCGGAGAGAAAGAATGCAAATTATAAGAAGGAATAAAAAAGAATGCATTAATGATATGTATAAGTAATCAAATGCAATCATTTTAATATACAAATAATTTATTCATGTAATAATAAATATTAAATTATTCTCCATTAAAAAAAACTATGGAATCTATTCTAATTATTAATATGCTCAATATAAAGAATATTATAATGAACCTAATTTTTGTTTATATTTGACTAGCAATAATAGTATTACAAACACAAAACTTTTGTTCATCCTGCGCATTGTGTGGGAAAAAAACCTAGTTAATGATAATGGCAAAATATACTAAATGTAATTTTTATCTTTATATTAGTATTTGTTTTTCAGCCCAATTCTTCTCTTTCAATTACACAACGAACAAAACAATAGTAGAATATGATGAAACATTTTTTTTCGGTGAAATGATAAAAAAAATTGTCAAAGTGCAGAATAAGGCCCCACTCATACGCGAAACCCAAGTCTTTGTATTATTTTTCTGGTTTGGGCCATTGCTTACCCTATAAGATTTCTCAAGCCCGAACGGGCGCATATATATATATATATATATTTTATTGTTGATATAACAAGAATATAAATCATATTATCTTGTCACATCCAGCCAAAAAGAGGAAGGAGAGAAAGAGGAAGAGGGAATAATGGGGAAGACAAAAGAGGGTAGCACAAAGCAAGCGATGGTGGTGGTGGGAGCCCTAGCCTGTGTGTGGCTGGCCATTGAGATTGCTCTCAAGCCCTTCCTTCAACAGTCCCGGGCTGCAATTGACAAGTCCGACCCGAATCACGACCCCGACGACGTCCCTCCCGCCTCTCCACCTCCCGCTGCCGCTGAGGCCGCCTGATTCTTTTGTTTTAGAATCCTTCGCCTTATGTCATTACTAAAGTTATCACTTCTTTTTTTTTTTGTAAATATTTTCCCCAGTTTTCTATCCCCTGTAAATTCAGGAGTCAGAACTGAAATAGATGAGTATCAAGGCTTAATTTATTGTCTCTCTTCCGCATCCCTTTCTTGTTTGTATGTGTGTGAATTTTCTCTGTCTCTCATAATAAATTTTCAGAAATCACAAGTCATTTGAAAACGGATGGTCGAGAGAATTGGGAAGCAGAATTCTGCTTCGGCTCCTCGTCGTGAATAACGGAGACGATTTTTTTGGGGCCAAAAGTTTAGGAGACGAATTACTTTGATAAAATTATTGTTGCTTTTAATAAAATTAAATAAAATTTATTCGAGAACGGTTCAAACTCGAGTATAAGGGCAAAAATAGGTCCGTCAAAATGCCTATTGGTAATTGTTAACTATTGTTTGAATTTGGAAGAGCCCAGTAATTCATCCTATATGTGCAACGCACGCATCCTTGAATAATAGACAAAGACATATGCATAAAATAAACACGTCAATTTTGTTTTTTTGGTGAATAAGACGGCAATATTTAATATATCTCTTACACCTCCATTTTTTTAATTTTTAATGTGAATCTACACTACACCTCCTTTTATTTATTATTATTATTATTATTTCCCGGCGTATAATGTCCTGAGGCTTGAGGTGAAGAAATATGACCGACAGATGGAGGAACTGGTGTGTGTGGGCTGGCTGGCGGGTGGCATGGAATTTGGCCACTTGGGCTCCGAGTAAACCCTACGTGTCATATTCTCAGCGTCATTATGATCGATTTTGGTATGCTATATCCTCAACGGTTACAGGCTTACCGCTATCATAAAAAATACAAAGAATAAATAAATAAAGAGTCATCTAAATTAGCTCAAATTGTAAGGGTAAGAGTGTATGCGACTAATGTTTAGAGTTTAAATGCTCATTATTTAATAAAAAAATGTTTGAAAAATAATTTAACCTGTCTAAACTATACCTAATAATAACTACAATCAAGAGAAAGTGGCCCCAAGTACGTATAACTCCTCTTTTTTTTTTTTTTTCCAGATACAGAGATTCATTAGAAATTACATCACCTCTCATGAAAACATGTATTCCTGACTACCCCAGAACAACATGGCCACATGGGATTTTAGGGTTAAACTCTGTTGAATTATTTCCAAAATTTTGTGCATAACAATATAACAATAAAACGTACGGAAATGCTTGCAGCATGTTGCTGTAACAACATCCTTACTGCCCCTAAAATCCTGCCCTTAATATGAAAGGTCACAGGGTTGAACTTAAGGATGTGCATGTTTGCTAAATTTAATGTTACTTGTCACTTAAATAATTCAGTGTATTGTAAGTGTATCAAATTAAATGTATGCTTATCTAAAAATAAATAGAAAAATGTAATTGATTTCATATTAACATTCCGCAATTAAATATTATAGCTCAACTTAAGTAAAAAATGATCATGGTATTAAAATAATGAAAATTGGGTAAAATGAAATATGATGACAAGAAGTAAAATCTTGCAACTTCATTTTATTTGAAAAGTGTGTGTAGGATGAATAGATAGAGACTAGTTGAAAACAGTAAATCATTCATGGCCAATATGCATTGTGGTGTCGGTGGGATGTCATCGTCTTTGTGCGAAGGGGATTAAAAAGAACAAAAAAAAAAAAGAAATAGAAGAGAAGAAAGAGTGGAGTGGGGAGAGTGATGGAGGAGGAGATGGAGGATTACGGTTGGCCATAAATAGAGTCACAAGCTGCGTAGCAATGGACAGGTCAAGCGCATTGCCAGTTGCCACCTTCCTCCGTACACTTCCTTGATCACCTTCTTTTCCTTCACTTCCTCCCTTCTCTATTTTTACTTCATTTCATGCATTTTTTTTCTTACCTTTTCAAATTAATTTCCACATTATTTAGTGCTACTATTTTACTCTGGGAAACCAACTGCTATTCTCCTCTAACACTACGATTACGCAAGAAATTTGACCATACTCTGTCCTTTGCTGAACCTTCTATAGAGTATCATTAAGTACCTGTTTAATTTTCAGTTAGTTAAAAATGAGTTTTAGTCGGATTGGTTTTACAATGTAATTATAATAAAAATTGATTTTGGACTAACATATTAATATTTAGATGATTTATTTAAATTTTGGTTTTAACAAAACTCATAATTTTTCTTTAAATTGAGTTTAAACTCTATCTTATAATTAATTTAATTTACTTGAACTAAAATTTAATCTGCATTTATTTAATTGAGAATATAATATATTTGATGTAATATTTTCTTGCATGTTGTAATCCATGGAGAATAAAATTTTGAAGGGATATTTTAGTTATTAGATAGAACAAATTTTATGAAAATTTTATTTTTTAAATTTTTTAATTTTTTTTATTTTTATTGGTTCATTTTTATCTAACTTTAGAGAATGAAGAATTTGACCGGAGAAGCATGTAACTATTTGCTTATGCGAAAATCCATTTTGGCTCAAAACTAATTCTCCATCGGATAAGCAAAATTGAGCCAAGCATATACAAATTTCTCCAAACTCCATTTTGGACCCAAAACTTAATTTCATAAGTGAAGCCAAACATGTACAAAGTATACTTGGTTTTACGATTAAGAAACTCACAAAATATAATTTCCCTCTTCACCTTAAAATTTTGGGGTTCATTTACCGCACAGAAATATGGAAAATAATTTTAAAATTCTAAGATAATTTACCAAGTTTTAACTTCAGCCTTTTAAAATTCGCACATGTGTTCCTTTGAATTCAATTTCTTTAAAACGTTGAAATTCGTAATCTTACAAAATAGTTGTGCGCAAACAATTATTTAGTTTTTTTTCAATGTTTTTGCTTTGAAAATTTACAAAATATCTCTAGAATTGCCATAAAATCATATGGCCCTTCCAAGTCTCATGGTCGTGGCAAAGGGCTCAGCGAGTCACAGACTGATAGTGAGACTTTACTTCTAAATGCCAACGGATGGTGACCCATACCATAAACCCATATTTTACGATCTTTGTCGGCGCAAATCTCTGATTTTGCATCAGCTCTCGCATTCTGCTTCCTCTCTTTCAGCTTGTCCATGGTGTTGACCGTTTCTCATGTCCACTTGAGGTGATGGCTTCCCCCCTCCGATTTTCACTCAATTTGTGGCCTTGCCTCTGTTTTCATCAACTCCTGATGCTCAATTTGACTAAATATCTGTTCAATTTCCATGTATGCGCGGCATTTCTTATGCTTGGGTATTGTGTCCGTTTACCCTTTCGTTATGCCGGTTGTCAATTTTATGGCCGAGGATTTGCATTCTGCTATAATCATATGGCTCCTTGCTAGTCAATTTTGTAAATTTACTTCTGAAATCTGAACTATTTATGTGAACTTTTGGAAATCATAACTGACTTGTGTACTTAATTAGTTGCTTTTGCTGCCAGTTGAGTAAGCCCTCTTCCTGGTGTCGATTAGGATTTTGAATTGTTAATTGTGCTGTACTGAGCATAATATAAGGATGAGTTCTAAGTATGAGGCTACTAGAAAATCCGCATGCCTGCATGATAAGTTGTCTTTGCATATCTATATCTGTATACATGGAATTGTTACAAGCGTATTCTGTCTGCCGCTTAGACCTAAATTACAAACATTTTGTTACTTAAAAACTTATACCCTGTAATTTATATCTGGGATATGCAAATTCATTAGAGATTGCTAGTTGCTACTAATTTATGGAACCTTCCTTATGCCTATGATGTTTGTGATTCCTAGTGTAAAATAACGATAAAGCTTTTTTCCTCACACTTACAGAAAAGATTGAAGCAGTAAACTGCTTTATGTAGAATGTCAGTGAGTATTTAAGGTGCTAAATTTTTCGTCATAATCACTTAATCGTCATAAAAGTATGTTTTCTCAGACCCAAGCTCCTTAAGAACAGCTACAATGCAGACTTTCTTTTCATTGTATTTCACTTATTATCTAAATAGGCATGAGTTTCTCAAACTATCAGCTGTCAGTGCAGGCAAAAAAATTGTCAATACAGCCACAACATCACCATACTTGCAGAAAACATAGAATATATATGTCCGTGTGTTTTGGCACCATCAAATATTTCCAATCTGCTGCGTTTCCTGAAAGACTCTGATCCAAACTTTCCCGTGAGATATAGCTTGGGAGACTTGGAAAAAAAAAGTAGACACCAAGTTAAAATCTTGTAGCTGCCTATATACTCTTTTGCCCCTATAAACTTGAGGTACCTTATATGGGGATATAGTATATGGTCATGCTGATTCAGTTGCAATTTTGTAATGTCAGACAATTCATTTATTATTGGAGAATAGGAGTCTTGCATCTAAAAATAATTAGAAAGATGAAGGGTATATAAGCTTGTGGCAATCCTAACCAAATTGATTAAGCTATTTGGATGATATTGACAAGTCCAAGCACAAGCCAACATTACATGCAAAATATGCATTGTAGAAGTGTTCCATTCATATAGAATTGAGTATTGTGTGGTTCAGAAACTTTCACGATGTAAGCATATCTGAAAAGGTTCATTTATGAGACCATAATATTGTGTATTTTGGTCGTACAGATAATTTGATTCATGATAGTCTTGGAGGGCACCGTTGTAGAGTCCTTACTATTTCAAAGAAGTCCCTTTTTCTAAAATACATTTTTAGCTTAGTCAGAGAAGCCTCCTTTCTGTTAATCTTAAGTTTTTTGTTTTTGACAGTCAAAAGAATCATCACAATGTCAGTTGCACCAGTTGAGAGTATTGCCTCACTAAGTAGTGATCTATTCTATGACATATTACGACGTCTTGATGGTCCAACTTTGGCTAGTGCTGCATGTACCTGTGCAGCATTCTGTTCCATCTCAAAAGAAGAGAGCTTATGGGAAAATGTATGTTCATCCATGTGGCCTTCAACCAATAGAGAGGATGTTAAAAGCTTAATATCTTCTATTGGTGGGTTCAGGAAATTCTATGCAGATTGTTTCCCTCTTATTGTAAACAAGGAGCTTATAGAGTATCAACCAAATTACAATCTTGAATACCCTGAAGACTGGACAGAGGCTGAATATTATGGAGAAATGAACGAATCTGATAGTATCTCTCCATCAGATTTTGTTTCCATTGTAGATATCAGGTACAAAGAGAAACCAATCTGCTCCAAAGTATTATGGGGAATTCCAAATGCAAATAGTTTCAACGGTTGGTTTTACAACTGCCCTTTCCGGATTGATCTCCTCACTTATGCTGATAGAGATGATAACAATGATGGAGTGGTTACCCTATCTGTATCTGATGGTCTACCACCAATTACTTCCATGGAAAGAGAGAGGAAAGATGGGAAGCTATGGCAGGAGCTTCGAGAGGGGCTGCAGCTTAGTTGGATAATTGTAAACAGAAAAATGAAGCAAGCAGCTAATCTTGCTAGCTGGAGTCCTCTTGGTGGTCAAAGACATTGGCCAACAGATAAGGATTTTGTGATACGCTTTGGATCCGTTCTTCCTGCCAAGGACATTCTTCCTTGTCAGGTAGTGGAATGCATCCTGATTATGAAGTTCAGAATGGTTCGCTGTGAAGAGGAGGGAGCCCAAACAACTCTTAGATTAACAGAGCTGAGCATGCAGTTGGAAGACATGGAAGGAGCTCATGTTAATGGAAGAAACAGTTTGCTTATTCTTAAGGAAGCTCTTAGCTGCAGAAGGAGCAAAAATTATAGTGAAGTACTTGAGTCTTGTCGTATGTATTCAAAAGTACAGAACGAGTTAAGGGAGGAGAAAATGAGAAACGAGAGTAGGCTGGATAGACTTTGTATTCTAAGTGGCATTGCTGCTTTCATGACATTCTGGTACTGCGTATTGTGAAATGCGAATGCTACTCTAACAAATGCTCCACTTTGGCACTCTTGTATGTAACGTGATTCTGCTTACTTTAATAAAGAGGGTAATTATTGGACGTTTCCCTGGCTTGAGCTTTGAAATTCCTTATTGTAATTGCCTCTCAATGTGACTCTGTCTGCAGCAGGTATAACTAGTACCTTTGAAAGCTTCTCCGTTAATCTAAGAAGAACTAAAAACATATAGATATTCATTCTGTACTTTGTTACTTAGGAGGACCAGCAATCTTTCCCTGAGCAACACGAAAATTTTCTCCTGCTAATTTACTCTGCGTGTTAACCTCTGCGTAGACATTGTTTGGTCTTGGGTTTAGATGAAGGTGTGCCTTTATATCGTTTCCTTTAAAGTTAATACTGTGTTTGATATATGAAAGATTAATTTGAGGAAAAGGAAAAGGTAAAGGAAAGTATAGAAATTGTGTTTAGTAAATAATAAAATGGTTTTGTTAGAAAAAATTTCCTATATTTAGGGAAGAGGACTGATGTAGAAGGATAATTATGTAATTAGGATTTTAAATAATTATTAAATTATTTAGATTTAATTTATTTTAAATTTATTTTATTTTTTAGGGTTTGGTTATTTTTTTTAGATTTATTTTTATCTTATATTTTAGGATATAGATTAGTTTAATATTTATCTTTTATCTAGATTTAAATTATTTTATTTTTTTAGGATTCTAATTATATTAGAATTGTAAATAAGCCTTAAAAACTTTTAATATATTCATTTCTTTTTTTCTATTGATTGAATTTTATTGAGATTTTCAATGAATTTTCTTTTCTTTTTAACTTTCTACTTTTTTCATCTACCTTCTATCTTTTACTCACTTTATCATACATCAATTTGGTATTAGAGCAGGTTCATATGCTTCATCCCACACTTCCCTAGCTAGAAACCTACTTAAAAATAGCCAGAAACCCTAACCATCTCGCTGTTGGAGCTAGAACACTAGCTTTTTTATGTTTGATCAACAAATTGTTACCACCATTCGACTTGCTGCCCAAAATCCAGCCAGTCCCTGAAGTCTTGTCTCCATCCGCTGCAAGATATGCCCTCACATGCCAATGAACTTCCCTATGCGTGGACTCCATGAGCCACACTCACCAGCGTGTCCCACACTGTGCAAGGTCTACTTTTTTGCCATTTTTCCGCCATTTCTTCTTGTTTTGAGTGTTGTCACGACTCCTCAACTTCACCAAAGCTTGTGAACGTTAAGCCCTTAATGACCAAAAGCTCCCAAGTTACTCGGAATCAATTAGAAAAAGCCAAGAGATGTATTACGGAATATATAGATTAAGCAATTGAAACAATAAATCAAAGGCTTGACTTCTTAAACCATAGGTTAGATGCCATGGATTGTAGATTCAAAGAAACAAATCCCAGGCTTGAAGAGACAAACTATGGAATTGAAGAATTGAAGCGAATGTATGAAAACATCTTGTAGGTTGTAAAAGGAAAAGATAAGCAATATACGATAGAAGCTACAATTGAAGACTCAAAAGTTCATAGAGAAATCAACTTAGGAGGTGGATATACTCCTTCCTCTGGTGATGCAATGGCTCCACCTATTGAGAATCGAATAGGTGGAGCCATTGCATCACCAGAGGCAAACTTTTGACTGCCAACATTTCTATATCGAAGATTAGTGGATTGATCTTGAGCCAAGAGACTATTATAACCAAAGATACGAATCACCTTCTAGCAATTATAGGGAAGGTCATAGACAGACTCGGCTAGATGATATCTCTAAGAAGGTCAAAGTCGAAGCCCCTAAGTTCCATGGCTAATTAGATTCAAGTGCATTCTTGGATTGGTTAGCTAGCATAGATGATTACTTTGAATGGTATAAGATGAATGATGTGTATCGTATTTGTTTCACTAAGATGAAGCTTGTCAAGGTCTGCCAAGAAGTATTGGCAAAATGTGCAGCAAAACTTAAAGCGTCTAGGACAACCCTCGATTAATACTTGGGCAGAGATAAAGATAAAATTGAAAGAGAAATATGTGTCTACTCATTGCAAGAGTCAACTTTACAATTAATGGCTGAACTTGAGACAGACCACCACAATATTTGATTACATGGCTCATTTTGACGATCTCATAATTCGATATAAGGTCAAGAAGGACCCTTGGATGACAATTCAAAAGTTTGTCAATGGTCTTCGAACTAACATGCAGCAAGAGCTTAAACTGAATGTTTCTAAATCTCTTGAAGAAGTACATAGTAAGGCTTTGGAGGTAGAGTCTTTGTTAAAAGACTTATCCGTTAGGTATACAAATTTCCAGGGCACAGATTCTCATCAGACTCATGCTTTCATACAAACTAATTACTCTACTGGAGTGCCTTCTTCGAAGACCATTCTTCGTTTCAATCTAGTCAGGCATTTGGTCCCAATAGAGGTACTTCTAAGAATATTGAGTTAATAAGATCCAACTTCCGCCTTAGTAGTTCTATCATTGAGTGTTTTTTATATTATTCTAAAGGTTACATAGCATTAAGGTTTTACAACGTGCTCTACTTCTTGAATCCCCGATTGAGAATAAGGATGAAGTGGTAGACAAGAGATTGAGAATAATGACATTGATGTGGTGATTGTCCTTCAAACATAGACGAGAGATTATTATGGATGACTATGAGACAGGATGTATAAGTGTGATGAGCTACATGCTATCTGTCCCCTCACCCGATGACTTCTAGAAAAGAACAAGCACCTTTCAAACTTATGTGAAATGCAGGGGTAAGTCATGCAAGTTAGTTATTGATGGAGGAAGCGCTAGAAATGCAATCTCCAACCAAGAAGTTGCTAGGCTTCATCTTAAGCCAGAGCCCTATGCTAAGCCTTTTCAAGTAGCATGGGTTGATGACAAGACTTCCTTAACAATTACACATCAATGTTACGTTCCTCTTCAACTAGGAGAGTATCATGAAGAACTTCTTTGCAACGTCCTTCGTATGGATGTTGCTCACATTTTGTTAGGAAAGACCATAGCTCTATAATAATGATGTTACAAATTATGGTTGGGAGAACACTCATTCATTCAAGTATAAGAGGAAGACAACCTTGTTGCGTTCTGCCAAGCCTGAGATTGAAAATAAAGGTTCGAATAAACAAAAGGAGTTGAGGACAAAGAATCAAAGTCTTTATCTTTTGACCAAGAAGCATTTTGTGAAAGGAAGCAAGGAGATGAAGTATCGATCTAATTCTTTGAAGAAGAATTTTTTCAAGCGGGAGATAATGATGCAAAAGGAATAATTAGATAATTAAGATTTTAAATAATTATTAAGTTATTTAGATTTAATTTATTTTATCTTTTAGGATTTTGTTATTTTGTTTATATTCATCTTTATTTTATATTTTAGGATATAGATTAGTTTAATATTTATATTTTGTTTAGATTTAAATTATTTTATTCTTTTAAAATCCTAATTAGATTACAATTTGAGAGTCTATAAATAAGCCCTTAAACCTCTCATTATAGTCATATCTTTTTTCTCTTGATTGAATATTAGTGAGATTTTTTGGTGAATTTTCTCTTCTCCTTAATTTTCTACTCTTCTCATCAACATTTTACCCTTTCCTACCCTATTCTATATCAAGGGCTCTCCTATTCCCATTCTTACTTGCAAACAAATTTCAAATGCTCCAAATCCAAGCATGCCAAAAGTGTAAGAGCCTCAATTTTAGAAACCCAAACTTCTAATCAGAACAATTGTGAGTCTCTAGGGTACTTTTCTAGAATTTTCCCAGACATAAGTACCAGAAATCAAGATGAAATTGGAAACTTATAGCTTGCAAGGAATATAATTGCGCAAAAGTTGCTAATAACTCAAAAATAACAACAATGATGTTTGGAATAGAAAAGCAAATGATATTGATGATAAAAATATAAGGCTTGAAAAAGGAAGAAAAATTAAAGATAATGAACACATGAAAATAAAAGAGATCGATATAGAGTTGTGTGATCTATTTGTCTGGCAGGGTGTGTGTCCTTTCTTTGCTACTTGTGGCTCTACTTATAGGTGTTGAGATTGTAGTTCTATAGTCCCCTCTTCTTGAACATGTCTTGTTTTATGTGACCACCTCCCATGCTCCTAGTTCTCCAAATTTCATGGCCATGTTCTTTCCAAGTCAATACCTTAATAGCCCTTATTTCTTGATCATGCCTCCTTTTATGCTATTGTGCTGCATGTTTTTTTCCTATTACTTATTGCCTCATCCTTTAAATGTCATCAATAATTACTTTTAGGGTTTAAAAATATTTGGGTTTAAGCCACTACAAATTCAAGCCAAACACCTACCATGAACCAAATGAATCCTAAAATGGATTGGATCATGAAATGAAAAAAAGAGAAGAAAAGGATATGGATTTTTTTTCCTTTCTGGTGGCGCGAGGACACAGAATTTGAAGACATGCTAAAACGTGATATACAGGTTCTATAGTAAAAAGGTCATAAGTGCAACCTGAATTAGGATGTGGTGACAGAAAGAATTGATTTGTGTTACATCTTACATTTTAAAGCTTTTTCCATGAAAATTGATTGGTTTTAATGTAATAAAACAGTCTTAGAAAATTTGAACAAATTAAGCTTTAAAACTTCCTAAAACTGTTTCTCGAAGCTTTTCAGTTCTCTGCATAGTGATATTTCAAAAATCATAATTAAATGTAGAAAAATAATTTTCAAGTGGTTTAAGTGTCTAAAAATCGTGCACATCTTGAATTTTTAGGGAAAAATAAGAAACCAGGAAATGAAAGCACCAATTTATACAGTTTATTATATACATATTACTGTTTATTTCCGCATCCCTGTTTCTGTCTGAAAACTAAAGTTTAGATTTGAAAATTTATTTATATTAATATACAAAACCATTTGGTGCATAATTAGTATCACTGGAAATCTTTACTTGTCTACTTTCTAGCCATATTTTTTTTGTACATTTATTCTACTCCTACTGGTCATAGCATTAATATATATCATTAGAGGATAGAAATAATGTCTACTGGAGCAGTTTTGGTAAAACAAGAATAACTACCATTATATAACTCCGAATACAGCCAAACTAGTGTCATTTTGTTCCTAAGACATAGATTTAGCTATACATATAGACCAATAAATTTTTGGAGATATGTATGAATTTATACAATAACCAGAAGTAGACAGTACATAAATAGAACACAAATAGCTTTCAGCAAGGTTTCATTATCATTATTCCTCATGCTCCACATACTTCCCTTTACCATGACTTGACCATAACATTAGTTAATTATAGGGTGAGATTGGAAAATCTCAGTAGTCAACTTACTCATGCCATCATGTCATCACCAAAAACATTTGATAACATATAAAACATAACATACTTTCATTAAATCATCAAAACTTCCATGTTGTCCAAAGAAATTTCGGCAGCATAACAGCTTTGTAAGTGGAGATCCCGGGGCTTTGCCCTTAACATAAAACAGTCACCAATCATAGAAAAATATTCATAACAGCAACATGTCATCATTTACAAATCATATAAAACATTTATAAGTAATAACATTAAGTAAGGACAAGAGACTACCTTGAAGTTTTACTAACTTTTCTTCGAACCTTACTTTCACTTAGCTCTATATTACTTCCTTAACTTGATTGAAGTCTAGAGCATCATTAAACTTTAAGTTAAATGAAGGAAGAAAAATATTTAAAGAGATTACGAGAAGAAGCTTACCTCTTGGAGACCTCCTCTAGCCTTCCTTTCCTTCCTCTCTTCCTTCTCTCTTCCTCTCCTTCCTTCTCTCCCTCTCTATCTCTCTCTAACCTTGCCTTCTCTTTGGAGTAAATGAGCAAATGGCAAGAAGGGTTAAGGGGGTATTTATAGGTAAAGTGAGTGGATAATTACCCTTGGATGTAACTTTGATCTAATGGCCATGAATTATCCCCCATTATTTTATGTAGCATTACCACTTTGCCCTTAGATATTTTATCCATTGTGAGAGAAGAGCGAAGAGAATTTTTGTCCAATGATTATTTTTGGCCAAAAAGTCAAAAAGTGAACTTGTACTTTTATTACTTTATTAGATCCATTTGGATTTAGTTTGTGTATTTTTTCCTGAGTTTTCCTTCATATCCTGTATCTTTATCTTTTTATTTATCCGATGGACCCATTGCCTTTTCCTTTTTATTTTTTCATGTGGGGTTCTATCACACCTGAAAATGCAACGCGGATGGCGCGAGAAATGAAAGAAAAAGAGAGAATCGGCTATCACGACAGGGGCCGATTTTGGAGGAGTCGCAACCAAAATTTTAAGGAAAATTTTGGAAAATTGAAATAAAAGGAAAAGGATGGTCTGCGAATCAGAGTTGGGTTCGGGAGTACGATTGTTAGTGGGGAAGGTGTTAGACACCCTCACAACACCCGTTCCTAAGAACGGTTACCTTAAGTTGATCATGCAATTTTTATGGCTTTTAAAAATTATTTTGATTGCCCTTTTAATCATTCACATGCAAAAATAAATATAAAAATAAGAAAAATGTAAAAACGAAAATAAAGAATAAAATGAAAATATGAGAAGTTGGGAAGATAAAATAAAAGGAAAATATTATTTATTTACAAAAATGGACTTGACCCAGAATTAGGGTCTGGGGCTTACGTACCCTGCGATAGGAATCAAAGTCGACGTAGTTCGGGTTAAAAATGCGTGTCACTGAGTTGGTATTTTTTATTATATATATTCTTTGAAAAAAAAGAGGTTTATAGAAAATAATTTTTCTTTCCACAAAGAAAATAATTTTTGGAATTGGTTGGTGTATTTTAATTTGTAAAAGACAGGTTAATTTCCATTATTTGCTCTTATCATTTATTATTATTTTTTGTTTAATAAATTTCTAAAAGAGAAAATACGTTTTTCCTCAATTTAGAAAACATGATTAAAATTATATGCGATTTTGAATATTTTATTTTGATTTGAAAAGGAAATATTTAAAAATAATTTTATTTTTACATAATAAAATCAATTGGCTTATATGGCGACTTTATCACTCACAATCCGCTCATTGATACCTAAATATTCACGGCGGTATCACTCATGATAAATAGGCGTAAAGAATAAAAAATGTTTGAAATAAAACTAATTGTATTTTTTGTTTTCTCTCTTCTTCTTCTTTTTTTATTATGAAATAAATAAGACCTTCTCAAAATATGATTGCCACGTGTATTTTGAAAAAGAAATAATCAACATATGTGGCAACTTTATCACTCACAAATTGCTGATCAATACTTAAATATCCACGGTGTTAACACTCGGGGCAGAGAAGTAAATGGTTTAAGGGATAAATTGGAAAAAATATATTTTACATAAATCATTTTTGTTGCCTTATAAAAATAAATAACATATTTTTATAAAAGAAAAAGCGATAACAGAAATTTGAAAGTATGACTTATATATATATATATATGTATATACATAATTTATTTATTTATTTATTTTTATTGTTTTTGTTATTATTATATTATTATTATTATTTTTTAGAACCAATCAGGATCTATGGTGACTTTATTACTCATAGCTCGCTAATTGACACCTAAATGCCCACGGTGTTACCACTCGGAACACAAAGACATAAAAATGACTTATAAGATAAAATTGGGACAAAATAAATAATTCAAGTCATTTTGTTTCCTTGTTTTATAAATCGACCTGGTAACACATTTTTATTTTTGGCAAAAAGGAGCCTAAGAAAAATGAATTTTTCTTTTCTTTACCAAATAAAATACATAAACAACTTTTCCTTTACAAAATAAGATTTTTTTTATTTATTATTATTTATTTCTTCACCTTCATAAATTGACTTTAAAACAAAACCAATCATCAACTGTGGTGACTTCATCACTCATAATCCACTAATTAACACTCAGATGCTCATGGTATCACTACTCGAAGCATAAAGATAAAAAGAGAAATTTAAAATAGAGGGCTTTCATTTTATCGCTTATATATATACATATTTTTTTTTTGTGTTGAAACAGAGAAATAAAAAATAAAAAAGGGCCATTCGAACTAAAAATATTTAGAATTTAAGATGCCATCAACATAAATACTATGGTAACTCCTTACTCATGGCACTCTTAGTTGGCGCTTTATGAGTCCACGGAGATTTAAAGTCACTCGCAGCTGCTTCTAGTGAGCAAAAACTAATCTAAGGTGAAAATTAATGAAATCAAATGAATCAAAGAGGACCTTATGCAAAAACTGCCTATGGTGTACTTCCTAGAAGGCCTTATGCTCCTATATAAAATCCTACCAATTGAACACATGCATTCACTCATGTATCAGTCTTATTGAAGGCAAGATATAAGTACCCTACCCAATGGTAAGATATAACTATCCTACCCAAGAAAAGCAATATGGCAAAAAAAAGTGCAATAGTAAGTTGTATATATCCATCAAATTTAAGCAACGGGGAACAACCAGTATCACAGCACAATGTATCCAGTTAGCTCTCTCCTGGACATCCAAATGTGGCTAAGTAGTATACTTGGCTGTTCAAAGCCATCTTAATTCAGGTAATGGCCTTATTAAATACATACAGAGAAAGCAAAAGTCCTATCCTTAAGGGAAACGTAGATGATAGTTACAACCCAAACATACTTTTTCAATTATTTATTTTCAAGAAGTTACTGACTTTGGCCCACAACTATTAAAGGTGTTTGAATAATCAACATGCAACCTTCGCAAAGAGTTCATGCAAAACTGAACCGGGGTACGCCTTTAATATTAAAAGAATGGATTGGCCACAACACTGAACATGTAGAAATTCACCCAAACTTACCATAACAGGGATTACCAAGACATCCTAGCAATACAAACATTCCTTCAGCATTTAACTTTTCCTAATAGAGTAAAAAAAAACCCGTTACCATTTACTGACCACGAGATCATTTAAACAAGTAATTCTAAGCTCATGAAAATGTTGACTTCTCTCCAAATATTTCGGGCTTCAATAACAAATTAGTGAGCAAGAAAAAAAATAGAAAAAGACTCATTGGCTTAAGACTTTCTTTCTTCAAAATTTCACTTTACCAAAAGTAGATGTTATCAACAAAAATCAGGAACACATGTCCAATACGTAACTGAAAACTTCACAGGCTCTTGCTAAACATGAACACAAAGAACCTAAGGTCCAATAAATATCCACTCCCATTGACAGGTTCACAGGGTGGGGAGAACTATCAACCAAGACATAGAGCACCTAAAAAAAAACCAGTTCCCGAATAGATTCCTAAGCTCAGTGTTATATAGAGCTAATCAATCCCTCCTAAAACATTACCTGGCATACACAATGTGACCCCATTTGAATAAAAAGAAAAAATCAAAAAGCTCAAACTCGGATTCCAGTTGAATTACTTCACGGTTTGGACATGCCATGGGCACAGACAAATGCATACAGAGGAGATAAAAAGTTTTGGTAGAACAGACGCTCAGAGGCTTCATGGAGCACATGCCAACAAAGATGGAGGCTACGCCCCATCAAATAGAAATTATAATTATACGAGGGAACAACACTGATCCAAAAGAAAGGAATTCAGACTCATCAAAGCATGTATGATGTTTATAGAAAAATTTGATTACAAGCATCCGTGTCAATCATCAACAGAGCAGAATATTCAATCCCAAATTCTCTAACTAACAGACCACACTTCTGGATTCAGTCCCGCATACTTAACCTAGTAATTGAAACTTTATACTTACAATATGAGTTACCCGTTGAAGCCTCCCTGATTACTTCCTCCTTCGAGAGTCCACGTCCCCTATCCGTGCTCGAGTGCTTCTCAGCTTCTCAAAATTTCGTTCCTCCATCCTCGGTCTCCACTCCTAGGGTTCTCCAGCGTCCCGAAATTCCCTCCAAAAAAGATCCCCCCTCACTCGTGATCTCCGATCCCTTCTTATAGCGATTTCATCAGTGAAAAAGAATAAGGATCTCCAGCGCGTGGTCACCCATTTCGCCCCTATTTTCGTGCGCCGCCTGCCTTGCTTCTCTATATTTTCTGACCTTCTCCTTACCCTGCTTCTTTTGTGTGTGCACCTCTAGTCTTCTCCCTTTGCATGTTCGGTTTCCCTCTAATCGTCCCGGCTTTTTGCCTCATCCGCTTCTTCCCCCACTCCTTGCTCAGACTGCTTTAGGTCTCTCTACATTTGACCTTCCTTTCACTCTGCTTTTTCTGGTTTCTCTAAGCACGCGCAGTCTCTCGCCTTTTCTTTTCTTTCCTCTTGCTCCCTCTGTCACCTCCTGAGGCTCCCTTCGTGTCTCGGCGTGCTCCCTCTGACTCACTTTCTCAGTTTCTCCTACGACCATCCTTCTCTGTTTCCTGCTCCCGTGGCTATCCTTCCGGTGTACTCCCTCTGCCTCTGTCCTTTTAGGGCTACGCCCTTAATCCTCGTCCACGAGCCCTCACTTGGGGCTCATGGCATATTTGGCCTGAAGCATTTTAGCCCAAATATGTTTTTGGGCTGAAATGTTTTAGCCTGAATATATATATATATATGTGTGTGTGTGTGTGTGTTTTTTTTTAAAGCTTTCATTTTTATATTTTTTTTCCTTTTTTTATTTTCTTTTTGTCATCTTCTTTTTTCTTTAGTTGAAATTTCATATGTCAAATTCTAGAAAAATAAACTTGAGTTTTGAAATTAAATTACAATTATTAATTTTCCTACTTAAAGAGAATTTTGTTTTATTTCTTTTATTTCTCATTTTTCATATTATTATATATATATATTCTTAAAATGTCTGGACAAAATAGAATATTCACAGGTCCACTAGTCTTACTTACTTTTCACTATTTATCTTCCTCGTTATTTATTATTTATGTGAGACTTGCAATTATTGAAGTTATACTTTTTTCTCTCCGGGCTCACATATCTAGTATCATTTATACTTTTAGCCTGCACTGGAGTATTATATTAGTATTTTCTCTCTCTTTTATTGTAAAATGACCATTTTGCCCTTACCTTTAGCAAAATGACTGTTTTTCCCTTTTAAAGCCCCTTCTTGATATTTCTATAATATTTTGAGCCTTAAACCTATTTAATTAAATATTCATACTTTTCCAATCATTATAAATTAATCCAGAATAATTTAATATTATTCATAATATTATCTGGTCATAATATATGTGAACACCCCCTTTATACATAAAAAAAGGGGTAAAAATTTTTAATTAAAAATTGATGCAAAATTTTCTTTAAAAAAAATAATATAAATTAAAAAAATAAAAAATAAAAAAACATATAAATTAATTCAATTGAAGTTCCTTTAAATTGATTACAAATCCTCCAATGGGAGCTTGAAAGAAGAAGAAGAAGAAAAAACAAAAAAAAATGGATAAAAAAATAAAATAAAATAAGAAAATAATAGTAATAAAAAATAAAACAATATAAATTAAAAATCAAAATTAAAAAAAACTAACCGAAATTCAAAGTTAAACAAAATGAGGAGGGGCCTGAAACGATGGGCTTGAAATGCTGAGACCTAGCATTTCAGGCCCATTATCACTTGAGCCCTAATTTGGGCTCAAGCACACGAAGGCGAGAGAGCTACGACCAGAAGCAGGCTGAGCAAGAACAAAGAGAGACGCGGGGGTGAAAGAGAAGAAGAGAGCGGAGAGAGCTGCGAGATCAAAGCACGCAAGTCTGACCATAGAGAAGATCAGAGGGGGTCTCAGATACACGAGCACAGGGGAGGAAGGAAAACCAAGGAAGCCGCGTATAGAGGCTGACCAAGAGCCGTGTACAGTCTGAGCAAGGAATGGAGGGAGTCGCGGGTGAGGTGAAAAGCAGGGAAGATCAGAGAGGGACTAAACCCGCAAGATCCTGACACCATCAGAGAAAGCGAAAAACAGAGGGAGTCATGGCTGAGGGAAAAGAAATCAGAGAGCTGAAAGAAAAAAAGTGAGAGAGACAGAGAGAAAAGCGGAGGGAGCTGCACGAGGAGCAGAGAAAGCCAGGTGAAAAGGTAAAGGAGGCGTACACAAAAAGAAAATGGAGGGAAAAGGCCGAACAAAGGTGAGACAGAGGAGGCTAAAGGAGACTACAAAGGCACTGAGATAAAAGGGGGGAACTGCAGGAAAACCTGGGGGGTGATCCAAAGAAAATTTCAAGGCTGAGAAATCCTAAGAAAGAAAAGAGGAAGCTGGAAGTGGGAACAGAAAAGGAGATCGAGATTGAGAAAGGAAAGTTGTGAGGAAGCAGAGTAATTGATGCGACAGGGGAGGACGAGTGCAGAAAGTAAGGAAGGAAGGGAGAGCAGCCGGAATGATCGTGGACGAGGTTTGAGGGCAGGATTCTAGTTATTGGTCTTTCCCTTTGTTGCTGTGATAATCAAGAACGCGTGAGGAACTAAAAATCGAGCTATAGAAGCTTTTGTTCGGTACCCTTTTTCCTTCTCTTTCATTTTCAAATTAGGTTTTCCTGATCAAATGATATTCCATCCCCCTTCAACATCTTTGCTTTTTCTTGATTCACGTTTGCTCGGATTCGGTTCTATTTTGTCGATGCTCTGTTTCTGGACTGGTTAAAATAAAGAAAATGATGGTGAGAAAAGGGAATAAAACAAACCCGCCCTCTGGGCCCTAGGATGTTTGGGCTTCATTGTTAGAGTTCCTTAGTATCTCTATGTGCTCGGGAAAATCATACTGGTTTTCCCGGTTTTGAATGTAATTAGTGTAGGTAGATATGGCTAAGTTGATTAACTGTTGTGATTTTGTGACTCAATATGGTCGCCGCATGTTCTGTTGGTTATCTGAAGATTTGGATGTAGGTAGGTTTGCAACTGATAAGGGAATTGTTTTAGGTAGAAACTCGGTTAGTTTTGATACTAATAGCCATCTTGTCTAGCCTTTAGTTACCTGTGGAGTCATGGGTTCATTTTAACGCTTGTGGTTAGAAAAGCTTGTATAGGCATTTATTGATTAGTGCTGGGTCTCTTGGATATCTTATTTTAACCTTTTGATACCTTGGTTCTGAAAATCTTGCTTGGTGCTTTGTTCTTATCAAGTTCCTTTTTCCTTTATCATTTTATTTCTCAAGATCCTAAGTGTATATTACATTGATGATGGTAAGTTATGTCTGCAGTGGTCATGTAAGGTTCTCCAGGTCTTTTGAAATATGGTAACAATATGTTAATCTTATTGGAGTTTTGCTTGTTCCAATATCCTCGAGTGCACATTTTAGTCTCTGGTTTAATGGCTGTAAATTGTGGTCAATTAGAAGTGGATAGTCGTATTGTTCGAAATTCATGATAGGAAATTAAGAGTTGTTGCTATTCCAATTCGTCACATTTTGTTACCTTAAACAATTTATGAATAAGATGACTCTTTTTCTACTGAATTGGTCATAGAGGTTTTTAGAGCTTTCGCAGACCCTTAAAACAATCACACTGTGTGAGTCTATGGGGCTACACGAATGTATTATAAAAGCATACTTATAATATGTCCCAATGACCTTTCCATCTCATTTTTCTATAAAAATAAATAAATGACTCCTTATTGTATAAACTTTTATAGTTCAAAATACTTTAAACAAAATAGCAATATTTAGCAATTTTACTTAAAAAAATAATATTAATAATAGAAATAACTGACTTAATAATCATGCCACGTAAGATTTCAAGAACCCACACAGGTATTCTGGTTAACCGTGTTGTCACGTAGGATTGCGAATCCACGTAGACGTACCGGTTGAACTTTCTTTGAAGAAAATAATTATGTTTCATAAAAAAATAATAAATTTTGACAAAATGACAAGTTTCTTTCCAATTTTATTTTAAATGTATAATAAAATCATTACCTCAAAATGAGAGAATAATAGTATCTTCTAATTTTTGCTTTACCTATGTAATAAAAACTTTATACCGCGAAGTTTATAACTTTCACAAGTAATTAAGGAATCGATCTATCGGACACGACTGTGAGTTTACAACAGGTAGTTCGGTTTTCATTTTCTTTTAAAGGAAAATTCTCAAAAGTACAAAAATATATCATTTTTTTAAAGGAAATATTTTCAAAACAAAATAAAATAAGAGTAAGTAGCGAAACTAAATTATCTTTTACAAATTAAAATACATCAACTCAATCCTAGAAAATTGTTTTATTTGCAAAAAGATAAATTATTCTCAATTAGTTTTTTCTTATTACAAAAATTATAATAAAAAATATCAATCAACTGACACGTATTTTTAGTCCCGAACTACGTGGACTTTGACCCCCATCGTAGGATACATGGGCCCTAGACTCTAATCTTGGGTCAAGTCCACCTTTGTAAATAAATAAATATTTTTTTTCTACCATTAACTTCACATGTGAATAATAAAAGGAAAACCAAAATATTTTTAAAGCCATATTAATTTACACAATCAATGCAAGGTAACCGTTCCTTGGAACGGGTGTCGTGGGGTGCCTACCACCTTTCCTACGCACAATCGACACTCAAATCCAACTCTAATCACGTAGACTATCCATTTCCTCTTTAATTCGGTTTTTCGAGATTTTTCCTTAAGATTTTTGTAGCGACTCCTCACAAGTTGATTTTCACTAGAAAGTTCGATTTGTTCTTCTTTTCATCACATTTTTCCGTGTACAACAATATATATATATATAAAAATTGGGGATGTTACAATTTGTGTTCTGCCTCACCAAAAATAAGGTTGACATGATGATATCCATTAAATTTACACCAACCAATGAAAAGTCCGACAGATCAAAATCTAACTCCATGGAAATTCCGAACCGAGACCACGCCATCTGGAGCAGAAAATTTTTCCTTTGTTCCCTTCTTTTCCGATTTTTATTTCTTGCTATTCTTTATAATTGGACTAAACCTAGTGTACTATATCCAAGTTTTTATGTCTATATCATCAACATTTTTTATTAAAATCATCGTAAATACGTAATTTTTAATGATAGCATAAAAATATATAGATAATTTGAAAATCATATGCTTATCCTCTTTTAATTAAAAATTTTAGCAGTAAACATATAAGAATTACATATAATTTTTTTGCTAAAATTTCATGGAAGAAAATACTTTTTAATAAATTTTTATTTATTTGGATTAAACTCAAGTGTTATTTTTTTTTTTCAAAATATGAATCTCCTTAAATTTCACAGTGTAACACTAATTGTTTTCATGAAATTTCCCAATCAAACCAAACACTCAGTTATCAATTTACCAATGAAACAAACCGATCAAACCTAGTTTTAAGAACCCTGCAAAATATTCTTTCGGAATGGATGAAAGAAATTTCTTGTAATTCCACTGCACATGTTCCGCATAAATTATTCTTTCTGAAGGATGATTTTAATTTTAGGACTGCAATGTCACATTTCGTTTCAAAACATTGTTTCTGAAAAGAATTTGTCCCCAACCTATCAAATAAGCCAGTTTTGTTTTGCCTTCTGTCATCTTCATCGTGACTACCATCTTATATCCTATAAAACACATATGGGTATGTGTTTAAGATATAATATAATATAATATAAAAAAGATGATAATTTTTAAAATTTTAGGATATAAATATTAGAAATACTTATACATATATAATATTATTTATATAATTATTTATATGTATAATTAATAAATATACTCATTAAAAGAAAAATAAATATTAAATATTTTAAAATTTATAGTATAAAAGTTAAAATAAATCATAAAATATTTATAACAATTTCAAATTGTTCTATTTTACATTAAAAAAATGGAAGCAATACAGATAGATATAAAGTAATATGAATGGATATATATGCACAACTACAATACTCATATTGTATCATATTGTATATCAGATACGAGTGTGTTTACCTTTTTTAAGTTTTGGTGTTTTATAGCTTATATCTTATATGTATATAATTAAATATAAAAAAAACTAACTAATAAATGGCTATTATACCAAAAAAAAATTTTAAATTTCTGAGTATGATACTAATCTTTCATTGATGCATAAATAAGAAGTGGATGGCCTAAATTACCAAAGTCTTAAAGAGCCATCAATTGCGCAAGTGTGTACCATCCACATGATCCAAGGGCTCTAGAGCAAGATGCCGTGTCATCTCAAAAGCACCATTATTTAAAAAGAGTGGAAGATATTTAGGTTGTGATTGAGGGAGTGGAATAAAAGAAGGATTGAAAGCTGACTTGGGATTGTGGGAAGATGATGGTATGGCGGAGGGCATTGTGATGGACAAGCTCTCTACATAGGCTTTCTGCTAAAATTACTGAGGAAGTTGTATAGGAAAAATGGGCGAGAATTACTGAGGAAGTTGTATGGTATATAGGAAATGTGGGCAAGAGGATAAGGAAGAAGGTTCATAAAAATGACTAATGGAAGAAGAGGATAAGCACATGGTCATGAAGGGAAAGTAGTCGAACATGCCGTAATGTTCGTTTAGAGAAAATGGATGCAACAGTCATTTCATGTCAACATCATGATAAAAATATGATTTAAATCATTTAATATTAAATCAATACTCGTTTTATAAATTTAATTTTATAAATAATAATAGAAAAAAACTAAACATGTTTTAATTAATTATATATTCTTTTAAATTTTTAAAAAATGGTTTATTAAAAAACTTTTAAAATGTTTACAACGTTAAATTAAAGTGTGGACATCAAACATATATGGATCACCGAATTCTTTTCTGGCGAGGGTATATAATATTGGATAAAATTTTAAAAATTCCTCAATATATATTTTATAAAGACGTTCGCGAACAAAATTAAATGGGGGACTTTAGCTAAAAATGGATCCATCAATCGTTGTAACGTGCATGGCCCTCACGTCTCTAATTTTTTGTTTTAAACTCAATAAAGTTCTGAATGCTGTGGATATTTAGCTGAACTGATATGTGATGCTTTTGGCATGGGCTTCAGGCTTCAGCTGAGAGAGAACAATTTTTTTTAATAAATATATATATATATATAAAAGGATGTTATCTTAGATGACGTGTCTTGGCTCTTGGGTCTTTGATTATATAATTAGTCAGGAGATATTATAAAATGTCATTATTATCTTAACATTGGAAGGATCAAGATTCATACGAATGGAATTAAAGCGAGAAGCCTCCTAATATAATACTACTATATATTAAATGAGAGGGATGAATGTAGCTAAAATTACAAGTGGAAGGGTGACAGAATCGAATCAAATCAAATCACTCACATCTAATTGTGGTGTTATGGGATCACAAATCATCCTCCCCACCTAAATGATAAAATCATACAACAATCTTGTGAAAACTGAAATCCATGATTAACCACTGGACTTGCCACTCTACCTAAAAAGAAAAAAATCGTATACACCAATTGGCAGGTTCTGAGCTCTCTTGATTGCGAACCGGAATGAGTCACTCTCCTCCTCTTATTTGGCAATCAAATAATTGGTGGAGGAAGGGAGGGAAAATTTTAGAAAAATGTTATTAAAATTTTTTCTCCCCTCTACTTATATATTTTTCCCCTAAAAATGTGTTATTGTGTCCAATATGACCAAAATATCCTTTACTTTTTCATAACTCAATCACACAATATACTGGTCGGTTTTGTCGCGTTTCTTTTTGATCTCACTCATAAAATATGAAATACCTTAATGACATACATGTATGAAGTCACGAACACACAAACACATTTGTATATTAACATATATAATCATGGTTAAAGTTGAGGAAAAAAAGAAGATACATACAATCATGGTTGAAGTTGAGAAAAAAAAGAGTATTTTCTTTTGATTAAGAACTTTGTCTAATATTAAAAAAAAACTCTTTTTTTAATATAAAAAAAATATTAACTTAAATAAACTAAGGATATAATAGTTAAATTATAATTATTTTCCCTCTCTTTCCCTCATGACTCAAACAAGATAACATTAAAACCCCTCCATTAAAATTTTTCCTTTTTCCTCTAAACAAGATAAAATTAAAATCCCTTCTTTTCCCTCCTCTTTCTTTTCCTCTATTAAAATTCCTTTCCTCCCTTTCTCTCCTCTAAATCAAACAGACCTAGAGTACAAATAATAACGGACTACTTTTTTTTTCAAAAAAAAAATGAAGGGGTCCACCATATTGCAGATATGAATGACATTTCATTTGCGAAAGGACACGCTCATTCGCCAAACGCTGCTTAAAATACGCACTTTCTTTCATGCTCACCTCAGCATCACGCTCTCTCTGAACTGAAGTTTCCTCCTTATAGCCTGATATTTTGCTTCCCATCATCTTTATCACTCTTTCTCTCCATTGGTGTTTTCTTAAATATTCTGGAATTATATAAGAGTTTATTTTTTTCACTTATTTTACAAAGAATTTTAACCTTCAATCTTAAATCTCTGCTCACACATCATTTTTCTCTTATCATATGAACTTAAAAAAAAAAATCTCAAATATTAACAGCAGTTCCTGTTATGTCTGTTTTCTTAATTTCATCACTATTGCATAACGTTTTCTTTAAAAAAAAAAACTTGTTCTTTCTTCCGTCTTTTTTGTTTTTTTAAACAAATTACATTCACTGTTTCGACTTTCGATTATTCGGTTGCAGCAGAACCCCTCACGCTATCCCCCTATTTTGGTGAACGCAACAGCACAACACAAATTTTTGTTACTCCAAAAGAACGTCCCTTCCAACTCTTGAAAGATTTTTCCTTTTTTATGTGTTATTTTTTTCTTGTGGTTAAGAAGAATCTACATTGCTTTTCCCTATTTTTGTCGGATAAAGAATGTTTCTATTTTTCTTTTCCCAAAATGAATTAAGGGTTTGCCTCCCTGTCAATTTTTTTCCCCCTAAATCCCCAGAGCCTTCATCTCCACGAGACTAACAGTAACTTCAGCCTGCACAACGTGTTGAACGCCACATATATTTCATAAATTTCGTATTTTCCTTTCATCCTGCAACTCACTCATCTAGTGGCGCAAACCCATAAAGGCAAAAAGCAGAGTCGTTCTGCCATTATTGCGTTCTAGTTCCAGGACCCACCTTCACCGCCTCCTCCTCCATCTATTCTTTTATCCCTCTCTTGCCTATCTCCACTTTGTACCCTTTGGTTGTACACCCTTGAATGTGTTTTTTTAATTTCCTCGGATGAAATGACCAAGAGTACACCGGCCTCGCAGCACTCTAGCGACACCATGACCCACTTGGATATGTTCAGGAAGCTTAAGCGCTTTAGCCCTCTCGACCCTCCTCTGGGAATATTTAGCTTCTTCTTGATCAGCTGCCTCTTTATTGTCTGCTTCTTCTACCTGGATTTCCGCTCTATTTCCAGGGCGCTACACGCTGGAGGAGTTCTTTTGCCGGGATTGCGTACTTCTTCCTTGCGTTCTTCTTCACCATTGATTGGGGATTCTCGCCCTGAGTTTCTCGACCAAGATGGTGATGGGTGTGACGTATTTGATGGAAATTGGGTCTGGGATGAGAGCTATCCGCTGTATAATTCCACTGTTTGTTCTTTCTTGGATCGAGGTTTCCGGTGCAATGAGAATGGCAGGCCTGATAGCTTCTACACCAAGTGGTGCTGGCAGCCCAAAGATTGCAAGTTGCCCAGGTTCCAAATATTTTCATTCGTTCATATTTTACTTTCTGCTTTTGATGTTCTGAGAAAATTTGAGCGGAAAAGAAGACAAAATTTTCCTCTGTTCTTTCTTGAGGGAGTGTTTGGCTATTACGGTCTATGTTGCTCTGTCTTACAACTATCAGGATTACCGTGAATAAGATGAGACAAAATTCCTATGCTGCTAAAACATTTTGTTTTGAGGAGTTGCCTCTCGATTATATTTGACTCTTTGATTCTTGCATTCTGCTCTGACCTTCAAATGAATTGGCTCGAAGGAAAAAGGTTCTATAGTACGTATTGTCTTTAAGCTTACGAAAGCTCGTCTTAAATTCGCATATTAATGTTAAAAAATTAGAATAGTGACCTTCTCTGTCGGCTCTACAACATATTTCGTCTCAGATGAAAAACAAGACGAACGTGAGCGTTTTTGCAAGTATTATTATTTTCATCGATTATAATTAAAATGTTAAAACGTCTTTGCGAGTCATTTTCTTTTGTCGTCACTTGGATTTCCGTAAACTCCGGCGTTGATCGCTTGACATTACTCCGACTTTCTATTTTCTTGAATTTCTCTAAGGATAAAAATGTCTTTGGGCTTGGGGTGAGCTGCTATGGTATTTTCTGCTTTTAGCTGGAAATTTTACTGGATTATTTTACTTTTCCTGTAATATTTGCAATCATAAGCTTTAAATTTGCATCTTGTGGAACATTTAGCTGGTGCTGAGAAACTCCTCCATCCCTCTTCACATCTCGTAATTTAGTGTTCCATATCTAATGTCTATGAAATTAACGTTACTGCCTTTGTAAATGTAGTGACTTCCTTTGTATTCATAAGTTAGGTATCCACGGTAAATCCTAATTGTTGCTTTTCGAGAGAAAAAGAAAAGAAAATACGTGATAGCATTGTCTATAATTTGGTTATGTTTATACTCGTTTGGTTCTGTTCTTGAAGTAGTTCTTATGCGGGGTTCTTTTTTCTCCTCTTCACTGCTGTAACAGATTTGATGCAGGGAGGATGTTGGAAATGTTTAGGGACAAGCGGCTTGTATTTGTTGGTGACTCAATCGGAAGGAACCAATGGGAATCACTCCTTTGTATGCTCTCTTCTGCTATTCCCAACAAAACTTCTGTGTATGAGATTAATGGGAATCCAATCACGAAGCACACAGGGTTCTTGGCATTCAGGTTTGAAGATTTCAACTGCACTGTGGAATACTATAAATCACCATTTCTAGTGGTGCAGGGACGGCCTCCTCCTGGAGCACCTAAGACGGTAAAAATGACATTGAGAATCGATCACATGGACTGGAATTCTCCCCATTGGAGAGATGCTGATGTGCTCGTTCTCAATGCTGGACATTGGTGGAATTATGAGAAGACGATAAAAATGTAGGTATTGTTAGTCTGCATAGTTTTTTTCTTTAATTAGTCTGCTTTGTTATTCTGATGAGCTGGGTTGTTATACTTACTAATTTTGGCACACAAACTAATTTCATTGCATCGTAAAGTTAGCTTGAGAGTTATCACCTGTTTATCAATTGAATCCAATTCTTTTCGTTCAAATGTTTGGGTGTCAGGGTACCACCCTTGTTTTTGCTGGTGGAACTTTTCAGGTACCAAAATTTAGGATAAGATTGAAGTAGCAAAATTTGCGGCTGTTCTCCTCAATAATGAATGTTGGACCATTTGGTTTGGCTGTCATGGTTCAGAGAACAAACTAACAACATGACTCTGATCTTAGGCTCACTTTGATTTCTCAGTGGATGTTATTACCAAATAGGGCAGGAAGTGAAGATGAATATGACCACAGGAGATGCATTCAGAAGATCAATTAAGACAGTATACGACTGGATTGCTGGTGAAGTAAACATGAACAAGACTTATGTCCTTTTCCGAACTTATGCACCTGTGCATTTCAGGTTTTTCTTTTCCTTGTTAATTATCTTATTTTATACTTGTATGACTGTATTTGCTTGAATTTTTTGTCAGTAATGTTTTACATGAGGTAACACATTGGATGGCTATATTAGAGGTGGTGACTGGAGGACCGGTGGAGGCTGCCACTTGGATACACTACCTGATTTGGGTCCTTTGCCGGTATTACATGATAGCCATGCCGAAATTGTCTTTGATGTGTTATCAGAGCACTTGAATAAATCAAAAGCGAGGAGTTTGGACTTGTTAAATGTCACTCAAATGACATTTCGCAGGAAAGATGGTCATGCATCTATTTACTATCTTGGACCTGATAAGGGTACCGCCCCTCTGCGCAGGCAAGATTGCAGTCATTGGTGCCTACCTGGTGTTCCTGATTCATGGAATGAGATTCTCTATGCACTTCTCCTTAAACGAGAGACATATCGCACAACGAATGCAACAAGAGTTTCGCAAGTTTCATCGTAATTTGTCGGGAAAGCTTGCTGAGGCTTCCTCTATACAACATTGTTTCAATTTTTGTCGTGCTGCCTTCATTATGATGGGTGGGTATTGTAAAGCTGGGTTGAATTTGGATTCTGTGAGGTCAGTCGCTTCAGTGGTTGATACATCTAACATTATAGGTCAACACACACAGCCATACTCGGATGAAATTATATGTTGGATGGTGAATTTTAGGGACAGCGCATATGAAAGAAGTTTGAATGAGAAAACATCTTGGTGGATCAGAAAACACATGCAGCTCTCGGTAAGTTTTCGTAAGATGTAAATCTAAAAAAGCATAGAAGAATGATGAACATTGAGTCTTTGATGTAGTTGATTTCTTCCGTGTATAAGTTTATATTGGATTTTGTTACAAATTGTTATCATAGACATATAGATATACCAAAGCAGGAGTAAATCCTTCCAATGGTGCCTTGAATAGTTCTTCTTCAATTGTTATCATATGTCATCATGAATTATTTATGAAAACATGTGATTGAGAAAGCACAGCCTCTACGTTTTATACTTTCTATGACCCCCACTGGCTATTGATTAAAACCCAACAAAACTCTCCGATAGATAAAATCCAGGCCAAGAAAGTCATTGAAATTTCATACACGAGAAATTAACATCGTGTTGACAAGATTAAGAGACAATTTTGGGGTATCCAGCCAGACCATGCGTACAAATCCTAGTAGCGCAACCCGAGGAGCAGAAGCCGCAACCTTCTAATCGTCAAATGGGTATTGCTCATACCTGATGGAACAATCACGGAGCAAGGAGCGAGCCCCAATCCGTCTCTGACACGTACGGAACAAGGCCGTTTTAGCGGCAGCAATACAGGTGGCGCAGTCAGAGGTGGTGAGATTGGTGTTGCAAGCAGCATGTCCATAGGCAAAGGCATTGGGATAAGGAGAGATGTTGTAGTAATCGTAAGATTTGAGGGTTGATGTCACCGTCTCAAGTTGTTGAAGAACATAGTCTAAGCTAACAGCAAAAGGATCGCCTGAGGCGTACTCACCTGAGTTGCAGAGAACGTTGAGGAGGGTGGTGTCGGGAACGCTCTGAGCAATAGTCCACACGCATAACACACCAATCGTAATTGCTGCATAGTAGGAGTTTTTCGGAGAAGCAACCCTCTTCATGTTGTCTTGTCTTCTATTGTACGTATTTGATTTCTCACCCAATTCTGTGTGGCCGAACAGAAATGCAGTTTGTTGGGCTTTTTTTGCTCCATAGACCTATATATATTTGATGCCAGGGCCGGCTCGGTCTTTCCCTTATTTTTTTTTAATATTAGGAAAATTGTATCTTTTGATAATTTAGGTTAAGCTATCATTTGTATTTTTTAAACCAACCATTTAACTAGTCCTATTAATAAAAGCATCATCCAATGTCATCTTCAACATGTTTATTTTAATTTAAAACTATGGAATATTGAAAGGTACAATTTTTTTAGCCTAAAACTATCGTGTTAGAAAATTGAATATAACTACCGCATCGGAGCAAGAAATAAATTAAATTACGTGGACTGCACTGTGGACTATGTTTTAAAAACACAGTGCATTTTGGGTACTCTTGCAGTTGCACTGACCACTAACTTATTTTATTTTATCAAATTCATATATTTTATTTTAAAGTTATATTAATTTTTAAAAAGTTATAAGCTAATAACAGCACAGTGCATGTGGCATAAAAAACACACACAGTAAAAAAAGAAGAAAGAAAGAAAGAAATCGCTTTCAACCTCCCCCAAGATTGCCTCGATGGGACCGTCAGTCCCTTGCAATTCAATTGCTGGCTTTATTGTAAAGTTGGTGCCCTCCGTTGTTGCCGGCCATTTAATTTTTTTTTCCTTTTTACTAATTCTTTGCTTCATACTGAATACTCAATTTTTAAAGTTGAGAAATGATCGTTTATACGTTGGCCTCTAAATTCAAAACAACTATAAAAAGGAACCGAAAAAATGGGAATATTACGCGAGTATTCACTGTGAAAGTGCATGGTGAGTAGATTTTTTTCCCTTATTTTCAATATTTCTTTTTCAAAACAAAGTTTTATAGTTGGAGAATTTGATAGACAGGGTTCTTCCTGCCTAGCTCCAGTCCCTTCTTAAACATTGTTTGCCCTCAAAGCTGTAGAATTACACATACACCCAATCCACCCCAACTCTAGACGTGGAGGTGTAGGCTTCTCTACATAATATTACATATGATACCTTTCATCGCTGTTGGCCTCTCTGACACAATAAGCCAAAATTGGCGCGCGCGCGCGCACACACATTTATAATTTATAATTATGTGCAACTAGTTAGTACATATGTGTTTTGCTAGTGAGAATGGAAAGCAGCAGTATCGCCAAGTTGGTCCACCTGTTTTGACAATTCCTCTGCCTTCTCCACCACCTCTGTCAGCAACAACACTAATAAGCTTGCTATTGCCAACTCATCCTCATTCTCAACTTCTCCTACCTTTGACCCGTGAATCATGGAGCTTATCTCTACCCTTACCGCCTTCAACTTGGGTAAAATCTCACTCTCTCCCTTCAACTTCCTCATTTGCTTAATGCTGTCCCCAACCTCTCTTAAACTCCATGCAATACCTGATCCAATTCCTTCACATGCTTCTTTCACTGATTGCCTTGCCCATTCCTTAGGCTGTATAGTATCATTCAAATTCAAACTATTATCAATTGGTGTTTCTTTATTGTATAATTAACTTGATTTAGATGATAGAGATATACATATATGATGGAATCTGTTTAGGTACCTGTCTGGATGACTGGAGGCAACTACTTAGAGCTAGAATAATTGCAGCTAACTCTCGAAGGATGTCTCCAATCTTTAAATACTTATCCCAAGGGTATGAATATCCAAATCTTCCATGCCAGGGTTCCCATTTTGCGAAATTTGCCTGAAATAGAGAACACATAAAGTTTCATTCTTTTCCCTTCACTCTCTGGTTAAATGAATCTGAAAAGGAGTTCTGCTTTTGAACGAAAGAGTACCAATGACTCATCCTTTGACTTGGAGTTCAGCACCGATCTGCAGCAACTAGTAGTATTCATTTTAGCGTTTTTCTTTTCACTGTCCAACTTGAAATATTCCTCCAAGCACCCTTCAACGAAAAGACAAAATTACACTCTTTAGGTTTAGCAGTTCATGGGCGGAACTGAATCCCCTGTTTTTACCCGGTTACATCACATCTTCCACTATGGTTGTAATTACTTTTCATATTAGACCATGTATTAGGATGTTGCGTTGGAAGCCCATCTTAAGTAAAAAAACTTTACGCGTAATTAGATATCTCGAACCACATATATGTATGTATGTATATATAAATACCTTGAATTGAATTGGCAAGGTCATGGAATTTGGAGACTGTGGAGTAATGAAGCTCGTCGCTAGTCCACAAGGGGAAGACGAACAAGCTGACAGAAATGCAGACAGTGAAACCCATGGCGATTGCTAAGAGACGATCGCGTGCTAGCTTCAATACCTCCTCAGCTCGAACCCCAGAGACCACCACCAGATTGAATGTTAGGATGAAAATCATCACTCCATAATCGTACCTCTTCTTTATACTCGGAACCAACCGAAAGTACGTCCCACCAGCACCTGAAATATCCAGTAATATAATCATATTGATGACTATATATATCATTAGAAGTTGATTTATATATATAGTAATCCAAGACTTACCGAAGATAAATACAGAAATAGCAATAACGATGGAGTTGCCAACCCCACCAACGTCTTGAGCTATAACTGCAGCTAAGCAGCCCAGCCCACCTCCTGATATGGTTCCCATTCCACGGTTCAAGCCCTTCCCAAGCGTCGCTCCTGACCACATTATCAATATCGTCAAATCAAATTGCTCGCACAGCTCCGAGTTAAACTACAACATAATTGTATTACAAGTAATTTGTGGTTTGGAATTAGTTAAAAGAAAAATAGATGGGACCTGCGTAGAATTCAAAGATGACAACGACAGTCATGATAGCCCACATTGCGTTATCTCCAACATGAGAGTACAGAGGATCTAAGAAGTAGAGAAGTGAAACCAAAACTAAAGAGATCCCGACTTTGATGCTGTGAATCACCTTGTTGGTATCATCCTGACTTTTCTTCTTGTCCCTCAGATAGGAAGAAATGGGGACAATAGAGCAATGGATTTTCTTCGAGAAGATGGATGGAACTGAAAACTTGAACCTGTTGTGCTCCTCGTTAGCAGCAACAGCTCGATCGCCACTCCTAATTGATATTACATGATCACCAGTTGACTCCATTTTGTCTTCTCTCTCTCTCAGCTAGTCTTGGAAAACTCACTTTCTTTGTGGACAAGCTTTAGTTGGAGAGAGACCTCCTATTTATAAAGGAATACGGCCACACTATATGTCAAGATCGTGGACCGATGCTAATGGAATCCATGCATTCTCATATTGTTCAAGACAGGACTAGAAAGAGAATTAACAGAAACAAGTACTACTAATACATTCTTCGTACATGATGATGAAATATAGATGGTAAGACCTGAGTGACCTTAGTGGAACACGTTGGCACACATAAGCTAGAGTCACTCGATCGGGATAAAAGGTCTTTTCGCAACACCTCGATGTGGGATTTTTCGTAGCGTAATGCGTTAGACTTGGATGCTAAAATTATATATAAAGCTACGTGTGGAGATAATCCCACTAGAAAGCAGGTTAATTTGGCCATGCTGCTGCTGTATGGAAACAGCAATATGACCCGACACAAACTTTGCAGCAACTTTCTGAGTGTGTTGGATGGTGAAGTGATTCTTACACATGTGTTCCAGAGGTAGCAATAGTTCAAAAGATGATCATATTTTAAAGGACCATTCTGTCAAGAATGTCTCATATCATGCTGCCCCTTCCCACAATGCTATTAGTGCCGAAAGGTTTATAGCTAGCAACACCTAGCTCAATTTGCTCATCCGTATGAATCACTACACTATGCGTGCTTAAATTAGGCAGTCCTTACGATATCTATAATAGTATCATTTGAATAAGAGGGCTCTTGAAGGATGAGTCAGAGAGAAAGATATTTGGTAAGTGCGATTGTCTGAATTAGACAAAAGAAAAGAAGTTTCTCCTACGCACGGCATCGTGTATATATTAATGTGAGTGTATAAATAACATATTGATAGTTGTGATTTTTGGATAGAATTTTACCTTAATGGGGGATATCGAGGGAGCAAGTGCAAGAAAGGAATTAGGTTATATTGATTAATCATGCTTATAGCGTTGTACTGGAACGACAAGAGCAGATTAAACGTAAATAATATGACAGTATCTACGTAGAAATAAATACTAACAAGTTACCACATCTGGGGGGGCACTTTTGATTGTCTATCGCGTAATCAAGTTGGCGTATTCAATTCCTTCATATTATTGTTAGCGCTTGAAAAAATTACAAAATTTCTCTCTAGCTATATTTTATGAGTTCAACAAAGTCATCATCCATTATATGAATCTGGAACTGGCAGCATGCAAATAAAATTATAATAACTTTACACTTATATTTAAATTTAATTAAATTTAAAATATATCACTCTCTCTCTCTCTCTCTCTCTCTCTCTCTCTCTCATTTATACAGAGAGGGATAGAGACATTTAGAAATCCATAGGGGATCTCCTGTGTACAGTGAAGCCGGACCATCATTCTAGGCATTAATTTTAATGGTTTCCAGAAGCTCAATATCAGAGGGATAGATAGAATATTTGTCCCAAACCAAAACTTATGAAGCATTGAATCAATCATATTTTGGCAAATGAATCAATCATCACTTAACAAACACCGCGTATAGCACAGTTATATTTGCATTTGGAACTTCCCAGAAACTGCATATACAATCATCTCTGCTTTCATGACTAGAGAATTCGCTCTTAAAATATACAAGAAAGAGGTGTGAACAGTCAAGGGCACTACCAAAAGATGGGGTTATTTTAATTAAGGGTTGTGTGCTTCTCTCAACATATCTTCTAATTTAGTGACGCAAATCAAGAACTTGAATGGCTGCGACCATGAAACGCGCATTGGTTTATAATTCTTTTTTCTTTTTAATGGTGAAATGAAAAGCAGAGGCACTATCTGAATCGGCCACTAACTTTTGTTGTCTTTGTGTACGAAATGTGTACCTTCATCCTCATTCCTGAGGTCCACACACAAATGGCTTCGTTCCACGCGTTCTCTATGTTGGCCGCTAATATATCGTTTTGGGAAATAAAATATTAATTAAAGATTAATCCTTGTGGGAAAAATGAAAATGGTGACTCTTTCATTGGGTATTAGGCTCACCATTTTCTTCACTGCAGCGGAGTGCTTGCCCTGTTCATATATAGTGTCATTAGAGGCACATGATAATGACTTGTTAAGCCTAATATGTGTGTGCCGTACGTCAATTTTAATTAGGTCTTGTGCGCGTAGCTATTCATTCTTTTTTTTTTCTTTTTCTGATCGTCATAATGTAAAGAAAATGGAAATATTATTAAGGCAATGAAGATTTCCATTTTTCAACAAAAGGATGTGATAAAAAAACTTCGTATCAGATCGATATATATGAGAAAAGGATCGCTCTCACTTCAGATGAGAGTGTTATATTCGTACTGTTGAGTTAATAATTCAATTATACATTCCTAGTTTATATAAACCGGGTGTTTATACTGTTGATTAATGAGTTTATTTTTTCTAACAATGAGCGAGAATATATATATATATATATATGATTGAAATTACTGTGTGACATACGTAGATAAGAGATGGTGTGTTTTATTATGTGGCCATTGATAAGTACTTATGTTGTTCAAAAAAAAAAAAAGTAGTATTTATGTTATTTTATTTTATTTTTTTGGCCAGCGATAAGTGCTGATGTTGAAGCACTGTCACTGTCATTCATTGATGTCTTTGTTTAGTGGAGATGCATAATGTTAACAATTAATGGATCATTGAACCTAATTATTTTGATTAATTTGTTCCGTGCGACGGACTCCCTCCGTACCCTTTGCTGATCTTAGACCGTTCATAATCATAATAACCAAGTTTTTTTTTTTTGATAGTTCAGGAAAAGAAAAAGGCAAAACTCAACACTGCAAACAACCAAAAACTACACCAAGTAACTCCAACATCCCGCAGCAAGGTCTTTGCATGATCACCGTGGATGATCTGGAGTCCAGCGGCCAAAGAAAGAGCATGTTTGGCAAAAAGGTCAGCTTGTTCATTTTCCTCTCGTCTAATAAGCTTTAGTTGAACCTGCCAATCTCTTTCCATCATATTCCTAATTTCAGAATTGAGTTGCCATTCTGCATGACGATCAAATAATAACGAAGTTATATATAGCTTTATTCTGATCAACCTTTCGGCTCCTTGATAACTAACTGCCTGCACAACTTGGACCATAAAACAAAAACTATTATACGCAGCAAAAAATAAATGAACCCAACGAGAAAAAATAATGCAGGTAATTTTTTTTTTTTTGCCAGAAAGAAAATGAGGTATTATTAATTCAAGTTGAAAATCAACGTAAGTGTCATTAATATTTGACAAAACAAATTAATCTTTTTCATCCTGATAATATATTTAAATCAGATAAATTTTGTATCACAAAAATGTATATGAATTCTTGTGAATTTAACATATCATCAAATACTTTTAAAAATAATATTGAATGCTTTTATTAAAGGTTTAACTTATCAAAATTTCTCTTTTTTAATATTCTTCTAATATATTTATTGTGTGTTAAAAATTATCTATTTTTATATTGATCAATATCTAATTAATATTTTTTTCATATTTTACGTTAATAGAGAGCATCAAGAGATCGAAGGAAGTGTATTCTTTAAAAATAAAATATAAAAAGAGTGTGTAATTTAAACATTTAAACGAATATAATTTGTTCAATTTTATAAATACCTAACTGACTGATAAAATGGCCAGAAAAAACTAATTGATGCAAATTATGTTGGTCCTGTTTGGAATCCAATAAACATAATGCAGATGGAATTAATTTCTTTTGAATAAGTTAGCAAATCTAGTAAAATTAGATATTTTTGTCACTTTTCATATTTTTTTATTATAATATTATTTTTATCCGATTAGACATACATGAATGAAATAATATTTTGATTCTTTTGTATATTCTGTTAAATATAATTATTTGAATTTTATTAATATTTTCACTTTTTATTTATTTTTAAAATTTATCAATAAGAGATAAATTGTTTAATTTAGCTTGCAATAACATGATGATGTGTGATGACGTGTGAAATGAATTGTGAGCGTGACCACTGTTGAGTCATAGTTGCGTTCGAGGTTGTGGGTAGGGAAAATCGTAGATGAGACTTGAGATTGCCCAAGTCAAGAGAGATAATGTCTGGTAAAAATCACAAAATTTGTGGACTTTTAAGAAAGACTTTTTAAGAAAATACATTCAGACATACTGTCTTTCTATTTTTTCTTTTTTTGAAACTGGCTTTTTTTTATCAAATATAATATAAAGTCTTTAGTTGAAAAAAAAAATTGTGTGAATGGATGAAAATAACCTGGTCATTTATAGAGTGCTAAAAATAGTTACAAGATCTTGAAAATTATTCAGGCGTGAATTGGAAATTATGCTAACCCACTTGGAAATTAACTTGTTTAATACCCTCCTATTTTTTTCTTTTATTTTTTAAAAATTTAAAGTGCTGAAAACAATTATGAGATGTTCTAACCACTTACAATTATTTTCAACACTTCATATTTAATCCTCCACTTGGATAAAAATGGAAATGAAAGGAGAAAAAATGGAGAGAGGAGTGAGAAGGGGGAGAGATTCCCTCTCTTTATACTTGGATAAATGGAAGAAAACAAAGAGAAAGGAAAATTGACTAATTTTATAATAATAATAATAATAATACCCCTACTACTTCTATAAAAATATTTGCATAATCAAACTTATTATGCTACCATATTATTTGTATAATTTTCATAATATATCATTGAATGGAATTAAATTATAATTGTAATTTTAATCATAATTTATAATCATTATGTCCAATTTGAATTTTTTATTTTAGAAATTATAAAATGATTCTAAAATTTAAAATATGTAGTATATCAATATTTACATCTCAAAAGTCCATTGAATTTCAATGAAACTGAGAAGATGAGAAGTATAAAGGCATGAAAAAGAAAGTGATAGTGGAAAAGAATAAAAAATGAAAAATTGAGTGTAAAAGTATTTGAATAATTTTAAAAAGATAGTTTTTTCTTTAAAATTTTTCTATTTGTTAAAAAAATTGGGGAAAAAAATATGTGAGATCCACACATCATATTTTTTTTTTACAGTTTTCTCTTTTCTCACTTTTCTCTAAGGTAAAAATATGTTTTTCCTCATGTTTTCTCCCCATCCACCCCCCCCCAAAAATCTCCCCATCCTATAAGTATGTGTTTGAATTAAATTTTACATAATTAATTCTGTGTAAAATTGATTTCCAAAATTGATTTTAGTTAGAATTAATTTTGTCAAAAATAATTTATGTTTGGATACTTTTACCTAAAACGTGATTTTGATAAAATGAAATATGTTTAGATAATTTAAATTAAAAACACTTTTAAATAGATAATCACTAAAAATGTTTAAAATGTCTCTATCCCTTAAATAATAGTTTTTTTAAAATATTAATAACTAATAATATTATATAACTAATGAAATTTTTAATAGTTTTTAATTAAAATTTTAATTTATAAATAATATTAAAATAATACGTGTCTCTTGTATGATTTTGCTCCCCTATGATCAAGCATATCAATTATTGTACTAATTTGATTCAAACAAAATTACATACTAACCCCATCACTGCCAAGGGAGTATATAGATACATGTATCCTTGGTGCTAAAATGTATGAATAATAAGGAATATAATATAGAACCTTCATCAAAGAAGAAGACGATATGACGTAGATGAGTTTGCAATGAGAAAATAGAACTTTGGGTATGGGTATGTTTTTATGGACATTTTGGCCAGAAAGTTAGTCAACAAATTTAAAATTGTATAAATGATTATTTATATAATGATAAGCCACAATTTTTCACTTATCTGTATAAGTAATTATTTGGGTATAAATGATTATTTAGAATGTTACTGGGTTGTTTGAAAAAATCCTCACATAATTGATTTTGGTAATCAAATATGCACTTATAGTCCCCAAAAAGCCAATTCAAAAAGGCTCATAAGTCATATATTTTTCCCCAGCCAGGGACCTTAATCCTTTTGGAAAATCCAAAAATTTCACAGTCCCTGGAAAAAATTATCTTCCTCAAATGAAATTTTCCCTGTTGTGTTTGTGTGGGTCTCGGGTTAATTAAGAAGTCCCCTACAGCTACACTGTAGGAATATTCAAATTTCTGTCTGATACACCAATCCCCCAACGCCTGGCAATTCCAAGTTTTCAATTTCTTCTAATCAGGCATTAATTATAAATCCATTAATTTCAAACCTAAAATAATTAATTTTCTTTCTTTTGTCGTTTAGGCAAATCTAATGACGTTCCTTTCTAATTGAAGATTGCATAATTTAACTGCTTGTATATGAATGCATGCGTATGAATAGCCAGAGTGTTATATACATAATTGGAGATACAATGAAAAGGTTAAAAATGATTGAAATTGGTAACTTGGTAGTGTTTGACAACTCAGGATAAGACATGGTAATGGAGGAAATTGCTTCATAGAAAAAAGCACCACCAGACAAAAATGAAAAACCACCTTGCCAGGTAAAACTTAAATATCTGCCTTCACCCCCTCTAAATTTTCTTTCTTCTATTTACCTTGTATCTAGCAGCGTGATCATGTTATATTTAAATATTATTAGATCTAAAAATAGGAGTAACTCTCTCCTAACGTGCTTTTTTTAATCCACAAGATTTGAACCTAAAATTTTATTTAAAAAGTATTGAGTTTCTCATCACTTAATTTAACTACCATTTCTATAATCATCCAATCTCTTCAATCATCATTTATTATTGCCCCAATACCCTTATTAAGATTTGTAGTTTTTCTTGTACTAACTAATTAATTAATTAGAAAATCAAATAATGCAGATTTATAGTCATTTGAGTTATTACAATTAATGTTTAATTAAATCATTGTAGTGCTTTCTGTTTTTTTCAAAATAACAATAATGGTGGTGTTTTCAAACAATATGTTGATGATGAGTAAAAATTAAGTTAATGAGCCGTAGAGGAGGACCCACCAAAAATGAGGTGGGTTAGTGGTAAGATTAGGTAAATGTCAAACATCTCAAAGGAAAGGCATTATAATTATAATTCAACATAAAGGAAACCTTGTCCGACATACACGTCTGAAATTGACAATATATGTCTATTTATACACTTTGCAGTGCCTGAATGGAATCATTTTGAACGATAATTGATGAAATATAATTCCTCCATTGATAATTATTTTTTATATGTGGAAGAGAAACGTGAATGTCATTCATTGTTATGTTTGACTTAAATAAATAATACTCATAAAAAATGAATAAATTATGAATTTCCCTAGTCTTAAAAATGTTGGTTCAATGTAAAGTACTTGCATGTGATATCCTCAATAAAAGCACTATTTATTTTACATAAAAATGTTTTTAAATTACCGATAATAAAAAAAATACTGACATGTTCATTATTAGTATTTTAATTCATTTGGTAAAAAAAAATTTTAATTCAAAAAATATTTTTAATCAGTATAACATAATAAAATAAAATAGATTGTACCATAGATTTGCCGTTCATTTTACTTCCTTAAATTTTTTAGACTAAGTTGTGCGTATAAATTCTTTTTGTTACAGATCATATGATATTTAATATTATCAATTTATTCAGATTTGAGTCAAATGAAACCCTACTATGTGTGTAAATTTCGGTACTCCTGCCAAAGGCCTTTTTATAGTTATTAGTAAATTAATCAAATATCTATCAATCAATATATTATAATAAATTAGAATTCATGATTAGTTTTATTGTTCACGCATGCACATGACATTTTTTTACAGTATAGGTTTTTTGGCTGATTTTTAAAAAATTAATTTTATTGCTAAGTGCATTTTTCTCTCCTTACTATATGTCCATATCTTTCATTTAAAATTTTCCACCTCCATTTCGAATTTTAAATTATATATAAAATAAGATTTATTATCATGTTATTGTGCATTTAATAATTAATTTTTTAAAGAAGGCTTAAAATTAGAATTTCCTTGCATTTGGGGTGACTTCTAGTTTTTATCTAAAATTAAAAACAGTATTTGAATTATTTCTATCATTTTCTCCATCGATGGAAAACGATTCATTCATCCCTTTATGAATAAATTGGATATTCGTGTTTTTAAGGAATGGACATTCTCGCGCGAAGTGAATAAAATTCCAAAATGTCCCAACAAAATGTAAATATAACTTCCACAAAAAAAAAGGGAATAAGTGGAGTGCCCACTAAATCATGCATTTTATTCCTTATGAAATAAAATATTTCTTATGAAAAAATGAAAACAAGTGGGAAAAACTATTTCTTAAGATCCAGTCATTTAAAGTATCCAAATTTTATTATATCAAGGCCCGTTTAATTTTCAATTTTATAAAAATAAATAAAATTTATTGTAAGTTGTTATATTTAGATTTTTTTTTACATAACCATAGTTTGACAAAAAACTTATTTGAATTATAAGAGTTAAAAGTACTTTTAGATGTATAATATAAAGTCAGTATCTACCTTCTTTTCTAAAATCATGATTTTGAAAAAAAGGAAAAGTAATTGTTTTTTTTTTCAAAACCATAACTTAACACACTTGTTATTTTTTTCAAAAAATAGTTTGTATTTGATCAAATACATTTTCTTAAAAAATCTATAATTTCAACCAAACAGCCCTAACGATAATTGTGTAATGGTTGTAGTCAACTTTTTCAACAACAGCTTTACCAAGGCAGAAAAAATGTACCTGCGTAAGAGAGTGAGCTTCGTCTGTAGTGTTCAAAGATTTTACTTCAGTGGATGAAATATAATGATATCTATTGCACAAAGCTAATAGGCCATCGTACAATTTTAAAGATATTTTGGAGCTCTTATATAGATATTTAAATCTTTTTATAAATTATATTGGTTAAAAGGACTCCTGGGTGAACACGCCATACTAATATCAATCGGATATCTTTCATCTTGCAATGTGTAGAATAGATAACAACTTAAAATTTTTAGAAAGTTATAGTATTTTTTTTTTAACATTTGAACTTCACTGAGATGTCCGGCAAAAAAAGAAAAAAAAATACTTACAGAAATGTGTTAAAAAAATATTAAAGGAATAAACAATTGAACAGAATCTAAAAAAATGTGTGAAAAAATTGAAAGAATTAAAAAAATAATAGAAAGTCCAAGAGAAGTTGCACTTATGACTTATCATTTGTGTGGTTTCTTATAAATCTTATATTATAATGCTAAGTAAACTAATAAGATTAACGTTTGGAATATTAAAAAAGTTTTTAAAACTAGAAAATAAATTTTTATTATCAATTTTTTGATTAAAAATGATAAATATATAATTTATTAGTACAAGAGTAATTTAATTAATTTGATTATGAGATATATTTGATTTAATGTTACAATAAGTGATCCTTCCACTATTCAAATTCAATAAATAGCAGATATTACGTATAAAAAAAAAAGTATGAAGAGACAAAAGAAGAGCCACACTTTGCTCATCTTTCCGGTTAGTTTGTATTTGTAAATGAAAGCACATGGCTCGTAGATTAAACATTTTTTTTTTAATCAAAAGGAACCAAGAGGTGATTACATTTTTTTTTATATCAAAAGGAAAGACAACAAAGGGACTGAAACATTATGCCTGACACCATCTAGAGAAGACTACCCCCTAGCATCCTCATTCAAAATTCGCAACATTCTATCAGGTGGCTGCACTAATCTACAGACTCCAACATCCATACCCAAAGCAAAAGTGGCCAAAAAATGGCCTCCTCTAATACATTCCTGAAGAGGTGATTACATTCTTATCATTCGAGGGAAAACAACTCCCCATGTATCATCTCGAAGTAACGACAGGCAAGCTCGAGGGGGATTCATGAGTATATATAATTATACCTGGATCACTTCCTTGACTAAGGGAGGCTAATCTATCGGCAATGATGAGGTTCCAGTGCATCCGAAATGTACAGATTGGGGAGGCAAGTCTTTTAATTGGCAACATAGCATTATTTGAATTAGATTAGACATTTTTGAGATCGTGCCTAATCATCCCGAAAAAAAAGAGAGAGAGAAATCATCGCTTTTAATATGATTCACAGTCACAGAAGATCTGATCACATGGGTTCATGGATCCACGAGAAATTGCTACCTCTTAATTTGCAGTATGAACTACGGGCTTTGGTCTTAAATGTTGTCCTAGAATAACAAAATTGCACTCTAATGAAACTGAAACAGAGCCACATCTACATGATCTTCCTATTTAGATGTCTAGAGAGGGATTTCATTCTTCTGGCGTTGTGTTCATGGCCAGGCCCTTTATCACGTGCCGACATTGAAACCTGTGATGTGGGGGTAAAAAGATGTCATTTAAAAGTGAGCAATGCCAAATTGCTTATCAAATGGGGGTAATAAGACCCAAGAACATATCATGAGATGATGTGGAAAAACATTTAGAAATCTGAGTGAAATACAATGTTATCCATGGAGATCACAAATATCGAACATGTACAAAGAGTCAGAATAATTTTACACTGTCAACCTATTATAAATCACCGACAGTACTTCCACATAAATGAATGTTTCATTTCATCACCAGTCAACGTGTGACAAGAAACAAGAAAGATCTCAAGGTCATATTATGTTTGCTGTAGGTTTTGACCTCCTACTATATAAGTCAAGTCTAGAGAAAAGAAAGTGCGGGAAATTTTCATTACACAGAAAAATGGATATTCATACAAACAACGTATAAACAAAAATGTTTGCTTACAAGGTCAGGAAAAATAAACAGATTTAGCGTGAATATAGAACTATATACTCATGAGACAGATACCAGATTAAATCTTCTGAAGTAGGAGAAACCGCTGCCTGACACTGATTGCGGCCCTTAAACAGTAGTCTGAAGGGCATAATCTGCATTCATACAATCAGAAAGTTAATTGCTTGAGTTTTCTCTCTCCAGAGAAAGTAGATCGAATACTAAACGTATGTCCTAAATAAGACTGAGAAAAATTTATTATATACAAACATCTTGAATTAGAATCTCATTTTGAGGGAAAAGAAACATTTCAGTTCCTCGCAACTGACGGAGAAAAGGGGCTGAAGCGAGATAGCTCAGGTCTATAAACAATTATGATGGTAATTATTACTGTTTGTCAGTGGTCTAAGTTCAGCGTTGTAATAAGTTGGCACAAGACCGATCAGGTGAAGCGGGTATGATCCACTAAATATCAGAACAAGATACTTTAAGGTGCCAAATTTGAACATTGACACCAGCAAACATAAAAGCCTCAGTCGCTGCAGTTATCTTACCAAATTAATAAACCATAAGAATCACCAATTTTGAAGGTTTCAAAAAGCTATATGATGCTCGAATAAAAAAATAAATAAATAGCGTCAAAACAAGTACCGGTTATCTTTATAGTCTATTTTACCTTTCTGTTATACCTATAATCACGTTTAGGCAGAAAATGCTGGGGCTGGTTCAAAGAAGAAGGGGCCTTAATTAACAGAAACAGTTTACTAGAACCTGCAATAATTGTGATCATTATATGATGATGACGTTAAAGTAAAACAAAGAAATGAACAGACAACGAAGCAAACCCATTTTCAGGTTAGCATATATCAACGAGTAAAATCATCAACTACCTGGATAGTTTACAGACCCAGCTCCCCTTGATATCAGCGTCCGAATTGCCTGTAAAAGAAAACATGTAATATGACCTCTCTCTCTCCTTCCTCTGACAAAATATCTTGAAATTTAATCTGAATGCAGAAATATCACCGAAGAACCTTTCTTGAAAGTCCATCAGCTGCTTTACTTCTATCAAAATCAGTTGCACCCGAGGGAACAGCAGTTCCATGGGCAAAGTTTAAGTCATAAATGTGCTGAGGTCGTTGTGGGCTAGCTCCAAGGGCCAAAATAATTTCCTCTATGTTGGGAATCTTGTTGATAATCAGCTGAATCGCAATTTTCATATTTGAAAGTGCATTCATCAACTTCTCTAGTCTCCTGATTCCATGTTTGATATCCCTCATCTTGCTAATATGATATCTCCGTTGTGATCCCTTTATTTCAGTTTCCGCTAGTAAAGTCATCTGAAAGTGATAGCTTCAGGGCACAATTCCTTGATACAGTGACCTAATTAAAGCTATTTCTGCTCAGATGACATACCAACTGATTATACTCAGAATGCATTGTATCGAATTCAATACTCATATCCTGCACTGTGCTGGATAAAAGAAAATGATCACAGAGACAATATCCTTAGTATATAACTGTGAATGCTGAGACAGTCCTTTTTTTCTTTCAAAAAAAAAAAACGAACATATCACTTTTGAACAGGATCTTTAGCCTAAAAGTATGTTATGATTGTCATGTATTTTTCTATTCAATTCCCCACACCCGCACCACCCAAATGAAGGGAAAGAACTTACGAGGGGATTTGCTGGTGCATGTAAAGCACAAACCCTATGACATCGTAGATCGTATGGAAAATGACGGAAGCATTCAAAGTGTCCGCTGTTGTACAGATCTCAGTGGAATTCATCTCCGAGCTCCGTAACGCCTCAATCGCTTCCATTCTTCAAGAGAACAGAAAAGAGAATTCTGATACCGGATCCGGCGAAGAGCATGCTCATTTCAAATTAAATTTGGAGCGCGAGGAAGGGACGAACCGACCTGTGGAATGATAATGAACAATATGGGGCGGGTACGAGACACATGGATCTATTGGCTCAGCTACTAGCCCACTGGCCCATTTTATTTACAAAGCCCAACGCAAACGGGTGCGCACAATTGGAGAGAACATTACTATTCACCGAAAAAACAAAAACAGTAGTATTAGTAATTTGACAAAAAGTCAGTTTTTTAAATAATAAAATTTACTGTCAAGTAATTAATAAAAGAATTTATTAATTAAATAGAATAGTAATTAGAAGAGAACTTCTTTCTTTCTTTTTTTATTTTTTGGCTGGGAAATTAGAAAAGAAGGATTGATCTTTTAAGATATCATCTTATAAATAAAATTACTTAAACCCATAAAAAAGAAAATGCAAATAGAAACTACTTAATACTTATTCCACGAGGCTAAATGTTAGAGTTGAAAAATAGTTAGATGCACTTCATGTGCAGAATATTTTAGCCTTAATCTAGTGTAAAACTAAATTGGATTATCATGGAATTCGGGAGAAGAAAAAAATTTGTTACCCACCCTAGTAAAGTCAATTTTATTCATAAATCATAAATTTTACAATTTATTCTCCAAGTTTGTTACAATATACAAAAAAATGCATATAATTATTTGAAAACTTTCAAGTGAAAAAGATATTGAAAGAGTAAACTCTTTTTGAACCCTAAGGTATGATGTTGGTGAATACTTAAAACCTAACTTACCTAAACTTATTTATAGTTTCAAAAAAATAAATACATGGCTACATGTTAAACCAAAGATGGAATTGTCTTCACAATATATTACAACCTCACGTCTATAACAAATGTGAATTTCCTTTACAAATCTTGAGCCGTATACAATAATCTAACCAAAAATTTCCACAATTTCTTTTCCATAAGACATACAAAAATGAGGCTTCAGAAACAACCACTGCAACTTTTAACCTCCATTTGGATAAGGGACAAATAGGAGAAAGAGGAAATTTCGAAAAAAAAAACAAGAAAAAACCTAAACACTCCATTGCCTAGATTCTTCTTTATGTTTCTTTCTAGTATTTCTCACCTTCTATTTTCTTTCAATTCCAAACAACGTCTTACTAACAGGCAGCAATCACCAGTAGCTGACATCATCACCCACAAACTAGATTCTCATGTCCTTGAAAAAGCAGAGTTTCCGGGACATATTTTCAACAGGCGATCCTGGTCAAATATCACTACTTGGAAATTGTGTACAAAAAGGGGATCCTGTTACTTACTACTTACCAATAGTGACCAAAACGTTGTCCTCGAGGCTGAGATAACAATGAACAGTAGACCAACAGCATGGGTTTTCCCCAAGCTATACACCATACCGTCTCAGAGCCTTGCTTAAACTCGGCATTACATTATAGGCTTGATATGATCTTCTAAGCTCAATAATGGAACCAACCTAGACCAACAAAACCAAGGACTACTCAATGCTACTGTAGAATAACTTTAGGAAATTTCACGAAGCATTTAACGTGAGGAAAATGCCTGAACATTGACTACAAAAAATTACACTTAAAGCTAACTCAATATTTTCCATGACGAGTTGAACAAATTCCATCAGTAACTGATGGAAGTGACATATATGGGCCGATTTATGATGTTTGCAAATTCAGATTGCCCAAAGAACATTTCAAACTTGATTAGTAAAGGTTAACACGAATGCCTCGTCATATTATGTGAATTATCAAAGTTAGCATGAAAATTGGGAGGGATATTGCACTTACAATAATCAAAACTGATGTAAACCCAATTGCAAATCCAGCATTAGTACGCCGTAAATAATGATCAAGAATACTTGATGTAGTGGCCAGTACACTTAATAATAGCCCACCTGCAAATTTCCCAAGGCAATGAAATAATAAAGTATTTACAAAACAAGGATTCCAAAAATGAGCATCGACATTGACATAAGATTAAACTAACAGTCAATCACCAAAAACAGACCCCAAAATCGTGTGGATGCCTGAACTTTCGTGAGGTATTCTATTGTTGCCTTCCCAGGCTTTATGTTTGGTATCCTGGCACCCATCTTATTCAAGTAATCAGCTATTTCCTTGGGCAAGTTGGCCTGGACACAATCAATATGATATGGGATCAACAGAGAAACAGGACAAACTAACTTTTCATATCTAACGCAGGCTACCATAGTATCAATGAACCAGCTACCTAGCCCCCCACGTGATAGATTAGTTTTTGTTTCCTCTTACAGTTACACACTGCATATGCAGTTGACAGTTTAGTATAACTTAAGGGTTGAGCATAACTTGGTAACTTCAATTTCAAGAATGGGTTATACCAGAGAAATCAAATCATATTATCGACACCTAGTCAAAAGTCAAAAGGCATCTTCGCAAACAAAGGCAATTCAATAATAAACTTTTCTCTTATTAACTTTCAGGGTGGAGTCAAGCTGTTTTCACTGAGAATGTAGCTGCAACCTAAAGTTTAAACCATCCATAATCTTTTTATGTAATACTAATTTTCTGTAAAACTAGTAAACTACTAGCTTATAGCACAATGGAATTCCTTAAAATACGAACTGGAAGGTTTTGCAGAGACTGTATCATGCAGATCATATAAATTATAATTATACAATAGCAGTAGAGGCAAACTTACAATATCAAATATATTAAATAGGAAGACAAAAAAAGCATATATCGAATAGTAAACCCAAGGCTCGGCACCAGCAGATGTATCAGGGTTCAATATATCCTTGACATGCTCCCAGAAACGCGAACCAAGCAAACTGCAAGTTATTTTAGAAATCAGATCAGTGAATCCTTCACAAGAAAACAGAAAGAAAGGAAACACATCTGTTTAGGGAGCTAATGTGACCAGCAACAGAAAAATCTGCTATACCTAGTGTGTGCGCAGGCCTGTGTTTCTTCAATTTTGAGATTGGACCAAGAGGTTCAATTAAATTCAATCTTCTGGTGTTTGGAATCTAGATATTTAAGTAAGAAAATCTACACTTCTCTCAAATTTTGGAAAGAAAGTAATATACTGATCTTTATTCTTTTTCTCATAATAGTTATATCTGAATTTAAAATAAATATCACTTCTATTTCGTAAGGCTTTAAATTTTGTATGTCAAATCAAGCATAAGGCTTGCACAAATTTATTTATGTTTTTTCGTCCAACCCCAATCAGATGACCCATTTCCAGCCTGGTACCCAATTCCTAAGTCAGACTCAAAGGTTCACATTTTTCCCTTTTTCACAGCCTTACTACATCATGATCATAGGTCAAAACCCACTGTAGTAAAATTCCGACATATGATATGTATTCAACCATAGACTATACAAACCTTGCAAGAATACTTGGAAATGCCAAGAGGTAAGTAGTGGTAAGAACAGGTTGCATTCCTGATGGATTGATGTTGAAAGGAATATAGGGCTCCACTTCAGTAATTGGGGATTGCTCTCTGTTTCAAATCGCAACACAATAAGAATATCAGTTGCCTGCATCATTACGCTAAAAATTATCATTTTGAGCTTCAGAGACATGAAAATTGTCTGGCATTATGAACAAGGATTATATAAGCTGTGTCCAACTGTTAATTAATGCGCAAACCACTGGAAGTACAGAATATGAACACTGGACATTAGATTATCCCTGTTTACTCAGGAAAGGGCATGGAACATCTGACATCACAAATATAAACAGTAAAATAAAACTTCTTACAATTGATAGAAAATCAGTACTCTAGTAATATATTAACTTTCAACAAGGTGAATAAGGTTCAACTGTCTGGACAAAACAATGCTATTACCTTGCAGCAGAAGCAAGTTTAAAACCATAGTATTGAAGTTTCACTTTCCTGCAACCTTCCGTCACTACAACTGCCCACATAGTGACTATTGTAAATAGACCCAACACTGCAAAAACGTATGGCAACCAACTCACAGCACTCACTGCAATATCAAAAGGTATGGTTAAGAATTAACGATTTTGTCAGATAGGTATAATATCTTCACCTAATAAACAAATGCACAGCATCCCAGGGATGATATTTGACTCTCCCGACAGCTAAAGGCCCAAACTAAATTGCAGTATTAATTAGATTCCATTTCAAAATTGCCCTCTTACTAGATGGGTATGTTGGTCAAATTAGTTAGCAATGCAAAATTTCCTTAAATTATCATATCCTCTCCCTTTCTGTCCTCTCTCTCTCTCTCTCTTTTCTTGTGTATGTATATTCTAATGTGAGATACACCATTGTCATCATTGAAAACATTCAGTGAGCATACATGTCAAATGATATTTAAAAATGTCAAATGTGTTAATTATAAGTCAGCAGTTAACATCCATGTGACCAAAAATGTTGTTACTTCAGCTTGAGGAGCAGGAGTGGAAGAGGCGAATATTTGTATCCTGTCAAGTACCTGAGAGCTGAGTCAACATTTTGTGTAATGTCTCCATATAGCCCGTCAATATCCCCACGCATATAATAAGTGATGAACCTTGACCTGAAGAAGGCATCACCGATTGCAATAGAATAAATTGAATGACAATAGCAAACACGCATTGTCTAGTTTGTCTTTAACAACAATCAAAAATTGCCCATCCTTTTGGGGTGTAGCAAGTAATTTATTAAACTAAAAAAAAACAGTCCAATGGGAAGGTAACTAGACTATCTAAAAATTGACATCGGCAGAAATGCTTTCTGATGCTGAAAACCTAAAACAAAAACTCAAACATTCCAATAATTTTTGTTTTAATCAATATACATGCATATAAAACTATCAGTTGTATATAATACAATTCCAACCAGAAGATTGACCATATGCTCACAGGTTAAAATAAATACTAGTAAGAATTATTCATGGCACTCTGATCTGGAGAGTTTCTTGCATGAGCAAACAAATTTGCAAAGATATATTTTGATGAAACATTTTCTTTTCCCAGTTAACAACATTTGATGATGAACCAAATTTGAAACAGGTAGATACATACTTTTTACAGACATTAAAAAGTAAATATCCAACCAGGAAAAAAATTACTGGTTGTCAAGCATAATTCTATACAAATTTCCCACACTGTGCAGTGGTTTATATTATGAAAAGTTTTCACAGCTCTAATCATGGAGGATGAATTAATATTTTGTTTCAAGGTTCAAGAAGAGTACCAAAGCCAGATTCGGAGATGGTATCACATATCCATGTTATAGTCATTGCACCACAGACCAACAAAAGAGTTGTCACCATCACATGCTTGACCCTGCAATATAATAACAAATCATAACAAGGAAAATATCTTTGAACAGGCAAACAATATTAGGAGCCGGTTACAACATTGGTACAATTAAATCAAATACAAATAAACAAGTAAGAAGTATGCAGGCAGCACTATATAGTTAAAAGTAGACAACCATTTCATAATGTAATGAAGGCCCAAGAGACCACAATGTGCGCATATGGATAAGATAATTAAAGACACATGACAAGGATTATTTATGACATACTCCCTCCGTTCCAAAATATAGGAGACATTTTCAAATTTGTTTTGTTTCAAAATATAAGATACAGATGACTTTTGTTTGAGTAATTAATGTGTTTTTTCCAATTTTGCCTTTAATTAAAATAGACTTATTATTATGAGACATGAGTTAAAGGAAAGTTAAGGGAGAACATTAAATAAGGGCATCAGTGAAAAAAAATTTTCTTTGTCACATATTTAAAATATTTGACTATTTTCTTAGTTCTGGTGATTTAGTTATTTATTTCTTATATTTTAGAACGAAAGGAGTATAATCTATTTAATGTCATGGTATCAATTTGTGAGCAGGGAAAATTTTGATATATTAGTTCATTACACGAATAGAATTATGCTTGAAATGGATCTTTTGGACCAAAATACCTTTGACTAGCAGCATAAATTGAATATGGAAGAGAGTAGCAAGCAAGTATTAAAGCTTCCAAAATTGCAAAGCCAAGTGACATCCACCATCTGCAATTTGTAGAATGATTCATTAGTTAAGAAGCCCAAAATCATGGACCAGATATGAGATTTATATAACAAAATTTAGCTCACTGCAGGAATGGATAAATGACACACATGTAACTCTTTATCTTTTCATGTCCATCTAGACCTTCCTTTCGCAGTTTCACCAGAGAAGGGACCACGTGACAGAGAACCTGTACGTAGTATCAATATCTGGTATAAATGTAGTGCACTACATAGCCAATACTTCAAAAGAAAAGGAAGTGGAGGTAATATTCAATAATTAGAATACATACTAAAAATGGGCATCTGACCAAGAATCTCAGCTCACTTTACAATGACGTATGATTCATAGTAAAAATAATAAAAGTAGAAACAAATCTTCTTTCAGAGATGCTTTTATACTACAGTTTCACTTAAAACACTCAACATTATAGCAAGAATATCAGAGATCCTAAAATTTCATACAAGTAAATGGAGTAAAACATCCTTCAGTCTCCAAAGCAACAGAAAGTAAAAATTTTGCAACAAATGTCTGTCTATAATGCACTCAAACAGTTAAGAGGGTAAACCTGCATAATAATGGATGCTATTATCTGAGGACTGATTCCAAGCTGGAAAAGAGAAAGTTTGAGCTCAGAGGTGTAGTCACCAAGTTCATCTGCCAGAAGCTACATTAATGACTGCTCACAGGTATAACCTTAGAAAACATCTATGAAAGAATCTAAGATGTTCTTGCAAAAAGCTCATAGAATTGGTTTAAGTTTTCTATTTAACTTCATAAGTTGCCTCATGCTTGGTATTCACCTTAAATGTTCCAGATTTTTTGTCCTAATCTTCAATTTTCAATTGTGATTCTTTGGTTACCAGTAGTTTGAAAATAAATACAAATTAACTTCTGATTGATGACTGATGAGCACCAATGGAATAATTTTTTGTTAAAGCTACAAATCAGAAGCAATACATATGAGTGAAACTGAGTGGTATTTGAGTAACTTACCAACAGATCCTGAGACAAAGCTCAGGTAGTCTTGTGGTATCAACCTTCTATCAAATCCAGGTAGAGGAACAAAATAGCCAACACGACTGACTACAATTAGTACAGAAGTCACGAATAACCTCCTCCGTATCTCACTTTTGAAAAATGATTCAGCAATTCCATTAAGGACAGAACTCAAGCGGACAAAATTCAGAAACCTATTTTTATACTTTTTGGGTCTCAACTGTAGAGTCCTGAAATTATTGGGGTCAGGAGATGCAAGAATCTCTGCCCCATCACTTTGAGTTGGTGGAACAATTTCCTGATTTGAATGCTGGATATTTGGAGGTTCAACATGCAAATAGTCACTTCGAAGCTTATCAGAGAAGTTAACATAATGCTTCCTGTTTACTGTAGCAAACAAAGACCTGTTCAGCAATAGGGAATGCCTTCTTTCAAATGCGGAAACCCCATTTTTCTGGCACTTTATATAGTAAAATTGGATTTGTTCAGCTTGTCTGCCTGTGTTAACAAACAGGTTCCAATATAAAGCATGTTAACTCATAATTGATCATACATACTTCTCAGTAGAACAAACCTCTACCATCCTCACTACTTTCAAATATTCGTAGTAGATAGTGGTACTAATTCTTAAGCCGCGTAAAAGCACATCCTTTCTCGACCCAAAGAGAGGTACAAAGACTTGGGACGTTGCCAGTATTCATAGCAATCAATATATTTAAGGAAATACCATGTTTGATTCAGATAAATAATTGAAGACTCTGGACACTTGAGGCAACGCCGAACAGCGAATTATGCAAATATAAATATGAAAGACAAATACTCGGTGTACTACTAACTTCAGCTAAATAAGATAAAGGGCTGATGAGCGTAATGAGAAGAATATATGCGATAATTGACAAGCCTATTCATCCTAGCTATACAAAATCATAATAAATAGAAAATATCCGAACTCCTATTGCGCCGAATCACATTGCACTATCAGTGGGAATAAAATCTCTCACAAGCTTCATTCAAATCTTTTTTTTTCTTTTTTGCTTCCGAATTTTTATAAGGAACCAAACACCGGGAAACTAACCTCGAAATATCTTAGGTTTAGTTCGAAAGCTACGAGGATGGAAGAGATTTGAGCTTAACCAAGTAGCTTCCATGGCTAAGCTTCCAATTCAGGGTGAGCGCCGGAAGAGCCGAAGAAAAGGAGAGGGACGCGGGCTTGTGCTTTGCTTCAAGTTCAGTGCTGCTCATCCGAGTCACGGATCTTCTGCTTCGCCTAATTTATTTCCACTCTCTGCTTGGCTATTATTATTGGATAACATCGTCCAGCCAGGGCTAAATGAGTGCGTGGCAATGAATGAGTGGTTAGTGTGGGTGCAGTGTAAGAGTAGTGCAAATTTGGGTAAAATCCTTGATAATGGATACTCATAATTTTTTTTAACTAAAATATAAGTACTTTTTAATTAAAAATAAAAGTATTAATAATTTTTTAATTTATTTTTATTATTAATTAAGTCATGGCAAAAAAAATTATTTTAAAAATTATATTTATTATCATTACAAAATATCAAATTGATAGCAAGTAATGCGACAATTTGCATTTTACATAAATTTTGTGCAAGACACACCAAGATGCCTCGTTTGAAGATATTTTCTCACATGCCACAAGAAGTTATTAAGAAAGGGGAAATTATTATATTTTTCTTTATATCATTGCAAAATTTTTTTGGACAATGCATTGCAGAATTTGTATGCGATTTGTTTGCATGACAGATACAATAATTTAAATATGAAATTATTTTCTAAAATTTGTTATATATAAAATTTAGATTGTAATAAAATACTTCTTGACTTTTAAAATGAAATAAACTTATTTTTGAGGAATATTTTTCCCGTTTGAAAATTTAAAAGGATGTCTGTGTTTTAAAATTTAAATATTAATTCAGTATTAAATTTTTAGTTCATAAAATAAAATTTTATAAACGTGACCATGTATTGCAGAGTCCTGATTTAAAAAAAAAAAGTGAATAAATAACGAGATATAAATCAAACCAAATATGTTGACAAAAAAAATAAATAAACCAAATATATTTCAATCTCTCACTATCCCGATTTAAAAAAAAATATACACAACTTTTTGCCAGCAAAATACACACACCATATAAAGTAAGGATTTCTCACAGGTTTAATTAATATATTTTGATAATAGTTTAATTAATCTATGTAGTTCATCAATGTGTGCTTTCAATAATATATATGTATATCTGTTTACATTAACAAGATATGATATACGTAAATTTAAAAAATGAGTTGTACAATTTATAACTTAATAAAATTTTTAATTGATGTTGATGTTTATTGTATAGAGAGGTATAGGGTAACAACTCAATAGTGTGACCTTTCAACATTCACAAGTTTCATATTCAATTAATAAGTCAATGGAAATATCAATATATCATATAAAAGTATAATAAATTATCACTGATAGTTTAGTATTTATTTACTGTTTATTAATGCAATTATTGATTTATTTTGTTCTTTGATTTAGTTTCTAGTTAAATTCCATATATAATCTTAGAAAAATTAAAATCCCTGTGCAAAGTATAAGGGATTGAAGCTAGTTGTGATTAATTTGGACTTCGATCTAGATCTAGTATCATGCCATTTATACTCTGAACAATAAAAAACAGTTCAAAAATAAAGAAAAGTTGAAGAAAGAAATATTTTAATGAAAGATAGACCAAAAAAATATGTGTGTATGCGCGCATTGAAAAGATACAAAATCATTATTTTATTTGATATGGACAATTTTTAGTGTGAAAAGTATAATTAAATGAGAGGGTAGTTCGGAGCATCTAATAATTTTTGGATTAATTTGATGTCAGAAATTTGTCATCAAGAAAAAGCAACAAAGAGCATTAGCAATTAAGTTGGATTGCAGTGGCTGATCGAGTTTCACTCAGCATATATAATGTTACAGCATACTACTATATATATATATAACAATATTGGCACAGCGGTGATATTGATAATAGAGTATGTGTACTTGACTGCAGAAATTAAGAAAGAAAACCCTCCGTGCGAGCCGTTAATTATTATTGGAGACAAGAAATACATTATCAAAGAATCTAACACACCACAGCACAGCACACACCCTTTAAAATATTAGGCCAAACTAACATTTATATATATATATGTGCCCTTGTGATTATATTAATTAATTAATTAATTAATTAATTAATTAAGCAGCTAGCTGGCTGGCTAGTAAGTCCATTCCTTTGGAAGAAATATCCTTGCTGGACAACGACTTTGGTCTTGTGCAATAAAACCATTTTTCTTTGTCACATCTTTCTCATGGTCATACTTGTTCTTGCTTGATTTACTCAAAACTTCTCCACATCTGGGCTCATATTGAGCGTCTGCATGTGTAATGAGTGAAATGATGAAGGGCTAAGAAAATCGTGAAAATATATATATATATATTATTAATTTTGTGAGCGAGCGAGCGAGAATAATTAATGAGACCTTGCTGGGGTGAAATTTGCAAGCCTAATGTGTGGACGTCGAGATTTAGAGCTCGAATCACTCGGTCTGGGAGGAGCACAGGAGCACAGGCTGCAAATTCATTAAGCACTACACTATGTAATTAGAATGTCAAAATCGTCTATATATCTTCCATTTAACTTAAACGTAGATACCAGAATTTGAATTTCAGAATCTCCGTCCGGAATTTAATTAATGCTTTAACTTATAAAGTCTTTCCTTAAAAATCTCAACCTGAAATGAAATAATTAAGGGTGTGTTTGGATTAGATTATGTATAAGTGATTATGAGGATAAGTGATTATTCATAAGTGATTATAAGAATAAGTGATTATGTCAAAAGTGATTTGTGTTTGGATAGTTTTATCCCATAAGTGATTTTGAGAAAGAAATGTGTTTGGATATTGGGGGTTTAAGTGATTATTGGGTGAATAATGAGAAGGAAAAATGAAATAAGTGATTATGGGAGAATAAGTGATTATCATAAGCTGAAAAAATCAGCTTATTCCATAAGCACTTATTTGAGGCATAAGTGCTTATTGAAAAGCTGCTTCCGTTTGACAACTCCACAAGATAAGCACTTATGGGACCCCATAAGCACTTATAAGTGCAATCCAAACAGGCTATAAGAGTACGTACTACAAGTTAAGTTATTCAACCTGGCTTCTTCTTGCGAGGTTGGAAGTTTGTGCCTGCTGTTTGGGGTAAGAATACACCTGTTCCACAGGATCTCTGCCCAGATTCTAGGAATATTGCTTGCATTCCATATCCACCGTTGCCTACTTTTGCCCTTTGATGTGATGATCTTGAGTACTGCGCGCGTAAAACAAAACCATTGCTATATGTACTAACAAACATTACTGACAGACAGATATGTTCTTATATATTTTTATATATGTTAAATATATAGGTACACCGACCCCTGGAAATTTAAGGGAAAACCAAAAAAAAAAAAAGTTGAAAAGGAACTCCAATAAACATTCAGGTACGCGGCACAGCGGCACATAGCATCTTATATAAGGATGTTTTAATTTAATTTAATTTTATAATTTTTCTGTAAGCCACCGAGATTTCTATGTGCTTGTTTACGTTTATGCTTTGTTGTTGCATCTTTTCTACCTAAACTGTTATTCCAAACAGGAAAAAAAAAGAATCATACTAATTTGAAAGAAGTTTCGGTTTAGAATTTTGGTACATTCTCAACTATTCTAAATTTAATTTAATTTGCGATTATGCCTCCCATTTGTTCTCATGTGATTGACACTCAAGATGGTAGCCAAAAGCATTTTATATATATCATGAAATAATATATTGCTGCTAATTATAGCAAATTGACTTCTCAAAGAAGAAAAGCTAGAAAAACACGTAGTGCAGCACAAATTAAAGGCCCTTTTTTATTTAAAGGAAAATTTAATTGCTTGGGAAGGAATAAGCACCTACGGACATGCAAAGGCATATTCTTAATTAGTGTTATATAATAGCACATATTAAGATAGCTGCATTTAATTTCCTTATACTAAAGTGGCAATATTTTTTTTTAATGAAGTTCATGCAAGTTAGATCACAAGAGTTCATTAGGCAAAGCAAGTTTCATGATTCAAAAAATATTTACGAAGATATTTACGCACTATTCATAAACAAAATCCTCATATCTACAGCAAAACTTGAACCCTATATTTTTGTAGAGTTTGAAACAACGAGCATCTTACCTTATCAACAAGACTAACTTTTTTTGTTGGGGGCTAAAGTGGCAATTGAGAAGCCTATATTGTGAGTTCTCAGATCGTACAGACAAGCAGCATAATATATGACTGATACATGTTTTGTTCCCTGCTAGGATTAATTCTCCTGTGGCCCAAGTCCTCATATATATATATATTTATCCTACTTAATGCCTAAATCAAACTTAATCATACGCACTTTCCCCAGCATAACTAATCCACGAACACATATATAATTAAGCTTTTCTCTCCCTCTTGTGCTCTCTTAGCCGCAAGAGAAGGAATTGAAGGAAGTAAGAGGGCTTGTGTATATATGTTGGACTGGAGCTCTTAATAACCGTCCCATATTGTTTAGCAAGCAATCTGTTCAAAATTTATAAGAAGTAATATATAGGTTATATATACTAAACCTATAAGCGCAATCGCACCCTGAGCTCATCAAACTCTAGAAAAGTCGAATTCTCCATATCCATATAGAGAGAGCGAGGGAGGTATACCTGTGGTTCAACTGAAGATTTGTGGTGGCGCAGTTGTTGATGATTTTGGTGGCAGTGCCTCGCATACACCTGAAACGAAGCTAAACATGTGAATCTAATATGAACCCATTTCCATACCAAAATTACTGAACCTTATGAACAAAGAAACTCTTATATCAGAAGCCAGAATGAGCAGTTATTAATGAATTTGAGAACCAAGAAGAGAGAGGTGAAAGGCAAAGTAAGAGAGAGGAGAAAAGGAAGACCTTAGTGCGGCATGCCTCGTCCAGGACATTAGAGGGCAAGCACCGAAGCATTCCTTCTTCAAAGCCAAATTCATCTTCATGAACAGAATCCATGGACGAAGAAGCAGAAAAGACTTTTATTATTTTTTGACGACGTTTTAGTTGCGTTGTTCTGTAATGGGAGGGAACGAGGTTGGTTGGCTTTTTAAGGTCCAGCTTCTGACCTGCAACTTAACTAAAAGCATTAAATCAAATGCGAGGGAAAAAGTAAAAGGAAAAAGAAAAATAATTCAAACGACTTTTGGGGGACCATCAGTAACCCAGAATGTCTACGCTCCCATACGAACGCGTGCATGGTGCATATCTGGATTCTGAACCTTAGGCTGTTGTTGAGGAAACTCTAAACGACAACGTTGCATGCAGTTGCGCGTATTACATCCCGTCGCTAAGGTTATGACTTATTCGTACATACGAGGCTATTTGACATTTTTAACCCTGATTAGGGACTCAAATTACGCGTATAAACCCCGCAACGTAGTCACTTTATTTTTCGTAAAACGTAACGTTCCTGCTTTGTTACTGGCTTACCCATGCAATTTGTCCCCGTTCTTGTCATTGTTTTAATTTTTTCATCAATAAAGGCTTGTTCAAGAATAATTCAATTCAGCTTTGAAGCCGTGTTTAACTGATTTGAAAAAAGATAAAGTACCTAATAGTATGTTAACAGTAAATAAAAAAGGTAATTAAATCTTCGACCAAAGCATGAACCTGCTGCTTTCAAAATGACATAAAATGACAATTTTGTTGTTCTAAAGTCGAATCATGTTTCCATTTTGAGCTTTCATCAGACAGTATCTTAACTCGGCATGCAAACTTCAGAAGCAGGAGTAAGATTTCTGAACACGTGAGGACATTTCCGTAAATTAGGTGATTGAAGACCTTGGGGGGTGAGACTGGTTTTGGATGAGGGTTGGGTTCGGTAAACCCCTACCAGTGTGGTGGTTGCAGTTATTCTTCGCGTAACGCTCATCTGCTTGCTCCATAACCTCCCATTACCTCATGCCTCATTTGGTCAAGATTATTTGTGGTTCTTAAAATGTTATTTTGGTGATCTATCAGAAGCAGATGTTATCTAAGCTTCTTGTACGTATGTGGCAGCCCGGGGCAATTAGGAACTTTTCTTAACCACCGTACCAAATCCTCCCAACATCTTTGAAACAAAACCATATCAAACAAACGCATAGGAAAGCAAGGCCTATCTTCAATGAAGGGCAAAATGAAGTTTGGGAGGCCAACTGCAATACAAAATCAGTTAGGGCCATGGCAAGTGCAATAGGTTTCGGCTTTTTCATTATTCTCCTAAGACGAGTACGGACCCGGGGGAATGCACGTGCGGTCGTGCGCCATGGATTTGCAAGAACCCAATTTATTCTATGTCTAACAATATTGAAGAAAAAAAAAAGGGATATAAATAACACTACTACAACAATAGAGTTGGTTTTTGACCCCAAAAAGAGTAGGTAAAAGCAACTATTTTGATTACTTTAAATCTGGTTCAGGTATAGGTGAATTTGGAGGAGTTGAAGATTTGATGATGACATGTAAATACAATCTCCTGATGCAACGTAATAAACGATATTCCGCCCTGGTTTATTTCAATCCTAATAGTCAAAAAATAAATTAATTTTCTGTCATAATTTTTTTTTTTGGTAGGGGTGGCGTGGAGCCCGGGAGAGAGGAGTATGCACAAAATGAACAGATACATTTTGAACAAAATTAGGAAACACAACCAAGCTGTGTGCACTCAACAAAGTTTCAATCTAAAACGGGTTGGCGGGTAAGAAAGAAAATCACTACATTACAGAAAGCTCTCTGAACAAAATTCTACTGCCTCAAACAATGAACCGGAGAATTTTGCAGACCGCAGGTTCTCATTAACAACCGCTTGGATGAGAATCAATCAAAACCAGCGAGCATACAGATATCTTTGCAAACTAAATCAGCTTCCTATAAATGTCTGAACTCTGAAGCCATATGACTAAAACAAAATAATACTAACAATTACATCCCCCATCAGTAGATTGAACCCGATAAATGAACCAATGTCTGCCAATGAGCTATTATGCATTAATAAAGTACAGACTCCTGAACTAGGGATATTTTCTGATAGTGCCTCCTGAATCAAGGTTCAGTACCTGATTCCAATTTTAACACGGTTGAATTGTCCTATATTGATAAAATTGATACATAACCGTCCTGCCTTGCAATCAGAATTCATTCACAAATGGGAAGAAGTAACCGTCCTGCCTTGCAATCAGAATTCATTCACAAATGAGAAGAAGTATCCGTGAATTAAATCTACCCCAAAAGTTTTGAGTCCAACACTGTTAACTCAAGGCACATTTGATGCTGCACTTACGACAAAATGCTTGAAATATCACTCACACACATTTTACCGGTTAGGTCTAGGAGTCTATGAGTCTCTTCATCCAATGGAACACTGTCCTTCTTCATTCTCTCAGCAACAATGAGAGCCATCTTACCAGCTTTTGCATAAGTTTTGAGGAGTAGATTATATATCTCAGTATTCACGTGGCCAGTATCTCGGAGGGCAACCAACAATTGCTCTGCCCCTTCAACATGGGCCTGCTCCTCTAGCATTTTAAAAATCTTCCTCACTAAATTTTGATCGGGATTCCATTTTTTCACACTAGTAATGGCCTTCTTGAAATTATCCAATACTTTTTCTACATCGTTCTTTTTCAAATACCCCCAAGTAAATAACTCCCAGGTAGTATAGCAAGGATCTATGCCATTTTCCACAAACTGACTGCAAAAGTTTTCAGCCATTTCCATCTGGTCTCGGTTAATGTAGGAAGCAAGAAGTATATTTGAAACCCTGACATCTTTGGTCCCAGAAACTGACTCCCATTCCCGATAAAGGTTCTCAGCTTCTGTAAATTCACCGAGTTTCACAAGTGATGATATCATACAAGTGTACTCAGCATCATTCATTTTGCGAAAGCATGATTTCATCTTCTTCCAAATTCGAAAAATTTCATCCTCATTCCCCATGTTCGCATGCAAGCTAAGAAGAGAAGAATATGCGACTCGAGTCTTCCTTGAGATTCTGTCCTCTATCTCTTTCAAAGTGGATGCTGCTTTTTCAGGGAATGCTTTTTTAATGTACAAATTAGTTAATGTACTATACGTAACCCAGTCTGGATCTAATTTTGCCTTCTTGAGCTCAAGGAAAACTCTTTCAGCAGTTTCAACATCATCCTGTGAAGCACAAGCAGTTAACCATAAATTAAAAGTTACAACATCTGGTGACGTGTTCTTCTTTAGCTCTTGAATGATTTCATGGAACTTCTCATATTTCCCATTTGAGATGTAGAGAGATAGCATGTGGTTATAAGGAAGAGGATTTTTCAAGAGATCACATTCTGACATTTTCAACATGAGAGCTTCAGCTTTGTCAGCCAGATTGTTTTGGACATAGACATGGAGAAGAGCAGAACAGGTTGGTTGACCTCTGATCCGATCAGGAAGATCCTCAAAGAACTTTTCAGCACTTTTTAACCCACGAACTTTTGCTATCAAGTCCAAGTGGACGGCATAGTCTCCTGGCAGTAGCTTGATGTCTGGCTGTAAGGTCATCCACTCACAGATCTGCATTCAAAAAGGCAGAATTATGATCAAGGTATACAAATTGAAGGCCAGTAAAGAGATTTCCAGTTATCCTGCCATTTAGTTTTATAGAACACATGCATATCACAAATAATTATAATTATTTCAATAAAATATATCTCATTTATTCCTTAAACTTTTAAAGGAAGATGAGCACAGGTAGCTGGTGTGAATTAAAAGTCCAAATAGGAAAACCCTGGCAGGCATTATAAACAGTTAATTTTGATATGCATCAGTTTCTGTCTGAGTAATTTTCTATATCCTAATTACAAGAAGGGAAAACTTGAAAATTCTCACCAATCATTTTCACAAGCTAAGAGTTTCAATAGTATGCGAATGCTGGACTTAGTGCCGCCTTTCTCACAAATTCTGTCCATTCTTGCAAACGAACACTATCGATTATAACTTAATAACTCATGCAAAGATAAGAATTATAATCAGGTAAGCAAGGCAGAATATTCAAAGAGTAGATATCACACTGCACAGAATGGCGAACAAATATTCTTTTTACGCTATGCATACCAGAATGGCGAGGAGAACCTAACTCTAAGCCAAACAGTAAAGAGCTGGCCCCGGAATTATAACGGTGAACATATAGGAACCACATTAAAGAGAAATTTACAGAACCAACCTCGAGAACTCTAAGCCAAACAGTAAAGAGCTGGCCCCGGAATTATAACGGTGAACGAACATGTAGGAACCACATTAAAGAGAAATTTACAGAACCAACCTCGAGAGCGTGTTTGTACCGCTTAAGCTTACGGAGCTCGCGAACGACACGATTGAGCTCGTATTTGCGAGCCGTGTGACCTTCTTCTTTCCATTTATTGATGGCAATGACGGCGCTGCGTTTTGGGTATACAAGGCTCAGAAGCCTTCGACCCAACGTGTCTCGGCCTCGGGGGGTGGTGGGGACAATGGCGGGGGAGGTTTGCGCCGACTTCTCAACCGTAGCCTTCATTGAGAAATGACGCGCAACGGATAGACATGTTTGGAATGAGCGAAGCAACATTTCCCTTTCACTCAAGTGCGCCACCAGCGAGAGGTGAACCAAGAGAAACGAAAACCCTCCTGCACCTGCCCGGATGATTCGACACCATGTGCAGAAGGCCCCTCTTTGTAATGGATGCCCTGATAAACCCTCAAGGGTCTCTTTGGTTTAAATGATGAATCGAAGGATGGCAGAGGCCATCTAGGGTTTGTTTGGTTGGAGGAAAATGGGGGGAAGGGAAAGGAAGGGGAGGAAAAATGTCATTAAAATTTTCTCTCCCCTTGTTTGGCAATCAGGAGGGGAGGGAAAATGTTATTAAAATTTTCCCTCCCCTCCCCTTATATATTTTCCTCCCAAATTGGGGTAATTTGAGGGGAAAATGTGTTATTGTGTGCAAAATGACCAAAATATCCTTCATTTTTTCATTACTCGGTCACACAATATACTGATCAGTCTTGTCCTTATATTAACTTAAATAAATTAAGTGTATAATAGTCAAATTATAATTATTTTCCCTCCTAACCCAAACAAGGTAAAATTAAAATCCTTCCATTAAAATCCCTTCTTTTCCTTCCAAACGAGGTAAAATTAAAATCCCTTCTTTTCTCTCCCCTTCCTTTCTCTCCATTAAAATTTCTTCCCTCCCTTTCCCTCCATTGAACCAAACAGACCCTTAGTGGGATTGTAATGGACGCCCTGATAAACCCTCAAGGGTCTCTTTGGTTTAAATGATGAATCGAAGGATGGCAGAGGCCATTTAGTGGGATTTTAACGAAGTGACTGGAGATATTTTAAAATTATTTTATTTAGTAAGTTTGAATGGAAGGAAATTTAAAAGATTTTAATAATATTTTGTTAAAGAAATTAGAAGGAATTGGATAATAAATATTTTTTTTTAAATTTTAATTTGAGGGAATTTATAAAAAGGGTACACATTCTCCTCTAATATTTTTAATCAAATAAGGAAAGTATTTAATCTCTCCAATCCCCTCCTCTTCCCTCAAAGTGATCTCCCGAAATTGGGAGGACCCAATTTTTTTTTTATTTTTTTAATTTTTTTGTTATAAATAAAAAATATTTTTTTAAAATAAAAAATTATTAAAAAATCATTAAAACATAAAATTATTTATCTAAAGATTCCTAATACCAAAAAATATTACATCCAAGTCTCATATCTAAAAAAGTGGGCATAAAAAATTTTAGTATTGAGTATAAAATTGTGAGTATCAGTATAAAATATTAGAGCATAATTTTATACTTAACTTTAAAATTTTTTATACTTATAAAAATGTTAAAAAATTTCTTTAATTTCAAAAGTAAAATGATCAAATTATTATTAACTTCTCTCCCCTCACCTCAATTCCCTTCCCTTCCTTCCCCTTCCCTTCCCTCCATATCTCATCTCTCCTTCCCTCCCCTCCCTTTCCCTTCCATCCCTTCTACCAAACAGACCTTTAAAACCCTGTTTGGTTCAGGTTTTTTTAAGGGAAGGGGAGGGGATTAAACCTTGTTTGGTTCTTAAATTTGGAGGGGATTGGAGGGAATTCTCCCCCATCCCTTTATTGCTTCCCCCCAATTTGGGGTTTTTTTAAGGGGATTGAGTTTTATCACCTTCCATCCCCTCCAATCCCTTCCTGAACCAAATAAGATTTCATTAAAATCTCTCTAATCCTCTCCTCTTGAATTCCATCAAACAAGGAAATTTTAAAATCTCTCCAATTTCTTCCCCTTCAATTCCCTTCATTAAAATTCCTCTAATCCCCTCAGTTGAACCAAACACACCCTAAAAAATTCCCCAATAACTCTCAATCAAACAAAGGGCTTGGTTAAGAAAATTGGAGGGGATTGTAAGGATTTAATTCCTCTCAATCCCCTCCCAACCCATTAACTTTTCCCTCCAATCCCTTTCTGAACCAAATAAAATTTTATTAAAATTCTTCTAATCCCACCAAATAAAGAAATTTTAAAATCATCTTTCCCTACTCCAATCCCCTTCATTAAAAATCCATCAAATCCCCTATAATTCTCTCAATTGAACCAAACAGACCCTAAAGTATGTTTGGGGAGGAGGGAGTGGAGGAGACGTCATGGGATTAAAGGGATTTTTAATGAGGGAAATGAATTGAAAGAGTTTTAAAATTTTTTTATGTGATAAAATTGGAGGAGTTTTAATGAAATAATATTTAGTTCAGAAAAAAATTGAAAAAATTTGAGTAATAATTAGTTAATTTAAAAAAAAACCCCAATTTGAGGAAAAAGGATGGGGTTCAATCCCTTCCAATGTTTTGAACCAAATAAAGGGAGAGATCCGCTCCCCGTGTTTAAAACCCCCAACTAAACAAAGTTTAAGGGTGTGTTTGGTTGGAAATTTTTTGGGTTTTGTTTTTTAAAAGAAGGGAAGAAGATTTAAGGGGATTAAATTCTTTTTTTTTATTTGGCTCAAAATATTGGAGATGATTTTAGGGGATTAGATCCCCTCAAATCTTTTCCCCTACCTCTTTATTAAATCCCCAAATTGGGGTTTTTGGAGGAGAAATCATATTTATTACTCAATTCCCCCTAATTCACTTTAATTTTCTCTTGAATCAAATAAAATTTTATTAAAATTCCTCCAATCCCCTCTCTTTCAATTCTATAAAATAAAAGAATTTTAAAATTCCTCCATTTCATTTTTCTCTAGTCTCCTCCATTAAAAATTCCACTAATCTTTTTCCTTCAATTCCTCAGTTAAATCAAACACGCCCTAACTTAGTTTTCCATGCATTTCCTTTTTTACTTTATTTGTGTTCTTAATCACATATGCTAATAACTAAACACAGTGGTGAATACATAACTGACTAGTGCATAAACACTCTCTCAATAAAAGGAGCTCCTGAAATTAAGTGTAACCTATAGCAGGTTATCATTTTGAGTATTTGAATGGGTGAGTAGGGAAAAAAAACTAAAGGTGGACTAACAAGAAAGGTTAGGGTGGCTTAAACTCTTAAACACAATGTTTTATATTTGAAATTGTGTGAGCATTACTAAAATTTTTATATTTGAAATTGTGTGAATATTTTTGTCTTTGAAACATTGATATTTCAAAAAAGTAGATATATTCATATCCGATACATAATATGATATGATATACATATTGTACTTGTGTATACATATTTATTCATATCACTTTTATGTTCATATGTACAACTCCAAATTTTTATAATAAAATCTGACTACTTAAAGTTATTATGAATATTTTATGGTTTATTTTACTATTTATACTATAATTTTTAAAATATTTTATATTTATTTTTCTTTCAATGAGTAGATTTATTAATTATACATATAAATAATTATATAAATAATATTATATATGCATAAATATACCCATATTCATATTCTAAAATTTTAAAAATTGAAGTATCTTTCACATATTATATTATATCATATCCGATACACGTATTAATATCGGTGCTACATAGTTTCTTACCTAGGATTCAACTCAACATGATTTGATTTGAATTAGAGATCTAAATTTTGGTAATAGGATATTTGAACATTTTTTATAGAAATAAAAGCAAGTGGACTAACAAAGCTCTAATCAATTTTAATGTATTTGTGAGGATTTTTTTTTTTAAGAGGCTCACTAGATATGTACAACCGTCAAAGGAGAAGCAACAAAAACCACACTAAACATGTATAATTATCAAAAGAAAAGTAACAAAATCATAAAAAACTCATCCAAACAATAATTTAATATTTTGGCCATTCAACTCCATTTTATATTATTGTGAAAAAAAAACTCCCAAATATATTGTGAGGAATGAATTATTTGATTTATGAATAGTATTTTATAAATTCTTTATTAATAATAATAACAATTATCAATTAATGTATTAATATATATATAATAGAATTTTTAACATATAATAATAGTATGTATGAGAAGCCACACAATTTAACCACTAATCATAAGCCATTTAATTTATTTTAAATTTCATGCCACCTACTTTTTTAATATTGATACATTGATTTCTTAAAATCAATATAAATATATCACCAATATAAAACTTATAAATCATGTGTAACATATCTTATGTTATGTAATTTCAAAGGGATTAAGATTTTAAAATACAAGTTACTTTGTGAAAGTTATTAAATATTTAATGCTTTCATTACAATTTTATCCCTATTTATTATAGTATTCAATTATAAAAAAAAGTAAAAAAAAGTTATGGAGAGAAAATAATTCATTTTTACTTCTATTTAATGAGGATAATTTTGGATAATTATAAAATTTTAAAAAAAATTAATATTTTTTATATAAAATAAGTAGATATAACTTATATTTTACCATAAAGGAATATCATGCTATGTAAGGTTCAAACTAGTTAGTTGCTTACATTGTTTATGTGTATAAAAAGCTACTCCTCCATTTCTTTGTAAGTGCCATATTTAAAAAGAGATTTTTATTTTTTTTATTTGTGATTTTTAAATTTTAAGATAACATTAATTATTATTATTTAATTATATCATTATCTATAATTTTAAATATAGTATTAATTTTTTTATTTATTTATTTTTAAAAATAAATTTAAAAACTCAAAATAAATTCTAAAATATTAGTTGTATTTCTAAATTCCCTAAAAAAAACTTTAAACATAAGAAAAAACGGTGGGAGGATAAAGTAATTTGATAATTTCGCCGCCTCTTTGTATTTTTTTTCTATTATTTGTGAGGTATTTATTCACCGCAAAAATTGAACCTCTAAACTTGAAAAAAATTGGCTGTATTTTACAGGGGAGCCAAGCGAGACCAGGACGAGGCAACCCCGCCGGATTGGCGAATTGCCACTATTTTATTGCTGTCTTCGCTGCTTCTACTGCCACTGTTTCTTTCCTTGCATCAATGGCGGTTCACTCCACCTTTGCCGGTCGTTCTGGAGTTCGAGTCGCCGTTGTCGGTGACCGAGGTACCGGTAAATCGAGTCTAATAGCTGCTGTGGCGTCCGAGTCCTTCCCCGATGCCGTCCTCCCTGTTCTTCCGCCCACTATATTACCTGATGACTGGTTCCCCGATCATGTTCCCCTTACCATCATTGACACATCTTCCAGGTCCGTATCAGAGAACTGTTGTTTAAGAAAAATGTGTCCCCCCCTTTACCCCTCCTCCACTTGGCAGGAACCTAAATTTTTAGTTTGTCCCGTATCTTTTTTGAAGATATTGTTAATCAAACTTATGCCGTGTATTCATCTAACTGAACCATTGTTACTCTTTTTAAAACCTGATTAAATATGGTTTCCGTTTAGTTCACAATTGTTTGGAGATATTTTTATTTATTAACCGTTTTAATATTTTCTTTCGAAAAAGTAGTAGTCCGATCATTCTTCAATTTAATTAAGCCATTGTTTTTCTTTTAGCTTGGAAAAACTGGGCAAGCGCAATGAAGAACTAAAGCAAGCTGATGTGGTGGTTTTAACATATGCATGTGATGAACCCACGACCATTACTCGTCTGAGTACTTACTGGCTTCCTGAACTGGTGGAGTTGGAGGTTTGTACTATCATTTCCAATGGCAAATTAGGCATTAATGGCAAGCAAATAATCTTCTCTTATTTGTGATTGTACAGGTCAAGGCACCTGTAATTGTGGTTGGTTGCAAGCTAGATCTACAGGACGAGAATCAGCAAATAAACTTAGAGAATCTCATGACACAGCTCCTTCAACAGTCTGGAGAAATTGTGACCTGTATGGAATGCTCTGCAGCTACACTCTATCAGGTATGTTGTCTAATCTCGCAATTCTTACTTGATGACAATGCTTACTTATTGTTTGACCTAGCAGGCAAAACTTGTTTAGTTAGTCCTTTGGTGCTTCATAAAGATGAAAATAGTATTAGTGGATCATTCTATTGGTTTGGTATTTCTGTTTTTGAAAGATCAGTCAATCTCATAGCCAATCATAACAATAATTTCTTATACTAGTAAATTGAGTTTCTCACCCATTTTTGTGTGTTAAAATTCAAACCTAGCTATTGAGGTAGGAGAATTAATTTAAGTTTTCCGTAGACCATCTCATACTATTCAATGTGGGGATTTTAGCATTCCATACTATCTTGATTTCCAGCAGTCACCCAATACAAGAAGCATGAAAGAATGAAAAACATTTAAATAATTTTGCTCGTTTTCCTTTGTAAGTATAATAATACAAAATTCTTGCTTGTTGGCAATAGTGCAATTGTTTGGGTTCATATATAAAAGGATATTGTCTTGATGCTGTTGAACTCACATTTGACTTCCTCTATGCAAAACTTAAGTTCCTGATGATCAAATATTAATTTTACTTTTTTTTTCAGGTCCCTGAAGTTTTTTATTTTGCTCAAAAAGCAGTACTGCATCCTGTAGATCCATTGTTTGATCACGAGAGGCAAGATTTAACAGATAGATGTTTAAGGGCACTGAGAAGAATATTTGTTCTCTGTGATAGGGACATGGATGATGCCCTTAATGATGCAGAGCTAAACGGGTTTCAGGTTTTTGATGGACTTCAGTCTTTTCCTTTTCTTATTATGTGGATTTTGAATAATAAGAGTTCGTATCCATTTTGTAACCTCTTGTATTTTGAGAATTCTGAACATTTGTAATTGTAAATATATCAACAGGTTAAATGTTTCGATACGGCATTGCAACCAGCTGAAATAATGGGAGTCAAAACAATTATTCAGCAGAAAGCACCTGAGGGAGTCAACCGGCATGGTCTTACATTTCCAGGCTTTATTTATATCCATAATATGTTCTTGAAGAAAGGGCGTCCTGAGACATTATGGGCTGTTCTAAGAAAATTTGGATATAATAATGATTTGAAACTCCAGGATGATTTTCTTCCAGTTCCATCTAACTACGCTTCTGATCAGGTACATTTTTCCCCCAAAATAATGTTCAACAATTACAAGATTCCACTTTGATCTACCCTTTTTAACTTAAACGGAAGAGGATAGACCACTGGCTCAATGATTGGGTCGTTAATTATAGATTCAATTTCCACATTAGCAATATTCCTGTATGCCTGAAATTGATGAACTAGGAACACAAAAATGTTTCTCATGGTTCATACCAGTATTTATCAGCTGTTAACCACTGGATTCCCTGAGGTTGATGAGTCCCTAGATTTAATAGCATATATGGATGTCTGCAAAAAATTGGCTGTGAGCTACTTGGGTTGTGTGGATTGGTGATTTGGAGGGGAAAACAAGAATTTTATCTTGTAGCTGTTCGGTTAGTTAATATCTGCAACTTTAAATAGTCAAATGCAATCAAATATTAATGACGGGGAGGATTTATTGTGATCTTCGCAGATCATGTGTCTGTAGTTTAGGATGTTTGTCTGCCCCATTCTCTCCATAATGTTAGCGTCACATGATTCCACTCCTGAACATCATCTTCCCTCATGTATATATGTTGATCCACTGTACAGATTCAATATGTCAATGAATCCGGCACATTAATCTCACATATCTTCATCCTATTACTGGAACTTATTTGTTGCCTGGTATTAATGATCAAGATCTTTCCATTAGACATGGCATTTTGGACCAATTTGATAATTTGAATCCTTATTATTTAACAACTGGAACTTGATAGTGATCATTATATATCATTTCTTGTTGCTCATAAATGACTTGAGGAGATGGATGTCTTATGTGATGGATGGCATTAGTTTTACAACACATGCTTTTGAATCAGAAATGTTATCTAAAACATTGAGATCAAGTGTACACCTTTTGCCAAACACTACATTTTCCTTGTGTATGAGTTATCGAGTCATAGATAATCTTTGCTGCAAAGTAGTTTCACAAATCCTAATTTATCTCAAGCATGATATGTAAGTATTCACTTTCTTTGCCATCATATTACAGAGAGTGGAGCTGACAAGTGAAGCTGTAGAATTTCTGAATGGTATCTTCCGATTGTTTGATTTGGATAGAGTATGTAATAGCATTTTGGATATTGCATCACAATCACTACTATGTGTTGTTCCTATCTTTCTCCCTCCTTTTCAGGTGCTATTCAATGCCTAATATGCTTTCTCTAATCTGTTCTTTGGAATTTTGACATTTTCTAGGACCGAGCCCTACAACCTGCAGAGCTTGATAAGCTATTTTCTACTGCTCCAGAAAGGTGAACTTTTTTTATTGGCATTTTTTTTAACAGTATCTCATTGGTGTGATCTTCTCAGTGAAATTACTGTCTTACTTGGGATTAAGTAGTCTAGAATGGGTTGACTGTTTGTAATAGTTGCTATTTTTGGAGCTATTGCTGAAGTATAAGAGGAGAACTTTAAGACAAGTCCTAGGTTCAAAACTCACAAGAAAACTGCCCTCATAAGATTCCACATATGCTCACTGAATAATAACAGGTTTTCATTTCCTGTAAATATTTCAATTCAAATCGCATGAAGCTTGCTTCTTCAACTTTCTAATGCTGAGTCCTTCATATTTGCTGTTTTTGCATCAGAATTTTCACAGAGAGATTGACTGAAACTGACTATATGTATATGAAAGGGAAAAATAGTTTATACAATTCCTAATCATTGCTTTGATGGGATGAATTTTGTTTGCATGGAAATTAAACAGAGTTTTAAGGTGGCTGCTACTATTCATTTCTTCATGACAATGTAGTTGTTAATGCTCACAGAACTAAGCTGAAGCCTTTTTCTTGCAAGTTCTGTGCTTTAGAATCTTTATTTTACTATCTAGTCCAGTCATTTGGTGTTCGTAGGGTTTTTTTGGTCCAGCCCTTTGGGATTGTCGGTCTTATTTAGAATGTAGTAGTAATATCATTGTCTTTAAGGTTACTGCTTAAGCACTCTAGTTGCCACCCAATGTGTCTTGCTTTCTCTAATTAGGAGTGATTCCAAGAAATATTTTTGTGTGCTGCTAATAGTTGTTGATTTTTGTTTTGCCGAGCTCATGATATTTTAGGCTGAGCTTATTTAAAAGTTTTAACTTGAATCTTCAAATGTCTTTCTAAATGACTTGCACAATTTTTCTTTTTAATATCCTACATCTGAGATGCTTGGTATGCTACTTACTGGACCATCACAATGCCACATATACATAATACGTGCATTAACTTTCTTTCATTCCTTGATAAAAAAAAAAAAAACTTTCTTTCATTCACTTGTATTACATATTAAAGAGAAATTAAAATTTCAATTTCTCACGTGATCTGGAAATCTAATTATGACGTATTGGTGTAAGCAGCAACACATGATAGTGGAGAGTGGTGACATAAGTAACAATTTGGGAAGAGATTGTGCATGACAAAAACTATTTGAAGGATCACTTCTCATGGGGCTTCGGTCTCTGTTTCTGTAGCATTAAAATGACTTTTTTCCTCTTGTTCAAGGATAGATATCTTGTATTATACTATACTATGATAAACATTAAAGCTATAATAAGATCAGATGGTTGTTTGAACTCAAAATGAATGATATGCTGACTTTTTTGGCTGAGCAAATTCCATTGGTTTGGCTCTCCTAATTCTTTTTGAACTCTGGTATTTCCTATGAACTTAACTTTATGTGTTTTATGCCTCATTGTGAGGCTCAAACATTGATAATATGTTTTCTTCTTCGTGGAAAAATGTAAAAGAAGCATTTATTACATAAATACCAATTAAGAAAATCATACTCTAACCAATTGTCAAATTGTATTGTAATATTGAGATTAGGTGGTTCCAGTTGTTGACAATTGCTTTACAGGGTGGAATAAGACAATAAGCACCATCGAATATCTGTCATCTTTATCATATGGGTTTTGGGAAGACTTGCTTGGTTTGGATATCAATTGGATTTATCAATGAGAATAACAATGACAGAATGCTTTAAATAAACTAAAACGGGGGAAATTTCTCTCTATTTGTTCGTTTTCTTCTGGGTCTTAATGATTCAGTGCATGTTTGCCTTTTTCAGAATTTAATAAATTTCTATTATGCTGTTTTGAATATATTGAATGTGTCTTTTAGACATGAGAATTTAGAAATATATCTGTTTTCATTAGCGTATATGCAGAATGTTACCTTGAGAGTTTTATATTGTAATATTTGATATGATCCTATAGCAGTATCTTAATTGTTCTCATCAAAGTTCTACATTTTTAATCTTGTACTTGTATTTGAGTTTCAGTCCATGGAATGATGCTCCATATAAGGATGCTGTTGCGAGAACTGACGCAGGTTACATGACGCTTGGTGGATTTCTGTCTCAAGTGGGTATACCTGCATTGTCTTCAATTCTGCATTCTGCCATTTTTCGTTTCTTTTAATCCTAACCATCAGTACTGTGTTCTTGTTCTGCAACCTCACAATCACTGTTGTGGTTGTCTGATAAACTAGCCTGAAATTTATTGATTACCTTGAAGATGTAATTACTTTATGATTTCTTCGAAGGGTTCTTTCTCTCCTTTAACTATCTTTTCCATCCTTATGCATCTTTTGGATGGGATGGAATGTTATTCCCTCTAGTCGTAGACTCATTAACATTTTACATTTATATAGTTTAATATTTGCACATCCAATACTTTGTTGAAGATTTGTGCTACTTTGCCTTATTTCTTTCCATTTAGTTGGAAAAAATGACTTAGTTATTGATATAGCTACTAGATCGCTTGATGCAGTGGGCTCTTATGACATTGCTTGATCCACCATCTAGCTTGGCTAATTTGATTTACATTGGATATAGTGGCAATCCTGCTGCAGCACTCCGTGTTACTCGTAGGAGATCAGTGGACTGCAAGAAACAGAAAACAGAAATAAATGTGTTCCAATGCTTTGTCTTTGGTTCTAAAAATGCTGGGAAATCGACTCTATTGTATTCATTTTTGAGAAGGTGGTGCTTCTGAACCAATCACCATATCTATGTATATGTTAATTCATTATATTTGACCTTTTAGTTAGTAAAATTTAAACCATACTGTTCATGTGCCTATTTTCAATCAGAGCAACCTTTGACTCCTTTCAATTGTGTCTAATTCCTTTCACAGGCCTTTCTCAGATAAATATACTCCAACAATAGTCGAGCAATATGCTGCAAATGTTGTTGAATTAATTGGGGTGAGTATTATGATGAGAATATATGATTGTGCCCTAAAGGGCTCATTTTATCTTGTCTTCCCTCTCACAATTTGCTTCAATTTAATATACTCTATTACAAATGATAATAGCAAGTCACATAGCATGTCGAGGTGGAATAGGGGTGCAACATGCAGTTTTAAGTTGGATGTAAGTGCTCATTATTCTGATGTTCAATGTATAGGGGACTAGGAAAACTCTTATTTTGCGGGAGATACCTGAGGATGAAGTAAAGAAATTTTTGTCAAATCGGGATTGTTTGGCAGCATGTGATGTTGCTGTTTTTGTATATGACGGGTACGGTGCTGTTCTTCCACAATTTGTTCATAACTTGTTACTGTTTAGGACACCTTAATCATTTATATTTTTTTAGTCTTTTCTCCTTTCGAGTCTTTAAAATCTCTTTTACGCTCTGGGATTATTATATTACTGTATTTCATAGGTGAATTCCAGAAAATTTCTGCTGGCAGATAAAGGTTATTTTCCCCAATATTTTGCACTATATGGTTGACAATTCGCAAACTAGATTTTCAAAAAAAAAAATAATATTAAATAAATAAAAGGAATAGAAAAAAAAATCTTTAGTTGCAAGTTTGGTTATTAGGCGAGGCCATATTCTTAACTCAAAATATACTAAAAGTTGTTCCTCACCTGATTATTAGTATTGGAACCAGATTTTGAGGCGGTATTCCATGCCTTTTCTTCTTGGGCCTTGGATAAAATTCCTCGATTGAAATAATTTGGTCTTATCTTTAGTGGATATGCATAGTCCCGGCGTATATTTATTTTTTGCATTTTATCCTGTGTTGTGGTTCAAGATCTTCGTTCTCTGTTTTTCAGTTCAGATGAACATTCGTGGAAAAAATCCAGAGAATTGCTTGAGGAGGTTTCTAGACAAGGAGAATTAACTGGTCATAGAGTTCCATGTCTCCTCATTGCTGCTAAGGATGACTTAACTCCATACCCAAGGGCAGTACAAGATTCAGTTAAGGTGTGCTTTTTCTGTTTATGACTATCTTCTCCTTGTACAAGTATTTTTCGATAATGCATGATTTCTATGCCATTCCTGTGAGCTTAGGATCTTATCATCCATTTGTATATTATCTAGGTTACTGAGGAATTGGGGATAGAAGCACCCATTCATGTAAGTATGAAATTAGGTGATTCAAGTAACGTGTATGATAAGATTATCAGTGCTGCAGAGCACCCTCATAAGAATATTCCTGAAACTGATATTGGGAGGAAGAGAAAGCTTTACCATCAGCTTCTTCACCACACTCTTATATTTGCCTCAGGTGTGTTTCATTTAGCTACCTCTTAAGAAAACTTGACACACCACAGCAAATTTGCACGTCCATTTTTTTTTTTTAACTTGGTTGTCTAAAAATTAATTTTTAGTTGCTTTCTTTCATGAATTTACAGTTGGGGCTGCTATGGCTGTTGTTGGTTTAGCAACTTTTCGTGGATACGCAGTGAAGAAAAATTCTCCTGCTTAGGTCATTATTTTGTGAGGTTGCCTTGTTTATAAATTAGAATATTTAATCAACGTACAGCAATTGCATCCATTTTCTTGTGAGGATGCCTTGTTTATAAGTCTTCCTTATTGAAATAGTTATTCAATTTGTTTGGTTTTCCACCAGATTTCCGTTGTGCATATTTTGAATGTATATCAAAATTGAACTAATGAAGAATTGGAGGTAAAATTGAAGCGAATGAGTGATGTTCACTTGCACAAGTAATTATGCTCCAATTATACATGTGGTTACATTTTCAGTTATTTGATCACATTTGAATTCTTTTGAACAAATAGTGTTTGATCTTACCGAGTTTTTCGAAAGGTTAAAATAACGCTAGTACTACGTAAATCAAGTGTCTTGCACCGTCTGTAGAAGGACAAAATCTGTGTGCACCTACTTATATTTTTTATCATCTTGTTTCTTTAATTAAAATATGATGGATATATAATTCTTTAATAATTAAATTTTTTTAATAATCTTTGTATTTACGTATATGATTTTTCGATTGGATCATACTGTCTTATTATCAAGGAAGAATTGGTTTTTGGGATGAGAAAATTATTGTTTTTTGAGATTTTAAGGAAACTTATTTGGTTTCTATGGTTAAGGGTATTAATAGTAATAAAAGTGGCACTGTGAATTTATGAAAGTAAAAGAGAAAATAAAATGAGATTAGCCATTTACGCCTATAAGGATTGAAACCACCGAAGGCATCTTGGTCATAGCAACTTTGTAAGTTTGTCTTCATCCTCACGACTTCCCTTGTTGGCCCCAACCCCAACTCACAGCTTGTCTTCGTCCCTAATTGGCTATCTTCATCCTTGCGTCTGTCTTTGTTCCTGATTGGTTGAAAAATTTGTGTACAGAGTGACAGAAAATTCAAAGCAGAGCAAAGAAATAGTTGGTAAATAGAGGTGACGACGGAGGTGATTGGGGTAGCAATAGAGACAAGCCAAGCGCTAGACGGAAAATTCAAACTCTTGTATATCTGCTATCAAGCCCTCACTTCACTCATCTTTCCACTGTCAAACCCTTGTCTCTCCGTTGTCAAACCCTCTTAGCATCTAGACACTTATTGCCAGATGTTGTGGACATTTTGATGGATTTTTGTGTACTAGTTGAATAAATATGTAACTGATATATGTTGATGAAATGTTACTTGATTGTTATTGTATCTATTTTGATGCATCTTTTTTATGGATTTTATTATTTGTTGTGCATGTTTGTGATATGTTATTATTTTTTTAAAAAATGGTCGACCATACCACAATTTAAACTAAACACAAGGCATTATATTGGTTGACCTGATTTTAAGAATAGCAACAACAAAAAATGGTTGATCACCCAAATTGATTTTTCTAATTATAATTTTAATATAGTTGATCAGTTTTCCTATCATCTCACAGACCATATGTGCATGCTAGTTGAAAGCTCACCCATACCCATGAAAAATGGTTAACCACCAAATTGATTTTTCTAGTTGTAATTTTGATGTGGTCGATCGTTTTTAATTACCTCACCCATACCTATGAAAAATGATCAACCATTTGAATTAATTTTTCCAATTATAATTTTGATATGATTGACATTTTTTTGTCACATTAGTCAAACATAATGGACGCATACCCACTTGGAAATATTGTTCTTGCTGTTATTTGTGGAGTCTAAATTGTTATTCGTTGAATATAACACATTATTAGTGAAGTCTAAATTGTTATTACTGGATTCTTATATTTCACAAATCAAATTCTCTACTACACATATAAGAATTCCACTTGGAAATACTATTAATATAGTTATTTGTGGAGTCTAAATTGTTATTCATGGAGTATAATGCATTATTACTGGAGTCTAACTTTCACAACTTAGATTCTCTATTACACATAAGAAATCCATTTAGAGATACTGTTCATATTATTATTTGTGGAGTCTAATACTTTATTACTGAAGTCTAACTTACATAGCTTAAATTCATTATTACACATAAAAAGTCCACTTGGAGATACTATTCATGCTACTATTCATGAAATTTAAATTGTTATTTGTGGAGTTTAAGGCGTTATTAGTAGAGTCTAATTTGTTATTATTGGATTTATATCTTACACAACTTGGATTCTCTATTGCACATATAGGAATTTCACTTGAAAATAATATTAATACTGTTATTTGTAGAGTCTAAATTGTTATTCGTAAAGTCTAACACTTTATTATTGAAGTTTAACTTGAACAACTTGGATTTTCTATTATACATAGGAAGCACACTTGGAGATATTGTTTATGCTACTATTCGTGAAGTCTAAATTGTTATTCGTGGAGTCTAATATTAGTGTAGTCTAACTTGCAAAACTTAAATTCTCTATTACATATAGGAAGCTCACTTGAAGATATTTTTCATGCCGCTATTCGTGGAGTTTAATGCGTTATTAGTATAGTCTAACTTGTAAAACTTGGATTTTTTTATTACATATAAGAAACCCACTTGAAGATATTGTTCATGTTACTATTCCTGTAGTCTAAATTGTTATTAGTGGAGTTTAACACGTTATTAATATAATCTAACTTGTTATTATTATATTATTATCTTCACAGCTTGGATTATCTATTGCTCATATATGAATCTCACTTAGAAATACTATTAATATTGTTATTTGTGAAACCTAACACGTTATTATTGAAAACAAATTTTACATAACTTAGATTTTCTATTACATATAGGAAACCCACTTGGAGATACTGCTATTTGTGGAGTCTAAATTGTTGTTAGTGGAATCAAATTATTATTTTTGGAGTCTAACACGTTATTAGTAGAGTCTAACTTGTTATTCATAGGTATAGGTGAGGCGATTGCAAAAAAGGTTAACCACACCAAAATTATAACTAAAAAAATTAATTTGGATGGTCAACCATTTTTTATGCGTATAGGTGAGGTTTAAGCTAATATGCACATATAGCCTCTGAGGTGATAGAGAAAATGGTCGACCATATTAAAATTATAACTAGAAAAATCAATTTGGGTAGTTGACCGTTTTTCAAGAATATCCAATTCCAATCATTTCAAAGATATGCTATCAATAAATATGTATTAATATACATAATAACAATTAATCTATTTTACCATATCAGTCCTATACAACAATTTCAATTATTCCACCTATTATGTCATTACAAGGTTTCTCCATAATGACTATTGGAATTTGAGGTGTTATTTCCATTTTAACTAGTTATTTATAAATTGATCCACCACCAGATTGCAATTTCTTTATAACTTAACTAGTCAATCAATTTCGTTGAAAAATTCCACATAACTAGCCATCTTTAATGATGGGGACAAACACAAAGTCTAACAACTTGGATATTTGATAATTAAATCACAGAATCTAACAATTTGAATCACACATTTTTAGAAGGACCCAAATCTCAGTTTTAAAAAAAAAGTAAAACAGGTGTTGAAGATGATGGTGACATGGTGGAGACGGCAAAGGCAACATGTTCGAAGATGATGTTGGATCATCATAAGGACACTAGATCTACTTCTATCGTCTTCTAAGTTGTTTGAAGACAATGCTTCTCATGGTTGTCAGGCCCTCATTTGTGGCAAGGCAAGATTGAGAAAGGTGATGGTGACAATTGAAGAGGAAGAAGATGAGGAGAGGGAGGTTATACTCATCAGTAGTGTAGTTGTCTATGGAAGTGAAAGGAGGGGAGAGGGAGGTAAGGGTCATCGGTTGCTGATGAAGGATGAGGAAGATAAATGGCACCCAAATTGATTCCTTCAATAGACGATCAAGGCACCCCAATCGCTACCCACCATGGAAGATGCTACCTTCAACGGACAACTGCAAGCACCATTGCCTCCATGGCTACTTCAATCGCTTCCATCATTACCTCCGTCTACTCACTATTTCATTGCTCTGTTTTGAATTTTCCATCACTCTACAGACAAATTTTCAACTAATCAAGGGCACAGGCGCAAGGATGAAGGCAGCCAATTAGAGACAAAGAGAAGTTGTGGGTTGGGGTTGGGGCCAATAAGGGAAGTCTTGAGGACAAAAATAGGTATGCGAAGTTGCTATGAGCCACATGCCTTCGATGGGTTTCAATACTTACAAGCGCAAATTGCTAATCTCGTTTTGTTTTCTCTTTTCATCACAAGATTATTTTCATAAATTCACTGTGGCACTTTTAGTACCATTAATACCCTTAGTCCCAAAAACTAAATAAGTTTCCTTAAACTCCCAAAAAGCCAAAAAGTTGATTTTCTCATTGCAAAAACCAATTCTCCCTATTATTAATATAAGAAATTACATTTTTAAGTCCACGGGTTTATTTTGACCCAAAAAAGAAGTATAGTAAACTAACAAGTAAAGTATATGTGTTTTATATATTGGTTGTGGTTTTTAAAAAAGTGAGAATTTCTTATTTCCCTGTGGGTCGTAAATTGATATTGATAACTTGTTGTGCCGATAGATAGATAGATACTATTAAAAAATAATTTTCCGTGCTAGAGGCAAGGGACTTTGTCTTTGAGGACGCAAGTGGGGCTGTCTCCTTGGTCCTGGCTTGCAGGTTTCCTGTAAGATGATTCAAGTTTTGACTAATTTATTTCTCTTCGTAGCCTCAGAAATAAAATAGAAAAGGAAAAAGCTAATTTGGTCGTGAAATGAATTTTCTATTATTGGCGAGACATGCATGGACTCCCACCAGGATTCCCGGGTTTCAAAATTTCGCTAGGGTCGATTGTCTACCCCTCTTCATTCACTTTAATTTAACTTAATTCTTTGTTGGATGCTCTTTTTTTTTTCTTTAAGAAAAATTTATATGAATTAGATCTTAGAATAAATTTCACGGTTTATAGAAAAATACCCGCAAAATATTCATCAACAAGATTCTCATAGAGGATGTTGGATTCGAATCCATACTCTTTGGGATATATGGTTGATAATTTTTGTTGGTTTACTTTATTATTCCTTATATAATCACATAATCGTTGGGATACATTACGACAAGAGTTATTGTTCTGCTATGCTATCTATCCACAATAGAAAAAGATGTCCCAAGTGGAATAATCCCCAGCGAGCTTTAGCCCTTACTATGGGACAAGAAAATCTCTGCAAGGCATGCAGGGTTTCGACACGTAGAGGATTGAATGCAGTAGTCAAGTGTATGGGGATTTGATGTCTATCAGTACTATATATAGCAGCAAAAATCCCAATTTGGCTAGACCATCGTACTGTGATGGCTTCACCACCAGATGTTTCTTACTCTCTTTGGATGGAATTTTGAAGTATGCAAATTCTTGTAAACCTGAATTTCTTGTGCTTTTTAGGTTGAGTCCGCCGACTAAATGGACCTTGATTGATGATTTTGTGAGTGTGCATGCAAGATGTGAAACACTAACCTTTGTGTTTAGATGGTGGGAGACCAGCAAGACACACTGTACTTATTTCTTGATAAATTTTTAGGTCGTTTCATAAAAAGAATCTAATTAAGCAAATTAGAAAACCCACCAACTAATAAAATAATGCTATGTATCACTATTGCACTTGAGTGAAAATGATTTGATTCTATTTTATTAGCGGAGAGATAATGTGATACACGGGATATATCTAGGAATTCCTCCTCATTTCTTACATTCAACAAGTAAAGCTGCTTCAAGTTACTCTAGTTTCGTATATGCTTCCATTAGGATTTTTCTTTGGTGTAAAAATCTGAAGCTTTATTCAGACACGAAAAAAAAGACGAAAGCTCTGAATAATTTTTCCCACGGTATAATATGCTAGCTTCAATTGATAGCATATGAGAATGTCAACGGATATCTTCGTAGATTCTTTAGTAGGCATCAATTTGGCATTCAATGGGGAGAAAGAAACGGGGCTTATTATCGTCAAACTATTTAATTAAGATTATTGATTTCCCAAAGCAAATATAACAACGAAAACAATCTCTACCATTTTGTTGCCCATCCATATTCACATATGATTCCAAATCTTGAGCCACGGGATCACTCTGCTTCTTCCAAGTCCACTTGTGTGTGTGTGTGTGTGTGTCCCAATAAATGGTAATCAAAATCTGGTTGAAAACACAAGGTTTGTCCTTGGGAATGAAAAGCTCAACCTCAACCACAACCAGCAGCACCACCAACTCCTCCTCGTGGTGAAGACGATGGAGGACCATGAACTGTGGTGGCCTTGCCTTATGGCCACCCTCTTCCATGGGCTCCCTCCTCCTTCAACGTATATGGTTCTCATCTTCTTTTCCCTTATCAAAAACTTATACTCTCAAAGGTCTCCTCATACATACATTATTTGGCTTACATGCAACCCAATCCTATCAACTCCATATGTGTGTGTGTGTGTGTGTGTGTGTGTGTGTGTGTGTGTGTGACCCTCTTTTATTGGGCATGCTTTAAGCTTAATCAGCTATAGCCAGCTACATTGTATGGATTAGATGTACTTTAAATTCAGGACTTAAAGCACTTAAAACCCTTGAAATTAGCAAGCAAAGTGGATTAGATTTATGACGTTGTGTCCATTAAGAAGCTAGCGTATGCCCAGAGTTTTGAAATTTGTATGTTTTGTTCAGCACTCAAGAGGCCCTCGTCGACATCTTTAACTCTTCCTGCTTGTGTGGTGCCTGTCTTCGCTTTTTATCCACACATGGACAAGGAAAAGTCCACACCATATATCTACACTTACCTAGATATTACCATTATCTATATATGACTCGGAATAATATAGACAAGGGAGAGAGGGAGGGGGAGAGGGGCTATATGCGAAATGTGAGTAGCGTGTTTCAAAACTAAATGAGTATGGAGGGGCAAATTGAGTCCCAATTATGTGAGTTGTCTTATCTCTGTGTGGGGCTGTGTTTTCATTTGTGTCCATTGTTGGGTGGACAAGTTGTGGGGTTCATTTTAAAGCAAGAGATAAGGCCTTTTCGTTGCTAGTGGTGGCACACAAATCAGTATTATAACCATACAAAAGTACCTAGCTTTCATGGGGCAGTTATAAGAGAGATTGAGATTATCTTTTTATATCTATATGTGAGTGTGTGTGTGTGTGTGTGTGAATAATCTAAATGAGGGGTCTTGTTGGCAAAAAAAATCTAAAGGAGGGGTCTTCATATATATATATATATATATTTCAAGCAATTCCCGACGTGCAATGATGAACTGAAAGTTGACGTTATGCTTTGCAAGTTATGGGGTCGACATTTTAGGTTTCCATCATGTAATTGGAGAACGAATCAGCATCCTGAAAAAGTATTTGAATTTCAACCCAGAAATATGTGTAATATGGCGTTACAGAATGGAAATCGTCGTACCATGTTGGATCGTTGTCAGATTATGTTAGCTACCTACTGGATGCTAAATCATCAACTCGAAGACAATGCAACGCTTCAAAAAGTCAAATGTGGTTTATCATGCATCACTGTAAACTATAAATAGATAGCGAAAAATTATTGGACCTTAAAATAATGATTTTAATAGTAATAAAATTTTTTTGTATCTTGAACCAAACAGATTTATAAGATGAAATATTCATTCGAAACTTAGTCTTTTGCCGAACTCAAAAGTGACATATAACTAATTTCATCTCGGTCAACACAGACTCCATTAAGGTACATATAATTAAGAAATCATGTATACATCTCAGCCAAACAATAGCTTAAGCTAGCTTGTTATTAGGCTAATAGCATATTAAGAAACAATCACAATATTAATTCAGTGATTGTTTCTGGTGCAGCAGTGAACCGACATGGTAACCCCAGAAGCAGTATTTGCGAAGATACCATCTTTTCTCTTTCTTTGCCTTTAAATAATCTTTTGGAAGAGAAAATCGGCATTAGTACCTTCATGGGACATTAAATTAGGGGACATGCTGATTGCCCTACACAGTTTTTTTTTCTTACAGTGACATGATATGGTGAGAGAATCTGTGCTTAAAGCAGCTAGCTAGCCCATATACCTCACAAAGGTTCCTCAAGCACATGATATTTGGGACAAAGTGACGCATGTACGCACCTGCTCAAAAACGTTTCGTTTCACTCTCATCCAAAACGATCCTCATCCATGTAAGAAAAAAAAGGGGAAAAAAAAAAACAACGTATGGGTGCCCGGAGTCCACGATTACCCATTGCCTTCCTCTCTTGAGGAATGTCACCAAGCTCAACTATATCTGATCTTCTTGTTCTTACAATAATTTTATTCCAAAGTTTCTCCCAAGATGCTTATATTTTTCCTTTGGCCCCCAATGATATTCTACTTTATTATATATATATATATATGTGTGTGTGTAATGTGACATGGGAAGATGGTAATAAAGGAAGAGGGACGTAGGGCCAAGTTCTCAAATTGAAATGGTTCTGAGGAATGGTAAGGGAAGCACATGGATGATCCTACGTTGTGAGGTCAGTCCATGTTACTCTCGTGGGGTCCATATACCCTATGAAAGTTACCAGGCATTGGTACTCACTCCGTACAAACCAACTTGCTTAACCCCCTCTGTTCTCACCATGACTTCTTTCAATTTCAATATCGCCTTCTTTTTTATCTTTAGTTCATTGGTTAGATGAAATAAAAGGAGCCATGCAATATCATATCTCACCACACAGAAAAAAAGCTAACAAATTCCATGAGAAATAGATTCCAATGCCAACCCCTTGTTGCTTTAAACGACATAGCAGTAAGGTGACTTGAATTCAGCTTGTTTCACCCATTGCCTTTATACTACTCTTCAGCATAAATCACGTGACTTGGATTATCATCTTTCATGATAAACTTAATTTTAAACCTGCATATATCGTCTTTAATTAAGTTTCTTAATGGAGACTGAACCGTATTACAAGACAAGAGGGTGATTATCAATGCACTTACCTCGTTATATATGTAACTAATAACGTCAAACATGTGTAGTGGCAATATATATATATATATATATATGAAAACAAATGCAGTGAAATTCAGGTTTTGGGTCCACTTGGTAGTTTGGTAACGTGCTCTGCATCACTATTGTTGGATTATAATTGAATCGCAATAAATAAAAGACAGAAAAGAATTGCCAAGATTGTTTTTAATTTGATTCTGTGTTTTTTAACGTTCGCCTTAACTATCATATATCTAAATTTTAATTATGGATATCAAGATTTATGCTTTCGGAGCATTCCAGGAACATGGAGAGTATAATGAATAAAATAAAATGGATGCAATAGACAAAGATCACAAAAGAGTGGAAAAAGTGAAAATATGAAAAGAAGGACGACGCCCAATATAACTAATAACTATAATAACTACCATTAGGACATTCTGAAACTCCAAGCACAAATCTTCCAATCATAACCACTGAAATCCTAGATGAGAACTAAAATAATAAAAATAAAAATTTAAAATGAAGATAAGATTAGTACGTTCTACTCAAAGCCACACACACACAGGAAAAAGCTCTAAGTGGCCACCCAAAATGGCTCCCAGTTAGGCATCGTGTTGTTGTTTCTATTCCCACTTTCCTTACACCTTCTTGGTCTGGCCAACTTTGTCTTTCCCATTTCATCATCAACAATCTCGTTATTCCCTTCCCACTCCTCTGCATCACCATCTTCTTCATCGTCATCAACAACAACTTCTTCTTCTTCATCATCAGCTACTTGTTCTTCTTCTTCTTCATCAGAAAGGAAGGTCTGAAACATCGTAAGAGTGAGCCTGCCATTACTACGCTGTGCTCGAAAACAAGGCTGAACTGAAGGAGTAGCTACTGCTTTCAAGATTAGTCTACCATCTTCACGATGAGGCCTCACTTGAACCCCACCCAAATCTGTAATAGAAGTCAGGGGAGGTGGGAAGCTACTAGAACGTTTCATTCTTCTGGATACAGAGCTTCTGCAAGGTTCTGAGGCGTGTCTTGTGAAAGAGCTGGTGCTATTTTCTAATGAAAGCAAGGCAATTTCGTCAATGTTTTCGCTGGCATTATTACTACCCGTCTCGCAGCCCAGACTCTCAGTGCACATTTCCAAGCTCTTTCCAGTGAGCATGGAGGAGGAGTGCTTCACCGTAGGATGGACATAGACGTTTTGAGCGTGAGGATCCTCCGTTTTTTTGAGAGACAGAAGAAAACTCCATCCACCCATGTCAGCATTTTTGTCCATTTTCGTGGGATTTTCATCGTTTGTGCTGCATTTCTCTTGGGTTTCAGAGAGTGAGAGGGACCCTGATGGAGCCAATTTGAGCCTGAGAAATTGTGGTTCGATTGGCCAAGGCTCCAGACAGGATTGAAACCCTTGACACACGCTTGAGGAGGACATTTGCGTTATCCACAAATATTAAATCTTATAAAATGCGAAGGGAAAGAACAGAACAGGAGAAGCAAGTCACAGGATTTTTTTCACTCTCTCACCAAACTACAGTTAAAACGATGAGAAAAATGGAGATCTGTTGTGAAGAAGAAGCCTTTAAACGGAACCCATCTTTTAATTTGGCTCAAATCGAAGATGGGTTCTGTGGAAAAAGAGAGAAAAAGGATGGAAGAGAACAGAGGAATGGGCATGAAATAGAAGTGGGAAGGGTGGATCGCAATATATAGTTGGGCAACACTATTGTGCTGTCTATGGCTTTATTTATGGTGAAGGAAATTATATACCGAACAAATGGTAAAATTCTACTATTTTACTCTTCCCATACGTTACAAAGACAAAAACACATGGGGGTTTGATTGCATACTTCGTAAATTACACATGTAGTAACCTTCTACTTCAAGTAACCCAAATTTCAACTTATTTCTATGGGGTCCCTTGTTTTTGTGTTAATAATGCTCTCTATCTGATTATTAACGGTCTTTGCCTCTTTGGTTTTTTCCTTTGTGTTTATGACATATGCCTATACTCACACACACCCCTAGCTGCATGCGAAATAATGACTAAGCAATTTGACAAGGCAGCTGCTATTAGCAATAAGGACATAGTTGAAACTTGGATTTAAATTACAGGGGAATAAAGTGGAGGAAAACGCAGTGGGAACATGACTCATTGAAAAAGCACGAGACATGAGTAGTGGAAAATATCTTTGGTCAATCAGCTTATACTAAAAAGATAAGGTGGAGAAAAAACGGAGAGAAAAAATAGGGAAGTAACAGTATGATAAAGGAGGCATTGTACAGTTCTGTTCATAAGCTGGTTGACCTTTGAGTCTGTCCAATGGAATTTGGCTTCTATTTTTTGTAGCCATTGGTTGAAAATTCTATCGATGACATCGCCATCAATAGAACCAAAAGCATAGCCATAGAAGGCAACAGCAATTACTACTATGTACAATCATGCCCAGTATGCCATTACATTGTTTTGATTCTTTCGTTATATTCAATCCCAAAGATTACATCTTTCCGTCCAAATACTTATAGGGTTAGTTTATTCTGGTGTTATGATTGTTTCTTTTCTTTCAAGATTCAAATATCATTAATTGAACAGACCGGGGGGAAAAAAACTCCAATAGTTTATTCCAAACCTGACAGGGAATTCAGAGTGGTCCAAACTCCAAACACAATATAAGTTACTTGAATCCTTGTAGATAAACAATAGTTTGACATTTTAAGTGGAGCTCACGTAAAGCTAATGGTGCGAACGTATTATAGGTGCTATTTCTAAAACCCTATAATATTGAGAGCAGACAGAGTGCTCTTTATTTAACAATATAGGCTAATAAAGAAGTTTTACTAAGTCAACCGACCAAACAAGAATAACCCTTGGATACTAAAACCTTAGTATAATCGTCACTTTAATGTTTTTTATCTCGACTTCTTTCGTCAATCATGAAGTTTACAGCACACGCTCTTCAAATTCCGTGGCTGTTGTATTTTTCTGGTCGGAGCAAAAGACAGCATCAATTCATTAACTTTTCCTCCTTGGCCTTTTCTTGCCTTTCTATTGGCCAAATCTCTTTTACACTGTCAAAAAATCTGTACGGAAATCGCATATATTGTCTGCTTCAAATTCAATACGTTGAGGAACTGTTCAATCAAATCAAGCAAATCTATAAAAGCATATAGTAGTCTCTAGAAGTCTCATCCCTCTTGGTAGAAAATTAGTCCGTATATATAGAGTTGCTTCTTTAACAATACAAGTCAAAAAAGATTAAATTTGTACAACAGTGTACAGAGTAGCACTTGGCTATCTACTAGACACCGGTTTGAGGAATCTGTCAACTGTCATGCATACAAAAAACGTGAGAATCAATTCTCTGATGATACTGCAAACTGTGTAACACTTTTCTTTCATATCCTTCTCATAACAAGCAACTTGAGAGAGTGACCATGCATATACGTATCCATACTATCATATATTCTATTTCAGTGAGCAATAAGCAATACATAGGGGTATCAAAGAGCAGGAGAAAGTTGCCACCCTGCACCAATTGTATGATTTCATGCTCAAAAAGTGCGGAGTGGGTTGCTCATACACTATACAGTAGCTAATGTCATTTAGCGCACACAAAAAGAAAAATGCCATGTCTGATTAGTGATAATTAAGTTAGTGACAGTTGGCTGCCGTTGTATGAAAAGCAATTTGAAACAGACCATTTTTTACCAATAATATTGAACAACGAAGTTCCTGTTTATTCATTTTTTCTGGTCTCTTCTATAATGTCCAACTAACACAAGATTCAGCAATCATATAATTATATATATGGGTGAATAATTATGATTCATGAAGGACAGCACATGCAAATGTCCGTCTTAATTGCTGTCATTACTATAGGTGTATCGAAGAATTAACAAGATGACATAGTAAGAAGAATGTAAGAACATAAGTCACATCATTTTCTCCGCGTCCAACCTTACATAACATGGATTAGTTGATTGATTGTGTGGTCCCCGGCCGTTTTAACATAGCAACCTGCCGACATGAGTTTCCAGACAAAGATGACGTAAAACATCAATTCTACGGTTCTGAGGTTAGTTTTAAGACAAATCCGATCCAAACTTCGGAGGAACCTTATTCCAAGAAAAGGAGGGATACATGTGGATATTGCTAGCTGAAATCAATTAAAGCAAGGAAGAAGAAGAAGAAGAGGGGCCTAGCATTCACAGTCCTTCCTATAGCTTACTGCTTTTCTATATTTTAACAGGAAGATATAACGCGGGAGACAAGAATATATGCGGCATGCACACTTTCTCAGAAAAAGGTCGAAGCCCTAACCATCGAATTTGCTTGCATGATGCACTTTGTACTCTACATTTGTTCTAAACTGACCAACCAGGTAAGGAAAAACCCTATGGCCAACTAGACCTCATTATTGTTCATTCTAGGTGTATGCACCGTTTACTTGACCCTGGTTCTGCAACATGATAAAGATTTTTGGGAAGAAAGATGAAGGATTCTGTTCGGTGATAGACTTTTGACGAGGTTGATGGTACGTAGTGGTGCTACCTTTTGTTTTCTGTTTTGGTTCCATTGTCACGCATCCAGTGAGATCAAAATGAGTAGCAGAAGAGGAGGCCACGCAAGCCTATCACCAAAGTAATGGATGCTGAATGGAGAATTGCAAAGGACGGACGTCAAGGAAAGGTGCTTTCTCTTACAATTAACCTATCATATGTATATTTTATGCTTTTAGGGACGGTGGAGATGTCGTTTTTGAAGCTTCATTTTCAACAAGTTTCCTGTTGACGCACCACTGGCAATTCTTAGATTCCAAGATAAGAAACATCATTCCTTAATTTGTAATGGATCAAGTGTAAGGATAGTCTTGTAGACTAACTTGTCAATAGAGAGAGTTCGTAATGCCTCCTACCCCATTTAGTCCTGCATGCTTTGCTTTCACAAAATACTATGCTTAAGGGATAAAAGTTTTTAGCATTCATGCCAACTTATTAAATTGATATTAATATATGACATACTGTTATATGAAAAATATTTAGTTCGTCATTTTTTTTTTACGCAGTTCATCCTTAAATTATATTAAAAAATGGGCAAATAAGGCCCAACTTCTAATTTTGAAAATGGGGTCTAGTGGGGTTTGGGCCATTGTAGCATCTGAAACAATGGGCCTGGCCTGGTATCCATGACCTCATTATTCATGAATTTCTTTTCAGGCCGACCATTCTTCACGAACTCGAGTTCCCGTTTCCAGTGCTCTGCGTTTTGGTCAGATTTGGGCATTTGGCAATTAGGATTGCCCGATCAAAGTATTTTAATTTCTAATTCCAATAGCTATCACATTGAAGGAAAAGAAACTATTGTTGAAAAAAATCTTAAGCATTCTAATTTTCTCAGCCCTATTAGAAAATAACCTTGCTTCTTTTTTTTTTCCCCCAATAAAGGAATAATTTATTACTACTAGAACCACGGCATGCTGACTGGGGGCCAGCTGTACAGGTTGTAAGTACACAGGCAAACATCATCAGAAGTAGAGATAGAAACACAAACAAAAGAGTTACCTAGTTTAAAATGATCCCTATTAATAACGTCTAAGGAACTAGAAAATAACCTTGCTTTAAGTTTTTGGGCAAAGAAAGTACAAGAACCTTGAAAAGAAAACCACAAGAATATTCAACCTCTGACACCATACACATCTTACACCTCAATCTTTAAATATGAGATGAGACCCAATGTCATATCCTTCTCAGTTTTTTTTTTGGTGCAATAAAATAAAGTCACATGCTTTTACCTTTTCTATAAAAAAAAAACTTTTGATTACATCCCATGATTTTCCAAATAAAGCACATGAAAATTCCTTTAAATGATCATTATTTTATAAAAATATTATATATAAAATGGTAGGGATGAATAAGCATCTAATGATTTTTTTTTTTTTGCTAAACAGCATCTAATGATTTTTAGTTATTAGTATTTCGAGTGGAATCCAAAATTACAAGGAAGTACAGTTCTCACTTCTCATCAGGTGGAATAGAGAACTCGAAGAGGAATACAATAATGATAAATATTTAATATAAAAACTTATTATTTATTTCATTAATAATTTTTATTATTAAAAACATCTATAAAATATACATCTATAAAATATTGTTAATGTTAATCAAATAATAATATTTATAAGTATTTATATTAAATATTTATCATTGATTAATAAAAGTAAATTATACATTAATAATGCTAATAATTTTATTTTTTTATAATTTTTTTATAATATTATTATTATATAAGCCAACACGTAAGGAATTTATATCTTTTTTTAAGAAGGAAATTGGGCATTCATTTTTCAGTACAAAATAAAATAGTTTCCATTTAAAAAAAAACTGATAAATTGATAGCAGTAGTCATCTAGCGCATAATTAAAAAAAGGCAAGAATTTTATTAAAAAAATAGTACTACAAATTACATTAAATGATTACAGAGCCCAAGCTGATTGTTTTAATCAGCTTAACTGTTGACCAATAATCGTGCTGTAGCTTTTATTTAATTATATATATATATATTGATTGATGTTTTTCCAATTTTACTCATCCCCATGAAAGCTGTGATCGTCATCAAGTGAAGTAGGGAACTCGAACAAGTCACCCCTGGGCGTTTGAAAGGCTTTACCCTTGGCATCTTCATCTTCATCTTCATCTTCATCTTCTCTGTCTCCGGCAAGTGACGGCGATGGAGACGAGAAGTCCAGGCACATTCCCTGGATGACCTGCTCGTATGATGCAGAGAGATCTTCAGAGGTGTGTTGGTGGTACTCCACCAGCTGATGCAGGCACTGGTTTTCTCTTACCAGATTTGCATTTTCATTCGCCAGTCTGGATTTTTCTGCAAGTAGTGCTTCAAGCTGAAGCCTCACCAGATCATCTTCCTCCGGCCTTATTCCTTTCGCAAATCCTTCTCGCAGCCTGATATTCTCCTCTTCAAGCAGAACACATCTTTCTTGCAAGAAGCTTAAGTCTGACTTTATAGACTTCAATTCTCTTGCCAGCGAGGCTGCTTTGCTTGCCATTGAAACTGCCAGCTGACACAGATGAACGAGCACCCGTTAGCTAGATAAATAGTACATTTACAATGGAAAAACAGTAGCTATCCTGTGATTAATTGTAAACCAACATTTCTGGCTTTCTTCAGGTTCCTGTTCCTGTTTCTTTCCTCATTTGGCTTCTGGGAATCATCTACAGTATCTTCTGACAAATCACTAGGATCATACTTCCTTTTGATTCCTTTCTTTGATTCTTCTTCTTTCTTTTTCTCTTCTGATTCGTCTTCTTTACCCTCAGCCTTATTCAGTTTGCTCTGGAATATATCGGTCAATGTGGGTGGTTGGCCCAATTCTCTGGCTCCCTGTGGCCAGAAAAAGAAACACGCTAGAAATTTCAATTCCCTTGTAAATCAATAGAGATTTGCAAAAAAGAAGGTACATATGAAAACGCTCAATCGGATATCAGAATGATACCTGCAAGGCATTGTCCAAATTGTTGGAAAGCAGAGAGAGAGTGTGGGCAATGGAGTCAAACCCTCTGATAAGTTGCAACGAACCTTCCTTCAGTCGCTTAGATTTATCACTCTGCAAAATGAAGCCCGAGAACCCCCATTACTTAGCTTTCCCAGAAAGTTAGAGAATCCATCATAATTTGTCTAGACGAAGAGACTGACCCTATGGGTGTGGGTGTGAGTAGATGAATCTTCTCCTCCATGATGATCATCAAGGATGGTGTCCATCTTGCTCCGGAGATTGCTCCAGAAACGCTTATCTGAGGAAGGGCTGCACAGAGGAGGAGAAGAAGCCATCGTTTCACTAGCGCCCGCCTGTCATCACAACAATGGTTAAACTGAACTCAGAGAGCTTAAGAAAATGATGATAAGGAAGAAGAAGAAGAAGAAACCTTATTGTATAGTTGGCGAGGAGAGGGTGAGTCCAGAGAGGTTGCCATTGGAGGGAAGGTGAGATGAGGTGAGGCTCAAACGGATAGTTTTCAAAAGCGAGGATAGGGGGAGGAGGACTTTTATGAGTTTAAATATAGATGGGCCCCACTCTTTTTACGTTTGGCTAACGTTCGGAAATCTGAAGCTGCTTTTATTACTACTATTTTCATATTTATTGCTTATTGCCTCGTTGGCATAGTTACAGTATTTTGATTGGTCAAGCGTGACTTCTTTTTCGGCGCTCCGTCCGTCTCTTGTTTTTATTATTATGACGCATCCTCGGCTTAATTTAATTTGGTTGTTATTAATTAACCCAGAATTTTTGTTTTGTTGGCAAAAAATACCTACAATTTTTTTGGCCACCTTGTTAACCTAGAATTACACTTTACACATTTAAATTTTACTACTTGTTTTTCCATTTATATTAAAGTTATTATTACTTTCTCTTAGTATAATTAAATTTTTATTTGTCACTGCTAATAAATGTTACTACCTCCACTCCTATATATAAGATATTTTATCTTAGTTCTAAATATAAGATTCTTTACAATATACGGGGTGGTATTTATTATACATTTTTAAAAAAATGTCCCTATTTAATGTATTCAAAGAGAAAATGAGAGAGATTAAATAAGGGTAGTTTTGGAAAAAAGGTTAAAATTTTCAGAGACATCGAGATAGTTAATTAGTTTTAATTTTTTTTCTTAATTTACGTGATTCGGTTAAAATGGTCTTATATATAGAACTAAAGGGAGTAATTGGTTATACAATATGAATGGTTAAGGGGAAAAGGGCTTTTTTATTCAAATGCTTCAAAAAAAGAATAAAATGCCAATATGAATGGTTTGGCCAGCGTTGCATCAAATCTGGTTAGGCATGGCAAGCATGACTAGAGAAAAAAATAATGAACTCGTGATATTATAGCAGTGAAATTTTTCTATTTAAGAGATTATAATAAACCATCAATATGCGGGTCTGGTCTCTCCTTTTGTTAATCTTTCTTCTTGAAGTGTTGATGTGATTTTCTTCTCCTTCTTTCTTTCAAGTAGAAGACTTTGCTCTATCCTTCAACTCAATCTTAGAGTTAGTTTCTTTTCCACGGCAACATTTATGTTCATCCTTACTCATTTTTATACAAGTAAGTATATTTTATTTTACATTACATATATTTAATTTTATATTCTAATTATATAGATTGTTTTGATTTAGCTACATTATATTAGATTGTTAGATTTTATGGAAAAAGTGGTTAATTTTTTTGTTTCCCTTGTAATGTGGAAACAACAAATATTAAACTATAAGTTTTTATATTTATGCATCTAATAAATATATCATTTATGTTGTTATTTTAGCACATATTTATGCTGTGTTTTGTTTTTTGTTTAGCCTTAAATAAATGAGATTTATGTTTGTTTTTGTTTTTATTTATATTTTATTTGAGGATGGTTTTTCCCTCCATTTTATAGCTTTATATTGTGGTTTACATATATATATATATATATTATGCTCACAAATCACAATAGATAGAATATAATATATTTATGATATTATGTAGTAAAGTATTTTTATTTAGTTCACTGGATAATTTTCTTTCTAAAGAATATGGCACATGCAAATGTAGTAAAGTGTATTTGGGTAAATTGTGTCACGCAGGAAAACATGGAAAGCAAATCAATTAGTATTTGCTATTACTTTTGTAATTGAGAGAGCTTATACTCATTATTACCTTGATGGTTAGCTACTGTCCAACATTTCATTCCTGGGTCATAAATTAAATTTTCAAGCAAGCCATGTTCACAAACTAATTTTGAAAAGCAGTCTGTCAAAATGTTTAAATGTGTTTTCTGGGCATTTAAACCATATATCGATGCATTCAATCACCTTAAGCCCTTCATTTAGGTTGATGGAACTTTTCTTTATGGAAAGTATAGGCACACTTCTTATGTCCATAATACAGGATGGTGACAGCAATGTTATACCACTTGCATTTATTGTTGTTAAGGGGGAGACAAGAGGTAATTAGGCATGGTTCTTATATCACATGCGCACATGTGTCATTAAGAGTAGAATCGGGATATATTTAATTTCTGATAGACATCGTTCAGTCATATCTGCAGTTGTAGATGAACGTATTGGATGACAAGCAGCACCAGGATACCATGTTTATAAATATCGGTGAGTGTTGATATTATATCGGTGAGTTTATAAAGCACATGAAACAAATTGGTTAAAGGATAAGTTTATAAATATCAGTGAGCAATGATATTATATTTACAACTATAACATATTTCAAAGGCTATGTGGACTGAAATGTAAGTAATTTTTTTCATGACATGTAGGTATTGATTATTATACTTAATTAGATATTATATTTCCACTTTTTCACGTCAATCAAATCCTTCAAACTCAACAAGTCAAGCATAGGGAGCGACTAATTGAAGCGCCAATCCAAATTGTGCCTCACCTTAGACAAACTAGCTTCTACAACATTGCTAGAATTGTCCAATTTGAGTATAATCAGGCTTTGATTTTAGCACTTATTGAGAGGTGGCGTCTTAAGACACATACTTTTCATACAATATGTGGAGAATGCACAATGACTTTAAAAAATGTGGCAATTCAGTTGGATTTTCTTTGTGAAGGACTATCTGTGAATGGTAATATAGATTTAGATTGAGCCGATGTTTGTCATATGGGACTTGGCATTATACCACCTGTAGAGTATGACCCCATTTCATACACAGAATAATTTTTTATAGAATAGGAATAGGAATGAGAATGGGAATGGAAATGAGATTAGGAGTGAGAATATGTTTTAAAAATATGTTTAGTATGCAAAGAAATCTTTTTGGGAATGAATTATTAAAAGACCATAGTACCAAAAAAAATTCAAAAAAATTCCTCCCCTTCCCATCGATCCATTTCTTCATCGGTCTCCATGATTTCAGCCAAAGTACTACTACAATCAAGATGAAACCCAAAAAACACAATGATTTCAGCCACAAGATTAACATTAAAAATTGTTTGAGGCATCGACACCATTGAAATTGAATGACGGTTAAGGGTTGAGTACGAGACGGGGTGGAGACGAGGGAAAAGAGGTTTTGGTAGAGGTTGTCATCAACTCATTATCATCTTCCTTGTTGTCTAGTTGTCATCCTCTTTATCACCGCTAGCCTATCTCCTTTGATCATCGAAAGCATTAAGAGGCAAAGGAAGGGTTGATAGAGTCTGCCATGGGCACTGAGCATAGAGCCTAGGGCTTTACTTGCTGTGAATCTCACCTCAAAGATAGCTCTGATTGACAAGGTGATTTTGATGGTTTTAGGGGTGAGGCTAAGACAAGGCCACGGCAAACATCCCTGTAGATACGATGGCGATGGGTACGATAGATGTGGCTGCAATGGCCACTGTAGGTACGGTGACGAGGAGCTGGTCTGGATGTCGGTGAGGAGCAGGTGTGGACACTAAGCAAGCAATGGGGGCAAAGATGTCAATTGGGCATGGGAATGGACAATACTAGGTCTAAGGTAGGAGTCCCTAATACATCTTACATTTAGAAATATTTTCCCATAAAAACTGCTTATTTGATGTATGAAAATATTTTTAGAAAAACTCAAACCAATTAAAATTTTAAAATTGTACAAAATCGTTCTTGCTAGTTTATAGTTCATTGTGCAGCAATTTTTCAAAAATCATAACTAAATATAGAAAAATTATTTTTTAGTGATTTAAGTCTCTAAAAATCATGCACATCTATAATATTTAGGAAAAAATTAGAAACTGAGAAATAAGCATACCGATTTGTACAATTTATTATATAAATATTACTATTTATTTCACATCTCTGTTTCTATCCGAAAATCTGAACCTTAAATTTTAAAATTCATTTCTCTTAATATGCAAAGCCATTTAAACTTAGCATTATTGAAAAGCTTTACTTGTCTACTTTCTAACCATATTTTTTTTATACATTTATTCTACTCATACTATTCATAGCATTAAGATATATCATCAGGGGTTAGAATAAACTATCATTGGAGCAGTTCTAGTAAATCATGCATAACTACCATTGTATAAATCAAAATACAACCAAATCAGTGCCATTATATTCTTGAGACATTGATCTATCCATGCATATAAACTACAAAATTTTTGAATATATATTCAAATTTATACAATGCATCAAAATAGATAGCCAAAACAGAGCAATAATGCTTCATTCTTCTTCTTCCATCATCCTTGCTAAATTCTTTCCTTTAACATTATTTAACCTTATTATTAGGAGACATGGGATGAGATGGGGGGACATCTCAGCAGCAACATAACTCAAACTTATCACATTATCACATTAGCTTAACTTTGCATAAATATTACATAATCACAATACTTTTATAATATGCTTTTAGGAAAAATAATTAAAACTACAAGTTTCAATATAAATTTCGGCAGCATAACGGTTTAGCAATTGGGCATCCTGGGACTTAGTCCTTAACTTAAAACAGCCAAACCAACCATAAAAAGCAGCCAAACATCACAGCAACATTTTTAAAGCACAAGCACAATGTATAAATGTAAAAGCTTAGAGTAAGAGTTACTACCTCAAAGTTTTTACATTTAAATCTTGGGTTCTCTACTTCTTGAATAACTCCTTTGACTTGACTATGGCCTATTAGTATCATTAAACCTTACTTAATAATTTATTATCATCATATAAATTTAACTTAACCATGAACTATAAACTTTTCCCTCAAAATCATGTCTTGATCCAAAAAGAGGAATAAGAGGGAGGAAGAAAATAGCTTAAACTCTAACTAATCTTAAACTAAATAAATAAAGAAAAAATCTGAAAGAGATCTAGAGTAGGAACTTACCTCAAAAGATCCCTATTTGTCTTGCTTTTCTTCCTCCTTCATTCTTTCTCTTTTTTCTTCCTTTTTCTCCTTTCTTCTTTTTTCTTCCTTTTCTCCCCCACAGCTCCCTCTCTCATGCTACCACTCCTTTTTTTTCTTTTTGGATTGCGTGAGTTGTGTGTGAAAAATGGGGAAGGGGAGGGGGATATTTATAGGAAGGTCTTATGGTTATGGACTGTCAGATTGAGATTTAATTTAAGGACTCACAATTATTCTCACATTTAATATATCAATTACACATTATACCCTTAAATATTTTTGAGCTTGTGAGAAAGTAGGGAAGGGCAAAAATGTTCAATCTTTCCCTCCTTACTTTATGTCAAATCAGAAAAAATGAATAGTATACTTTTTTCTTTTACAGATAAATTTGGCTCTAATTTGAGTACTTTTTTATCTGGATTTTCTATTATACTCAGTGTCCTTCCTATTTACTTTATTTGGAGGACTCATTATCTTTCTCTTTTACTTTTTCATATAAGGTCCACCTATCTTGCTTATTTTTAACTTATATTAGAGTATTTAAAATATTATTTTCTTTATCTTATTATAAATTAATTTTATCCTTTTTAAGCCCATTTTTATATTTTAAAATATTTTGGGTCTTGGGCTGATTTAATTAAATATTCAGACTTCTCTACTTGTCATGAGTTAATCCAAAACACTTTAATATCATTTATGATATGATCTAGTCATAAAATATATACATAAAAATTAAGATGTTATAGTCCTCATTCCCATGTTTAATGGAATTCTCCATTCCCATCAATCATAAAACCCTTACACCAAACACATGTACTTAGTTCTTCTCTTTCCCATTCTCATTCCCATTCCCCCCTCCTTATTCCCTTGTACCAAACTTAGCCTATATATATGGACAGAGAATACCAATTACTTGATTGAAAGAACACTTTCTCAACCTTGATGATGACACGAATGAATTACAAATACAATGATTCACTTAAGTATACATACTCCAGTAGATTGGTGGATTTCTAATGCTGGATAAGTCAAGTCATAAGGTTTATTTAATGCACCTCCCATTGTTTTAGGATCTCTCAAGTGCTAGCCAATATTTTTGAGGATTTGCAGTATTAGCACACTTAATCAAAAAAATTATGCAATACTACAAACCATACGAAGCAAGGGATAGGTTGATGTATGCCGTTACTCCACCTCTAGCATGGGATTGTTTCCTAATGTTAACACCACAACGACCCACACTAGCAAATTCACGTACAAATATCTATCCTTTCAGACCACCCCTTGGATTTAGATATGCTTAATTTACACTCCAACTATTTGATTTTAGCTTATTAACTTAATCATACAAATTTGAACAAGTACTTCTATGTCATTATAGATCAAATAATGTAGGACAACCACCTCATACGAGTGAGTAGGTGTTACATACTTATAAGAAATTGTTTAATGCAATGGAGGAGGAAGACATGATTTGGTAGCTTTATAAATCTCCAACAATGGAGCAATTAATTCTCGGTATTACTTAGCATCACCACAGATTTGGCGAGCTTCAGTCCCCTTGATATGCTTCCATATAATTGAATAGCATTATTCTAATCGTGTGCTTAGACAGTTTGGTTGTCAACAACCAATACCTATCGCCCCAATTTATTTGGGGAATTGCCACACAATCCAACTAAAAGGAAAAACATCAGAAAATTGGATTTAAAAGAACATGAACTATATTCAATTGTGGTTTGGGTGGCATAATGCTATTGTTGAATCATCTGTGGTACATGAGGCATTATATCGCATATTTGAGTATGCATGATATTTGAGACACACTTGTTGATGGATCCACCCAGCTAGTACTGTAATCAGTTTTGTAGTTAGTATCTAAAATCATTGTCTTTATTTTGTTTTATATGGATATTATCATTATCTAATAATATCTTATTGTTGATTTCAATTTGATATAGCTGATGAATTGATTCAGCTAAGCATTTAAGACCCTTTGCCAATGTCAATCGGGGAATATCAACAAATGGTTATACGGGATCACCAAAACATTATAATGGCGTTAAGAGAACAACACTACAACATGGTCTTTCAGCCTGCTCCACCTACAATTAAGCTACCATGTCCATTGATTGCTTGGGCTAGATCAAGTAAGCGATGTGGTAGTATTTGTCAACTCAACCACCGCTTGCAGCTGAAGAAAAAAGAGAAACAAAATTAAGATATGGTGGAAAGATGTAGAGGAACAAAATTAAGGAGTCGCTTCTTCTTCAGATATTTTTACTCAATACCATTACATTCCACCATCATCCTTATCCCAATTCAGCTCACCCAATTTAGATCAATTTGAATCATTCATGTCTTTATTAAAGAATTCAACCCTTTTTGAGCCTAAGTATAATAATTACTTATTTGAAGTGGACGAGACATCAAATGAAGCATTTATGAACCCCCAGCAACTAATTCTTTCAATTGAGTCTTTTGTATTTCATTTAGATACCCCACCGACTCCAACTACCACTGAATTACCTGAATCTCAACATGAGGAGCCCAAAAGACATGGACGACCATAACATGTTCGAAGGAGACCAAAACATGACACAAGAAATTGCTACGTATAAAATAAAAAAATTTCTCATAAAAGAAAAAAATTTATCTTTAATTGTGGTAAAAATTTGGCTATATTAATTAAAATTTAATAATTACTAATTAATTTGTTAATATAGTTTATGTTTAAAAATTAATTTTTATTATTTACAAGTTTTTAATTATTATATCTATTTTACTCAATTATTAACCATTCCCTAATAATTATAATAAGTATTATTATTACTATTCTTAACAATTATTATAATCATTGCCTAATAATTATTAGTCATTACCTAATATATTAATCATTATCTAATAATAATTGACCAATTTACATTATTATATTAAAAAAAACAACATATGCGAAAACGTGTCTGTTGCTTCTTATTTCTATTATTATATTAAAAAATACATAATGCAAATTCTGTCTTTGGCTTACTATTTGCATTATTTTATTTAAAAATGTAAACAATGCAAAACGTGATCTGTTATTCCAATTTCATTTATAGTATTTTGTTAAAATTTTTTAAAATTGTAGTATTTAGATAATATCTTTTATTAGTTGTAGTATAATGCTCAATTTCCCCATGTCTTACAGGACGTGGATTGTTCGTACTTAGTTCTAATAATTCAATGTTTATTTTTTAAAATAAAGTTTAAATCATTTAGATGAATATTTAAACTATTTAAATTTACTAAAAATAATAATATAATGATATTGTTGCCCTCTTTATTTTAAAATGATTATGATTTGAGCCTTTGAAATTAAAAGTTCATCGAGAAACTATAACTAATGCATTTTATCTTAGATTTTATGTAAATACACAAAATTTTCCTCTAATGAGATTGTATTATATATTGTTAAAAAATTTAACCACATTTAATTTAAAATACTCCTTTTAATGTATTATGTCAGAATGATTTTATCTGCACTTTTCGCCACACCCGACCATCTTATCACCTAAACTAAATTTATCATTCTTTTCTGTTAAATAATCATGCGGTTGTGCAATAGTACTTACATTAAGCATTTAACGTGGCATTCATCTTCTCATAACATATGAGTAAGTGGACATACATGAAAAAGCCACTGTACTTTCTTCTTGTGACGCAGAATGCTTGGAATAAAATTACCAGGGAAATTAACACGAGGAGGGGCTGGAACCTGGAAGTGATTAAACTCTATCTTGTCTAAAGCAACCGCTGCTTCTCGTTCTCTGAGGAGCACCAACATCAACCATCCATGGCCTCTCTCGCTTCTTCTTCTTTTTTGCTCTTCTCTTCATCCTCTCCCACTCACCTTCCACCTTCTCTTCCTTCTTCTACCTCTCGCCTTTCTCTCTCTTCCTCCTCCCTCTCCATTTCTCCCATCCTTCTTCCCCACCTTTCTTCTTCTCCACGTTTTGCCACTTATTCTGCTTTCACTCTGAGGGCCAGCGCTGAACAGAAGAAGAAGGTGCTCATCGTGAATACCGACAGTGGTGGGCATGCTGTAATTGGCTTCTATTTCGCCAAAGAACTTCTGGGTAATGGCCATTCGATCACTATTCTCACAGTTGGTGAAGAAAGCTCGGATAAGATGAAGAAACCCCCTTTCACCAGATTTTCAGTTATAAACTTCTCTATCTCACTCTAAACAAGATATTTGCTTACACAATGCATGCTTATTGTCTCTGTGATATTTGCGATGAATACTGGGATTACATTCCTCATATTTATTACGTAAGAAATTTTTGTGGAATTCGAAAAATATTCAGGAAATTGTGAGCGCTGGAGGCCGCACAATTTGGGGCAATCCAGAAGAAATAGGGAGTGTTGTAGGAGGGGAAACATTTGATGTGGTTTTGGACAACAACGGCAAGGACCTTGACGCAGTGAGGTTTGTTGCTTTAATTCTTGTACACTTGTAATTGATGCTAGATTTTGATGGAAAATCATTGCTTTGGGTTTAATTTACGTCTTCCATGAGATGATTGTGTCTTACCAATTAAAAAGAAGTTATTTCAATGGCCCATAGCAGCTTCGGTTTAGTATTGTGAGAAAAGTATGCTATTTTGATCCCATTTCATAATAACATTCTGAGTCTACATAATCACATTCTGAGTCTACATAATCATGAAAAATACTCTAATCCTTGAATTAGTGGTTGTTGGAATGGCAAAGCAATACCCTTTTATTCAATATTCCTACGCAAAATATGATTAAGGAGCTAATATGCATTTGCAAAATTGCAAACTCCGAGACTCTTAGCCAACATCAATATTCACTTTTTATAGGCCTGTGATAGACTGGGCCAAAAGTTCTGGATCCAAACAATTCTTGTTTATCAGCAGTGCTGGAATCTACAAACCAACTGATGAACCTCCACATGTTGAAGGGGTATGTCATATTTATGATCACTGTATATACTTGTGTATGCCAATAGCAATATTAGTCATAGCGAAAACCTCCTCTGATTCAGGATATTGTTAAAGCTGATGCTGGTCATGTTGGAGTGGAGAAATACATTGAAGAAACTTTAGAGAGTTGGGCGGTATTCCGGCCACAGTATATGACTGGCTCTGGCAACAACAAAGACTGTGAGGAGTGGTTTTTTGATAGTAAGTGGAAAGGTCCTAGACAAGATTTATCTCATGTTTGACTCTTGAAACCTCAAATAGTATACGTAATTTGACAGGAAAGAGGTTGATTGCAGATTTCATTATGTGCACAAACATTCATGGATGAATATTCTGTGTTTCAGGAATTGTAAGGGACAGACCAGTGCCAATTCCTGGCTCTGGCATGGAACTCACTAACATAGCTCATGTCAGGGACTTGTCCTCGATGCTCACTCTCGCTGTCGAAAAACCAGAAGCTGCGAATCATAACATTTTCAACTGTGTGAGCGATCGTGCAGTGACTTTAGATGGAATGGCCAAGTTATGTTCCCAAGCTGCCCAGCGCCCTGTTAACATCGTGCATTATGACCCTAAAGCTGTTGGAGTTGATGCAAGGAAAGCTTTCCCTTTCCGCAATATGGTAATTACATGCCTTCTAATTGGCACTAATGTTTCAAAAATTTGTGTGACACTATGGTCACAACATCAAAGTTATCAGAGAAGGGATTCACGAATGTCTTGCTTACCAATGGATTTATATTGGCCATATGTAGCACTTCTATGCTGAGCCTAGAGCAGCCAAAGAAAAATTGGGATGGAGAGCCACCACAAACCTTCCTGAGGACTTGAAAGAACGGTTTGATGAGTATGTAAAGATTGGGAGAGACAAGAAAGACATCAAGTTTGAGATTGATGATAAAATATTGGAGTCCCTAAAAGCTGCGGCACCTGTATGACCCACTCTTATCCAAAGTACATTGTGAGTTTTCCTGTTACTCTGATTAAAGAAGTGTATTAGAGAACACTTTTTCACTCCCTAATTCTTCTTGAAAGAAGAAAGTTTGATTATTTTAATATCCCTTCTGTACCAGAGCGTAGTTTTTTTTTTTTTTTGGATCAACCAGAGCGTAGTTTATATGGTGGATTTGCTATCTGCTTCAGCTTTAAAATGGATTTAACGCATTTCACTTCAGTTTTCCGATATGCACTCAAGCATTTCGAGAGCCCAACTGACTACCTGAGCGAATCACAAGCATTCAAAATCCTGGCTGGCAACTGGATTAAACACTTGACTGTCTAGTCTAGTCACCTATCAGGCAAATCTTCAACAATCACCAAGCAAAATGTGCAATATAAGGGATGAGAATGCATACCAAAACGAACCAAGAGAGGAATCACCAACAACCAAAATATAGAGATTGCCTCAAAAAGGCACAGCAGAACCCAGGAATTTCCGAAACTATAGAAGGTTTCTAGCCTTGATGGAATTAGTACATTTTAAAAAAGCGAAACAAGAATCCAAAGTACAACAGATTTATAGCTTGCTACCGTGTCTGGACTCTGGAAAAGAGTTTGTCCATCGAAAATATAATTGACCTACATGATTAAAATCACAAGTTGCATCCTATGAATCCTGCTTAATGTCGAGTCCCTTCAGTTTTGATTCCAATTCATCATGATCAGCATCCTCCTCTCCAGCTTCATCATCAATGTCTTCCCCTTCAGGATCATTTTCATCCAAGGGACCAAGCATATCGGGGCAACTTTTAAATATATTCTTCAACTCATCAATCCCCTCATCAGATATGTAGTTAGCATTGATGTTGAGCAACTTAAATCCAGGTTTTTGCACAACAGCTTGGGCCAATAGCCTTGCTCCTAACCTTCTGATGGCGTTAGTGCTTAAATCAACTTCATGTAATTGGCCATGACCCTCTTCCAGCGCCTTGCTAATCAAAACTGCACCTTCATCCTTAAGTTCATTCTCAGACAGATTTAACTTGGCAAGAAACTGTTTGGAAGCTATACAGGCAGCCAAAGAAGTAGCACCTTTTGCACTGATATCATTTCCAGACATTTCCAGAACTTCCAGTGATGGTGCAGATTCTTTGAGAGCATTAGCAATCGCTTCTGCTCCCTCATCCTCCAGGTTCAAATAACTGAGGTATATCTCAGTCAGATCTGCAAATGTAGGTATAACTTTACTTAGAGCAACTCCAGCTTCTACACCAAACATATTGTCACGCAAATCAAGCTTCTTCACATGTGTACAAGTCCCTAGGGCTTCTGCCAGGGCAACACCACCATCAGAGCCTACCCTGGTAGATGAGCACCGAAAATCCTCCATTGCTGGGGAACGTTTCAGAATACCTGCTATAGCAGTTGCCCCTGCATCTCCAGTCATGTTATTATGAAACTGAAGAACCCTGAGCTTCTCAGTGGAAGGAATCAATTCAGAAACTGCTTTTGCAGCTTCCTCTGATATACCATCATTCATCAAATAAAGCTCCTCCAAGTTAATTTGTGAACTTAGGAGTGACCCAAATGCCCGAACCCCCTTTTCACCCATGGCATTATTTGACAGATTGAGAGACTTTAAAGCACAGCCTTCAAGCACTGAAGAAAATATAGTCATCACTTCAAGAGCTTCTGCTTCTGATCTTCCAGCAATAAAATCTGATAGATCTACTTCTGCCAACTGATGCTTAATTGATAATAGTACGGGTTCAGCAACACGAGCAGCATCCAAGCCAAAACTTCTATTGCTAAAGCATATCTTAGTATATGAATTTGGTCCTCTTAGGGTTTTTAGAAGTTCTGCAGCTTCCTCTCCATCAATGAAGGCTCTGCGCCCTCCAGATATATCAAAAACAGTATCACCAGTCACACTAACCTTTCCGTCTATCGACTCTCCATCTTCCTTCACAGTTGGGCCTCTTTTCAATACCTCCAACATGAGCTTACTTGATTCTTTAGCATAAATTTGCACAGCAGAACTCCCATCACCATCAGGCTCCTTCTCAAAATGTTGGTTTGCCATATTAAACACCGTTTCCTCAATTTTCTTTGCATCCGCCTCGGCCTCTTCTTTGCTAAGCAGTCCATGCTTACGAGAGAAAATAGATGGAGTTGTCAGATTCTTGGTCATTCGCTCTACAAGCATTAGCCTGGTACTCTGGCTGGGGGGCCATAATTTGATTGAAAATGGACGATGTTGGTATGTCTGTCCTGTGGAATCCATACCAAAGCAACCTGTAACAAGTATAACAATAACATTAGATGCTTCTGCAAAAATTAAACATCCAATATATCAGTTACTACTTATTCGCTAAAAAAAAGAAAAATATATTGGTTACTGCTTACTAGAAGACACAAGGAGAATAGCCAATTGTTCATTCAAAAGGTAAACAATAGAATGTATAAATTGCATGAAATCAAGAAGATAATTACAGAGATAGCAACCACAACAATGGTAGGGAAATTGATTTAACCAGTACACCACAGTAGATTATATAGAAAAAAGCTTTTGGTATGACTTGTCTCGTTAGCAACAAACTTATTAGGATAAACCCATATTTTTTCATAAAAAATGGCACATAAATATAAACTGGCGGTTGCAAATTCAAGGAATAATATTGTGCATATCATAACGTAATATTTCGAAATTATGATATTAATCAGCACATAAACTCAAAAACAAAAATCTGAATTCATCGATTTGCCCACGTCATTAAGAAGTATAAAAGCCACAGAAAATCTGACTTCGGCAGACATATAAGGTAAGACGCAGATCACAGATCATAACCACTTGAATGCAAAAGTCCAAATAAGATGAATCCTATGAAGCACATGGACTTACAGGACTGATCCAGCACAAAAAGTATTATTTCAGCATCTAAAGCAAAGATTTTTATCAACTATTGCTACTCGAAAAATATACGGAACCACTGGAAGATTGAATAGATCAAATCCAAAGAAATTTGTCCTCTAGGAGGACACGTGAAGGAGAGAAACAAAAGTTGAAAGCTAATCGAAATACCAAAATTTACTGAAAAGGAAGACGGAAACAAGTGAATTGTGAGAGAAGTCTCCTAACACAAAAGGAGAGAGAGAACAGAGAGAAGAAAGGAACGAGAATTCGAATCTAAGAAAAACCCAGAGTCATTTCCTTCCATTTGCAAGTCTCACGAGCAGAGAAATGAAGCACAAACAAAGAAGATTATCCAGAACATAGAGCGAACACAAGGATAAAACAAACAAAAAAAAGAAAGAAAAGAAAAGAAGTAAAATTGGTACCTGAGAGTGGAGAGTCAAATTCGAAGAGGTCCGATGAAAACCCTAGGTTGAGGCTATGGTGTTATCGAATAGCAAATAAGAAAAGAGGAGAAGAAGGATTTGAGGGGATTTTGAAATTCGAAATTCAGATGGAATCAGTTCGCGGCCTTCCTAAACGATAGTGGAGAACGGAGGGGGAGATATAAATATGGAAGGCAAGTGAAGAAAAATATTGGCCCACGTCTCCCGAGGTGATATAATAATTTTTCTTTATTAGTATTACTTTTAATTTTAATTTAATGATTATCATTATCAATATATTAATTTTTATTAGTATTGATTCATAAATATATAATAAAATTTATAATAACTCAAAACATTTATTTATAAAAATAAAAATAATATCCCAAACTACTGAGTTAATAATATAGAAAATTTATTTTTAAACTATTTTCAAAAAGTTTGTAAAGACAAATAATGTTAACACTACTTCTCAAACAATGATAAATAAGAATTAAAACAAGTGGGAAAATAATAACAAATCATTAATGATAGAAAGGCTTTTAAAAATATAACTTTATAAAATTATTATTATATAGAGAGAGAGAACTAAAATGAATTGTTATATTAGATTTTTTTTTTGGTTGCATATGGTAAACAGCCCTGCTAACCTCATGTGGCTATTATCGTAGAATTATTAATTATACATATAACGATAATGGCAATTTTTATCGAGATGTGTATAATTTTCCCAGTAGGGTCATTCTAATTTCCTATTTCCTGATATGATAAATGGCAACAAAATAGTACAATATAAAAATATGATATAAATTACTTCCTCATGTCCTTAATATAAGACCATTTTAATCGAATCACGCGAATTAAAAAGGGAAGTTAAAACTAATTAATTACCTTAATTTCTCTGAAAATCTCAATATTTTTCCTAAAATACCCTTATTTAATCTCTCTCTTTTTTCCTTTGGATACATTAAATAAGAATATTTTTTAAAAATGTATAATAAATATCACCTCATATATTGTAAAGGGTCTTATATTTAGGACCAAATAAAAAGATCCTATATATAAGATCGGAGGGAGTATTCAATTTATGACAACAATAGTTCTTAGATATTAGCCAGGTGGTGGAGGTTTGTTTCCTATATCTATTAGACAATTCGTTTAGTTATCGGGGGTATTGAAATTCACGCACTCAGTTTAATGGGAAAAAAATGAGTAATGAATTAACAATCCTCTATTTTATTTTTTTATAATATATTTGATTATTTGAGTTAAATTTTTCAGTTTAATTTCTAAAAAGTTGTTTTTGAATAATGTCTGTAAGAAAATTGAAAAAGGATTTCAAGCATTAATTTATAAATTAATACTCTCTCCGTTTCGCTATATAGTGTATTTTTTTGAGAAATTAATGTTTCATAATATAGTGCATTTTATGAATTACGTAGTATAATTTTTTTCTCTTTTCAAGATTATCCCTAATTAATAAATTCAAATATTTATTTATTATTAAAATATTTCATTCCTAAAGCATGTGTGTGATAGTTAAAAGTGTACTATAAGTACTTGTACTTGTGAAGAGCAAAAGAAAATTACTATTCTGCTGCATATAGTGGGATGTCGGAACTCGCAAATAACTAAGCTCTTTCGGGAGTGACCTGAAATTTTGCAGTAATCATTAACCCCACCAATCATGAGCAGCACGCACATCCACCCAAAAACATAAAAATAAAATCCCAAAAATATCATTAGGCAGTTAGCAGTAGATACTTTAAGAAGCTGGGCTACAATACTAGCCCGACTATCAAGTTGGGCTACGGCCCGAATGGTAAGTCAGAAGTTAGGGTCTTTTAAGCAACGACTCTCTCAGTTTACCCCAAAAAAAAAAATAGAAAAAAAGAAACGACCCTCTCAAAAGAAGAATTTGTTCGATGCATGTATCTCAAACAGAACGATATCCATGCTAATGCCAAAATTCCGTAAATGAAATATATATAAAAATAATTATTTATACTTTTATTATCAAATTGATGAATAAATATAAAATTTTTCAGTGAAAGCATAGCATCCATTTATGTGCACCTTACGAGAAAGGCTGATTGCGAACGTGTGTGTTTACTATAAATTTTAACATGTGTGTAGATAAAATCATGATTCTCATGATAAATTTATTCGCTAATTAGTATATATATTTTTATGAAAAGAAAATCAGCAATATTTGGAGCTTCATATGAGTAATAACGGGGGTGATCGTTTTTATTAATAACACATTTATTAAAGTATTAAATAATCTACAGTAGCTTTTAATATAATAAATAAACATATACTACTACTACTCCTACATTATTGCTTTAACCACACCGACACTCTGCCAGCTGTACTGTAGTCGACAAATATGTGCCTCGGAACGGAAGCTTTGGAGAAGGAACAACTTTGGATTGAGAAATTCCTGTGGATAATCGTTACTCCTTATTCTTAATATAAAATTATTTTAATCAATATGAATTAAAAATTAAAATTAATTAATTATTTTAATTTTTTTAAAATTTTAATATTTTTTCAAAACTACCATTATTTAATCTCTTTCTCTTTTTCTTTGGATACATTAAATAGAAATATTTTTTAGAAATATATAATAAATATTACCTCATATATTATAAAGAGTCTTATATTTAGAATCAAGACAAAAGATTCTATATATTATAATCCTATAATATTAAAAAAAATAAATAGATATGTCTAGGTACAGGTAATACCTAGGTCCGGTAAATGTTAATTAACACTATAGGATTATAATAATTTGTGGACATTTTTATTCATATTTTTATGTATAAAAATTAAACACAAATAATGTTGTTATGACTTATGAGAGTATAAATACTCTTCTTCCAATAAGGTTAAAATTAGGAGTGAGTTGGGATGTTGTGATTGATGTTGCTGTTACACCAACTTTGGATACAAAACGTAACCTAATTATTATTTTCATCCCCCTATTAAAAAAAGCTTCACATGTCTTTTTTTTTGTGTAACGCTAACGCCTATGAAAGCGAAATTTGACTGTCCCTGAATTGAGTTGATAAATTTTAAAGTTATTATAAGTTGTTGAATTTAAACAATGAAATAATCTAAATTTTATTGCGGTATTTCTCCACAAAATTATGAATTACTAATGAAATGCGGTTAAAGTCATGAACTGCGCCTACATTGGTAAAACTGCGTAGATATTTGTTTTCATAAATATGAAAAAAAATTATCAAAAAAATTTTTTTACAACCCTTGTGCTCCCAAAAAAAATTTGGACAAAAAGAAGTTGGCAACATAATATTGACAAGTGGGATTAGAAGATACAACAGTTTCAGGGTTGATAAACCAATAATAACAAGTTAATGGCAACACGGTCGTATATAAAAATGGATTGAGAAAACCACCTCATTACCTTTAGAAAAAAAGTTCGATTCTTTCTTTCTTTCTTTTTTTTTTCCCAACAACTTCGATTATATCCTTAAACAATGTCCTTAACGTCGTTTCACTGACGTGTCCAGCGACTTACTAATTATCTTCTCCAATCCAATCATCAAAAGACTCCAAAGAAATTTTCCCCACTTGTTTTGACTTTTCTTTTATGAACTACTTTCAACATCTAGTCTCCAGTGAATTATACTCGATTTGAAAAATATTTCTGATTCCTACATAATGTAATTTATTATAAGTTTTATATTTGATATTAAGTATTAGCGTGACAAAAACAATAGCATAGCTTAAATCTCGGGTAAGAAGTGAGCCCTAAATACAAACATTTGTTATCATAGACTGAAAAATCAAGCGTATACACGACGTAAGAACAAGATATTTGACCAATAAACATTAAAACATTTGACTTAAATAAGGATAACCTTGATTTTTTTAAAATATAAATATATATCATCAGTATCAATATATTAATCAATATATAATGAAATTAATAATAAATTAGTATATCACTTATTATAAGTCATCAACAACACAAAACTCTTTCTTTTAAAAAAAAATATGAAAAACAACATATCTGAAACTGAAATCTCTGCAATTTTCTTTTTCTCTTTATTATAGTGGGTGAAAAAGAGAGACAGGTATAATGTCCTACGCGGTCCAATCAAGCCCAAGAGAAAAGGCAAAACCGGAATCATCAGTCATCACGAGGCAGGAGGAGGGGGAGAATTTGAAGATGATTATGATGAATTAGGAATGATGGATCGGATACCCACCTTGAGAAAAAAGCAAACTTTTAATACTATTCCAGGTCTCCTATTCATGATCCACCAAGTGTGGCCTGTCTTGTGCCGCAATTTATCCAAAGATTCTCTATCCTTTGCTATTTTCTTGTATTTACCAAAACAAACATCGTCTAAATTTTACCACCCTCCAGCTCTTTCTGTCATGCTTGACATCCAATTTAATTTACTTCACGTTCTGCCGCATCAATCACTGTAAATACTAAGAAACATAATTAATTGCGAGAAATCAGAAAATGGTTTTATTTATTACTGGATTTTAAACTTAAATAAGGCGTGGCAGAAAATGAGTGTGGGACCCGGTTGTCTACGTAGCTTTTCCCCCACCAACATGGCAGCGGTGGAGTTGCAGTCCATTACAGACGCTATCTTTATGTGAGGCGTGGACAGAGAAAAAGAAGGCAAGAAGCCTATGATGCACTTTCGTTCATGAATTAATTAAATCAAAATAAAGCTTTTCCTTTAACTCACACTGGCCAGTTAAATTAGACAATGGCCAGGTTCGAGGGAAAAGATGGTGTTTCTCGATTCAGGTCGCCATCTTCGCGGCTTACGCTTATGTAGTAGAAGAAACCACCTGCTCTCCGCTAGAGTCATCCCTTCAAAACTCGTGAGTTTCGTGTCTCCTTTTGATGCAAGCCTGGATTTGAGGGCTCGGGCTCGCTCTGCTGTGCCTGATTTTCCCTGCTTGTTTTAGATTTTAATTTATTGTTTTGTTTTCTGCTTTTGGCTAAATTTTGTGTGCTGGGTCTTTCTTATTTTTGGTTTTCTTGCTGAATTTACTGGTGGAGCTTAGCGTTTTCTTTCTTCCTTTGCCCTTTCTTTCATTATCTGGGAATGGGAGATGGATGACTGTTTTGGTATGGCGCTGTCAATTTCCAGCATATATTAATGGGAATGAAGTTCATGGCTTAATAGCTATGCCTTTCTTTCGAGATTCGCTGTAATTTTGGCACTATTTTTGGGATCCGAGGGGACAGGGGGAGGGAGGAGAAGTGAATTTGGTCCTTCGAGATCTGGGAATGATTCACTGACATAGGATTAATGTGGGCAATTTGAATGTATATTCCTTTTCCAGATAGGAGCCACATGATTTTCTGTCTAGAGAACTTGGCATGTCGCTGACATAGAAAATATGCTGAAGTGAAAATGGCTCTTGCTAAAGTTTTTTCATGGTATGACACGAGAGATTGTCTAGTTTTAGTCATGCTAGGAACGTCTTTAATAAGCCTAATAAAGTACTAAGTGCATCTGACAAAACTTCTAGGTCACCTAGGAATGAATGAGACTATGGGAAATGCATATGCATGTACCAAGATCAGAAGTTCGTGACATGGGCACATTCCTACACAATATATAATGGTACTTATTAATGTTCAGGGATGGGATTGGCAGGGCGATGGTTCAAAATGGTAGAGCATTCTTTCTATGGCCAAATTAATGGACAGTTATCCTTCTTTAAATTCATGAATCATGACATCATGAAAATAACTATTTTTTCTAACGACTATTCATTAAAACATCCTAAAAATTTTCAAGCTTATCTTTGGCCTGATCTTTCCAGATGTTCTGAGAAATTGCATTTCAATAATTGGATTGTCCTATATTGACGATTGTTCATTGCTTTACAGCTCAGATATGGGGACTCTGGCTCTTGAATCTGAAGATATAAGGTCAGATGTATACCTTTCACTGGGGCTCAAAGAACTTGACAAAGGATCTGTAGGAATTCCTCGGGTTTTGTCACTTCTTTCTTCACTTCTAGAGAGATCTGCTCAGAGAAATGAAACGCTATTGGAGGCAAATCATGTCAAAGACGTTGTCACAGTATTTCATGGTTTAAGAGCTCCTACTCTGAGCGTTCCTAAGTACATCGATCGTATCTTCAAGTACTCAGGCTGCAGCCCATCCTGCTTTGTTGTGGCACAGATCTACGTGGATAGATTCCTTCAGTGCACTGAAGTCAAGCTGACTTCACTTAATGTGCATCGGCTTCTGATAACAAGCATTATGATAGCAGCAAAATTTATGGATGATTCGTATGTTCTAGTTAACAGATTCTCTCCTTATCTTGCTCTCTCTTTGTTTTCATTATTTCTTTCTAATGGTAGAAAATCTGGTGCTTTGTCAAACTGCAAAAGATAGATAAATCAAACTAATTCAGAAGTGACACAAATATGTCTGGGGTAGTTGTATTTAAATATGACTGTTTTAGTGTGTTGACATTGGCTTCTGATACAATTACTATTTTGCATATAGCATTTTGTTTTTCAAGCAGCATAATGTATATTTGTTTTATTGAGAACAAGTTGAAGGAGTGCTTGACTTGGTTGTGCAGATTCTTCAACAATGCCTACTATGCAAAGGTTGGGGGAGTAAGCACGTGTGAGTTGAATAGGTTGGAGATGAACTTCCTGTTTAGCATAGATTTTAGGCTTCAGGTTAGCGTAGAGACATTTGGAAAATTTTGTGTGCAATTGGAGAAGGAAGCTGCAGAGGCGCTGCAGATTGAGCGGCCGATGCAGGCTTGTCGAATCAAAGAAAGCTGGCCAAACGAAGATGATTCTACTTGTGCTTCCATGATTGCAAGATGAAATTGTGGGAAAAATACGCCGTTGCAATTCCTCAGTTGTTGTCCCAGACAGAATCAAAATTGTAGTATTCAAAAATGGATTGCTTGCTATATACAAGCCATTAGTGATCTAATAACATTATTTTTAGTGATATTGTGATGGTTGTTTGTGCTTTCTTCTCTCTCTCTATCTCTACTGGTTTATTTTCTTCACCACCTGTAAGCTTGTAGATCTGGCCATGCAAAGATTGTGATGATTGTTTTTTTTTAGGTTTTACATCACCGTTAAATTCCTGAAGTGCAAGCTTTTCTGCAAACGTGGTACTGAATTAGAAGAAATTATTTGAAGGACGAAGATGCTTTCAAAAGTTCAAATACTAATGCCCTGTCCGACGAAGCGAGAACCATTCCAACATACATGTTTATTAACCGGAGAGACCATCTACGTCAATCTGGTACCGTTTACGAAGAGCATCTCTGAACCTGCGTTGTTCGAAGTTGTCGTCTTGAAAGTGAATGAAATATTTTAGTCAAGTTCGAAGACCCCAAATCTTGTTCATTTTATTTATTAATTTATAGGAGCATGAATGTTGTGAAAATATTATGGACTATGCAAAGTGACAGGGAAGATTCTTGTTTGGCCAACTAACTGATAGCACATACCAACCAGAGGGAGCCTTGTGAGCATCAGTTCAAGAATTGCAGCAACATCATTGGATCTCTCCCCATTGTCATCACATATGGGCTGAAAGAAAATAAAAGGAAGGGAAGACATACATACCAAACACGGAGTATATTTCCACTTGAAGAGGATGAAGAGCTCCAGGTGGTAGAAACAAAATCACTCGGATTTTGTTTACAGATTCACCGTAGATACACACCGGGAAGGAGAATTTTGAAGAAAAAGAGAGAGAGAGAGTAATTTTCTTTAGAGAGAATTTTCTTCAGAATTACTCACCGTAACCGAGAGTCTCTCAATTTTTTCTGAAAACTGAAAAACTCCTCTCTCACCACACCTACGCACACACGTTCACTTACTTTCGGTATTATGCGTTGTGTGAGGGAGCGGTTCTTATTAACCGTTCCCTCCCTCTCCATTAAACTAATAAACAATAAAAAATAATTATATTATTTTGGGCCTGTGCCCTTATGTTTGGGCTCTATACCCATCAAGGGTGTAGCCCAACATCTCCTACTCACACTTGATGGGTTAGCCTCTTACAATTCCTCCTTTCCATTTCATACTAAGTGTTCTACCGTGACCGCATGGGCATGACATCTATAATTAGGTATTCTTATACTAGAAATCCTTTTCAATGACCAGTATAGAATTACCTTATATATTTCGCATTTATTTTGTTCATATATTATGCCTTGAATGTCCTAGATTTATCCATATACACTTCATCCATGGCAAATCTAATCCCTCATAAGTTTTTATATATAAACTTAGATCGTCTTACTCTTGTATACTTAGTGTCTACGCTTAAGATGTTAATACCATAACTTCTTAACGGACATGTCTTAGACACCAGTATAAGTGTGTATATATTCAGATAATCTTTCTTTCGCCCATATTTCATTTCAAAATGAAACAATTGCTTTCCTAGCATAAGACCTTTAGATCGAATTTATCATGACCATTGGATATATGCTAAAGTAGCTAACATTGAATCATTTTCCATGAAATATGTCAAAGTCTTAAGGACATTAATGAGAGATTTTATTTCTCTCTGGGACTCACACAGTAATGAAGCAGGAATCTATTCATTTACTTCCCAATTGCAATTTTATTAAAAAAAACGCATGCAGTATGAATTGCATGCTACGATATTACTCTTATTACATAAGAGCGTATGTCGATTTTGTTTTTGTTGTTAACACCGTACAGATTTAAGTTTAGACACACACAGTGTCTAACCCGAATTCCACCAATCCTTCCACTTATCATAACTTCTTTATTGGAGAATTCTCATCTGGTTACATGTATTATGGATCGTGGGTATCCATAATTCAATCCAAAATTTATATTTATTGGATCTCATCCTGATCTATTCTCTTCTTTTGTCAGGGTGACTTATTTTGTATTGTTTAACTGTCATATCTGCTATCTTTCAGATTTGCTAGTAAATACAAAAAAAATGTCTCATCTTTGCCCACTCTTCGTGAGTGTCAAAGGCAGTTGCTCGTGTGAGGAAGCCAACCTTATCAACATGTACGACATACTAGACATTGTATATTTTTCATAAGTATATTTACTCGAATGACTCAATTATAGAAAAAAAAATGCACTTAATTTTATTCATATAATTGATCATTACATAGATTTTGTGTTACATCATATCCTACGAATACCAAGTGATTTTACATGATCAACATATATATCTCTCGGTATTGGCTTGGTGAAGGGATCAGCAATCATTTGACGTGTAGGAATATGGCGAATTATAACACTTTTCTGTGCTATGGCATCTCTTACAAAATTATACTTGGTGTCTATGTGCTTTGTCTTACTATGATACTTGGGATCTTTAGTGTAGGCAATGGCAGCCTCACTATCACAGTTTATCAAAATTAGATCCAATTTATCACCAATGATCCCTAAGTGTTTTATGAATCTTTTCAACCATACTGCTTCTTGTACTGCTGCAGAACATGCAACAAACTCTGCTTCCATGGTAGACAAAGCAATACAAGTCTGTTTCTTGCTACACTAAGATATAGCTCCATTGTTTAGTAGAAAAACATATCCAAAAGTCGATTTACGCTCATCTAGATCTCCTCCCCAATCTGCATCGGAGTATCCCACCAAGCGTAAATCGCTTCCTTGATAACATAGGGCATAATCTGCTGTGCCTTGCAAATATCTCAGGATTCTCTTCACAGCTTTCCAATGTTTCAGTCCTGGGTTTGACTGGTACCTATTGACCAAACCAACTGCATAACAAATGTCTGGTCTCGTACACATCATGACATACATTATACTACCAACTGCACTGGAATAAGGGACTCTTTCCATCATTTTCTTATCAAACTTAGTCTGAGGACACATCTCTCGGCTCAGATTTTCTCCTCTTGAAATAGGGGTATCCATAGGTTTACAGTTTTTCATGTTGAATCGTTCAAGAATTTTCTCAATATAATTTTTCTGAGAAAGGGATATTAACTTTCTTGAGCGATCTCTATGAATCTTAACTCCTAGTATATAGTCAGCTTTACCCATGTCTTTCATTTGAAAATTCGAAGATAGTCATTCTTTGATAGCTATAATCGATTTTAGACTATTTCCGGCTAATAGTATATCATCCACATAAAGAGATAATATCACAAGATTCTTTTCAAAATTCTTAATGACTATAGTCAGTGGCTCTACAGCATCTTGTTCTTCCAATATATAGGAAACCTTTCGGTGCCAGATGTCCCAATTATCCCCATTTAGTTTATCTTCTTTGTTTAGCTCAGCCATTATACTCTTGGTTGCCATCCTCAAATCAATTACGAAACTATCCCACATAAAATATTTCTATTATTGAGTTGAATTAAAGAATGTATTAATTAAATATACATGTAGCACAGTACAATATACAATGTCATATACTTGTATTATTTCTCAGTAGAACAATAATAATTTCATTAGTTCCATATTCAGGAGACCACAAGTGTATCTCCCATCACACGGATGCTAATGTTACTATTATTTTCTATTAAGATTTTAATACAAGTACTAGAATAATTAACTCAAAAAAAACTTATTTTAAGAGCTCCCACTCAAATAAAACATATATAAAAGTATTAAATCCATACAAGAACATAGTCGTTGTACAAAAAAAATAAATAAAAAATACATAAATCAAATAGAAAAATAGAAATTAACAATTTTTCTCTTAAGAATGCTATTCGATATTTTCATCGCTCTCTTAATAGCATCGACCCAGGTGTAATCTGAATATTTCTTGTTTTGTGTATTCAGATTTTCTCTTAACTTAAGAATGACGTTCGCGAAGAACTCAGCATCTTCCATATTCATCACAAAGTGTGAATACTTTGCAAGAATTGAATACAAGTCTTTTAAATGTTTTATTTTTGTCGCATCCCTATTTGCTATATCTTGTGCTACAGAGTGGGCAAGGGGTTGATCTACTTCTTGATTTTCAATTTTAGGCTCTTCAAAAATAATTTCATCTTCCTTTGGCCCATTTGGATCTGTATACACTTCTTGAAGTTCCCCAGGATTTTCTTCTCCTTCTAGAAACTCCTCATCAGGATCTTCTTCCAAAAACTTATCTTCTGGAATAAATTCTTCCAAATACTCATAACTTGGAGAATCATATCCAACTATTTCAGTGCTTTCAGAATTCTCTTGCTTCATTATATATTTTTTTTAACCTTCAATAAAATAGTAGGAATTATTAAAAAGAAATTTTTTTTTTAAAATATAATGAAATAGCTCTAGACAGATCCAAACTTATCTCAAAACTTGCCAAATAGTATATTAAATTGAAGATCTCGAATTTAGAAATTTTTATAAGCAAACCATGGCCAAAAATACCCTTGCACGCGCCCCCACGCGCCCAGAGAAGCCTTGAAGAAGAAAAAAAATTGAAAAAAATTGTTATCTCACGCGCCACCATGCAAGGCTCTCCAGGGGACACGCGCCGGCCAGACGCCTTCCACGTGTCGCCGGCGTTCTAACGCTGTCTCCCACATGGCTCAATCACGTGCTGATGGGCCCCACGCGCCACGTCAGCATTCCACCCCTCTTTTTTTTTATATTTTTTTAAGGCCCAATAACTCCGCCCAAAAAAAAAATTTTTTAAGAAGGGCCAAATGACATTGGCCCAACAAATTTTTTTATTTTTTTTCATTTGGGCTAAGCTGCTGTGGCCCAACAACACCTTTTTTTTTTAATACGCAGCCCATTATTCTGTTTTTTTTTTTATGAGTCAAAACGACGTGTCGCTGAGGTAATCCCTGACCTCCCTCCGGGTCAACCCGACCCGGTACGGACCCGGTGGCGGACCCGCGAACCCGCCACTATTTTTCGCTGTTTTCTCCTCCGTCCGGAGTCCGTTTGAGGCGTTCTTGGTGTCGTTTTTCTCGTCTCGACGTCCTCTAAATGATGTTGGTCTCCTTTTATCCAAAAAATTGTGATTTCTTTAAACCCAATTTTTTTCTTTTCCTACGCATACGGTGACTTTTTCTGGTATTTTCTCTCTAATCCAGTGTTCATTTTAATGCGGTTTTAGTAGGCTTAATCTCATATCTTTATTCTTTACACAATGGTATATTTATTTTCTTGAATGGGATGATCTTACAGTACCCTAAAACTGTACCGTGTAAAAAAATTTTAAATTTTTAGATCCCCTATACTGAATCCTATTTACTTATCTCATGAGTATAAACAGTATACAAATTATAAAAAAAACTCATAAGAAAAATATATACCGTAAGCTAATTATGAAACTCAGAAAAAAAATTTGCAGCGGAAATCGATTTTTTTTTTAATCTAAACTCAGGCTCTGATACCAATGAAAGAAAATAAAAGGAAGGGAAGGCATACATACCAAACACGGAGTATATTTCCACTTGAAGAGGATGAAGAGCTCCAGGCGGTAGAAACAAAATCACTCGGATTTTGTTTACAGATTCACCGTAGATACACACCGGGAAGGAGAATTTTGAAGAAAAAGAGAGAGAGAGTAATTTTCTTCAGAGAGAATTTTCTTCAAAATTACTCACCGTAACCGAGAGTCTCTCATTTTTTTCTGAAAACTGAAAAACTCCTCTCTCACCACACCTACGCACACACGTTCACTTACTTTCGGTATTATGCGTTGTGTGAGGGAGCGGTTCTTATTAACCGTTCCCTCCCTCTCCATTAAACTAATAAACAATAAAAAATAATTATATTATTTTGGGCCTGTGCCCTTATGTTTGGGCTCTATACCCATCAAGGGTGTAGCCCAACATGGGCTATGGCAAGTTTTATTGTGGTTGATAGAATCAGTCACTGGGAAGTATACAAGAGAGTCCAATACCTCTAAGACTTTCCCCAAACTCACCCACTTTCTTCTTCCTCTTTTTTTCTTTAAGCAAGAATAGTATTCCCAACTTATAGTTAAAGACTAATTCCTTTAAAATGTAGAGATTATTTATGTAAACTTTACTTTTTCCAACAAAATATTTTTCACAAACACGATTAAAAATTAAACCCTAAATATCATATTTAAGAAGTCCAACTATTTGTGAATTATGCCGGATCTTGTTAGTAAAACCTATCCACATTTTACATAAACAAATGCATACGATAAAAGCATGTAGTATTAACTACGTGTGATGAAACATCAACTATTTTTTCTTCTTTCAGACTTTAACTTACAGTTACCACCACAAAATTGGGCTTTTTGCCCACAATACTATAAAAAAAATAAAAAATTCTCAATATACTACAACTTAAAAAATAATTTCAAAGATACTATAAAAATTGGATTTCTGTACCTTAGACATTAAGATGTACATTTTGACTTTCTTTTATTCAATGGAAAAGATCTTGGTGTCAAACTTCCTTTATTTTTTATTTATTATATAAATTATATAAATAATATATACTAAATAAAATAAATTAATTGTACTTATAAAATATATTCTTCAATATTGCTGAAATTATATATTTTCAAAACATATATTTTAGTCAAACTTTTAATATTATTAAGAATTTACATTTTTTTATTAATTAAAATTTATATTAATATACTAAATAATTACAAGAGTAGAATATATTATCCTTCCTTTAATATTACAAAAATTATATAAATCTCCCTCTATTTTCAAGACATAATTTTTAGTCAAAATTTTAATTCCACTAAAGATGTAAAATGGAAGAATAAATGAGAGAGATTTAAAAAATAGAAAGGAGAAAATATGACTTATCTTTTAGATTTAAAATAATTTAACAAGAGTTTTCTTATCTTAGAACTCTAGTAGGACTAAAATTTAAACTCTATAAAAAAGAGTTTGATTGTTCTGTTGCATTTGGACTTTGAATTATTAATTTTGAGATTTTTTAGTAATATTTCTCTCTCCCTTGTATTCTTTTATGGGAAAATGCCAGATAAATGCCAAGGAAATAAGATATTTTCCAAAAAAGAATCCCAATTTTACCTAGTTCAAAAAAACCACCAAAGTTCGTAATTAGAATTAAAATTGAAAGGAAAAAAATGAAAATGTTCTTTTTGTACAAGTGGCTCATTTGTAAATGATAATAGTGTATTTGTAAGTGAAATAGGCTCATTTGCAAATAATACTATTATAACTTATAAATGAGACTATGTCACTTGCAAATACACTATTATTACTTGCGAATATATTATTATCATTTGTAAATGGGTCATCTACATAGGAAGGATATTTTCATTTTTTGCCTTCCAATTTTAACTTCAATTACAAACTTTGGCAATTTTTTGGAATTATGATAAATTGGAGTTATTTTTTGGAAATATCTTATTTTCTTAGAATTTATTTGGAATTTTCCCTTCTTCTATTTTATCTCTCATATTTTCTTTATCTCTCCCTTATTCTTCTTGTTAACATCATTAACGAAGTTAAAATTTTGACTAATATATATGTTTTGAAAATAGAAGGAGATTTATGTAAGTTTTAGTAATATTGAAGAATATACTTTACTGGTATAATTAATTTATTTTATTCAAGTATATATTATTTATATGATTTATATACATTTATTTATTTTGGTGTGGTTGGGAAAAGAGGAAAAAATTAACAAAAATTTGGAGAATGAAAAAATAATTGGTTGGGTAGGGATTTAACAAAACAAAAAGGAAGAAAAAAAGTTTAGGGGGTGAGGGTAATATGCTTGACCCTTAATTATGAGTGAAATATCTTGGTATCTTTGACAGGGAAATCTTTCCCACTGAATTAAAATAAAAATTGAAAAAATACTTCTCGGTGTCTTTGGTTCCGGGATCCAGTTTTTATAGTATCTTAAAAAATATTTTTCAAGTTGTAGTATATTGGAAAAAAAAAATTTATACCGTTGTGTTCAAAAAGCCCAAAATTGTGATATAAGATTGCTGGAAAGTGAATTGGTTTTTTACAGTACCAGTACCTTCCTCTGCCGGGAGCAAAGAAAACATCTCAGAAGCCATACTTTCTTCAACCTTGGGACATAAATCTGAGTTGTATAATGTAAACTAGGATCCTGTTTACGTCCATTAAATTTCTAGTTTAAATCATACTCCTCTTTGTTTTGACAGGGATTTATTTTGCAACCTTCTCGGCTTCAAGTTTTTAATGGGAAAAAACCAATAAATGCCCAAACATTCCTTTTCGCTTTAACAATCAGTTAATTAAAGATGACCATCCAACTCTTACTATTCTAGCCTTTTTTTTGTTTACCAACCAATTATTCTAGCATGGACCCACTTACTTACTTACTTACTTATTTTTATGGAAATACATGCAAAAGACAACATTAACAGATAACATAGTCTTTATCAACCCCATGCGATTGCACCAATCTTCCATTTAAATAGGGAAAATATAGGAGGGAGAAAAATTAAGAAAGAAACAAAGGGGATTCCTAGACACCATTTGTTTAGATTCTTTCTTATTTTTCCTCCTAGTATTATCCATATCTTATTTTCACCTCATTTCAAAAAAAATCTAATAGTTAGTAAGATACTAATAGCAAGTTACGCTAATTTGCACTAATAGTAAGATATTACTTGAGCTGGGAAAATGAACGGAATGACAAAGTGACATGAGGAGCAAAGAGTCAGATAAAGGCTTATTTTTCTCAGTAAGTCCATTGACAACGAGGAAGAAATTCTTTGTAAATGAAGAACTTATAAATGAGCAACATATTCGTAAAGCTTATTTTCTTTTCTTTTTTGCACATATGTTTTTTTTTATCCTTTCATTTTGCCATTTGTCTTTCACCAATTTTTTTCAAATGTTATTTTGATTAGATCATTGTGTCCGTGCGCGCACTTTTTAAATCAAAATCTAAATATTGACATGAATGAAATAGCATTCAAACAGGCATAGTATTTACATTTTTCTAATCAAAGGCTGAGGTAAGCTTAGCATTCTAACAATAACTCAAGCTTCCCCTTAATTCCAAACTTTTCCTTTTTGTATGACGTGTGTCTCTTTTCTATCCTTTCATTTTTGGCACTAGTTGTTCGCCAGATTTTTTATTAAAATTTTATTTCGATTAAATGATTATCCGTGTATGGACTCTTGAATGAAAATCTAAATAATGACGGGAATGAGATGGCATTCAAGCAAGTTTAGCATTTACGTTTTCTTGTTGAAATGCTCAGGGGCGTTTAGCACTGACGTCACTCGGGCATTCCATGACAAGATGCATGATTTTCATATATCATGGTGCATGTAATGGATTGTAGCTAGCCATTACCACATACTCATACTTTAACTCTCTGAATCTAATGTTTCTCTGTTGTTAAAGAGAAATTATTCTTATTTTGAAGAAAAGAATAGTTAAACTTGCATTTTGGATCATTGTTATTAATAGCCATTGCAATAATCCCTTGTACTCTACAAGGTGTAACAACAATTTCTCTGTAGCCCAATACAGTGAGTGATACATTTGGTGTGGCAACCTCTGTAGTGCTTTCTGTTTACATTACGGTTGATTTAGTTAGACTTTACATGATTGTTAAGTGGTTTAAAAATGAGCTTATTTTTAATGTTAGTTTATTAAGTTAATCTCTATTATAACATTATTATCAATCTAAATAGTATTAATTCATTTACATGTTATTTTTATTTATTGCAGTGAATCACACTAAACAAATCTTGATAAAAGAGTATAAAATGTCCTGCATCACACACCCTACACAAATTTTAATATTGAAAACATCCACAGCAAAACATTTCATGTGGACACGTGGGGAGAAAAATCTAATTCCAGTTTACAACAGCATAATTTGTGCTCTATTCATGAAGGTAATTAACAATGACATGATAAGAAACCCATGGGACAACTGGGCTAGTGAACCAAGGGTAATCGCAATGGGATGGACTTTTGACGAAGTTATCGAAGAAAAGCTTTTCCCACCTAGTAACCACAGCCAAAACCATTGGCCAGCATTCTCTTGCTATAGAATGATACCAGCTATCTTCGTTACAGCGAAATACAAGTCCAGAAATGGCGTTAAAAAATGTAGGTATTAGCATCCTAGCATCAAAAGTAATAAAATGATACTACGTAATTAATCTTCCATACCTCAAAATCACCTAATGTTCCTATCAACATATACAGCTCTGTACAATTTCACCCCTTTTTTGGAGTTGCTTTGCAACTCAAACTAAAATCACGAGTCAGCTCGCGTGGGCTTGGTAAGTAAGTTTCTGAAAAATTCACGTATATCTGGTACGATGCGACGCATCAGACGGCAATACCTGTATATTTCCATGACAAGACAAAAAAAATATGAATTTAATTTAAACTACTCCATTTACCGACTTTTCACAAATTGAATTATTTTAAAAAATAATTCAACTTATGAAAAATAGTTAAAATTAGTTACAAATTTCAATTTTTTAAAATAAGGATAAAATTGAATTATTCTCTCTTAACTATAACTTTGTATTTATTCTCTCATATAATTGAGTACTATTATTACATCGGGATAAAACTGAAAAAAATATTAAAATGTTCCATAACTTTCACAAAGTTATAATTTTAAAACCTTTATCCTGAAAAAATATACCCTATATTTTACAACGGAACTATTAAAAATCAGATAGGTTTCCTTAATTAAAGGATCCCAGGACCCTTTTACCAGAAAAACTGTACACTACGAACGGAGCATTCAATTTGTTCAATGAAGCATACCATGGTTTGGCGCTCAGTTTGTCAAATTGCTCCAACACAAATAGTATGCAGGCTTGCCTTAATGACATAGCATTGAATGCCTCTGATAACTCGTACATAAGAGAAACATTTTCCACGGAAATATCCTAGGAATAATTCGATAAGTCATGGGATTATAATATGTTTATAAAATAATAAATGAAAAAATAGAGAAAAATCAACAGAAAAACTACACTCTTGCCCTACCTGAGCAATTGCATATTCGCAGAGACGTTTAAGACCCTCCAGAAGATACTGATCAGCAGCTCTGAGGAGATCCTGAGCAATATCCAAATTGACATCTACTGTTCCTGTGTATATGAATCTGGAAGCGTCCAGAGAAAATCATGTAATGGAACTATTAAAACCTTTCAGACAAAGCACATGAAAAAAAGATGATAGGACTATCAGAGAAAAAGACTGATAATCACACCTCATCATCAGCTCAAAGACATCCCATTTAATATTTGGAATCTCTATATCTTTGGCTTCCCTTTCCTGCATTACATATTCGAAAGGCATCAAAATGTGGCTATTTGCAATTAAGCCCCTCACATTCATAATCGTCCCTTTCCTCAATTGCAAAGCAACGTCGGGGTTGTTAAATTTTTAGTCAGTCGAGCAAAAGAATGAGTAGTATAAATCCATTAGCTTAAAATTACAAAGTATAATGGCCCCAAAAAAATTACAAAGTATAGGTTCCAGCTTCACTTTCAAGTTTCTATTTGACTAGTTATAAAGATGGAGAGAATCACAGCAGATCTACCTTGTAAAGCAATGTCACAATGACCAGAAAAAAAATTAAACAGAGTATCAACATTAATCAAAACTTACCCTGTAACCACCATCAAACATTGCACGAAACGTATCAGAGGAAGCAAGTAAACAAATTCTGTGAGCATAGAACCGTTTACCTGATAAAGAAAGAAACAGAACATTATGGATACATAATTCAAAATTACGCGCAAGAAAAATTAAAATATTCAAGGTAGCTTCTCCACCTTCAACTAAAAACGTGACATCAGAAAGTGTAGGATTATTTACATATTGCTCGCCCAAGTATACCTGCAACAAAAACAAGTAAATATCGAAGTGAGCCAAGAAAAAAATCAGCACATAATTTAGAAGAAAAACAAAAAAAACCTACGCCGCTAAAATTTTCTCCAATGTTATTAAAAAAAAAATCTCCAATCGAAACGATTCTTTCATCAACAAAAATTCATAATCAGTTAGAGATGTGTTATTCCTGTGACCGAAAGGAATGCCTAATTCACTGTTAACTCACCCAAAACTTATGGCCAAAAAAAGAACTCATACCCAAAACTTGCTCACGTAACATTTTCGATTTTACAATCACTCAACTTTATGAAATTTTTTTTAAGGCCGACTAACTTTATGAAATTTGACTCGACAGTTTGAAAGAAAATGTCATCTATATTAACACATCATGTTAATGGCCACTCGAACTCCCATTTATGTTACATTAAAAACTTTAAGGGACTAAATTAGAAACTTTTATCTTTAAAAGACTAAATTAACAAAAAAATATGATTCTTTCAGTGACTAAATCCAACATTTCCAACAACTCTCTGCCACATTATTGAATATATAAAAATAGTATCGCCAAGTATCACAATTTTATTTAAAAAAAAAAAACTTGTTAACAAAAACATGTAAATTGTGTCTAGTTTTTCGCGTTGTCCATTAAGATGAACGGGAATAAACAAATGAGACATCAATAGCAAATTACCTGGGGAGTCGGGGATGGAGGAGCAGCATCAAAAGGAGAGAGAGATGTGGTTTTGACAGCCAACGAGTGAAGTGCCATTGAAGCATCACGTTTTTGTTTGAGGTTTGTAGATTCCAGAAGATCCAGCAGAAACTCGAGCCCTACAAAATTCAGCAGCATATTAATTGCATACTTTGGCATTCAAACAAGACATGACGGTGTACAAACCACAAACCAATCATTATTACCAATGTTGTCAATGAAAATGAATTTCCGATCATCAGGGGCGCATAAATGAGCAAGAGCCAGAGCTACACATCTTTGAACAGCCTTTTCTCCAAAACGCATAAGATACAACAGTTGTTTCAACACCTGTCAGAGAAAGTAGACTGATGAATCCTCTCCAATATTGCTAACAAAAATTGAAAAAATAATAGCTAGACTATATTATTATGCGCATGTATAATTTAAACAACCAAAATTGCAAGGTACAGAAATCATAATTAGCAAGAAAGCTCACTCGTCCATGCATCTTCTCCTCTAATCTTTTCATTGTCTTTCCTACACACTCTCTAGTAGGCTGCAAGTCACATGAGATTTGTTAGGCACCCTATATTAATAAACCGGAGAAAAGGATTTCTGTCAATATACCTTGACAAACAAATTTATCATCCTGAAAAAACTTCCATGTAAACCTATTAAATTTATGTTAAAGAAAATAAACATACCTGAACTTTGAAATCCCCATCCTGTAATTTTTGAACACCACCAACCTTAATAATGTCTGCAACATTGTCCTATAAAGAACCCAAAAAAAATTAAAAAAAAAAAGATAAAAGCTGTTAAATTAGTGAGTATATTACCAAGCATTAGATTATTATGGAAGGACAACATGGAGTGCTGATTGAGTAAAGAAGAAAGCAACAAACCTCACCTCATTATCAGCAAGACCATATAGAGCAAAGGCTGCATTATGTTGGAGAGGTCCATTCTTTGAGCAAAGAAGGTTGAGTAGAGGCTCTATACCTCCATTATGAGCAATGCCAGCTTGATTGTGTGTGTCCTAATGCAAGAATCATAAAAAGCACAAAGCAATATTAAAGAAACGACTAGATAAAAATTTACACATAATTTTATATAGCACACTTGATTGTCTCATCATTAAAATTAGAAATTAAAATTAAAAACATATAAAAAAGAAAATATACCACTTAATAATTACTTAAACCTTTTAAAGGCCAAGATTTGCCACTGGTAAATGTATTAAAATTTTATCTAATGCCATCAATGTTCATATTCTTTATACAACAAAATGGACATGTAATAATAATCACCTGAGCCAACCTTCCTAGTGCAAATGCCGACATTTCCCGAAGCTGTGCATCTGGAGACTTAAGCATGTCAATCAGCGGCTGGATGGCTCCTCTTTGAGCAATATGAACCTGCATGAACCACAAACTTATGTGGTCAAGAAAGAAGACCATGTAGGACACGATAAGATCATTTTATAAAACCTTCAGATGAGAATGCAAGTTTGCATCACACATAACTAAATCCACCTTGCAATCTGAATCAGTTGCAGCAAATTGACCGATTAAAAGAGCTGCTTCTCTTTGACTCTCTGAACAGGAAGATCTGTCATGGAAATCACAAACTAGTGAAGATTACTTGATAAAATTTTAAGGAAGGAAGCTTGTAGGACAAATCAGTACTCAAGTGTAATATTACCTAAGTAATCCAATTACAGGTTGAAGAGCTCCAGCAAGAAGAACATCCCTCTTTATATTAGGAGAAGAGTGGACCAGATTTCCAATCACACCTACCTACAAAGCTCCTAATTCAGCTGGTTCTAGAAAAATTATAGCACAGGAAAATTAAATAGAAGATATTAATATAAATTCAGTTAGAGCCTAACTGCTTCAGAATGTATTGCAGCATCCTCTGATCCAAGCATTAGTATAAGAGTAGGTAGCGCATTACATCCAACAATCTGCAATTAGTGATTCACATAAAGAACTGCAGTAAAACAATTACAAGAGAAACCAAGTAGCAATGCAAAGTCATCTACCTGGATTTTGTTTTCATCATTTTTAAATGCAAGAGTTCGTAAAGCCCCTGCAGCTGCCCTTTGTACCTTTGAATCATCAAATTCAAGCAATTCAACAAGAGGAGGGATACCACCTTCCATCCTGAACGTACATTCAACATCTGAGAGTGGGAATGGAATTTTTACAGAAATTATGTTTTGAGGGCATGGAAAATGGAATACCTAACACGGGTTTTAATGCTGCTATTTTCGTGTGCAAGGTTTGTGATGGCATCAGCTGCTCTCCTAATAAGACCAGTAAGTGCCCGAGAATTGTTACAGGTATTGTGCCTCTTTAACAAATCCATAAGATAGGGCAGAACTCCAGCATCAACAATGAGTTGTTGATGCTCTGGCTGCTCGAGATAGAGTCCAAAAGAAATCAATTCTGAGTTAAAACACATTTTCATGATTTCATAAAAATTTGAAATCAGACGAAAAATGGCTTCAAACCAACATCATCATTTGCACCAAAACAGCAGCAACAAAACTTAATGGATTGACAAAATGAATGAGGAGCAGAAATTTAATAGTCACCATAGGCAATGTATTTACAATACTTCATTAATATCAACGCAAACACCAACATATAAAGCAGTTCGTGATTGAAGCAAAAGGCTTATTTATTACTGTCAATAATTAATCATTTCTATGCCTAACAGCGGTAGAACATATACAACGCCCTAATCAGAGTTTCAGATAATTGAGATTCTTTTGAAAAAAGAACAAGAACAAGGCTGCAGTGCTGAATTACTTTAACAGCAAGAAGCCCAAGGACGAAGGCACATCCCTTTTCCACCTCATGCTCGTGAGGTTTGGGGACACCATCGCCTTCTCTAATTAGTTGTGGCGCTTTCATATGCCTCACCAAAGCAGGAACGGCTCCGCAGTCCACTATACCATTCACAATTTCCTCTGTAACAAAGAGGTAAATATCAGAATAAGGCACAAGAAAGCCAGTAGCAGTACCAAAAACAAAGAATAACGCACGTAATGAACATCGTCACATCAAATTCACGATGAGAATAAAAAACAAATAAAAGTTGTCGACATGTGATGATTTCCAATTTCGCTATTAGTCCGACACTGCAAGAGTATATGAAAAGGCATAAACTCCTGTGACCAAAAAATAAAAAATCATTAACCCAAATATTTCAGAAACACGCCCAGTCATTTCAGGCATATAAAAATACTTATAAAACGCACGCATAAATAGGCATGGATGCAAATTCGACGATACTGAATCAAAGGCAAAAAATGGTTACCATTCTTTGCGAGTTCACAGAGAACATGAACGGCACGCCTGACCGCAACGCGATCCGATTGAGATGATGAGAGACTGCAGTTGAGAATAGTGACTTGTGACACAACTTCACCCAACAGATCCTGATGAGACTTTTGAGATTCAAGAACCAACACCTTACGATCGGCTGTTGTTTGATCTGCTCCTTCTTCTGCGAATTCTTGTTCGAGCTTACGCTTCAAGCTGCGTCTAACAGCAGAGGATTGAGGCTGATGGGGATCCATGGAAGTTTCGAGGGTAGAGAAGAAAATAAATCGAGAATATGAGGGTAAAGTTGGAATAAATGCGCGGCTATCTCTCGGGCAGAAAGGCATCTATTAAAAATGTCTGTATCTATCTTATATGCTTTTATATGCTGGTTTGAATCGCCCGCCAAATTTTTTTCCCAATCTTTTGTTATGATGTTGGTGGCGCTCTGCCTCCCGCCACATGTATTTAACTAGTGAGTTAATTAAATCATAACTAGTTAATCTCTTTTATCTATTTTAAATTTACACTTGAACATTTTATGTCGGAAATATTTTTTACTGAAGTCAAGTCTCTTATCTTAGTTTTATGTTAAAACGATTCTGAAACAAAGCAATATTTGTCCATTTTTATGTTTGATTTAGGAAAAAAAAAATTAATCAAGAGGCATCGACCAAAATGATATAGTATCTCACTATCTCTTTTATGAATGCTATTTGATGGATTATTTTTAAATTTTCCTTGTTGAAAATAAGATTATAAATCTATCACGATAATCTGCTTTTGACAATAAAAGAACAGTTTGGGAAAATGATAGTCTGTCTGATCAGGGTCGGGTTTTGGGGCTCAATGTACTCAGTCCAAATGGACAGGGCCTAAATGCATACAAAGCCAAAAATCGTAAGACTGGAGGACTAAAAAGTCCAATGGGCCCCCAAGTTATGGACTTGGGTCTAAATTAGAATGAATATGTAGCCAGAACCAAAATTGAAGGAGGGTTTACCGTACGAGAGAATATGGGTAGCTCAAGTTGTGCCCGAGGAGAAAAGATATGGATAATATTATACAGTGAGCTCCGAGCTGTTAAATTTTTAGATGGTCTTTGAATTTGGAATACTACGGTAAGTAAAATGAAATTGTTATTTATTTATTCTCATTTCTTAACTATTCTTGTTCAATTGATTGAGCTAGGCAGTTAGAAATTCACATCAAGAGATGTATTTTCATGATTTCATTTTCCCAAACAAGATTGCAAATCTGACCCGATCGAGGCCGTAGTACAAAATAGTACTTTGGATAATCTTTCTAACAACGTTTGACAAAAGGAAAACATCAAATTAGCGAAGACAGATTTGTCTTAATGTAAAGCGATCCAGCTATTAAAGAAAGGGGGGGGGGGTAATAATCCAACCCCAAAACCAACTTACGATAGCAGAAGTTGTAATACATAGCTGCGGGGTAGTTGTCGGCGAGAGAGAAGAAGGTTCGTATGGGGTTTCCAAGAGACATGGTATTCTCCTTCCCACACCACAAGATTTGCCTCCCCTTTTCACTCATTTTGTCTTTTTCCTTCATCCTCCTTCCCTACTTAGTAATTACGTGTTTTGTCTCCACTCGACATTATTGTACAACATTTACACGTGCTCTTCCCGGCCCGCTGTTCACTCACTCTCTGGGTCAACACCAAAAAAAGAAAAAGAAAAACACGCACTACTAGTACATAACACCACTGTTTTCTTTCCCCAGTAAATATTAGTACTGCTAAACATTGATCTCCATATGAATCTACCAAGTTTTTATATATCTATAAACAAACTATTAGACAGCTTGCCTTCGACTGACACGAATCTGAAGTACAGGCAATCAGTGTTGAACAACTTCATTATATATTAATTCTGATGGCAATGCACATGTGTGCATCGACCCAGCAAGATTTGACTCAAGGGAGACCATGTGAGAGTGGGATTAACATGCTCTTCCAACTTCCAATAAGTCAAACCCCACAGTACTCTCCCCTACTTCCAAGTTCAAACATTTTAACCATTAATTGCACCCTCCATAAAATATTAGCCTTGGGCTCAGCTAAACTCGAATGGGAAATAGTATTATTGTTTAAGTTGTCCGCACGAGTTTTACTCACCGTACGTACCCTCATGTGTGCCATATGTCCTTACGACGTTTCTTCGAAGCTGCTGTTTTCCATATCTCATGGGATTCTTCATGCATCCCACGTTCAGCTGGTAGAGAACCCTCTGCTCTGCTTCCCATACATGTTTTTCTGCAACTTCTTAGTTCCCCCATCAACAGCATATATAATCACCTTTCATATCTCTAATCTCGAGAGTTTTGCCTCCTATCTCGATTTAATGTTTGATAAGGTAAAATAACCAAATCGTAAATACTCATGTATAGTAGCTAATTAATTATACTTTTCGATCTCCTTAGAACGAAGAAAAATGTGGTTTAACACACTACACTTTAATTTACACTAATTTTCAAGATCCTTCACAGTATCCAATACGGAATCAAGGAAGCCCGGGCGCAGTAAAGTTTAGTGTCACTTAATTATTCAGGGAAAAATTTGGAATGGGATGCAGATTTTTCTTATTTACGATGATTAGATGGAAGCATGCCTTTCGGACGACAGTCGTACTGCCAAATAAATGTACTACCAATACCGAGTACGTAGTATTGATGGAACGTGCACATTTGTATTGTGGCCAGGGTTGATTGAAAGGAACAAGACCTTTGCTGCTGGTAAGGCAGCTGCTACATACTGGCGTGGATATTAGTTTGTTTCACGGTCAGAGAATCCTAGCTAACACATGAATGGCAAATTGGTATATGCATCCATTGCGTCCTTTTGGACTCTAGCTTCTGAAACATTGCAGATTTTTCATGTGTGTGTGCGTGTGTGCGCAGAGGGACAGCAGAAAAGGTAAGTGAGGAAGGATGGTTTGTTGTTTGTTTGATTGCTCTATGAAGTCCGCATCCTCACCCACAGTTTTCAGCTCTTGGATTCATGAGTGTTTGTCTCATAAATTTCTATATGCAACTAATATATGTTAATTATCTTGTTGATCGTTTTATTCTCCTATAATAATACATATTGTTCTTTCATGTCGATCTGTATGTGATGATGATTAAATGTGATTAATATTGTACTGCTATTGACAGTGCATGCAAGTAATATAGCAACAGTTTTTTATAACAAGTAACATAAAAAAAAAAAATCGAGAATTTACTTATTAATGGAGGCTTATATACTTGTTTAATCAATGAGTGAATGATCTCACATCACATCAGATTGCTGTTTTTTCAAATGAAAAAAATAAAAAACTGTACAACAGAGGACCGCAATTTGGCATTATAAGACACAAGATGTGACCTGTATTATAATATGTGGTATCCGAGGATTTCATGAGTTTTGAAGTGAATGAATATGCTGGGAGAACAGTTACGACCATAATTCAATAATACAATGAAAGCAATATTATTATATTTAAGAATGTGGAAATACTATAATTGAATGGAAAGGAATCTAAAGCCACCCCATTCCCATAAATACATAGTTTTACACAGGGGAATTGAATGATGGCAATAATGTCAGAAGGATGAGAAGAGAAAATATTCAGATTGAATAATACTCCTCAGATCTTTTTATAGTTTATAAAAGTTTTTTCTGATCCTTTTTATAAGGTACTTTGTAATATTTACTAAAATTTTTTTATTTTATCCTCATCATTTATTTCTTCTCATAAATTATTATTTGACTTTTTAAATAAAAGAGACACTCTCAATTGATTAAATGATATTTATTGTGAATTATATTATTATATTAAATAGGGGTAAAAAGAGAATATTTGATTTTTTTTATAATTTTAAGAAGATAACTAATTTTCTTAATTTATGTAAAATAGTTAAAAATATCTTATAAAAAAGACCGGAGGGAGTATGTGGGTCGACGCAGCTAAGCCCCATACAATAGTAGGGCAGTGCCTCAGACCAAGGAATAGTAATATCCTGAGAAGATGTCACGTATATGGTTGTTTTAATGGAATTACCTACTCGTAACCAAGAACATTCAGGGCCTGTTTGGTTCAATTACATAAAGGTAATGTAATATAATGTAATGGGATGTAATGTAATGTGATGAGATTGTGATTACATGTGAGTTTGTTTGGTAGGATATAAGTAATGATGTAATGATATTAATTTTTTACATTAAAAAAATATGAATAGAAGTGAAATGACATTATTGCCCTTAACCCTAGAAATGAATTTATCAACATTTTTTTATAAGGGTATTAATATTTTTTTGCATCTCATTACACCTATGTAAAGACAAAGCATGCAAAATGTTATGCAATCCGTATCACCTCTACATGATCACTTAAGTAATCCGAATCACATGTGAAATGTTCAATCAAATGCTCAAAACTCAGATAATATGAAACATATTATCTTTACGTGAGGAGCTGTAAATGAACCAAACGAGCTCTCAATGAGGGGGAGCCCCCATATGCTTCACGTTCATTAGTATCCTGACATTATATCACCAGACATGTAGTACTCTATGTACCACATAGTACTTGAATGCCATGCTAGTTGGGTTCAAATTTCAATCTACATGTTACATGTCCCTCAAACCCTTCACGTTCCTAATTAATTTATACATCATGGCCATATTATTTTCTTTTCTTACTTTAATCCCCAGCGTTTGTATAAGTAGTATTATTGTCTTGTCCGACTTTTAATATTGCTGTTTATATATATATATATATATCATTGATTTATATAAAATAGACACACTTGGATTACTATACTATTTGGAGGAAGTTATGGTCTGTGTGGTTCAGTACATTGAAACCATACTTCTATGCAAAAGAATTATTGAATGATTTGATTAATTTATCTATGATGAATGCGTTTAGTTTGAAACCCATATTAAAAATCGAGAGTGGGAAACCAGTGTGTTATATTTTAAACAATAAAATTATAATAGCTGATGACTGTGTTGCTTTCCCTTGTGGATATGCTTAGCTTTTGATTTAGGTGAAGTATTATTAATTAGAGGGCAAACAAGTGATGATGATGAAAAAAAAAGAGAGAGAGACAAGCTTTCCAATCAAACCCATATATATATATATATATGTATGTATGTATGAAAATGGTATTAAGCTCTCTCACCAACCAGAAATAATGTCCAGGATCTTATCATCTCTTGCTCCCCAAGTTAAATGTATACAGCATTAGAATATAATGATGTGTCCCGTCGATATAATGAACTAAGTAATGTAGATATTGTTGTTTAAGCAAAGATGCATTTTTCTGCAGTTCATTCCACATTAATTAATTAGTGCGGCTATATATATCTTGAAGTTAGTTGCACGCATGGCCGACTCTGTCTTTATTGGGGACCTTTTGGCATATTGTATCTGGTAGTGTACCATTCACAAAATTAATATGTTCAATTAAGTGCACCTGAAAGCTTTAAGAATTGTTGGTAATTAAAAAGAAAAAAGAAAAGAAAAGCTTTAAGAATAATATGCTACGAGGGAAAAAGCCTTTGGATCAATCATGTCGCATAACTGTATAAAACATCAAAGTAGTTGGGTCAATACAAATGTATGCATGGGGGATCAATGCATACCCTTAAAATTAGAAGTATAACTTAGGTTTCAATCAAGTGGGTTCGAGGCCTGACCCACCATTAATTTTCATTCATGTTTATTATAACCAAAGGTACCTTTGCTTATACATAGTGTGTGTGTGTGTTCCATTTGGTACCTCTGGTTATTTAATTTTTATTAAATTCGTGCTCTTGCTAGTGTACGTACGTGTTGATCATAAAATTTATGAACAGGATTAATTGTTCACCAACTACTACTTTATCTCCCAATCTTGCTCTTCACTACACACATTCCTTTTGAATATGGTCTCTTAATTTTTATAAATCATTATATATAAGCTGATGCTTTAATTACTCTAGAAATTAACTTATAGATATATATATATATTGGTGGACACAGCCAAACCTTTATATTAATTAAATGGTTCATTTATATATGAGCTTAATTACGTGCCCAACTAACAATAATTTGATCATATCTCTGTAGTATATGATTAATTGTGGGGATGCCTGAATTCCTGTGGCTCAAGTCTGTGTTTTGAAAGAATATGGCAAAGGCGTTGGAATCTGCTTTAGCAAAAGAAGAAATAAACTGACCTTAAAATAAACAATGACATGAAACCATTAGTCCCAACTATCCATCCAATAATTATTGTTGATAATTGCATCTGGTGGGGAAGCCGTTGAAGCTTTTACTGTTGTTGAATGTCCAGAAAAGGTAACTAGCACGAGGCCTTATAGGGTAGAATCTAGCTTTAACTATAAATTTTTTTTTTTTCAAATTTAAAGGTTCACCCCTTGGAATAGTCAGCTGGTTTTTCTGCCTTCAGATGCTGTTGTCACGTTGGCGATATAATACGGCGACTTCCACTGCCACTGAAAAGTTGCCACAGTTATAGTTACCTGGTGGTGTTGTTGTTATTATTACTTTCCCCCATTTTTGCAATGTACTAAGGACTAATGAACATAATAAATTAAGCAAGATATGAATGTTGCTTATAACATCCTTAATCATTACAACCATGCGGGTGCATGTACGTGGCCCTATGAGCTTTCCGGTTAGTGATTAATTAATTAGCACCATGATTGTGTTTAGAGTATATTTCAGAGTAAATTATATATGTTAAATAATACTCCCTCTAGTGCTTAATATAAAACCATTTTAACCGAATCACGCGAATTAAGAAGGAAAGTTAAAACTAATTAACTACCTCGATTTCTCCGAAAATCTCAACATTTTTCCAAAACTACTCCTATTTAATCTCTCTCTTTTTTTCTTTGAATACATTAAATAGGAGCATTTTTTGAAAATGTATAATAAATATCACCTCATATATTGTAAATGGTCTTATATTCAAGATCAAGACAAGAGGTCCTATATATAGGACTGGAGGAAGTAGTACATAAAGAATAGTTTGGTGGGAAAAGATTTAAATTTAAATTAGCACGTAATACGAGTACTATTTAATGCAAAAAAGTTTATATATGCTTTAAAATAAATAAAAATGTGTGATTTAAATTATTAAACTAAATTACTATCTAGTGTAATTTGTTAATGCGATTATAATTGTTGTTATTTATAATGATCATGATTTATGCTGTTGAAGAAAAAGAATTAATATAACATGCACCCTTTCTTAAGGGAGGAAGGAGGGGGAGTGAGTGCGCAATTTCAAACGAGTGAAGCAACCTCTTCATCATGCTTTTGCTAGTGAGCTGATAGCAAGCAATTAAAAAGAAAAGTAGGGGAAGGCATGGTAGATTAGATCAAGTCCACCACATTCTCGTGACATTTGTACTAATGTGCCTTTTATTTTATTATTATGAGGAAAATAATAAAACGGCCCGTAAACCCCCTATTTGACAATTGCTCACTAAAATAATAAAAAAGTGATATTTTTGTTCATGCTTAAAAAATGAGGTGGGGCAGGACCACCACCCCCCCCCCGGCCCCCCCCAAGATTTCAGACCCACTTCCTTATTTTGTCCGACTCGCAGAGTGAGCTAGCCTTTGGCATTTGGCAACACCACTCCTACAGCTACAATACCACCTAAGCCGGCTTCAGCTTCCAACTCCTGGGCTTCCAAGTCGCTTAAACTCTCTCTCTCTCTCTCTTTGTTGTTTTAATATTTCTTTCTTTTTTCTTTTTTTAAATATTGATCTCATCTCTCTGTATGTTTCTTTGTCTATCTATCTTTTTTTAAAAGTAAACATATATGGTAAAATTTATCAGTCAAGTGCCAGACAAATATTTCTTTTTTAATGAATCTCGGATCATTTTCTCTAAAAATTGATAATAAATAAACAAAATTCAAATCTTTTCATCCTCCTCCCTCCATATCTCCCAGGTTTGGATACTCTGTGTGTGTGTGTGTGTGAGAGAGAGTATTTGGGAATGTTTTCGAATTAGGAGATAGAAGATGTAGTGACTAGTGAGGAGGGGTTTGGGATTTTAATTTACACAGAATGGTAGTACTTTGTTAATGGTAGTTAAAGTGAACCAGTTAGATGTATTAATATGGACGAGTTTAAATGGTTAGGGCATTAATTTTTCCAACATTATTATTGTGCTCTATTAATCAATAAACGGAATCAGATCCAAACCAGTCCTCCTCATCTGAAACCAAATCTCACTCATCTTGTCTTTCTCTACCTCACTAGGCACTAGCCAAACCAAAGTCATGTGTACAGAACCTGCTCTATACCATTGAATCAAATTAACACTCTAAAAACAGAGTGAGTCAGATTCCAGGGCTGATGCATCCCGTTTCACTCGTTACCTCATTAGCATGATGCAAGCAGCACTCACACTCACACCTTGCCATCACAAATAGGGAAAAAGGATCCTCCCAGTATAACAGCGATAAAAGAGAGGAGCTTCCTAAAGGGAAAGCAATTGATGAGAATGTGACTCCAATGCAAATTCCGCTTCGAAATGTAACTAAACACACAGAGTACAGTGGCCAAAAAATGTGTAGGGTCCCCCCCCCCCCCCAACACACATTTTTCTGAAACAAACTCTACAGACCCCACTACTATTACCATGTGGAGTCCTACATCCATCACAGAATGGGGTAAAAGGATGCTCAGACACCCAATTCTTAATAGTTTAGCCAGGAAATATTGTCTTACCTTTTGTCATTATCATGGAATCAATGATAATGAGGTTGAGGAGTGTGTGTTTTATAACTTACTGTATAAAGTATCCTGCAAATTCAGAAAAAATATCAGAAAGTCAACAGGCAAAACAAAGGAAGAAAATGACATAAAGCAACAGAGATTAGTGGCTATTTAATGCCGTGGTATAAGCAGTGAGTGTGGGTGGCTGGAAGAGATGTACTCACACTGCCATCACCAAACTTACCTACCAGTAGAAGCACCGGGATGATTCAGAGGAGCATTCTATAAATGAAACGCTGAAAAGTAGAAAAATGAAAGGGAGAAAAAGGTGGGTTTTCTGTACGTTTTGCATTTGCAAGCTTTTGTGACATGGGAATTATGAAGAAGTGTCCTTGTTGGTTACAGTGACATCAATCCCACACCTAAAGTTTGTGATTTGAGTTCCTTTTTCCTCTGTATGTGAATCCCGTAAAAGGAGCAGGAGTGATTTCCTACGTCAACACGCCTTTGTCGTTCCATTGTCGTACATTTATTTTCCTCCCTCATAAAACAACTTTAGCTAACAGTGGTAAGGCTTTAAATTTAGGTACTAGTACTTGGAGTGGATGAAATTATATTCATACGTTCTAAATTCAGGTCAAAAAAGCGTAACCAACAATTACGAGATGTTGATTTAGAAGGCAGGGTCATCCGTCCGTCATCGTATAATTAATCTCCTGAATTGCTAGCTAGAGCAGTAACAACAGGATATTGCAAGCTAGTAATAGGTCGATTGGCCCCAAGAATCCTATGAATTTAATGATTGCCCGTGACTGCTCATCCAACGTTTAATATTTTATCTTCACATGTTATCAGTAATACTAGTATGTTTTAATAATAATAAATTGCATCCATTTTTCTAATATATAGAAAAAAAATAGAACTAAAAAAAATTGAAAGGTGTGGTCTTGGTCTAGAGGATTAGTGGAGGGTAGTGTTCCACAATTTGCGCAGACATTTTGGGGGAATTGACGAGAAACGGTAATTACCAAGTCCAACAGATTTGTAGCGTCCCCAGGATAACAGAAAAACTCCATCATCGTTACTGTCACCATTCATCACCGTGACCATGGTGCATTTAGAAGTTAACTGAGACAGCTGGCATAGATATATATAGCCAAAGTAAAAAACTGGAGGCTTTCTCGTTTCTTTTCTTGGGCCATAACCTGAGGTTGGTTACAACTTACAACATACAACGTACAACCTTAAAATCTAACCCCAAAAAAAAATAGAAAATTAAAAAAGATGGAATAGAACTAGCGAGCTTCAGCGAGAGGAGTAACGGCGGCGGAATGCTTGCAGGGACTGGGTGGGAGGCTGGACTTTCCTGAAGCAACAAGACGCTGCACGAAGCTATCGATTCTCCCTTCGTTACTCTCTTTGAGCAACCTCTTTCCCCCAAATGCTAATGACTCTAGTCCTCTCTCTTTCAGCACCTCCTCTCTCGTCCTTCCCAAACCCAACGCCTGGCCACATTCATCAAACAACTGGTCAACAAATTATTCATACACAAGCATAATATTTTTCTTGAAAAAAAATAAAATTCACTTCACTGTTTCTAATCCATGTCAGGAAAATTCTATTTCCTCATTTTATTTTATGACAAACCACTTAACAGTACACTGAAGAGTCAAAGAGAGTCCCCCCTTCACGTACCTGAATCCTAACGTAATCCGTATGGTTCCAACAGAAGGCGTTCCCCAACATTTGGTCGATCGTCTCGGAGACGCCATCCACCACAATGTCAACTACACACGACGTTGAGCACTCCCCATTATCGCATATTTTTCGTCCCTGGGTTCCACTGGACGCACCGTTGCCTAAGGACAGTACCAGGAGATCCTCCACGCCGTTAACGGCCGGGAAATCACGCTTGTTGTGTATCACGTGCGTCACCGCCGCCGCCGCAGGGTTGTTCATCACCAGGCCGCCGTCCACGGCGGAGCAGCTGGTCTTGCCGTCCACGGAAGTAAAGTGGAAGGGCTTGAAGAGGCTCGGAGTGGCTGTGGTAGCGCGGCATACCTTCCAGAGCTCAAAGTTGAAACTCGGCGATTCGGACGCGTCGGCTCGTGAAAACACGAATGGCGCCGAACTCTTGAGGTCAAAGCAAGGGATAAGCAGGGGTTTACACGTGTCCTTCAAGGTCAACAACTTTCCGTCCTCTCCTCTCTGGAAGACTTGTTTCAACACGTTATCCATGTTCCTCGAAGACAATATCCGGCGCCGGCGAAAAACACCGGCAGGTTTGAGCTTGTAGAGTTCGGAATTCCTCTCGGTGATGACATGGACAGCGTCCTTAGCAGTATAGAGAGGCCTGCCAGAGCCGTCGTCAGCAGTGATCATGGCGGCAAGGATGGCGCCAATGCCAGTGCCGGCCACGATGTCGAAGAAATCAGCTATTTGAGCATCGGAATTGCCGGTCTGGAGACGGATCTGTTGCTCGAGGTGGATTAGCGCGGCACCGGCAACAATGCCGGTGGTTCCTCCGCCGTCAATGCTGAGAATGCGAGTTTTCTTGGAGGTTTCACAGTGAGAGAGCCATTTCTGCTCCAATTTGGAGAAGATCTCCAGCGTCACCTTGCTCAACTCCATTGGCTTCCTGATTCTTCACACACGGTGGGTAGCTATACGAAATTATATATATATATATATATTGCCAGCAGTAAAGTGAAGGAGGTTGAAGTTGCAGCGTGTGTCTGGAAAGGAAATTAAGAAGGTTGAAAGGCGAAAAAGCAAGGAGTATTCACGCTTTGGTGGTGAAGAATATTAATGGCTGAGCAATGCGAGTTCTCTCTCTCCCTCTAAATCTCTCTCTTTGCAGTGAGGGTCCTTCCTCTCTTTCTTTCTCTCTCTCTCTCTTCCTCCTCTGAGTGAGTAGTGTGAGTTGGTGATGGTGAGAGTTAAAAAGAAGGACGGAGGAGTGAAAGGGGCGTTGGGGAATTGGGGTAGTTATATGCGCGACCCTCTCTGTCCTAGTCTCTCTCTCTTTTTTTTTTAGTTTTAATTTATTTTATATTGTTTTGTTTTTATTTTTTTTATTTAATTAATTAGAGTTAGAGTGTCGACTAGCGCGAGGGTCTTACGTGTTAGGACTGTGTATGCACGTGGAACTGGAACTACGCTTGTTGTTATCGGTTTACGGGAAGCACGAACCTCGGCTTTTAAGGCGGCTCGGCTTTCGCTTCTTCTCCTCAGTCCCACACACTCTAGCCACCGCCTACTCACTCTAAGGTTTTCACCTTGCGTTTCCCGCTTTTCTATTCATATTTAATCCATGGTCTGAGGTTCAGATTTGGAGTGAAGTTAACTGGAAATTTCTGAGTAATAGGTTAGAAACTACTCCGGCACAGGAAAATATTATACAAGTCATCAAATATTTCCAATATCTCACTTGAAACACTAATGCCGGTGGCACATGACTGGAAAAAAAAAAATTAACCTAGGAGCTACATGTACATGTGATATTGAGGTGCTATGCGCTCCGTGTCTAGGAACTAATATGTTTGGCATTATTACCCATCCTCCTGAACTAAAAGAGTAAAAGTTAATTCTACGAGTATACCTCAAAAAATTTAGAAACGCGAGCGTGACTAGATTGGTATTAAGCTGATGTTCCCTAACCCCCACGAGGAAGGAAGTTCATAGTATAAAATGGTAAGAAACAGAGGAACGGAAGCTATGGCAGGATAAGTTGCAGAAGAAGGGAAGGTAAGCTCAATTAGTTAATTAGTAGCCCAGAGAAAGTGAAGAAGCTGTACGACGTAGCAGTGAGAGAGCACTCCTGGGTGGCCTCGCAATTGCAGTTGGAATAATCTCTCGATGCAAACATACATAATATCACACAACAACTAACATTGTTGCAGTGCATGATATCTAATTATATGATTATGATCAGTTTCCTGTCATCTGAAAAAATAAAAAAACTGATACTATCATCGAATCATGCTCCGGGTCTGGAGAAAATGAATAATATATAACATGAAATTGAGGAAATATGAGACCAAAGGGTGAAGTGGCGATCTTCATGTCCCTCCAGCTGCAAGTTTTAATGATCTGGAACTGCAAATGCCGGAAAGGACATCACGTGTAAAATCAGACCCCCCTGTTGAAAAAGATATCAAATATTATATTTATTAATTTATATTGGATACTTACATGATCTCCTGATAAAAAAACACTAGGATTAATGCGCATGATGGATGAAATGGAGAGAGTTTTGGCAAGGGGATGGGGGTCTCCGTCTCTGAAATTCAAATTCTAGTTGTTCCAAAACAGTTGTACAGCACCGTAACACGAACCCAAAGGATCAATTTTTGGAAAAGGAAAAGCAGATTCATAGTCGTAGAGCCGGCCATAAAAGATGACTGATCGATGATCCAACGCAAGCGAAAAGGACGCAGAGCCCACCAAGAGTTTTTTGTGAAAAAGGTCATTCCCAAATGTTCCAAAATCAAAGCCCCTTGAAATAGTCAATGTCCTTCTCAACGTCCTACTTCAGGAATCAGGCCACTTGATTGACACATGACTTATTAACCAAAAAAAAAATCTCATTACTGAATTGTCAACGTCCTTCTTAACTTAACGTCCTAATTAAATTTGTGAGTTGCTCTCATTTTCTTTAAGAAAATCTAATTAGTTCAATTAACAGTCCATTTGATTCAATTATAAAAAGGTACGTAATATAATGTGGTACCTAATTGACAATCCCTTTGATTCAATCACAAAAGGGTATATAATATAATGTGGTGGCCAACAGTGGTAGCTGGTGGTGGTGGCAACGGCAGTGGAAAGCATGAAAAGGGAGGATAAAGAGTGTGGAGGAATGTTTATGAAGGGTAATTTGGTTTTTTCATTTTGATTATAGGCATGTAATCTCATCAAATAATTTCAATGGAGTTAAGTCATTTATGACCCATGAGTGTAATTAGCTTTACGAATATAAATATAATTTATCTAACCAAATGAAGCTAACTCACAATGTAATTCCATTTACATTCCTTCGCACCCGTGTATTGAACCAATATTGTTTAAGTGACACAGAATGAGTATTGTCTAAAGGTGAGGATACAATTTAGTTTTTTTATTCTTAAAGAAAAAAGTAGGGATACTGGATTTTGTACATGCACGTGTTGACAGGCCACAAATCGAAATAGGGCTTCCCTTGGGACCAGGGAGACCACGATTTTGAATTTCCTCCCAATGAAGGTGTTTTGGGCCCAAACAGCCCTCATTTTCTCATCACATAACATTTTAGACACCGAATGACAAGTAAAATTTAATATTAGTTAACTAGCAAATTGAGGTGAAGAAGGAAAGAAGCAGCATACTCAATGAGAGTATGGCTGACATGGAAGTTGTTGGCGCAGGCCCACCTGCTGTAATCTCGGTGGTCCACCCACCCTGTGAACTGCGGCCACCCACCGAAAGCTCCCTAAGACTCACGGTCGCAGTCACCAGCAACACCACCACTGTAACCACGCGGTGCTGCTACTGTTACTCTTACTGTTACTGATATATATACTCCCTCGGTTCCTTAATATAAGGAATAAAAGATAAAATCGCACAAATTAAGAGAAGTAATAAATTTGTTTAAAATCTAAAATAGTTTTCAAAAATACCTTATTTAATATTAATAACTTTTACATCATACAATTAATATAAATGAAAAATATTATATTAATTAGGGATAATTTTAAAAAAATTATTAAATACACCAGACAAATCCTTATTTATCCCTTATATTTTAAAACATAGAAATTCCCTTAATTGTCCTTTATATTAAGAAACGGAGGGAGTATATATATATATATATACACACAAATCAATATGGATAAGGAATAAATAATGAAGCACTTGAATACCATATATGGGGCCTCTCTTGCCCACTAGGTCTCCCATTTTTTTATCCTTCCCAATGATATACATTTCAAACTTAATATGGGACAAAAAGTAACCATATTGGGTTGTTCTGCCGACAATACTGGTAGGCCATCAGGAGAAAACTACGGCTTGGCCCATTAAACTAAATTTTGTCCTCAGATTTTCGGGGAAGGAAAAAAAAGGGAAATTTACAACCTCTTTCATCGAATAAGGAACAAAAAATAAAACTATAGAGTGCATTGCCTCTTGTTTGATAAAATCACAGATATTCAATACAAATTATTGAATCAAATGCTCAAGCATCACTCCCATAAATTTCGGAAAGAGAAAGAGGACGACATCAGAAAGAAGGGAAATAACAGAGTGAAGAGAGGGGCCACATCAAATCTTCCTCAGCTTTTCCTTAATCAACCTTTCATAAGCCCATTTAGTAAGCATCTGGCCCATTCTCCAAAACTATCCCTCATGTTTCAAGTCCCCATTAGTGTTAGGCCCATTTATTGCCAACAACTGCTTCATTTCAATTTTATATTTGATAATGATATTAATATCAATGACGATATTAATTCTCATGATGAATTTGGGTTAATATATTTTCATAAATTTAGAAGAGTGCATTGGAGGTCTCTTAATCAGTGCTTAGTTTTAGTACTTGTACTTGGTTTTCATAAATTTTATGACTTGCTTTAAGTTTCTCCGTATGTGATAGGCTTCAGTACGTCTTCTTTGGTCAACAATATTAGTCTGATCCAAGATCTATGCCTTTAGACAAGATGATGAAGTGTAAGAAATATTGTATTCAGCCCTATTATCACATAATTATTTTTTTACCCATATACCATGACTACTACATTTTAACCGAACACTATTTTATAACACACGCCCATACAAAACAAAGTTTTCTGATGTTTGTTGTGCATTTATTATATAACTTTTATGATTATAACTGTATATGCATCTTAATTTTAATCATTTTGAGAATATAATTAGAAAAATAAAATATGGTTTTAATAATATTCTTAAATTCATAACAACAATAGTCATTGATGTGATTTCTAAAATCTACCGAAGAAATTAAATTTGACATATTTTTACAAGTTAATTTCGTTATAAGAAATATTGAAATTTAAGATTAAAAACAATAGCAAGATTTCCAAATGTGCTAAGTCTATCCATTGACGCAAAAATGTGTTCAGGGTCACAAGTAACCTTTCAACAAGGATGAGAGGTGGTTGAGTTGAGATGAAACGCATCAAATATCATCACGCTACTGAAGCATTTTGTTCGATAATGGAAGAACATGAATTGTTTTCTTGTGGAGGGTCCTCTTGCCTCGTTCGTTTTGTTTGTGTGTTCTCATATATTTCTTTCTCTTCAAGCAATTGGACTGTCCTTCTAACAAAACATGATAATCAAATTGCATATAAATCATTTAAAAACAAAATATATGATATTAAAAAAATAAAAGGCAAAAACAATGGCTTGGAGTGATTTGGAGCGAACCAAGACCAAAGTTCGTTTTCATTTTGTTTTCTTAATAATAATTCTTGGGGAGCTTTTGCTGAATAATGCGTAACCGTTGGATGAATAGATAATCGGAGGGTGGAGGATTACGATGCCTACATGGCACTGGCGGAGATGTCCTTGTCGGGAGGAATATGGCCAAGGCGCACCAAATGCAAATGGTCATGTCACGTGGCACTTTATTATTTTAGTACTCCCTCCGGTCCTATATATAAGAGCTTTTAGCTTGGTCCTGAATATAAGATCCTTTACAATATACGAGGGGGTATTTATTATACATTTCTAAAAAATATCCCGCATTGTTATGAGTCCCACATTGGGGAGTCTCACATAGGAAGTGGGGTTTATAAGGACATGGGGTTCTCCCACCTAATGGACTAGTCTTTTGGGATGGGCTCTCCCCTTGGACTTGTGCTCATAACATTGGTGCTTTCATTGAGAGGCCGACACCACGGAGAGGGCTACCCACGGAGGGTTCTGACCGGTGGAGGGTTCCGACCAACAAGGAGGTTGAGTGAGGTGTCACCGAGTGAAGTGTCGTGGTGTGGAGCCGCCGGGGACGTCGGCTTTCGAACGGAGGTGCATTGTTATGAGTCCCACATTGGGGAGTCTCACATAGGAAGTGGGGTTTATAAGGACATGGGGTTCTCCCACCTAATGGACTAGTCTTTTGGGATGGGCTCTCCCCTTGGACTTGTGCTCATAACATTATTGTTAGGAGTCCCACATTGGGGAGCCTCACATAGGAAGTGGGGTTTATAAGGACATGGGGTTCTCCCACCTAATGGACTAGTCTTTTGGGATGGGCTCTCCCCTTGGACTTGTGACCATAACATTGGTGCTTTCGTTGAGAGGCCGACACCACGGAGAGGGCTACCCACGGAGGGTTCTGACCGGTGGAGGGTTCCGACCAACAAGGAGGTTGAGTGAGGTGTCACCGAGTGAAGTGTCGTGGTGTGGAGCCGTCGGGGACGTCGGCTTTCGAACGAAGGTGTATTGTTAGGAGTCCCACATTGGGGAGCCTCACATAGGAAGTGGGGTTTATAAGGACATGGGGTTCTCCCACCTAATGGACTAGTCTTTTGGGATGGGCTCTCCCCTTGGAGTATCCAAAGAGAAAAAGAGAGAGAATAAATAAGGATAGTTTTAGAAAAATGTTGGGATTTTTGGAGAAATTGAGATAGTTAATTAGTTTTAATTTTTCTTCTTAATTCGTGTGATTCGGTTAAAATGGTCTTATATTAAGTACAAGAGGGAGTAGTAATTTACTACTAGTACTATATTAATATCTAGTTTATCCTAAAATTCACCATTCCCTGAGAATCACAGGCGTTGAAGCAACGTGTGGACTGGAAGGTGTCGAGGATTAGTTGGACGGAAGGCGGATTAGAAATATCTTGCTTTTTATCCTGGTTGAATATTTGGAGTTCAAAAGGTGCGGGCCCAATCTATCTCGCCAAAGAATGATCACGATGAGGACCACCGCTTCCCCTCAAAGTTCTCATCTTTATTTATTAATTTATTTTAATTTCCACATCATTATCTGAATTCCCTTTCGGGACCCACCACTTGAAAATCGTTCGTAACGGGTTGGTTTCTTTATTCCGATCACCAGCCGATGTGGCAGTACGTTTACTTGGAATCCGGGGAAAACTAGTCTGACCCGGTGCCGCCAAAACCACCGACGCACCTCATGTTTCCATGAGAACTCATCCGGACCCTTGGCTTGTGATTGGGAATCGGACGGTCTGAGGATGTGGGAGAGTCGCTGACGTGTCACATGCAGTACTAGGGTGAGGCTGCGTCTAGGATATAATCCCGTACGAGAGTCACTTCTGACCGTAACGAACGAGATTACGAGGAAGCCACGTGGAGGTTTGATAGGCCACGATCGAACGCTCTGTGTCCGTAATCACGGAGTTGATTGTGTCGGATGTTGGCTTCTTGAAAAATCATACTCTACTATAATCCAATTTTGATTGTTACGCTTGCTACTTACAATCTTCGTATGAGTTTCATTATTTTAATATTTCCTGAGTTATCTGTAGATTTGAATTTGAATGCATCAAAAAAATGATGGAGGCTGCTTTGAATGATGATTGATTGATTTATTTGTTTATTATTTTTCCTTTTCGAAATTGGCGTTGCGTTAATAATTGAAAGGAGATATGTGAATTAAATTAGGACATGCAAGCAGGGGTTTGGTTTTCATGAATTGAATTTGGTGCCACTTTCACCCAAGAATTCAAAGGAAGTGGATAACGTAAAACATTAATTGCCAAAAATGTAGAATCAGGGCATGTATGTAAATCGAAGATAAATTCACAACACAGTGAGACGTCCAATTCAGAATCATGATAGACAATGCTGCTTTAACCATCACTTGCTTTCATTATAAGGATTACACTTTTTATAGCTCAATCAACACCCCTTCATTTTCCTATAATACTCCCTCAATTTCATATATATATATATATAAGATATAGAAATAAGTTATTTGATGTATTTTTTTTTAATTTTACCTTTCATTAAATAAGGAGATACAATTAATTTTCATTAATTACAATATAGAAATGCTAATATATATAAATTAGTTATTTGTGTTTTATAATATATGAAAATTGAGGAAGTATCTATTGTTTTATCTAAATAAAAATATCATATCCCCTACCAAATACTAGCCATTACTTATTTTTTTTAATTAAAAACTATGAAACTGCTTTAGTTGATTGAGTAGTTGTAGCTTGTGACAACATCGAGGGGCAGCATGAAGTGAAATTAAAATTTTGATTTCTCTGTTCTTTTTTCTTTTTGATCGAAAAAAATATCTTAATATGCTTACATTACTCGATTGATTCTTTGAATTTCCATGGACCGTTTCACATTGTTATATTCTACAGAATAATTCACATTTAAAAAAAAATCAATATTATAACACGCCAATTCATAGTTTAAAGTTTTCACATTATATTAGTGTCACGAAGGATTATTTATGAGAATAAAGAAACTTGGATCCAAAGATAATTTGAATTTTAATAAATTACACTATGCAAAAAATGTCTTTCCTTGACACATCTTTTTAGCATTCCTTTGTGGTTCTTAAACGCAAAAGGTTTGAATGCCAACGAAAATTCATTTTATGAAAATCCATTTTCCTTTGTCATTGTTGCAAATAACCACGAAGGAAAGTTATTTTTTTAAAAAAAATAGATCCCTTGTTGGCAGTTGTTATGTAGAATAACCAACAAAACAAGTGGTCCTCTTTTATTAAAAAAAATAATTTGTAATTGCAATTCTCGCATGAATCAGAATGTGCAAAGGAGTAAGAATGAAAAAACGAGTACTTATAATTATTTCCAATTCACAAAAAAGTGATATATACAGATTGTCCAAAATCAAGTACATTATTTCCAACTAGTTCATGATATGAAATTAGCAAAGAGAAAAAAGAAAAAGCAAAAACTCTACCTAAATTCACACTCAATCTAGAGGTAGTGAGCGTCTAGTTATTGTAGAGCATGTGGTTACTGTACAAGAAACCAAGAACAAGAAAAATAGATGAACTACATTAAAGTAAAGAGCCCTTGTGAAATCGGCGATGACATGATTGAGGTAGAGAACCATCGAGTGCTATAAGATCTACTTATCACACATTAGAATCAAAATCAAAATCAGATGCATCGATGTTGCCACCAAGATTCTAAATCTAAGCAAATCATTATTGAACTTCAATTCATAAACAAATTTATCATTCTTACAGGATTCTTGTTCATCTTTTTATTTAGATCCACTATTGCCATCAAGCAAACCAAACAAATTCACTGACATTGTCATTGGAAGAACTCACTAGATCCACCATCACCACTAATAGAACCAAACTCTATAACACCAGTTCGCTCTCCCTCCTCACTAAAATTTAGAGAATTTGACGAGAGATTAGAGAATGAGACAGAAGGAAGAAAAAAGATGGAGTTTATGAATGAGATTGATTGATTGAGAATGAGAGGATCGAATGTGAGAGAGAGAAAACAAACTAAAAGTAAATATTAATTAAAGTTCAAGGAGAATAGGAAATCTTTTTACTACCATTGATCTTTTTTATCAATGGTTAAAAATAGTGATATGTGTAGTGTGTTTCTTACAAAATAAAATGTTAAAATTTTATTTATAATTGTATAAAGAACTGCAAATGAAAGTATCAACTTTCCTTTGCAGTCATTTAAATAACCACAAAGAAAAGTATTCATTTGTAGTTAGTTTTTTTAATAATTACAAAGGAAATATTGTCTGCTTCTGCACTTAATTTTTTTTAACATTTACTTGTATACCCACCAACGTTTATACATAAAAAAACCCATTTTTTGCATAGTGTTAATATATCTTTATCAGTATTAATAAAGATAATATGAATCAAATTTTCATCATTATATAATTGTGGACCTAACATGTTATACAAAAGGCGCAAAGCAAGTGTATTATAATTTAGCCACCCCTCAACTGGAGCTACCGTATATAAAATATAAAATCCTCCAACTAAACTATCCGATTGAGAATAAAAAAATGTAAAATATCAGAAGACATTTTATATTTTTAAGCGCAGTCGCTTTATTGTAGTTTTTAATTTGATTGATGGATCACACTACTGTTTATCATATTTCAGATCACAAGCTTTGCACTAGGTCCACATGATGCGGTTTATAATTTGTGGCCTAATTTATCTGTGACAAAGCTCTGTCCCATAGTCATCTCCTTTTTTTTTTTCCTGAGAGAATGAGGAAATTGGGTTTTTATGGTGGATTTAAAAGGTTCGTCAATTGCTAAAAAATGTTTAATTGATTAATTAAAAACATTGGTATTTATTGTTAGCGATCACTTAATTATAAATATTCATTGATGATGATCTGGTGTCCACCTTAAACATGGATTATATTTGTTAGTTATTAATATATATAAATATAATATAACATTCTCATATGATTTATTGGAAGGAGTAAACTTATACTTTTCATATTATTCTCCAATTAAAATTTAATATGTAGATCTTTTAAATTTTTTTTAAGTTCAAGAAGTTAATATTTTTAATATATAATTAATAATCAAATCTACAATATATTAAAAAATAATTCACATATTAACCTTTAATTAAAAAATAATATAAAATATATATAAAAAAACATATAAATATTTTTTCTTATTGGAATTGATATTCTCATGGGGTATAAAAGATGCCATTATTCTTGTTCAGTGGCTTTTCTTTTCTTGATTAACGCAATAAATAAAGGTATCTGTCAATTGGTTTCTACATAAGATTATCTCTGATTGGTTTCAACAACAATTTTTTTATTCCGACAAAATGAATCAAAAAAGTAATATTTTAAATATTAATTCAAGATAAAAGATAAAAGACATACTTCTATAATGACTAAACTATTTTTTAAGGTTGCTGTTGAATGACTTTGTCAATTGTTAAATTAGGGGTGTTCACGGGCCGGGCCGGGCCGGGCATCACCTTAGCCCGGTGTCCGGCCCGGAACACCCCCTGGGCCGAGAAAATCGGCCCGCGGCCCGGCCCGATAAGGCCCGGTCCTTCACCGGGCCAGGACCGGGTCAGGGCCGGGCCGGGGTTTGGCCCGGTTTTTAAAAAAATATTAAAAAATAAATAAAAAAATAAGTAAATTTAATTTTTTAATAAAAATATAATTAGTTTAATTTAAAATATATTCTTATAGGAAATAATATTAGGTTAAAAAGTAACATTTATCAAAATTATAAATACTCAACAATTATACATTATTTATTTTATATAATATTAAGTCATGAAATAAATTTAAAATTTGAAATAAAATTAAAAATTGGAATAATAAAATGTATCTATTATAATTATAAAATTAATTTATTATATGAGGCATATGAAGGAAAAACAATTATATAAAATTATTCAATATTTTTAACAAATGAAGAAAAATGAGAAAATTGAAAAAAAAATATATATATATATATACCGGGCCGGGCCGGGACGGGCATGTGACTTGCCCGAGGCCCGGCCCGGCCCGGTAATCCTTTTGGCCCGGTCCCCTTCCACTTTGCAGTTTTCATTTTTTGGCCCGGCCCGGCCCGGCCCGAAATGACCGGGCCACTCCGGACCAACCGGGCCTCCGGGCCCAATGCACAGCCCTATGTTAAATAAATCCTTCATAATATTCTTTTCAGTCCTTGTGGACAAGAGAAAGAAGCATTATTTTAATGCGAGAAAGCTGCAATCAAAGCAAGCTGTATATTTTTTCCCCATAAACATGCATGAATAATAATTTTTTAAAAAAGTACGCGTTATCTCTATTATTAATAATATACTCAATGCTCAAAGAAAGGTGTACCCTTGGAACATTAAAAAAAATAATTCAAATTTATTAAATTAAAATAAAAATATAAAATTAATAATGGACAAAAGCGTGCTCCATCAACTTTCCGACACTTTTCTTTGAAACACGAGAGGGATCCACCCTCTCTTCCACTTGCACAAGACTAAATTAATTAATTATTGGTAATGCTCGCTTCGTTAAAATATTAATTAACTAATTAATTAATTAATCGGCACCTTCTATTAGATTTGGTCATTGAATAATAGGTTCAAGTTCAACTCACCTGCACATGACCCATTGCGCTCGGGGACGCTACTATAATATAATATTGATTATTGATTATTATTAAACTAAAACGACATTATTGTATTTTGACCTGACCTTCTTTCTTTATTATATGTTATTTTAACGAACATGCACTACTAATGATAAAAACTAATAAAATAAATTAGTGGGTTGAGACAACCCCATCCATCCCATTCAACTTAAACAAATAATAAAGCCCAAAGAAAAATATAATACAATATTATAAAATCATTGAAATGTGTTGGATTCAAGATGTGTGCATTGACATAAGTGAAAATAATAGTTTTGTTTGGACGTAGATGAAAGAGGTGGCAAGCATTTGGGTTTCCACATCGGAGGAATGAGGGCTTTGGGGATGTGAAATTGAATAATTAAGACACAATTATAATATTTTAATTAATGGAAAAAAATCCTTATTTTTTTAAGTGAGTCCCATTTTTCTTCTTTAATTTTAAAGTGTCATCATAATCTTTTAATTTTTAAAATGCAGTTAGAATTTCTTAATTTTAATACTATTAAATAAGTTAACGGATTGTCATAATTTACATACTCAAAAATCCATTTCATCATCATTATTATCATGCATAATTAATTTAATAATTATAATTAAAAAATTTTATCCTTAAAATAAATAATTACTACATTAAAAAATAAAAATATTCTAATTTAAGACGTTATAAATTAAAACCTTAAACTTAATAAATTTTATTTATTTTAGACAGTGTAAGACCAGTTGGAAAATTCAACTTGGAGAAAAAGTATAAAAATTAAATATTTAATTTTTCTGTTCAATTTTCAATCTTTATATATAGAGCATAATTAGTTAAAAGATGTCTATTTTTCATCTAAGTATATCAAGAGAGACTAATTTTTAGTACCCACGAATAATATTCCTAATTTATGAGAAAAATATTTGATTTTTCTTATTATTAACACATTTTTAACATCATGCAATAAATATTTATAACATAAAAAATAAAACTTATTTATTTGAAGTTTGTAATTTTTAATGTCTTAAATTTAAGTATGTTTTAAGGTTGTAATTATTTATTTTAATACTTAATTAAAAATATTTTAATTTTAATTATTAGATTAATTAATACATAATATTAATAGTAATGATTTTTTAGTATGCAAGTTATATTATTTTTTGCTAATTTATTTAATGATGTTAAAAATTATTTAGGGTACATTTAAGAGTTTTGGACGGAATGAAACAGAGCAGTTATTAATGTAATAAATGGAATGAAGAGAAATGGAATATAATATAATATTTCATTATTTAAAAGTTTTATAGAGGAAATGAATCATTTTGTTTGACCACTATTTGAGGGTTAATATAAGATGGACAGAATGAAATGGATTATAACTTTTTTATTTTAATATTACACTTATAAATTAATTTAGATAAAAGCATTAGTGACCATTAGTTTAAGAAAAAAATTTTATTTTTAATTTATAATCAAATATTTAATTAATATTTGCAAACATATATTAATTAAAAGATGAAGCAACTAAGGTTAAAAAAGAAACAAGATGATGCATAAAATGGATTTCTGAAAAAATTCAACATAGTATATATGGAGAATAGGAAATAAGTAAAATGTAATAGAAAGGGTGAGAGGAGAGAGATTAATGTTGGAATGAGAAGAGAGTGAGAGGTGTTTAGTGAGGGATTGAGATAAATTTATAATTATGATATTAATCTTAGTTCATTCCATTATTGAATCTCCAATTTAGAGGGAAAGAAAAAAATTGAGTTTATGATGATTAAGAATAATTTGGGAGCCATCACTTGCCATCCTACTTCTTTATAAAAAATTATTCTAAACAATGGCCCATACTCATTAATCATCCTACTTCATTTCATTCTATCTAAAATAAAACTTGAAACATACACTTATGGTATGTTTGGTATGTAGAAATTTTTTTTGGAAAAGGAAAGGGAAAGAAAATTCTAAACTAAATACGTTTGATATGCTGGAATGTGAGTTATTGGAAAAATTATTTTCCTAAAATTATAAGAAAGCTACTTTTTCAAGAAGAGTTGCGAAAAGGGCTTGCTTTTCTAGGAAAACAAACTTTTTTTGAAAAAAATTATTCTTAATAAAATAACTTAAAAATAAAAATAATTATAATATTAATTTTATAGCGTTTTCTTCACTAAATATACCAAACATAATTTGTGCCAGGAAATGAGATTTTCACAAAGGTTATTTCCATTCCAATTTTCATTTTCGTTTCCTTTCTTATTCTTACTTTTATTTTATACCTAACATGCCCTTCTTATGGAACAAAACGAACCAAATGAAATGGTATTTTAAATTGGAGTTATTAGACGCGGTGTGTGATTTCTTTTTAATAAACTTGCTCCGATAATTAATGATTTTTAATTTCCAAGTTGGGTTAGGGGAGGAGATTAGAAAAATGATTTAGTGGATAAAAATTATATTATTTTTTTTGCCAGCAGATAATAGTAATATGGTAATTTAATGCAAGCTGTGGGGAGCAGTGGAGGACTCTAGAGAGCAATTTAGAAGATTTATTATTAAAAGTTATGTTTAGGAATTGGAATGGAATATTAAAAAAAAAAGGTGACGGTTTCGAGGAAATAAACAAACAAATCTCTTGGTCATCTGAAAAAGGGTAAAGAGAAGAGAAAAGAAAAGAATAATAATAATAAGTAAATAACACGGAGATGGAAAAGACGTCATTTCAGAAGAAAAGTTTCAGAAGCAAAGTCGGAATGCATGGGCAAAGTGTAAATAGTTAAATACAGTTTTAAATCGCGTCTTCAAGCAGAGGAGCATTTCTCGAGCCATCATATTCTTCTTCCATTTAAAACTAGTCAGAGGCCTGTCAAACTCGCCGGAGTTCATGGTGGGATTCCGGTGAAGCTGTCCATTTCATAGCCGAGGTTTTTTATATTTGCAAACTGATTTGTATGTCATTGTGATTACATGAGAGGAACTCAGTGCTCATGAATAGAGGCAGAGAACCCAGAATCCTTAGACGAAGGCATCGGACTATTGGTCTCAGAGACTCTTCCGGTATGATCGGTTTTCTCTCTTTACCTGACTTGCGTTTCTGTATCCCTGTGTTATCTCTGATTCAAGGTTTTCTTTACTATTACAAAACAGAGGATGGACAGGTGGAGTTGCAAGAGACCGTGAGGTTAAGGGCAGCTGCGATTAAGAGGGATCGAGATCGAGATTCATTCAATAAAAACAAGAGAAGAAGAGGCCCTCTCCGCGAAGAAATTGAGCAGAGCGCCGAAGAAAGTGTGGGAAATGAACAAGACTACGAGCTTGAAGACGGTGGATTTTCTCGAATGCTTTCCCCGAATGCTTCGTCGTCCGCATCGGATCATAATCAACAGAGAAGCTTTCATCCGGCAAAGCCTGTAAGACTAACGCCGCCACCCTGGAGTATAACCGATGAAGTGATCGGTGTGACAGTGCCCAAGAAGGCTCGTTCAGGTCCTACACTCTTCCCATCCTTCCGCTCATTATTGGTCTCACCGGAGACTGATTTCCTCTTTTTTCCCCTTCTTTGCTCGATATATGTTTTAGCTTTTGCAAAAAGGTCGCATGACAGTTGGGTCTCGGCAAGTTGTGGCGGAGGAGAGCAGAATTTCCGGCATCGCTCGAATTCGCCGGACAGGCACAGTGTTGAAGCGGCCTCCCCTTCGTCTTCCAATGTTTCAGTTCAGAAAAAGGTGGTCTACACTATTTTTTCTGTTGTTATTTAGATTCTTCGGGGGCACTGAAGTACTTAATTTTGAGCTATGTGTTGCAGAAAGCGATTGGAATCTCGACACGCCTTCCGAAGATGTCCAAATCGTCTTCAACCACTGAAGAAGATATAGAAATTGAGATAGCTGAGCTTTTGTACGGATTGAAGACTTCCAGAAATCAGGATTCTTCAGAAAATCTAGAAACAAATGGTGCACACGTTCCCAGTTGCGATTCTAAGACTTCAATTATTTCCCAAAGCACTAATCCTCCGACCTTAGTTTTACCATGCACTAGCAGCCCTTCATCTTATCCGTCTATGGATGTTGGTGTGTTGAACATTCTGATCATATGTAGTATTACTCTCTCTTATATCGAATTTGTTGCTTCTTACCCTTGACGGTTTTTATTTGACATTTATCACCAGAAAGAAAGCAAGCGGACGACAACGAGCCTTCTACGTCGGCTGCGAGGAGTTCAACTGCGGAGTCAGTTAAAAAAGAAAGGGAGCAACCTGCAATACTGGAGACGTTTTCCCCTGAATCAGCGAAAACAACGCGTTTCAGTGATGATGATCCTACTGGTCGTGATACTAAGTCATCTATTTCGAAGGAGGAAATTAAGAAAGACAATTTAGAATCAAATGCTGGAAATGGTGTTATATCAGATGGTAGATCGGTCTCTCTGGCAAAGCAGTCGCCATCATGCTGTAAGTTGGACGCTGTTATAGAGGGTAGCGCTGATACACGCGGGTGAGCATCAAAGAATCCTGCTTTTTCTTATCAACTCTCTTTAGTTTTTAATTTTACTGCTTCTCTTTCGGATACCTAATTTTTTTATCTCATAGCCTTCTACCTGAGTTTATTAGGATTTCTGCGATTCCGGATGGCAACAGCCAACGAGTAGAGAAGTTTATGATTGATTTGATGGTGAGAATCCTTCTTTTGCATTCTGATTATTTTACCTCGTTTTGCATCTCAAGTATCTGAATAAAAGTAACTTTCAACAGGCTCCTCCTATGGTGTTATCACCGAAAAAAGATGACTTGTCAAGGGGTAATTTCACATCAGAATCTAGAGCTTTGGCATTGGATGTGGAATTGGTGAGTAGAGTTTGAATCCAAATCATTTTATACGCTCTTCCCTCTGTTCCTCACTACAACTTATCACGTTTCTGATGTAGAAAACGAGAAATAACAACAAGATTGAAGACAAGGAGGAAAGACTAGCTAAGAATGAGGAGGCGTCTGAAGCAATTAAGGAGACGAAGATGGACTATGAGGAAAAGTGGGATGTACTAAAGATTGATTTGGAGATGCCAAACAAAGATAATGACAGCTTACCAAGAGATAACTTAGAACAGAAGGACAGGACGCAGGAACTGCCTTCTAAGATGACAGACGACGAAGTGAAGAAAACTGGTAACTATATATATATATATATATATAATTTTTTACTTTGTGAATTAATTTGTATTACCAACTTCCAGCTTCAATTCTGCCCCAATTTATTGATTAATAATATCTTATCACTTATTATTTTTGTCCTCTCTATTCTCTTGTCCAAACTGCTCCAGTTTCTTTGTCAACCTTTGGAACGGCATGGTCAAGCAATCTCCCTCCTCCTCTTGGGTATGAGATCATTTAATTCCCTAGGAATCTGCTATTTTCATCATTCTGACGCTTTCCCAATTTTAATTACTTGCGGTTGGTGATGTGGATATTTTTTGACTTTTCTAAGAACTATGATCAACAGACATGGCTCGCTGCCCTTGCAGCCAATTGTGAAGACGGATAAAACCACAGGATCATCCACAGCACTGCAGGTGTTGTCATTTTTCCAAAATATGTTCCTTTTTTTTTTCTTTGGTAGTGTACAAAATATGTTCCTTTAGTTGTCACTATTTAAGTTCTTACTTTACTCTCATGTCTATTTTCTCACCCTAACTAGTTTATGGGAATTGAATCATGAATATTTCTGCATAATTCAAAATATGCAGCCAGTGAATTTCGTGCTCTCTCCACCTCAACCGAAGCATTGTGCAACCCATCATTACATCGCTCGGAACATCTTCTTACACCAACAGGTTTTAAAGATGAACCGCATTTGGCCAGGAGCTATTAGTTCTGGTTCTTTATGTGGCGGAAAGGCCAACAATCTCAATGCTGTGCCAACTTCAGAAAGTATGATTGTTGAGCAGCAACCACAAAAAAATTTGCCTGGTGTGAACGAAAGAACGGCCAAAGTGAAGAAGGAGTTGGCTGCTTCAAGCTCTCCTTGTCTTACTGCAAATAAAAGCTCTGGTGCTACCAACTTGGTGGATTCAATGCAAATGAAGCAACAAGGTCCACATCCTCCCTTGGCTGGCAAGGTAATGGTATGATCTTGTCTTCTTAATGCTTATCTACAGTTGAGTGTTAATGATCTTGTTTTACTGATTGAGTTGGTGGACATTATATTGAAAGTAATGTGCTTTAATATGTATTGACGCATGATCGTGCTTTTCTATTCTCTTTGGGCCAGCATCAACCATTGTTAGCAACAACAGCAACTAGTCATGCAGGAGGTGTGAACTCCAACTGTGCTTCCTCCTATGATAAATCTTTTAGTTCATCTGCTGGATCTCTGGGTAACTCTTCATCTTTGCCGGCAGTTTCTTCTGTAATGAGCTTTAGCTATCCAAATTTGGTAGCCAATGATGTGCCGTATGTGACAATAGTACAGAATAACGGGTATCCATTTTCCTTTTCAACTCCTCAAGGTGCAACTACATCAATTAGAGGACCAAGCCCTGCACCGGCAGCCCATATGATGAATGGGCCCTTCCACTCCAGTCAGATGTTCCATCCTTTCCAGCATCCACAACAGCTCCCTCCCTCGCAAGCTTTAATTCAACCAAGTTATCTGAATTCAAGTACCTCAATTGGTCTGTCATCATCTCATAAGCAGCCATACGGGGCACAAGTCAATGCGAATAACATTTTGTCCTCTACCACTATGCAATTACAGCAGTCTCAGAAGCAAAGCACCTCACAATCTCATCCTTGTAAGCTTGAGACTGAGACATGTGTTGAGAAAACTCCCTCTTTTGCTAGTAAAAAATCTTATTCGCAAAAGAATGCGCATGGGCAAAATTTCACAATTCCAATTCAGCCAGTGAACTTCTCTTTCAGTCCATCTGCAACATTAGATGTTGGTGGAGGCAAGAATGGAAATTATGGTGACAAGCAGCAAAAGGCTTTAAAGGGTGGTGTTGAGCCTGTACCTTCTCAAGCATTTGCTATATCATTTGCAGCATTTAATGGAACCAGTGTTCCCTCAAACCTTAGCTTCTCATCCATGGCACAGAGCCCCATGATATTTCACAGTCTACCTAGTGTTGCTTGGCAAGGATATCATTCTGCAGGGACGGCACAAACTACTCAGCAAAAGAGTTATTCAATGTCTGAAGGGAAGAGTAGAGGCAATTCTACCCGCCAAGATGATGAAAAGAAAGCCAATTCTGGGAAATCATCAACCAATGGGCCAACCACCCTTGTTTTTGATAATTCATCAAAGAATCTTAGCTTTGTGTTATCCCCTACAAATGGAAGTTGGCCTGGTCATTCCGTTGCTTCAACCGCAGTGATAGCAAATGCCTCTCTTTCTAGTAATGCTTCAAGTTCTCAACAATTGCTTCAGCTTCACAAGCAGCAACCTCCTATGGCCACACGATATAAAACAACCACCAGTGCCACTTCTGCTACAAAAGCTGTGAACAATCCTGCTGTTTTCTCACAAAATTTTACTCTATGCAATAGTTCTCACCCATCTCCTCAATCGAAGAGCTCAGGAAGAACATCTGATTCTCAAATTTTTCACACATCTGTCCTTACAACTACTGCACCAAACCCTAAAAATGTTTCTCAGGAGCAAGGAAGAGTTCTACAGGATCATGCACAAATATCTTTTGGGGGAAACTACAAATCATTCCTGCCACCGCAAGGCCAACAGCTACTCAATAACAACCCACCTTCAAACGTAATATTTGTAGGATCTCCGCCTAATGGGAGTAACTCGAAGACAAATTCTCAGGGAAGCAAAGTTAGTTCATCAGTCAATGCTTTGCAGACGCAAGAAGCTGAGAATTCTTCAGTTGCGACTGGCAAAAAGTCTTCCCCAGTCTGCGGGAGAAATGTCCCATCCATCTTAACCTCAGGCCCCAACCACCTATCTGAGGTGAAGTATTAGAAATCAAATTTCATTATGCATCAAGATGAAAGAAATTATCTGCAGACTGATATCCCAGTCCTCATCTTTCGCTATCAACACATAATCTGGACGCAATTGCTGCTAGTGCGCGCTTGCCTATCTTGCATTATATATATATATATATAGCATGCACCTTCTGCTATGTCTACAATTGAAGCGAAAGAATCGTTCATGTTTTAGCTGAAGAAAGATGACAAAGTTCAAATTTGATGGTCGCTGGAGCTCATACCTGTGGTGGGAGATAAACATGATTTTGTTGCTTAGCAAGCGGGTATTGGAGTCTTTTGCTTCCTGAGGAGGTTGAAGGCGACGTCGATATGTGTAACTCAGTCACCTGAAATCAATCCTGCGGCATGAAGGGTAGCATCAGGAGGGAGTCGGCAGTTAAAGTGGGTGATAATGAAAGGAAGCCGGGCTCCATAAGGCCTACATTTTTGAAATCCAAGAAGGGACTACCATCTTATTCTTACTTCTTGGCTTCTTGAAGGTTGCTTTGTGTTCATAGGGTTTAAATCAACATCACATGGCCAATGCAATTCTATTATGTAGATACCATGGCAAGAAATGCACTAACATTGAATTTGTTTTAATCAAAGAATCCTGGATTCCATTCTATCCTCTCATTAGTGTCACTAAGTGGATCCACTTTCATGATCCAATCCCGTGGGAGCTCAGTTGCTCTCATTCAAAATCCAAAGATCAGACATCATTGTTTTTTATGCTAATTTTGATGAAAAAAATTTTGGGATGATCTTTATCATATCCTTTACAATATTTCTTCACAAAGATGAGACATTGTATCCACAATAAAGTAAAATTACAATAAGCCTACATATTTATATGAAACTTGAAATGAATTGTACTGCTGATGACTTATAAGTAATGCAGATTTTTATATTTTTGGCATTTTATGTTGGCTAGTTATATAATTGCATGTATCACATGGGATCTTTTTTTTTTTTTTTGATAACAATCACATGGGATCTTTAATCAACTGTCCTCCTGGTATGCATTATTTGATCTTTTTCATAATAAAAAAAGTCATTATCCTTCTCATGAAGCCTAATTTCTGTTTTAAATAAGCTTTTGAAATCAGTAACACACTCAACAAGATCCACGTATTCCTCATGATAGAAGAGACTCAGATATATTGTCCAGTCCAGATCACCTGTCTTTTCATTATCTGGAGCATTACTAGCATGCATGATTCTTAATGATAAAGAGACAAATGATGCAAGTATTCCAGACAGAAGAGAGCATTTATGGGGGGGAAAATTGCTTTTGACAAAAAGTATTCGTCCTCATTCCTGGCCAAAATGAGGCGGGGAAGGTTTCATTATCGATTTTCCAGTTCAAAATGTCTTACGTACCGACCCCAATGTATTAAATTTTTTGTTGACCGCCTTCCTATCAACACTAGTAGGGAATAATCAAGCATGAGAGCCACTATGCAGTTAGGGCATCTCAACAACTTGGTCGACCATTGAAATGAACACATCGTATTCCATAATATCAGTATAATATCGACGTACATGATGAGCATGATTTCTCATGGATATACTACTTTTCTCTGACCACACTTGATGTCATAAGGTAGATAGAAGCATTTGAATTAGGGTATTTTTGGGAATTCTTTTTTCCATTCATGGAATGGGATGCGATGTGATAACTAATGGGGTTTCTGATGACACCTGGAAAAAAAGAGGACGGGGTGTGAAGGTTCATCTTGTTGGACTTAGACATGTGAAAATAAATTCTTAATTGTGTTTTATTTAATGATGTGAATATTATTTTTTCATTTACAAAATTATTTGCTTTTATTGTTTTTATTTTATCTTAAATGATCGAGAAAGGCATCGTGCGTTTTAACTTTTATGAGATCATGATTTGACGTTTAAAGAGTAAACAAGGGTATTCATTAATTTTCTTACAAATATGCATATGGTATTAAAATAAAATTTTTTTTGCATAATCTAAACAACCTTCAAATTTAGATTAACTTAAATGCTAATGCCCCACAAAAATCAAGGATCCGACACTTTGATACTTTTTCGCGTGACATCATATAAAAATTCAAGTGTACAATTGTAATGATTATTTAACACTACTTATTTTTATTAATTTTAAGTTAAATATGCAAAAAACATTTTTCAACTATACATTTTTTTGTCCTAAAATAACTCATTATTTAAATTTATTCACAATTTTTAACTAACTAAAACTACTTTTTTTAATATTCATAAAATAATTTTTTTCCTTTCCTTATAAATTAGATCAGAATAAGTAATAAATAGGATTTATTCCGTAACTATACAATCTATATATATATATATATAAAAGCAATGGCTTCAAGCATGATGTATGGGAGTACAAGAAAGCCACAACTAAGGCATGCATATTCTAATTTCTAATAGTATGTCATAATGTTGAAATGTGCATGCAGTTGCTATGCGTGCGTGTTGATCATAACATTGTAATTAATGTGCAACTGCTATGCGTTGAATCACATATTAATGATAATTGTATTTATTTACATTAAATCAGATGCCCGTTAATTATCATTTTGTACTTGTAATTGTCAAATGCCATTCTCACCTTAATTATCGGCTGAAGACAGTGAAGCTCAAAATTGATGGACGACTGAGGGAGAAGAAGCCTGTGTTGTGTACCACGACTGGACTTCTGAGTTCTCCACAAGATATTCGTAAATGAAACGGTGCGTTAAATCAATTACTTATGATTAACTTTATATGGGATAACATGTATGAAACTAATTTTCTAATTTCTTTTTCAAAATTTAGAAAAAAAAATATAGTATTAAACAAGATTTAAATATTTTTAAATTTAATTTGTTGGTCGAATAAATTCATTACTTGTGCTTTTCCAAATCTTCATTATAACTACCCACTAAAGAATATCATTTATATTCAAAAGATTAAAATTTCAATTCAGAAAAACTTACCACAAGACTTCGACTCCATTGAAACAGAAAGTGGGAGTTGTTGTTGTTGCGGCAAAAGAAATCAAAGTGTTTGCTAAGTCTAATCTTAACAAGAGAAAAAGAGGTTGCCACATAATTTCTCATTTAGCCATCTTTCACCTAACTCCCTCTATTTTAAAATATACGGCATATCTTTTAAGGATTAAAAAGTTTTAAGGGAACATTTAATATGAGAGAGTAATCTATTTTTACTTTGAAAATTATGGAAATTTTTGAAATAATCAAGGTTTGTAACTAATGTTGATTTTTCTCCCTAGTTTATGGGAGGCAAACAAATATGACTTCTAATCAAGGTATTAAAAATTAAACCGATATAGTTTAATGGTTCAACCATGATTGAACCGTAATAAAATTGATAGTAATAAAATTATTAATTTTAAATTTTATATGTCATATATTATTAAAAAATATTATTAATAAGTTTCTTAATTTAATATTAAAATCTAAATATATTAATATTTATCCATAATCATATTTTGAATTCAAAACAGTCATATAATATTCTCTTTTCATATTATTTGTTAAATAAATTTATTATTATTAATAGTTATATATTATAATAATACTTATATAATATTATAATGTAAAAAAATTATAAAAAAATAATGCTATTTAGTATTAAAAATGATATTAATTTATTGTAAAAAAATAAAAAAAATTTATGACCAGTTTAAATCTATTCATGACCGATTCACAACTGATTCCACTAGTTCTTATATCCTCAGATCCAACTCTTCTTTCGGGCTGGATCTGGCACCACTAGTTCCTAGTTGAACTAGCCGATCTAGTTCAATTTTTAATAAATTGCTTATAATTTGATAAAGAGGGAGTAAAATGCAAATAGTGGAGCTAAATGACATTTTCCCTAAATTTAGTCCAAATGAGGCGGTCACATGAGGCTCAATTAGAATAAACTTTATTTGACCGTTTTGTTGTTCAAATGCATTCTTTCATGGCTTAGCTTCTCGCCTATGCATGAAACTATTTGGTTTGGGCAATTAAATTTCATTGACATCTAATTCAAGAGGCTGCCATTTAGGCTTGATTCCCTTACACTTCATCAATTTCATTTGCTCCCCTACCTTGAACTTGACACCTGAACTCATGTTTTGCCACAAATTAGAACGCGTCACCAAGATATTTAATTATATAATTAAATGAAAATTTCCTTTACTTGAGCTTAAAATGTGGCGATGCTTGAATTCCTAAATAAAATGATAGCCACAAAAAGCTAAGAGTTAATACAGACAAATGGTTTCGGTGCCATAAAATGGTCTTGCCACATGGTGACCGAAATAAAATAAAATAAAAGTTAAATGAATTTTACACGTAATTTGGCTACACGAAGCGGTGGTGGAGGCCAACTAAAATATATATATAATCATAGACATAGATTACTTGTAAATCGGCAAAAAAGGTGCTGATCATACGTTGTTATTGTGTAGTACATATACATGGATGGCACTTGAAATTTTTTTTTTCTTTTGAATTACTGACTAAACTAATATATCTTATATGTATTTAGTATTCTCACATAATCAATTATTATAATGAAAAAAAATACTCATCAGATTAATAATAATTAGTTAATTATAGTAGTATCCTCCACCAAAATTATAATGCTATAACTAAATGTTTTAAATATAAAATTTTTCCATAGTTATCACTTCACATGATTTCCTTTTATTTCATTTTTCATGACCCTCCACTTGAATGAGCAGAAAAAATGGAAGAAAAAAATGAAGAGAAGAAAAAAGTGGCCAATTATTCCAGTAAACAAAGATGACGAAAGTGACCAATTATTCTAGAAAACAAAAAGATGATGGAGAAATAACTAATTTCATAACAACAATAATACTCCTACTATTATTGGAAAAAATTGTATATAATGAAACATATTATTATTTATATAATTTTCATAATATATCATTGAATGGAATTAAAATATAATTTTAATTTTAATTATAACTATTTTGTCCAAATTTTTATTTAAAAAATGTAAAATAATTCTTAAATTCAAAATATATAACATATAAATATTTATATGTCAAAAATAGCATAGATGAGATTTGATTAGGCAATGAAACTTTTGCTGCATAGCAAAGGACGACAGAGCTTTTAAATGGGCAGAGTTTCAAAGAAAAGAAAAAAAAAATAGATTGAAAGAATTGAGCGTAAAAAATGGATAATTTTGGAAAGAGAATTTTTTTTTTTTTATTTTTGGAGAGAAAAATTGGGGAGAAAAAACATGTGAGACTTATCCATCATTTTTCCAATGGAAAATCAACTGATTCAAGAGAAATTTTCATACAATTTGTTGAATTAGTGTTCTATGGTGCTTTCGAGTTGTAATTTGCACCTTTAAACAAATGGCAATCAGTATAGCATTTCATTTTCCGGTTAGCTAAAAAAATCATCAATCTACTTCACTTTTTTATTTCCATATTTATTCATTAATATCCATGTAAATAGTTTGGTCTATTTACATTATAAATTATTTGCATATAATTCACAATTTCATTGTTAGGAGTTTTTATCCCAACATAATATGATTTAATTCTGACAATCTAAATAACCCGTATATCGGTGTAATGATCAAACCTGCAACATAAAACAAACACCAAGGGAAAACACAGACTGGACACGTAGTAAAATGGATTGCACTCTTATTATGGAGGTAGTGGGATACAATTATAGTGGAATATAATTAATGAAGGGAGTTATCAATCAATGCAAGAAGAAGACAAGTTCAGAAGGAGAAGAGCGTTCAGAGGGATTCATATAAGACAAATTCCACACTTAATAAAATTTTTTTAATTGAATTACGTGAATTAAGAATAATAATTACAACTAATTAACTATCTCAATTTCTCAACAAATCTTAATATTTTTCTAAAACTATATATTAATAATCAGAAACAATTATACATGATTAGTCATAAATAGTTCACTTCATTTTGTACTCCCTCGTTTTCTTTCAGAAATTTATACTTTGAAATTATACATATAAATTAAGAAAGTTAATACACTACTTAAGAATTAATAAAATGTGTTTGTATTTTATTATAATATTCTTGTTAATTATAATTACAAGTGCTATATTCTTTAGTTGTGTCTATATTTTTTAATTATTATTAAAGGGTCAAATTATAAAAAAAAGTAATTAAAGTTATCTTGAAACTCTAAAATGGCAATTATTTAAAAACAAAGTAATTTTATATTTATTATTCGAAGATAAGGGGAATATACAACAACATATATATATATATATTTAATCACACTATTAATCAATTTTAAACAGTATAATTTGTCTCAAATTTTGTGCAACACCCAAGACTCGCATCTAATTGTCATATTAAAAATAAAATTACATGCTTATTAAAATTTAGTTATATATAAATATATAATAATTTATATGATTAAAAAATCAATTTATATAATTGAAATAATATGAATAATATTAATAAGGTTATATATTTATTTTTATATTTAAATTATAACACACACATGTAGAGGCAAGGGGGATTTGGAGTGACTTTTGTATTAAAAAATTCACTAAATGATGAAGCTGATGCTTACTAGGTCCACTTTAGATCAATATATCAAATACTTTTCATAATATTGCATCTTGGCAATTTTTTTTAATGTGTAGCATAAAGCTCAAAATTATTACAATACAATTACAAATAAAATATATGTACTGTTTTCTTAATAATTTTTAATATCATTGTAATACTCTCTCTAGTTGTAAATATAGGATTTTTTTGTCTTGATTTTAAATATATGATTCTTTTCAGTATACGAGTCAGTATTTATTATACATTATAAAAAATACTTTTATTTAATTGATGAGAGAGATGAAGAAAGAAATTTAATAAGGTAATTTTGGAAAAACAATATGATCATTGAAAAAATTGAGATAGTTAACTAATTTTAACTCACATCCTTAACGCTATTATATTAAGGATTGGAGGGAGTATAAAATATAAAATTTATAACCATGTACCTTAATAAGGCACCATATTTCAAAATATATACTCCATCCAATCCAAAATATAAGTCATCTCTCAAAAGTTTTTTTTAATCCAAAATATAAGTCCCATTTAGTAATTTTTAGAGTATTAATTTTTTTCCTATTTTGCCCTTATCTACAACTAAATGTAAGAGAGGTAGCAAACTTTAAATGTAATGCATTAAATGGGGTTATTATGGAAAAATAATGTATTTATTTAATAGATTTAATGGGTAAAAATAATTTTATTGGCTCTTGTACAATAACTTAAATAGAACTTATATTTTGGATATGAGGGAGTATAATATATGAGTAGCTCAAACTTTAAAAGACATCAACTTATTTGGAGCAAAATATTTAAGATTTTATATATATATATATATATATTTATTTATATAAACAGAAATATTGAACAAGAGAGACAATAATTAAATTGATTTCAGTTGGGAAATGTATGATTTAAATTTTTTATGCTATTAATTACTTTATCATAAAATTCAATTTTTTTTATTTTTGAATAATTGACACTTGAGACATTTTACTTTATTTTCAAACAATTATTACGTCATAATTTCAAGATATAATAAAGGAAGAGAGAGACATTAAAAGATACTCTATTCATTTTTGAACAATTGACAATTTGAAATTATGCATATAGATTAAAAAAAATTAATATACTCCCTCATGTCTCAAATATAAAAAAACTTTGAAAATGTTGTGTTGATCCAAAATATAAAAAAATGTAGAAGTTTGATGCAATAAATAAGATATTTCAATATTACCATTCATTAATTTTGGGAAAGTTGTGCTATTCAATAATCGTTAATTGATAGTATGGTGTTAAAAAATACCATTAATTGAGGGCAATTTTTTTTAAAAAAATATTTTTATTATAAATTAAATAAGATTAACTAACTTTAACTAATAATATTGGTATTCATGAAATTTTTTTTTTATATTTAAGACTAGATGAAGTAAATAGCTTAAGAATTAGTAAAATGTGATTGTATTTTATCATAATATTTTATTAATTATGTAATACTCTTTAATACTTATCTTTCCCTTCATTCTTATTGAAAGGAAAAATTGTCAAAAACTAATATTATCTTGAAATTTTAAAAAGGTAAAATTGTTTGGAAATGAAATCAAATGTTGAAAGTGTCAATTGTTCAAAAACAGGCGAATAAAACGCTTAATATGGGTATTACTCTCTTGGTTCATAAAAGAGTTTTTTTTTTTTAATTTTTACATAAATTAAGAAAGTTATTAAATGATGGAAGTTGTTGTAAAATTTAACAGTATTTTATTAAAATGCCCTTGACTTAAATTTAAATGCTCTATTAAATACTTCATTTTATATTAATAAAGGTAAAATAATAAAAAATAACTATTATTTTATTGAAATATTCTAAAACAATAAATATTTAAAAAATCATAAAACGTTTAACATAACAATTTTTTTTATAAATCAGAGATAATATAGGAAAATATAATCACATTTATTAATTCTAGTGCTATTTATTAATTTTTTTAATTAAAAAAAGGGAGCAATAAAAATGTATTAAACATTTCATATTATGATAAAGCCTCTGTGATTTCCAAAAATCGATAGTTCATGCCTAAAAAAAAAAATCGATAGTTCATAATGATAATTTCCGAAAGGGTATGGACGTCACGACAACAAGAGCCAACCAGAAAAGAAGCATTAAGTCAAACGTAAATTTAATAATTTAACTTGGAGGTGACACATGATGTGCGCTTTTTTTGTAACTATCCATTTAATTTGTACTGACTTTTTGTTTTTATGCATTTTTTCTATGAACTGTTATCACACTTCATTGACTTCATTAATAAAAATTAGCATTAAACTCCCTTATATTTGTGCAAATTTGATGCAGGCTGTGCATTGTATTATATAATATAATTGAGTGATATTGTTTATATATATCGATGATAAAATTTTATAAATAATTTTAATTTAAAAAAAAATAAATTGAGCAAAAACTGAAATTCATCCATAAAAATAAATTCAATGCATGCACCTTAATTAATTCTCATGCTACCAGGTGAAATTGAATCGTAGTCTAATCAAGACATAATTAATTTGATTGAATTTGTATTAGTTCATGAACTAATTAATTAATTTGCGGAATATCCAATGGATTAAGGGCGCAGTGTTAACCATTTGTCCCACATGCATGCAACAAGGCACTATGCATTTCTTTTTCATTTCATATTTCTAAATGGAAATATGCAATAATCATTTTGAATCTTGCATTAATTCTAGTGAAAAAAAGAAGAATCTTGCATTAATTGGACCTGATTCTGTTCTCTCTTTCTATACAAAGCGTGGAACATTTAGTAGCATTTTTATTGATATTTTGTTTATATATATATAGCTTAAATTATGATTATGAAAATAATGAGAATAAGCGAATATGAAAACAACAATTAAGAAAATTCAAAAAAGATAACAATAATTAAGAGATATTTGTGAATAGGATTTTTTTTTGCAAAAAAGTGGCTTATTAATTCTGTTGAAATATTGATATATTGACTAATAAGATTCGACATAATTAATAAATAGTTGTAACTTTTAAATATGTTGTTTTGGATTCAAATTTTAACTATGTGTATAGAAAAGATTTTAAAATTTATTTCAATAATCTTTACGCTTTAAAAGAATTTGTCTTTATTGGCAATTATTTGGGAAATACTACTCATAAAAAATATTTGATATATTGGATTGTTGGTATTGATGTTGAATAAATATAAGATACTACTAGTATTATTTATTTTCCCTTGAGAGAGAGAGTATCGTGGGAAATAGAGTCAAGAGTTGAAGAAGGAAAAAAAGAAACGATACTTAATTCCAGGAGTGACAACACTGTACTTTTGAGAGGCATGAAAAAAATGGTAAGGATGAGTTTTAAAATGTTTAATAATAATTTAAATCTAACTTATAATGACCAATAAACTAAATTTTTTCTAAAATTTTAGACCCATAGCGTTAATTATTATCTTTGAAAAATGAAAAGAAATATTTGGCTTCCTTCTCAACTTCAACTTCATTTTCTTATCCCGGCTAAAAAAAACCTTATTTTCTCCTTTGCTTTAATCATTTAATTTGCGCCATCCTTACTACTAATGGATTCCTTTTCCTAAGAGAACAAAAATGTTACGTCTAAAATATCGAATAACTATTTACAGAATAAAATTAATAACATTAAAGTTTTTCGTGAAAAAGTATCTTCTAAAGTAACTTCACGTAAAATGAAGAGAAATGTTAAAAAAATAATTAAAGTAAAACTCGGCATTCAATTAAATCTCTCTCTTAAAATATAGTATGAATAAATATTTGATTAGATACAGATATGTTGATTAGTGAAAGCAATTTTTTATAAATATATGACTGAAAATTAATACCAAAATTTCCGGTCCAATCAATGAGTTACAGATGCATTAATCTTTTTCAACAGTGGTGTAACAGTATATAGTTTGTCCCTCTTCATGACCTTCCAATGTATGTGTCGTTTCAACACTATATATATATATGCTTCATCCTCTTCGTTTGGTTGCAATATATGCATATCTTTGAAAACTCGCAACCAAACAAAGAGGGGAATTAGATCGTCATGGCTGCTGGGCTGTTTCTGCATTCTTGTGCAACCCTTAAACCCATTCTCTGCTTTCCATTCTCTTATCAACTTCATGCCTCTCTTTCTTCTCCTGGTTAGTTACTTTCTTCTCTTTCATTTATTTTTCCTCTCTCTTTTCTATCATCTTCCATCCCCTTCGCTTCTTCAATTCGTTATCCATTTCTGTTTGTTTAAAATTCCTGCACAGAAGCCGAGTTTATGACTATATATATATATATATTTTCTCGTCAGTCTGCGGGATATCGTTATTTGTTGTATCGGAGAATGTATTTATTACCAAAATCGTTTGAAAGACCACTTTTGATCGTAATGTAATTAAACAAAAATTATAACTCAACGTTTAGTTTCATATAAATTACTCCCTCGTGGATTCGAAGCATTAAGTACGTAACTGGGATTGTGACATTCGTTACGTATAGGCGAAGATTACAACCATGTACTTATTATGTCATATCTGAAGTATATCTTTAGATATTTGCCATCAAAATTTTACATACATACATACATACATACATACATACATATATATATTATAAATGAGCACTGAAGATTGCATGTTCACATGTTACAGGCATTAGGAGTTTCAAAATCAGCAACGACAGTCGTCTCAGTTTTGACCCTCCTTCAGTATGTTACGCCATTTCCAGCTCTCGCTCTCAAGGTCGTATCTCTTTAATTTCTTAATTTATTAATTTCACTTCTTGTGCTGAATTCATCTCTTTAATTTGTTTTTAGAAAATTTTAAAGCTCACAATTTGTCTATAATTTTGACATTATTAATGAAGTATTAATTATCTTTTTTTAGTATTTTACCTTTCATTAAAACAATAGTAGGTGGAGTACAAGTTATTTTTTCATATTTAATTTAATATTGGTAAAATATGATTAATTTTACTATAATTTAGATTATTTGATAATTTTATTGGCATGTGTAAAAAATCTAAAATCCTTTAAACGATATAAAATGGAATGGAGCAAGTAATAATTATATGGAACTTCTTTTTTAAAATCGAAATACCTGGTGACCTATGTATATTCTATGTAGCAAAAAGTAAGTTTAAATTAGACTTGTTGAACAAAGACTAAGTTTAATTAGACTTATTCAATCAATATTAATTGTTAATAAAACTACTTTATTATATAAAAATTATATTTGATTAATGTAAAATAGCGAGATTTTTTAATTATTAGATTATAATAGCATTTGTAATTTGGATCCTTAAAGTACTTCATGGTTGAAGTTAAAAACCGATAAAAACTAAAAAGAGATAAAAAGTAAATTAAATATTTAATCTTAAAATAATGATTTGTATATATTCTTTGTTTAATAATAATTAACTAGACCCTAAATTACACAAAATTCCAAATGAGCTATACTATAAATACTTGAATAGAGTAATTTGTTATAAATTTTATATTATATATATTGATATTTTATCAAATTTTATAAAAGTGCTAGAATTAAGATCTTTTAAAGTATTTTAGGCCTATTTGGATAGCACTTATGGGATCTGATAAGTGCATGTTTGGATAGTGAAAAAAAACATTTATGACATGCTATAATCACTTATCCTAGAAGTATCCAAACAGAAAAGTGATCACAATAATCATTTATGCTATATTTAAGTGATTATTTTGATAAGCAGGTAGAAATTGTTTATGATAATCACTTATTCTTCTATAATAACTTATTTCACTTTTTATTCTCATTATTCATCCAATAATCACTTAAACTACCAAAATTTAAACATATTTCTTTCTCAAAATCACTTATAGGGTAAAAATATTTAAACATAAATCACTTTTAATATAATCACTTATTCTCATAATCTATTATGAATAACCACTTATTCTCATAATCACTTATATATAAACCAATTCAAACACACCCTAAGTGATTTGTGGTCTATAAGTACTTATAGCGAAATATTGTTAAACACATCAGTTTGACCCAATAATTGCTTATAGTTAAAAAAATCACTTATTTGCATAAATGAAAAATTTTCACTTATCATTTTTAATAATCATTTAAAGGGGTTATTCATAAATAATTTTCACTTATCCATTCAAGAGTGATTAATCCAAACATATTTAATTTTTTTTAAAATAACTTTTGAACTAAAAATATCCAAACATAAGTCACTTTTCAATAAAATCTATTATACTTAAAATCAATTATCCTAAACATTAATTATGTAAAATCTAATCCAAACACACGCTTTATTTTATGATGAGAGAGACAAGAAAAAAAAATACTGGGTTCCACCTTTGCATATGTGGATTCCACTTTAGTAAGTAATTAATTTTAATAATAAAGTTTTTATTAAACGTATGAATATGGCAATTAACATAAGCATTGCGACAATCGAATAAAATTTCCAAATAGATAAATTTTATGGCTTCCCACATAAAATAAATTACATTCAAAGCCCATAAAAAATTACATTGAAATAAAAGATAAAAATATTTATATAAATTCACAATAGAAATCAATATTATTTATTATTATGTTTTGTTTTATGGGTTGGGCGTTAAGGTTTAACACTTTTTAAATAAGATATTAAGTTTTGAGTCTTGTGCATAGAAAAAACCACGTTAAAAGAGTTATTTCATTTAAATCCAATAATACTCAAATATGTAGTGATAATATTAAATACCAATACCAGATAATTATACCTTGAAAATTGATGGGAGAGATCAAATAATTTGAGTATCATTTAAAAAAACATAACTTGAGTATCTTTTAAAGGAAATAAAGGTTACTCTAATCATTATCCTCACATGTTAAAATTCCAATTAAGCACCATAGACAAGGTATATGCTAAACCAATTTCAAGCACAAAGTGATTTCAAGTCCATCCAAGCTGTTCTGGCCAAAAAAAGAAAAAAAGAAAAGAAAAGTCCAAGCTACATGTACTCAGTTTGGACGATGATATAATGTACAACTAATGAAGAATGGTAGATGCATAAGTGAGAGTGAAATGGGAAGTGTTATATATGAGATATATATATATATATATATATATGTAGAGAAGAGGTAGCTTGAATTGAGATAAAGGGAAGGTGATGTGGACCCTCTAGGATCAATGCCCTAAGAACCTAGAAAGTCGAGTTGTTTGCAAAGTGGAAGCACGAATTCAAAGGGAAGGATGATCAAAACTCTGAAACCCAATAGAACATGGGGATTTTAAGAACTCCAGAGGAAGAATGCCACAAGAGAGAAATCAATTCTTTTGATAAGTCGAAATATGTATTCTAGGAAGAATACAAAAAACTAGTGAAACTCACTAATTGAATAAACTTTGAATTTTATTGATCTTTTTTTTATTGTGTGTACAAAAGGAGTCTATAAATAGGCAAATAGGTATCTTAAAGTATTTAAGAATATTGAGAACTCAAATAATCCTAATAAATCTAGTAAATCCTAAAAGATAACTAATTATCTAAACGCGTAAAACTCAAAACGAAAATACTAAAGGAAATAATAAAAATAATATTCTAATTCTAATATTACTAGATATTTCTTAAAGATAAGATTTATCTAATAGAATTCAAACTAAACTAATTTAAATTTAAGATTTGGCCCCATGAAAATACAAATTGGAAACCAACAAATCCTTATCCTAATTTAGAATTGAATAAAATCAAAACAAAAAGATAATCCTAAATTAATCTAAGTGGAATTTGAGACTTGAACTTTTCTCTCCATTTGGGCTTAAAAAATGTTACTTTCTTCTTCAAACTCTTTGAGGATGTCACTTTATTTGCATAGCCAAATTCAGCATGTGCTTGAACCCAAATAAGCATAATTAGGATTTTATTGGACTCCTCCATGGGTGTGCTAGTGTATTGGACCTTTATTGAGATAAAATAAGCCCCCAAAAATACTTTTAATTTCCAGAATAATTTTCTTAACAATGGAATTCTCGAAACAAAGTTCAACATATGAGTTAGATTATATGATATGTTAATTAAGCCCTCCAGGTTCACATCATTCTCCCTCTCTTGAAAAAAGAGCCATCATCAACTCTTCAAGGTCTAAGAAGTATAACTTATGTAGCAAAGAAAAATCTCCCAGGTCAAAGATTGTTTTCTTCTTATATTGATTGGCATGTCTTGCATGTTTCTCTTTCTTTCTCAACAATTGATGGCCTTTTGGAATTTTGCCAAATCCCTTGAACGATTTTTGTATGATATACCCATCAATGATAACATCTTGTTCAAATACCCATAGATTTTGACTCATCAAATCAATGAGCAAAGGCCTAGTAGCATGAAGAACTTCATCATGGTATCTCTAAATAGAGAAAAACCATAGTTGACGCCTACTAATAAGAACCTCTTCACATGTACCCAACCATTGAAGCTTATAAGGATCGAAACATTGAACCATAGGCAAGTTCAATTCTTCCACATTCATGGAGCTAGCAATTTCAGTGCAACTATTGCTATCCTTTATCAATTCACAAACTGCATCACTCAATTGAGAGAAAGCAAGAGAATTACTTTCTAGTGAAACCTCATTATCTTCTTTTGCTTGCAAGCTATTATCACAACAAGAAATAAGTTCTTCACTTTGAGCATGATCATTTTCATTCTCTAATGATTGTATGCTGAGATAATCAAATTCACATTCAAAGTTGATGTTTTCATTAGCATCCACATCATTACTACTATTAATGCATTCAAGAGGATGTAAACTTTTTTGAGTAGATTCTCCAGCTTTGGGACTTTGAAAAGCAACATGTCCCATATCAACTGATTCATCACAAGAGGCATTATCACAAGGGTTTTGAGTAATAGAAATACCTTTTGGCTCAATTGAGGATAATGACTCTTTGTCTTGGGATTCTTTCTTTCCATCTCTTGCTTTCTTCAATAACATGAGTTGATCTTCATAAACTTCCTGTGGTGTCAATGGAGTAAGTATGCGCCTTTTACCATTTATTACAAAATAGTACCTATTTTTGCTTTTATCATGAATGGCTTTCCTTTTACGCTGCCAAGACTTTCCCAATTGCAAGTGGTCGGTCATAGGTATTACATTACACAGCACTTTATCAAAATATCTTCTAATAGTGAATGATACTAAAGTCTGCTTATCTACCATGACCTCTCAAGGTTCATTGAACAATAATATCTTGTAGGGCCTAGGATGTTCAATGCAAGGTAAACCTAATTTCTCTACTAGTGTAATACTAGCAAAGTTTTCGTGAACACTTGAATCAATGATCATAGTACAAATTTTCCTATTAGATCCTTTAATAAGACAACGGGTATGAAATTGATTCTTGTATATGCTCAAAAGAAAGTCCTTCATGGATGAATTGTTGCTAGGGTCTTCTCTCTTAGACATCTTTTAGGAAACCTAAAATGTTAGTAAACAAGAGAAAACATATAGGATTTTACACACTCTACTAACGTGTTTCACTCAGTTCTTGTGTAAAATTCACTCGTATTTACACTCTTTTTGGCTTTTTCTAATAATGAACTCATACTCTCTTTTACCTTTTACCACTCACACTAGTATCTTGCAGTGTTCTTAGTAGAATCAAGAAAACTCAATCAAGAGAATTTTATGTATGTGGCAATCAATATATAATTTTGGATTTCAAAGAAATAAGGACAAAACTAAGAATCAAGCTATAGCAAATCTCTAACATGACAACTAAGAGGACAAAAAATAGTAAGATTAGAGAGAATTTTCTCACCAACAAAAATAAATATCATGCCAAGAATAATATATAGATTAATAAATATGCAAACCTTCTATGTTCTTGGTTTTTCTTTTCTTTTCTTTTTGGCCTTTTTTTTTCTAGCCAAGCCACCAAAGAATTTTCAGCAAACAATAATTCCCAAGAAAGAAATTAATTCAATCAATGAGATAATAAGACATATAATAGGACTTAAATGATAAAAGTTGGGAAATAATGATACAAAGCACAATTTTATAAGTTTTTGGGTATTTAAGAGCAATTTTTGCAATTTCAAAAGATGAATGAAGACACGCGACGGAAGAGACGATTCCGAAAGAAAGAAAAAAAAGAAGGTAGCACACGCGAATTTGCTGAACAAGAAAAGGGGGAAAAGGAACACTGTTACCGGTTTATGAGGGATGATGGAAGGTTGAAAGCGAAGGAGACGTTTGGATATTGGAAATGAGGATAATGAGTTGTAAGCTCTAAACTCTACCTAATCTCTTGTGTCAATTGATGTGGACCTTCTAGAATCAATGTCGTAGGAACTTAGAAACTCGAGTTGTCTGTAAAGTGGAAACACGAATTCAAAGGGAAGGATGATCAAAACTCTGAAACCCAATAAAATATGGGAATTCTAAGAACTCCAGAGGGGAACGCTACAAGAGAGAAATCAATTCTCTTGATAAGTCGAAATATGTATTTTAGGAAAAACACATAAAACTAGTAAAACTCACTAATTGAATAAACTCTGAATTTTATTGATCTTCTTTTTTATTGTGTACAAAAGGAGTCTATAAATAGGTATCTTAAAATATCTAAGAATATTTGGAACTCAAATAATTCTAATAAATCTAGTAAATCCTAAAAGATAACTAATTATCTAAAGGCGTAAAACTAAAAACAAAAATACTAAAGAAAATAATAAAAATAATATTCTAATTCTAATATTACTAGATATTCCTTAAAGATAAGATTTATCTAATAGAATTCAAACTAAACTAATTTAAATTTAAGATTTGGCCCCATGAAAATACAAATTGGAAACCAACAAATCCTTATCCTAATTTAGAATTGAATAAAATCAAAACAAAAAGATAATCCTAAATTAATCTAAGTGGAATTTGAGACTTGAACTTTTCTCTCCATTTGGGCTTAAAAAATGTTACTTTCTTCTTCAAACTCTTTGAGGATGTCACTTTATTTGCATAGCCAAATTCAGCATGTGCTTGAACCCAAATAAGCATAATTAGGATTTTATTGGACTCCTCCATGGGTGTGCTAGTGTATTGGACCTTTATTGAGATAAAATAAGCCCCCAAAAATACTTTTAATTTCCAGAATAATTTTTTTAACAATGGAATTCTCGAAACAAAGTTCAACATATGAGTTGGATTATATGATATGGTAATTAAGCTCTCTAAATTCACAGGAGAAGGTGTTAGCTATACGTGTTAGTCATCTCCAAATTCACATGAGAAGGTGTTAGCTATACGTGTTAGTCATAGTTAATTAGCTTAATAGTAGTCAGTTACAGAGAACCCTATATATATATATATATGAATGTACTCAACAGAAAGTGAAACACAATACTCATTCTCCTGCTATTTTGTTTCTTGTCTGATTGTCTATGCTAAATTTTTTTTCTCCGATGATGCATGCTTCAATATCAAAAAATTGAATTTTGATACCCAGATTGGCTGCGTTAAATATTTGTTGAAAGAGTTTTGTCACCCTTGTAATCATCCCTGATTCGACTCGGATTGGTTGGAGTTTAATGTATCTAATGGATGCCAGATGGTTTGATGCCAAGAAATTATATTTTGCAGGAAGTGTTGAAACTTGGAGGAATGTGGTTGTGAAGGATGTGGATGATAAGGAATCTGCTGTTTATCAGGTTGCTCTTCTCTATCCCTTCAATTTGTAACTACATATATAAAATCACAGCAGGCCAAATATAATAAAATTACATAGATATTTGCCTTATGAAGGATATTTAATCAGTTTTCTGATATTGTGACCATATTGTGAAAGGTTGCTGAAGAAAATGAAATTAGAGAGAAGATAAATGCTGTGAAAATGATGTTGAGCTCCATGGAAGATGGAGAGATAACCATTTCAGCTTATGACACCGCGTGGGTGGCTCTGGTTAAAGCTGATGGATCTGATTCGCCTCAGTTCCCTTCAGCTCTTCAATGGATTGCAGACAATCAGCTTCCTGATGGTTCATGGGGTGATGCTCTTTTGTTCTCTCCCGCTGACAGAATCCTTAACACACTCGCTTCCGTAGTCGCTTTAACTTCTTGGAATCTTCATCCCCAAAAGTGCCAGAAAGGTGATTCATCATATTCAATGAACATCACCTTTCCTTCGTGATTTTTCTTGATCGGATTAATATTCTAATCGTGGTTTTTATTATACACACACACACACACACACATAGGAATGGAATTTTTCAAAGAAAATCTGAGCAAGCTTGAAGATGAGAATGATGATCATATGCCAATCGGCTTTGAAGTTGCTTTTCCTTCCCTTCTTGATTTAGCTCGAAGTTTGAAGATTGAAGTGCCCCATGATTCTGATTCTCCTTTCTTGGAACGCATCTTTGCAATGAGAGACTTAAAGCTCAAAAAGTGAAGATTCATTCATAACCTTAGCTTAGTTTAGATGCTAACTACAATGATCATGCTTACGTAAGCTCAAAAAATATATATTAATTAATGCTTTAACTTGTGTTTGTTTGTGTGGGGCTAAAGAATACCGAGGGACGTGATGCATAAAGTGCCCACGACGCTGCTCCATAGTTTGGAAGGAATGCCAAATTTGGAGTGGAATCAGCTTCTGAAACTGCAATCCAAAGATGGCTCATTCTTATTCTCCCCAGCCTCTACGGCCTATGGCCTCATGCACACCAAAAATGAAGCTTCTCTCAAATATTTGGACAAAATAATCAAGAGGTTCAATGGAGGAGGTATTTCACTTTCCACTTCTACTTGCTTTCCAAAACAAAAAACTACATACTAAATATGTTATATTGATACGTCTTCTCTGTTATCAGTTCCTAATGTTTACCCAGTAGATTTGTTTGAACGCATTTGGGCTGTTGATCGGCTGCAACGCCTTGGAATTTCCAGATACTTTCAGGAAGAGATCAAGGACTGTATCACTTATATTCATAGGTACATGCATATCAATATCTCATAATTAACCCACTTTTTATTTTTTTTTTCTCTTTAATGTTTCCTATAGATGTGATGACGAATATATAATTAATATACCTGTGCTGTAACTTACATTTCAGACATTGGAATGAGAAGGGTATTTGCTGGGCAAGTAACTCACAGGTTCAAGATATTGATGACACAGCTATGGGATTTAGACTTCTGAGGTTGCATGGCCACCAAGTTTCAGCCAGTAAGTTCAATAATATGAATATTGCATGCGGGCAATTAATTCAGAAAATAAAAGCATATCACATTATTCCTCTAATCTTATTGCTTATTTTGATTTTGATAGATGTGTTCAAGAATTTTGAGAAAAACGGAGAGTTCTTCTGCTTCGCTGGGCAGTCCACACAAGCTGTGACAGGAATGTTCAATCTGTACAGAGCTTCGCAGGTGCTGTTTCCAGGGGAGAACATACTTGAGGATGCCATGCAATTCTCAGGCAAATATTTAACTCAGAAACGCGCTAATAATCAGCTCCTTGATAAGTGGATCATAATGAGGGATTTACCTGGCGAGGTGTGTGACTTTAATTATGTTATTAAACTCTTGGCTCAATGTCGGTCATGAATTTAAACACGTAAGAGAGTATTTAAATTTTTTAAAAAATATATCATTTTTATGTCAAAAATTCTTTAAACAAATATTAATTTGTCCAATAATAAATAAATATTGAAAGAGGATTTTTTTTTTTTGGGTATGATTTGAATTTTATTATAAATTACTTTAGAAAAGGATTAAAAAAGGGAGGAAAATCACAAACATAAAAAAGCACCGTTTAACTAGAGTTATTAATTAAGAGGGTGTGGCCACAGGTGGGGTATGCACTGGACGTGCCATGGTATGCAAGCTTACCCAGATTGGAAACAAGACGCTACATTGAACAGTATGGTGGTGAAAATGATATTTGGATTGGGAAGACCCTTTACAGGTACTCTTGTTTTAATATCAGTTTTGTCATACATACCCATATCACTCTGGAATTACCATGCACACTTCACAAGAAGTTAGAGGAAATTAACAAGAGTTACACTTACCACTGAGCCAAATCAAATCAAATTATCTCTTGACTTTGACAGGATGCCTTACGTCAACAATGAGGTTTATCTTGAACTTGCAAGATCAGATTACAACAATTGCCAGGCTTTGCATTTTCAGGAATGGGGTGAAATCCAAGGGTGCGTATAAGAGCAACCAAAATATATTCCAATTTATGCTTCACAAAAAAAAAATCATCGAGTTATTTATTTATTTTTTAAATGATATATATGTATATATATAATATATATAAATGTATCAGGTGGTATTCAGAATCTGGACTGGAGGAGTTTGGATTCAGCAGAGAAGGTCTTCTTTTTGCTTATTTTGCAAGTGCAGCCACCATATTTGAACCTGAGAGATCTCAAGAGCGACTTGCATGGGCTAAAACTGCAGTTTTGATCGAGACAATCTCGTCCTTAATTAATGATGAAGAAACAAGGACAAGCTTTGTGCAGAAATTCAATCTCGGCATTAATGGACAAGATTCCTCAGTCTTCAGGTACATGTGTGTGTGTGTGTGTGTGTGTTAAGGAAATCCGAATATACTACAAACTAACCTTTCAGTTCGAACCGCACAAGTCATTTGGTGTTGGTGGGTCCTTGCATATCGTTTCGAACAATTCTTTATTTGTTTGCTTAGGAATAATGCTCGTCTTGTGTGTTGCAGGGGGTTAAATGGGAAAAAGACAGAGGATAGGCTCATGGAAGTTTTGCTCAGGACCATTGACAACCTTGGTTCTCAGACGTTTATGTCTCATGGTCATGAAGTTGTCCATTATTTACGTCAAGCTGTGGGTATTCCTTACTCATATTAATTAATAGTTTAATACCCACGTTTTCAGTGCTGGCAACCATTCAAAAAAGAAATTACTTTTCGAACTAAAATCATTCCAATATAATGCTAGGGAAACCCCTTTCAGAAGTAAAAAAACTATTGAAGTCAACATCTTTATACTGGTTTTAGTGTATAAAAATCATGGTTTAGAAAATTAGGCCAAACCAGTGGGTCACATTTGATAAGATTAACCTCCCATGCCACCAAAGAAATGAGTTAGTTTCCACTATTTTTATTGATTTTATATAATATTGTTTTTACTTGAAAAAAGTGGCAAGGATAGATGTCAAGTTGGGAAAAGGAAGGGAACGGATCCAAAAGTGAAGCGAAGCTGGTGGTGCAAGTGATGAATCTGAGTGCTGGCTATCGCTTAGAAGAGCTACACTTGAATCCTCACTATCAAGCATTGATGGAACTCACTAATTCAGTTTGCAATCGCCTCCGTAATTACCAATCCAACAAGGTCAGTAACAAAGTACAAACACAGATAAAATATATTTTCCAATGGCACTTATACTTTTGTTGTTTCCAGGCTCATGACAGCCACTTGAGTACCAGCTGCAGAACTACGCCCGAAATAGAATCAGAAATGCGAAAACTTGTTGAATTGGTGCTTCAAGTCCAAAATTCTCCCAATGCCTTAGAATCCACTATCAAGAATACATTCTTTGCTGTGGCAAGGTCTTTCTACCATGCAGCCTACTTTGATGCAGACACCATCAACTCTCACATCGCCCAAGTTATCTTTCATAGAGTGATGTAAATCACCAATATGTTTAGAACTAATGTTACTATTGCCTATCAGTGACAGAGAAACCGAATAACACACATAAGTCAGAGAGGAAGGCACCCCTAATTATGTATTAAGCAGATGTTTTTAGTTTTTACTGTCCAAAAATGTATGAAGCAGGATAAAAAAGTAACAAAACTAGTTCTCAATGAAATAAAAGGTTACTAGCGTCAATGCATTTAATAGCATACATCAAAGCAAAAGGAGTATGTTGTGATTCATAACAGCATAGACACTAGAAAAATAAAAGGGTAAATGCAACATAAATAACAAAAAGTGAAAAGAGTGGTCGGTGGGTCACAACTCACAACCTTCATCCATCCATTTATTGTGCACCTGTGCAAAATGAAAATAAATATAATCTACATGACTGCAACACCGTCTTAGAACATTGAGCTGTTACGAATAGAAAGCCATTCCTGGATTGCTCAGTAGACATACCAATCCAGATTCTTTGCATTCAATAAAGTGGTAGTATACAGTATATTTAGAGAGAAAAAAGGGTAAGTATAAAAAAGGGGAATGAACCCCATACACATTCTTGCTCTTTTGTGTTACTCTCTCAATGCATATATATATATATATATAAGTGTAGAAGATTCAATTAGGTAAATATACTGCTAAACACCTGCTTCACAATCCAAATCCAAGAGATGCATTGACAAGATTAAATTGATAACAAGAACCCTGAAAAATTGCTGGATTAAGAAATGACAAGTTTAACATCCGTACATGTCCCGTGGTAGATTCTTGATAATAACAATCTCTATTTCTGGAGGAAAGAGGCCAAGTTGAGCTCAACATCTTCTTTGGCTTTTTTATCAAATGGTTCCTCGCCGATATATAAATCTAATACTGACCGACAGAGGAGTTTACTTTGGATGCTTCCCACTTCCTTTCCATCAACTACAAGAAACAAGATAAAATTAAAGGTTCTTGTTGCAGTTTAATATGACCTAAGTGTATAAAACAGTTTGTCTTTGGTCGAATGCACTTTCCCAGAATGAAAAACAGTTTGTCATTTTCGTGCCCTAGGTTCATGTAACTAACTGGGAATATGGCGTAAGTGAGGGGGAAAAACTCGTAAATTTAAAATCATTACTGATAAAATAGTTAATTAACAACTTTTGAAATCAGCCCCAACCAAACAGATGCATGATTTCTTAGCTGAAGCTTCTGAACCTTCGTTCAGAATACCTGATCTGAAAAGTTCATTTAGCATGGAGAAGGATATCTTACTTGATGTTCGAAGAACATGATCCCGGTCTCTTGATAGATGAATTACTGATCCTCGCGGTATTTTGTATTCATCTTTAAACTGAGAAGTGAACCTACATCACAGCTGGCTAGTGAAGTAATATTATAATATAGAACAAAATTAATTGCATTAGCTCTTACACACAGACATTTAGAATAGAATTTTCTATACTAATAGGCGTCTGGTCAAGTGATAAGGGGATTGACCAGCATTCCTTAGGATCGAGGTTTCAATTCCTGAGGGGGACAGCAGCATTAAAAAAATTAAGGCCTCAAAGAGGTTTTTTCATCGGTACTCGTGAGCCGCCGTAAAGTTCTACACAGATGGGTCCGGATTAATTTGAGGCGGGTAATGAACCCAGAATACCAGGTGATAAAGTATAAAAAAAGAATAGAATTTCCTCTCTTTCATCAAGCTAAGATATCAGCAGCAAATAAAAAACACTTAAAGCAAATAGATAGATCCATCAGTCCTTATGCAGGAACAGCATTGATGACAGGATATGTGCATGTGAGCTCACACACTCGTGAGTGCATGTGTGGATTTGTGAGAGAGAATTCAACAATTTGGATAGTAAACTGTAAACAACAAAGTTCTACACAAATGAGAGATAGTGACTCTAATTTTCAATGCATAGAAAGGTACATCAGCAGGTGAGGGAGCCATTCACCTTTGAAGCAATTCCTCATTATCTGATCCCCCAAATTTTTGCAGTCTGCTTCCTACTGATTCCTCAAATGCACTACGAACAGAACGGATGCTCAATTTACTATAGACGATTTGAAGTCTAACTGTCATGCATATATCATTTTCCATAAGATCTTCAATAAACTCCCTTTTTCCATTCAATTCAGTGGCAGAAAATTTCCCGTATTTCCCAGTAAGCAATTTCTTAATGTCATTGTCATTAGCATAAACACCTGCAAAATATTATAACCACTTCTTAAAAACATAAAAATACAACAAAAGCTTCATTCGGTCCCTTTGGGTCAACCCAAGTAATTGGATCAGTCAGGGCCAAGGAAGACAACAAGAATGAGTGACATTGAATTTGCTATTACAAGACATTTAAGATAAAGTAAAATAATTGCATGATGAAAAAAGTAATTCACAGTGAAGCCATACCGAGGCTGCATTTAGAAGACAGAAAGTTCTCCACTATTACCTTAATTTTCCCGCCAACACACGGTAATTTAAAGGAATTTGAATTGCCGAGTTAACATACTCGGCAATCAACATCTGAGATATATTGTATATATAAATGGTAAATAAGATATGCGATATAACGATCCAGAAATCACCCAGAAAAGCTCCTTCTCGGCAATCAGCATATGAGATATATCACACAGAAAAAATGCTTCTCTCATTTAAACTAACGATGCCACGGGAAGGATAATGTCATACCGAATGCATAGACATCGATGTTCTTCAAGCCAAAAATGTTTTTCTTGCGTATCCCAATTCCGCAAAGTTTCTGAGAATCGCCTAGAACTGATGGAAAAGACGCTCCCGTCTTTGGCTCCGTAACGGGATGCGAACTGTCAGCCAAACTCAGACAACCCCACAAAGGCAACGAACTTCCAGAAGGGAAAAAGAAATTCAGAGCATTATGAAGGAAGGGGTGTTGAAAGATTGGGTTCTGGGAGGAGGCAAATGCAGCGGTGGCTCCGGCAGCGGTCGCGAAGGCAGCGACGGCAACTTTTGTGGCAGAGAATGGACGCGAATGGCGGTGCCTGGGACGCTGGCCTGAAGGCTGAGAAAACAAGAAAGGGAAGCGGAGTGACCCCATGTTTTCGTGTGGATCTTCAAGACTCCTGACAGATGCCCAACTTAAAAGACGGCCACAAGTACAGTTAAAACTGAGAATTAATGATTTACGCCGAGAATTCAGAATATAATATTTACCGTGCAGTTTACTCACACTCGCCATTTCGGGCCTAGACCAGAAAAGGCCGAGTGAAGTGAACAAAGTTTGAGTTTTTTTTTTTTTGGGGAAAAATCAACATTTTATTGGAGATTGGCTGACTTGTTAAAAAAAATGTAATCTTTTTACCTTTTTATTAACAAGTAAAAAGAATCCGTATAATACATATAAAATTCACAACATATTGCACAATTTATAAATATAAACAGTATATTTATTTCAGGTTTTATGTAACTTATGAAAGAATCCGTCTGATTTAAAATATCAGATCATGAAACTTAGCTCCTACGCAAATCCTTTATTCTTTGTTCCCTAACCTTCTGCTTGTGCAGTTACTTAAATGAATGTCGAAAAGAAATTTTAACTTACACGAGGCACCAGACAACAATATATTTGATCGCAATATTTAATAATTAATTTGTAAAAAATTATCACCAAAAAATGTTGGTCTGAGAGGAGAGGAAAACTGAGATAACCAACGAGGTGTGAGATCTGGAAATATAGAGCAGAAGTTGGGCTAGGCCTAAGGCCCATGTCCAACTTGATTTGTTCCGAAAGCTCAAGCCCATTCCATGATCATTTGGATCTCATATTCTGAAAATATTGGGATGGAGATTCACGACAGTCACAGAAGTGGGTGAGTCTTATTCCAGACGCATCACGAATCGCTCCAAGTCCAACACTTAAGTAATAACCTTTTTTCAAAAGAATATATTATCGATACACTGTTTTGTACACTTCATCCCGACTTGATTATTTTTATACATCGAATTGAATTGAAATCTCAATAAAAAAAAACTTGTGTGATAGTAATTTACGTACTAGTCTGTTAAATTATTTAGTTAAGAAAAAAAATAATGAGTGTCTGTCACGGATCACGTCCTTGTGTTCCATTTGTTTTTATGTAAATTAAATTAAAAAGGTGAGTTTGATGATGTGAAAGGAGAAGACGCGGATGTCTAATGTTGTTGAGAAATGGAAGAGCCGTTCCAAGATGTAGGACCGGCGTTGTGCCTGCCATGAATGGATGGGCAAAAGAGAAGACTAGTACGAGTACTGTATTTAATTAATCCCTTATATATATATATATATATTGCGATTGGATGGATGTTTGCTTATACAAAATAAGGTAATAAAGCAACAATGTTGTTAGGGGGGTGCTAATTGCTAAAGGTTCTGAATTAGAAAGAAGACTACTGAATGTTCAGTTCAACACCTCCACTCAAGCGACGACACCATCTTTACAATATTATTATTGCGGCCTTACCTTATATGCTGTCCTACACCACCTTAATTGCCCCCTTAGCATTTACTATGTGTTTAGAAAGTTCTCATAAAATATTTGTATTATAAGGTGTTAGAGTTTATTACTCCTTTTGATTCATAGGAATTGTTTTTTTAAGGTTTTTCACATAAATCAACAAAATTATTAAAGAATCTAGAATGTTGTAAATTTTAATAGTTTTTTATTAAAATATTTTTAATTTAAATGATTTTTTAAGTGATACATTTAATATTAATGAAGGTGAATCAGTAAAATAAATAATTAATATTTCATTGAAATTCTAAAGTAATAGATATTGTGAAAAATCTCAAAAACCCTAGAGGGACAATTTTTATGAATAGGAGGAAGTGCATCTTTAAACTTCTAAAAAGATCAAAATTTTTAGTTTTACTCCTATTAATTCCCTCATTAAATATAGCACAAGTTACAATATTAGTAATACAATAAATGAAGAGAAAAAATGACAAACCACTACATGCCATCTTATATTATGGATTAAGAAAAACTCTTTAAAATGCCTTATAATATGTATATGCATCTTTAGCATGTAATAGGAAGATTGTTTAAATTAAATTTAGACTATTTATGCTTTTATTTTTTAAATCTTTTTAAATAAAATGCAATGCAAAATAAAATAACATAATTATGAATATAGAAATGATGATTGAGAAATAAAAAAGTAACTTCAAAACTTAAACTGTCCAAATACAATTAAATTAAATTAAATTATTTGATCACCAGAAAATTCAGGAGGAATGACATTTACGGACCAAAATAATAATTTTGGGGATCAAAACATGCAAAAATGACAACAACATACTAGTGGTCCTTAATTGATTAAGAATTTAAAGTAGAAGTATTAAATTACCCCCACACTTCTCTCATCTTATTCAATGCCCTAATTTCTTAGTTCTTCAAACCATCTCTACCCTAAACACCTTCATCCACTGAGAGAGAAGATGATCCAACACTGAAGGCCTCACCTCAACATGAATCATTTGAACTCTCCCATCATTTTCAACTACATATAATGAGAGGACGACAAGAATGAAGGCTCTACAAATCAATGTTATCTTGGTCTGCACTTTGTGAACAAAAGATGTGGATGTTTAGTTGGAAGGGGCTATCTGGATTCTCAACCACTTCCACATCAGAGCAAGTTACTCCAGGAATCGATGGAAACGGTCTCATTGCCAACCACCATTAATAGTTTTGGTTACTTTTATATTCTGTATATACTGTTTAATTATATTGTGACTTTAAATAATATATAGAGTATTATCCAAGAAAAAAAGAAAAGAAGCCAAATTAATCTAGTGAATATAGAGGTCACCAAAGAATTTAACTGATCAATATGAGTCTCAGTGTTTGACACTCGCCTCCCGCTATTTGACACTCATGTTCAACAATCTGATGTTGAGATACCTTGGTTTTACACTAAATACTTTATGATCACCGAAAAATTTAATTTATCAATCTTAATGTTTGAGACTCAGCTCCCACTATTTAGTACTCAGGTCCCACGATTGACACTGAGCTACCATGATTTTACACTGAACAAATTATATTTACTGAAAAATTCAACTAATCAGTCCTAGTATTTGACACTCAACTCCTACTACTTGATACTTAAATTCCATGATTTGGCACTGAGTCATTCTAGTTTTATATTGAACAAATTATATCTACTAAAACATTCAACTGATCAGTCCCAATGTTTGACACTTAGCTCTCACTATTTGACACACAGGTTTCATGATTTGATACTGAGTTACCTTGGTTTTATACTAAATAAATTATATTCACTAAAGAATTTAACTAATCAATCCTAGTATTTGACACTCAACTCCTGCTATTTGACACTTAGGTTCCATGATTTGACACTAAGTTATTTTAGCTTTACATTGAACAAATTATGTTTACTGAAGAATTCAACTAATCAGTCCCAATGTTTGACATTCAGCTCTTATTATTTGACATTCAAGTTCCATGATTTGACACTGAACTACCATAATTTTATATTGAATAAATTATATTCATTGAAAAATTCAACTGCTTAGTCCTAGTGTTTGACACTCAAATTCCATGATTTGACATTGAACTATCATGCTTTTACGTTGAACAAATTATGTTCTATGAAGAATTTAACTGATCAGTTCTAATGTTTGACACTCAGATTCCACGATTTGATACTGAATTATCCTGGTTTTACATTAAACAAATTATGTTCACTGAAAGATCGATGCTGACCAGAACAACATTCACATAATACAAGATAGGACCAATGGTGAAGGGAAAAAAAAATACGATAGAGGAAAAGACCAATTGTACAGGGAAACACCAATTGAGATGGCAGGAAGACTAAAAGGAGAAGGAAAGAAGGAGTATGATGGAAAACATGGCGGGAAGAATGAATATAGTGGAGGAGGAAAATTTCACCAAGTGGGAAGGTCACAATGCTGAATAAATGAAGTGGACAGGATGTATGCACTTAATAGAAGATAGTTTAGTTATTATAGATAATTTTTTTTATCAGTTAGGACCTTGGTTTCTTAATGTCATTTTAGAATATTTTAATTCTAAAATGATATTAATTGAATGTTTTGGTCATAAAATTTCATTTTCCCAAAATTCAAACCCCCTTCAATATTCCATCCCACGGATCAAATCAACCAAAACTAACCACAAGATGGGGCGGCTGGTTGGCTTTTAAATTGCTTTACCCTAACAAATAATTGCTTCGAAAATTCAATATATATATATATATATAACAAATTTAATCAAAACACACAAAAAGAAGAAAACCATTACGGAGGAGCGACGTCATATATATATATATATATATTATAGTTTCATCAATCAAATATTGACTATTGTTTAATTGATTAATCACCTAACCGATTGGGACAAGGAATATCTGACACAACACAAACTTTCTCAAGCGCATCTTTAAAGTTGGAAATTACATATCAAATTTTTGTTGGACAATTTTTCAATGTTGGAACCTACATGTATATATATAATCTTTTCCAGCTTGCTCAAATTTTTGGTCATTTTCTATAATCACATATCCAGAAAAGTCGTCACATGAAAGTTGCTCGTTTGGTCCACTGTATGTCATTTCAACTTATTAGTTATTCCGACCACTAATTTAGCAGATTTTGTATTACAGGTGGTCAAAAAGCGGTTTAAGTTCTCAGCGTTGCTATGGTTATAAAGAGATAATCAATAATTCAGCAATGCTTTTTTTAATATTACTAACAATATTATAATGAAGACATCGTATCATATGTTGGGAATCTATGTATTTAAATAAATTGTCAAACTTGAACCAATTTGGATTGTGAGAATCCACATGAGCTTGTGGTAAATAATATGTGACATACAGAACACTTAAGATTATAAACAAGGATGGAACCCTAATTTTTCTCAAGATGCGGAGGGCAAAGTTAAACCCCCAACCACAACATATTTTGCATTTTATTTATTGAAAAAACTGTAATCTTACAACTAGTAGAAAGTATAATTAAAAAATAAAAATTAATAGATTTTATAGAAGAGTGACAACAAGAGTAGGAAGTGTATAATAGTCCTTCATAAAAAATGAAGGTAAACATCTTCTTACCAATTTTATTATATTTTATTATTTTATAAAATTTAGTTTTTTATGATCAGTACATGAAGTAAGTTTTTTTTGTAAAAGAATATAATATTAAAATATTAATAAGGGTAGATAAAAAAATTTTAGGACATATTTAAAATTTTGTTACTCACCCTACTCCATGTTACAAGTCACTTTTATCGATTTACACATAGTAAGAAAAAAGATTAAAAATAATTAAAATTATTAAATTTTGTAAAATTTACCATAATTTTCCATTATTACCCTTATTAAATTTAACTCATCTTAATTATATTTTTCTTAATCTTTTTTAGGGGTAGACACGAAAATAAATATTTAATACTTATAAAGTAATTTATATTTTGCATACTTCAATCCTTTTAAAATATAACTTATAATAGGGAATTAAGGGAGTAAAATATATTATATGCATATATTATACATATAAAATAATGCTAAATGAATTTATTTAAGGAAGAAGAAAATTGCATCTATTGCCAATAATAAAAAAATGCATTGAAAGTCTTACAGCCTGTTTGGATATACTATTTTACAATCCATAATTGTTTATGGGATCTCAAAAGTGCTTATTACTCCAAGAGCCATACACACCTGTATTTTAAAAATCAATCATACTTCAAAAAATCTTACATATTATGTAAGAAGCAGAAATTTTTAACTGATGGGAATCACTTATGAGAATCAATTATGCAAAATCAATTGTGGACAATTAAATCCAAACATACACATTTTGAATTGCTCTTCCACTCTGCTATGCAAATTAGAGAGGAGAGGTGGGGGACCAGCTGAAACGTGCTCTAGTGGTGATATTATATGCTTTTGCATAAAAACCTGAAACTAGATGGGCAACATGGTTGGTAGGCAATTTTATTCAGTGTCATTTGTCAGTTCTTTGACAGAAAACACTTGGATACTATTGCTTATGTTCGTGATATATTGTTCTCCAATCATTGTATAACAATTGTAAAACATAGAGCTAGCCAGCCAAAGAGACCCATGTAATGGCATCCTTCATTGCATTTTTTACCCATCATATACCAGGAAAAAAATCCTAAACCCTCAATGAGATCAAATCTTTCACTGCCGCCAAATTTGAATAATCCCACTCCTCTTACATGAGTCACGAAAATAGGTTGTAACTCGCGGGCCAGCCTATTTAACCGGCCAAAAAGGATAGGATAGGTTAACAAAATTGATAGGTTTCAATTTCCCACCACCTGAAAATAAAAATGTGGAACTTTTCATATTCTCACTGCCATCTCTTCAATCATCTGGTAAGGGCTGGGTAGAATTGATATTGCTGGAGAGATGGAGAATGACAAATTAATTGTACCACAACTGCTAATGACGGTGCTGTAAGGAAGATTTCAGCTGTTCTTAGAGAATGCATAGATATGACGAAGTTGGATTTCATGGGGTGTGGCTGCTTGCAGAGGTAGAACCAAGCTTTTGAAAATCTAGTTGAAAAGTTATTTTTTTCTTCAGCTTTTGAATTTTGCGATTCCTCTTATTGCCTCTACCACTGAATTCAAATCAGAAGAAAAACCATGCTTTTTTTGTTCTCTTGTATATATAAGTTATCTGAGTTGAAATTTAAAAAAAAAAAAAAGTATGAGGGTGAGGTGGAAAAAAGTTACAGCTATTGTATGTTGATTAGAGAACAGAGTGAAAAAAAATGAATATATTACATTTTAGTAACAAAGCAACAGATCAAGAGAGTTATTTAATTTATAAAAATAAAAAGTTTAAAATAAAATTTATTATCAAGTTTTAAAAATAAAAAAAATTTGTAGGCGACTTAAAATTTAAGAAATTTTGTAAACTTTAATTTGAAATTTAATGGTATATTGCATCAAAAAAATTTAATGGTATATTTAAATGCTAAGAGGGAAAAAGATATTTATATAATATTTAAAAAAAATATTTTGCCTCCAAAATCTCTCAAATTAAATGAAACAAAAATTATAACAGTCAGATGACTGAAAACATTTGAGTGTTTTCTTAAAAATTCTCATTGTCCCCCCTCATAATAAGCTTCCAATGGAGCAAAGGATTCAAATGCAATATTTTTTCTTTCCTTTTTTTTAATTTTATTATCCCTTCTGAAAAAAAAAACTCAGAAAAGTTTGGTTGGTTTCCTTTCTTTTTTTGGTTTTTTTCATAGGAAACAAAAAAAATTAAAAATAGTCATAGATTAATGGAAATATGTATTTGAAAGAGAAAATAAAAAAATATTTTCAAATAAAAAATCTTGAAAATTTTTTTATTTGTTTAATGACAATGTCATTTTTTTTTAATTTTGCAAGGGAATAAACATCGATGATAGTAATGCTAAGTAATAAAACCAATTAAAATAAATCATAACTTTTTTACATTTTGTATATGAAAGATAATTTTTTACGTATTGATTTTAAAACGAAAGTAAACAAAATAATTATTTCACATAACAAATCTTTAAAGAAAATAATCATTTCAAACGAAAATAAATATTAATGAATATAAATTTGTAGAAAAATGGAAAGCTTCTAATTAAAAAACTTAACGATGGAAGGGCTTACACAAATTATAATTTGATTGAAGAGCTAATCCTATGTTTGAGATTCTTTTTTTTATGGCCTTTGTTTGGATTAATTTTTTATGAGAGAATGGGATGATAAGGGAGGACTTCTCAAATCTTCCTTAACTATCCAAAACCCAATTTTTCATATTCCCAAATTAGGAATCAATGATGGAATGTTATGGAGTAATAATACAAAATCTCTCTTAATTACATCAAAATATATTATTATATCTCTTATTATGTCTTAATAAATATAATTTAATCTTCTTTTGCTTTCTACATTTATATTGCATATCCAACCAAAACTTTTGATTCAAAGTGATTAAATTATATAAATTATGAAACTTTAAATATATATATATATATATATCTGGTAAACAACTTTATATATAAAATTTGCAAATTATATATATGCCATCTTCTGCAGCTTCTTAGCGGAATCATTTTTATTAAACCAGACGTTTCAAGTTTGAGAGGTAGTATGGGAAAAATATTATATATAAAAGTATGAAACATAATTTTTGTTATATATATATTTGTGTGTGTATCATAGTGTTATCTTTGTAATACAGCTAGTGTTGATATCAATCAATGATTCACTATTTTCACACTATGGAAAGGCTATTTTTTGTGGAAAAATTATTTGGTGTTTTAGAAGAACATTATATCTAATTTCAAGTAATTTCACTTTTTTCATTTAAATTAATTTATAAGGATAATATTGGAAAGAAAATATTATAATTTATCCCTTTTTCATCAATTTTACAGCTATTCTCTAATAATGGTTAAATGAGACTATTCCTTTCCTTCATAAAACTTCTAAACAATCAAATTAACATTATGTTTGGTTTCACTTTCCATTTCGTTCCATTCCATTAATAACATTTCTATTTTATTTCATACTAAACTCTCCATTCTATCAATTGATCATTATATTTTCAATAAAAAAATTTCAATGCCTCACAAAAAAAGAAAGGCACTCTAATGTAAATCATGCTCTTCATCTTGCGTTTCATTCTCTATTCACACCATGGCACTGCACTTTTGTCATCGTATTGTATGGTTGCAATTGCGTATGTCCCTGATTTTTTTATTGCCAACACCTTCTCCATTGCTCACTTGAAAACAGTATTTGCAAATACTATATAATAATACCCCCAAGTTTTGTTTGGTTAAAGGCAAAATGGGAGAATGGAAGGAAGGAAAAGAGGGGGGGGGGGATTTTGCTCCCCTCCTTGTTTGATAACAAAAAAATTGAGGAAGGAGAGGTAAAATGATATTAAAATTTTTTCTCTCTCCCTCCTATATATTTTCCATTTAAATTGGGGTAATTTTGGGGGAGAAATATAGTATTATGTCCAATCCTGACAAAATTACCCAACACATTTTCAAAAATCTCAAAAAGTCCAAATCATAAACACCCCATTCTCCTATCTTTATTCTCTTCTTTGATTGTGTCTCTCTTTTCTCTCATAGCTCTATTCTCTAAATAGGGGTTTCGTTTGCCATTGCTGAGTCATGTCCAACCGCCATCACTAAACCGCATCTAGTGTTGGGTTAGTAAGGTGGGGAATTTGATCATTAGGAATTGTAATGGAGATTTGAATTCCTGCATGGACAAAGGCTCGTAAAATTTCAGGGTTGGCATTGAAGATTCTCACTCGATTGGTGATGGTGGATTGAGAGGAATTTTGCAGCTTGAGATGGTGGTGGAAGGTTATTTGCTACAGTGCCATAGTTGACTCCAATGCCTTGAATTCCCTTGTTTTTGAACCCATCATTCATAAAATAAAAATATTTGAATAAATAAAATAGGAAATCCGTATGTTTTCTACCATGTAGGCAGAGTCATGTAGCTGCACTTCAACTCCATTGTGTGGGAAAATCTGCTCAAATCATGTACAGTTGGATATATTTATCTGTCAACCTATTTGTATGCTCTTGGACTAAACTCTTGCATTGTGAATGCACATTTTAGATTTTGTGATGCGTGTTCTGTGTTTGTGTTAGCTCCAATGCATTTCAGGTTTTTACTGCACAAAAATTTTTAAATTTTTCATTTAGGTGTTAATTAGTGATATTAACTATCAATTTCCTTTTGATTAAGAACTCTCTTTTCAATATTTAGGCAAAAAAAAAAACTCTCTTTTTAATATAAAAGGGGAACATTAACTTAAATATATTAGGGGTATAATAGTCAATTCATAATTATTTTTTCTCTCCTCTCCTCTCCTCCCAACCCAAATAAAGTAATATTGAAATCCCTCATTATCCCTCCAAATAAGATAAAATTAAAATATCTTCTTTCTCCTTTCCTTTCCTTTCCCTTTATTAAAATCTCTCTTCTTTCTTTCCCTCATTTAGACCAAACATAGTGTCAAGGAAATGTGGATTAGAATCAATGAAATCATGTGCCTGAGAGTTATTTTGGTTTCCTGATTAGTATGGTATAGTAGTTAATCTGCCTATGCTTTTTTAATTTTTAGGTTTTTCAATTTAATTATAGTTTTTATAAGTCATTAATTATAATAAATATGGACTCTTGTGTATTATGCGGTATAATTTTATCAAAACCTAATAATGAACAGTGTATACTATAAAAAATGTATAATTGAGCGTTGGGTCGATTGTCTTGAAATGAACAAAGGACTGGGGAGCAGTTTATACTTTATAACTGTCTACCTGACACCAAGAGGTACGTTTCTATCTATTCACAAATGGCGAGCCAACACACGAATTCCAAAATGAAATCATGCTTTTAAAATAAAATTTAAAAACTTTCATAATAAATTAGAATTTTGATTTTGAACTTTTTAAAAGAATATAGTTAGCACATTTTTTTTTCTTTTTCGGAAGAAGGGTGTCCGAACGGCCGGGGGAAAGGACAGGAGTGCCCTGGAGTGGGGAGTTAATTTGGAATTGGAGGATCCCATGCACCCATTAGCGGGAATCTATTGAGAAGTCGTTTCTGTCTGCTTCCTCCACATCTCCTCTTCTCTTTTTCCCTTTTAGATGCCTCCCATTTCAACCTTCGCTTCCCACTCCCCTCCCCACAATCATGTCTCCTGTCTTCTCTCTCTCTCCTTCTCCTTCCCACCCTCTCACTAATCTCACTCCTCCTCCTCCTTTCTTTCTTTCCTCCTCCAAATCCTTCCTCCTCGGTAAGCTCATATATATATCTTCTTCATTAATTCTTCATCCTGATCTGTGTCTTTTTTCTCTATCTTCTTTTATGTTCTTATATATATATATATATACCAATTAATGCCCCCATTTCATATACCTACAACGTCAACAACGCACTGACGCTAGCTACCTGCACAACCATGTTTTATAGCCCCTTCATCACAGCTCAAATGTGGAGCATTTATTTATATTTAAAACCAAACACTCAAACAATTTGTCATCGTATATATATATATATATATTCTCCTTTGATTCTAATCTGATTAACTTCTTTCGCCATACGGCTTCCTTTGTTATATACAGTTCATTATCTTTACAGGAACAGTTTTAATCTAGAGATTTTTTATCTCGGTGGAAAACCCAAAGTAATATGGCACTTACCTTCCAAGTTCCAACCAACAAAAGTACTGATGACTGATAGATTAATATATATGATTTTATATATAGGTGTGGGGTCATCCGACGCCAAATACAAACAAGTGATCAGTTTTGGTTTTCGCCTAAGATGCAGAGCTATATCCAGACCTGCACGAACTGAAGGTATATGCCATGCCACCTTTCAATCCCCTTTTGTTTTTATTCCCACTTGTAATAAACAATTAATTCACTAAATTCAAACAAGTGATTTGTGTTGTGCAGAATGTGCTGACATATTTCAGTGTGGTCTTCCAACGTTCAAGTGGCATGAGGTTGTGGAGGATGACATTGACGACGAGGAAGCTCATAAGGTGCCCTTTCATAAATAACACAAACTTTAATAAATTGCCTGCCTTTCTCTGTTTTGGCCTTTTTCTCTTTGTTTTGATATACATACATATATTACATATAATATATATAACTTTTCGCTGTAAATAGGTTCCGGTGAATAATGAGATCAAAAGGCGAGTGGAGTCTATCAAACGGATATTGGGTTCTATGGATGATGGCGACATCAACATATCTGCTTACGACACAGCATGGGTTGCTCTTGTTCAAGACGTTAATGGAAGTGGTGTCCCACAATTCCCTTGTAGCCTCGAATGGATAGTGAATAACCAGCTTCCTGATGGTTCGTGGGGCGATAAACAAGTGTTCTCAGCCCACGATAGAATTATCAACACGTTAGCTTGTGTTATCGCATTAAAAACATGGAACATCCATCCTGAAAAGTCCGAGAAAGGTAACACTAAAAGAAACTCCTTTTATGCTTTATGTCTCTTCGATATGTACTTTATAATTAGCTATGTTAATTTTTTCAATATATATGTGTGTATATATAGGACTGGCATTTTTTAGAGAAAACATAAGCAAGCTTGGGGATGAGAATGCTGAGCATATGCCAATCGGCTTTGAAGTTGCTTTCCCTTCACTGCTGGATATAGCTCGAGGTTTGAACATTGAAGTACCAGATGATTCCCCAGCACTGAAACGTATCTTGGCGATGAGAAATGTAAAGCTCACAAGGTATTAGATGAGATTCAGTAACTCACAATATTCACGACCCTACCAAAGATTTCTTTGGCTGTAATTATTACAGCAGCGATTGCCCATGTCTATCTTTATTAGGATCGAAGCAACCTTATCTTGTCAATTTTTTTTCCTGGGGAAGTAATGAGTCACCTTTTAAAGCTGAATAATAATTAATTAACACAGTGTATCTATGTGATTATTGAATTATTGAATTGTGTGCTTGGTGGGATAGAATACCAAGGGAGATGATGCATAAAGTGCCCACAACATTGCTCCATAGCTTGGAGGGTATGTCAGGGTTGGATTGGAAACAGCTTCTAAAATTGCAGAGTGAAGATGGGTCTTTCTTGTTCTCTCCCTCCTCCACTGCCTTCGCTCTAAAGCAGACTCATGATCAGAATTGCCTCAATTACTTGAATAAAGTAATCACCAAGTTCAATGGGGGAGGTAAAGTAACTTTCCCTCTTGCTTTTCAATTTTCACTCTTCAATCAGATTTCATAGACTTTTTTAATAGAAACATAACATTTTAAAACTTCTCAGCCTATTGATTTATTACTGCTTATGTATTAGCAGTTCCAAACGTGTACCCAGTGGATTTGTTCGAATGTATTTGGGTCGTTGATCGGCTGGAGCGCCTTGGTATATCCAGACACTTTAAGCAAGAGGTCAAGGACTGTGTCAGCCATGTCCATAGGTATATGATGATGATGAATTATTAGTTTTTTGAACTTATGAACAAAATAAGAGATAAAAACAGTGGATACATATAACTTCCATTTTCAGATATTGGACTGATAAGGGCATTTGTTGGGCGAGAAATTCGAATGTTCAAGATATTGATGACACCGCAATGGGATTCAGAATACTAAGATTACATGGCCACGAAATTTCAGCAGGTAAGGTCAATATCATAGGAAAATATCGTTTCCCTTGATTTCTTTTTATGCTAGCAAAAAATATAAGGTTAATTTTGATGATTTCGTATTTGACAGATGTGTTCAAGCAATTTGAGAGAAATGGCGAATTCTTCTGCTTTGTTGGGCAGTCAACACAAGCCGTGACAGGAATGTTCAATCTATATAGGGCAAGTCAAGTAGTATTTCCCGGAGAGAATATTCTGGAAGATGCAAAGAAGTTCTCAACCAAATTTCTGAGAGAGAAAAGAGCAGCAAACAAGCTCATAGATAAATGGATCATCATGAAAAACTTACCTGGCGAGGTTGGGCTGATAATGGGCGCTAGTAATATCAAGGGAATATTGGACCACTTGGGTAGGTAAGTATGTATTTATACTTTGTACTAATTAATATATATTTTCATTCCAGGTGGCTTATGCATTGGACGTGCCATGGTATGCAAGCTTACCTCGAGTAGAGACAAGGTTTTATATTGATCACTATGGTGGTGATGGTGACGTCTGGATTGGCAAAACTCTTTATAGGTATACTTCATCTCGGGGGAAGAAAACATTACTTTTAGAACCTTTTTCGGCATAAATCAAATTATTCTCTATTTTTTCACAGGATGGGGAAGGTTAGTAATAATACTTATCTTGAGCTAGCAAAATTAGATTACAATAATTGCCAGGAACTGCATCAGACAGAATGGAGCAATGTTCAACAGTAAGATGAGCTGCTAAAATTATATTTTTTTCAATATGATCATTTTTTATGAATCGTCTGCACAGCCTATACAGCCAATATTCACTTGAGATTAAATATCAGGTGGTACTCAGAATGCAGATTGGGAGAGTTTGGATTAAACAGAAGATCTCTTCTGTTTGCTTATTTTGTAGCAGCATCTAGCATATTTGAGGCCGAAAGGTTTCAAGAGCGAATTGCATGGGCTAAAACAGTAGCCTTGCTCCACACCATTACAACTTATGTTAGTGATGAGGAAATGAGGAATGCTTTTATTGAGAAATTCATCCACTACAACAATGGAAGAGACTTCTCCATTGGCTGGTAAATTAATTACCACCTCACACTCGTATATTTCCTCTACTTTGTGTTTTCTATTATTTTTTTAGGATTTTTATGCGTTTTGACCTTTGTGTGCAGGAGGTTGAATGGGTACAAAACAGGGCAGGGACTCGTGGAGACTTTGGTTGGAACCGTAGATCAACTCTCATGGGATACTCTTCTATGTCATGGTCATAAAATTGGCCATGACATGCAGCACAGTGTAAGCCTTCCTTCAACTCATCAGAAAGAGTTTCTTATAAAATGAATTCATTTCTTTTCTGTAATTTTAAGGTTTCAAACACAATGTTGGAAAGGACAAGTTTGAAAAAGGAACAGAGAATCAAATATGAGTGGTACAAGGATTCCAACAAAGTACTGGTTCCAATGCTTTCAAATTGATTTATTTTATTGTTGATGATGTAGTGGCAAAAGTGGCTTTCAAGTTGGCATAGGGGAGGAGACAAGAAGGAAGGACAAGCAGAGCTTTTGGTTCAAATAATTAACCTAAGCGCAGGCCGCAAGATATCAGAGGAACTACTGTACCATCCTCAATACCAGCATCTACTTGAACTTACAAACACTATTTGTTTCAGCCTCCGATGTCACCAAAAGGACAAGGTTAGTGACAGAGCAAGCATTATGCCTTGGTACAAATGCTACTTTCCAAGTTTTCATATTTTGGCTCTATCCTCTTTAACTCCTTTTTATCTTCCCCACTTTCTATTGACAAAAAAAAGCATTAGCTAGTGTCTCCATTTCTAGTGCCGATAACGCTACATACTACTCACCCATACTCTCTGAATTATTAGTAAAGTGAACTCAGCAGCTTTAAAGTAAAGAGATCCCAGCAATTGCCATTTGTGCACTATCTTCAGCTTTCACCAGCATATAATTGACCCTCCTAGTCAATGGAAAATAAAAGCACTCGTGTCAATCAAATGATGAGGTGTTTAGCATAGAAGTACTGCGTCATCTTTCAAATAATCTTTTGTCGTTTAGTATAGCGCTCACTGTCTTCAGAAGTTTGGGGAACTATATAATATCTCCTCTTGCAAATAGAAAAGTAAGAACTTTTTTTAGACATTACGATTTTCTGAAGTTTTTCTTTTTTAACTTTAAACCCATCAGGCACACGAGAATGGAAGTTGCAGTACGAAGTACAGCATCAGCACCACAGAAGCAGAGGCAAAGATGCAAGAACTTGTTCAATCGGTGCTTAAAAAATCTTCTAATGGCATCGATTCCAATATCAAGAACACTTTCCTCACAGTGGCCAAGAGTTTTTACTACGAAGCTTTTTGTGATGAAAGAACTATCAACTTCCACATCTCCAAAGTTCTCTTTGAGAAAGTCATTTAATCATTTGTCTGTTGCCTGCATGGATGTTACCTTCAATGTGCATAGTTACCTTGTGACTCGATGAACCATTTTTCTTACCAAAGAGAGGTGGGGATATATATTGAAGCCACAACAAATTGTATAAAGTAATGTTTTGTACATTAATTTAAATGAGAAGTTACACTTACAGCATGTTATATCAGAAATTACTGCTTCACCAAATGGTTAATATAAAAACAAGCAACATAAGGATGTAGCATAAAACACAAATCGTGAATACTTGAATAATGGACTTGTTGGACCCTCCATCTTCATCTATCATATACCTGCGAAAAATGAACATAAATATGAGTCATAAGAAAATAATACATCAAGTCCTAATACAAGTCTGAGAAGCAATCTTTCCTAGCAGGGACTTTTGGCCAAAAAAGTACTATTATGATTATAATAGCAATGCAAGAATAATACTGCCCAGCATAGATAAAAACTTTAAAAAGATTTACAGCGTGGCTGGCACAAATTTAGGTAGTGGACAATTATGGCAAGTGAGGTTAAGGTTGTTGTGAGAAGATCGGTTTCGAGCTTGTTGGTCTAATAGTTTAATGGTAAATGCAGGAAAAATGAAAGTGGGAGACAAGGCTGCACTATAAACACGTTAGGAAGTTGTGGATTGGTCTTGATCATGAAGTGGGCTTCACCAAATCTTACATTCGCAGATTTTGCGGTGTTTCCCAAAATGTCAGATTAAGACCATAAATCAACTCAATATCTCTTTTCCGTTTATATATATAAAAAAATAACATACTGTAAAGTTAAAAAAAACTTCATTTTTGTTACTTTTTAAAAATATTATTATTATTATTATTATATGTATATTCAATTCCATGAAAATAAAGAATGACACACGTCCAAATATGGATGAAATCAGTAACACAGAATGAGGCAGTACAAGACCCGAAGGATTTGTGCTTTAGATATTGCCGTATAAAGATGAGTGAAGACAGAATGAAAGCAACAATGGTTGAGATAAGTTAAACAGAAAAGTAAAATTGAGTGCTTGATAGCGTGGGAGCGGAAATGATGGATGGATTTAAAATAAAATCCTTTCATGGTCTTCTCACGGATGGATGGTTCTTTCTCCAACTCACTCTCTATCTCCATCTCCATCTCCATCTCAAGCAAACAAAAGTATTGGAGCAGCAAGTTGACATCTAAAGAAAAAGTTAGGATAGATAGGGTTGGGTTGGGTATATGGTGTCGCATAGCATTAGCATGAGCATCAGCATCGGCATCAGCAGGCAGCTATTGACATTAGCAGCGTGGCGTGTCCAATCCTAAGACACTGAAACTGGGGAGGTGGGGTCTACCCAGAAATGAAATCCTCCTTCAAACGACATGATTGAAGCCTCTGTACTTTCTTCATATGTATTTGTGGAGCACATAGCTGTGCAGTGCACACATCAATCAACATGAAATCCCAATTATCCAAATAGTGCCTATCTCACACACAATCACAGAGGATACGGCACTGTGCGTGCGTGCGTGTGTGTGAGAGAGAGAGAGAGAGGCATATGGACGATATCATGAGGGGCTGCAGGGGCCTGACGCTCAAATAATGAAGGGAAATGTGTAATCAAAGAAAAAAGAAATGACAATCTAATCTGATTATCTGCATCGTCATGAGACGCATGCAACAGAGAGAGAGAGAGCAGAGACCTCATCAGAAGAAGCTGCAAAAGAGGAGGAGGGATCCTCATCATTAGACTCTGGACTCTGGAGTGCAACCCATTTTGGTAATGCCTGGCCAACCCCCATCACCTCTTCTCATTTCCATGTTTGGATCATTTGGATTTGGAAGGAGGACAAGGGCACGTGATTTCCCAGCTGCCCCTCCTTTTAACTTGTTTCAAGCTCGTTTTCCTGCTGTGCAGGTGGCCAACATGCAGGTGGTACAGGACCCACCTCTGTCAATCATCCATTCAGCATTCTACTTCTGACTTACTACAAGATCAGAGATTAACACCAACCCTCCCTGTTATTATTGGGCTTGAGATTTCACTATTCAAAGAGGGATTTTTATCTTTTAGGGTGGAGTTGAATCATGAGACATCAGGCACGCACGCACGCTCTGCCCTTTGGGAAGTGAATTAACACACGGCAATCATACCCATCCTCACCATTCGCATTTCGAAATTCGGACTCGCTTTTTCTGTCACGCTTTTCCAAAATAAGCAAGCAGCTTAGAACATTAAGAGATCAACGGGCTAGAACAAAACGTACAAGGATTACAAGCGGTGGTTCAGAGAATGAATTTCATTCCCTCGATCGCTATCCATGATCTGGGCCCATGGGAAGTTGATTAAAAATAACAGGTTTATTATCAATCTCATATGCCTATAGAGCCATCCAATTAACACATTCAATAGTTTCCCGAGATCAATGACTTTTTATATGGGTTAAAATAAAATCACCTTGTCGCAATTTCATTATGAATCACACCAATTTCACTCCCAAGATCTACCTACAACCCACAAGAGGTTGATTAATAATAAGGTCATTATCAATCTCATGTGCCTACTAAACCATAAACCTAGCACATTCATTAACTTCCTGAGATCAATGGCTTTTATATGGGCTAAAATAGAATCACACGGCCGTGATTTCATTCTGGATCACACCAATGTCCAATATTCCGTATTATGCAAGCCAGCTCTCTTCATTCGCGACATGATTAGTGGAGGAGAAAGCAACTAGGCAAGGCATGAAGTAAAAATAAAGAAAGGAATAAGAGAGCAGAATCATCAAGGGTACACGATTTTTTTTTTCAAAACAACGTCTTTAACAACTAATATTTTCAGCATCAAGGCAAAAAATTTTATATTTTTTTACCAGAAACAAATTTTATATTTTACATCTTACTTTCCTTAAATTTCAAAACTATACAGAAATATTGCAACTGTTGAAAACCGAGTTCACATACCCCGCAGGCAACATCTAGTTTGCTACAGAGACACAGTAGCGAAACAGGCCACAAAAACGGATCAACTTCTGAAGTTAAATGTATGGTTTCAAATCCGTGGCAAAAAAAAAAAATGTTTTCACATTTGTGGGTTAAAATGTAAAACTCAAATAAATTAGTGTACCAATGTTGATTTTCATAGAATTTGGCGGTCGCAATTCATAATTTCCCCGGAAAAGGAGTCGAAACAAGGCTAAAATATTTTTCCTTTACTTCTTGTGGGTTCACCCGCATCGTCCTTTTCTTAACCCCAAGTCCAAATATTAAATGCGTGATTTTAGCTTTTGATTTTTTGTACTTCGCCTTTTGCTTTATATTAAAACAGATGCTGAGGCCTTGGACAGTTTGTCCAGCTTGAGAAAAAGGATGCCTACGATGCTTTAAGAAATGGAAATCTTTCTTTTTTTTCCTGTAACAGGTGTGAAGTGAAATTCACTAATAATAAAATATCCTAAGAATGATGAGAGAAAGATGCGAGAAAATGGTTCAAATATCACTGTCCGAGGGGAAAGTTACAGGATCACCTATCCTATCAGACTGATGGCAGTTTGAATCAAGTTAGACTCTCTCTCCTCCCTTTAGCATAGTAGATGGACCATTTGGATTTCCTCAACATTTTACTACAAGTTTTTCCCCCACACATGCAGCTCTTAAAATTATCCAAGGGTTAAAAAATTCGATTCCGTAGTAAAATCCTTCACTTTCTAGCCCTATCCAATACAAAATGTAAATTCCTTTCAAGTTCACAACCTTCTTGGAGGATCTAACCTGAAGCAAAACTAAGTTCAAGTCTGTGTCTTTTTTTAAGGAATGAATAAAAATAATAATTAAAATGACAATGAAATAGACTCTTAAAGTCCCTTCTTGCATGTGGACTAAGCATAAAACCATAGTGCATCAATGCCGTTAGTGTTCGAGCAACACTGGAAAACTTCCAAAAGAGCACATGATACTTCAAGCTTCTAATATAGTACAGGATATAAACTCAGATCAGTTGGGCACATGTAAGATAGATAACCTACACATTTGCTTTCAATTAAACAAAAAAACAAGAAGCGGCTCATGCAACATAGTTCCTTAGAAAGCAGATTTAGTCATACTCTAATTCATCAGGAGTGATTGGCCGTTTAAGAGGGATGATGGACTTCCTTTCAGTATCACGAGATAATGCCTTCCTCATATCTAAAAACAAGGCACAAATCGATATGAAATAACAAACAGCCTATTAAAAGAGGGCAAAGACAAAAGTGCAAAAACACAGAAGCACACCTAAGCCATCTTCTTCCCCAGAATAGTAGCGTAGCACTCGCCGATATATCACGTAGCCAAGCTGAGATTTTAATTACAAAGGAAGGGAAAACTTAGTTAGCACCAGTCCTTTACATTAGTTACATTAATAACCCTAGTAATGTAGATCATGCTCATATAAATATGATATTAATCCAAAATTATTTAGAAATTATTAATGAAAGTATATATCTGAACATGTACTAATTAAACATTGATAGCAACTGTTATCCAAAAAAAAAGAAAGCAACTGCTAAATCAAATATTTTTTGGCATTAAAATCAACAAGACTCAAGAATGTAAATAATGCTTATCGTCAGTACTTAGAGCTTAAGTTTCCTTACCATTTCATGCAGAGAATAAAAGTTTAGTACAGAGAATAATGCTTGTTGGTACTTAGAGACTTAGAGTCAAGTTTTGTCCAGAGAATAAAAGCTGGCTTCTAATTTTTTTAGGTAGTCGATCAGAATAAACTTTGACTTAAAGGAAAGTACAATCCTTTGCTTAATGATGATATAAGAGCCAATAGTCAAATACTACTCATCCTCATGTAAAACAATTCTGATAACTTGAAAGAACCATCTCCTAACCCTGAAGACATCCATTTTAATCCTGATTTTTGAAATACTAAGAAAGAAACCTAGTACCCTCCAACATGGTCAATGTAAGGAGGCGCCAAATTTGTTCTACATCAAAGAAGTTTAGTTAATGAATTTGCACAAGATATATGTTTTCACTTCAACCAACCTTTTGTCTCCTTATATGTGAGTGATCTGTCAGTCTAACTCAAACTTTTACACACTGATTTTTAGGTTGCCCAGCTAGTAGCTAAATTTGGAAGAGGCTTTCAAGTATGTATGGTTGACATGATCTTCAAGCTTGGGTTGCTTCACTTTAAATAAGTTCAGAGGCTTTGGTCAGAGTATAAAAGGGGCATTTTGAGGGACCAGACAATCCCAAAAGTAATAATTTTGCTATCTCATTTTACAAATCACCTGGTAATACAGAATAGATAATTAGATTATCATAAGATATTAGGATATTGGATTATTTAGATTTAATTTATTTTGAATTTATTTTATCTTTTAGGATTTGATATTTTTTTTAGATTTATCTTTATCTTATATTTTAGGATATATTTTAGTTTAATATTTATCTTTTAGATTTAAACTACTTTAGGATTCTAGTTAGATTAAGATTTAAGACTCTATAAATAAGCCTTAGGACCGTTCATTATAACTAAGTTATTTTTCTTTTTGATTGAACATTATTGAGATTATTGAGATTTGTTCATAGAGTTTCCTCTCCTTTAAATTTTCTTCTCTTCTCATCTACCTTCCATCCTTCCCCTACCCTGTCCTATATCACCTGGTGTCTTTGAGCAGTCTCCCAAATTACTAGAAGAATCTGAACAGACTAATGATACAATGTATGTATAACAAGGGACATGCCACGGAATTTATGCATGCTTCTTAACAGATTAAAGAACAGTAGTCATGTGTCATAAAAGTCTACGATGAAATGTGATAAATAGAACCCCTACCTTTTCATACATCTTTATAGCAGGTGCATTTGATGCTCTCACAAAGAGATCCACAAAGTAAGCCTTGTCACTGGAAATATCATATTCTAACTTAAAACAAGTCCTTCATGCAAGGATAAAGCAACTTGGGACAGTTCTACAAAAATTTTCAAAAAATAAAAATTTAAATCATTTTTTGAAATAAATCCAAACTATTGAGATAACAGGACGAAAGCAAAGTCACACAGGTGAGAGAGAAGCCGTACAGATCTATCAGGGAAAAAGATTTATTAAGTCATCGAAAACAGGCCAAAGGAAAGTTTCAGAATTCTAAGATATGGTTATGAAACAAAGGCATGACTTACATCTTGTCACTTATGTCTTCCAGCAGATTCATCAGTTTCTTGGCTAGCTGCTGCCGGCGATATTCTGGGGCAACAGTTACTGCAGTAACATGTCCATGCCAGGACTCTCCTTGCCCCTCCACTTTCCCCATAACTACAGTTTCAATATATGTGTTAGGTAAATTAAGTTCCAAATATCTTTTTCATTGGACTTACTAACACAACATCTTGAAAAAAGGAGAGGGAGAAATAACTATGAACTATATCCATTATATGAGTCATGAGATAATTTACGAATCTGAATGTCAACAGCAGAAACAACGTCAAACACCAATTATACAATAGTAATGTCAAAGGCGTTGAAATGAGATGCTATTCATGGCTAGAACCTCTCACAGACTCACATCATGAGAGGCGCTGCCTTCAATCAAGCAATATAGGGTGTGCACCTTGGGCACCTTTTCTGTATTTACAAAAAGAGCGCCTTTGGCATCACTGTGTTTGAAAGCAACCAGTGAAAGGTCAGATATAAGCCCAGCCCAAAAATATAAAAATAGTAATATGATAAAATAGGAAACTATAAAAAACCAACCTTAGAAGCCAAGCCCAACCTTAGAGATGTAAGAAAATGGGGAAAATAGATATTCTTATTTTAAAAGATGGTTAAGGCTATCAGTTTTACAGGATTTTGTAAGAGAACATTAAAAAGAACAAAAGGAAGGAAAAACAACAAGAAGAAGAAGAAGAAGGACAACTACAGCCAGACTATAATGCAAATGATCCAAAGAATGGAGAAGAAATGGACAGTTATGAGTAGACTACAACCACACTATAATCATTAGTTACATTAACGCCTTGTTTTACTTGGGCAATGCACCTTTCTAACCCCTCTCGTCTACGGCATTTTAGATGTCTGGCACCTCAAGGGATCTCTTCACTTCCAGCTACAATTAACTCCAATTAACAATGAAAGACATCTAAACTGTCATCGTTTTCATGCTACTTCCTGCCACTACATCATCCACCAAAAATAGCTTCTAGGTACAAAGTATATCATGTGATCCGAAATCCATATTACAATTTAAAATGACAATTTCTACAAGCTAATGAGCTATTGAGGAAAGCATTTTTATCCTACACTCTTACCAAAGCCAGAGGTGAATTAATTTGTTTAACACCCACTATTTACTTGCATTCTTTGTAATCTATTACACGTACACAGAAACAATAGACAAGTTTTGAGCTAAGCCAATTCAAATGCAAGTGTAAATTATTTTATATTTACCCAACTAAAAGAGGGAATGTTTTATGATGAAAATCCCTGGTTATAGTTTAGCTAGGAAGAGAAAAGATCTTGTGTTAACTTCACTCAAAAAAATCATAATTTTCCTTTTGAACCATTCTAAATGACATCTATTTTAGCAAAGTTAAAAACACAGACAACTGCCATGACCTAGCTTCCTAGCCGAAAGATCGTTTACTACTCCACTGAAGAACGGATATGCAACAATGCCCAGGTACCTTTCCACTAATTATGGGTTTCAGGTGAAAAAAACCATAGGTCAGGATGATCAAAAGAAATAACTTACTGTAACCCATGATTTGGTTTCCAGGACCTTCGGCAACATGGAAATAATCAGGCCATCTTGCTAGGTAGGTCATGTAGAAGGACATATTAAACTGAAACGGGGCAGATGAGAATGCATAAATGAACCAAGGTCAGCGATAAACTTTGTTTTGACAGCTATGAATATGACCATAAAATTGAAATATCGTGGATTCTAAATTGGGAGGAAATTCTTACAGTTTCAGTGAGATGGTCGAGATTGACGGAAGCAAAGCGAAGGAGATCGTTACAGCAAAACCTGCGTATGGTTGTCATCTTCGAAACCTTAAAGATTGAATATTGGGGTTGCGAGTTCAAATGCCGGTATGATCAAGAAGAAGATCTTCGAAACCTTCCCTCGCTCTCAAACGGGTGTTGCCCCGAACCAGGGCCTCTGAAAGCTGAATGGTAATAAGGGCCCTTCGGCAGGGAAAAAATATTGAGACATAGGTAATGGACTGGTAATAAAATCAAATAAAATACTCCCCTCCCAATTAAGAAGATCCCTTGTATTATATACTCCGTCCCATCCTTACATTAAGTCATCTTTCAAAAGCATTTTATAATCCCAGATATGCTCAAAGTCACCTTATCAGATTTTATGGAACACTAATTATTTTATTTTAAAAATATTATTTTTAAAAATTATTTTATAAAATATTAATTGAATTAGAGAGTACAATATCTTATTACTCTTACATTTCAAAATTTTTGTTATTTAAGATTATGGTACATAGATTAAAAAATAATTAATTAATATATATATTCACAAAAAATACCTCATTTAGTTATAAGGGAGAGAAGAAAAAATATTAATAATAATAAATGAGAGTATAGCTAAAAAACCAAGCTTTCAAACTCTAAATCAATAAATGTTTTGAAATAAAATTAAAAGTCTAGAATAATAAAAATTTCAAAACAAAGAGAACAAATATATGATATTTATTAAGGTAAAGATCAGAATCAAAATAATTTTTAAATAATTTTATTAATATAACTAATACTAACTTTTTCTTAATTGCAATGAGGCAACTAAAAGTAATTTATATTAAGAATTGAAATAAGTACATATTAAAGAAGTGATTAAAATTAGTTAAAACTAATTAAAAGAAATGGTTAAAATCAGCTAAAACTCTTAATTTTTTTTTTAAAAAAAAATATTTATTCTAGTTCTCAATATAAGGCATTTTGCCTTAAACCTAAATATAAGATTATTTACAGAATAAGGTAGTATTTATTATATATTTTTTTAAAAAAATATTTTTATTTAATTTATTGTAAAGAGAGAGAAAATTAAATAATGTTAGTTTTAGAAAAAAATATTATTTTTGACAAAATTAAAGCAATTAACTAATTTTAACTCTTATCTTTAATATGTGCGATGTGGTTAAAATGATTTTATATTAAGGCCAAATGAAGTATTATTTTAAAAAAAATACTTTTCATTCTTTCCTTAAAAGAGATATATGGGTTAATTGTAGAGTAAATTTATAAAGAGTATTATTTAAAAAAACCCATAAATATTTCACTGAACTCCGTAAAAGAATCTTATTTGGTAAAAAGTGTTATAAGTTAAATCAGAAGGAGTATAAAATATCAGGTATCAATGTCACTCTCCCAATCAATTAATATCAAATATGAAATTTAAAATTTATAGAGTTATATTGTTGATAAGTAATTAGCATGCAGTTTTTGTAAAGTTTTGTGTAATACTCCATCCGATCTTTAATATAAAATCATTTTAAGCGAAATACTTGGATTAAGGAATGGAGTTAAAATCAATTAACTATTTATATTTCTCCGAAAATTACAATATTTTTTCAAAATTATCATTCTTTAATCTTTTTCTCTCTCTCTCTCTCTATTTGAGATATATTAAATAGGGACATTCTTTGAAAATAGATAATAAATACTTCATCGTATACTGTAAAGGGTTATATATTTAGGATTAGGGTAAAAAACCCTATATATAGGACTGGAGGGGGTAGTATATTTTATTATTTCAATCTTTCTTCACATTTTTTTAAATTTCACGTAATGTTTTAATTCTTTCGGTTTTTTCTATACATTTTAAAAAAAGATAAAAATATTAGAAAAATAATTATAATTTACAATATTTTTTTTATGGAACCAAGTTTAACAAACCTTGGAGTTGATTACGTACAATGGGTATCAGGGCTCCCCCAATCTATTCTTCATGTCTCTATTATGGCAAGCAAGAGGAAGAGAGCTAAACAAATTGAACTGAGTCCAAGTCCCAATCATAGTATGTAAACCAATTTGCACATTAGATGTGGTCACTTTCCACCTTGATTAACACTGATGGGAATCCAGGTCATGCGTCAGGCCCAAAAAAATGTTTTCAAACTAGACTTATTTAATAAAATCTGGCTCACTCTCAATGGACTTACAAGTTGACCCATAAGCTCCCTTTTTTTTTAATTTTAAATTTGTTACATGAATATTATATGTCATTTGCCTTCATCATATAATACAATTTTTAACATACATAAATTCATTAAATTAATACAATTTACATTTGCCATATAATTTAATTGAAATTCATATAATTTTGGCCATCATTATTAATTCACAAGTCAAGAAAAGTCCAAAGATAATGTTGCATGTAAAAAAAAAAAATCAAAAGATAATGCTCAAGAGGTATGGGCTCCAGATGGCCATTAGATTTTGTGGGGGCAAAGGTTTTTTACTTTTTCAGTCTTTTTGTTTTTTATTTAGTTTTCAAAAAAGGGCGCCAGCCCATGATCCACAAACATTTAGTCCATTTTTGCCAGGCTTAGCAGATTTGGGCCTATAAGCCCTTTCATATTCGGGATAAAAGTTTTGAATCCCAACCCATTGTTTTTAGTGGACTAAATGGCCGACTTGTTGGCTCGGCCCATATTCTCTGCACTATAGACTACGGTAATGTTCCATTCTCTATCTACATATATAATTTTTACATATAATTGATGATTTTAAAAAATAAATCCAAATACATTCTAAGGTAAAGATGATGATGCAAACCCCTCAATGTAATTAATCTAATTGCCTTTGAATCTATGCAAATTGTAAATTGTTTGTAATTATTTCCTCAATAAGAATCTAACCCTATAAGTATTCCTTCGCATTTCGTAGTTGTGGAACAGTACAAGATTTTTTAAAATTATCATACACACCACATGATGGAAAAATACCTTTTTTTGTTACACTTACCTAGTGTTTGATACTATCGTCTAAATTTGTGTATACTTGTGCATTATTCGGAACAAGGGGACAAAAATACCTAAATTTTGTAGTACAAAACAAGCATTTCAAGAGGGCTTTTGAGAGCTCTTCATCCTCATTCGAACTTGGTATTCGTTAGTACAAATTTATCAATATCACTGTAAGTTTCTGAATTGAAATGATGAGATTTTTATCTTTTTTTCAAACAGGCTTTTGTATGATTTATACAACAGATTTCTATGTGCAATTAGTCTTTATATGAAGCTTTATGTTTAGGTCAACTTAATATCCTGTTGGATCTTATACATACATGCTCCTAGAATTGATAACTTCGAAGTCTTCATCCTTTTTTCTTTTATTGAGCACCTAGTATTCTTCAAAACCCTATTTTAATTTGAGGATTTATTGGGTTCAAATTAATCTAAATAGAATCGGATATGACAATAAAGAATAATAAGCTCTACTATTGGGTGTTGATCTTAGTTGAAGGGATTAAAGTCACTAAAATACTTGGGTTTGAAACTGTGTAAATACAAATTATATCTTTGAGAAAGAGCTAACCCTTATTTGGGGTATGACTTAACTCAATTCAGATTAGTTGAAATCCAGTAAACTTTGAACATTGGTTAGTTGTTACAAAGAAAAAAAAGGGCAACAAGCTCTACTCCTTATCTTTAATTAAGCACTTCCCAATTACCAATTCCTGGCATTTTGTCTTATTCCAATATTTATAAATAATGATCCAACAACAAAGTTCAAAAGGAGCCACATATTCAGGTCCAAAAAAAAAGGGACCACATATAAGATCAAAGGATCAAACACCTATCAATTGACAATTCCAACAATATTTTTTTATACAATTCCTACAATTTTATTTCCCCCCTTTTTCCACTAAGTATATGGATTTTCCGCTAATTCAAAGGGATTTTAAGATCAAATTGATTAAATCCAAGGCTTAAAGTTTGATATTCATTTTAATATGGCGAGATGGACTCATCTAAACTTGGTCAATTTGAATTTTCTCTACATCCTTTTTTTTTTGTGGGCCTGATTGTCTACATCCTGATTTAAATCAACTAGTTTTGTAGAATTTGTGACTATGGTTAATTTTCTTGAAAAACCAAACTAACCCGGTGTCATAATATACGTCATATATATATTCGTTAAAAACATTACTTGTAATTTCGAAAAAGAATAAAAAAACAATAGAAATTTTTGTTTTGATCAATAAGCATAAAAATTGATGGCCAATATCTATATATAAAGTATTAAGGCAATGTTTGATATGAAGGAATGAAGGTGAGGGAATGGGAATGAGTGAAGGAATGGGCTATTCTTGGTGTTTGGTATGAAGGAGTAAGGATTTATGGGAATGGATGACTCCCGCAAATAAGGGAATGGCCAAACCTTAGCTGGACCATGGGAATCATATTTGATTGTTGGGAATCGATATTTTGAGACAAAAATGCCCTCAATCTTTTTCAAATTTCCTAGGAAAGTCAATGCTCTAGCCTATGGATGGTGACCTTCCTCTGTTTTTGCAGATAACCTTTGGCTCTGGCAACGACTCTTACTCAAACGATGAGCAATAGACGGCGACCTTCATCCTTCTTCGTAGATCTACTAGGACGGTGATGCAAGGCTGGGATGACTTCCTTGAGGTGGAATGGGGGTTCGATGGCAGTAACCTTCATCGTACCTCCTTCCTCACCTATGTCACCACCACTGTTTTTTCTCCGTTCATATATGATTCTCCGTTGAACTTAGCTCTCTCAGGCATAGATATGTCAAACTGCTTCTTCGTTCACAAAAATCTTCTACTTCATCAAACTGCTTCTCCATTATTCACATATCTGGCGAAGATGATGGTACTTGTGGTCATTGAGCTCAAACAAATCCAGTAGATTGAATGACGGAGAAGCACATACAGATGCTGGCGTCATCAAAATTGAGACCAGGAGGATGGAGAATGAGGACGGTGGTGCCATCAGAACAACGCTAGTGCTGCCGAGAATGATGGGGGAAGAAGGAAGAGGGAGGAGAGGATTTTTATTTTTATTTTTAAAATCTAGGACATTTGAGTCTTTTTATAATTTTTTGTTTCTACTTTTTTTATTATTCCCATTATTTTTCCTATCATACCAAACATATATTTAAAATTCATTCTTATTCTCATTCCTACTCCTATTCTCATTCTCATTCCCTAAAAAATCATTCTATGTACCAAATGAGACCTAAAAGTATTGGAAATGTCTCATTAGGAGAGACAAAATTCACTCCGCTAATCCTTATAATTTAAGTATTGAAAGTCTTAAAAAAATTAAGTATTAAAAGTTACACCCTTTAAAATGAGTTTTAAATATGACTTTCAATTATTTTGAAATTCATGCAATGCAAGACCTACCTTTATATATAAATATATGTGTGTGTGTTGAATATCAAATTTAATATAAAATTGTGGCAAAATATATATATATATATAATTAGATGTTATCTTATTACAAAATTAAAACAAAAAAAAACTTCAAGTTTCTAAAATATGATTGGTGTTAAATTGGTTGGTTACCCAAAATGAGGTGAATTGAATGTTACAAATTTTTTTACCTTTGTAAAGAACAATCCAATATATCAATATAAAGCACAAAAATAGGAGCAAATAGAGTATAGTGAGAAGAAGAAACTTGAGGTAGAGAGAAAGATCAAGGCAATAAGATTTATACTAGTTCGGCCAAATTACTTTATCTACATTTAGTTCCCAAGCAAATCGTTTGAGATTTTCTATCATATCTTACAAGTTTGATTCGGATACTTGTAAAGTTACATTATATCCTAGGGGATACTACACCCTTGAATCTCTCCTCACACTCCTATCCAATATGATTACAATACTCCCTTAGAGTTTCTCCACTCTAAGCAATCACTAAAGTAGAAAGAAAGTGTTTACAAATGATAAACTCTTAGTTACAAAGAATAGATATAAACATTGTAGCTCAAAGAGTCATTTAAATATGATATGAAGGACTTTGAATCAACATAACAACATTTTAGTTCTATAATACTTAATATTGTTACCCACCACATTAAATGTGGTTCTATATATATATTTCAAGAAAATCTATCTCTTAGAGATAAGAAATAGCCATTACTAAGCTTGCTTCAACATTCACTACTGCATTTAATACATGTCAGATTTAGGTAGGAAAAACTAAGTAGGTTGATAGGGCAAGCTAGTTAGCCTTAGACATATCTCTTAGCATTGAACCAAGTTGTTACGAGAAGGCATGCCCCTTGTCAGGAAATCAAGCACTATTCCAGGTTTCAGAATCAAAGCTCAATAATAATTTTATGGCAACTTACCATAGTTGTCAGGATAAGCTATCAAACTAAGGAAATCCAGATGTTTTGAGTTCAAGGAAAGTAGAACAAAATTCCTAGGATGTTACTCTTTGTTATGACAAGTTTACATCTATCAAAACCAGGTTTTTGAATATAAACCTTAGCAGGACAAGCAAAAGGTCTTGTTATGACAAGCTAGCCAAAGAAATGTTGTGTTGCTTTTTGGAGAGCCACGGTTACATCTATCAAAACCGGGTTTTTGAAAATCAAAACTGAGAGACTTCCTTTTTCTTTTTAAAGACTTGTTGTGACAAGCTAGGTACATTGTCGTGACAAGCCGTAAAATAGTAAATACAACATTGTAAAAACCCAAGATTTCATGACAACCTAAAGATCGTGGTAGAACAAGCACTTTTCTAGAAGTGAGAACAAGTCTAAAACAAATGGTTGTCAAGAAATCCACCTAAGTTTGGTAGAACAAAGTAGTTTTGGTGTGAAAATAACTTTGAAAACCATGAGCTTGCTACCAAAACTTTAAATATTACCCATTCAAGATTGGAGGCAATAAAATTAAGTAAGTTTAAAACTCAACCACTATACAACCTAAGAGAAGAAAATAAATACAATATTTTAGCTTCCATATTTTGTTAGATTCACTTACTTTATTCAAATCATCTTACTCCCTTAATATCATCTTAGTCTTTCCGTTCTTGGAGCAACATTTCTATGTATTTACCTTTGAGTTGATAATATATTTTTCCACTTCAATGCCCGCTTTTCCTTTTCTATAACAACTTACATTAAAGATAACTCTCTTCAAACATAGTAGTTAGTTCATTTCATATCATATGATAAGCATGATATAAATAATATAATGAACACTAAATACAGATATCATACAAACTTTTTGCTCCACTATTTAACATCATCAAAATTAACCATGTTGATCACCAAACCTAACAATCTTCCCCTTTTTGATAATGATAAACCAATTATGAAAAATATGGTTTAGGATAAATGCATCAATTAAAGCAACATATTTTTCATAACGTTCTCTCCCTTTATTTGACATAAGCAAAAAGTTTGAGGGACACTATTTTTCTCCTATTTAAAGGAATACGTCATCCTTCTCCCTTGATGTGATGCAAATACAATAGGTAGAATAGAAATCACAATAAGCTTCCATATAAAGTGCAAAATACAAATAAGCACTATGGGTTAGTCAAATATCGTATCAAAACCAAATTAAAGCTTACAGAGTTTGATCAATATTCACTCAAGGCATGGCTCTTGCACAACTAACACCGGTTCCGCATTAGATGCTCTCTAAATTTCTCAAGATTCAACTATTTCAGCACAAGGAGTATCTACAAAACAAATCATAGGAACTCTTCGATGCTTAAATCGGATATAGATCATCAAAATTAATTAATCAAGCAATGCTCCCCCTCAAGATATGCATAATAAGCGAAAGACTCAGAGAGGATAAATGTTTATTTGAAGATTATTGCCAATAGTTTCTTTAGCCTTTGTGCTTTCCTCTTATTATTGATTTAGTTTGAAGTCCAAAAGGAATTGTTTTTCTTTTCATTAGATATTCCAAAATTTCTACAACTTAACCACTTTCAATTCAAGAAATATCTGTAAGACAAATTCATTTTTTGTTCTTTGGTACCCAATCTTACTTGGGTCAACTAATGGTTAATTCAAATACCCTCATGCTCATATTAGATCAACAAGGAGAGCATACCAGAGAGAACCAAAATATAATCTTACCCAAAATATTTCAAATTACAATAATTGAAAAGGGTAAGAAGTAGATGGTATCAATTGTTATATCATTTTGCTCTTAGACTTGAATATAGTGTAGAGTGGTTCATATTTTCTCCTTGCAAGTGAGATATCATCATTTAATCTCATTCTCTTTTTCTTCTCATGGTGTATACTTTGATTTCTAATTGAGTTATTCCCTTGATATGAAGATATACTTCTTCGAGAATAAGTCTTTGTTTTCCATTGCTTTAGCTTTAATTGCTTGAGAATCTTTATTTTATTGTATCCTTTTTCTTGTACCATTGTGTTCCTTTTTCTTGGATGAGTTATGCACATTTGAAACACTAAAAAGACATTTTGGTACCCACTTATATTTGAATCCAAGAGGGTTAGTAGCATTCTTTGGAACCCACTTCATGTTATTGCTCAAACCATTTCTTTTTATATTATACAATTGAGTAATATGTCCATTTTTACCATGATCTATGCATAATGGTGAATTAAGCATAGTAGTAGGTACAAAGAAATTTAAATAAAGCTTACTATTATCCTTAAACTCATTTATATAGCTAACACCTGTCTTATGAAACACATCTCTATTTGTCAAGTAAAATATTTAACTTATTTTTATCTTAGATAAAGTAGGCTAAAACTTTAACTAAATCCTTTTTTTCTTTTATTAAATTATCACATGAATCACAAGAGGATGTATACATGTGAGTTTCACAAATTCTTTCTAACTCTTTTACTTTATTTTTAAGTGATTCTTTTTCATCATTTATTTTTTCTAATTTTTTCTTAAAAGAAATCACTTTTCTTCTTGCTTTGTGCAGGTGATTTTGCTAATATAATTAGTTCATCATGCATTTCATTATAAGCATATTGCATCTTATTAAAAGAAAATTCAAAATCATATTTAGAGTCAAAACATGATACCTCATTATTTGATTTTGCCATTAAGCACGGATGGGCATGCTCTTCTTCTTTATATGAACTGCTACTCTCATCATTATCACTACTAATATCTTCTTCATCATCCTTAGATTTTTGATGAGATGAGTTGGCTTTGAACAAGAATAGTTTCCTCTTGTTTTGTTCTATATTCAATTGTTGAAGCTTTTCTTCATGTTTAGCCAGGTTTCCAAAAAATATAGCTACATATTGTGATGATGATTCTCCTCTTGTTTCCTTAATTGTTATCACTTTTAGTTGCCACTTACTGGGTAAAGCTTTATATATTTTTCATACTTACTCTCTTTTTGCATAATTCTTCCCTAAAGTTATGAGTGATTAACAATGTAAGTAAAACAAATTTGCATTTCTTTAACGGGCTTATCATCTTGAAAGTTTTATGTTCAACTGTGAGTATGTTGAGTATATTTTCCTTCACACCATTAGTGACTTCATGTGCAAATTTAAGTGTCTCCCACATTTGTTTTGCCATGTTGCAGTTGGAAACTCTGAATAACTCATCTTCACTAAGTGCGCATATGATAACATGCTTTATTTTTCAATTTAGTATAACTTTTCTCATATTTTCTTTATCCTCTTCTGATATGGACTTGTCCATTCTTCTTCTTCTTCCAATTTTTGTGGGCTTGAAATCTCCTTTGACTACGATGTCCCACGCATTAAGATCAAGAGCCTCCAACAATAATTTCATCTTCATCTTCCAATAGGTGTAGTGCTCTCCATTGAAGCCATATGGTCTGCTCATATTACTCCATTAAGTTCAAATGTGATTTCTAAATCCAGCCAAAACAACTCTCAGATGGAGAAATCTTATATGAGAGAACCTGCTTTGATACCAATTGTTAGATTGGTTAGCCACCCAAGAGATGGGTGAATTGGATGTTGCAAATTTTTTGCTTCTATGAAGAACAACTTAATGTATCAATGTGAAGTACAAAAACAGGGGTAAATAGAGTAAAGTGAGAAGATGAAGTTTGAGGTAGAGACGAAAATAAAAATAACAAGATTTATACTGTTCGGGCCTAGCCACTTGGTCTACATTTAGTTCCTAAGCAACACGCTTGAGATTTTCTATTATATTTTATAAATTTGATTCAAACACTTGTGAAGCTACATTACATCTCAGGGATACCACATCCTTGGATCTTTCCTCACACCCCTGCACAATGTGATTATGATGTTCCCTTGGAGTTTCCTACTCTAAACAATCTATCAAAGTAGAAAAGAATGTTTACAAATAATAAATTCTCACTTACAAAGAGTAGATAGAAACATTGTAGCTTAACGAATCATTTAAGTATGATAGGAAGGGCTTTGAATTAATATAACAATATTTTGCCTTTATAATACCTAATAATGTTACCCACCACCTTAAATGTGGTTATATATATATTTCAAGGAAATCTATTTGTTATAAACAAGAAATAGCCGTAACTACGTTTACTTTAACGTTCACCTGATGTATTTGATGCTTGTCAAAGCTTTGTGAGACAAACTAGGTTGGCTGATAGGACAAGCTAACTAGCCATTAAACATCTTTTAATGTTGAATCAAGTTGTCATAACAAGATAAACCCCTTATTAGGAGATTGAACACTATTCCAGGTTTCATATTTAAAGCTCAATAATGATTTCATGACAACTTACCACAGTTGTCAAGATAGGCAATCAACTTTATTTATATTAAGTAAGTTTAAAACTCAACTACTATACATCATAAGAGAAAAAAATAAATACAATATTTTAGCTTCTATCTTTTGTTGAATTCACGTACTTTCTTCAAATGATCTTACTCCCTTAAAATCATCATATTCTTTCAATTTTTGGAGCAACATTTCTTTATCTTTATCTTTGAGTTGATAATATATTTCTTCACTTCAATGCTTACTCGTTCTTTTATAGGACAACTTACATTAAATATAGTTATCTTCAAATAAAGTAATTAGTTTAATTCAATAAGCATAATATAAATAATACAATGAACATTGAATATACATATCATGTAAACTTTTTACTCTACTAATTGAAATAATCAAAACTAATCATGTTGGGTGTCAGAAAATTTTTCTCCTAGAATTAAATATTGGAATTGGAGGATAGATTTCTACTCTAGATGTTAGTTTCATCTATTTAAAAGTAATGTATTAAGAATTTTTTTAATCTAAAAATTTTAGATTTAAATTTATTATATGAAAGATAATTTTTTGAAAAGATAATTTTAATTTTAAATTGGAATAGATTAAATATGTTATTAATAAAATAAAATAAGACATATTGTAGGTGAGGAAACAAAAAATAAAAGTTGATGGAACATTTACAAGAGTACAAAATAGATTTTCATTATGGTATAAAGAAAATTTTGACTGGAGTGTTAGAGTTGATAAAATTACTTATCTCAAGAAAAACAAAAAAAATCATACAATTAAAATAATTAATTGTATTTATTTAATAAAAATAAAGTTAAGAAAAAAAATAATTTACATTTATATTTAATATTTTAAATTAACAAATATATTAAAAAACAACCTATGATAGGAAGTTAATATATATAATATGAAATATATTGAAGATATCATTTTTATTTTTTAAAAAGAACTAAATTTATGTACTTTATTTTATATATCTTTTTTTATTATTATTGAATTAAAATTTAATAGATAATTTTTTTAAATTTTTTAAATTTAAGAAGTTAATATTTTTAATATATAATTAATAACTAAATTTATAATATATTAAAAAATAATACATATGTAGACTATATAAAAAAATTATTTATATAATTTTCTTTTTAAAAAATATGGTAGATATCAGGACAACAAGTATTTGAACATTTTATACTTTTCCTTTTGGCACAGGAAAACTAAATATTTCCCCAAATCAAAATCACTGTATAATTAAAAAAAAAATCACCTTATGAAATCATCGTTCCCATTATCACCCGTCCTGATGCCATTAGTCTCTCAACCGAAGAAGCCCTAGATGGATCTTTTGAAGCAGGAACTTCTCAAGAAGCGGCAATCTTTGGCCGAGGACACTGGTGGCAAGCGAGTTTTCAAGCGGTCAGAGATAGAACAGAAGCAAATCCAAAAGCTTCGTGAGCAGGAAAAGCGCGAATTAGAAGCCAAATCGCAGCGCCATGCCACCTCTTCCGACACTAACTCTACCGACCCAATCTCCTCTTCCAACACCTCCAAACCTGCCAACTCGATCGTCTCCAACGCCGCCTCGTCGGCCGCATCTACTTTTAAATCCCTAACGGATGAGCAAAACATCGATAACCTCGTTCTTCCCAAACAAGAGGTAATTCGCCGTCTCCGCTTCCTGAAACAACCCGTCACTCTCTTCGGTGAAGACGACGATGCTAGGCTGGATAGGTTGAAGTATGTGTTGAAAGCTGGTTTATTTGAAGTTGACAGCGATATGACTGAGGGGCAGACCAACGATTTTTTGCGTGATATTGCGGAATTGAGGAAGCGGCAGAAAACTGGGATTCTGAGCGAGAGGAAGCGACAAAAGACCGATGATGGGGCGGTGGAGGATGGAGAAGGCATGGCCGGCGAAGATGATTTGAGCGCCGACGGTGGTTCGAGTGGCGGTGATGCTGATAAGGATATAAAGCGAATGAAGGCTAATTTTGAGGAATTGTGTGATGAGGATAAAATTCTAGTATTTTTTAAGAAGCTGTTGAACGAGTGGAAACAGGAACTGGATGAGATGCCAGAGTCGGAGAAGCGAACAGCCAAAGGGAAGTCAATGGTTGCCACCTTCAAGCAGTGCGCCCGTTACCTGAACCCGCTCTTTAAGTTTTGCAGGAAGAAGGTGAATTGTTTTCCTTACCTCGTTCACATGGTTTTATTTTATTTTCTTAATACTGTTGCTCTATATTGTAATGTGGTTGGTAGGTGTATTTTAGCAACCTTCCATATACCTGGTTTTAGTTTAATCAAGGGCATACGTGCTAGTTCATTCCTGAGAATTCAATTACAAGTAAAATATTAGGCATATGATTCTCATAAGTATGTAATGCAAGCTTGTAATTTAAGAATAGCTTAAGCCAGTCATGGAAGATCAATATTTAAGATGGGTAAAGCTGTAATCTTGTATTGCTAAGCCAGTCACGGCATATCAACATATATAAAAGAATTTCTATAACAAGTTGCACTAGTCATAAGTCACAAATAGTGTTGTCTATTCTTCAAATTCTTAATAATGCATGGAGAAACATGTATAGGTTTTATGTATAAGATTAGGATACCATTACCATAACTACTATAGTGCAAGAGAGGGGTAATTTTGTAATGCGATGGACTGACTGTCATAATATTTTGTGAAGCAAGAGAAATAATTGACAGCCACTTTAAAAAGGTGATTCTCTGCATGACAAATCACCTTTTATCCTAAAAAAAAAGAAATAATATGAAGTCGTAGTTGTTGTTGAGTAATGATACCAAAGACAGTGGATAATACAAAATAATTACTTTCACCTCCACCATTCCTCTGCGATGCCAAAAGCAAAAGAGGTATGGGGTCTCTAGGATTTAGATTCTCTCTATGTTCATTTAAATGGCAACATCTTTTTAGCATATCATGCCTCAAATTATAATTTAGTAACTGATTTCATCTCTTATTCCCTCTAAAAATTGCTAATTGTGATAACCACCTTCCCTATGGATTATTAGCTTCAGGATATAATAAAACCATTTGAATGATGCGGGAAGTGTTAAAAAAAAAATTGAAAATTTGAAATTTTATGATTTTATCTTGAGAAGAGTTCAGGATGTCTACATTCCATTGGAAAGGTGGTCAATTATTGGTAGACCATTCTGAAGACCCCAACATGAGGCTGTGTGATGCTAAATTATTTTCTTTCTAGTGTTTCCAGTTTCAAACTTTCTTACTTCTTGGCATAAATCTCGTACTTCTGTACTTACCTTCTGATTGAAGTAGTCCTAGAAGGAGTAAAGAATAGACTGGCAAGGTGAAGATGGTTCTCTTATTATCAACTCTTTGGTTGTTTGTGGGGGTCATAGGTTTGGGCGGTGATTAATATATAAGGTTCCATTTGGTTTGTTGGCGGGAATCTGTAGGCCTATATAGCAAAAGGTTTGGATTTTCAAAATTTCAATGCAATATTCAGTGCTCAACAAATGATTATGGAGAAAATCTGCTTCTCATGCTTGGCAGATTATAACCAAAGTGTGGGATAGATTTTTTAAAGGACTTGGGGGTAAGGTTAGGAATGGAGAGAGCACTTCTTTCTTGTGGGGTTGTTGGTCCTGATGGGAGGAACCCCTTGTAGCCTATGCTGTCTGTGATTTCACACAAATTAATTATCAGGCTAAAGTGAGTGACTATGTGAATAATTCAGGCAAATGGAAAACTTTGGAATGGAGACATTGGCTTCTGAGAAAAGTGATTGATAGAATCAAAGCTGTTAACCCCCTTACTCCTGTGCAAGGGTCAGAATGCAATTGTTGGGGGCCTTCAAAGGATGGGAATTTTTCTGTGAATTCTGTCTATTCCTTTACGAGAGCCCATTCTCAACATAGCTCTATCTGGCAAATAGTTTGGAGATGGCCTCTGCCTGAGAAAATTAAGTTCTTTTCGAAGGTTGCTCATGACTGCCTCCCAAGTCCCAACTAATTTGATGAGAGCCAGCAGAAGTTTGGCCATGGAGGCTTGCTGTTCACCTCAGTGCCATGAGGAGGAATCTGCCTTACATATTCTGCGTGATTGTCAAACTGCAAGGGAGGTGTGGGTTTGTTTTCTTGATCTGAATTTCTGGAATGTATTTCTGGCTATGAAGTTACTGGATTGGATTCACTGGAACCCTAGGCAAGAAGCAGGTAATGGAGCTGTCAGCAAGTGCCCTTGGTGCAGGCCCTTTTGTTGCTGTTGCTCGACAATCTGGAAGTTGAGATGCAGCAGGGTCATGACCGGTGCACTACTAGTTACTGATCGTGTTTACTATACCTGTATCAGAAGTGTTATGGAAGATGTGGAAGTAAGCAAGCATAATTCCAAGGTATATGACTGGATCAGTAGAGCTAAAGCCAGGTGGATGCCTCCAGAACAAGGTCTCTTGTGGCTTGAAGTTGATGGTTCGATAAATGTGGAAAAATCTGCAGCTTGTGGGGGTTTGGTTAGAGATTCACAAGGTAACTGGCTGGTGGGATTTTAATCAAAAGTGGGTGTTGTCCGTAGCACAGCTGCTGAGGTCTTGGTAATCTGGTTGGGTATTGAACTTTGTAAATCTCAGGAATATGGAAGAGTTAACAAGTTTACTAATTCCACTGATCACTGATGCCATAAATCTCTTTGTGAGAGATAATGTGAGTAATCATCCTCTGAAAAGAGAGGTTGTGGCATACGAAATCTGATGATGGAGAAGAGGGAAATTAGTTTAAATCATGCTCACAGATCAACCATGCGGTGTGCTGACTGGCTTGCATGGACTTCCTATGACATTGTCACATTGAGTGTCATCACCTGATACTGGAAGACCCACCATGCGGTTGCAGACCTCTTAACAAAGGAGTTTTCCCCCCTTTTTTTGGTGGAGAATTTTGATAATTGGATGTTTGGTTTGATGCATTGTTTCTTCGTTTCTGTCTGTGTTCATTTTGCAAACAGTTATTTGCACTCCTTTTATCAATTTTTAATCTAACTCATCAAATGCATTTCATCTCTGGGGTTTAAACGCATAAAATTGTCCTGTTTATATAGTGTGTGCTATGCATTTAATCTTTTTCTGCAAGAGTTTGACTCATGGGTCATGTTACATGCTATTTGCAGGTACTTCCTGATGATATCCGGCAGGCGTTATTGGTTGTGGTTGAATGCTGTATGAAGCGAGATTATCTGGCTGCAATGGATCATTATATAAAGCTGGCCATAGGGAATGCTCCCTGGCCTATCGGTGTTACTATGGTTGGTATTCACGAAAGATCTGCCCGTGAAAAGATCTACACCAATAGTGTAGCTCATATCATGAATGATGAGACAACCCGTAAGTACTTGCAATCAGTGAAGAGATTGATGACATTTTGCCAACGGCGCTACCCAACATTGCCTTCTAAAGCAGTTGAGTTTAACAGTTTGGCAAATGGTAGTGATTTGTTGTCACTGCTAGCTGAAGAGAGGTTTGGTGGGGTTAATCAGGCATCTGAGGAAAGGCTTCGTATAATGTCTGCTCCCAGAGAGAGTTAGCAATTGATGAATGCTTATACGGAATAACATCATGTTTTCACTTTGTATGATGTAAATTATGTTTGTTTAATTGAAACCGTCTGTTTCTGTTCCTTAAAAGCATTGGTTCGTCTGCAGGGAGGCCAACTAACTCGCAGATTGCCTAGCCAACGCGGGCACTGCGCTCCAAAGTGGGTGTTCTCCCGTGTGTGTTGTAAACTTTTATTTTCTTTGTTTAGGAGCGTATCTGTGGGGATGCCCCTAAACATGATCCAGCAATTATAAGTTTAGCAACTTTCATATAACAATGGACTTGGTCAATTATCTACAGTCTTGTAACAATATTACTGTGATAATCAAGTTGACAGATTTACCTGATTTATGGATCATATGAAAAATATGCACACAAATTCGACTTTTTCTTTGAATGGTCATTATATACCCATGAGTAACAAGTTAGGAATTTGGGTTTTTATTCTAATTTGTGAAAAAAATGAATGATCTTAAAAAGGTTTTAGTTTGAATTATTTGGAAAATAATCGAATTATGTTAAAGGATTAGATAAATTTTTCAAACGATTTAAATATTCAAAGTTTATTCAAATTAGTTTTCTTTTTATATAAATTTAAGTGTGATACTATCGAGTCTATACCTTTCCTTTCGACAAAAGGACTTGGCTCTCTCCAGCATAGACTCCTTCTCCCATGGAGCTGCGGTGACAGGTTTTTTATTTTATTTTAATCTTTTTAAAATTAAAATTTATAGATAAAAATTATATTTTTTAGAGATAATACATATATGTGTTTTGTGTAGTTTTAAATATTTTTTAAATTAAAATTTATAGATAAAAAATACATTTTTTAGAGTTCATGGTTTTAAATTTTTTAATATCTTTTTTTTTAGTTACTAAAATTCTGCATGACTATAGAGAAGCAGTTTAATCTAGTTTTTACTATATAGTATTTTTTAATAAATAAAAAATTTAAAACAATACAAAATATATTCCTATACCATTCTTGGAAAGTTTCAACAACTGCAGATTTAGATTATACCATTCTTGGAAAGTTTCAACAACTGCAGATTTAGATTTAGACCGTCCATTTTAAATATAGACGATCTAGATTTTATCATATGTTTTTATTTTATTTTCATTATTAAACATTCTTTTTTTCAAAAATCTTACCATTGAGATTATTTTTATTTTGTGTTTTGATTATTTTAAGGTTAAAAAACATTAAAATTTTTTAAAAAAATTATTTAAAAAATCCGGACCGTCCCAATTTTTTCTGAACGATCAGATCTGATGCTCAAACAGCAGCAGCAGAGAAACTGGTTTCCCTGCAAAAGTATCCTGGTTCTAGGAAAAACAACTCTTAACTGACATGAATGCTCACGTTCGGTAATTTATCAGATCGTGCATAACTGCTTCTTAGCATTTAAATTTAGGATATTTTAATAAAATATTATTAAATTTTATTATAATTTAAAATATTAAATATTTTTATTAGTCTGAAAAATCTTTTTACTAAGGTAACATAATGCTACGGGGGCAGTATTTGTTTCAGCCTGTCATACTCATAACAAATGGACTATTTCCGCGGGGTGGCACAAGAGGACAAGATATATTAGCGTTATTAAATACAGGAGAGGGGGAAGGAGAGAGGAGTAAAATAGGGAGGGAAGATACGCAGGCGCAAAAACCATGTTGATAATCCACCACGTGGCCTCAGGCACACACACTTGGCACTCCGATGGATTCCCTCTGGCTATGGGCTGTGGCGGAGTGAAATATGAGTGTGATAATCTCCACCACCACGCACCACCTCCCGGGACAGCCTAAGGCAATGGACGCCCCTGTGAACAGCCCTTCCTCATCAATGGCCAAGCGACCCTGTCCTTCCCAAAACCCTAGATTCCAAAACCTCAACCAGGTGGACTATCTTCTCGAATCTTTCCTCCGCCTTTCTGAATTCCCTTCTCTCTCCGTCGATCTCTCCTTGGAGAGGCTTCTCTCTTCATTGCCCTCTGATGCCGATCAGACCCTTCTCATCGATCGCGCCCTTCATATGGGATCCATGCTTCTCGACGCCGCCAAACACTCTTCTCGAAAGCGAGCCTCCAAGCACAATTCTCTTGCTTGGCCTCTCCCTCCTGACCTTACCGTCAAAGTATGTGCTGGCTATATTCTGTGGTTGATCGCGTCCGTCTCTGAATTTTAATTTTTTTTTTGGTTATTTGATATTCTTCGTTGATTTCAGAAAATTTGTTTGTTGCTGGTTGGTTATTTCTTTTCATTGCCCCCCCTCCTTTCCCCCTTTTGCTTGTAAATTTGATTATAATAGCTCGTTTCATTACGATGCTTTTATTATTTTCCATGGTGACTTTGTTGCAATTCAGTCTATCGATCTGATGGACAACTTCCATTTCTGTTTGGCTTGAATATTTTCCTATCTTGTAACCTAAGCATATAATGCTGGTCATTACGAGGATAATTTAAAGTCACTTTATTCTATTATTTCTCGCTTTCCCTTGGTGCAGATATTTCTTTTCTTTTTTTTTATGAGTGTGGCTAAGTTTGAAGATATGTTGTTTTACCGCGCTTTTATGTGTGGTTTGCCAGCGATATGATTATATATAAATATATATATATATATATCTAGTAATATAGGTGGGTTTTCTGATGATCTGGGCCATGAGGACGGAAAATGCATGGCTCTATGGTTATTTTGTATAGAAGTGACAATTAAAGTTTAGTAGAACTAATACTTTAGTTCATTATAATCTTACTGGAGGAAAAATCAGTTTTATATGTTTTTAACATGCTTGTATAAGGAAGTATACTTTACGGGTATTGATCATATGCCATGACTCATGATGTACAGGTTTTTTCATTGCTTGATACCCAAAGCCTTTGCTATGCAGCAGCTACTTGTTCAATGTTTAACAAATGTGCTAGGGATCCTTTGTGCTATGAAAATATTGATTTGACAACACTTGTTCCCAAGGTTAATAATGCAGTAGTTTCCACAATGATTCAGCGAGCTGGAAAGGTCTTAAGGTATGAACTTTTGTATCCCTCTGATTCTTTCTATGCTGTTACTTTTGTTACTGTGTAAACTTTAATTAACTGCGAGTTGATAACCATTAAAAGCAACAACAATAACAGCCTTATCTGCTTTGGTGTATATTTTCTTATGGTCAACTAAAACAGGATATATGTTTGATATGGTTTATTTGTTCAGTTGGTCTTTCTTATCTGCATTGGTGTTCATAATTTTTAAGTGACTCATCTCTAATGATCTGTTACATACTCCTACTTCTTAATTTTAGCTCCTCTTAGAAAGTGATGTTTAAATGGTTTAAATTCAATCTTTTGTGTATTTTTACAATTTAAATTTCGTTGTCTCTACTTTTTTTTCAAAAGAAAAAGAACTTCTGTTGTTCATTTAACCTGATGCTAATTGCTTGAGTATGATTTTGCATTGTGATGTCTTTTTGCCTAATTATCATTTTCTGGCCATCTATTTTGATTATGTTGATAGGTCTCTTAGGCTCGGCGTTGTCACTGGTGCTCATGCTTCACCTGGATCCTCTCAGCCATTGGTTTATACCATCAGAAATGCCATTGTAGATGTATCTAACTTTTCATGGAATGACAAGAGATCTCGGCAAGGGAGAGACTCATCCATTCTTACTAGATCCTGTTTAAACCCTTTAAATGGATATGGTGGTGCTCCAGGGTATGTAGGGTTAGACTTTAGCCTTCTGTTTGTTTGGATTCTTTTTTTAAAAAATAAACAATAAGATTTTCTTTTCGTAGGACTCTTCTGAGAAAGTTGCACTTGTACAATATTGAAAGAATGGATAATGCATCCCTTAGTGCAGCATTAGCAGCCTGCCCTTCTCTCCTTGATCTGGAAATAGTTGGACTGTAAGTTTTCATTCTCTCCCTTTTATTTTCATCATAAGGATTTTCTCAGTGCTAGTGGTTGTAAGATCATTTTTGGCTACATGTGTTATACATGAAGACAATGATTGCTCTTTTTCTTCAATGAGTTTTCTTTCTTCTGATCTGAAATATAAACTTTATTAAATTCCATTGGGCATATAAGTAGGCTTGGAATCCATTTCTTGAGCCTTCTGACCAAGAGACTTCAATTGTAGTTGGTTTAGCATAAATTTGAGGCTCATTTCTATTAAAATTCAACATGATTTATTAAATTCTATTGGCTAATGAGGGTGAAAATCCTTTGCTGGAACTAAGAGCTATTTTGTGATTACAAGTTTGTTTAGTATTATTATATTTTGATTCCTTAGTTTAAAATTTGATAGGGATCTGCTGTATATGAATTTTCTCGGTAAAACTTTCTCAAGTATCTAATTTTCGGCTTGGATATTAAATTCTATTTTGTCCTAATAATCATTTAATAAGTATTAGCATCAATTTTTCCCCTCATATTAACATCCATTGATAGTTTTTTTTTTTGGTCTGCTAGTCATGTTGAACTGAGGCAAACATTAATGTCAGTGAGTACGAACTGCCACTTGATTGAGCGTCTGATTTTTGAGTCTTCAAAAACAGGTATAGCTTGTTTTTAGCTGTACTTTACCTTTTAGGGATCTTTGTATTTACGTATATATACTCATCTACTTTTTCTTATCAGGTAGAGATGACAGTTTGAAAACGCCAACCTGCATTTGTCTCATTGACGGTTGTCCCCATCTAACTTCTTTGTCCCTTAGAGGGTTTAAGTTACACGATTGTAAAGTTCGTAGACTACTTAAGGTATGTTCCCAAGAACTGCAGTAAATTTCATGTACCATGGTGACTTAAGCAATTATAAAGTAACAGATATGCACACACTTCCATTGCTTTTGCTGTGTTGGACATATATTGAGATAGATTTTGTTTAAATATGTCAGTTTCTGGTGAATCCTGGGTGACAATTATCTTCTACTAAGTTTATTCAGTAAATAGTGTATGTTTTTCTCAGTGTATATTTTTTATTTCTTAATTCTTAATTTTTCTTAGTAATTATGTGAAGACATCTGCCAGGTAAGAAGGGGGAGAGTTGGGAAGGGAATGAATCTTTAATTCAAGCTGGTTATATGCACTTTGCTTGGCCTTTTTCATGCACTTTAATTGCTGTTAGTGAACATAACTTTCAGTTTTGATATACTTTGATAATTTGTCTGACATTTTTATAATGTAACTTAATTACTTATAGCTGGCATTCAAACTTGATTGTCTGGATAATAATAACTTGGAAGTGGTAGAATTTTGTGGACACGCATATGCTTGTGTAGAAAAAGTGGTGCAGACCTACCTACTTTTCCTATTGATATGCGACTGAAACCACCATTTATAATTTTAATTAGACGAAATCTCCTATCTCTCATTCCCCCCTCCCTCTCAATAACATTGTAGACTGTAGCCATCTTATATTCTTCTTCATACCTGAATCTTAAAAGTTTGTTTTCTGCCATGAGGTTATGTAAGGATGACTCTATGTTGCTGATGCTGAATTTGGGTGCTTGTACATGTGCAGGGATTTCAGAAACTGAAATATGTTGATTTTTCAACATCCTATTCAATCACTGGAAACTTTTTAAGGTCAGTTATATGCCACTGGACAAGTTTTTCTCAAGACCTCCTGAGATTTTATTCATATGTTAAAATTACGTCTTGACATGTCTTAGAAACCTTGGAAGTAGCAATGGAGGGAGTTTGCTTGAGGTATTAATTTTAAGGGACTGCATGCATCTGAAAGAGGTGAGGATTGTAAAACATATTCATTTCTTCCCTTCTTCCCAAACTCTTTCCTCTAAAACTCTTGAACCTCTTGCAGGCAGAAGTTACTAGATTGTTGACAGCCATTCTTGCAGGAGATTTCAAATGTCTTGTACATCTTGTGAGTACATAGAACTATATGTTTCTTGTTTAAAACTCTAGACATAATACTGAAATTCTGCTAGACCTCTGTTTTGCTTGTAATTCTTACTATTGGCTTTAAACAGGACATATCCAATAGGGAAGGCTTAGCATCTGAGGGGGACTGGTATCTCAGATGCTACCGCTCTAGGTAATGATTTTCTTTAGTAAATACTTAACTCTTGGATGGCAATGGCTTACGTCATGATTATCATTCAAATATTAATTTTGGGTTCTATACTGCAGTATCATGCCTATAAAGCATGTTTTGGAAGCAAGGCCTGATTTGTGTTTACTGGCTGAATATCCATCTGAAGGAAGGTTAGATGATTCTCCCAATAAACCTTCATATTTGCAGGTGCATGGTTTTTCTATTTCTTTCTAACATGTTGCCACTTGTGGTTTTCTGGATTGTGTTGCAGTTACGTTGAGACATATGATGCTGAACCGAATAGTGATATGAATTTTCCATTACCATTGAGCAGCCATACTTCAGACTTGAGTACATCTGAAAGCAGCTATAATAGTGATCAGGGCAGTGGCAATGAGGATGGTCAAGAGGCCAGCTATGTGATTTATGAAGAAAGTTCAGATGAGATAGACTTTCTGGCCCTGTAGGGTAATTCTCAGTGTATGGTATTAATTGAAGAGGACAATAATTTTGGGAACTAGGTACTTTCTTTGTGTGTGTGTGTGTGTGTGTGTGTGTGTGGAAAATAAAATGAATCATGCGAGTTGATTTCTATTTAATAAAAGCATTTATGTGGAAAGGTTTGCTTTGCTTTGTTGGTTGACTTTGGGCCACTATTAATTAGAAGGGTCTGGTCCTTTGATGTGCCTTGACTATGTTATAGATATTATTAATTAAAGGCATATCCAGGGAAAAAATGAGATGTTTTGGCGAGTGCCATGGCTGACATGTGACTAGTTGTGCATCCTGTCTCTCCATGTGTGCTTTTATCCTCTCAAATAAGGGTCTCGAATTTCATGCATTCTTAGGAAACTGGGAACAATATTTTGTACCATCTGATTCATCAATAATTACTGTACAACTTCGATGCTTCAAAATTTGCTATGTGTTTTTGGTCAAAATTCAGTTCTTCTAATGTTTTTACTTGCTTTTCCTAATGGCTGTAATTTATGTTTTATTTATAAACTAGGGAAGCAGAAGAGCAGAATGGATATGGCGTATGGACTTCCGAGCGGTGAATTTTTGGAACTTGACTTTTGTCATTGTCTTCAATGAAATTGATATTAGTAGATGTTGGAATCTGCAGGAAGTTGGGGGGTTAGCTTCAGTTTTGTAGTTGGCCCTTGTTCCATATGTGGAAATGTAAATCTTCTGCCGCATTGGGAGCCCGGTTCTCTCCTTTCACACCTCTCCAAAATTTTTTCCCTTTATCAGTTCATATATGTTTATGGAAGTAACCTTCAAGTATCTATTTCTTGTGTCCTTCTGTCGCTTTTCATTAATGTGGAAAGTAAATGTTTATGCATATACATGGTAACAGGGATAGAGAGGCTTGTGCATTTCTCCCTTCTTGTTATGGCAGCGTGCCAAGTATAGAGAGATTTGTTCTTTATTGAAAGAAATAAAATTAGAAATGGTTTCGAGAGTAAAGTAAAATGGCTATAGAAGTTTTTTATATGCATATCTGTGCGTGCATGTGCATGTAAGTGTGCACGTGCGCGCGACCGCGCTCATGTTGGGGTTTAGCGTTCATGTTCATGATCTCTTTTTCAAGAGAATGTGTTTGAAATGTCTTTTATTTTCTTGAGATTGTTTTAGGCTGAGTAAGTCACTACCAAAGGCATATTTCACTACATACTGAAATCTGAGGAAGACTGGTCAAATTAAATGGGGACATTTTCTAATAGAGTTTGTATACTGGGCTCGTTTTGAGTTAGATCAAGACCATGCTTTGTGGCCTGGAAACATGGTGATTGAATCAGTTTAAGACACCAGTTGAAGATTTACTGATGCATTGATATGGAAATAGTAGTATTTAAATAAGTATATTTCTAATTTTATATATGAAATGTTATGTAGAAAATTAAATGAATTATTATTAATAAATTTCATAACTTTAAAAGAATTAATAATTTATAATCATAATATTCATTAAGTAAATTTATAATGATAAATAATTATGTGAAAAATGATGTAACAATCATATTAATATGGATACAAGATATATTATTTAATTTTATGGGGTTGAGTTTGTAATTAGCACTATTATTAGAACTAGATCGGATTGACCGGTCGGACCGGGAACCGGTTCCTGGTCCGGTCCGGATATACTATAGAACCGATACTGTTCAGAATCGGTCAGAATAGGTCAAAAACCGGTGAAATCGGCCTTGAACCGGTAGAACCGGTTCTGTATTATTTTTTTTTTAATTTTTTTAAAATATTTTTTTTTATTTTTAAGATAAAATAACATTATTTTTAGTACAAAATGTGTTTTTTTATATATTATAATATTATATAAGCATTATTATGATATAAAACTATTAAAAATTATATATTTACTTAATAAATAATAGATTATTAATTTATTATTTTGAATTTAAAATGTGATTATAGATAAATATTAACTTATTTAAATTAACATATTGAGTTATAAAACTTATTAATAATTTATTTATGGTGAATGATAGATTGATAATTCAATATTATTTAGTTTGAGACTTTAATTAAGTTATAAAATTTGTTTAAGCTTATATTATTTATTTTAAATATATTATTTTAATTACTACGGGTTCGACCCCGGTTTGACTTCGGTTGAACCATTGAACCTTGAACCAGTGTCTTGTCTGGTTCAATGTCCGGTTCGGTTCTGGTAAGATTGGTAATTAGAAAGGGGCTTTCTCAATTAATGTAGTTGGATTTCAAGAGTTCTTTCAAATGAAACATGAGGGTGACGAAGTTTTTTATTTGGGCCACTGTGAGGGAAATGGAGGGAAATGAAGTTAATATGATTAAAAGATTCCCCCCCCCCCCCCTCTTTTGGCAAAAATTATAAGATATTATTATTATTATTGTTGTTGTTGTTGTTGTTGTTGTTGTTGTTGATCCTTCTCTTATAAGATATTATTTTATATCGTTGCTAAATTGTAAGTTATACGGTTTCTTTAATACTTTTTTTGGGACAAAGTTCCCTCAATGGTAAACTTAAATTGAAAATTGGTCAAACTGTTATATATTTTATTATTAAAAACTATTATTAAAATTTAACAAATATATAATTTTTAGTAATAATATAATAATTGTAGGATATAACGTAAAATTGTACAATTATTTATTCACAAAAATATAATAACTCATGTTAAAATCATATTTTTTTAATTCTAATTAAAAATTGAGTAAAAGTTTGAGGAGGAGAATAAATATTTTTTACACATTCCCTTTACTTATATTCAGCAATGTCTGTCGGTCATTATTAAGATTCTGGAAATCCTATACACTTCGTGTTCAAGAAAGGTGTGCGTGTGTCTGGGTAATTGGAGTTGCAAGTAACTAGTGAAATTAAAGAAGCATAGGTATATAAACAAAGGCGTAGAAAGCATTTTCCTCTTACAACACAACACAACACCTGTTGGTGTGGTGCTTGAAAGATAAAGAGAATGGCAACTAGCACAAACAGTAGCAGTAACCAACAATACAAACCTTACCGCCATCTGAAAACCCTAACTGCTCACCAACGCGCGGTCTCCTGCGTCAAATTTTCCAACGACGGCACCCTTCTGGTCTCTGCTTCTCTCGACAAAACCCTAATAATCTGGTCCTCTCCCTCTTTCTCTCTGCTTCATCGTCTCATCGGTCACTCCGATGGCATCTCCGACCTCGCTTGGTCCTCCGACTCCCACTACATTTGTTCCGCCTCCGACGACCGCACTCTCCGCATCTGGGATGCTCGCGCCTCCGACTGCGTCAAAACCCTCCGTGGCCACTCCGACGTCGTTTTCTGTGTCAATTTCAACTCCCAGTCTAATTACATAGTTTCTGGTTCCTTTGATGAAACCATTCGGGTTTGGGAGGTTAAGACGGGCAAGTGTATCCATGTAATCCCTGCTCACACTATGCCTGTCACTTCTGTGCACTTCAATCGAGATGGTTCCCTCATTGTCTCCGGCAGCCACGACGGCTCTTGTAAGATTTGGGATACTAGCTCTGGTACTTGTTTAAAGACCCTTATCGAAGATAAGGTCCCTGGTGTCTCCTTCGCCAAGTTCTCGCCTAACGGCAAGTTTATCCTTGTTGCCACTCTTAATGACACCCTCGTAAGTTTGGCTTTTTTCCCTCCAATCTTATGATCTCTTTGAAAATTCTCATTTCACTTGATTAGTACATAATTTTTGCCTGGTAATTTTGTGGTTGATGATGGACCATTATCTCCGTCGGTGATCAATACCCCAAGAGAGTACTGGAGTGTTTTCTTACGGATAGTGATACTGATAATCTGTATGATTTAATAAGCGGGCGGGCAATTGAACACGCGCATGTTTGTTTGATTATTCTTCATTATCTTGTAGTTTATTGAGATCCTTGTGGTTTCTATTTAAATACCTCAAACGTGTAATTTTATGGGAAATTAATTATTTTGCACGATGGATTTCATCAGTAGGAGTTGACAAATTTGAGCTTAGTTATATCATAGATCTTCCTTATCATTCTCGAGAAACTTAGTTTTCTCCTCTTATAAGTTTCTACTTTAGCCTTCTGGCATGTCAGTTTGGTCTCTGTTGTATTATTATATTTAGAGTGGGTCTCATCCTATAGTAGGAGCTATTCCGGAGTTTTATTTTTTTGGCATTCTTTTATTATTATTATTATTATTATTATTATTATTATTATTATTATTTTCTGTAATTGGATGCTTGGTTCCATCGACGGGGTTTTTTTGTAATAAGTCATGAACCCTCTAGGTTTTGCTTGATGATAAATGAACGCGGATTACTTTTGAAGTGCCTATATGTTTAAAATCTGCTAGCACAAAATAACGCAGAATTATAATTGATTCTGCTGTTCGTTGATATATTCTGAAAATCTATCTTTCTATAGTAAATTGTCTCAACCATCAATTTGAGTATTGAAGTTAGACAAGAGTTGATCGTTAGTTCTGTTTGTAATTTATTTGCTGAATATTTCATATTTGTGATATTGACTGGGGTTTTGGGGTTGATGAGATAGTTCTTGTCATTCTCGCTATAAATGTCTAAGCTTATGGTATAATACATTACTGATTTTCTTTTATATTACTTCCTGTTGAAATAAAATATCTGGATGCAGAAGCTGTGGAACTACTCAGCGGGGAAGTTCTTGAAAATTTATACAGGTCATGTGAACAGAGTTTATTGCATAACTTCTACATTTTCTGTGACAAATGGGAAATATATTGTCAGTGGATCAGAAGATCGCTGCGTTTATTTATGGGATCTCCAGCAGAAAAATATGGTTCAGAAACTTGAAGGCCATACAGATACTGTAATATCTGTGACCTGTCACCCAAGAGAGAACAAAATTGCTTCTGCTGGCCTTGATGGTGATAGAACTGTGAGGATTTGGGTACAAGACCCCTGAATTAGAGCCAAAATGTATGTGGATATAATTATTGTTGTCTTACGTTAAAATTTTCTTCTAATTTTCAATTCTACGCTTTCTTATTATATCTAATGAGAGTTCTTGTTCACGCATGCATGTTCAATATATTGTTTTGAGCTAGTTTTCTACCTCCTGTGTTACCTTGATATGACATCTGGCTGTTCCTAAGTGATATCTACTGAAAGATTTGATTCACTACGTTTTTTATATTTCAAGAAATTAGGCTGTCAAAGCTAATTATTTGACAATGAACTCTGGATTCATCTATTCACGAGCCAAAAATGTTGAAGTCTATGATATATACTTTCTGGAAGTGTCGTTTAGAATGCTATAATTGATGGCCTTTTTAAGATTGGTGTCCTTCATTTTCACACCTGATCTGTTTATTGTTTTTCTTTCTTCCCACACCGCGGCGCCCCCCCCCCCCCTCCCCTGGGGCGGTCCTCTCCTCCGGATCCTGGATTTAGCCTCCTATGTCTTGAATTTGTGTGAGACACAATTCATGAGCCAAGATTCACGTCAATATTTTCTTAGCGATATGGCTACCATAAGATGTCTTCATGCTGCCTATCAGCGGCCTGAAATTGGTTAAGCAAGAATACGTTACGAAATACCTACATATGACTTCGGTTGTGTATATAGTATGATGGTGTATATTCGATACTGATAAATAGTGTGAAGATGACACCTTCATACTATATAATAGGGTATATAGTATATGCTAAGTATGTTGTGTAAAGATGACACGACCCCTTCTCATCAGAGCCGACCGCGCTATATAGTATAATGGCGTATATTTGATACTGATATCTTTCATGTCTTCCAGAAGCATAAGTTTATTTATATTTTAATCCTAAATGGCACTTGGACTAAAATCACTCTCAAACCCATCATAGATGATGAAGTAATTAAAGACAACAATTTCTTTTGCGAGGTCCCGTCAAACAAAAACTGTGTTTTCCAAATCATAAGGCCAGTCCCTCAAGATACACAAAAATTGTCAACAGAGTTTTGAAACATCGTGTATTGTGTAATGTTATATACAACAAATGATCCTCAAATATCGAAAATTACGAGACTGGCAGATAAGAGTGAATTAGATTTTATTTCTTTCAAGAAACAAATTGAGTCAGTACAACGGACTGGCACGAAGTAGGTAGTGATATTGTTGGTGTGATGTGCTTTAGTTTTCTTCTCCCTTTCAATATGGGCTTTCAGGTAGGATGACTTGGAAAGCCAGGATCTGGGATTTGGATGGAAAAGGGTGCAGTTACCAAGAAACTTAAGAGATTTTGAAATACTTTAAACAAGAAACTAGATTAAAATCTTAGTTAAAATTAAGGAACTATAAACAAAAATTTTTCCTATAAATTTTTAGGCATGATTTGTTTTGTCAACAATTTTATGGGATGTCGCGTGAGGGACATTTTGTCCACAATTTTATTATATCCTTTATTTTTGTTAAAGTTTAGATGAAATTAGTATATGAAAGACGTTTATTTATTTGTTAACAAATATTTTAGAGCCTAAGTTTTCCAAATATGCCAAGAGATCCTTATTCCTAATTGGCACTTAGGATTAAAAATCCCAAACTCACTATACATAAAGTAATCAATGACAATAATTTGTTTCTCAATTTGTCATGTTTGGCCCCATTTGAAATAAGTTTGTTATTACATCTCAAGGTCGTCTCTTGAAACAATGAAAATTGTCACAAGAGTTTTAAAACATTATGTAGAGTATTGTGCAATGACATACGAAAAATGATTCCAAATATTGAAAACGACAAGAATGCTGGTTAAGCAAGAATCGAATTTTAGTTTTATTTTTAATAAAACTCAAGTTTATACCACCTACTTGCATCAGGAGGTAGTATTTTTAGTGCAATGTACTTTGATTTACTTCCACCATTTTACTATTGGATGTGATGTGATTGTATGGTGACTTGAAGGATAAAATGTGAGATCTAGATGAGTTAGGGCTTCAATTATTGAGAGACTTACAGATTCTACGAAACTATAGTTAAAAGACAAGAATAAAATCTTCGTTGAACTTGAGACTAAAACAAATTCTTTGCCTGCAATTTATTATGTATGATTTGTTTTGTTAACCATATGATTTGTTTCCATTCTTTAAGATGAGCATCAAGGGTATCTCCCAATTGACAATTGAAAATTAATCATTTCAAGGTATAGATTATTAAAATAGATTTTGCCTCTTCTGATAAAAAATTTTGGGAAAATTAACCTTTTAGTCCCTAAACTTTGCATCAATTTTGAAATTAGTCCATGAACTAATTTTTTTTAGATAATGCTCCCTAAACTATTTAACCGTGGCATAGTTAGTCCCTCAACTTTGCATCGATTTTGAAATCAGTCACTGAACTAATTTTTTTTAGATAATACTCCCTAAACTATTTAACCGTGTCATAGTTAGTCCCTCAACTATCATATTGTTTGTAAATTAGTCCCTATGAGTGTCACGTGGCAAGATTGATATGAAACGGTACTGAAGTAATAAATAGAGTTGCTGATGTGGCAGACGGAGTTGCTGATGTGGCAGACACGTAGATAAGAGATGCTGATTAGGATTCAAGAGTAGCTGATTTTAGTCCTTATATTTTACCATAATTTATAATTTAGTCCTTAAACTTTATTATTTTTCTTATATTCATCCTCAAACTTTATGTCTATTTAAATAGTCATCATTCAACTTTTATCCCAACTTTATTTTTACAAATTTTATTTGTAAAAGTAAGTTAGAATAAATGAAATTTGTAAAAATAAAGTTTGGATAAAAATAAGTTTGTTGGAAGATGATATGTTTGGATATTCTTTTTGTAAAAGTAAGTTTGACAAATTAAAATATATTTTAATTATAAGGAATGTTGACTATGATTAAATGGTCCCTAAATAGTTGAATGATGACTATTTAAATAGACATAAAATTTGAGGATGAATATAAGAAAAATAATAAAGTTTAAGGATTAAATTATAAATTATGGTAAAATATAAGGACTAAAATCAGCTACTCTTTAATCCTAATCAGCACCTCTTACATACGTATCTGCCACATCAGCAACTCTATTTGTTACATCAGCACCGTTTCATATCAATCTTGCCACGTGACACTCATAGGGACTAATTTACAAATAATATGATATTTGAGGGATTAACTATGCCATGATTAAATAGTTTAGGGAGCATTATCTAAAAAAAATTAGTTCAAGGATTGATTTCAAAATCAATGCAAAGTTGAGGAACTAACTATGCCACGGTTAAATAGTTTAAGGAGCATTATCTAAAAAAAATTAGTTCAGGGACTGATTTCAAAATTGATGCAAAGTTCAGGGACCAAAAGGTTAATTTTCCTAAAAATTTTTCATACACATAACCAAAAATTGAATCAGGACAGCATGTTTGAAGAACCCAGTTATCCACCAACTATACCAGGAGCTTGTTTCTATTAAATTTTAAATGGAATTAACAATTGGATGACATGCTTATTCATTAACAAATACTTTGTTTAGAGTCTACCATTAAAGTTTTAACACAGTTGGTAGATAGTTAGATTATGGACTCAATTTTCAGTTATGTCTATGGAAAAGACTTTGTTAAGAGAAACAAAACTCACTTCATTAATCTATATATTTTAAAAAAATTAATCTTTGATTGTCAACTATAGAATTTCTTAGTTGTAAGTAAAAGAAAAGAAATACATTGTTTAGATTAGAGTCCAATTTTTTCAAATATGTTAAAATCTCTCCCAAATTCATTATACATAAAGGAATTGAAGACATAATGATTTGTTTCTCAGTTTTCCATGTTCGGCTAATTTGAATTATGTTCGGGATCGAATCTCAAGGTTGTCTATCGAAATGCACAAAATTTGTTAGGGAGTTTTAAGGGCTCGTTTGGTTCATTTACAGCCCCCATGTAAAAGTAATAGGCTTCAGATCACCTAAGTTTTAAGTGTTTAGTTGGACATTTAACATGTGATCCGGATTACTTAGGTGATCTTTTTGAGATAATCCGGATTACATAACATTTTACATGTGAAGGTTTTTACATAGGTATAATGAGATGCAAAAAAACATTAATACCCTTATAAAAATAAATGTTGACAAATTCAGTTCTAGGGTTAAGGGCAATAAGGTTATTTCACTTCTATTCTTATTTTTTTAATATAAAAAATTAATATCATTACATCATTATTTATATCCTACCAAACAAAGTCACATGTAATCACTATCTCATTACATTACATTACATTACATTACTCTCATATAATTGAACCAAACGGGCCCTTAAAGCATCATGTACTTCCTCTTATCCTTTTTATTAATCATATTCTAGAAGTTTTTTATGATTCTAAATATAAGTCACTTTCTATAAGTTTAGTTTTTGGAGTATTAATTACTTTGTCTCTAAAATGTCCTTATTTAATTATGAGAGAAAAAGTAAATTGTTTGAATTTATAGTATTTATTATAGGGTAAAGGTAAAAAACATATTAATTTTAAGACAATTTTAATGATACAACAAATTTTTCTTGGTTTTAATGAAGTAGTTAGAACTAATGTACATTAATAACCGAATGGAGTATTATGCAATGACACTACAACAAATAATACTCAATTCTTGAAAATGGCAAAAATGCCAACTACTAAGTGCCTGTTTGGATTAACTTTTTGTAAAATTTTTTTTAGAATAATCACTGTTTACAAAAATAAAATTTAGATAAAAGTAGAGAAGTTTTCTACAAATCTGTTTAGATAAAAAAGAAAAAAATGATAATTAGAACATGATTTGATTTACAAAAATACAAATCAAACTTGCACTAAATAATATTTTATCCGATCCATATTATAGGATATGAGACATACTTTCATATTCATTAAAAAAATTAAAAAACATTCTTAAATATATCCAAAATTTCAAATTTACTCCTCAGAAAATATTACAAAGATTAAAGCAAGTAATTTCTTATGAGAAGTTAAATTTTCATGAGTGATTACTTTTGTAAGAGAGAGAGAAACAACTAATTAAATATAATAAGGATAAAATTATCCATTTAAGTTTCTACCCCTTATCCCTTATATTATATTATAGATCAAGAAAAAAATAGACACCACACTCTATATTATTTGAGATACTACAAAACACTAGGGTCGAACGCGAGCGGTGTACATGGGCCGGGTTTGCCTTACCCTGAAGCTCGGCTAGACATCCATCACACCAGTCCGGGCTAGATGGGTTGGGTTTTACGAGTAACCCATTATGGGTGAGTCACAAAGATCAGGGAATAGAAGAAAGGTGGTCAAAAAAGAGATGAGAAGAAACACAATAATCTATCCGAAAAGAGAAGAAAGGAAAAAAGAAGCCAAAAGCCACTGCCCGCTGTATATAACTTAGATATGAACAAAATCCAACATTTGACTTTCAGGAAAGTAAAAAGCTCGCAGGCAGCAGCGTACATCTTCTTCCTTCATCTTCTTCATTCTCTATTTCATCGACAACAAGCAAGCTGTGGTGAGAGAGCATCAATGAATCGGTCTTGACTATTCTCCTTCTTCATCTTCATCTTCTTCATGTATGGATGGATCTGACTTTAAATCTATGTTGGGCTATTGGAAGTGAGAATGGAATCTCAGAACTATAGAGAGAGGGGGAAGGATAGGGGGGAGAAGAAGGACTTGATGATGAGAGCAACAGAGACGCTGGCTAGAGATGTAGGGTGCGTCAGGGTTAACAAGTTAAAGACAGATAAAACAATAAAGATTCACGGGCCGGTCCAAGTAAATCAAGACCGACCACCAACACCGTAACCGACCGACCGACCGAAAAAAAAAAACTTAGAGAGCATTGGGCCGGATTGGGTTGATCAAGCTACGCTTACTCCTACGAACCACTAACTTGAATCAAATAGCGGTATTGTTAATGTGATGATGTACATCCAGGGGCCTTTTTCGGTCCAAAATTTGTGTGTAAATATTTGACAAAAAGCTAATTACTCCCTAATTTAGCCTCCCTTGTTCGAACACAAAACCAAATAGAAGGATGAAACTAGCATAACCAACTGGAAAAATGAAATAGAAAAACAAACATCGGAAGCTCATGATAAAATTTCGTGTCTCAAACAACTACTGAAAATCTGCCTTGAGATCATTTTTATTCTTTAATAGCATAAACTGATTCTTGATAAATTAAATCATAAGTTCCACGCAAAGGAAATTACAATTTCATAGAGCAAATCAACTAGTTCTTAGTAAAAAGCAAATGAAGGAACATGTTTATCATACTAATTAGAACAGAGAAGGAATTGAATAGAAAGACAAGTACATAAAATTCCCTATGCACTGGTAATAACATTTTTTCTACCCCAAAGATCATAACACCATAGAAACTTGTGATTTAAAACTTCAGTTTTGAACCCTCAAGAATGAGATGCAAAGCCTCCAATTGACTATTCAGTCTTCCAAGCATACAAAATGAGAGAGAAGTCATGACCTTGCATATGGGGATGTTCCCTAAGATGCTGAGAATAAGCCCTTGTTATCGCTGGAGAATCCTCATCAAATTGACATGCCCGCATCTTCTCAATTGTGAAACGAGTTTGGAACACAAAAACCGCATTGCCCATTGCATTCCCGAAGAGCCAATCATGAACATCCCAAATCACTTCCACGGGAAAGCCATCCACCAAAATGGTTTGGTTGCCTCTGAACTTCCATTGCAGTCGCTCCACTTGTACTACTATCTTCTTGTCAATTTGAATCACAAGACAGGGTTCACCAACAAGTTTGTCACACTCAATTATCACATCATGCATTTTCCCCTTATCACAGAATGGAGACTTTGCATTGTAAGATTTCTTCCCATATATGTGTTGTCTCCTAGCAATTAAAACAGCATCATAATGAGCATGGTCACCATCTATCTTCTTACAAGCCTCATTTTTCAGATCCCCCAGGAGTAAGACCACTTGCTGGTTGCACACAACTGCTAAATAAAACCCTTCCAAGGGCTCCAATCCATCACCAAATTTAGCACAGGTTAAGTTCCAAAAGATGTCAACTTTACTAGAATCAACCAGTAAAGTTTTGGAACCCTCTCTTTCTGAGAACAACCATGGCTTTATTTCGATTTTACAGGGGCATTGATTGCTTGAGTCATCTGTTCCAATGCTCAATACTTGACCTATAAGTTTTTGGGTCCACGAGATAGTGATCAGGCAGGAACGACCTCGTGATTCACATTGATAGACACAAGTAGGTTCATTTTGAAATGCTCTTGTGGTACTTGAGGAGGATGAATCAACAATCTGTATGTCGCTTTCCCCAAAGCAAGAAAGAAATTCCTTCATGGCCCTACTACCAGGAAACTTATGAGACCTCTATTCTGTGTTATCTCTGGTTTCTAGCACAAGTAATTTAAGGTGAACTCAAAAGGAGCAACCATCACTAAGAATCTTCAAGATTGGCTTCAAAAAAGATGCTTCATTTTAAGGTGGGTGGGTCTGTGTTTTCTAAGAATGGGATACAAGAGGAGGAAGAAGAGAGGGCAGAGAGATAGATGAAGAGAGAATAGGAATTTGCTTTGCGAGTCAATTGTGCATTAAGACTAATTCAACAAATGACCAAAATGAGAGATTAAAAAACTGCACAAGACACAAAGAAGCAAGGGGTGGAGATAGGAGAGGGCGCGTTAACAACACACGGCATTGCGAAGGAGAAGCCAAAACTGACCGATGCATGAAGCTCAATGGTAACTTGGGTTTAGGCTGGGAGGGCTGGTATTTTGCACCCTGCCTAGTAGTCCAATCTTTTTTTCTTTCCTTTTCCAAGGGTAAATTACAATTTAGGCCATAACTTGATTAGTCCTAATCTATAGCAAATGTGTATTATGAATCCTAAGGTCATCCCTCGAAACACATGAGAATTGTCAGAACGGTTTTAAAACATTGAGTATTGTGCAATGGCGCACACAAGAAATGATTCTCAAATGTTGAAAATAACAAGAGTATCATATCAGAGTGAATTAGATTTTAACTTTCGTAGAAAAACATAACTCAGATCCACACCACTAAAACTTGCATTAGGTAATGCTGTTGTTAGTGTGACGTGCTATTGTTCTCTTCTCCCCCTCAACATTGATTTTGATGGTATGGCGACTTTGAAGATTATGATGTCAAATTTGCATAAATTAAAGGCTTCAACTACTGAGAGATTAAAAGATTTTGAAATACTTTAATCAAGAAACTAGAATAAAATCTTAGTTACCGAGGGGGGGGGGGGTGTTTATTTATATTTATTGAGGATAGTTGCTTTTGTCACCAAGTTTGTCATATCTTTTGTTTCCACTATATTTTAGATGGAATTAACATCCAAATAACATGCATTTATATATTTAATTATTATAGAATCTTTATATATATGCTATCAAAATTGTAATCAAGTGGCATTTAAGACTAAAATCTCTCCTAAAATCACCATATATAAAGCAAAAGAAGACATGACAACCCCTCCCCTAATATGCCATGTATGTTTTGGCTCCATTAGATGCAAGTTTGCACTTTATCCAGCTATACTTTCAAATGCATTAGAGCTATCAAGAGAGTCAAAATCATCGTGTGTTGTGCAATAGCGTTTATAACAAATGATTTTGAAATATTGAAAATGACAAAAATGTCAGGTACGAGTGAACGGATTTCACCTCTTTCAAGAAAGAAATTAAATTTATATAACTGACTTACACTAGGAAGCGGTGTTGTCGGTGTGATGCATTTTGGTTTTCTTCTCCCCTATAACATTGGTTTTAATGGTTTGGCAATTTGGAAATATAAGATGTGAGATGGGAATTGGAGATTTTAAAATACTTGAGGTTAGGGACTAGATTAAAATCTTAGTTAAATTTTAGGCATAAACCAAAATTTTTGCCTATATTTTTATCGTATCCTTTGTTTGTATTAAAATTTAAATGAAATTAATATGTGAACACCATATGCTTATTTATTAATGTAGATTTTAATTTTTTTTAAATATTATGCCATGAAATCATTAGTTCTAATTAAAATTGAAGACAAAATATCCCCCTAAACATAAATGAAGGGATTGAGGACCAAATAATGGCTTCAATTTTATATGTTTAAATATTCTATTAGAAACAAGTTTGTGCTCCATATCTTCAAATTATCCCACATAGACGCACAAGAATTATCAAGAGAGTTAAAAACATGGTGTATTGCACAATGGTATATTAAACAAATAATTCTTAAATATTGGAAATGATAAAAATGCTAGATAGGAATGAATCGTTCGTATTTTACCTCCTTGAGAAAAAATTTGAGTCCTCACCACTCTCATATGATGGTGGTATTATTAATATGATGTACTTTGGTTCTATTCTCCCTCTTAACTTTTCTTTTGATGGTATGGTGACGTGAAAAAATAGGATTTGAGATTTGAATGAATTAATGTTGCAATTATCAAGATTGTTAGAGATTTTGAATTATTTTAGTTAGGAGACTAAATTAAAATATTTGTTAAATTTAAGGAATTAAAACAAACTTTTTTTGCCGACAATTTATTATTAGGTTTGCTAACAATTTTATCATATATTTTCTTTCCATTAAATATTAGCAGAAATTAACATGTGATTGATTATTTATTTAATAACAAATACTTGATTTAGAATATAAAATCTTTAGGTGGCCAAAAAAGAAGTCCAAAAATTTCAAATATGCTATGAAACCCATAGTCCTAATTGACGCCATCTACAATTCCTTCTAAACTTTTCAAAGATGAAACTATTGAATACGCAATGATTTCTTTCCTAACTTATCATGTTTGGTTTTGTCAAAAGCAAGTTTGTACTTCACATTTTAAGTTTTCTAAGGAACAGACCAAAATTGTTGAGAGAATTAAAATTATCATTATTGCACAATAACATATACATCTAATACTTTTTAAATTGAAAATATCAATAATGTTATACACTAATGAATCAACTTCCATCTCTTTTAAGAAGATATTCAGATTTAGACTATCGAGTTATATTAGGTAGCATTATTATTAATGTGATTTTTTTTGTTGTTTTATTCTTCCTTTTAACATTGGTTTTGATGGTATCGTGAATAAGAAGACTAAGATGTTAGATTCATGTGGGAGTTGGATGAATCAAGGTTTCGATCAGCAAGAGATGTTGAAATTTTGAAGTACATCTAGTAAGGGATCAAATCAAAATTTAGGTTAAACTTAAAAAGACTGAAATGAGCATTTTACTTACTACAAAGTGCAAAAAGACAACTTTTCTCATTCATGCTTAAAGCTATCTTTTTTTTTTATCAAATAGATTTATGGGATTGGATAAAACAAAAAAAATATTTATTGATTTATCATATCCTTTGTTTTTGTCAAATTTTGACGAAATCATAATCATAATGTGAATGGCATATGTTTTTTTTTTCTACCAAAGCATATGTTTTGTTTTCAAACATTTATTTTGGAGTCTAAATTAATTTCTCAAATGTGTTATGGTGGAATCTTTAGTCATCATTAGCAAATAAGACGGAAGTCCCTCTTGAACTCAATATAAATATTTGGATCATTAAAGATACTCATTAAGTTCTTTTTTATTATCATGTCCAATCCCATTAAAATCAAATTTGGACATCACTTCTGAAGATCGCCCCTTGTAGACACACTGAGAATTGTGAGGAGAGTTCAAAACATCGTGTATTAACAAAGCAATGCCATACAAGTAAATATACCTAGATATTGAAAATGACAAGCATATTATATATGAATAAAATATTTTCTCCACGATCTGTTTTACTTTAATTGCAAAGACTTCTTTTATATTTTTGAAAACAAATATTTTATTCAAATTTGTTAACACTACCGTTAAAAATATATATTTTTAAAAGATTCTAAAATAATATTTATTAATTAAAAATTATATCAAAATAGTTTGCATTCACTAAAGTATTAAATATGGTTTAATCCAAAGAAGCCCTCACATTTCCTTCTTCAATTAAATATCACGTACACCTCGATTAGAATTTATACATGTGGCTAACCCCACATAATCCATTATTTTATGCTTTCTTTTGCAGAATAGGTTGCGTGAATTATATATCTCTTTGTGAATTATAATTTTGATCAACTAACTAAAACCAGATCAGATATTAAATTGGTTAAAATATTGGTTCAAGATTTAATAAATTAACCGGGTCCAACCACAATTAAACTATTAGTAATAAAATTAATAATTTTTTTATTTTATATGTTATATATTATGTAGAAAATAAAAAAAAATTATAACCTAATATTAAAATCTAAATAAGTTAATATTTATTCATAATCATATTTTAAATTTAAAATAGTCAACTAATATTCTATTTTTTATATTATTTGTTAAGTAAATTTATCATTATTAATAATTATATATTATAATAATGCTTATAAAATATTATAATATAGAAAAAAATTATACAAAAATAATGTTGTTTTGTATTAAAAATAATGCTATTTTACCTTAAAAATAAAAAATAAAAAATAAAAAAAATATATAAAAAATTCAACGGTTTTAACTGGTTCGTGACTGGATTGACTGGTTTTTTACTGGTTCTTAGCTTGTCCAGTTTCTCTCTACATCCAAACCGGACCTGGTACCGATTGTATCCTAGTCCAACCAATCGAAACGGCCGGTCTAGCCTGGTCTGATTTTTAATACTCTGCTTGTGACATATTCTTCTTTCTAAATATTTTTTCCTTTCTACCAAACATTTGGATACTTTTTTCAATTAATGCTGACTAATTGTATTGATACAAACTAAATTTTATAATTTTCACACAAAAAAATGTTAAAGAACTTGAAATTTGGAGTAATAATATATATGTGTTCTGCAAGTGTTTCAGGCTAGAAAAGGGGTGCGTTGTATTAAAAATTTAAGGTTGTAGCCACTCATACAAAATTCATAAATTAGATACACACTTTGAATTCAAAGTTTGATTAAATACCTCTTTACAATGTTTAACATAGAGCAAGGATTTGACGTTGGTTTGAGAATTTTGGGATTCTTTGTATATTGTGTTAGCTTGTTAGAAAGGTTCAAGAGTTTTGGGATTCTTTGTATATTGTGTTAGCCTGTTTGGAAGGTTCACTCATTGAGTTCTCATTTCCTTATCTCTTTCTTGGAGTTCATCATGATTCACCCACAGGTTCATCGTCATTCACTTTCACTTATGGATCCCATTGTGTAGTCATTCTTATCATTTTGTGGCTGTATAATCATCATCATTCAATGGAATATGTGTGTGTGTATGTGTATCATTCACTTTTCTTCTTCATCATTCTTCATACTCTTGCATCAATTTTCTTTCCCAAATTCCAAAACTCCAAGCATATAAATATATATATGTAAATAAGACTTCATTAAGAAAACAAATTAATATTAACAAATCACGTGTGGTCTCATAAAATCTTCATCTCGATTTCCTAATTTCTTTCTATACATCGTTGGGTTGATGAGCTACTTTCTATACGGAAAGAAGTGTTGGACAATGACATAGCATCGAGTTAGCATGTTTTTCTTGTATATTATGGTAGCTATCTTCCCACCTTACACCTGCCAAGCATGAACCAAGATTAGTTCATCACCAAATTATGGAATGGCACCAGTCCTTCTTTTGCCTCATTGAAGAAGCTCTGGGATCACCTTCACCCAACTCACAAAAATGGTTGTAGCAAAGAATAAAAGAGAGAATGTGGGAATGACTTGATGTGAATATATCACTCTCAAGGTAATCCCTAATCTTGTGCGACTCTTTTACCTGGTTTTGTACTTAATCATTTCTTCTAGTTTAAAATATAAGTTCTATTTTACCCTATCTAGAAGAGAATTTATATTTTAAATTGGAGGGAGCTGTAGATTTCAAGAAAATAGCTTGACTTTCTGATGAAAATGCATTTATTCACTAGCTAAACATGTTCTTGATTGTTAATGCCAGCAATAATGATAAATGCAGATAAAATATGATCAACTAGATTCATCTCTTGGTAGCTGCTGGATGATACCGAAGTTGAACTGGTTAAGAGTAGTGGATTGGGATAGATGAACCAAGTAGTCAATATATTAATTAATATATCATTCATATGTCTCTGATCATTTTTTACCGAAAGAGAATCATTAATCATTCATCAATATGTAAAATCAACTAAATATCTTTTCCTAACTTAAACAATTCTTGAAAAATTTTAATATTTTTTTAGAATTTAAAATTTTTTAAATGTGTAAAATGAATTTAAAAACAAAAAAGGTTACACATATATTTATCCTTCAAATTTTGTATGAAGCACAAGAAAAAGTACATAGTTGAATTAATAAATAATTATAAAAATAGAGAAAAGACTTAAAAAATAAAAATAATGAATCTTATGCATGCGCTTTTGAAAAAGTGTAATAATGGGTTGGTTTTCACAGGCAACTATGCTACTAGCTTGCTCGTGTACTTTTCTTGTTTGTTAAGTTGGACTTGCTTTCTCTCCTTACCCTCACGACCCTTCTGCCTTAATCCACCTCTTTCTATGCCTATCGATGGCAAATCCATAGCCAACAGTCTGAGCAGAGAACGTGAATGTTCTTCGGGACTTACCAAAGAATGTAAATGTGCTTTGCACCAGATGGCACCATTCAAACGCGTAATCAACTATGCCCTAATAGTAAAACAGGTACCACCTCCCCTTTCTGAAGAAGACAGATCGACCGAGAAACTCAAAGGCCATGATGAAATTAAAGACCTACTCACTAATATGGAAATGAACGAAGAAAGTGAGGAAGAAGAAACAACCATCACTTTCAGCGAAGACCCTCCCCAAGCCATTGATATAGAGGATGTGGAACTTACAGAAGACTATTCCACATCAAATACCTCTTTCAAAGACAAACTTGTGGCTGGAAAAAGACATGATTTTGAATAGGTGGAGCAAGAAATTGAAAAGCCGGTCATAAGTAAGAAGGATGTTACAATAGTTCGGAACACACTTATACCCTCCATTAGTTTCTTGAATCGTATACATGACCTTCTTGCGAAAAGTCTAAAATTTGCTGTGGTCGTGAAGCTACTGGGAAGAAACATCGGATATAGAACATTACAGGACAAGTTGAGTACTATCTAGAAATTGTTAGAGCCTTTTTAGCTGGTTGACCTTGAAGGTAATTGTTTCATAGCCAAGTTCCATTCTGAGGCAGATTACCAAGCAGCTCTACTCAATGGCCCCTCGGTAATCTTGGGACACTACCTCTCTGTTCAACCATGGTTCCCATCTTTTTCACCAACTAACCACTCAATAAAAACGGTCTATGCTTGGGCTTGCTTCCCCGAACTTCCTTATAAATACTATCACAAAAGCCTTATTTGAGTAATCACCCAAGTCCTGGGAGATGTTATCAGGATTGATTATAACACAGAAGGATCAAGAAGAGGGAAATTTGCTCGAATTTTAGTCATTTAAGATTTAGAAAAACCACTTGTCTCCAAAATCACTGTTGATGATCTAACGATCTTTGTTCAATACAAAGGTCTGCCTATAATTTGTTATCATTGTGGGAAATATGGGCACTTGGAAGAAGTCTGTCCCACGAAAAATGGATCTCATACTTCAAATAACCCAGCCATCACTTCAATTCTAGCAAGCATTATAGTGGAGGTGCGTGAAACCAGCAACTATGGCCCTTGGATGCAAGTCCAAAGGCGTAGCTGGCATACTAACAGGGCTAGTAAAAAATCATCTAACAACAGCCATCCTCCCACCAAAAAATCTGGCTCTCATTTTCATGTCCTCTTTCCTTTAAAGGAAGTACCAAAAGAGATAGAAGACAATTTGGGAAGTGATCAGAACACCCTTCCTTATGTTAGTAGTCCTGTGATAAAGATGAAGTTTAAAAACAAAAGCAATCCTAAGCCTTCCAACAATAGAGAACAAAAAGTGGTGTATTTAGAAAAACCTAGTTCTTCACGGGTTGTTTCTTCCCTTCAAGGCCCAAAGAGTCACCCCAAATTAGCATCTTCTGGATCCCAAAAAGACTCAATTTTTAACCCAAATGCTTATAAAGTCTTACAAGCCAAGACCTCGCTAGACAGCAACAAGCATTCAGTGATTGAAATCCGAAGCCCAAAACAAGCCCCTAGAGCCCAGAACCCCCAAGATCGCCAAAGCCAAAGTCCAGTATAGCCCTAGCCCAACAAGCAAATGGTGGCCACAAATAGCTCAAAGAAGGAGAATATCAAACCAAAGGCTCTAGACATACATAAAACAGCCCATGGACTTTGCATAAACCCCCTAGTGATGTTTAAGAGTGCAGGCCACAAAATAAAGGAACAAAGCCCAAAATTATCTACCCAAAAAACTCAAATGATAACAGACGCCATCAACGAACTTAGCAATGATGTGGAAGAAAAGTACGGCTACCATGGTTTAGCCATGGAAAACTAACTCCTTTATCTATGTTGAAGTCCATTATAACTTGGAACTGCCAAGGTGCAGCTTCCAACAAATTCTTATGCATTCTAAAGTTGATTGTACAAGAGCACAAACCAGTTCTTTTGGTGCTTGTAGAACCTCGCATATCGGGTATATAGGCAAACAAGATTATACGAAAAATTGGTTTTCCTCACTCTCATCGAGTGGAAGCAAATGGCTCCTTTAGAGGCTTATGGATCCTCTAGCCCAAATACATTAATGTTGATATTATAACTAATCACAGACAATTCATTCTCACATGTATTAGGCTCAATGATGAAAAAGATTTCCTCTTCTCACCAATCTATGGAAGTCTGAACCCAATGTTTAGGAAAATCCTTTGGCAGGAACTAAGTGACATTATGCATGGCAACGAGCTCCCCTGGCTCCTCTCTGGAAACTTTAATGCTATATTATCCTCTAATGAACAGAAAGAAAGAGTTAAAAGAATAGGAGCTTCTTGTAGTTTATTTCAAAACTTCGTTCATGATCTCTAGCTCATTGATCTCGATTTTGTGGGACCAAAATTTACTTGGCGAAGGGGAACCACTCTTGCAAGGGTAGATAGAGTGCTAGCAAATCCCCAATGGGTCAACCTCTTTTTTGAAGCCATTGTTATCCATCTACCTCAAATTCAATTAGACCATAAATCTATTCTTCTGAAATTTGGTAAAGAAAAAAAGCAGAGAAGCGAAGGTTGCTCTTTTAGGTTTCTTGCCTCTTGGGCCTTACACCTTGATTTCCGTCATTTGGTCAAGAACATTTGGGATGTTAACTCAAACATTCTCACTAGCCTACATAAATTCACTGATCAAGTGCAACATTGGAACAAAAATGTCTTTGGACATATAGGCCAGAGAAAATGGAGAATGCAAGCAAGACTTTCTGGTATAGAAAAGGCTCTTGGGATGCATCCCTCTTTAAGACTCCTGGAACTTGAATGCACTTTTGGGAAAGAATATGAAGACACTTGTCTCCAAGAAGAAGTCATGTGGCTCCAAAAGACACAAGCTGATTGGATCAATTTAGCATATCGTAATACCTCTTATTTCCAAACAAAGGCCAAACTTCAGAAAAAGAGAAACAAAATCATGATGCTGCAAGAAAGTGATGGGCAGTGGGTTACTAATGAATCCGAGCTTCGAAGCATGGCAAGCTCTTTATTTCAAAAATTCTATAGAGAGGATAATCAAAACACCCAACCTTATGAGTCATGAGGTAAGTTTCCTTTACTTCCTCCCTCTATGATTGATTACTGAATAATGATGTCTCTTTGAATGAAACTATAGAAGCCCTATTCAACATGAAATCCCTAAAAGCTCTCGGAATTGATGGCATCCCTGCTCTCTTTTACCAATGCCAATGGGATGTTATTAGTAAATCTCTCCATGATATGGTCCAGGTAGTTTTTAATGGGGAGAAACTTGACCCAGCTATAAATGAGACCCTTATTGCATTGGTGCCAAAAGTTGACAATCCTCAGTGCATTAAGGAATTTAGACCGATTGGTCTTTGCTCAATCCTTTACAAAGTGATTACGAAAATTATAGCTAACCATCTTAGCAAGGTCATGCCAACTTTCACTCTCTATTATCAATCAAGCTTCATCAAAGGCAGAAATATCACAGATAACATTATTATAACCTAAGAGGTCATATACTCCATGAAAAGAAAGAAAGCTAAGAAAGGGTGGATGGCAATCAAATTTGACTTGGAGAAAGCTTTCGACCGCTTGAGATGGGAATTCATCAAAGACACTTTTATAGATGCCAAGATCCTGGAGAAGCTCATTAAAGTCATCATGGAATGCATCACCACCTCTTCCATGAGAATCCTATGGAATAATCACATCTTTGACAAGTTCAATCCTTCAAGAGGTGTTAGACAAGGTGACCCCTTTTCCCTATACATATTCGTTTTACGTATCGAGCATTTTCACAAACCATAGTGCAAGAAGTAGCTAGAGGGACTTAGAGCCCCATCAAACTCAATAAATCTGGTCCACCTCTTTCCCATATCTTTTTTGTAGATGAACAATTAGAAGTGATCAAAAGAACATTGAATGACTTCTGTAACTCCTCTTAGTAGTTTGAAAACAAGAATATTTTTTCTTATAATGTTGAAGGACAAGACATTTGAGATTTCCTTGGTTTTCAGCAAACATCACAACTTGGGAAATATCTTGGGGTTCTAATACTTCACTCTAGAGTCTCTAAAGCAACTTATGAATATCTTGAGGACAAAATCATATCCAAATTAGTAGGATGGGAGGCTTCCTTTCTGTCACTTACTAGAAGAATTACACTTGCAAAAACTATCCTCAATACAATCCCATTCTATCTGATGCAAACTTCTAAGATCCCCATTGGCACTTGCGAAAAAAATTGAAAAGCTCATCAGAAATTTCATATGGGTTCCACAAAAGAAAAAAAGGAAACTACATCTCCTCATTTGGGATAAAATTTATCAACCGTTGGATAGTGCTGATTGTGGCATAAGGAAGCTAAAGGTTCAAAACATAACGTTCTAGATGAAGCTTGATTACACTATAATTCAAACCCCATATCCTTTGGGTGCAAATCCTCATATCAAAATTTGGATGGAATGGACATGATCCAAACAACATTAAAAAGACACCATGCTCCTATCTTTGGAAGAGCTTACTTGCAGTATGGGATGACACACTTGTTGGCAGCAAATGGTCTGTAGGTAATAGTAAAAACACAAAGTTCTGGAAGTATTTTTGGATAGGAGATTTGGGCCCACTCATACATCTCTCAACTGGACCTATCAATGGCCATACATTAGAGGAACAAGTTTGTAATTTTATCACAGCAAATAGATAATGGAATAGGTAGCAATTTGAACATCTCTTGCTTGAAGAGATTGTGAAAGAAATCGTTAGTACCACTACCCCCACTTGCACACAAGAAGAGCCTATATGTTATTGGAATCTTAACACGAATGGAATGTTCTCAGTTACCTCAGCCTATGAACTAGTCACTGAACTACAAGAGCTAAAGACTGCAAATCCTAGTCCCTCGATTGGAAATGGAAAGGAGCACAGTGAATCTGAACCTTCCAATGGCTGACTCTCAATAATAGACTCTTAACAAATGAGGAAAGAGTGAGAAGAGGTATGACTCAAGATACTACCTGCTTTATATGTAGAAGGTGCAACGAGACACTTGATGACGTTCTTCGCTTCTGTTCAATTGCTTGGGAATGCTGGGAGATAGTCGATCCAAGAGAAAAGCAACAAGATTTCTTCAGCCTTCCCATGGAAAAATGGCTTCAAAAGCATCTTAAACAACAAGATGACGGCCACGGGAGCATACTCTTTAGTACTCTTTGCAGGTACTTATGGAATGTGAGGAATAGATGTATCTTTCTTGGTGAAAATCGAAATGCTATGTCTACCCTTAAGTCAACTTAAGCCATTGTTGAGCATGCCTCCAAGGCTAAAGGATGCCCCCTTGTTTGATTTGTTTCCCCCTGCTTTGTAAATATATGAGCCCCTACTGCTCTTGTTTATAATTTTGTATATATATAATGTACTCTCCATTAAAAAAAAGTGCAATAATGATGATGATGATTACAGTTAGACAAGACAAGGCTGGTTTGGTTATCTTGGAAATCCTGCCTTAGTGTAGTGAGGGAAAAAAAAGAAAATAAAAACGAAACAGTCTTCCATACCCATTTCCAACCAAAAAAAAATATGAATGTATTTTAAGTATTCATGAAATTATGGTATCATAAATTAAATTTTGGTCAAATATTATCTTTCATATTTTAAAATTGCAGCAATTTTGCTCCTACCCTAACAAGTCTTTTGAAGTTGATTGTTAGTGTGTGAGTTATCTTTTTTTGGATTAGCTCATCCCAATTAGGATTCTAAGTGGTATGTATCTTAGTTAGAAAAAAAAATCCCACATGGCATTTAGGTAAACTAAAATAAAAATATTACAAAAAAATTTAATTTTGGCCTCGAATGGAAACCGCTAATTAAAAATCTCAAAACTTAATAAAATTAACTAATAAATACAAAAGAACAAACAAATCACGAAAATTATGTATAAATTCATGAGAAAAATGAACTAAAAAGTTTTTAAAAAAAATGAAAATATCAAAATTGCAAGAAAAGTATAAAAGTGGTTTAAATAAAGAAATTTGATTAAAATGCACTAGTTTTAATACCTAATAGGTATTAAATTTTAATAAAAAACCTAAAAACTATTATAAGTTACAAATAAAAATTTTTGACAAACTAATTGTATTAGTTAGTTGACTTTAATCTTAGTTAGACTTTCAAGTGAGCTTGATTTATGATTTTTCCCATGAATCTACTTATATTTCTTGTAATTTATTAGTTTCTTTATGTTTATTAATTGATTTTATTAGGTTTTCAAAATTTTTAATTGGGATTTTGATAATTAGAGTTTTAGTTTCAGCCAAGAAACGAAATGAAGATTTTTTGTAGTATTTTTATTTTAATCTTCTTTGATATCATGTAGATTACCACGAATGATTTTTTAACTAGGCCACCATATAAACTATAAGTTGGGATAAGTTAGTAAACAGTTGATAGTTAAAATAATGCTCCTTTGATTTCTTTTTAATTGTTACATTTAAAGACAAATTTTATTTTAATTTATTTATCACTTTCAAATTCTAATACTTTGTTAATTATTGTTTTTCTATTTATACCTTTATCTATTCTTTTAAAAATAAAAAATAATATTAATTATTTTTTCTTATTTAGCTATATATTGTGGGATATATTAGTAAACTTCAAAAAAAATTTTAAGATATTAATTGTACTTTTTAATTTTTATATCAAAATCTTAAAATACATATAGAAAGAAATAGAGGGAGTAATTAACATTCTAATAGTCAACTTTAATGGACCTATTAGGCTAGGGGCGAAATTGCTGATTTTGAAAAATAGTAGGTAATATTGCACAAAAATACACTTTAAGGTGCAATTAGCAATTTCGAAATAATTCTTAACCCAAAGTATTACTCAGATGCCCTCCTTCTCACCCATAGTCTGTCCTTCCAACTGTTACTGTGTGACTTCTCTCTCCCACTGTCCATAACGTCCCATTGCCACTCGACGGGATCGTCTTTTGCTCCTACAAATACCATCGTATGCTACCGTAGCTTCGTAGAATTTCCTGCTGTTCCGACACGGGTAAGCTTCTGACCTTGCTGCATTTTCGTACATTAGTCCCGTCCTCCTCTGCCCCATTCTCTTGCTTCTACCCACTTGTTTCTTCTTTTAAAACTCCAATTTCACAGCCCTAGTTTCCCTTACTTCTCGCTGAAACTTCCCCCGGATTCTCCCAACCACTTCATCTGCACTAGACTTGTAACCTCTCGGTTAGAATTTAATGGGCGTCTTATGGGCGTGGCTTTCAGCGTGCGTCAACCAAAAGTCTATGATTGGAAAGCGGAATTTGGAAATAGGGTTTTGTGAGCAATGAGAGGGGCGCTGAGAAATCGGAAGCGATTTGGGAAGCAGTAGACAGACAAGGTTTCTGGAAGGGAGACTATTCCAGAAGAAAGGGCATGACCTAAAGCAAGAGATTTCTGTTTTGATGGATGAGGGTTTGACGCATGAAACAGAGACATTAAACTTGACAATTGACGGCAACCAAGTGGAGCCGGTTGCACAACAAGAACGTGACTTCGATTGGGGTTTGAATAAGAGTGGAAGTGATGGGTTAGCTGAGAATGGGAGCAAGATGGAGTAGTTTAAGGTGTGATGATAACGTTGAAGGAGTTGATATTGCGATGGAGTTGAAGGAAAAGGATGATTTGAATGTTCAGGTGCAGATTGGTTGTCGAGCATTGTCCTCAGTGTCCGAGGGAGCAGACATCAAGATATCTGATGATGGAGAGGCACTAAACTTGACAGTTGAGAATAAGGAAGCGGAGCCAGTTGTTAAACAAGAATGTGACTTAGATTGGTATATGAATAAGAGCGGAAATGTTGGATTAGTAGAGGATAGGAGCAAAATGAGTAGTTTAAGCTGTGATGCTAACATTGGAGGGGATGACATTGAGATGGAGGTAAAGAAGAAAGATTATTTAAATGATGAAGTGCAGATTGGTGATCGAATATTGCGATCAATGTCAAAGAGAGCAGTCAGTAAAATATCTGATGATGGAGAGGCATTGAACTTGACTACTGAGAATAAGGAAGTGGAGCCAGTCATACAACAACCATGTTACTTAGATCGGGATGTGAGCAATAGTGGAAATGTTGGATTAGCTGTGACTGAGATTAAAAGGAATAGCTTAAGGTCTGATGATTACTTTGAAGGACTTGATATTGAGATGGCGGTGAAGAAGAAAAATAATTCAAATGATAAAGTGAAGATTGGCGGTCGAGTTTTGCGCTCAATGTTGAAGAGAGTAGACAATAAGATATTCCATGGTGGAGAAATCAATGAGGTGTTGGCTGGGAAAAGTAGAGAAAATGAACATGATTGGTTTGAGAAAAATAAGCTCAAGGGAGAAAAGGAAGAAGGGGGTGATTTTGTTAATAGTGGTTATGAGGAGGAGGGAGTTCATGTGAAAAAGGATGACAGTGACAGGAGGGAGTTGAAACGGGAGCGAGGCAGACCCCCCAAACTGAAGATGGAAGAGCAAGATCAATGTGGCAGGCCCCTCAAAAGTAGAGAGAATGAACATGATTGGTTTGAAAAAAATAAGCTTAAGGGAGAAAAGGAAGAAGGGGATGATTTTGTTAGTAGTGGTTATGAGAAGGCGGGAGTTCATGTGAAAAACGATGACAATGACAGGAGGGAGTTGAAACGGAAGCGAGGCAGACCCCCCAAACTGAAGATGGAAGAGCAAGATCAATGTGGCAGGCCCCCCAAAAGTAGAGAGAATGAACATGATTGGTTTGAAAAAAATAAGCTTAAGGGAGAAAAGGAAGAAGGGGATGATTTTGTTAGTAGTGGTTATGAGAAGGTGGGAGTTCATTTGAAAAAGGACAGCAATGACGGAAGAGAGTTGAAACGGAAGCGAGGCAGGCCCCCCAAATTGAAAATGGAAGAGCAAGATCAATGTGGCAGGCCCCCCAAAAGTAGAGAGAATGAACATGATTGGTTTGAAAAAAATAAGCTTAAGGGAGAAAAGGAAGAAGGGGATGATTTTGTTAGTAGTGGTTATGAAAAGGAGGGAGTTTATGTGAAAAGGGATGGCAATGACAGAAGGGAGTTGAAACGGAAGCGAGGCAGGCCCCCCAAATTGAAGACAGAAGAGCAAGATCAATTAGTTTGTAATGTGCAACGGAAGCGTGGAAGGCCCCCTAAAATGAAGATGGAAGAGCAAGATCAACTTCTTGTTGAAAAAATGCCACGGAAGCATGGAAGGCCTCCCAAAGTTGGGCAGAAAACTAATCTTCTGGAAGTAGCACACAACAGAAAAGGAAAGGTGAGCTTTCGGAAAGGTAAGAAAGGTTTAACTATGAGAGATGGTGTGAATATGAATACAGTTGATGATATATGCTTGAAAAAGAAGAGATCTTGTGTGCAAGAGTTGAAAAAGAAGGGATTTTCTCCTGTTAAGAAGAGTGAATTTGGGAACCTTTTGAAAACCAAGAACGGTGCGTTGGGTTCACCAGTGACATCAAATTCTGTGAAGCCTCTCATTACTAAGAAAAAAGGAATGAATAAAGCGAAGCAGGTGGCGAGGCAACACATCTTGGAGCTGCTCTTGGCTGCAGGATGGACTGTTGACTACAGACCTAGGAATCGTAAAGACTATATTGATGCAGTGTATATTAGTCCAGATGGAAAGACTCACTGGTCAATTACCTTGGCCTACAAAAGGCTTAAGAAGCATTCTGAAGCTGGTGATGGTGAAGGTGAGGTATACATGCCGGGTTTCAAATTTGCACCAATACCAATGGAGGAATTTAATATACTAACCAAGGTCATGATAAAGAAAAGGAAAAGTAAAAGTAAAAGTAAATTGAAGCAGGCAGGAGGAAAAGGTGGAGATTCGATTGATGGAATCAAAAGAAAAGTGAAGAAAGAACAATTAGGTTCTTTTGGAGGGTTCAATAAGTCACTGAAGGGGAAAATGAAGAGAAACTTGTCACTTGTTGAGGAGGACAATCTAGAGGTCACATCACTTAAAAGGTCTCCAGAGCTGGTCAAGGATCGTAAGCGACAGAAAACACACAACAAGAAGCGAAGTGTTCTTATGGTTCGCAATGCTGAGGAGATAGATACAGAAACTAATGGATATGTACTTTACACTGGGAAGCAAACTGTGCTTGCTTGGATGATTGATTTAGGAACTGTCCTGCAAAATGAGAAGGTTCATTATGTGAACCAAAGAAGGAAAGGTGCAGAACTGGAGGGTAGGATTACGGGAGATGGAATTCACTGTGACTGCTGCAATGAAATTGTAACAATATCACAATTTGAAGCCCATGCAGGAAGCGGACTCTCTGATCCACTAAAAAATATACATATAGAGAGAGGAATTTCCCTTTTGCAATGTCTGCTAGACTCATGGAATAAACAAGATGAATATGTAAGAAAAGGTTTCCATTTCATTGACACTACAAGTGAAGACCCTAATGATGATGCATGTGGTGTCTGTGGAGACGGTGGAGACTTGATATGTTGTGATAGTTGCCCATCAACATTCCATCAGAGCTGCCTGAATATTAGAGTATGTATATTCCTAGAATAAATTGATGGAATCTTTTAATTAATTTTTTGAGAATATTTTTTGTTGTGATTCTTTTACCTGGATAAATTATTCATATTGTTTTGCACTGTTCCCCTGTAGCCCCTTGTCATTTTGTAGTATTGTCTCACTGAGGAATAAATGGCTTGTATTTCTTCCAACCTGGTTGCAAAACTGCAATATATTTAGCAAAATCAGCATCCACATTTTCTTATTTTGGTTTGCAGTCATCTCATTTTCTCTGTTTTTGAAATAAGTTGGGCTACGATCAGTGTGTTTGGAAAGCTGTATGTTTCATACCCTGTGCCTGGCCAATGGCCATCAATCGTTATGATGCCTTACAAATTATTTGTGTTCATAGGTTTGATTGCTCAGTGCCGGAAAAATATTTGTTGTTATTTGCTGATTCTAAGTCATTATTGTGTAAAGCTTATGCCCTCTGAGCTTTGGGCACATAATGTTCTTAGGAGAAGTAACAAAAGAAAAGTCATCATTTTGTCCGTAATATCCAGATTATCTATGACAAAGCTGCATTTGGAAATAGTGCAACTTAATGTTTTGTTCTGGAAAATAACACATCTGTTTTTCCTTGCAGAAGTTCCCACCTGGCAACTGGCACTGCATTTACTGCTGTTGCAAATTTTGTGAGTTGGTTGATGGAAGTATAAATGAAAGAGATGGCTACAATGACTTTACTACATCTGCTTTACTTACATGCCGTTTATGCGATCAAAAATGTACTTTTACATACATACATATTGATATTAATTAGATACTCATTTCTCAAAGTGAATATCTATTTTCACTGAAAATGAAGTAAACTTTTATCTCATGTAGATCACAGAGCTTGTGTTGGGGTAAATGGTGTCACAGCTGATGACTCTAGTTTTGCATTTTATTGTGGAAACAGATGTGAGGAGGTATGACTTATTTGTTTGATGTTTTTGATCTCTGCTTGTAAATTTTAGTTGGTCAGGGATGCAAGGCAACTTGGCCATAAGTTGTTCTGTAGTAGCGGTATTAACTTGACTTGCGCTGCCCTTTTTATTTGCAATCATGGCTTCAAGTTTCTATAGAAGAAAAGCCATTATGTAATACAACACATCTTATAAAAAGAAATTAACGTTTTGTTACTACATCATTCATATGCTTCTTGATTTTCTTGCTTCTTTTGGTTTATGATTTATCCCAATTAAGATCTGACACACAATTCTGATTACTGTTAAATTATATATGTCAATATCTCGGCTGTGTTTTTAACTTGAACTTTGCTCGTGTAATTCCGTATACAGAAAATGCTGGAGATTATCACATCCTTTTTTTATTTTAGGATATGAAAATTTGAATAGTAAAGCCCATGAGAGACAAGAGCTAGGGTTAATTGCAGATTCTAGACCTATCAGATGTGTGCTAGTAAAGGATCAACACAACGCTATCATTTTGAAGGCAGCGATTTAATGCTTGTACATCTTCCAGCCATTAGTTTTTATTGGTAGTTATATTTGATTATTATCATACATGCAATTAAATGAAGATGCATGCCTGAGTTAGGGTACTAAATATTTATTCCATTGCAAGGGTGGAGCTTTTCTCCTTTCTTAAGTCTTTTAATATCTAAATTTTTTTCCACATCTGAAGGACTTTAAAGTTTTGTCAGATTGCAGACTACTTCTGGTCATTATAGTGAAACTAATTTATGTTGTTTATTTTGTTTTTCCAGTTATCCAAGAGACTTGAAATGCTTCTTGGGGTTAAACATGACATTGAAGATGGACTTTCTTGGACTTTTATTCGCCGGTCAGATGCTGGCTATGATGCTTCTCTGATAGAATCTCGGATGGTTGAATGCAATTCCAAGTTAGCTGTTGCATTATCTGTAATGGACGAGTGCTTCATGCCTTATATTGATCATAGAAGTGGGATTAATCTGATCCACAGTATTCTTTATAATTGTGGGTAAGTTCACTTGGCCTCTATCCTTTATGTCCTTTAACCACACTCCCCTGGGTTGACCACGTGGCGAAATTTTTCCTATCATTCCTGTTGAAAGTGGAGTATTAGCATTCTTTTCCTTGACTCCCAAAGCATTTTTCTTTGTGGTTTAATGATCTACTAATTGGGATCCTCTTATGTGGTTCATAATTATACATACTGCAGTTCTCTGGTTTGGGTGTGCTGGGTTTCTTATATTCTTTGCCGTTTGTACTGTGAACCTTTTATTTGCAATTATGTTTGTGATAATATTTGCCCATACAGAAGGAAATCTAGATTTTTGAATGTTCTTCAAATCATTTTCATGCATCAGTGACTGGAATTGTTGGACCAGTTTCTCCAAATAAATTACATTTCCCAATCTTTATATGCCTGTTTTTCCATTTGATCTATGACAAGATATTTACCATTGAGTGTATCATTTCTTACTCGTGGTCATTTAAATATTTACTCTTATCCAGTTCTGTTAGAAATTTCCTATTTTTTGCCTCTTTAAAATGTTATCTCTGACATTTGTTGTTCTTGTAATGTAAGAAATTCTCTATAACACAAACACATATATCGCTTATTGTAAAATTAAAGTGAATATATTTTTCAAATGATTTGCATAGTTTTTGCACTCATATCTAGGCCATTAAATTGTGGTGTTGTAATCAGAAATTTTGAAGAAACATTTTCCTATATGGCTCAGTATTATTTTTATCCCACATGTTATAATTTATATGTAATTATCTTTGTCAGTTCAAACTTCAATCGACTGAACTATAGTGGTTTCATAACTGCAATTTTGGAGAGAGGTGATGAGGTTATCTGTGCAGCATCTATTAGGTAAGTGTCTAATTAACTTTTAGATCAGCTTATATTGATTTCATGCAGCTTATAAATGGTCAGTAATTAATACAATGTAAAATGAAGAATGGATAAAGAATTCTATATTTTTTAGGCTCTCATATTGATTAATTTTTTTTGCTGATTTCTAATTATAAATTGTTGTGATTAATGCTTTTAGTGCCTGTTTCAGTTTCCATCAATCCTTTTTGTTTTTTCCCCCAATTTGTGATGTAGGTAAATTCTCTTCAGGTCCTTCAGTCAATGCTTTTTTTTATTCGAATAATTGTGAATGGTTTAGTTATTGGGCTGTTAAGAATGGAATCCACTCTTGATCATGAACATGTCATGTAGTTAAAAGGAATTTTCTGGTTTATATCCATGTCTACTAATCCACTACCTTCTTTGCGTGGCACAAAGATTGTAAAGCTGGCCTGTTTTGTTATTGAATGAAAATTTACCTGTCCTGTTACGTGTTTGATAACTGACAGTTAAAAATTTAAATATTCTGTTATCTGCTTGACTAGATTACTTCTCATATGCATGAGCTGGCTTGAAAGATTCTAGTTGTATACTTTGTTGGATGCCCATGTAGAGTTTAGAACATTATGTGTGTTGTCATATGATGATTGAGGTTTAACAAGTTTTTGAACATTACACTTCTAATTTGTCTTTACTATTAAAGTACATTATTCTCTTGCACATATTCACTTTCAATATGTTATGTATGTGCTGAGACATATATGTGTAAACATGTGTTTGATATGTCTGCATTTTCAGTTACATGAAGCTCAGTATTGTTATTCAAGTGTTCTCCTTTAATTAAAATTTATGTTGAAGTGATTTTAGAGCCAAGTTATTTCTGAAGAGTTAATGCCACTACCCACTAGATTGATGAGTTATTCGTTATTTACTACCTACTTGCAAATCAAATTTAACTTCGTATATTTACAGTTCACTATTGTCAAAAGTAAAAAAATGGACAGTTATGAAATACTACAAAAATATTAAAATCACTCAAAACAGATTACTGAGTACTGACTAACCTTATAGCAGTGACAATTTTAGCAACAAGGAGAACTAGATAAACTCTTGACAAAATGAAATTTAGTAAGCATAGATCACTTTCTTTACACAAATACCCCTTTTGACTCTTGCTACTGTTAGAATTGAGATGCAGCCATTTAATTAGAGTACAATTATGGAGCAATGCTTCTCTTTTATTTACTGTCAAGGTAACATATTTTGGAGCATTATGTAAACCACTAGAATTTTACCATGTTACCTCTGTTGCACTATTCTTTTTGTGAAGTTGCTTTGTTCATCTGTCTAGATTTCATATTAACCAACTTTTTCATTGGGTTTCGTTCCTGTCACTAAGAATCAAGTAAGTGATTTGAGTGTGATGTCATATCATATATACTGTCAACTCTGAAATCAACCCCCCTTGTACGGCTTTATTGAATGCATTTTATGCCATTAACCCCTCGTTGTTAGGGTGCCATTTGTAAAACAGCATGTTTTGTGAACTTTTTTCTTTGGGCTAGTGGAAAAGAGTAACAAGCGCACACTGATGATTGAGTTAATATAATGGTTGAACAGGATTCGAGGGTACCAACTAGCAGAAATGCCATTTGTTGGGACCCGCTTCATGTATAGGAAGCAAGGAATGTGCCGCCGGCTTTTAAGTGCCATTGAACTGGTAAGTTCAGAATCAGAGTAAATATTTGCTGGTCTGTGGCATTAGGTTCAGGGTGGAATACCGTTCTAGCTATATTCAGAAGCATTAGCTCTCCCTTAATTGGTTAGGCTTATGCAGCAAGTGTTTCCTTGATATAGTATAGGTTTTTTAGCCATGTATTTTCAAGTTTGATCCTTACCATGTTATTCTTTGAATTATAAGTTTTCTTCCTGAGGTCAGTGGCTTCTGCTCTGCCCTTGCTTGTTTAATGTTTTTTTACATGATACCAAGTGTTAGTTTGGAAAATCTTAGTTGAATTCTTTTTTTTTTTTTTTGGTGTTTGAAAGCTGAATTTAGTCTAACAATGCAATTGATATTTCGCTTTAGTTTCTATAAAGTAGAGAGAGCTTAGGGGCATTAAAAAAGAAGATGATGGTAAATTTTACTAGCTGCTTTTTTTTTTTTTAATTTTTCATTTATATCTTCTTCTAATGAACAAATACTTCTTATGGTTAAGAAGTTTCGTTTGCTGATTTCAAACTCTGTTTCTCTGCAATTATGGACAGGCACTCAACTCTTTAAATGTTGAATTATTGGTCATACCAGCAGTGTCAGAACTCAGAGAAACTTGGACTTCTGTTTTTGGGTTTGAACCGCTCGAAGAGACCAGGAAGCAAATGATCAAGAACTTCAATCTGTTGGTATTCCCTCATGTAGATATGTTAGTGAAAGAGATGAAGAAGCCTAAAGTTGCTGATGAAGGTCTGATTCCTATTCAAGGTACATGTTGGTAGATAGGTCCTTTGATATCCACAAACACCTTTCTATCCTTTTTTGCGTCACTGAAAATCTGAGCTTTTTTGGGTAAAATGCAATTGTGCGCAGTTTCCAATCCTGAACTTCTAAAGAATCAAAGTACACATGAGGAAGCAACTGATTGTGATGAGCCAGTTTCATTTAGGTCTGATTTGATCACTTCTGCTGGGAGTGGGATCCCTACCTTGGATATATGCCCAATAAATGATAGACACGTGTCCGTTGAATCTGGTTCTCCTGATGGCTTGTTGAATAATTCACATCACGTTACTAGTGAGATCATACATCCCGATACAAGTGCAAAACATGTAAAATGTGAAGTTACATGTCATGCAGTCAATGATAATTTGACAATGGAAGACAAAACTGCTGTAAATGCACATGATTATGTTAGCGGTGCTCATTCACAAGCTGACGAGATAAGCAATCTTGATTGTGTTCAGTCGCCTCCCGCAGGATTGAGAGAAATAAATTCTGAATATATAACTGGCTGTGGTGCTCAGCAGAGACCCAATGGTTATTGTGCCCCATATGAAGTGAATTCCGAGACTATTAAAGCTGATGAATCACATGTGTATGCTGCCAAAGCAACCAATCTTCAGACTCTTGTACATTCTGGAGATTGCCAATCAATACACGTAACTTCAGGTTCTTGTGCGGATATTGTGAGTGGCATAAATGAGAGGAGTGAAGCAGTCAGTGCAGCAGAGAGGAATTCAGATCTTAATGATAAGCGTTGGATGAATCAGTATTCGGATCCACCTGACCTTGATTTACAGGTGGATGAAACTGCACGGACTAACGTTCCATTGTTGTGTAGCAGCTCTAACACTGCTTCCGGCATGCCTGTTCACCGTGCATCAGCTGATGGTACTTCCTGTGGTGGTAATACTGAAGTAATGGTTCTGTCCAACGGAGCTAGTTGAAATCTTGGCACGAAGAACATAGGGCACCTAGTAATGCATCTTGGAACGTCATAGTCAGTCACAGTTAAGCAACGAGGTGAGGTTTGGCAGCTTTAGATATATGAACCGAATTTTGTCTTTGTACTTAGTTGTATTCTGTAAGAAAGGAGATGGAAAGATGGTTGTTAGAGAAGTAGGGCTACCTTAGCTTTAGACACAGGTCAGGAGGTTAGCTCCAATTTTTTCTGGGGGAGGGATGAGACGCAATTAGGTTTGTGTAATTTGTCGCTCCCCATGGTGATGGCCGTTGTAAATGGAGTTCAGAATCTAGCTTCTCTTTTTGCCCTTTTAGTTTGTACAAAATTTTGAAATTCCCGGTGCAAATGAATTTCGCCTTTGTTGATCCTTGACTTCTGTTAGCAATTCCTGCTTCGCGAGTGAGATTTTTTTTTTTAATCCGACATTTTGGATGAGACAAACAACCGTGCTGTGAGCTAGTGATGACAAAATTGAAAATAATTACCCGGCCACCATGGGATAATGACAAAATTAATAGCACAGTTCTACTTTTTAAATTAGAATTAGAGGTTCATATGTTGCATATGCACTATTCATAATGAATAGAAAGTATGGGTTGCTCTCTCTCTCTATATATGTGTGTATATATAGATTATAAATTTATAACTTCTTGTAGAAAAATGGTTGTTTTATTTTAGGATATTATTTTAGATTTGCTTTAGTTTTTCTTGATTAATTGTTGTATTATGTATTGGCTTCTGTGTCTTGTTACTCCTGTACATTGGCCTATATATATTGGCGTGGACATTGTATTATGATATAGACTCCCAATGAAATAAAACTAAGTGCATTATTCAGATAGCCCATGTTCTAACATGGTACTAGAGCAGGTTGGATCCAACACAACCCAACCCGGATCTGAGAATGCCTTTCTTCTCTGAGTCATCGACGAAGCAAGCCCTAATTTCTTTTGCCATCGCGATCATTTCTTTCCCTCAGTACCACTGTTGCTTCATCACCAATCATCTTTTTGGAAGATCTTGGTTAAAGAAAGCATTGATTGACGGGGGAAGATAAGGCCACAAAACGTGCCACTATTCTTGCCACCGCTGCGCTTGATTTCAATCACCCGTTATTCCTCCGTCCATCAGATACACAGGTGATCACGCTCGTAGCACAAGTTCTCAAAGGAACAGAGAACTATGCTGTTTAGAGTCACTCAATGCAAGATGCGCTGCTAGCCAAAAACAAGCTCGGAGTTGTGGATGGTACCTGTGCAAGAGAATGTCAAGATCCTAATCTCCAACCATAGTGGGATAGGTGTAACGCAATAGTGTTAACATGGCTCAGTAATTTAGTTGATAAGGAAATATCGAATGGTTTGGTATTTTGTACCAGCGCACACCTTGTTTGGGTTGATTTGAAGGAGAGATTCGATAAAACTGATGGGACCAAGATCTTCAGTCTTCATCAAACAATCAACTCCCTAACTCAAGGTTCGATGTTTGTAAGCAGTTATTATACAAGACTGAAGGAGTTATGGGATGAATAAGAACCCTAGTTCCCATGCCTTCGTGCCAGTGTTATTCGGCCAAAGAATACGCTAAAATTGCTCAATGGCAAAAATTGTTCTAAATCCTCATGGGGATGAACGAAGTCTACAATCAGGCAAGGAGTCAAATCCTCTTGATGTCGCCTTTACCTTCTATAAACTAGGCTTATAACATGATCATGCAAGATGAGTCTCAGAGGCAGATAACATTTAGGTCTGTAAGTTCTCCCTTGGATAATTCTATTACGATCACGAGGACACCAAAGGAGGAAGAGGCAGAGGTCGTGGTAGTTCTTTAGAAGAGTGCATGAATTGCAAGAAAAGGGGTCACCGCAAGGAGAACTGCTATTGGCTTATTGGGTTTCCTCCAAGATTCAGAGCTAATAGAGGAAGAGGCAGAATGCAAGAATCACAAGCTAGTCAAGCTGTGGATGAACCGACCACAAGTTTGGGTTATTCTTCCTCAATTGAAACAACAGTAGCTGTTCCTCCAAGCTTCACAGTTCAACAATATGAGCAGATTCTTGAGCTGCTTAAGAAGGACACTAAGGAAGTCGATGTCAATATAATAACAGCTATGTCAGGTTTGGCTAAAACTCCCTCTGTTAAATTATATAGAACTTATTGGATTCTTGATTCTGGTGCTAGCTGTCTCATTGTTTATAGTCTAGAATTGTATGATAAATATGAAATATACACTGGTCCACCTAAGACTGTAAAATTGCCAAATAGATCAAGAGTTCGTGTGACACATATAGGGAGTGTGACTATTCTTAATAATATTGTCCTTAAGGGTGTTTTGCATGCACCAGGATTATATTTCAATTTAGTTTCTATACACAAGCTAACTAAAGCACGTATGTATATAGTGTCCTTCTTTCCTGATTTTGTCACTTTGCAGGATATGACAACTAAGAAGGTCAGAGGAATTGGTGGAATAGACATTGAGCTTTATATAGCTCATGAAGACAAAGTTTTACATGTTGTATTCTCTATTCAAAATTACAGTTTTGTTGTTGCAGATCATAATGTTTGGCATTGTAGATTATGACATACCCCATTAAATGTTTTGAGACATTTAAATGTTGTTAAAGGATTTGATGTACCAAATACATTTTGTGATGTTTGTATGAAGTCAAAGCAAACTCAATTGCCCTTTCTTGATAGCATTAATAAAACAAAGTATTCTTTTGAATTGTTACATATGGATGTATGAGGACCTTATAGGGTTCTTACACATCAAGTTTATAGATATTTTTTGACTATTGTGGATGATTTTTCTAGAGAAACCTAGGTCTTCTTGATGACAAACAAGTCTGAAGGTGTTGGACATGTTAAATCTTTTATTGCATATGTCTTAATTCAATTCTTTGCAAAAATAAAAAGGGTTAGGAGTGACAATGGTACAGAATTTGCCAATACTAAAATGAAAATTTTTTTGAATGATAAAGGCATTATTCATGAATTAGTTGCCTATATACACCTCAATAGAATGGGGTAGTAGAAAGGAAGCATATGCATATGTTAGAAGTGGCTAGATGTCTTATTTCTTAGTTAGGTGTTCCTTTGCAGTTCTAGGGGGAAAGTATTAAAGTTGCATCATATCTAATAAATAGGACTTCCTCAAAGGTTTTAGGAAACAATACCCCATTTGAAATTGTTTATGGTAATATGCTTGATATCAATCATCTGAAGGTTTTTTGGGTGTTTTGCTTTTTCTACTAACCTAAATAACAAAGATAAATTCGAGCTAAGGGCTGATCCGTGTGTCTTTATAGGATATCCAACAACTCAAAAGGGATTTATTCTTTATAATATAAAGACTAAAAGTATGTTAATTAGTAGGCATGTTAAGTTTGTTGAAGATAAATTCCCTTTTAAAGACTTACAGAGTAATAATCAAGGGCGAGTTAGTATACAGTTAAATGAACCATTTCTATTTTATTATAAAAAACCTGTTGTTGTTAATCCTGATATACAGGTGAATTCAGATTCAGAAAATATAGAACAAGATGAGGCAATCAATGGGGACCTGAGAGAAGTTGCTGGGAAGAGCACCAGACCTGTAAGGGACAGGAGGCCCCCTAATTGGCTCCGAGATTATGAGTTTTCTATGCATACTGAAAGTTTATTAAATCCCTTTGGTAATAAAGTTTTTGGTTTTAATAATGGAAAGTGTGTTAGATATCCTTTGCACGATTATATGTGTCATAATAAAATTAATTTTATGCATAAAGGATATATGTTTAGTATAGATTCTAATATTAAACCAAGAACCTATGATGAAGCGGAAAGGGATGAAAAATGGGTTAAAGCAATGAATGAAGAAATTAAAGCCCTAGACGATAATCATGCATGGGAGATTGTGGACTTGCCTCCTAATAAGAAACCAATAGGTTGTAAATGGGTATATAAAATAAAATATAAGACTGATGGTAGTATAGAGATATATAAAGCTAGATTAGTTGTTAAGAGATTTAACCAAAAAGAAGGTATAGATTACTATGAAACATTTTCTCTTGTGGTTAAAATGGTGACTGTTAGACTTGTTATTTCTCTTGCTACTGTACATAATTGGAATCTGTATCAAATGGATGTGCATAATGCATTTTTGCAAGGAGACTTAGATGAGGAAGTTTATATGTATATACCTCAAGGAATTAATGTTGATGGAACAAACAAAGTATGCAAATTAACTAAATCATTCTATGGGCTGAAACAAGCATCTAGACAATGGAATGCAAAGTTAACTTAGGCCTTAATAGAAGGAGGATTCAGACAAAGTAAATATGATTACTCCCTTTTCATTAAGGAACAAGAAGATGGTTTAGTTGTTGTTTTAGCTTATGCAGATGATCTAGTTATTACTGGTAGCTCTGTAAAAGGAATTGATAATGTTAAAGCATACTTGAACAGTAAGTTTAAAATAAAAGATTTAGGAGTACTTAAGTATTTCTTGGGACTTGAGTTAAGCAAAGTTGAAAATGGTATTGTGCTGAATCAAAGGAAGTATGCTCTTGACTTAAGAAGTGAAATGGGAATGAGTGGAGCTAGGCCTTAAGGGGTATCAATGGAACAGAATCTTAAGTTGGATGATGAGGAGAGTGATAAGGATAAGTATCTTAATGATCCAAGAACATATAAGAGATTGATTGGGAGATTACTATGTCTAACCATGACTCAAATTGATATATGTTTTCCTGTGCAGGTGTTGAGTCAATTTATGGCTAGACCGAAAGAGTCTCACATGGCTGCTACAATGAAGATAGTTAGATATCTTAAAACAACTCCACCCCTTGGTATATTACTATCTTCTTCAAGTAAACTGGAGCTAAAATGCCTTTGTGATTCAGATTGGGCAATGTGTCCGATGTCTAAAAAATCAATTATAGGATATTTGGTAAACTAGGAGATTCAATTGTTTCTTGGAAATCGAAGAAACAAAGTACCGTATCAAGGTCTTTTGCGGAAGCTAAATATAGGACCTTAGGATCAGCTATGTCTGAAATTATATGGGTCCGATGATTATTATCAGATCTAGGCATTCTATTGACAAGTCCAGTTGAGGTCTAATGTGATAATAGAGCAGCAATACATATAGCTACAAATCCTATTTTTCATGAGAGGACAAAGTGTAGAGAGATTGATTGTTATTTTGTTAGAGAAAAATTGCAACAGAAACTGATTTCTTTCATTCATGTAAGGTCAACAAATTAAGAAGCGGATGTGCTTACTAAGACTTTAGGAAAGAAAGATCATGAGAGGATCATGAGCAAGTTAAGGACCTTGAATTTATTAGGTCTGAATTTGAGGGGGAATGTAGAAAAATAATTGCTTTATTTTAGGATATTGTTTTAGATTTGCTTTAGTTTTTCTTGATTAATTCTTGTATTATGTATTGGCTTCTGTGTCCTATACATTGGCCTATATATATTGGGCCTGGACATTGTATTATGATGTAGACTCCCAATGAAATAAAACTAAATGCATTATTCAGATAGCGCATGTTCTAACACTTTTCATTTGAAATTGAATCATTCAACATGAATACAGTAATCTATAAAAATCGAATATAAATACCATAGAACATTTTTTTCTTTGTTCTGATTGAACTACCAAAGTTCCAGGCGAAGTTGAAATTATTTTTATTTTCCAATTAATATATTCTTCTTCAGCACCTTTTTTCTAAGGTTTACATTACTGTCTGACTTTGAGCGAGGCTTACAATAACTAAACACACACGTATTACTATTAACCACTAAATACAAAGGAACTTGGAACCTCACAATACAAAGCCTTCTCAAACCGTTTAAAAATTTCTTGTACCCTGCCTTCATCTTCTTTAATTCAATAGAGACTGAATCTGTGAACAGGGCAAAAGAAATTCACTGGCTGAATTTATGAGTGGCTTATCCCGAGAGATCAAGAAAAAGAAAAAAGAGAAAAACTGGGATTCCCTGACTCTGTCTCTTTTGCCAGTACTTATTCTATTGACTATTGATCTGCATCGGCCTCAAGTAAGATATTTATTGTCTGGATGCAACGATTCTGCGAAATTAAAAACTACTTAGTGCATTACTTAGTGCATGTTTGGTTCATTGTTTACAAAACATAACCATAGTAAAAATTATGGTTTTGTAAAAGATGTGTTTGACCAAACACAAACCAACTACAAACTGACTTTTTAAAAAATGAAAAGTGAGTTAAACTGTGGTTTTGGAAAAGGAGGAGAAAAGTTACTTTTCCTTTAACAAAACGTGGGTTTTGAAAAATGAGAAATAAATTTACTCTATATTATATATCTAAAAGTACTTTTAACCCCTATCATTCAAATAGATTTTTTGTCAAATTTATTTTTACCAAAAGAATATTCAAACATAACAACTTTCAACAAACTTACTTTATCTAAACTTCATTTTTATAAACTTCATTTATCATAACTTAATTTTACAAAACAGAGAACCAAACGGGCCCTTAAACGATGACCTTTCTTTTGTTGTCGCAATGTTCACTGCCCAACAAGACAATTAAAAACTACTAACTGGCAGCCAACTTTGACAAATTTCCTCGAAATGAACACATGGCCAGTCTGAGGAGTTTGATAATTGCAAATAGCTAACCCCGTTTAGCTCAACTGTATGAAAGGATTCGGATTAAACTTGTATATTTCCAATATATAGGTTCGAATTTTCTCTTTGATTGACGATTCTGCTTGCAAGCAGGACACTCACTACATGCAAATAGTTAAATGATTCTCTGGAGCTGTAACCTTTTTAAGAAAATCACATGTCCTTAAAAGTAATCTTTTAAATTGGACCTATCGGTAATCTTGGAGTTGTTTCTGTCAATGTTTTACACCAAAAGAAATTAGGACCCAAGATCGAAGAAGCCAGAGTCGCAGACAGGAGTTTAATACCTTCAATTACGCATTTTATGATGTAAGAGTACATCTTTAATGTTAAATAAGCCACTGAAGAGCATTATTTCTTCTTTGCACTCATTTTTTCATGGAAAGGCAAAAAATAGTAAGAGACAGTCATGCCGAATTTTGCTAAGAAAAGTGCAGCAAAAAAATGATGACGAGCCATAGACAACTGATGAGAAAGAGGAGCTTATAAAATGAGTTAGATAGAAGCCTGTAGAGGGTAGAGTTGAAATCAGAATAGTACCATCCTGACATTCTCTCACCCAAAGAAATCAAGAATCCCCAAAAAAAGGAAATTAAGAAAAGAGAGAAGATTGAATTGATGGACAGTGATAGCTGACAGTGAATGAGGGGAAACCAACTTCAATTTCTTCAGGTGGTTCCACACATTTAAAGACCCATCTTAATTTACCAAAAAAAAAAAAAGATCCATCTTAATTACGAACCGACTAAACCATGTGATTAGGTGGCACCAACAGCGGCAGCAATGTCATCGGAGTCAAGAGGCGGCGATGGCATGAGGTTGACGAGAAGATCTGCAAAAGCACCCACAATGTACTTGTGGGTGTGTTTGGGGTTGAGCGCAAGATAGCAGAGGAGAAGCTCGTGCAGGATTTCCCAGTTGGAGTTGACGTCCATGAGCTCCGGACGCGCCTCCACCATCTCCTGCATGGAGCGTCGGAAGTCCACATATGGATCCGGCGAGAAGGTGGGGACGGCCACGCTATTGTCGAAGAAGACCTTCTTGTTATGACTAGCGACGGCGGAAGATTCAACGATGGAGTTAGAGCGGCCGGGAGAGGAGAAGAAGAAGCGTCGGGAGGCGAAGGCGGTGGCCAAGTCCGGTTCATTGCCGGCGTCGGAGTGATCCGAGGTTGGGTCATACAGTGAGTTGAAGTTTTTTACTAGTACAGAAGATGGGATGGTGGGTGAAATAGGGTTCTCCTGGTGAGTGCTGCTGGAAGACGAAGAAGCTTCAGGCGATATTAATGGCCGCATCATCTTTGAGAAGCACTGGTTCAGATTTCTTCCTATTGTGTTTAGCATACTCTTCTCCACCCCCTCCATAATTTTCACCTTCAATCAAACAAATGAGTAGCATGTACTATGATATGAAGAGGTTACATGTGTGTGTGTATGTATATATATATATATATGAATATTATTATATAATGGGAAACTTGGAATATGAAAAATGATTAAACCTGCATGTGGATAGCTTGTTTTGGGATTCTTGATTGATTCCTATCTACCCTCATTCAAATGACATTGAATAGGAATAAGATACATAATCATTAAGTCTGAAGGTATATATATATACACAGTAAACTCCGGTTTTTTTTTTTTACCAAGCAGTAAACTCCGGTTTAAAGCATGGTTGTTTAGGAAGGAAGGAAGGTTCACGTTGAAAGTTGGAATGTCAAACGAATATATAAAGAAGAAGGATTCCAAGTAACAAGGGTCTATTTTACAATTAATTAATGGAGTGACATATATAGCTGCTCACAATTGATCCACTTCATGAACTGTTCACCAAGGAAAGTGATGGATCTTAAGTCTAATGTTTATTTCTTTGTTAACCCAAATATATCACAATGTGGACTTGTCCTGAGCCGGGGCCCACCCCCCAAAACACATACACACACTATATATATATATATGTTAAATATAGGAGATTCTCTCATCTAGTTAAATAGTGTAGTATACTAAAAATGGGATTGGACTAACTAATTTGGCTGAAAGACTAGTGAATCAAACGCTGATCCAGTCTAGAATATGGTCAAAATCGGGCTGTGTAGGAATCAGTTAAACTTGGTCAAAAATTGGGTTAGACAAGCAATTCATGAATGAACCAATTGGGATTTGAGTCAATTTGGAGAAAAACCACCACCTTCGTGGTTCGTGCACCACACCACTCCATGAGTGAGCTGCCTGCTGTCTTTGATATATATATATATGTGTGTGTGTGTGTGTGCAATATTTAATAAATGAACATTTATTAAATTAAACATTTGAAATTAAAGTTGCACAAGCTGCTTCTCAAGCCCACAATATTGGAATATTAGAATATCACTCCACCACATAGCTGCAAGTTCCTCTTATTATATAATTGTAATATTTAATATATACACATTTATTAAATTAAACTTTTGAAAGTAAAGTTAATAAATAATTAAATATCCATATACACTTACATTTTTTTAACTACAAGTTATTATTGTTATATATATTCAATATATATATATATATATCTTAAATTTGACTTTTGAAATTAGCTACAACTAAAGAACCTTTATACTACTCATTATCATATAAATTATGCTAAAATATGTTAATCTCAATCAAAATAAATCCAAAACTAATCTCAATAAGTGAGGTGATTCGTATATTTTATTCTTAATTTATATATATATATTTCTATTTTCAATAATAATACAAATTTTGACTTTCTTCACTTTAATTTTTTTTAGATTTTTTAATTTAAAAAGGAAGTATAAAATTTGTAAACTTATAATATTTATGATAAATATTAATTAATTATTATATCAAATTATTATTTTTATTCTGAATATTAATTTTATTATTATGAATAAATATTTTTATATTTTTTATTTATAATCGATTTGATCATTAAATATTAAATCAGTATATTAGTCAATTTAAAAGCAGGCCTAATTTTTAATACTTGGAAATAGAAATAGAGAGAGAAGCCAAGATTTGGATCAATGGGGATTTGTAATTAATAGACAAAAGATGAAAAGAACGATACATTCTGAAGACTGTAACGGGGCACCCAGTTGGGATGCCTAAAACGAATTGACGTGTCCAAAATAAAGTCATGAAAATTAGGAGGTTAGGTTGGGTATTTAAATAAGGACCATATGGATTGGACGTGTGGTAGAGCTTCAAGGATGGTCCAATCATCGCACCCAGGCACGTGGTGGGGTGCTTTTGTTTTGCTCAATATATTCTTTTAATGCATCTATGATTTTGCTTCCAAACTCTAATCTAATCTTTTGTTATCCGGAAACCACCACCCACATGAAATTAAATTTGCTTTACTTTTGACAGAAATTAGAAGGATTGAAGAAGATTCACAGGACATGTATGTATGTATGTGTATATATGCTGCTAGCGTACTGTTGTGCACAGAAGCTGTAAGTTATATCAACGTCAGCTGAGTAAAGTGGGAACAGCCATAAACTGCAGAACTGCAAATATTTAATATATATATATATATATATGTATTTATTTATTATGCAATATGAGTAATTTTCTGCCCATCTGTCTTTCACCATTTTCTATCTGCACTTTCCCCAATATTCAGAATCATTTGATGCTCCATACCAATATAACTAAGACAAAAACTTTTCGTACATTTCATATTTCAGTTCAATTATTTTTTGTTTTCTGGCATGACAGTTCAATTCGTTTGGATTTAGAAAATTTTTTTGTTTTTTATTTTGGTTGAAATAAGGTATGTAAATTGCATTGCAATTTCTAGAAACTAGAATAGTTGAGTTAGATGGAATCTAAGTACAGCTAGCCAATTTCACATAGTAATAATTTGATGAGTTAGCTAGATTACCACTCCTATTCATGGGTTCTTAAAAATTATCACACTAAATCTTTTTAAGATTTTTTATAATATTTATCAATTTAGAATCCCAATAAGATATTATTATTTATTTTACTATTTTACTTTTAATTGATATTAAATAGATCAATTAAAAAAGTTTAAATTAAGAACATTTTGGTATAATACAATTTTCTTTGGTATAAGCTATTTTATCTTAATTCTAAATATGGGATTATTTTCAGAATACGAGGTACTATTTATTATACATTTTTAAATAATATCCATATTTAATTCACCCTAAAGAGATAAAGAAAAATATTAAATAAGAAAAATTTTAAAAAAATATTATAATTTTTAAAAAAATTAAGATATTTAATTAACATTAACCTTTTTTATTAATCTGCATTAAAAAGTTCTTATATTAAATATAAGAGAAAGTATTAAATTTTATAATATTCTACATTATTTAATAATTTTTTTAACTTATATAAAAAATTCTAAAATGATAATTTTTACAAATTAGAGGAAGTATTTTACTTTAATTTTTTTAATACACTCAAATGAATGTCTAACTGGCCCGATTTATGTACTTACTTTAAGGAAGAAATTGAATAAAATTAAATAAAACTTGTCTCACAATGATGATTGGTTGGAATGTTAATACCCGTTTCAAAACATGTGTGTGGCAAATATTTTGAAATAAAGAGAATATATATTAATTAAGGTGGAGGCTTAAAAAAATTAAGGTGGGCATGTGTCGCTTGGCTAGTTGCACCACTTGTGGGGTTTTGATGCGCTTCATACATACATATATATATATATATATATATTGTATGTATGTACTTACAAACTGCAAATGTCTGTTGCCTAATTTGTTGTTACGTGCTTGTTGCACATTAGAGCGGCAACGTTACATTAAATATAATGAGGTGATAGTTTTCTGGCTTTAAAATGTTGGGTAATAGAAATAAAAATGTAAAAATATATCAGCCAGTGATCTCAAGATATAATCTTGGCCATTTGCTTGCTCATTTAATAGAACTATGTCATTTTAGCAAATGAATCTTGCATGTGGTAATTCATTTCCAAAATATACACAAACCAGCATCTTTCTTCATATCCAAACCCTAGCAGCTCAGACCAACAAGCCTGAACATGTGGGAAGAAGCTCCAAAGCTCTGGGCACATTTCAGGCAAGACTTTTATGGTTTGTATGACATTAATGGTAGGGGCGGACACAGCTTAACCATTATGGAGGCCAAAATTTTGACAAATAATATATATTTTGTATTATTAATTTAATATTTTAATATTTATCATAATTAATTTTTTAAAATATTCTTATAACTTAAAAAAATATGAAATGATAAATTATGTGTATATATATAAAGTGAAATGATAAATTTGTAAATTAATTTTTCAAAATATACATAAAGTGAAACCATATATGTAATATATTAATTTTAAGAAAATTTATAAAAAACATATTAAAAGTTTATATTTTCAATACATTTATATATAAATTTTATATTTTATTTCTTTTTAAATATATCAATAATAAATATTGTACATATATATGTTTTATTTATTTATTTATAGTGTGTCATATATGAGTTTATATATGTGTATATATATATATATTACATTATTATGTTTAACTGTATATTAATGTGTGTTTATATATATATATATACGTGGCCCCTCCCAAGCTATACGTGTGTGCGCCACTGATTAATGGATTTAAAAGTGATGAAAAATAGTTATAATATGATAAAAATGTATCTTTTGCAGTTTTGATAGATGGTTTGAAAGGGAAAAATTTTTCTAATATGCCTTGTAATTGTTGATTATTGTTTGGTTAATCTTTTTGGGGGTTCAAGTGTATTTTCAATTTATATTTTGGTCCTAAACAAGATTTTTGGGATATCTGTGTTTATTGTGCCCAGGTATATGTTATATAGATCAATGGTTTGACATTGCAATAGGTTTTTATGAAGGAGTTAATTTTGACCACTCAAGTATGCTTTTTCTTTGTTGGAATTGTATCTGAAATGGTTTTTTTGACAAAGATTAGATTTTTTAGTGTTTCTAGTGGTTTTTCTATTATTCTCTTTCATATTAGCAATTTTGTTAACATGTATTTATACTATTTTTTGTTGTTGCAGATTTAATTTGTTGGGCGTAAATTTAACTCCTAGACTGGGTATTGAGTTTGAAAGTCTAGAGGAAGCATGGCAATATTGGGTTAGATTGGTGGTAGAATTGATTTTGGTGTTAGAAAGCATAATTTCAACAAAAGTAGAATGGATGGCTCCATAACTAATTATAGATATGTTTGTTGTAAGCAAGGGTTAGGAGGGCTTGACAAATGAGATTATAAAACTATCCATCCTCGACCAAAGACAAGAACAGGGTGCAAGGTAAAAATGACAATTTCGCTTGTGAATGGAAAGTATAAAATTAGTGAGTTCATTGGTGAGCACAATCATGAATTGCATTCCCTTGAATCAATGCATTTGTTGGTATCCAATGTAAAGTAATTGAAATTCAAGCCTATGAATTAGAAGTGGTAGAATTAGAAATGAGACTTCTTCTATAACTCTTGAGGAAATGGTATTTATATATATATATATTCATTGTCATTTCATATATAACAATCTCACATAAATTATAATTATTTTTTTCTTGTAGGCCAATCAATTGCCACATGATATCTATAGCTCAGCACAACAAATTCCTAAAGCATTCCAGACACTGGAAGCATAGGAAACACCTCAAACAATGACTAGTAAAGATGGAAATCATATGAAACACTTGGAGCACCTAAAGATATATTTTATATATTTATTTTTATATCTTCATATATAGGAATCCTAATTATTTTTCATCATAGGCCAATCAGTTGCCACAAGATATCTGTAGCTCAGCACAACAAATTCCTAAAGCATACGTGACATTGGAAGTATTGGAAGCACCTCAAACAATGACTAGTAAAGATGGAATTCATGTGGAACACTTGAAGCACCTAAAGGTATATTTTTATATATTCATATGTAGGAATCTTAATTATTTTTCATCGTAGGCCAATCAGTTACCACAGGATATCTGCAGCTTAGCACAACAAATTTCTAAAGCATACGTGGCACTGGAATCATTCAAAGCACCTCAAACAATGACTAGTAAAGATGGAAGTCATGTGGAGTACTTGAAGCAGCTAAAGGTATATTTTTATATATTTATATATATATATATATATAAGAATCCTAATTATTTTTCATTGTAGGCCAATCAGTTGCCATAAGATATCTGTGGTTTAGCACAACAAATTCCTAAAGCATACGAGGCACTGGAAGCATTCAAAACACCTGAAACAATGACTAATAAAGATAAAAGTCATATAGAGCACTTAAATCACATAAAAGTATATTTTTATATATTTATATATGGGAATCCTAATTATTTTTCGTCATAGGCCAATCAATTGCCACAGGATATCTACAGCTCAACACAACAAATTCCTAAAGCATATGAGACATTGCAAGCATTTGAAACACCTGAAACAATGACTAGCAAAGATGAAAGTTATATAGAGCACTTGAAGCACCTAAGGATATATTTTTATATATTTATATATAGAAATCCTAATTACTTTTTATCGTAGACCAATCAATTGCCAGAAAATATATATAACTCAACACCATAAATTCCTTAGGCATCTAAAGCACTTAAGCACATGAAACAATGACTACTAGAGACAAAACTCACAAAACTCTTACTTCATTTTTAATGGTAAACTTTAAGTTTTTCACATTTATTCTAGTTATACAACATTGTTGCATTTCACACTTTCCTCCATTATTTTTTTTCATAATATAGGCAACATTGGACGGCACCATGCTATATCTTGAGGTACTAGATTCGATTCAATCATTCTCTACTAGTACATTCTAACAAAATATCTTTATAACTTTCACAAGAAAAGAAAAATTTAGATTCAAAATATTTAGAATATCTTTATAACTTTCACAAGAAAAGAAAAATTTAGATTCAAAATATTACATTCATTAAATAGATGATATTACATAAGCATATTTATAGGTTTCTTTTTTTATCACAGGAGACTAAACATATTCCAATGATTACATTATAAGTTCCCAATGCAGTACAGCAAATCTCAATTTATCCCCATTCAGTATAGTATATCCCAATTCATACTCATCCAGTATAATATTTCCTAGTTCATCCTAGTTTAATACAACAATTCCCTGTTCATCCCAATTCCCAGTACAATCAGCTTCATCACAACTTGAACCTTCACAACTTCAACAACTACAACTTCAATCATTGCAGCATCAACTTTTACAGCTTCAATCATCCACTTTAATGCATCAACCTTTAGATTAGATCAATGTAGTAGCCAGTTCTTTTTTTTGTTTAGTTATGTTCTATTTTCATATCAGTTTTGTTACGTATTTTGTACAAGGCAGTAACTATTTTGCAAAATAGCAGGAACTAGCTTGTTTTATGTATATTTTGTTTAGCAATGCCTTGAAGTTATCCCTACACAATGAAACTAAGGCAGCAACTAGCTTTGTTTTATGTATATTTTGTACAAGGCAGCAACTAACTCTGTTTTATCCTTGCACAATGAAAGTAATGCAACAACTTTTGTATATCTTGTATAGCAAAGCCTTGAAGTTATCCCTACACAATGAAATTGATATGATGTTAATAAATAAATAAATAAGAAACTACTTAATTAGTGTATATTAGGATAGTTTTTAGTAGTTGTTAGTGAATATAAAAGGCATGAGAGATTCCTTTTGTGGTTCAGGCTTTGATGTTCAATGAGAAGTGAATTTCAATTCTATTATCTACTTCTCCATTTCTCTTATATTCCTATTCTATTTTCTCCATTCTTCATAATAGAAACTATGCATCAAAGTCATAGTTAATGGGTTAAAAGATATAACATAGTTACAAATGCTCCAATAGTCAATAATTCAAACTGCAGAATTAACAACAAATACAATCTCTATCCTTGCAAAATGAAACTAGGCATATACAACAGCTATATTAATTGCCTATAAATATTGTCCTTAGCTATTACTAATGTTTTCAATCTTGAATTGCTTTTAATCCACAACAGATACAATCTCTAACTCTACTCTACAATGAATTGATGACGTAAAGACTATAGTCTCCTAGTAGTTGTTTGTGCTAAATATGCTATAATGTGAATTTTTACTTTATATGTAATCTTACTCCCCATTTGTAGCAAAGCATAAGGGCAATTATTTAATTTTACACAAGAAGATAACTAGCCATATGAGAGAGTAAAGAAAATGCCAATGAAATTTAGAGTTAGACAATAATTCAACAAAAGAAAATAGGCATGCCCAACAAATCCATACTCTTCGAACAATAGTCTCACCACACCTAACTATGAATCCTCCAATGCCGACTGGTAATCAAGCTCTTGCTTCTTTTCCTTACCATTCTTGACTAACCTATTAATTGATATTGTTGCTTTGATTTCTTTGAACCCATTCAATGGGGACCCAATTGTAGAATTCTGTGGTTTTTTCCCTTTCAAATTGAAATTTGAAGAATCAGAATTGCTGCCAACAGTCAATTTTCCTATATCCCTTTCAATTTGGCTACTCAAATTAGTTTGAACTACAGAAGATAGAGCTTCGAAATAGGCAGAATTATTATTGGTTGGAGGACTCAACGAGAGAATTCAAACCACTCCAATGACCCACATCCCTACCTAGCATCATCAAGCTCATAGCAACTTCTTGCTCTTGTTCAACCTCGGAAACAGAGGACGAAGGATTCACAAAGGACAAAGAAGAAGTTGAAGCAACAACCACGTATCTCGTTCTTCCCTTGGATCTTCTTCTTCGGTTGGGATTGCTAGTTCCCTTGTTGTCGGATGGATCGCCGGCGATGAAGACTCTGATTGTCTCTCCACTACACCTAATGTCAACACTAATAAGGAACGAGGCCGATAGTCTCACAATGGTGGCCACACTTGGAAGAAATAGAGTTTGTGAATGCTAATTTGCAAGGAAAAGTAGGGCCTTTTTTTTTCCTTCTATGATATCATTTAATTAAAAGACATTGTTTTACAAATTTCTTATTGCCTTCCTTACAGCTAATGAAGCGACATCGTTTTGCATATGCATCAGGTGCGTATCATCAAATTGGGCAGCAGACATTTGAAGTTTATATACTTACCAATTAGCGGGAAGGAGCGAGCTATATAAGTGCCAATTTAGAGGCATCTTAGGGATCATGCATCGTATATATATATATATATATTTATATACTAAGAATGAGCTTTAACATAGCGGTAAAACAATACATTACAATTATCCAGAATATTTATATTATGTTATCCGCCGACCCCACTTAGTGGGATAAGGCTATTGTTGTTGTTGTATTTATATTATGTTATCCACTACTCCCTTCCATTCTTTTTATAAGGTATTTTTAACCATAACACAGATCTTAAAAAAAGTTAATTACATTTTTAAATTTACAAAAAATGAGCATTAGATTCCAATTTTATCATTACTAATTAAAATAATATAATTCTTTTTATAAGGTATTTTCAACCATCACACAGATATTAAAAAAAGTTTGTTACGTTTTTAAATTTACAAAAAATGAGCATTAGATTCCAATTTTACCATTACTAATTAAAATAATGTAAATCTTATTAAATTAGCCATCAGAGACAATTTTAACAAAAATACAATTGATCAATCAAAATAAATTTGAGAATTTTAATTAAATTATAATGGACTAATCAAAATCCTACTTTTTATATAATTTACAAGGTGGAAATTAAATGATTAAATATAAAAAAAATCATATCATAATATTATATAATATGGTCTTAAAATATTTTAAAAGATATCTTATAAAAAGGAGAGGAGAGAGTTATCACAAACATACACTGACTGTGAATACCCCATTTTGTCCGGGCATTTTATAAAATATATATATATATAATAAATAACAATAATAAAATAAAATAAAATAAAAACTAATTAAAAAACACAAAATAATAATAATAATAAAAAAAAGAAGAAAGGAAATAAGAGGAAATGAAAATAAAATAAAATGAAAAAAAAAACTAAAACAAAAAAAGTAAAAAAAAAAACACACAAAAATATAATAATGATAAAACAAATTAGAAAACAAAACTAAAAGAAAAAGAGTATTTTGGGCTGAGATGCTAATTCAGCATCTCAGCCCAATAAGGCACAAGCCCAATTGTGGGTTTGTGAGGTTGGGCCAAGGGCGTAGCCCTTAAATGGTGAGGGGGCTGACACCCGAAAAGAAGCAGGCAGAGGGAGCCTCACGTGAGAACTGAAGAAAGGCAGGAGACTGAAAAGAAAAGGAACGAACAGAGAAAGCCGCGTAGATATGGGACCGTGAGTCGAAAGTAGCCTGGGCAAGTCTGAGTAAGGAAGGCAGAGCACGCAATAACTGGCAGGAGGCGTGCATAAAAGGGGGTGGCGAGGCCGAGAATGGGGGAGGCCGAGGAAGCCGAGCACGAGAGAGCAGAGGACGATCCACGACAGAGGAAGAAATGGAGAGGAGCCGCGGAGGAGACCGAAGAAAAGAGGTAGGAGAGACAGGGGGTCTGAACCGAGATATGGAGGAGCCGCGGAGGAGACCGAAGAAAAGAAGGACGCGAGCACAGAGGGAGGCAGCAAACTCAAAAGAAAAAAATTGAGGGGAGACCAGGAGGACAGCCACAGACCCAAAAAGACGAGAGAGACCGGAGGAGAGAAGACTAAACCGAGAGAGAGGGAAGCGCTAGAAATCCTGGAACAAAAATCTAAGGGCAAGATTTCGGAGCCGCGGAGCAGACCGACGAAACAGGGGACGCCGAGATAGGAGGAAGCAAAGGGGCCGAGATTTTTCAACTGGTAATTTGTATCTTTGATTTACAGCTTTGATTAGTAGGCTAGGAACATAGGACCGAATATTGGGATGGATTGATGCTGAAACTTGCATTTGGGCAAGGAAGAAAATCGGACCTTCTTTTTTTTTCCGAATTTATCTGGTTGTTATTTCTGATTGGGAGGGGTTTCATCCCCCCTTACGATGGCATGCTTTTTATTCAAAAGTTTTCGGGCATCTGTATCGTCTGTCCCCCCCTGTTTTCGTCACCCTTGGTATATCTAAACTTTGATTGCTTGAACCGTGGGAGGAGTCTCATGATGGTGTTTCAGTTCATGCTTTCTGAGTTTTGCCCTATCCATATAAGATAGAATTCTGTGTCAGGGGGGAGCATATGCTCAGTAGCACCGTTAAAAGGAAGTGGCTAGTTGACACTGAGCCCTTAAATCTAATGCAAGACTAATGTTTAGTGGCCTTGCGTGTTTGTTAATCCTGGACACCCTGTGAGTTTGCAAAAGGGGTGAACGGTTATCACACCCTGAGCTTTGTGTTCATTTGGTTTTGGGTTCAGTAAATTCCTTTGTGTTCAATAGCTTTTGGTTGTGGACTGGACCTGGCTTCCTTAGTGGCCAACCGCGACGAAATAGGATCCTGGGGAAGAGAATTCTTAGGCCGTGAGGAGATATAATTTTGGGCCATGAGCTTAGGCAGAGGAGGTATAGTTTTGGGCCATAAGTTTAGGCACAGGGACATAGACTCGGGCATATGAGTTTTGTTTTCTTTTGTTTTTTATTTTTGTTTTCTTTTTGTTTTGTTTTGTTCACCCACTAATTCACTTTCTGGTATTAAATCCGCGCAACATGCTCAACTGGGTGCTAAGGGCTATTATCATTATAATAATAATAATTATTATTTTTGAATGAAATATATGTGGCCAAAAGATGATAATAGCTGGAATAATGATATTTTCATAAAAGCGTTTAATAACTATGCCACATGAGTTTTTTTGAACTCATGCAAGCATTAGAATTAACCAAGTTATCGCGCGCGACTGCGAGTCCACATAGATAAAGGTTTAACTTGTTTGTTGAAATAAACAACTTTTGATTACTTAAAATCATCGTTTTCCATAGGTTCTAGAATTTTTGCAGGTATTTTGATTTACCACTTCTCATGTGAAACTGTAAGTCCACACAGAAACTAGTGGGTTAAATGACTTATTTTGAAATAAACTCTACTTTTCAACAAGGACATACGTTTTGAGAGCGACAATAAAAATAATTTATGCCGTTGCTAAATACATGAGATGAACAAAGCCTTTCTCTAAATTACTCGTTTAAGAGGAAGTAGGTAACGATATTATTTTGAATAAATGAATAATATTTTGGCGTACAAATCTTATATATTACAAACGGAAGATTTAGCCATTTTACAAAAAATAGAAATAATTAATTTAATAACCACACCACGTGAGGTTTTTGGAACCCACGCAGGTATTCGGGTTTACTGAGTTTGTCACGTGAGATAGTGAATCCACGTAGATACATCAGCAAATAAGTTTCTTTTTTTTTTTGAAAGAAAAATCATATTAAAAAATAAAATAATGTGACAATTTCTTCAAACTTTACTTTAAAATATCTAACAAGATTATTATATGGCACTTTAAAATAAAACCTTTATACCGCAAAGTTTAGGACTTTCGCAGGTGCTTAAGGAACCGACCTACTAGGCATAACTGCAAGTTTGCAATAAGTAGATTGGTTGTTTTCCCTAATGTGAAAAGGAAAAATTTTCAAAATATAAAAAATAAATAAAAAAAACACAATAAAACATATATGTGATGGTTTTTCCAAAAAATCAAATCAAAGAAAAACAAAAAAATATTTTCAAAATAAAATAAGAGTAAGTAAGCGGAATTAAATTGTCTTTTGCAAATTAAAACATCAACTCAATCTCAGGAAATTGTTTTGTTTGCAAAAAGTAAAATTATTTTCCATTAACTTTCTCTTATTACTAAAAAATATCAACCAACAGACACACATTTCTAAACCCAAACTACGTGGACTTTGATCCCCATCGCAGGGTACGTAGGCCCCAGGCTCTGATCCTGGGTCAAGTCCGCCTTTGTAAATAAATAAATATTTTCTGATTTATTTGGTGTTTTTTTCCTTAATTTAATAAATATTTCCCAATTTATTTTCTTAAATCCCTTTTTCCTCATTTTTTTAAATCTCCTTAATTTCTAAAGTAATTTATTTTCCTTATTCTATTATCCAAATTTTCTTAATTTCTTTTCTCTCTACCCACTTTCTGGCATGTGAATTATAAAAGGAAAATCAAAATATATTTTAAAACCATATTAATTTACGCAATCAACGTAAGGTAATCGTTCCTAGGAACGGGTGTCGTGGGGTGCTTAACACCTTTCCCACGCACAATCGACTCCCGAATCCAGTTCTGGTTACGCAGATTATCCTTTCCTCTTTAATTAGGTTTCCCAAGATTTTTCTCAAAATTTTGGTAGCGACTCCTCACAAGTCGATTTTCATACGAGAACCAGATTTGTTCTCTTTTTTCATTTCATCGCATTTTTTCGGGTGCGACACTGACCCTATTTAAGTGTATATAGTGCCGCGAGAACTATAAATAAAGTGTGGTCTCAACATCATTTGCAGCCTCAATATATACACATCATCCATATACTTGCTAGCTCCTAACCATGATACATAATCTGCAACAAAATTATATCAAGATATTTGGAGATGATTCGATGTCTTTTGCATGGAGGTTTGAGCAATGATGTTGAATTTTTTGGTTGGTTTCTGGTGTTTATATAGTGTGCACATATATACATATATAGGTGTATATATATATATATATATATGACAATCAAGCCGCCATTAGATTTGGCATATTTTAATATATTATCGGGATTTATATGTTTGTTAATTTCAGCTCCATTCCATTTAAGTTTTCACATCGAATATTCCGAAAGAAAACCAAATTTTGGAACGAAGAATATGGAAAGTGAACCGTCCAACATAGAGAGCCTAGCTAGCTAAGTAAGGAATATTAAACGAATTATATGTTGGCTCTCGCTGAGAACTATGAAGCCTATTGGGAATTGACCATTTTATTTTGAATGTCGGTCCGGTCATCATTTACGCCTCATGAATTTCAGTGTCCGAAATTGCAATTTTACCATTCGAACTTTTAAAACAAGCAGATCTGAAACATACTGAGTTACATCTGGAAACAAGAGTTTCCTGCTTAACTCCACTTTTCGGGACTCAAAAGGAACAGACTAATGAAAATAACCATCTGTAAGTCCACCACAGCATTGGAACTAACTTAGACCTTAGACCTTCATTTATTCTTTTTAACCCTCTGATCTGCAGTAGCCATCGAAGCTCCCATTCGGCCAGGTATGCCACTTATAACATTCTCCTGCATCCATCCAACCAATATATATATATATATATATAGAGAGAGAGAGAGAGAGAGACATACACACACAAACATACCCACCTCAAGATGACAATAAATAGGAACTTCACGATTAATTTCACACACACATAACACAATGCCCATGAATACAATCGTAATATACTCAATTAATGACAAGAGATTAGGTTACTTACAGATGAAACAAAATTATTGTCATCTGCTTTGCGCACTAACCGAGGATTAAGAGTAGCATCTCCTTGTTCACTTATGAAGTCATCTTGTATACTCGCTCTGAACCCTGGGGGTTGTTGCATCGAAGCAGCTTCACCTAACTCATTTTCAGCATCTGCACCTGAATTCCTCTTTGCCTCATCATCAGCGGGTTGCATTTACTTCCCTACCACCTGCTTCAACAAATGAAGACAAGTAATTAAGCGGCAACAAATTAAATGATGACGGAGATGTAGCAGAAGAGGGCATATTATATATTGATTCTGAACCTGTCCACCGACAGTTTCGGTAATGACACGGCCACGGCCTTCATTTGTTTCGGATACGGTAACGCCTTCGTTTCTGGCAAGGTTAGTGACGGCATCATGAGAGACAGCACCAGCTCGCTCGTTGATTGCGGCGGCTGATTCCATGAGAGCTGCAGGGCCACCTTTTAGGGTGAACCCCAGAACTTGGGATTCCGCAGATTGCATGGTGGCTGCGTCTCTTGGTGCTATGGGTTTCGATGCTAATTCTCCCTTCACGTTGAACACCTCTCCATATTCAATCGGTTCCTGGTCATCTTTAGCTCCCCTCCTTGGCTGCTCTTGGCTCATAGTGATCACAAGAACAAATACGTACACAACAACTTTGCGTCGACTTGCTTTTTTCAAACTGTTAGTGTATAAAAGTGCGTGGTTGTGCTGTGTTACATATATGTGCAATCGAGAAGAGAAAGGAGTACGTGTATATATATAAATACGTGGTTAATAGTGCCAGAAGGAGGAAGGCTTGGTTGACACTTGACACCGTGACAGCCATATTTACACGTGGTGGAAGGATATAGTATAAAGGCTGATCGCAGATTATCAGTCTGTGGCAGGTGGCATGGCGAGTGTTGAAGCTTCACGAGAATATGTTTCCTCAACCGTTAAACCGCAAGCAGATATTTTGACATGACAGCTTGTGCCTGCCTGGCTACGACTTTTTTTTTATGGGAGAAGGGGGATTCATTGCTAATCAGAATGTACAGGGTACGACTTAATTGATTATACTGATATTCTGACTCGCTTTCTTTCGATAAAGATTAGTAGTATTTGTGATGCCGAACAATTAAGCTAAGGGAGATGGGTGCTATCTATATACCCTAAATGAAGACACGTACAATAACCATTTTTTCAATTTTTACCAGATTTGTTCACGAGGTACATTGATAAATTATTAATAAAATGTTATGAAGATATTAGTTTCACAAATTTTTTATGTTTTAGCTAAAGACAATTAATCGTTGAGCTGTATGATCGGGATTAATCCGATTCTCAGCTCATCTTTGAGTTTTGAGATGAGATGAGTATATGGCGCTAATTATATATATAATTTGGATAACTTAGATGCTATATTTTATATCATTTTATATTAAAACATCGCTATTAAAAAATTCTGATGGAGAGATCGGCACTTAAAATGGGTGGCGGACCTATTGGTGTTTGATGGGGTCAATTGACATACGGGAGTATTAGGGTCGTTTTGACAGTATTTTCTATTTTATTGTTCTGAAAATAGTTTTGTAAAACTCTTTTCAAGAATAAGTTTTGAAAACACGAAAATAAAAAAATCTGTTTAAGTAATTGTTCTCAAAATCATAACTAGTGAGTGATAGATGAGTTATTCAAAATTTATAATTTTGCCTTTAATGAGGTAGACGTTTCTCACGTTTCCTTGTATTTTCCAGAACAAAAACTACAAAACACCTTAAAGGTGTTTTGATTTGAGTTTTCTATTATTTTATTTTTCTATTTTCCAAAACAGTTTCTAAAAAACAGGTTTACCAAACAAGTTTTCTGAGTTTTTTGTTTCCAAAAACAGAAAAACTGTTTTCAGAAACAGAATCAAACAGGCCAATATTTATTATACTCCTAAATTTTAGCATTTTCTAGTAAAAAATTTAACATTTTGATCCCATTGACCATAATATTTTGACTTTACCTCACTAGGCTCAATTTGGAGTCAAAATTTTTTTTGTACTTGGTTCAAAAATTTTGTTAGGATTTTATTAAATCCAATGAATATAAAGTTAAGATGATTTGTAAGAAGAAAACCCAATTAATTCAAAAGAATCCAATTAATTCAAACTCTTAAATAATTTTTATAAAAAATTTACTTTATTTTTCTAAAGCCCATAGTCAAAAAAAAAGTTGAGAGACTATAGACTAACTTAATATGCAAGAAAAACATTATTGACAATTAATTGATTATTCATATATTTTAAATTAAATATGAAGTTATGCAGAAAATAATTATAAGGTATGTAATATATTTAATTTTATATAAAAATTTATATGATTTTAGTGATAATAGTTATAGTCATTTATTTTTTAAAAAAAAAAAGATTGCCCCACTAAGACAGGGTTCTACATCTGTTATTGCTCAAAATTATATAGTTTTAAGGCTTTTGCCTCACTTTGCCCCCAGTGAGATAGGGTTCTATATCCATTACTGCTCAAAATCAATTATATATAAAATTATATATAGTTTTAGGGCCTTCGCCCATGTTTTTCATGAAAAAATGTTCGTTAGAAAAATTAATATATTATAAATATATGATCAAAACATTAAAATATCATATATATGAATCTTTCATTTATATATTGACTCTTTTTTCCATATTTAACTATCAAACTAAATAGTAAACTTTGCATCAATATAACTATTGAATCATGATTTTAGTGTACAAAGTACACAAATTGTCTCAATTAATTATGCCAAAAATAATTTTTCTTGATGTCTAATAGTTGGCGGTTTTGGGGAAAAATGTCAACAAAATTGAGGCAGAAGTTTTTGTTGGCGGTTCTAGAAATAACTGCCAACAAAAGTTGACCTTTTTTCTACGATTATTTATTTTTTTAAACGCCAACAAAAGTTTTGACCTCACTTTTATTGGCGGTTATTTCTATAACCACTAAGAAAATGTTATTTTTATAACTGTCAAGAAAAATTTACCCTCGTTTTTATTGGTAGTTATTTCTATAACCACCAAGAAAAGCACAAGAAAAGGTTGATCTTTACTTTTCTCTCTCCACACCAACTCTCTTACTTTTCTCTCCCCCACCTGAACCACTTGTACCATTCCTCTGTTATCTTTCACCCACTCATACCTTTCCCTCTTTCCTCCTTCTCTCCCATCCTTCTGTCACCACAAGATCCATTCCTCTTTCCTCTCTCCCCTCCTTCTCTCACCCTTTTTTTTTTACTTTCTTCTTCTTTCATCCTTCCCTATCACTCTCGTCTCTTATTTTCTTCTTTCTTCCTTCCCCATCACTCTTATGAAAAGGACTTTTAGATATCTTCTCTAATAAAGTCTTATAGGCTTTTTGAAAGAGGCTCTTCTTTTGCAAGCAAGTCTGTATCATTAGGCATCCATTACCATTTCCCAACTCTTGAGCCGGTGAAGATGACGAAGTAAAGTAAGGTTGTGAAGCACAAGGTGTCAAAAATATTATCGTCTAGAATGTTACTTCCACTTCTTCCACACTTTCGGCTTGACCACCCTCGGACTTGTAGTAATAGTAATGTAACATTCTATTTTTAGCTCCCATCAATGAGCTACTCTATACGATCATATGATTGGTAGATCTAGATCTATTTACGTTCCTCAATTCTTCTTTCCAAAATATAAAGTTCTAGAATTAATTTTACATTTTGGATATTGATTGGATATAATACAACTTTTAGTTTTGGATAACTTTAGTTTTGGATACATTTTAGCTATTGAGTTTTAGATATTTAATTATGCATATTGGTAGTAAAATAGGTTAGTGAGATTATAACAATACTGAAATTTTTTTTTTAAAAAAAATTAATGCTTATGATGGTGGTTATTTAACATAACTGTCAATGTAAGTCTATTCCTTGGCGGTTATTTTTTATAAAATAACCACCAAGCAATAGAGAAATTACATATTAAATTTTAAAAAATAAATAAAATTTCATTGGCAGTTATTTAATATAACCGTCAAGAAAAGTGAACAAAAATAAAAAATTATTTTAAATCAAAAATAGTTTTTCTTTACAGTTTTATTATATAACCACCAACGAAAGTGGACATTCGTTAGCAGTTTTAAACCGCCAATAAATTTCAAGTTTCCTTGGCGCTGAGATCTTTGACGGTCCATAACCGCCAAAAAATACCAACATAACCGCTAAGAAAAGTCTATTTTGACATAATGTTTTAATTTTTTGAGTTCGGTGGTTGAATTTTAAAAATTACTCCCTTCATTTCTTTCTATCATTTTAGCACAAAGATTAAAAATATAATTAATTTGTTAAAATTTCTTTTAAATTTCTTTTTAAAAAATTGATAAATAAAAAATAATTAATTTTATTTTTTTACATTTAAAATCATAGATAAAATTATATATAATTTAAAAATAGTAATTAATATTGTATTAAAATTTAAAGTGAGTAAAATATTACACATGTAATGTACCCACCTACATATGTACTACACAATATAGGACTCTTTATGTTGTGTCATTGTGCAACTAATGGAGAGTTACCACTGTGTGATCTTCATTATTGGTGCATTTGTATTTGAAAAGCATTATTTTAAGCCTAAAATCATTTTTCTTTGAAGATTAGTTATGACCTTCCTATTCAAACCTTCCTACAGCTAATTATTAAATGGTCCATTAGTCATTATCTTATGATCAACTGAAGTTCTCACATCAAGATAGACATTTTGCATTTATTAGTTAAAGCTTACACCGATTGTACATAGCTTAAAATGCTTGGGATTTTGTCTCTTAATATTTTCTAGCTCCGTCCTATATTATAAGGCAACATAAGAAATTTTGTTGTCTCACAATATAAAATAATATGTAGTGATTCATCATTTTTATCCCTTATTTATTGTATTATTACTTTTATAGCTTACACTACTCCCTCCAATCCTTTTTATAAGATACTTTTAACCAACTCCACACATATTAAGAAATTTAGTTAAAGATGGTTAATTTTATTGAATTTGTGTAAAATTTTAATTATTTTCCAAAATTACCCCTATTTAATGAAGTTCATTAATAACATTTTTTCCTTTCTTCAAGAGAATGATATTAAAATATATCATTAACTAAGGGTGATCATGGGTCAAACCCGGCCCGCAATATTTCGGGCCAGTTCCAGGTCAAGTACCGGGCTAGCCCGATACTATATATCTTTTTTTTTTTAAATTAAAAAAAAAACTTATTTAATAATAAAAAATATATTTATTTATACTTAAAAATAGATTTTCTTAAAAAATAATCTTAGAAAAAAAATAAAATTGTTCAAAATTTATGAATATTTAACCATTATACATTATTTTTATATAAATATTAAGTTAAAAAATTAATTCAAAATTTAAAAAAATTTGAAACATTAAAATCTTAAAAAGTTTTCATAATATTTACATAGTAAATGTATTATATTAGATACATAAAAAAAATTCCACAAAAATCAATTAAGATATATAAAAAATTAGAAAAAAAATTAAATATATATATATGTCGGGTCGGGCTAGAGTTAAAGTGCTTGGCCCTAACCCTAACCCGGCCCGGCCCGATTGACCAGAAGTAGTCGGGCCGGACCGGGCCTACCGGGCCTTTGGCAGGAATGTTCAGCCCTATCATTAACCATTGGTATAATTATCAATATTAATATCAATTGCTAACTTTATGTAAAGGGTATTTTTGGTAAAAAAATATTTAATGATTAAGACAATTCTAAAAATATCTTATAATAAGAAAAAAATTCAAAAAAGCACCTTATAAAAAAGATTGGGGGGCTATATTTAATGAAAGTTGTGAAATTAATAAGAGTAAAATTAAAAATTTTGGATCTTTTTTAGAACTTTAAGGAAGTAATAAATGTTTCTTAATATACATGAAATCCTTTCTATTACCTTATAATATGGGATAAAGGAAGTGCTAAAAAACTAACACGTGCCAAAATATATATTCCCTCCGGTCCTTATTATAAGATATTTTGTATAACAAATTTTTGGTTCAAAATATAGAGTATTAGATTTTTTTCCCATTTTACCCCCTGTTTTTAATGCTTCCTCTATCCTCATTTATAATCTTATAATGATAATAGAATGAGGTATTTAATAAGGATAAAATAGAAAATATTGATACTTTTTATATTAATTTCAGTTGAAAAAATAATTTTCTTAATATTATGGGTGTTTATAATATCCTGAAAATTCTCTTAAATGTTTAAAGCTCAATATTTTAAAATTTATAAAGAATTTATAAAAATGGGCAAGCACCATTTTACATAATATAAGTTAAAGAAGATAATTATCTCGGTCAAAAAAAAAATGAGAAAGTGACCATTTTATCCCTAAAAAAAAAAAGAGAAAAGAAGAAGATTGAAAAAAAGAAAAGGAAAAGAGGATGAGAAGACCGAAGAGAAGAGGCGCTCGACTCGTACGCCTATTGAGGTGAATTTTATAAATTTTGGGAAAATTATATCTAATGATCTGAAAGTTTTAAAAATTATAAATTTATCTCGAGTTAAGGACATTTTTATAAATATAAAAAATTATAGTCAAAATGAAGCTCTCAATGAGTTAAGACCATTGGAATATATTATGAAATTTATTAAGATCAAAATAATATTTATTAGGTAATTATGATTTAATAATAATGTCTTACCCGATAAATGTCAGTCTGGACTGCAAGAAGAAGCAGTATTCATTCAAGAAAAATGTGTGGATCATATATTTGGACCACTTGGGATAAGTATATTATGGTAATTTTATATCCCAATATAATTATAATTAATATCCCAATAATAGTAAAATATACTGTTAAAGTAACTTTATTTATCCAGAACGGTCCAGGATATATCTGGATAAGTAAATATTTAAAATTTTTAGACCAAAATACCCTCCATTTCGTGGCCAACAAGCAGCACATGTTAAAATAGCCTTAGTTTATTAATTTTCATGAAAAAGTAAGAAAAATCAAGACATTTGGTGGCATAAATTGATTGGTCACAAAGTCTATAAATACTCCCCCATGTTGAACGTCCAAGGCACTTGAAAAAGAAGGGAGAAGCAGCTGCAAGCAGTGGAGAAAGGAGGGAGTACGTGAGGAGCAAAGGAGAAGGAAAAAGAGAAGGAAAAATCAAGAAAAAATAGGTAAAAATCTTCTCTCAACTTCTAATGATTTTTCCTTCAAGTTTTGAATGGTTTAAGGTTAGTTTTCTTGAGTTCCTCTTCTCCTCCTTTGCTGTAAATTTTGTCCAAGATAAGGGAGTTAGGAAAGAAAGTGAGTTTTTGCCATAAATTAAAGAGAAAGCATAAGATTAAGTGAAAGGAACAAGGTTTGATATGTTTGGAAGTAAGAAAATGAAAATCACTTCTTTCCTCTTCCAATCCTTGTTTAGGTCAGTTTAATATGATGGGAAAGAGTTTGATTTTCATTAATTTGATGCTAAAAATGAGTTCCCCATGATGAAAAACCTTAAAGACAAGCATTGACTCAAAGATAGAGTTTAAGATAAAGAGTTTGGGAATTTAAAGGTTTCAAGAGTTTTATGAGAGCTTTTTGTGATTAGCCATGAAATCAATGGCTTGAGCATATGTTGAATGATGTTTAGGGACTTGAGAAAGCTTGGTAAAACTAGAGAAAACTTTGGTTTAAAGAGGAAAGCCAAGTGCAAGCACCAAAGGTAGCTAAGTTTCATATTCTTGCTTTATGTTCTTTCATTGTCTTTCTATGATTAAATTGTGTTGCCATATTGAAATTGTGATTTCTTTGATTGGTCTTGGCTGTTGAATGAGGGGTTTTATTTCCCGGGATGTCCATTTTCTAAGCCGTTATGCTGCCGAAATTTTGATGACCAATGTGGCAATTTATTGTTTAAATATGATTGATGTGATTAGATATGATCAAATGTGATTTATTTGACATGATTGACATAATTGCATAAAATGTAACTTGCTATTGAGATTGCCCCCAATCTCATCCCCTCAAGTATCCCAAATGACTAGGCACAGTCTATGGCAAAGGAGTCCAAAGAAAAGGCAAGGAGAATGAAGAAGAGAATGATGCTTGATGGTGTTTTCAAGCTATAAGTGTATATTTGAAATTATGTATAAAACCATGTATATGCATTTAGATCTGTGCCATTATGCTATTATGTCCTTCTGAGAATTATGAAATGTTGGGCATGTATTTGAAACATGGAATGATCATATGAGCTTATTATGAAGTCTACTTTGCCATGTTATATTGTTAGAAGTTCATTTTGTAGCAATGAAAGTAAAGTCAATACTGTTTGACTGAGATAGGGCAAGTAAGTCAAGTTTTATATATGATCTGAAACTATAGAGAACAAGCTTTCCAATGAGCTAAAGAACACTCAATTTGGATATGTGTACAATTTATAGTATATTTTTGAATTTAAGGGTCAAAACTGGACAGTGATGTGAAGGCTGCGAATTTTACTAAATATATTATTTCTCTTTGAAAAGTGATATAAAATCGTACAGAGCTCCAAAAATTCAGTGGCTTACATTTATGAAAATATTTATCTTTTAAGGTTAATATGCCACTGATTTGAGTTCAATTGGAGCTGTACAATGAGAGATATACAAGTTTTCCCAAGACTGTTCCAATAAGAGTAAGGCTTTGTTCCTTAGTAATTTAAGTTGAAATCATGCCCTGTCTAGACTAAATAAATGTATAATAAAAATATGAAGGTAATTAGACATATATATATCTTTCCAATGGCATATAGAATGCTTGATTTGGCTCAGTATAGAGTTAGATATAAATTTTTAAAATTATGGCCAAAATCCTGAAAAGAGAGAAATGACCATTTGTACAGAATAAGTTTGAGTAATAAAGTGTACTAATTGGTCAGGTTAAAAGAAGTTTTCATATTTTTATCTTGTATGTCATGTTTCTAGCTTCATTTAGAGACTTGAACCAAATTGATACGATTTTTCTGAATTAAGTTATGATTTTTCAAAGTTCATCTAGAAAACTTGAGAACCAAATGAATAGTATCATGTTTTTTTTTAAATATTTTGGTTCTATTAATGGTTCGAGCTCTTAATATGAGTTAATTGGACATTGTACATACAATAATATATGGGAAAATATAGATAAAAGTAAGGTGTTACAGTGTTCACGGGCTAGGGCGGACGGGGCATCACCTTGACTCAGTGTCCAGCCCGGAACAACCTCGGGCCAAGCAAATTGACCGTGGCCCAGTACTTCACCGGGTCAACCCGGCCCGGTATAAAAATAAACATTAATTAATAAATACATAAATAAGTTAATTTAATTTTTTAATAAAAATATAACTAGTTTTATTTAAAATATATTCTTATAAGAAATAATATTAGGTTAAAAAGTAACATTTATCAAAATTATAAATACTCAACAATTATGTATTATTTATTTTATATAATATTAAGTTAAGAGATAAATTTAAATTTTGAAATAAAATTAAAAATTGGAATAATAAAATTTATCTATTATAATTATAAAATTAATTTATTACATGAGGCATATGATTGAAAAACAATTATATAAAATTATTCAATATTTTTAACAAATAAAGGAAAATTAAAAAATTAAAATATATATATATATATACCGGACTGGATCAGCACAGGTCTGTGACTTGTTTGAGGACCGGCCTAGCCCGGTCCTTTTCCATGTCAAGACTTTTTCTTTTTGGCCCGGCCCCAAATGATCGGGCCACACCGGGCCAACCGAATCCATTAAATAGCCCTACTAAATATATATGTAATTGATATAAAATATTGTATTTATATAATTGATATAAAATATCGTATAATATAAATTGGTAGGCAGCAAAATATATATTAGGCCGCCATATATATAACACATTTATGAACAAATGAGTACAAAAGCGTCAACCTTAAGACGCTTAAGTATTCATACAAGATCGAAATTTGGAAAGCCTCAAATCGAATGCTAATCCACCCAATTAAGTATAGTGTCGGTAGGTACTCATCCTTCCTTCCTATTTTATGGTTTTGACACAAGAATTAAAGACGATAATAAATAACTGGATAAATGATGTAAGTTTATTATATTACCCTTAATAATTATTCTCTTTGATTCTATATATAGGATCTTTTATTCTGATTTTAAATATAAGACCCTTTACAATATATAAGGTAGTATTTATTATATATTTTTAGAAAAATACCCCTATTTAATATATTCAAAGAGAAAGAAAGAAATTAAATAAGAGTAGTTTTTGAAAAATATTGAGATTTTTGGAGAAATCGAGGTAGTTAATTAGTTTTAATTTTAATTCTTAATTCGCGTAATTCTCTTGAAAGGGTTTTATATTAAAGGATAGAGAAAGTATTTTTTTATTAGTTATCCACTTAGGTAATAGTGAATTTAATCTAAGAAATGAATATAGACATAATTAAAAATAATAATAAATATTACATTAGTTTCCTAAAATAACAGATAGAATGGCACGTTTGAAAATTTTCTAAAATCATAAATAAAATATAAAAGGTATTCACTTGTTTTGATTAAGGGCAGCCGCCGCCGCCAGGGAGGCTCCAACGCCACCGGGGGTGGTTTTCATGTCCGGCTTGTTTCTAATCTCCGCGCCAATCACTCCCTCTGCTTCTTCTCGTGTCACCTGCTTATCTGCAGGCAGCTTCTGCCTCGCATCCTGCATATGCACTCACAGTACCCATTTCTAGTTAAGCAAGATTAGACGTGGGACATTTAATGAGGTTCATAGGAAAAGCAAATATCAGTTTCATTACAGCTAAAACATCAGATAAAGTTGTCCTCTGCTCGCAAGGCAGAGTGCGAGCGTTGCGAGTGGCGGCAGACTGGGCAGTGGCGGCTACTCCTCCCGGTGTTATCTCGTTCCTCCCGGTGGCTCTCATTTCAGCAGCTTGTATGGCAGCGGCGTCGCTCTGATCCACGGGCTTATTACCTGCCTGGCTGATTGCGGATGCTTCAAGTGCCTCTCCCATGGTTATGGCGTCCCGGTCCAGAGCTAGTCCAGGATCTCTCATTGGCACGTCTGGCTCCACGAACTGTCCCACCACCTCTTGCCCCACCGCCTCCGTGATCACGCGAGTTGCACCCACTTTTGTTTCCGACACGCTCATGCCTTGGTTGCGAGCTACGTCTGAGATGTCGCTTGGGCTCACCAGACCAGCTCTTGCGTTCACCGAGGCTGCTGATTGCATCACGGCGGCTGGTCCTCCCCTCTGGGTTTGTCCCAACGCTTGGTTCTCCGTTGCTTGCATCAGAGCCGCGTCTCTTGGCGTGATGGCATTGGAAGCCAGTTCGCCGCTGGGCTCACCAGACGTTGAAAACGTCGCCGTATTTGATGGGCTGCTGCGGAGGAGGAGGCAACTGCTGGGCTTCAGATCGACGTGGCTGCTCGTGGCTCATGGTTAATTCTTTGAGGAACAAGGCACAAGAGTTTATAATCAACGAATATGGTTAAAATGCCTAGACACGAATGGGTTAAATATAGGGATGATTATACATACACACATAGATATGGGAAAATGAGAGAGAATCATTCGTAGGGGGAGTTTTACACGTGGCGTCTAATTTTGCATGAAGCGAAAGATTTCATCTTACTAATGTCGTCGAATGCTTACTACCCCTTCGGTCCTATATATAGGATTTTTTATCTTGATCCTAAATATAAGATCCTTTATAATATACTAGGTGATATTTATTATGCATTTCTAAAAAAATGCCCCTATTTAATGTATTCAAAGAAAAAAAGAGAGGGATTAAATAAGAGTAGTTTTGAAAAAAGGTTAAAATTTTTGGAGAAATCGAGGTAATTAATTAGTTTTAACTCCCTTTCTTAATTCGCGTGATTCGATTAAAATGATCTTATATATAAGAGGGAGTATATTTGACCACCTGGCACCGATCTCCACCTGGCACCGATCTCCACTATTCTGAAAACTCACCAGCACCAACATTCAGACAAGGTTTTGAAGTTCATCGTTTTGATGCGAAGCGATACCACTTGGATGTGTCTCTTGGCTTTGCAGGACACGTATATGATAGTCGCGAATTTCGTACGGAGTCTGAAAAATTAAATACCCTTTTATCTTTTATTTGACATTTAAGATTTTACTCCACTCATACTAATATGTTGGAATTTTTTTAAAATTTTTTAATATGTCTTCAATAAATGGATAAATTAAAAAGTACTCCCTCTATTCCATTCTATCTGTCATTTTAAATAATTTTAAATATTTTAATTTATTTATCATTTTATATTATCAATAAAATATTAATTATTATTTTTACTGTTTTATCTTTTATTAAAAATAATGGTGGTGGAATATAAGTCATATTTTAGTATTTAATTTAAAAATATTTTGGTAAAATATCATCAAATTTTACTATAATCTAGATCATTTAATAATTTTATTGGTTTGTATGAAAAATCTTAAAACGACAAATAAAATGAGATAGAGGGAATAATTAATGTTATTATTTACTTTTAAAATGCAAGATAAGAGTATAATTAGAAACACAACAATTAATATTATTTTAAAATTTGAAAGTGATAAATAAATAAAACAAATTTCTTTCAAAAGTCACAGTTAAAATGAATAGTGGGAGTAATTCGAATGACTTAAAAATGGCGTGGTTTTCGTTAATTAAGTCATATATATTGATATAAACAATCATTTTGTTGGTAAAAAAAATACAAACAAGCATTTTATTTTTTTTAACAAAACATTATCGCATTTAATCTTTCTGGACCATTTAAGATGTTATCCCCAGGTGCACAAGGCTCGAATTCAAAACTTTGTTTAAGGAGTATTGAGTCCCTTATCACTCAACCCAACCATTATTGGTAAGATATTATCTTTGTTTTCCAACTATACATTGTAACATTGGTCACGCATTCTATGTTTTTATGCTTTTATTTGGGCATATGTTTATTTATTTTAGAATTTATTTGAAATAAATAGAAAATATGAAGGAAGAAATATTAAGAGAAAAAATAAAAAAAAAATATAAATAAGAGATGTATAAATTGCCCCTACTTTATCCTCTACCTATTTTTTTCTCATTCAAAGGACGATTATATATGAGTCAGTCTTCCTCAAACGATGATACGTTAAATATCTAACTTAGTTGGGCCTCCAAAGTACCTGCACGATTAGTAATATTCCACTCCACAATAATGGAGGATGTTATAAGGTCATGAGCCCAAGCCAAGCCTTCTTCCCATTAATAATGTGTATGTTTTAGTCATGCATGCACCATGTGTGAAATTTTCTAGGTATTTATCATAAAATCATTGTAAAATTTGATGAGAAAAGTGTGGTTAAGAAACATTTGTTTCTTTCCCAAAAAAAAAAACACATTTGTTTCATTTTATTCTTTAAACTTTACAATTAATTTTATAATAAGATTTTTTTTGGGAGAACCAAGTCAACCAACAACCTACTTTTAAGATGAATTGGAATGAACGCTGAACTCTATAAAGAAATTACCTACCGGACTCAAAATTCTAGGCAAATTCGGTAAGCTAAAATTTACAAGCCGTCCAAACCCTGAATATTTTCATTCAGTAATGCACATAAATAACTCCAAAGTCCTCTAGGTTACATTTAAAAAAAAAAAAAGGTATCTATTCCCTCCATTCCATTTCTTTTACTCTTTTTAATGTTATTTAATATAGACAAAAAATCATTAATTATGTTAAATTTTTTTAAAAAATTTGATTAAAATACCCTCATTTAATGACTTGTATTGAATTAAATGATATGCAATGAATTAGATAGGAGAAGGGTATAGTTGAAAAAAATAATTAATAATGTATTGAAAATCTAAAATAACAAAAAATTTGGAACAAAACTAAAACTCTAAAATTACAAAAGATATGAAATGGAGGGTGTATATATATATATATATGTGTGTATGCGCTGGCTAATTGATCCTCCCTAGCTTTTTCACCTATTTATCAAATAACATCTGCTTTTACTGGCAAAAAACAAAATCTGCTTTTGTGCCTTTGAATTTACCTTTTATTTCTCTAATATTAAAACAAGTAAGAAAAACAACTTTTTTTTTATCCCTTTAGTTCCGCATTCCTTGTTGTTTTGGGCAATGAATATAGATATGTGCGCGCGCGCGCGCGCGCGCACATATATATATATATATATATATGAAGCATGAATTTATTATGCGGAATTTATGTTGATGAATTCATTTAAAGCGATAACACTTGTCAGGAATAAAAAATCAAATGAAGAGGGAAGGGGAGACAAGGGATGGAGGAAAAGGGAAGAGAGGGAATTGAGTAGAGAGAAGGGAATGATTTTAATGATTTGTTATTTGATTATGAGGGAAAGGGAGGGAAGTTATAATAATTTAATTTTTTTTATTTTTTATAATAGTTAAAATTGTTTTTTATAATTTTTTTATTTTAATAATTATTTTCTTATTTTAGTAATATCAAAACCTTAAGTTATATAATAAAATTTTTTTAAAATCTATTTTTTAAAATTTATATTTTTTACTTCCCTTTAATATATTCTTTTCCTCCAAAATTTTTGGAGGGGAGGGGAGGGAAGTTGCTCCTCCCCCTCCTTAAAAACCTCCCCATCCAAACAAGGGACTCCCCCTGTACCAGATCGGGGGTAAAGGAATAACGTAACCTCATCATCATCTAATTCTGCAAGGTGGTCCATCCTATTGAATTCCAAGTCAAAGGAGAATTTAGGTAGTGGTGGGGCTTCCACCGTCCACTCAACTGAAGAGCACAAGTTACATTCAACTAGCAGAAAACCATTCATTATGAGGCTCCCCAAAAATTGCAAGCTTAAACAGTTCTTCAAAACACACACGACGTTTTTCTATAAAGTGATGAAGACACCCCCACTTCTATTCTACTTGCTTGCTCTGCATGTTATTCTGGAGCCTAATTAATCATTTGCTTCCTGTTTGACTGACCTAAAAGCATATCCTGCCTTCATAAATTACAAAATTAATACATTAAGATTTAAAAATGTAATAGGACTTTCTATGAAAGTGATGCTTTGTGTATCATGGGAGGTGTTTTGTAACATTTTAAAATTGAGTGAAAAAGCTGTCTCCTGTTTTAAAACTGATGCAGTAATTTTGCTAGCAAGTCATCGTATACGGGACAATTTATAATTTCCCCCCCTCGTAATTGATTTGATTATTTTAGCATGATGAGACCCATTTGTTCTTCAAATGCATACCTCCCACAAGTTTGATTTACGTCAATCAAAAGATTCGAAACGAAAGGATGATCATGTGGCAGCAGCATAAGAAAATTTTGCAACATAAAACAGGGGAAGGAGGAACACAGTAGTCAGAAGAACCAGAAATCCAATAAGATAAAAATCAAATCTATTATGTTGGATTAAGAGGGACACGGAAATCGTTTTATTGGAGCAAACGATAACAATATCTGCAAACACGTGCCTCTCTTATTTTCTTGACGCTTCATCAATTTCAATTCAATTCCCTCCGGTGGTTTTGGGCACCGTGACAACCAGTTTGCCGCCAGAGCAAACGGCACTTGCCATGGCAGGCCTGGTCCATGCAGGTAATCGGAACCTCCACAGATCAAGGCCAAGACGAAGCTGACCCGCCACCAATTCGCCCCCGTCCCTCCCTTTGACGACGATTCTAGTCATACCCGGCAAGATTTCAATGGCGTGGGCACGCACGCCGTTGGGGATACCACCGGCGGAGGCTATGAAACGGAAAGAGTGGGGGGTTTCCTCCACCGAAACGTCGGCGTCGGAGCAGAGGGGGAGTTCGAGGACATTGGCGAACACGTGAGGCAGTCTCCAGAGCTTCTTTGCGTTGGGGGAGTCGGATGATGAAACGACAACGGGCTGCGAGCGCAACGTGTTTCTCTTCTTTGCGGAAGAATGGACCTTCATCGCAAACATGTTCTGCAAAACTCGATTAATCCTTTCAAATTCTTGTTTGGATACAGAGTGCAGTGACCGAATTTCCGGGAAAATTGTCTCTGGGAGGTGCGAGAGATGCTGAATTAGAGTCTGGAAACGAGGATAATAAGTAGCAGTTATATGGACCTCAGCTGTGCGCGCGCGCACATATATATTGAGTTGATTGTAACTTGACGAAAGTGCCCTTGTGGTGGGATGAGGCACTTAGCTTTTTTAGTCCGCAGGAATCGTGAAAAGGAAAAGGAATATATATAGCGTGGTGTGTAATTGGTGAGGTGCTTTGGGGATTACAGTTTGAGTATATTTGGGTGGTTGAAATTAACTATCTACGTAGCTTTGCTTTATTAGGGATTTTATTATCGTTGTTATGACAAGATAAAAAGATTCCGACTAGTCACTCTCCACTTGAGCGACACATGAATGATTAAAAGGCTGTATTCATGAAAACAGTTGAAGTTAATATATAATAGTTGATTCCATTAGTTTGTAACCAGCGTCAACGATCAGAGTTAGCAGTTGACAGTCACAGCAATAAGCATGGTTTGAGTTTCTCAAAGGGTACGGCTTTCTTGGGTTGTGGATGGTGGTAACATGACATAAGATACATACATACATACATACATACATGAAGGAAGAAGGAAAGGTTTTGGAGTTATTGAGTGGGTGTGTCGTGTGTGTGGGACCTAGTTGGAAGGCTGGAGATGGTTTAAATTTGCAAAGGGATAAAAGCGTAATGGAACCATATACTATAGTGATGGGGGTTGGACCATACAAGACAGAAATGTTGAGTGGTGGTGCAAGCTCCTTCATTTGGAGGCTACTGAATGTCATGACGTCTCAATTATATATGTTGCCCTCACCAACTCAACACGGCTCCATGGCTCCACCATCTTCGTCTTCGTCTTCGTCTTGTCCTACTTATTTGCTTTTTGTCTTCTGCAATGACCAAGCTTCTAAGCTTTTCTGTTCATTATCTTGACTTATAGTGTTGGATCAATAGATCATATCATTATAAAAAATGAAAAATAAAAATAATTATTATTCCGACTTTTATGCTAAGTAACAAAATGGATGAGCGATTGGGGTGTGATAGAGTTGGGGACAGTTTTTGCTAGATTGCTTTCGGCCCCAACACTTTTTTTACTAGATTAAGTGTGGTGGGAAAACAACATTTGTTTCTTTGGTTTTTGGATGCGGCCCCTGAATATATTAGGGCCCTCCCTTCCCTAGTTCATGAGAACCAGCCGGGTCTACAGTCCCCACCAATGGAACTCCTTGTTTGACGTTGGGTCTTGGCCCTCTTTCTTAACAACAAAAGAAATGATGCGTGATTGTAATGAAGCATATTGGGCCGAATTCCCAAAATTAGGCTCGAGAGCCATCGGCAGTAGTACAGCTCAGCTCAGCTCAGCTTGATGTTCATGTTAGACAACAACTTGTAGGCCTATTTCATTTGGGACTAAATCCTCTGTATTGGCACCTGCACAGTCTGCATCTTGAAGCATCCCACCCATTCGTTTCATTAACAGCTACGATGAGTGATGCATGGCACTTTCTGACACCAAAACTCAATTAAATACTTGGATTCCTCTCTTTCATTAAGCGAGTCATTTACGGCCCATTTGGTTAATTATCATAAAGATGTTTGGTGATGTATAGGGAAATAATGATTATATTTGAATTTTAAATAAGTTTATTTGATATATTATTGGAAATAGAAGAAATAAATTTATTTTTTAATATTTAATTAAATATAAATAAATGAGGAAAGAGTAAAATATCTCTAGATGAGAAAAAAAAAAAAAATCCCTTGTCTTCCTCCATCCTCACCAGCGACTCTCACCTTCCGCCGACAGCATCTCACCTCCCACCACAACCACCGGTGGCATCCCTCCTTTCTTCCATGCTTACAAACATACAAATCTCAGCACAACATGCTCAAAATCAAAGAAAAGGAACAAGAGAGATATGCCCAATGTCGAATAGATGTCGCGAAGGAGAGGGAAGAGATGCTGTGAAGAAGAAGAGGGAAGAATCTGGAGATAGAGGACGACGGGGACGAGACGAGGATTGGCAAGATTTGGAGGTAAGATTCTAGATCTGTGAACTTGCGAAGGATCTCTCTCTCTCTCTGCAAAGAATGATCGTCGACTTCTCTGACCTCCAATGAAGGAACGACGACTTCCCTTGCCTCTAGCAACAACAATTTCTCTAACCTCCGTCAATTACTGCGCACATTCCCCTCCCCCTTGCTATTGCTCTGGTTTGTCAGAGTCAGATTCGAAGAGGCAATTTTATTTGATCGGAGAGAGTCGGGTATAAGCATCATTTTAATCCCATTCACCGCACTGTAAACCCCTTCACATTGCAAAATGAGTGTGTTCCAGATCATTTTAATTTGGGTAATTCTGATTACCCATGTGAGCTTCATTACCTCAGATATTGCACAACCAAACACGCATACTTGGGTAATGTGATCAGCATCACCTTTACACACCCCCTCGGTGAGCGAACTAAATGGGCTGTTAATCATTTTTCTTTTGCTCATACTCTTCCCAACCATTGATCTGTAAAGTCATTCACATGCAGGGGTTTTTGGGTTCAAATTTTCTGCCAAAAAACAATTTATTGCACATAGTAATATAAAAACAAATTGAAAAAGTTGAAGTGTGTAAATACAATAAATAAGCTGCACTTATATACTCTCATTAGATTGTTTCATTTTCTCTCAATATTGCAGAAAATGTAACGACTTGTTTGGAAAGACTCACATGATAAAACAAGAAAACCAAATTAGTAACTTTTTTTAAACATAATATATAATTAATATATAAATATAAAATTTATAATAAACTAATCACATATAAATAAAATCGCTTTTCACCTAATAGACTGTCGTGTAAGGGAATAACGCCGTGAGTAAAGCTGACCATGCGGTTTTAAAGAAGTACCCTATTTGTTATTGTTTTGCTAGAGGTTCATATTTTAGAAATTTTTTAATTATTTAAAATATAAGTTATTTTATTTTATTTTATCTAAAATATTTATGATTGGATTACAATTTAATGAGAATAATATTAAAAATTTAAAAAATTCTAACTGATTTTTTTGTTTATCTAAAGTAATTAAAAGTCACTTAATAAAAAAAATTATCAAATTTCGATACAGCAAAGGATAACGGGATGACCAGTGAGAGCATGATAGACGAGCTAGGAGGGACAGTTTATAACAGAAACTGGAAGTAGACATTTGACAATGATAAAAAAAATTGAGATCCAAATTCGTCGTCTTTCGTCACAGTCACCTCAATTTCCTCCATGATATGCTGTTAAGTATTTTCTACTTTCTTCTTTGATCTCGTCAGTAACTTCTCTCAGCTGCGAGAGTTAGTCGTCCGAGCCCCTTCACTATCTTTTCTGCATTTTAAGAGGAAAGTTGCAAAGGGTTTTGTTAGTCTTTTGCTGTGTGCTTCTATCTATGTTTACAGTTAACCTTGTCGCAACCGCCTGGTTGCTAGCTCCTAGTGTTCTCCACATTTTTCTCGATGACAAAAATACTATAACTGAATGTTATTCTCACCTTTTTGGGTAACTACTCGAATATATATATATATATATATATCAAGAAACTCGATCGATAAAACCAGCAGCTAAAACATGATAAGTTTACGAAATGTATTAATCTTTCCAGAGAAATTAAATAGATGATATATATCGCATGAAGCATTGCGTTTCTACTATTTACAGCGAAATGACCTGCCCACAAAGTGAATGCATTTCTCATCTGCGGAAGCAGTACTGTAAGATGCCAAAGGAGTTGCTATCTTGGAGGTTCCTTCTGTTTTGTTCTTTGTTGACTATTTATGCCCGCTCCACTTTTTACCACTTTGGCTTCTGTAGTGTAGTCTTCTCAAATCTCAAGTTATGGGACGTGGCGCTGCACTGCACCCTCCTTTCTTAAAATGTTCGTTTGGATTATGAAGAACAATCAAATTAAAAATAGGAAAAGAAAAGCTTACATTACACTTTTCTCGTCAATCTAAAGTTGTTGTGATGCTCGTTTTTTTGCCAGGACTTTACAATAAAGGGTCACAGAAAATAACCAAATCAGTCATTTGCACGAGTCCGGTTTCTTTCTTTTTTCACCCGCTTCTTTTTCAACATTATATTTTGTATTGTTGTAATGGATGAGAAAAAGTAATCTGATAATTGATCTATAACAGCTTTTAACCTCAAGATTGAGAGCGAGGCATTTTGTTTGTGATATGTCTTCAGTTAACAGAATCTAATAACCAATGTTCTGAAGATGAAATAATAGGTAAGGAGTAGGACTCTAAGCAAATGCAAATTTCTGTCATTATCAGCATCATTTTAGAATACCAAGTGAAAACTGACAACAAAAAAGCTGAGTCAAGGAGCTACTCTTCATGCGAATAACATGTAATTACTTGTCGTCCAATAATATATATGCATCATCATCGAACACAAAAACGAAAAAAAAAAAAAAAAAAGAAAACCAGAGTTTCAGTCACACATCTTCATCAATCATCATCATTCTCTTGAGCCGAAAGCAATGGGGGAAAACCATAAGCAATTCAAACATGAACTCTCTCTTATATCTATAAGCAGGGGAGAAGAGGTAAAGAAAAATTAAAAAGAGCAAGAAATTTTCAACAAACAAAAGTAAGAGAACACAAGCACCGACTCCACGAAAATAAGTCTCAAACTCCTAAATCATACCAAGAACGCAAATGGAAACTTTGTGAATTGCTGATCAAATTCTGTGTCAAGAATGATGATAAATATCAGATTCTGAACTCTCTGCTCTGTCCACCATCATCTCTTGGTGCCGGCATTCCTGACTGCAGAAAGCTTTCTCGCCTCTGCACAACATAAACCAACACATCACTTCAAGAAATGAACTTGAATCATGCATTCATGTTGAAAAGATGACCAAAGCACCCATCTTTTTCCAATCAAAATATTTATAGGGTCTTTCTTTTGAGATAACTTACCTGTAAATAAAGATGTCCTTTGTGTGCTCAAGATGCTTCTTGCAAGTGTGACAGAAGCTGAGAAAATTCCCCGAAGCAGACTGGGACCTTCCAGGCGAAGAAAAATGGCTCTTGACAACACAATTATCGAATATATGGGTGGTTCTTGGATTAGGCCCATGGGATATCACACAAGTATACTCCTCAGAAAGTTCCATTTCACTCAAAGACAGAACACCAGTGGCTGTGGAAACTGCCCTTGAAGAATCCTCTGTATAAATTTCTGAACCTTGAGATCCAGTCGGCGATACAACCGAATCCTGGTTTTCAATTCCAACACCATCGAAGCTTGTTTGAGATTCAAAGGGATAAAATGTAAAAGGTGATAAAGGAGGGATTTTTACTCTAAGCTGAGTTCCAAACAGGACATTTCCATGGCTGGGTTTATCAGAATTCTCTTCAGCTCCCTCATCTTTAAGAGCATCAACGAGAGCGAGCCCAATGCCTCTCGAATCTATCTTGTCCCATGAGCTTTTCTTTTGCGAGGAAATTCTGGGTGAGACAAGCATAGAGTCGAGAATTGAAGTTGGGATTCTCAAAGACTCAGCTCCTGAGAGACACTTGGAGGTGAAGTCCCTAAATTTGGGTGAACCAAACAAGGATTGAATAACTCTAGCATACTTCTGATTGGGAGATGATAGGTGAGAGCTATGATCAGCCATTAAAGCTGGTTTGGTCACTGCTCTTGATCTTTTTATCATCAGATATACAGAAAGGAACAGTGTGCCTCTCTCAACTGCTAAACTGAAACCCAAAAGACATGGATTCAAACCTTGGAAAAAGGAACGAGTAAATGCTATAGACGGTACAGGAATATATAAGATGCGTCATTGAGAACTCACCGGGCTTGGAAAGAGTGGTATTACTCAGAAACCACTTGCTCTTGCAGACTAAGAGTTGTTCTGTATTTGACAGAAAAAACCAAACGATGAAGATCATCTGAAACTGTCAGAGTAACTGAAACGCCTCCTGAAATTCTGTGCCCTCCATGCCTGAAAACTGAAACTGTAACAACAGCTGGGTTTTCCACGTTTTGCCTTATAAAGCTTTTTCAATAACAAAATTTATATTCTAGACTATTCCCATCATAACTTCTCTTTGCTCTGCCATTTACAGTAGAACTGTAGCTTCTGCTATATATTCTGTTGCTCAAGAAGAAATCACAAAAATCGTTTCGAAAACACCATCACGACAATTCTCTTTTCTCTGAAGTTGATTTTTGTTAGTGTAACTTCGTCACTGCCGTTAATTATAAATCTGTGTCCTTCTCGTCTTTCAGTTTTAACCCTGTAAATTCTTCAGCTTTATGGAGAGCAATTGATAAGAGGGAAGAAAAAGAGGGAAGCTTTGGACCTAGAAAAAAGGTGTTCGTATCTGGATATGCCTATAAAATAAAGATTTATATTTTTCTTTTCATTTTCATTCTCACATTTCAACTTTTTCTCTTAAATTGTATTCCTCTCTTTCCGTCCTGACTTCAATAAAACTTCTCCATTTTTCTTCGCTATTTTTTCGTATACGGGAGTACACAACCATTTCTGATTTCTATAAAACTGTCATTTGTGTCGTACAAGTTTAAACAACTTTTTTTTGATCAAGTACAAGCTTTAACTTCGTGTCTTGAAAGTCTAGTTTTTTTCGTGGGAACTTGGAAGGCGACATCCAAGGACCTAAATATTAAATTTATGAAAAAGATCTCAAATTTTTAATATACTTCTCAACAACGATAAGGTTGTTTTAGGCCACAAAACTTCATTTAAACAGATAAAATCATCCTCAATTTTTGTTACACATTTTTTCATCTTCGTTTTGATGCATCCCAAAGTGAAAATATCGATAAATTTTTAATTACGAGTCTATTGATCTGAATGAGTCGACTTTTTTGTGCAAAAAAAAAAAAGAATGAGTCTCAACTCAAAAGCAACAAAGCCGTTGGTGACGAATCCAGCGCACTCTGGTCGCTGGCGATGATAGCTCGAAAGAAAGAGGAAAAAGGAAGAACAAGCCAAATAAATTGGATTTAAGGATATTTTTGTCTATTGACTTGAATTTCTACAACTGAAACGAACCCTCTGTTTTTAGGAGGAATTTTAAAAATTAAGACCTTTTATTCATATTAATTTAATAAAAAAAACTCTTGCCTACCATTCTCCGTTTTTTTCGTTGCACAATGTCTCGTTTTTTCTAGAAAAAACTGTTACTTTGATTTTAATAGAGGCATTGTATACAATTTTTTCTTCTTTGACCAACAATGCAATTCTTTCTTTTTTTCAATTTTTATAATATTAAATTTTAATATTTTAATTATATGACATATCAGATTATAATAATACTCCCTCCGATTCTTAATATAAGACCATTTTAATTAAATCACACGGATTAAGAAGGGAAGTTAAAATCAATTAATTACCTCAATTTCTTCAAAAATTATAATATTTTTCCAAAACTGTCATTCTTTAATCACTTTCTCTTTCTTTAGAATATATTAAATAGGAATATTTTTTGAAAATAGATAATAAATACTTCCTCACATATGTTAAAGAGTTTTATATTTAAGATCAAAGTAAAAGATCATATATATAGGACCGGAGAGAGTACCAAAAAGTTAACTAAAATAATGTTGTTTTCCCAAATCAAATATTGTAACTTTCACACTATCAAATTCCTATGTAAGGTATGAGTATCAAGTACAACATGATATAATAACCTAGATATGAAACGTTTAAAAATTTTAGAAGAGATATGTACTTATAAAATTATATATATTTAGCAACTTATCGCATAAACAATATAAAATATTATTTTTTTAATTTTAAATAAGTATTTTAAAAATAATATAATGATATTTAAAAGAGGAAACCTTAAAAGAATAAGTCTTTAGCTATTGATTGATAATGTGTTTAGTGCTAAAAAAATTGAATTTCTTATAAGTTCTTAAATCTTTTTAGAACTTTTAAGGCTTACTTTGACGTATTAGTGAAATATGATTGAATTCACATCACTTTTACATCAATATACAATATTTTGTTAAAAGAGAATAAATTTCTTATTTAATCCTTATAAAACTACTTTCATTTTAATTTAATATTTAAATATTCTGTCACTCTTCTCTCAATCAAACTGAATTTTTAATTACACAAAAAAGAAACTTCATGTACATATCAATAAACGCTATGGTGTATTTGATACTCAAAAATATTTTGCATTGAAATTAGATTTTCAGTAGATTTATATAATAAAAATAAAGGCACTAATTTTAAAAATATATTAAAATTGAATTAATAGTTATTCCTTAAGAAATTAAATTGAAAGGAATATAATATTTGAAAAATAAATTATTAATTCTCTTATAGGAATAACTTAAACAATTAATTATTTTTGTTATATATGTAAAGTAATACTCCTTCTGATCCACATTATAAGATATATTATTTCAATTACACGCATATTAAGAAAATCATTTTTCATCTGAAATCAATGCAAAAAGTACCAATATTTCCTATTTTACCCTTATTAAATACTTCATTTTATTATCATTGTAGGATTATAAATTAGGGGTAGGGAAAAATTAAAGATAAGGGTAAAATGAGAATAAAAATATCAAATACCTTATATTTTGGACAAAAAACATATCATATAAAATATCTTATAATATAGACCGAAGGGAGTATTAATTTGCATAAATGATAGGATAAAACTATGTCTATAGCCATTTATGTATACAAACAGAAAACTAGTTTTCTTATTGTGTTTTGTATTTTATAAGGGTGGCTTGGTATATTGAGAAAATTAAGGTAGAAGTTAAACTTTTTAAAAAATAAATCAATTGTTATGTTTAAAAATTATAAGTTTTTGAGAAGTTAAGCTTAATTAAGAAAATTCTAGTTGTTTCTGGCCCAAAAAAATTTCTAGTTTCTAAGTAAACTCAAGGGGAGTTATGTTTCTTAAATGTTTTATAATGTTTTTTCAAAATGTCCCTTTACTTCTTAATACATTTCTTTAATAGAACGGTTACTTATGTCATTAATATTAAAATATAATATACTTATTTAAAAAATATTTTGAACTTCCCAAAACAAAAAATAAAATAAGTAAATTATACATTGAGACTTCCCAGAATTACTTAAAAGTATTTACATTTTTTAAGATAGAAACAAAAAGATTTTTTTTAATAATCAAAGTCATTTTTCTGTTATGGATGAAAAAATAATATAGAGAGTTTCAAGTCTAATGGTACTCAAATATGATTTGATAATACCATATACCAGATAATTATAGAAAAATTTATTTTTTTCATTTTATTTTAAAAGACTTTTACTTTATATTCTTGAAAAAAAATTTCCTTTTGCAAAGAATAGCAGCAAGCTGAAACCTTAACCTTTATCACTGTTCTAATGACTTGTTGCCATACTCGCTGCGCATGACGTGCATGGCTACATTTAATACAGCGTCTCCTTCCCATCCATGTGAAAACGCTGCACATGAATTACCTCTGATTGTGATTGATGTTATTGTGGTTCTTTTTAAATAAAATTTATTTACGTATCACACATAATGATAATTTACATTAATTTTAGTTAACTGAATTCCATTTAGTTTTTTTTTTGTTTGTTTCGGTGATGTAACTAGATGGTAGGTTAGGGAGGCATCCAAAAACTATAGCTAAGAGGCAAGAGCTTTCAAATCCTTACTCCTGAGTAAAGGATAAAGGTAAGTTGGAATCTTTTAATCCCTTGTGCTAACCCGTATTAACTTGAGATTTTTATGATTAAGAGAGTTTAAACTCTAAATTTTTTATATATTATCACCTGATAGTTTAAATTCTAAATTTTTATCTTAGCCTCAAGTAGCTGAATTTTCATTCAATTTTTATAGTTATTTATTAATCACTGCATATATTTTTTGAGTCGCGTGAAAATTAATTAAAATAATAAACGACTTTAATCTTTTTATAAAATGAATTATTATTTTAAAAAATGAAATTATCCAATTTATCGTGAATAATATTTTATTATCATATAAGATGTTTCTGAAATAAGAGAATGTGATAGAAAAATTTAAAATATGTATAGATTTTTTCTCTCACTTGTTTTTACCGCATATATATTTTTTATTTTAAAATTATATCATCCAAATCCTTCAAAATTCTGGGCATGAGAGGCATTGTTTGCAGTTGGATTGAAGACGGACACTTGTAATGCCCATGAACGGGCAAAGAGTGGGCCCTACCCAACGAGACACGTCTCTTTCACTTTATCACAATGCTAAGTGCTGGGCCCATTCCTTCACTTACTGGGCCGTCTACAACTGATCTACCACATTTCACACCCTCGTTTGTTTGTTTTGTAGCATTACAGCTTATTTATGTATTCGCTTCTCCTTCTCTCCAAGCACGACAGAAAAATCCCATAGAAAAATTAAATCAATAAAAAAAAAATCGAATCTTAATCTAACTCCAGATAGACGCCAGCGCAGATGCACAATCTTTATTGTTAATAATACTGGATTTATATATTATAGTTAAACCGTCAATATATACATGACTGAGGATTACGTGTTTCAATACGATTCGAATAAACACTTCACAAATTGACGTTTTAAACCAAAAGCAGTAATGAAAGTAAGAAGACAAAGCAAACTCATCAACGAACTCTTTCTCTCATCCTGCAGTAATTTCTTAAGACGAAACAATAATCTTATGTATGTCTTGTTAACCAAATAAGAGGATATACATTCATGTTTATTTAATCCATTACTTTCCCATCATCCAACTGCCTTTCTTTAGGATAGAGACGCACATTCGATCTCCATCAACGAAAAAGCTGTTCAACTCACTGATTTCGCTATCAACAAGGCCATCAAACCTACCTGAACAATCATATCTTATTTCTAATCAAACAAAAATAATCATATGTGAATGGGTTAGGTGATCCAGGTGTCCTTTTCTGCCACGCGGTGACATTTCATTGGGAGTGAGTAAATTATCTGGACCCATCTCACTTGAATGACTTTTTCCACGACTCGTGAATTGCATTACCTAAAACATGTCGAACAAGATTGTAAATCACTCTCAGGTGACTCGAAAGTGTTTGTCGTGTTGCGCCACTGGTCAGCCAATGCGTGAAGCAACTTACTTTGATTGGTAATTAATGCGCTGTTTAATGTTGGAATTCACCTCTGATAAGGTTCCCTTCCATTGCAACGCACCATTCCAACACCCCTTTTGATGGAGTCTCCGGAAAGAGCACAGCTAGGAAGATTAATCGTACGACATATTAGACAATGGGAAAACAATTGCAATTAAAACAGGAGTCTTTTTCCCCTAGTGAAGAAGTCTTTCATTGAAGTGTCACTGGAAGATTAGAAGGAACTAAGTAGCTACATCATTTTTTTCGTCTTGATTATTCCACAGTCCCCATTTCCTGAATCACAGATAAAATTGCAACTTTCGGCAGTGAATCAAATTTCGTCGGTGATAAAAATTGCTGGGGGTCATATTAAGATTCCACCCACTTAATTCACTTAAGATTAAACAAAATTTGATCACAGACACAATTTAAGGAGACACAGCAGGGCTGCTAAACATATCAGCAAACTAGGAGAAAATACTAAACCCAGATTAACTTTGTTGCTTTTTAAATTTTCTATCATTTCTGGTTCTCTTCCTAGATTCTCTATTCTCTGTAGTGTACTGCTTTTTAATCAATAGATTGCACATTGCTGTTTTGACAGCTTCAGCAGCTGCCAAGAAAGCATTCTCATCAACAGATGTGCTTCCCTGCAATGATTCGAGCAATTTCTCACCCCCAGGTATCTTATCATCTTCCACAACGGCTGGCTCTTGTTCAACATCAAAACCAGAAATTACTCGAACACGAGCCAGTGCGGGATAATTAGAAACAGGTAAACTGGACACACCCGTTACCATCCACAATATCCCCGTACAGGAGCTGCTTCCCAATCTGGTAGGGACAAACGCCTCTCCTGCAATACAAATAACCTGTAGAGGATTCATCAATTTTAGAGTACATGTCACTCCAAACCTTCCAGAAAACCATAGAAGTCTAATTTCAGACACCAACATACATTTAAGAGATGAAACAAAGTGGCATGATTGATCATGCAAATAAAATAGTCAATGGCAATCTCAACCGTCAGAAATAAAGGTATTCACCTTGGCAACAGACAGTGTTCGAGCAGAAAGGTTGCACCTCAGTAATACTATTCCTTGCAAGCTACAATTGAGTCAAACATAGTGTCAGTCAGTAAAACACTCCAATACCACAATCTCTTCAAGGGAAATATAAAACAATGCAATAGGGGAGTGAGACTTGCCTCTGAAGGGCCACAGCAACAAGTGACCCATCCGTGGTGGTGCACAAATCAGTCACAGCAAAGGCATGCTCCTCTTCCTTATCATTAGACTCTATAACTCCTGCCTTCAGAAAATGGAAGAACATAAACAATCAAGAGTAATAAGATAAGTCATAGAACCAGTGCCTTGTCATAATATCATGTTAACACAATAGCTACAGGCCTCACTATAAAAGTAACTACCCAGGAAAGAGAACGATGATTTTACAATAACTACAAGACTCGACTAGAATAAGATGTATTACTTTTAAAAGCCATGCAAGTTGAAATGAAAAAAACAAAGAATAGAATAGTTGGAATCTCTGGGATATATATAAATACCTTAATTGCGACGTCACAGGTGTCTAGGAGTGCTCCAGAGGAAGCTTCCCACAAACGGACCTGCAATGAACAATCTAAGATTACCTTTTATTTCCAAAAGACGACTCTAAATTAAACACTGAATCATGCTTGTTCCAATTACTCACTGCTGAATCACCACTACCAGAGATGAGAAGGCCTCGAGGGCAATCCTGATTATGAACAAAGTCAATGCAGGAAACAAATCTGCAATATATATATGCATTAATATTTAACAGCTGAATGAAACATCAGTTTCCCTCATAAATTAAGAGGAAAGACAAATCAAGACAACAAATCTGTTATCAACATCTCAAGCTTTTTAAGGTGATCGTCATTGGAAAAATAATCACACATTGACGTAAGAAACATTCAATATCTGTAGTCATGAAATTTGCTAGTATTATAATCAAGAATCAACAAGAGTAAGAAGCATGTGATAAGTAGTAAGCTTTTTCTTACTCTGTATGACCAAGACAGAAACTTTGTATCTCGTGAGCGCCACTTAGGGGCTTGTTGGGAAAAACAGTAACCTACAATAAGGATATCAATAAAAAGCACCTAAATAGGTAATTCTCATTGGTGGGCAGAAAAGATAGCTTACACGGATTTTAAAATCCCGATCAGCACTGACAATGAATCGATCATCAGGTGAAAATTCCTGAGGAAGACATATTTACAGAAAGGTTGTAAGTAATAATCATGTGAGGAAATAAATGGAGGTAAGTCATAAAGTAAAGTATGACAAAAGAAGAACGAGAAGGGGGAACAGAACCAAAAGAGTATTTTCTATTTCCAGAAATCTCAAATGCCGCAAATGTGAGTGATTAACTTTAATTAAGAAGTCATAGATAGCACCTGCACCCCATGCTTCAAATGGTTAAATGAGCAGGCAATAAACAACAGGAATCATCAGTCTGGTAACGAGAAAATATATAATAGGGAGGATTCATTTTAGGAATTTTTTTCAAAAATAAATTCCAGCTTAAGAACAATTAACTATCCGTTTGGTTACAGAAACTGAAATGGAAATGTCTTTGCTGGGAAATGCTAAATTGTAATTCTTTCATAAAATAACTTCAGGTAAACCGCACTGTATAAGTAAAACAGAATTTTGAGAGACACCAACAAATTCATCAGAGTTGGGCACGTAATAATAATATCATATCTTACCAAATTAGTGATGATACTACAATAGTGAGAAAGAAGTGGCGTTGCTTTCTTATCAACTAATGGTTGATCGCCATCAAATCCAGTCAGATCCACAACCCAGACGACACCAAATTTGTCAGCGAAACACACATAAGAACCATCATTGCTTATGGCGACTGCACTAACTCTCTTTTCTGAGGACCTATTTCAATGGTAACATATGTCCGGTAAAAGAAATGGTAGAAATTATAAATGCATGTCGCAAAGACTAGTCAGAGACAATGAATATATTATGTTTCATAAGCATCAATATATATCTATTCATGAGTCCATCTTAATCGGAAATTTGTAACTTTTTCCACGACAACCATGCTTATTAATTCCTGACAAGTGCCCTCCAAAGAAGCCATGTGAACTAGAAACCTTACACAGTACAAATGCAGCGCCAATTTTCAGCAGACCAAATCTTGACAGTTTTGTCATCGCCTGCAGATACAAAGAACCTTCCTTTTGCACCAAATCGAACAGCCCTAATAGAATCTCTATGAAATGGCTCACCAGAGTCATCGATCAATGAAGCCGCATAACCAGCACTGCATCGCCAAGTTTAATCATCACCTGAGTTAACATTCTTAGCTCACAAGAAAACAATTAGAAGACAGTGACAGATATGACCAACTGATTGGCAAACATCCTCGTTTTTTGCCGGTACAGTATAGACAGACCAGAGAACTGCGGAAAACTCAGAATGTATAACTTAAAGTAACTCAAATTCCAATTTTCAAATCCAGAAATATCAACTAATAAAATTTGAAAAACAAAATCAAGAAAACTTACTCAAGGTTGAATACGCGCAGGCTTGGTCCAACGGCAACGGCAACAGATTTCTGGTCTGGGTGAACTGCAATCAGTGCTGGAGCCACTTCAATGTCTTTGTTCGCTTCCCCCTCTTCCATGGCACGGTACTGGTTAGGGTTTCGTGGTTGCAGTAACCGAATTGAAGTTGCGCCAGTTCTCTTTTGTTTTTCCTTTCTTTCTTTTTAGAAAAAATAAATATATAAAAATAAAATTAAAGGGATATCAAGTTCAACGGGACTGAATATTTTTCAATGAACCCTACGGGGCTGAATTTAATTCATTTTGTTATGGGCCTCATTTAAGAATAAGTAAATATTGGGTCCCCACGCTTAACGGGCCGAATCATCAGAAATTAGTTTGAAATTATACGTTGGGCAGGAGCCACTCGGACGCAGACCCCACTAACATAAAACATGACGTAGGCCCTGCCACTTGTACAGACCTTAGGCAGGCACCCATCCGATGTGCAATGGAAGTCACCAACTGAGGCCATGGGACTTAATAATCACCCGTCGACCCCGTCCAGGTAAGAAATTTGTTACAGTTGGCCTTACCTTCCTTTTGTATGCGGAGCATTCCTTGTAATCTCAAGTCCTTCCGGTGTGGGACTTCTGACGCTGTGTATGTGCGCCTTGTGCAACTATTCATGTTTCCCTTCGCTTGATATGGTGGATTCCCATGGACGGCATTAAGTAGATCTTAAATAAACGTAGTACTGCCTAGTGCAAGACCTTCTCGTTCCAGGTTGATGGTGGCAGCAAAGAAAAAAAAAAATAAACCAAGGAAAACTCGTTTTTGCAATGTTATGTATCATTCAAGCCCTCGGATATTAGCACCCTAATAATGAGAATTCATAGATGAGAGAAGGTAAATTCATTTCATAGCCAACTTAATTGTGATGGAGACAGACATTTGAGTTTCATGGTATTTGTTGGGAACAGTCTCTCCGAGCCATATATATTTAGGAAGGAAACAATAGAACAGACGGGATAGATGAAGAAATTTATCTTAGCTTGCTCGACCACGAAGTTAGCCCTTAATAAGCAGGAGCATCAATTTGTTGCCTTTGTTTACCAGGGTCGTTTACTGTTTTGTTTCAGTTCAGAAGAAGGCTCACCTCATAGCCGCTTAAAATTAAAAACAACAAAACAAAACAAAACAAGGAAGCCTTTGAAACCATCTAATTCTATCTCTAGTTGAAGGGATCCGGATCCCCCAGCAAAAGCACAATTACACGAGTTTAAATGGTGATGGCCTAAATTCTCAGCAGTGTACAACCAAGGATAGTACCACGACAACGAGACATTGGAGAAGCCTGACGCCAGGTTGTTCTGTCACTCCCAAGTGTGAGAATATCAACATTAGCCAATGGCTTAATGTCCCAGTTCCACCTGTCTGGGCCAATGACGCCCCCAATCACAAATAAATCATCACCAACCCCAATCATTCCAAACCCAATTCTCCTTCGAAATTCAGATGCTGAACCCACTACCTTTCTCATTCCTTTGTCCTGCTTAATAATAAATCCATGGCTCATCACATAAAGGGCACCTCCAACAATCGCCATCGGTCCTTGGAGCCACCCACTTTCCTGAACAGTCCACCCAGGAGGCCCTCCATTGTCTAAAACTTGCACTGTTGACAACCCTTTGTGCAGTACGTGTACCTTTCCTCCAATAACTACTCCTGAACAAGCTGAATTATGGGTGCAATGCAGATCAGGCATTTGAATCCACACATCTTTTTCTGGATCATACATTTCAGCTTGAGATATTGACTTTCTGCAGCTAGTGAAGCCCCCAGCCACAATTATCTTTCCATTCAAAACACAGCATGCAAACATAGCACGTGGGACAAGCATTGATGCATGTGGCGCCCACTGCCGGACTACAGGATCATATGACCAAACTTCATTCGTTGCAAAGCTCCCATCTTGATCACCAGTCAATGGATCTACAGCATCACTTCCGCCACCAACCACAAATAACTTTCCAGCAGTGGAGACAGCACCAAAGTGGGATAGGTGTCTGATTTTTGAGGGAAGAACAGGAAGTGTAATCCAGAGATCACGTAGAGGGTCATACAGCTGCCATAGGTTCTCTGGATCAAACGCACAGACACATAAGAGATCCTCAGATGAACCAACCTCCTGTCGAGCTTTAAATAGTTCAGGGCTATGAATGGCTGCTCGCCAAGAGCGAGAGACAAGCTCTAATTTTGGGTGCAGGTAAAAGGGAACCCTTGCAAGGCACCTTATTGCAACTGCGTCAGGAAGTCCTTCAATCAATCCAGACATAATAATCACTATTTCATCCGTGTCTCTCTCTGGCACTGGATTTGTGCTAAAATAGAAAAGGAAGCTGCAATAGCAATACAAATCAACTTAAGTGTACTGAAACTGTGATACTTGGAAATTCAAATCCAAATATACTAATGCTCAAGAATGGTTCACTCAGATCCAGTGTATCAAAAGGATTTATATCATCTGGATACATACATACAGACAAATGGCTGAATAATATGCCATTCAGCACAGAACATGTCACAGCCTTGTATTTAGTGTGTCTAATGAATCAATTACTCATGAGAGTAAAATGTTTCATAGCTGTACATCTAAAATAAATTCTCCAAAACATTAGAGTGATAACAAAAAGAAAGTCTCAAGATTGCGGAAAAATTTGCATTGAAACAAAATGTTAAAAACAAATTATAGCATATCATTCAATAATTCCAAAACTTGTCTTGAACTAATAATGACTTCAGTCAAATAAAATCAACTGATTAACGTGGGCCAAACTCATATCTTTAGGGTTAAAAAAAAAAAAAGAACTAATTAACAACAAAGAAGTACCAGAGAAGCAAAACAATGTCGATGATGGCAACAAAAAAAGTTTCAGCCCTCATAATCATTCAAGTAGAAGCTAGTATAAAGCAGGAAGCAGTTTTAGACATCTGACTTTCACTCCATCACCCCAGCCACAGCCTCATTGTCCTCTAGCATCATTTCTGCTCCCATCCTTCCTCTCTCTCTAAGAAATACAAATTTTTTGCATTTAATCTTTTGTCACTCTTTCATACACGATTTAGTGGTAATCAACCAGCGATAACTAATTTCTATTGCAAACCAAAAGACAGTGTCAGACTCACTTAAGTTTCTTTTTTCTTTTGGTGGCCAGAAGGGGAAACTACTTGAAGGGCTGATGCAGTAGGTAAGAGCCCTAGATCCTCTTAAATTGTAATCTTTGTTTCACACATCTCTGTCTTGCGATTCTATTAATAGGACAATATAATTACTAAAGGATAAAGAAATGGTTAGTTTAATGTGAAAATTTCAACTCCAGGGCCAACTATAGAATCACAGAGAAACTAAAAAAAAAAAATAAAACTAAAGCAAGGAATGAACTATCAGCATCACAGACATTTTAGTTGCTGAATTAGCAAAGTGGTCGTGCCAGCACATAATTAGACATCTTCACCTTGGAATCACAAACTGCAGCAAAATATTTCCTCATCATTCAAGAAAACCAAGTTTCTAAAATAAATGGTTCAAATTTAAGCAAAGACTGAAATGGCAAATAGTCTTGACATATATACATCATGCTCTGAAACAAAGGCAAAGTTAAAAAGCAAATTGGTCTGCCAAGGGACATATGACTTTCATTGAAAGTATAGGCCAAAGAAAATAAATGACCAAGCTTTACTAGCTTCTTGGACCTAACTTCCCTGAAAAAGAAATACCAAGTTTTTTTGGTACAAAAATAAATACCATGTTATTTGAATAAAACAGAGGGAATTTTATTCGAATAGTGGGCTGCACAAGGGTTCAGCCGTAGATTTGAGGCAAAAGATGCACCCAAAGAAAAGAAAGGAAATTAACAGAATAAAAATCAGATCCCAGTTTTGATCTTGATCCAAAACCAATGAACCAGCGTTTCCTAAAAATATCTAAATTACAGAACGGAAAAGGCCCACAAGCATTTCTACGAATGTTACACGCATTGCAAAAAATAATTTAAGCATAAGGAGACCCAAGTGTAAGAAACCGACGGAAACCCCAGAATTGCAATCCGTGACCTTGCCTCGTGTTCATCTTCACTTCATGCACAACCAGTAGCATAGCAGTTACATTAAAATTAGAATTTCAACCCTAAATTAGAGGACTACATACCAGCAGCCTAACAAGAATAAGACAAGTAGAAGAATTTGAAGCCGTACCAAAAACAAAACCCAGTTCGAATATCACATACAACACAATGACTATTCGATCATCTCCAAGAGAAAAGAAAAAAGAAAAGAAAAAAATCTCAGGAAATAAAGCATTATCGAGTAGCTATGAGATTCGAATTGCAAAGGAACAAATGGCACCCAGAAGAAAGAAGAAAAAAAGTCGTATACCTTGCACGAAGGTAAAGTTAATAGACGAGGATTTGTTGACGCGAGAAGGGCAGGAGGAGAAGATGAAGAACGAGAGTGGCGCAGGGGAAGGGAATTGGATGTGGCTGGACGCCCACGAAACGCAGAGTTTTTTTTTTTTTGTCCTTTCGCAAGATGAAACGCAGAGTTACAAAAAAGAGGGCCGTGTTTTGTGACTTGAGCAAATCAAAATGTACTCTTCTTTTCTTTTCTTTTTTTAATAATCTGGAAGCGTTATCATTTCAGACCGGCTTTTGGTTCCATTAACCTTCCGGTTAGTTGCGTGCCCTAACACAGGTTCATAGCCTGTAGGCATATTCTCCATTCCTTTCATTTCCTTCCCGCAGATTCTATTGCTTCTTTTTTAAAAAAAAGAAAGTCAGAATTCAGGATTTCTAACTTCTGTTCAATATCAAATAAATAAATAATATGCCTGTTCAGCCTTAGCTGGCTATTGTACAATTAGGTATTGACTCTTGATTTTCTCACGAAAAGTAAAAATCAAATATGCACTGTTTATAAAAAAATCAATTATGCATCATTATATGTGTGTGTTGGGAATAAAATACAATTCATATTAATTATTAATGTAATTAATGTATAAGTTATAATAAATTGGCAATTTTTAGGGGCTGAATAATAAAGTGGTAACTGACAACACATTAAAAGTTCAAAAAATTGCAATGAAACATGCAAATCTGAAATATTTAAAATTAATTAGTGTATATCTTGTTTCCATGGAATATGAGAAATGATTCATCACTAATAAAATAAGATTTATTAGAATTTTTATATTATATATATTAACATTAGATTTTAGATTTTTTTAATAATTATTTAGTAATTGATATCATTGACTACGTTTGTATTTGAATTTTTTTTTTTAATTTTGAACAAGGGATAACTCTTAGAATATAATTTTTTTTATTCATAATACTCAATTTGAGATTCTATTTAAAGAAAATCAAATCCCTTTCAGTCAATTTGGTTGGTTGGTTTTAAGCTTTTTAATAAATAAATAATAATGGAAATAATTAATTTTAAAAATATTTTAAAATTTTTTTTATAATGATATGGAATGATAAATAAAATACTTTTTTTGTGCCGATAACACTAATATTTCCCTACCTGACGAAATTAAATTTTTTTGTGTCTTCAAATCGAGAGATTTGAGAATAAACAAAATAGATCAATGATGCAATTATAATTACATCCCGTTCAAAATTTGCTAAAATCACGTATATTATTACTCTCTTTTTTCTGACCAACACGTATATTACTCTCCATTCTCTCGTTAAACCATAAAATGATAATATTACACGAATTTTAATTTTATATTTTGCCATTATATTGCATTCTAAACTCTTAAATATAAATATATTATATATATATATATAAAATCAGAGATGAAAGAAATTATACTATATTAACTTTGATTTAATGTATATCTACGTGAAATGTCATACAATCAAATAATATATGTTTTTTTATTTTTGTATCTGCCACATTTTCATACTACTTCATTTGAGTCTCTTCTTCTCCTTTTTTTCAGGTTAGGTATTATAATATCATTTTATGGCCATTAATGTCATAATTTCAATAAACTAATTTAAATTTTAAAATTTATTGTTGATTGGATAGTGAATATATTATGCCATTATTATATTTTAAAATTTGAAATTTTCCATATACAACTTTAATTAAAATGGCATTCCAGTTTGTAAATTAATTTGAATTAATTGTAATTTTGTTAATTAACATTATATAAATATACCCAAATTCATCAATACATCCAAACTCATAGACTTTGAACTGATTAACCCACCCCAATAATGCTGGTAACAATTTTTTTTTTAACATTGGTAATATCACTTTTTCAAAACTAGAAAATAATTCATGCATGAATTGTTTAATTTTTTTCTTAATTTGAAACTATTTGACTTGGATTCCTAATTTGAAAATGTCAATTTTTTAGAATTATTTTTAAATTGTCTGAACATCTTAGGAATAGAGAAACTATATATATAGATAAAAATATATACAGAATAATGATATTTTAATTCTCTCTTACATTTTCATATTCGTATTAATTACTTTGATATAATTTTTATCTATAAATTAATAGATTATAAATGGACAATTATTTAAATTTCAAATTAATGGCACCACATTTATTCTTGATTGAATTGACTAATAAATACAATATTATTTCTCTTTAATAATTTTAAAAGAATTATAATTAATTCATTTTTAGTTACCTATATATAAGTATCCTATGTTTTTTTAATTTGTATTGTGATAATATTTTTTTAAAAAAAATTAAATCATAATTGTCATTTTCTTTTGAATTAAAGGTATAATTCACATAATTTATTACTAATATTTAAAATCATAATTTTAAGTATATTTAGATTATCTGGAGTTTGTAACTCTTCTTTTATCTATCATACAGGTTATAATAACTATTTAGAAAATAAAAGAATAGCTTCATATTTAATTTTAGAACATTGATTTATCTTTATTACTAATAAAAATAAATAAATCAAGTAATCAAATTTCATAGGCCAATAAATTATTGACAAGTATAAAAATATCAAATTATTTGAAGTTGTAAGCAGTTACATGACTCATGATGTACGTGACTTACTCAATCCAATTTCATCATGTCTATTTGATCACAAATATTCTAAACACACATTGAAAGTAATCAATTCTACCACTTTTATTAATAACAATAGATTTTCAAAATATATATAGGATATCAAATAAATGATGGTACATACAAAAGAACATAGTATTGGACAATTAATAGGCATTTAATTTCATATAATATGAGTCTATTAAAAAAAATACAGTGTCCACACATTAATATTTATATGAAATGTTAATAAAAAATATTTAAATAAAATGATAGAATATGTAATGACAAAATTTAATATTTAAATTTGATGGTAGAAATAAACAGTACATTTCACGGGTCATTTTCTACCTATAACCTAAACCTTTAGTCTTCAACAATTTATTACAATTTAAAACCTACTATTTATATCAAAATAATTTAATATCTGTTGACGTAACTTTTTTCTTTTTTGGCCAAACCTGTTGACGTAGCTTAAGATAAAATAAAAACTGACCTCAAAATTGACTTATTATGTAAGACTGCCTCGTGCTTGACACGCAACATGAGATGTATATCATACCATAGATAAGCTCAGAGAAAGAAAGGGATTAACATTCTAAGGACAAACAAAAATGTAACTTATACCAAAGACAAAAATTTAACGTATTGCGTTTCAAAAGAAAAGTTTATGTATTATTCAAAATTCATTTAATCCAACTCCCAGGTTACATAATAGGAGAGAGATAGATTCTCTGTTGTGTAACTCATATTAGTATTTTTTTAATTAAAGACTAAAGATTAAAAATCATCTAATACGTTCACCCAAAAAAAAAAATCATCTAATATGAATTGTAACTAAATAACCCCAAGATTAAACCAATGTTTTATTTAACCAACTAAGATTTCAAAATTGAGACACAGTGCAAGGTACATAATCAATGATACTGTTTTCATAAAGCACCATTTAATTTTGAAGATAGTATGTTTCTTAACAGAGATATAAAAAAAAAATGACAAAAACAATTTCAATTAAACCCAATAAGCAATTTATAAGCACAAAAGGGAATGAGACTGCAGAATTATGGAATATCAGAATTGGAATCAGAATTTTACCCTTCACCATCACATTCTCTAGACTTGCAGTTTTAAGAAGCAAGGAAAGGAACATGTATGCAGTACATCAGTAAAACCCAGATAATAATATATTTAATTGTAAGCATGCCCACTGAGATAGCTCAGTTCCTAGTCAATACAAAACTCAAACATGTCACAAAGATAAATAATCCAAGCAGAGAAGATGGCTGTTCAGTGGGATTTCCATGTGATGAGCTTGTGCCACTTCCACTAGTCGATGAAAAAGTATTATACCCATTTCCTGCACCACCAAAATCGTCAAATTAACATGCTTTTCTTGTCTTTTGTACAATTCTAGCCATCAATTTACAACCTAAAGCTTAAGTACCTGAAGGGAAACTTGTTACAGCAGCAGAAGCACCTGTAGGAGAAGAAGCTGCCACCACAAACAACACCAGAGAGACTTTCAGTTCAGGTCATTCACATCTCCAATTTATGTTGGAAAGTGTATACATTAGAGGGACAACCTTAACTCTTACCTTTACAGATGCTAAGAGGAGGTGTCTGGACTCTGCAGGTGCTAGGGAGAGTCAAGGCCTGAGTCTGATTGATGTTGAGACCCATCGCTGAGGCGGCGCCATTGACGACCTCACAAAGGCACTGTGGCTGTGACCTCACCACAGAGGCGAGTTGGGAGCAACATGCAGAGGATGGAACAGAGGCATTTCCTGTTACGTAGTCTAGGCAGGGAGACAGACTTATGAGCACGTTGGTGCAGCTAGATTCAGTTTGAGCCACTGTGACTCCCCAAAGAGCCACCACGAGGAATATGGTTAGCACCATCTGAATTCTCCTTGGAGCCATTGGATGGGTTTCTCTGGGAATGTTCGGAGATGGACAAGACAAAAGGGTATAGTGTTTATGGAGAGAAAGAAAGAATGGTGAACCAAAGAAGTGCAGTTGGATGGATGCCTTATGGAGGTGACCTACTTTACTGCTTTATTGTAGATTCTTTGGCAAACATCTAATTGAAACTTTATAAATTTCATTTAATAAAGTTGTCTAATCTGCCTTTACCTTTTTTTGATGTACGTGGAGAAAGGAGCTGCAAGACTTTACATGCATCGTCTTTTTATGATGCCTTCACTTTTGAGCCGGAATTCCCTAACAATTTGATCGTACAGATGCATTTCTTAGAGAGCAAGGAAGGGAAAAGGGGAGGCTAGATTATTGAGGCATGCCCAATCGAACTAGGCATAACTTTCTTTTTCCCCAACCAGTGAGTCATTTTTTTAATTCTTACAGTTTACACAGATTGTGCCCAATAATAGAAGGACGGGGTCAGTAGAGTAAGTTATAAAAATAGGTTTTCCGGATAAGCAAACTAAAAGGATAAATATTATTCTCAGTTATTACTAGTCATTACTTTTTTACAGTAGTACTACTACATACTTGGACCTGTAAAAAAGTTGGCAAAGCACATGATTAGATCACACTCTCATTAGAATATCAACAAATAAATCTTATGTGTTGATGAACAAGCAAGAAACGATAAAAATGACAAGGCTGCCAAGCTTAATGGGTGTTTCATTGATGCTTCCATCAGATGCCCTTTGGTTCGTTAAGGGCAGCGTCTTGAACCCATCTCCTGCACCAATTCAGGCAAAACAAATCTATTGTTATTTACTTTGGGGCAGATTAGAGAAAGGAAGATTCTAGTCAAAAAGAAAAAGATAGGTAGTTTAGGAAGTTATCATAATGGACCCACGGTCTTCCGAAAACATCTGGGTTTAATATATACCTGAAGGATGACGAATGCTTCTCCATGAGGTTGCAGTTGGAGTAGTTGGTTTACCTTTCGAAGAATATGTAGGAGGACTACTTACTGGAGTCGTAGATCCACTACCACCTGGTTCAAGTTCAAATTAGCCAATTTGATATATTATATAGAAAGCTCCAACTTGTCTATACCTTTGCACTTGCTAGCTGGTGGGGCTTTGACATAACAAGCATCTGGGAGTGACGTAGCTAGAGTCTGGTTAATATTTTTGCTCAGGATTGCACCAGATCCACTAAGTGCTGCAGGGCATAGACACTGATTGTGACTGAACCACACTGAGAAGCTGAGTGCAGCAAGAGTAAGATGGGGTTGTGGAATTTCCATTAACATAGCTTGGACATGGAGAAAGACCAAAGAGTGTCCCTGTGCAACTTGATTGAGTCTCAGTCCCATGATAAAGCATGGTAACCAGGACCAGGATTAAACCCAACTTAATCCCTTTGCTCCCATTTTTCTCTTCGGAAAAAGTCCCTCGAAGCTGTCTAGGTATAGGCTCTCCTGAGTTGGTTAGTGGTAAAACTAATTAGTAGTAAGTAAAAGAGGAGATGGAATTTATGCTATATTGTTTCTTATAAGAGACACACAAATAAGTTCTAACTGATGACCAACTTTTTACTAATCATGAGTTGTTTGGTAAATCAATTTTTGGACCTTAAATTTATTACTTGTGTCAATTAAGCATACCTGTGAAGGGAAATTGTCTAATATTGTAGCGGTAGTGTTCATGTGGTTTTTCCAAGGGAAATTTTGGTTGAGAAGTTATGACTAGAAGGTATGCAAGCAAAAGACTTGCATATATAGTTCAATTCACTTTAATCTTGGATTGTTCTATATTTTTTAGTCATTTATATGTACTTTCACCAAGAAATGAAACCACACAATTTTTTGAGATGCTGGTTTTATTAATGTATATTTTTATATGAGAATCTAATGTTAGTCCTGGTTAAGTTGAAGTCTCCGCTTTCAAGCTTCCTTCATTTCAGTGCTAACAAGTCAAATAAAATAGTTGTTAGCTCTGCTATGTTTTAGTTAATTCCTGTAGCCAAATATACATTATCCAACATCCTAGTTTCAACATAACTTGTTTTCGTTTGTATTTATTGATAATGGACGTTAGTGTAGTAATAACAAATTTTTGAAAAATCATCCCTCTTAGTTTTCGAGGTCATGACTGCAACAGGATATAGATTTTTGCAGTGTGTTTCGTATTGTAAAGAACATATATTCATCTTCCATGTTTATTAAATTAAAGAGAATTGTATCCATTGCAATAAACCATGAATTATACAGCATTTGTTGTTCTTCCTGTGTGGTTTGTGATTGTAAATTGTTAAATAGCTAGGCTAATATACGTAAACAAATAACATTATTATTCATATCATCCCTCAATTGGATATAACAAATACATCACCAAACTCATCATGACAACCAAACATCAATCTTCTATGGCAACGAATAATAAACTTAAAAATTACGGGACACAGATAATCAACTGGAGACTGGAAATCAGAAATGGGTGACAGCCGAGACGAAGGACACAATGAAAAGGAGGGAAAGCATTGAGTGGAAGGATATTTTGATGGTGCTTCCAGCAGATGAGCCAGCGTCTATGGAAGGTACTGTTTTAGAGCCTGCACCTGCATTAGGAATGTCAGAGGCTGAAGGTGAGATGGAGCCTTCGGGTGATTCAGAGGAAGAACCTGATGGAGAACCAACTGGGGAGCCTGCTGGAGTAGTTGAAGGAGTGGTTGGTGCATTACCAGCTACATTCATAATTTCATACCATCATAACAGAATTATATTATATTATAGTATCAATAATTTAGCTTATTATTATAATTATAAGAAGAAGGGGTCATGTAATTATGCAATCCTTACCTCCTTTACATTGGCTAACGGGTGGAGTTTGCACTTTACAAGCACCAGGGAGAGACAGAGCAAGAGTCTGATTAATGGTAATTCCCAAAGCGGAACCCCCACCATTAAGCACAGAGCAAAGGCATTGTGGTGAAGATTGAACCACACTTGAGAGCTGTGAGCAACATGTAGAGGATGGGGTTGATGAACTTCCCGTTATGTAGTTAAGGCAGGGGCTCATGCTTGTGAGTGCACTAGTGCAGCTTAATTGTGCTGCAGTTTGAGTCCATAGAGTAGCCACCAGCACCACAACTAGAGCCAGCATCATCCTTCTGAATGCCATCACTAATCTTAGGGAGGTTTACACAAAAGAAGATTTCTGAAGAATAGTAGATAATAGATGGGATGGGCTTATTTCAGATTCTGAAGTTGAATACTTGATATCTGAGTGAGAATGGAAAGGAGTTGAAGGATGATGGGTTATATAGGAAACTCCAAGAATGAACAAGTGAATATAGGTCGCCTACTTCTTCTAATTAATGGCCCACCACGTTAACCTTTTTCTAATGAAGTGTGCTAACCACAGCTAACGGACTATTAACCTGTTTGTTTTTTAAGGGACCAAATTAGCCATGATACGTAGATTGCCTGAAACATCTTCAATTAGGCTAGTTATCGTAACAGGGAAAATTTTAGTTAAGGTAGTTGAACTTCGGCAACATATTTTTGGGGTCAATGCGTCGTACCTATTCTTTACCAGAGAATATGGTTGAACCATCGTAACATGTGAAAAAAAAAAATATAATAGAATACATTTTAAATTTTTTTTAAAAAAGATGCAAATACAGTCAATTTAATAGAATACATTTTTAAAAAATTTAAATTAGATGATACAGTTTTTTTTAAAAAAGTTGTTAAAATGCATAAATCTTTTTTTTGAAGAAAATATATATACAAATTTTTCATAAAAATAAAAAATCGTATAATACTTTAATTTAAAAAATATTTCTTCTAAACAAACAAACAAGACCTTGTTGAAAAAAGAATTAGAAAATTAGGAGTTATTTAACAGTATTTTCTATTTTATTATTTAGAACAAATTTTGAAAACAAAAAAATAAAAAAATTTATTTAAATAATTGCCCTCAAAATCATAACTAGTAAGTGTTAAATGAGTTATTCAAAATTTATAATTTTACCATTAATGAAATGGATATTTTTTACTTTTTTTGTGTTTTCTAGAATAAAAATTATAAAACACCTTAAAGATGTTTTGAGTTTTCTGTTTTCCAAAACATTTCATAAAAAACAGGTTTACCAAACAAATTTTTTATTTTTCTATTTTCAAAAATAAAAAATTATTTTGAAGATAGTTGTCAAACCCTAGTTTCATCACAATTTTTTTTGGGGGAGTGATTTCATTAGAATGTTATTATTTTATTTTAATAAATAAAATTTTATGTGGATTTGGGGCTTTTTTAGGCTAATGGTGTATTTGGGTTGATCATCGAATCAACCCAATTCCAAATGTTTGTTTTTGGTGATACGACTATGGGCTAGGCCCACATTTTTCACTGAATTTGCTTCGGTGACCTGGGTTGGGTTCGCGTATAGCTTATCTCCACAGCACGACTCCTTGTCTGCGCCTCCACTACTCCACTCATATAAAACGGCGTCGTTTGTGGTCCATTCAACTTCAACAGAGATATTGGGATTTTTTTTCTTACCAGTGAGATATTGGGATTTGGGAGAAGGATTTATTAGTGTGCTTTACCTTTTTCATTTCATCCTAATCATTTCGTTTTAACCGACGTCAATTATTTCGCATGGTTTCTGAATAGTGAAAATCCGAGTTCCAAATCCCTCCCAAATCTTGCCTGGTTATCCCGTTGGTCACTGATACTGATTCTACACTCTCTACGGGAAGCATTACTACGGCTCCGGCCTTTCCAAAGCTTAACTCGTTCTGGTATGTACCATTTTTACTATCCGTTGCCGACTTGACGGGGTATGCCATGAAATCAGTTTGTTGCTACACAAAGTACATGCCATTTTGCTTTTGTCAGATAAATGTAATGCATAAACTGATAATCGAGGAAGCAAATAAACAGAAAATAAATTGAATCACAATAATGGGAATTAGAGACTACCCGCAGTTTGTGAATATAACGGTCTGTTTTTTCTCCCCTGCAAAATGGTCGTTCTTAGATAGTTTGCAACACTTTTTCTTTTCTTAAATCTAATTTGGCTTTATATTCAAATTTTTGAGCCATTGGCTTTTCAGGCTCAAAATTTCCCCTCTACTCTTTTTCTGGGGATTCTAGAGGGCCATCCTGAAATGAGTTGGAAAGCAGCTGAGAGACTCATTAGGTGCTGGAAGATTCTCAGAGGGGACAATGTAGGAATTCTTTTCTTAGTGCTTTTAGCTTTGCTTTTATTTTTTTCATAAGATTTTCTTATCTTCCCTCACCGAAATGAGCATTATTGTTGTCATTTGTCTCAGGTAATGATTATAAGGGTCAAGGATAGAGGCAAGATGGAGCTTGTTAAGCGTTTAATGCACTCTCACAGTCGGGTAATTGTTGAGGGCAGAAGTCTGGTAAAGACTTATTCTCAGTTGTGCCTTTTATTTTTAGGTTCGTGTTAAGTGAATATGTGAAATTGGTTTCATATCATGAATTTACTTGAGTTTCTGAGATCAGTGAACTTATTTTGTGAAAAATAACACTGTTCTATATTGCCCCATGAGATTTATCCTGAGTCTTGGTAAGCGATAGGGCAGCTAGTCATGTACCTGACTATCAGTCTAGGAAGTTTTTGAGGACTCAGGAATCCATCGTCTATTAGTTGTGGTATTTCTCATTGTCGAGTTTCCCATAGTTAATGTAGATGTAGATTGGTGATGTCATGCATTATATTTCAGACCCAAAAAGTAAAAGGATACAAGTATTCTAGCAGCCTAATTTGTTGATCTTAGTAGGGTCTACCATGGTCTTTACTATCTAAATCTGCAAGTTGAGGTGTTGAACTTTTGTAAAATGTAATAATTATCTCTTAAGTTAGCAAAACTGGTATTATTTAAATTTTCTAGATGGATTATCAAGTGAATTGACCAGTTGCCTCAACATCTTGCTAATTACATTTTCACTAACTGAAGTCATGAGTGTATTGTATGGTTTACTGGCCCTTTTTTAGTCTTCTCAAATAAACAAGCATTTCTACTGTAATTTCAGAATGAATTCTGCCCCCAAGGTCTATATTTCTCAAGTATGGCTGAAACAATCTTGGTCCAAGCTCGAGACCCAGCCAAACTGAATATGGAAATAGAAAATGCTATCAATGAGAATAAATTAGATGATACATGGAAGTTATTCGAGCAGCATATGCAAAGAGATGGATTTCCTAGAAAATTTATTGTCAACAAGCTTCTAACCACTTTTGTGGAAAGCCTTGACGTGCAATGGCTAGAAAAAGCTTATGGGTTAGTAGAACAAGCTATTGAGGAAGGAAAACAGAACTTGTTAGAAAAGGAAGTACTTATATATCTCTGCTTTGGTCTTGCCAAAGCTGGATTATCAATTCCTGCATCAACTGTCTTAAGAAAGATGATAAATATGGAGCAATTTCCCACAGTCACTGCATGGTCTGCAGTTTTGGCCCACATGTCACAAACGGCAGATGGAGCTTATCTTGCCGCTGAGTTGATTCTTGAAATAAGTTATTTGTTCCAAAACAATAGAGTGGATCCACGTAAAAAGAGCAATTCACCTTTGGTAGCTATGAAGCCTAATACCGCTGCTTTTAACATTGCTTTGGCAGGGTGTCTCTTGTTTGAGACAACTAGAAAAGCAGAGCAGCTTCTTGACATGATGCCACGAATTGGTGTCAAGGCTGATGCAAACTTACTAATAATAATGGCACATGTATATGAGAAGAATGGGCGAAGAGAAGAGCTTAAGAAACTGCAAAGGCACATAGAGGAAGCACCCAATCTTACTGATATTCAGTTCCGCCAATTCTTTAATTGTTTGCTCTCCTGCCACTTGAAATTTGGGGATCTAGATTCAACATCGAACATGGTTTTAGAAATGCTAAGAAAATCAAAGGAGGCAAAAAATTCTGTTGCAGCTGCTAAATTCATTAGTGATGCAACTGAAATTGGCCATAAATATTCACCTCGACTTGCTGCTATGCAAAGTTTGAGTGACAGTAAGGATTCAGACTGTTTAGAATATGACCAACCAACGAGAAACGCTATCCTATCTTATGAAGAGTTTTCTAGAGATAAGAATTTCTTAAAAATTGAATCAGAGTCAAAGGCTGTTCTTGGTTCTTTGTTAGCCAAGTTGCAGACACATATTGAGTTGATCACAACAAAACATGGTATACTCCAACCAACTGAATCAATTTATGTGAAACTAGTTAAAGCTTTTCTAGAAGCTGGCAAGACCAAGGGCTTGGCAGAGTTTCTAATCAAGGCAGAAAGAGAAGATTCCCCACTTTCTAATGATAGTTCAATATTGGTTCATGTCATTAATTCATGTATTTCGCTTGGATGGTTGGATCAAGCACATGACCTTCTTGATGAGATGCGGCTAGCTGGAATTAAAACTGGCTCATCTGTATATGCCTCTCTCTTGAAAGCCTATGTTCAAGCAAATAGGGCTGCAGATGTTACATCACTCTTAAGAGATGCAAGGAAGGATGGTATCCAGTTTGACTCTAGTTCTTATGAGGCAATGATCCAGTCCAGTGTGCTTCAGGAGGATACAAAGGGAGCACTACGTTTATTCAAAGAGATGAAAGAAGCTAAAATTCAAAAAGTTGGACAAGGATCTGGGATGCCAGCTAAAAGTTGCTTAGAAAAAGATGAATCTAGGATGATGATGAACCTGTTGCAGGAAATCAAGGAAGGACAGAAAGTGGATTATGGAGTTCATGACTGGAATAATGTAATCCATTTTTTCTGTAAGAAAAGACTGATGAAAGATGCTGAAAAGGCTCTGAAGAAGATGAGGAGCCTAGGCCACACACCAAATGCACAAACTTTCCATTCTATGGTCACTGGGTATGCTGCTATTGGAGGGAACTATCTGGAGGTAACAGAGCTCTGGGGTGAGATGAAAGCTCTTGCTTCTTCAGTCTCAATGAAGTTTGATCAGGAACTTCTGGATTCGGTGCTGTATACATTTGTGAGGGGAGGATTCTTCAGTCGAGCCAATGAAGTTGTGGTGATGATGGAAAAGGCTAATATGTTTATTGACAAATACAAGTATCGAATGCTTTTCTTGAAGTATCATAAAACACTTTATAAAGGCAAGGCTCCAAAGTTTCAGACAGTAGCTCAATTAAACAAGAGGGAAGCTGCCCTGGCTTTTAAAAAATGGGTTGGCTTGAGTTGAAGTCTTGATCAAGTATTAGCTCTTTGAATCTATCATCTTTATTCCTTCAGGCTGTTAACATTTGGTAAGATGCATTCTCAGTTTTGCCCTTTTGTATTAGAGTTTCTGTTTAGTGAATATGTCAGGTTGGAGTTATAGTTATTTTTCAATGATCCTGTCATTATTGATGCCATGACAATTTTTAGTTAAACTTTTGATATTTGTGAACTGGATTTTGTAAAAATGATGATTGTGTGGCTATAAGACTAAGGAATTTTTATGGAATGGGATTCAAAATCCAGTAGCTGTTAGCTGGAGTGTTTATTCCTTAATATTGTGCGTGCTCTATCAGTGATTTAATATCTACTCTTATTGTAGTTTCCTGTAGTGAATGCAAATGTTATATTATCAGTAATGATCTTATCTCTGACCAAAGAAAAAGTTATGGATAGAACTATTGTAGCTGTATTGATTCCATAGTACTGTGTTCGCTCAGTTCTAAATTCAGTACCTATTAGTTGTTTTTATGCCTTCATATTATGTTTGCCCTAACTTAGTGATTAAGCATTACTGTCTCATGGTGGTGACCTGATGTCTGTTGTAGTGAATTGGGATATGTGAATTGGTGATAATATGTCCTATCTCTGACCAATGAGAAAAGGGACACAAGTGTTCTAGCTGCCTAACTTGTTTTACATGCGTTTACCTTAGTTTCTTTGGAAGTTGAACTTTAGTAAAACGTGGCAATTGGTTTTTATAGATTAGAAAAGATAGGAGTTGCGTAAATTTTTTTTATAGGGATCATCAGCAGGATTGATGAGTTGATTTAAGGTGTCGCATGCAAAAGTGAGAATCTTGGTTACTGTGTATGTTTTAAGACTGATGTATTCCATTAGGTCAGTAACCTAATGGTGTACTCCGTGCCATTTTGTAAAATTCTTGGAGATTTTTTAACGCTAAGATGCTTTTGTAATGTTAAATAAATCTGCCAGAAAGATATATCATTATTTTTGTTGGTTAATTAGTATATTTGTTTTTCGATTATCAGTTTGTCTAGTGTTATAATTTCAATTAAGTGACGAACAAAGTAATGTAGTCAAGTAAAATTTGCATGATAGTCTTTTGCTTTGCCTCCTTTTTGTAGGTATAAAAGAAAGCAAGGGTAAGGCCGTGAATGGGGATGTTTTCAGTTGAAGTTCCGATTCATGCCTCAAAAGTGCAGATTCCTGATCCAGTGACAGGGCATCACATGCATTCATATACAGAACTCTATCTGTCTTCCTGCAGGATGATCAAATAATAAACTCCAACTTGTCTTGCTAATGTAGTTAAGCCTAGCTAGGTTGGAATCAGATATCTTGAAATGTCACTGAAGTCATAGGATTCAGAGATATAGGAGTATCCGGGTCCGCAATCCCTTGTCCAGAGATCTTGAAGATAAGAACCACCTCAGTCCTCAAGCCATGCAGTTCATTCATATCTTTTTGAGCTTAACCTTTTTCTGTTTAAGTGATCTTTTCAAGGCTGACAATATGCCTTCCATATTCCTCGCTGCACCTGCATGACCTGGGTCCTGGGGGCTGTAACACTAACGCGTACAGTTGAATTCGAACTACCGTTGACTTGGCATTGAAGAGGAGCCTTTAAACTTTAGATGCAATCGTGAATACTTTCGCCAACCCTTGCTCCTATCCCTAATCCCTTGCTAAACCTTCGATATCAGCTATTCATTAACCTGCTTCATACAGGGTGGGAACGCTAGATTTGTTAGTTAGTTCCCGAAGACCCATCTACGTATTTTCCAGAAGAATGGCCTATCCTGCTTGTGCATCTAACCTTTGTATTTCATTGTTGCGGAGCTGGCCCTAGATATGCTGCAATGAATAATGTGTTAGAGAAGATCCACGGTGCTAAAATAGGGAAGGGCACACCTAAGCCTGGCCCCTGATATTTTATTTCATTGACGATGCAATCACAATGAACAGTGTATGGCTTGAGCCTCTTCCTCACTTCTCTGTCACCATTTGTTCAAGTAAATCGTTATATGTATCACTTTTAAAATGTAATTGCATTTTGTAATCGTTTCCCTTTAGAAACATTCGGTGATATTGTCCTTTATAGCTAGCAAATCGTTTCAGGAAAAAGGGCCAGCCAATTATTAGTGAATTCAAATACCTAATGTAGATGATTTAGGATCATCAAATGTGGAATGTTGTCAGTTAAGAAGTGCTTCAAGGTAATTTGACTTGCGTTTTTCTTTACACAAATATATGTATTTTCTTTAAAGCCTGTACATGATAAATAAAAGATACATTGTTTTTCCTTTTTACCGGAAAAGTAAAATCAAAGCCATTGCCTGTGGAATCAAACCTGTGAAAAAAAAGATCACACTTGTTTTAGTAATGGGAACAATCAATCACCAAAGTCCAATTATGCATTCATGTAGTCCGTGTCACCATGTTAATCAAAATTTCTAATTCCTCATCAATATCAATACAATGATTTATTATTTAGGCTTTGAAATACAGGAGAAGAAGGTATATCTAATTTTTAAAACGTAGACTAATTAATAAAATACTCGGGTTTCTTATCGACAAACACCCAGAGGTCAGATCATTCAAGACATAGCTCAACTCTACGTGCATAGTAGTGCCAAGAAATTTTAGGGTCTAAAGGTCAAATTATTAAAGAGGCATAATATACTATAACGTATCACTATTTCTCATATCATCTTTTAGAAATAAATATAATATTTTGATATAATTTATTATTTCAATAAAATTATAAATTTCTTTTGTTCATATCTCTCTCAATATCTTTAATTCTTATATATGAATATTAAAATATTCACTAAAATTTTAAAACTTTTCAAAATTAATACAAATGTAAACACTATAAGATTAATTCAAATGCTTTTTTATTCAACTTATAAAAGGAATAAAAATTTACAAAGTTATAGATAAAAGTAGTTCTTTCTCTCATTTTTTTTATAATTTTCTTTTTATTATATTATTTTTTATATCTTTATTATAATATTTTATATATATATATATATATAAATAAATTGGAAGCATTGGCCGTTGCCAATGGCCTAAAAGGCCTCCACGGCCTTAAGGCCTTGACTGTCTAGCATCCATTGTCGATTGGACTCTATAATAGGCGATAATTAATCCCTTCTTGCGTTTAATAACATTAGGACACGTTACCTGACACTTGTCCTCGTGCATGTCATCGTACTCCTCATTCTATCATTCTTGCACCATGTCTCTCCTTATATAAACACCACAATTACTCTTCGTTGTCAAAGTCTGTAATCAGAATTGTGTAATTTCTTGTTCAATAAAATGGGCTTGAACACCAAGCCTCCTCTAGTTGTCTTGCTGTTCTTCCTGATAGCCTCATCTGCATGTTCGGCACTGTCCACTCAAGAACCAGAGGTAGACCCTGAGCTTATAACGTGCAAACACCAGTGCAGACAACAGCTGCAGTATAGCGAGAGTGATCAGCGTAAATGTATGGAAAGCTGTGATAGGTATCATCAGATGAAGAAGGAGCGACAGAAACAAATAGAAGAGGATATCCGGAGGAAGAAAGAACAGGAGATGGAAGAAAAGGGTTGTGTTGATCATTATAGAATCCATGAGGAAAGAGAGGAAGGAGAAGAAGAAGAGGAGTGGGAAGAGGGAAATCCTTTTGTTTTCGGGGATGAACAGTTTGAGAGCAGAGTCGAAACAGAGAATGGCAGAGTTCGGGTTCTCCAAAAGTTTACAGAAAAATCTAAACTTCTTCGGGGCATTGAGAATTTTCGTTTGGCTGTTTTAGAGGCTCAGCAACATACTTTTGTATCTCCATGTCACTTCGATTCTGAGGTTATTATCTTCACAGTAAAAGGTACAGATAACCTGTAAAATTCTTTCGGCTTACTAAGTTGTGCTGGCTTTCATTCACGGTGCTGGTTGTTCACTTGATATAATTCGTATATGATATCCAATTTCTGATTTATTAATGTAATTTTTGGTCTTGGATTCATAGGGCGAGCTACGATTGGGTTGGTGAAGGAAGACAAAACAGAACGATTCAACCTTGAACCAGGAGACATCATGAGGATAACATCGGGCACCCCTTTTTATATTGTCAACAGAGATGAGAATGAGAAGCTTCTTCTTGCCAAGCTCCATATAACTGTCTCAATCCCAGGACATTTTGAGGTTACTTTATTGATTTCCTTTCTTAAGATTCAGTATAATTCGATTAGGTGATAAACACACACAAATAAAGGTGGTTAAGACACAGTGAATCAACATACATTCATGAACATTGAGGAGCCATCATTTGATCTAATATAGTTTTTAACAAGGAATAGGAAAAGATTGGAGCTATCCTATTGACCCTAAAGAAACCATGTCTATGCAGGCATTTTATGGGCCTGGAGGGCGAGACCCAGAATCAGTTCTGAGAGCATTCAGCTGGGACGTACTTGAAGCTGCATTAAAGGTAGATCCTGAAATATATATATATATATATAGTACAGTTTCTGCAGCACATAAACTTTTTTTCTTATAATGGTCGTTTTTTGTTACTCTCTTGAAAATTAATCAGAAACCAAGGAAGGTCGTGGAGAAGCTCCTTGAGAGACAAGAGAAGGGAAGCATCTTCAAAATATCGAGAGAGCAAGTAGGGTCACTGAGCAAAGTGAGAGGAGGTCCTAGCTTTTGGCCTTTCGGAGGAGGGCAAGGGAGGGGTCCATTCAATCTCTTCCGGAAGCGACCCTCTGTTTCCAACCAGTACGGTCTTCTCTACGAAGTGGGTCCTGAAGACCAGAAAGACCTTGAAAACCTCAATCTCATGATCACCTTCGCTAACATCACCAACGTATCCTCATTTAACCTTAACTCTCACCTCGAATGCTACAATAAGAAGTAGTAGTAGTCGTAACATGTTTCCGTTTTGTGCCAAAAATCGCAGGGATCTATGACGGCTCCATTGTACTACTCAAAGGCAATCGAGATAGGTATAGTAACTGAAGGCAAAGGAGAATTTCAGATGGTAACCCCACACATGTCACAAGGGCAACGAAAGAAGAAGAGTAGCCCAATGTACCAGAGGGTGAGTGGTCGGTTAAGGCCCGGAGTGGTGTTCGTTGTCCCAGCGGGGCATCCCTTCGTGACCATGGCTTCCAGGGAAAGCAACCTCCAAATCCTCTGCTTTGAGGTTAATGCACGAGGGAACAAGAAGCTCGCTTTCGCTGGTAGGTATCATACACTGTTTTGCCTTTTGGAATTTTGACTATGGTAAGCTAGGTTAAAGAAACGAGTGGCTTGGGCATTGATTGTTGATGAAATAGGGAAGAGGAACATAGTGAATGCAATGGACAAGACTGCGAAAGGACTGGCGTTTAACTTCCCAGCGGAGACGGTGGACGACATATTTAGCAGAGAAGAGAATTTCTTTTTCCCTGGGCCTCAGAATTACGAGGAGAAGCCTGGTCGTGCTTACGCATGAGGAATAAGGAGAAGATGGCTGAAAATGTTTTGCTCACTTAACCAAGTCATGTAACATATATGAATAAATGCACTAACGTATATGCAAAATGAAATAAAAAGGGATCCCGATTAGCTAATTGCTGTCTATTATGAAAGCAACCAAAGTGAGTTTCTTCCACAAAGTAACCAGTGATCTTCTCGACGAGAATTACTACTTCTGAACATTTTGCCAACAAGTTAGCTGTGTTTTAGAGTTCGAATTTATGAGCGAACATAGTTTAATATGTTTAACATAACTGGATTACGATTTACAAACCATTCTTGGGCACTTAGTTTGGGTGGGTTACGACAGTCACGAGTCACAAGTTCTTCTCTCTCTGGTTAAACTATCAAAACAGGATCACAATTTGCCGTTTTTTTGTCAAATGGTTTTCTAAAGCCCGGAAACAACAAAAGCCCACTCGGTAATTCGCAAACCGCCATATACAGTAGGGGGGATGTCAGGATATTGTTATGCCAGCATAGGATTATTGAAGAATGTGAGTGATTAATTTGAAATTGAGTTTTTTTAAAAGTAATTGATGAACTGACTTCATTTAATCCAAATTCTTAGGAGAATCGATCATCATATATATATATATATATATTGATATTGTGGTTACAGTGAATGTCATCTAATTGAGCCTTTTAATTTCTTGAAAAAATCTGCTGGGAATTTCCATAAATGAGAGTTTGAATGTCTCTAATTGAATAGATAATATGTGAACGGAAAAAATATGGAGAACAAATATATGTTTTTTTTTTAATCTCTCCTCACTTAAAAAAAAGTATTTCACTGCGTCCAAATCTTCTCATTTCTCTGCATGCATCGAGAAAAAAAGAATTCGATATAGGAAAAAATATTTTCTAATTAGGACCCCATTTAGAAATTTTCAAGTACGGTTAACTAAGTTTTCAATTGATGCAAATTAGATTTCCAATGAATAATTTTAATTTGAAAATATTTTTTATCTAAAGTTTTCAATTGTCTTTTCCCTTGATCTTCCCTTTAAAAAAACAAAAAAAAAAATACAAAGAAAGAAAGAATAGCATTGGTATGAAGACTCAGGGCCTATTTGGTTTTCAATTAGTTAAAAACGAATTTTGATAGAATTGATTTTGTGACATAATTATGATAAAATTTGATTTTAAACTAACGTGTTTATGTTTGGATCATTTATTTGAATATTAATTTTGACAAAACTTATAATTTTTCTTTAAATTGAGTTTAAACTCTATCTCATGATTAATTTAATTTCCTTAAACTAAAATTTAATCTGCATTTATTTAATTAAGAATATAGTCATGGTTTGTAAAGATTAAAATTTTGAAGGAACATTTTAATTATTAGATAGAAGAAATTTTATAGGAATCTTATTTTCTCAAATTTATTATTTTTTTTTATTTTTATTAATCCATTTTTATCTCACTTTTTTTTAAACTTTATTAGAGTCAATGAAAAAGAACATATAGCCAACTTCTGCCTGTTTACCTTCTAAACCACTTCTTTTTCAATATGATCTGTTGACACACCCAAAGATCTACAAAAGAAATGAAAATTTAGTTTTGTAGCCAAACTACCATCATAAAAAACTTTTCAGAGCATCTTGGACGTTCAAGAGGAGAAAATCTCAACCATTAAATTTAGATCGTGAAAAGGAATCTTTCCGGACCTTCATCTATCTTCATGTTCAGTCCTCATCGTCTGCCACGGTTTCGCAGCCCAAATGTAGCTTCTCATTTCTGTTGCTTCATAACGCGCAGCACGAAATTAAGCTACAAATGATACTTTATACATGTGAGTTCTATACTAGGTAAATACTTATTTACGGCTACAAATAGATTTCAGTGACACGTTAAACCAAGACGAGTTTATTTTGAACCTTGCATTTCAATTGCCAAAGAAATGAAAGCGGGAGATGATGAGAGTAGAGCATAGGAGAAAATGAACGGAAATATATTGACTAGTACTAAAATCCCGCATGGCATAATCTCTCATCTAACCAGAGAGGAAAAATAGAGAGATTGTTATTCAGCGAATAAAATGATGAAAATTCATAGAGGCAGAGCATGATATGCACAAATAAGAGCTCTTAAGCAAAACGGACGGCAGTTTCTCTCCATGTTACCAAGAAAAACATGTGGGTATCATGGACGAATTCTTTGAAAAGAAAATTCACAGACAAGAAAGCTAATTCCTCATATATACTAAGAAGCAAGGATTATGCTAATCATGAGCAGATAGATTGCTTTCTGACTAATCTCCCTTGGTGGGAGGTTGCACGCACGAACAAAAAGGTGCTCTTTTCTTTTTTTGGTTGCTTCTCGTCCCTCCATAGAGATAGTCGCGCAAAAGGACTCTCGGACTTCGATCCGCCATTCTTGCTTTTCCTTTGCTTTCTCTTTCTTCGTCAAGCTTTAGGAGAAGAAATTGTAGTCTCTGCACCTCCAATTGCAAACGTCCAATTTTTTCTGATCCTCTCCGTGCCTGTTCGGAAACTCTCCTTCTGCTGATGCTTCCACTCTCGTCTGACTCTGGTTCAGGATTTCCAACAAAGGACAGCGTACCCTCTTCTACATGCTTCATCAACTTGCGGTTAGCATCAAACAACTTACTGATGGACTCCTCAGTAACTTCAAGCTGCCTCTTCACACTATCATACTCATTTCCTTTTCCCTTGGTGGTCTTCTCAGTGCTTTCAACCTTCTTGATCAAATCTTGCACAGTAATTTGAAGGTTTGCCAACTTCTGTGCATCAGAATCAAGTCTTTCTATAATCTTCCCTTTGTTGTCTTCTTCACGTGGCTGTGTCAATCTTTTTGAGATCTCTAATTTGTCTACACTCAACTCTTTCTCAACCAATGACTCCATCGAGGTATACTTATTTTTGGGCTCCTTTGTTACTCCTCTCTTATGGTCGTTCGCTGATCCAACTATTGCCTTTTGCACACCTGTAACGCCAATACTGCTATCCTTATTAGCAGTTTCCCATAACTCAAGCATCTGATCATCAACCTCAGAAGTTCCTCTCCTACTTATCCCGTAGGATGAGCTTTTAGACATTTGATCAAGTATGATGTCTTTTGTCAAAACTTCATTCTCTGCTACAGAAATATCTGGAATTGATTTCCCTATCTTTTGTTTATCATTAGTTCCATCATGATGCTCCTTTGCTTCATTTATTCGGGTACTATGGTTGCTAGATTGAATGTTTGCTTGATTGAAGCTAATTCCATATTGTAACTCCTGAATCTCCCTCAGTTCATTATTCGGTTTGAAACTTTTCTTCAAATGTTTAACAGCCACTTCAATTGCATTGATCTTTTTCTGCATGTCTTGGATGTCTGGAAGTGCATTTGGTGCCATGGCAATCTGGTTTTCACCTGGTTGTGGACCTCCGTCAGTGTATTGGTGCGTCATCAAATTATTAACCTGCAAAACAGTAAATATTAGCCACAGTATGATATCCAGAAGAAAATGCAATAATACCTGGTACAATTGAAGAAAAGGGGATTAATTATACTAATATACCTACAAACATTGAAACACGTAGTCTATTGTCTAACTCAAATTAAAGCAGGTTAGGGTGCAGCCTTCAGGGCTGAACAGATTGTTAAAATATGTGTGTGTGTGTGTGTGTGTGTGTGTGTGTACGATTGATGTTTTAATTCTGCCGCCTAGGCTTGCAATAGTCAAAGGCAGTTAAAGTCATAGTATATAACTACAGTATTAGAATAGAAATATTATGATTGGGGTGACCATGGCCATGTCTCAAGCACACAGGAGTGCAACATGTCAAGGAATCCAAACCATAAAATTTAAACCTCCCAAAAGTCTTCCCTTCCCTCATTCAGGTAGGCACGCACAAACATTCAATAAAATTACAATAGTGGAACAATCGAACTCTGAGGTAATATGATGAAAAGAATTAGAAAAAGTTAGTACCTTTGATTTTTCACAAACCTGTGGTTTTGTATGCACAAGTGTCTGCATCTCCAAAGATGCTATACAATCCTTCAAAGCACTGACAGCTGGGACATAAGCATCCAACTGACCACGTAATCTTCCATTTTCATCTTCCAACTTGCCAACTCTTTCTTTCAGCCATTCACCTTCAACACTTCTATTCTTATTTTCACGTTCAAGACTCTCACAAGTATCGGCTAGCTCATAAACCTTTCCTTCAATTAATGTTTCATTGGCAGTAGACATCTGTACTTCCGCATAGAGTGTGGAAGCTTGAGTTTCCCATAGCTCAATCTCATTTGTTCCCTCCTTTAGTTGATAATTTAACTTCTCTTCTCTTAGTTTAGTTTCTTCAAGTTCCTCACAAAGATGCCCCTTTTCAGAGTCCAACTTCTGATTCACTACACGGAGACATCTGAGCTCTTCATTCTGACGATCCTTGTTTGAAGATAAATTCAAAATTTGACGAGCTTGATCTTCAAGTATCACCCTGGCCTCATCATACTTGAGCTTTAAATCTTCCAGCATTTCTTGCAACTTTGTTTTCTGAGTGTGTAAAGCACTAAACATTTCTACTGCTGCCAAAAGCTCATTTTCCTTTTGAGACAACAATTCCTTTTCTTTCTGAATCTGACAGCCCAATTGATCATTGACAGATTGAACTGATTTCAGTTCAACGCTTGATCTGTCAAATGACTCCTTAAGATGTGAATTTTCCATTTGTACATATTCTAATTTTTCCGCCATAGCTTCTAACCTATTCTTGAGGTCATCATTTACTGAACAAAGTTCACCAAGATCTTCACTTAGCTCTCTGAGTGCCAGGACTTTTTCAAAGACAATGTTCTGATAGATCAGAGAAATATTAGATTGAGCTACTGTCTCATAAATCATAGCACAGATTTCTTCTTCCAAGTTGCTTTTCTCTTCACCCAGATCCAGGAATCTTCTCATCAAGGAATTTTTCTCAGCCAATGTATTGCAACTTTCATCCTGTAAGTTTTTGTGAGCCTCTTCCAAGTCTGACAGCTGCATAAGTAGATCCTCCATTTTAGTTGTCATTTCTTCCATTCTTTGTTCTCCCTTGCTTATAGTCAGCTTCAATTCTTGATTGTTCTCTTGTGTGCTTCGGACTTCTGCTTGCAAAGCTAAGAACTGTTCAGACTGGATCCTCAACTCCTCATCAAGGGAATCTCTTTCTATCACAAGTTTCTCTGCCGTTAGCTTCAACTGCCCAAGGAATGTGACAAGAACTGAATTCTCAATGGCCAGGTGCTGGCTTTCATTAAAAACTGTATCAAGACATCTCTGTCTCTCCTGAATTTTACCATGTATATGGTCCAGGAGAATATGATCTTGTTCAGTCATATCATCAAAATAATGGTCGCTCTTATGGTCTAGAGCCTTCAACACCTGATGTAGCCCAATCCTTAGTATTTCGATTCTGTCAAACAAAAAATTCATCTCAACCTGCTTTAGAACATTTTCATTCTCCAATTTTGATACCAAACTCTCAGACATTTTGTATTTCTCCAGTAGTCTCTGATACTCGGCTAAAAGGGAGAAGTTTTTTTCCTCCAGATCCCGGATGCATTTTTGCAAGAGGAAAATTTCAATTTCAGCATGTGCCGCTCTGTCCAGTTCTTCTTCATATTCCTTTTTCCTGCAATTTGCATCTTCTTGCGCAATATGAAGTTGTAATTCCTTCTCAGCCAAGTGAGTTTCATTGACTTGCACAACTCTGGAGTGTTCTTCTCTCTCTGCATATAAGGAAACCAGAAGCTCCTCTACCTTTTGAAGTGCAGATTCCTTCTCACCTTTCAGTTCCAAATGCTTTAGTTCCAGCTCACTATGTTGATTCTGAATATTTTGCAGCATTTGATGAGCAATACTCAGCTGTAGAGCTAAGGTTTCTTTCTCAGAGATCAGATTAGACTTCTCATGGTCAAGTAAGCGGTATAAGTCTTCTAAGCTTTTTGACTTCACCTTTAATCCTTCAAGTTCAGCATTGGCATCAAATAATGAATTTTCCAGAAGGTTGTTCTTTTCTGAAAGATTCTCTAGGTTCTCAGTCGTAGTTTGCAACTGAGAAAACAATGTGGCCTTCTCAGCAGCGAGAGTAGATTTCTCCCCAAGTAGAGATTGGCATGTTTCTTCCAACAACTGTACCTTTCCTCTGACACTTTCCAATTCAACATTCAAGTCTGAGAGTGAATTCTCCAAAATAGTATTTTTCTCCAAAAGTTTCTCCAGAAGAACTGCTTTTTCACCTCTTTCAGCCTCATATGTCTCTTTCAACTTTGAATTCTCATCCTGTAATTTCTTCACAGATAGCCCAAAACACTGTGGATCTAAGCCAATTGAACCAACCTCCTCTATCATGGCATCATGTCTTTTATTCACATCACTAAGATCCTCTTTAAGACAGTAAATTTCTTGCTGGAAAGCATTTCTCTCATCTACTCGCAGTTCAACTTCTTGTTCAAGTTTCTCTATTGTCTCCCTTAGATTTAACATCTCATCCTGCAAACTTTTGGTAGACAATGATGAAGAAATTTTGAACTCATTCAGAATTTTGTTTTCCTGCTTCACCCTTTGTACTTCATCTTCTAAAGCCTGCTTATGGAATTCCATGTTCTCTAGAAGTTCAGCCTTAATATGAAGCTCAGCAGCAATAGATCTCAGCTCTTCCTGAGATTGAGAATGCAAATTCTGAAGAGTTTGGAAGGCAGTTTCGGCCTCTACAAATCGTAACCTCTCCTCTTGTATGCAATTCCAGAGCCTACTCAATTCCTTTTGCTTCTCACTAAGTTCTTCATTTTGACACCCCATCTTCTGTGCCAAAGACTGCATTTCAGACTGCAGATTTTCATTTGATGTTTCCAAGAGAAGAAACTTCTGCTCATAACTTAGCAACTTTTCAATGTTGTCATCTATCTTGGAATTTAGCCTACGCACCTCCTCTTCAGCACAAGAAAGTTTATGCTCCAAACTGGAAATTATCTCCAAGCATTGCTGATAACGGAGGGATGCATCTTCCTTCTCCTCAGTTAGTTTAGCAATTTCTAACTTCAAGGCCATAATTTCATTTCCAGCTTTATCAGCTTGCTCATTAATTCTTCTAGCATTCTCCTCAGCTTGTACAAATCTGTCCTCCAATTTTGATATTGTCTCCAGGCACTGTTTGTATTGATCAAGGGCTGCTTCCTTTTCAACTTCTACTGTTGCAAGGTCTTTCTTCAGCGATTCAGCTTCAGTTTCAGCTCTAATAACTCTTTCATTAAGTTCTCCCGCATCCTTTTGAGTAGAGAAGATATTTTTCTCCAAGTTGGATACTTTCTCCAAGCACTGCTGGTACTGAAGAAGACTAGCTTCCTTTTCAACCTGGAATCTACTAAGGGTTTCTTTCAATGTCTGAACTTCAGCTTCAGCCTTGCTCGCTCTTTCATTGAGTCCCTGGGCATTCTCTTGTGCACGAGATACTTCTGACTCTAGATTAGACAATCTATCCAAACTCTGCTGATATTGAAGCAAGCCAGCTTCCTTTTCATCTTCTAACTTAGCAAGAGCTCTCTTTAAGGCCAAAATTTCTGCCTCAGCAATTGTCACCCGTTCAGACTCAGACAAAACTTGAGCTCTGGCATGATGGCTCCCATCATTTTTTTCATTATTCTCATTATCCACATCATTAAAATTGAGCTCCTTTCTAGCGCGCCCCTCTCCAGACATGACGAGATCATTGAGTTGTATCAAACCCCTTCTGTTTTTAGCAGAACCAGGTTCTTCAGTGAAAGCTCCATTTCTTTTGATAGCATGGAAATTAGATGAAGAGATTCCAGAAGCATCCTTTTGCCCTTCATCAGGGTCTATAAATGCAGGAGAAGAGTGGGACATCTCAGGAGTTCGTACTTCAGCCTCTGTAAAAGGAACAGTGGGTAAATCATCTGCCAGTAGCATAGGGACTTGGTTGGGAAATGCTTCAGCCATGGTCCGATGGGCATGGCGGATGACTCCAGTTGCATGATCATATCTCTCAGCCAATGCACGGTATGCTCGATAAAACTCTTCAACCAATTTCATAAGCTCTGGGCGCTTTTTATAATACATTTCTGCCCTCCTGGCAAAGGAATCTGCATCTTCTTCAATAAGCTTAATCATTTGCTTCACCTTGGAATCCATATCTGTTCAAGAGAGGAAATCATTGGTATTAATTCAAGTATGTTTAGGCAAGCAAGCTTTTAAGAGCAATGTGGAATCTTTTCTGTTACAAAAGGGTGTTTACAGTTACATGAAGTTTACAATATGCTAGATGCATAAAACAATCAATATCTAAGTTAGAATTTGAGTTCAATCAGGTTTAAAAGAAGAATAGGCAAGTTCAATGCGATCTAAAACATATCTCCACAAGTACTTAAGTGTCAATAGGACAATTTCCAGGAGGAAATATTGTCGCACATACTCTGAGGAGTCAAGCAAATACATGCTATAAATAAAATAAAAAATGCAATACAGGAACTAGAGATAGATATGGTTTAATATCAGAGACCACCATGCTGCACATGTCCATGAAAGACGAGACTGAAATTTCATAAAATTAAAACAAAACTTATCTCCTCATGATTCCTTTAAAATCTAGAGTTGTAGAGCCAGAAGAATTTTCAATAGAATAAGAAGAAAAGATATTCAAATTCAATAATAAACTTGGAGTTTTGGTGATAATGCTTTCAATCATAGTCTCATAAAGTGCATCGTGTCGGTCAGTATACCAAGAAGTGAAATTGGTATTGTTTGAATCTGCATATACTATTGTAACAGACGTCACTAAAAGGTGTACGTTCATACAAGACATGTGCATGTGCTTCCAGTTACTAGCTTTAAGCTCCAAATGCTTTTAAACTATAATTTGTAAGGATTCATTGCAATCTCAATGTAAGAGTTTATAATGGGTCAGCAAATGAAAATTAGACAGGCAGACAGAAAGAAAATCACTCAATTAGAGTCACTTTCTAGAAATTTAATATCAAAGGCATTTCTTCCTTCTATAGATAAGTAAAATAATACATGGTTCATATCAATCTCTAAAGCTAGCAATAGAAACATCTTAAACAGAATTACTAGCAAGACCAGGATAAATAGAAGCAGTACCTGTCAGATTTTCTTGAAGCCATTTTGAGTTCTTTGGACTTATATGGCTGTCCCACCACCAAGAATACTTTCTTTTAGAATCTGCGTGGGACTTAGCCGCCATAGCTCTAGCTAATAACACCAATGTTTTCTCTTCTGATGTTATCAAAACTTAATCTGTGAAAATTCAATCAAGTAAGCCACAAGTGGCCAATGTGCGTTTGAACACCGAAGTCTACACCAACGACGGGAAGGTAACTCAAACTGAAATGGAGCCCCTGAAAAAAAAACCATAGCCATAGTCAAAAACAACTATTAACCTTATATGAATTCATTCCTGGTTTTACAAGAAGAAATAAACTCACCCTCTGAGAGGTCCAAAGCAAGTTGAATCACAATCTTAAAATCAAGCTTTTTCCTTCTATTCTTTATCAGAAACTTCTTTAGCGTCCCCCCAGGAACACACTCAAGAAAACAATGGGCCTGGGCTGCAATAAATGAATAAACTTCACTTGATATATCTTTAGAAGAAATTTTCACATATGAGGATCCAATGGAAGCTCCAACAAACTGCATAGAAATCATCCATTCAGTCTCAATCTATGTATATGAGAACTGAAAAAATATAAGATGATCTAAATCACATACAAGTAATCCATATATTCTCATTTTCTGTAATTTTGTGTTTTCTTGTTCCTCCAGCAGTAGACTAGGAAGATGCATACCTTTGTAACATATGGATGGCTAAGCTTATGCAAAGCAGAAACCTCTTGCTGAAATGATGCACGAAGAAGTCTCCCTCCAATCAACTATGTTCACTGCGAATAAAGAATGACAGAAAAATCATATGTTTAATAAGGGCACATCTGAAATCCATTCCAATAATCAAATGAAACTCAAAATCTACTCCATCGATGGGAAATCGAGTCTCTGTTGTTGCTTGTATATAGTCATTGGAATAGACAAAATAAAAGCAATGCAAAAATTCAGTTCCAGATCAATTAAAAGGTACCAAAAAATTAAATGGTTTATTTCTGAACTTGAAAAATTATATGCAAATAATAAAAAACAGTTATCAGTAGAATCCAGAATCCAGGTTCCAGGAGTTAGTGAAATATCTGTTTTCGCCAGATCAACACAAACTACCTGATCAAAGGCAAAATTACTAATTAAAATAAGTTTGGGAAGTTTGTAGGAGGTAGTTCCGATCTACGTTACAGAAAAGGGGATCGACAACTCAAAAAAGAATCAGAATTCGGGCAGTTAAGAGAACAAAATTCATGTTCATTGAATGACAACAAATCAACCGTTTTCCTCAAGTTTTAACAAGAATCATTATGACCCTGAGGCAGCCATATAAACACTGATCAATTATCAAAATCAAATCCATTTTAAGTAGGCTCCTTAAAATAATTACTAAAGATCAGTACAAAATTCAGTGACTAGAGAGGAGAAGATGATGCACAAAGAGGTTGCAAGAAGAGCAAGAGATCAACCGTTAATGGACTGCAACCCAAAGGAAAGTAAAGCACATAATTCAGACATCAAATAACTCACTAAGAGGAAAAAAAAATAAACTAATGATATTCAGCTCCGATCAACGTCAGTGAAGATAGACAATCTCAGCTTCTTTTTTTCCTTCTTTTTCTTCCTTTTCTCTCCTCTCCCATTTGCTCATGTTACTTTTGGTTAGATTAGATCTCTGGGTCACCATGCTTTGTGTTTCTCTCTCCTGGTCTCCTGTGCCCTTTATGCTGTTGGAGGTTGGTACTGTCCTGAGCATATGAGAACCTTCAACAGGAAAAAGAGGTCGAACAAGTGGGCGGCGAAATAATACCATTGAGAGCTAAACGTGGTGTGGATAAAGTAAATCAGAAAATTAAAATCAAAATTACCTAACGCTAACTTTGCTTCTGTAATCCGATTCTGATTATTAAGTACAATCTGCAGTCCTGCTTCCGGGTGTAGGCAGGCCAGAGTTAGATAACTTTAAATAAGTGATTATGAAATTTTAAAAATTTGTCAAACATTTCATTCATCTTAAATTATGAAAAAAAGTTAATTATTTTATTTATTATAATTATTTATTTTATTTTTATTATTTACCTGATAATTATTTTAATTTTTAAAATCTAAATATATTTATTTTTTAAAATTATTTTTTAACTAAAAATATTTAAATATACATTATTTTTACATAATTATTTATTTTTATAATTAATTATTGAAATATATGATGTAGATAATATTTTACGTGAGAATGTAGAAAATGTTAAGTTTGGTTTGTATTTTTAAAATTAAATCATGATTTTTAATTATTTTTTATTTAAATAGAAATTTTATTCTTATAAGATGTGATTATTTTAAAAAAAATTAAAAAATTAACCCAAACAGATAAAAGTGTTCGACACGCGGGGTACGCACTTCAACAGTGCTTTTTCTTGTGTTTCTGAAATTTTTGTGAAAAAGAAGAAAATTCAGTACCGAACATTTCACACGCGCATTAAACGAGTAACGATTTTCAGATCCCGAAATAATCTTTCGTTTTGGTTTTGCCTCGCGCTTAAAAGTCTTAAATAATTCATATATTACGTCGCCGACTTTTCAGCTATCGAAAGAACGATTCTGAGTGTGACCGATTGACCGTTGATGTTATTAGGTGAAAATCAAGACTTCATTATATGAGGTAATGGTAACAGTAAAACTAGTCCAACGTTAGTGTGATTCATAAAAAGCAATGGTCTTCTCAGCCAAAAGAAAAAAAAAGCAATGGTCTCTATTTTTCTATGGATTTTATTCTTCATGACACTAAATTTTTATGCATAAGGAAATTTTTGAATTCGCATCCACGAAAATTTTGGTTGATCGAGTATAGAACTATAGATTTGAAATCGTCGTTATGAAAAGAATTTTTTTTTTCTTTTGAGAAACTGTCGTTGGTGAAAAGTCATCTATACGATTCACTTACCATTTGTGAAATTAAGAAATCCAGTCCAGATTATCTCGTAATACAGTCACCATCTTTCATGGGCAAGAAAATAATAATAACAGTTTTCTTGTTGGTTTGTTCTTTCTGATATGGAAAATAAAATAAAGGACAAATTTTTTTTTTGGGTAAAGAATCTTTGATCCTTAAAATTTCACTCGATTTTCATTGGTTCGTGTAGTTTAAATTTTATGAAATCCCTTTTTATAATTTTATACAGCTAGAGAGTTAATCTTTAAATTATTCAAAGGTTAGAAATTTAATTTCTCGTCTATCCAACTTGGCTGAAATTTGTCAAATTTGTATTGATTTGTTAAAGGAAATATGAGTTAACATGAGTAATAACACATGAATTAAAATAAGATGATCAACTATAAAATCTGTAAATAATAAAATAAAATGATCATCAATAAAATATGTCAATTTTGTCAAAAAAAAAATTCAATTTTATTGTAGGTTGTTGCAAAATTTTTAAAAAATGCACAGTTAACTTCACTACATCCATATGTAAATTAAACTTATCGCACTATTATTAGACAAATCGTCTAAACTTTAACAGAATTAATGCTAAGTTGGATAATACAGAGATTAAATCATAAGATTTTGAAAATCTAAAGATTAACTTTCCAAGAATGAAAAGATATAAAGGAAAGATTCAATAAAATTGAATCCACATGAACCAATATAAATTATGTAAAACTTGAAGGACTAAAAGGTCTTTTACCTTTTATTTTTCCGTTGTCACGATGATATGAAAATGCTTGATTAATTAAAGATTTATATTTATTAATTATTATTTTTCACGTGTTTATTAAAAAAAATCAATAATAATACTAACCATTTTGGATAATTTTATTTTCAGACAGTACATTGTAGCCACGTGTTGAGGTTTGATCCTCAAATCACATTAATCACACCACCGAATAACATATTCCAAATGGAGAGGTGGGTGCATGTGACAGAGCGTGTGCGAAGCGAGATGGGTGACGATTGACACGCGTAGATTATAGAACTGAGTTTATTAATGTTGGTATCTACTCCTTCTTCTAACTTGGAAAAAATAATACTCGCAAGCTTTTGAATAAAAAGGTTTTGATAATTAAAGTACCCATTAATAAATTGCATCATTCACATTCCCCACAGCAACACATGGTGCCAGCGTCACCAAGTACTGCTTTCATCATTGATTTGGTCCCGCTGCATACATTTAACGCACATTCACTGCCGTTTACATTAATTTAATTACCGCATCACCCATTATCGATTGGTTTTTTACACTTTTACAAATGCCCAAAAAAAAAAACTGGCTTAGTTGTTTTAATCATAATATCAGGTTAAGCATATCTTGGGAAAAAAAAGACAAATATGTAATTGATTTGATATTTGATTTAGCCGAAAGTAGGATTTGAAGGGGGGAGGGGTTATTGTATTAATTATAATTATTTTTTTGGACTTTTATCAGGAAAATGACATAGGGGATTGAATTATTGAACAAAAAGATAAGAAATCTTGGAATATTTGAGTTGGACTGCACGCTGGAATTCATATTTGTAATCTAATGTGGGTTTGAAGAAAGTTTTGCCCACTAAATTACAAATGCAATGCATCAGCATCCCAATCCCAATTAACACCAATAACAAATTGATGTTCTCTTTTTACCCCTTTCCTCATCTCAGCGCTAGCCTGAAAGCTAGCATAGTAAACCCTATATTCGGTATAGCATTTTTGCAATTAATCATTGAGTGTTTTAGACCTTGTCTTTATAGGATTGAATGAATTGGTTAAACTGATCCAAAATATTACGGTGGGATAAATGCTCATCACACACACAGGTAAAAAGATAAGTTGCATTAGATAGAGGTATTAAAAAAATTAACTACAGTTTATAAATGTGAAAATAACAGATAAATACCTCTGGGAATAAAAATTCCCAAAAAAACATACTTTAAATTTATATAATTACAAAAACAATTGTAAATACTTTTGTTGTGTGAAAAAACTAAAATACCCCTGCCTCAATTAAAACCCCCAACCCCAAATCTCTCCCTTGTCATGTGGTTTTGCTTCTAGTCCTCCTCCCTCTGTTTCTCACCAAATTGCCTCGTCATTCGGTTTTGCTTGTTGCCCTCCTCCTTCCGCTTCTCACCAGACTCCCCCGTCATGCTAGCGGTATCAACATCATTATCATCGATGACAAATTCTCCTCTGTTAGATTAACTGGTCACCTAACATGGGGGAGAATTGGGTGTAAAAATTTTTGTCTTTATGAAGAACAACCAAATATATCAAAATGAAGCACAAAAACAGGGGCAAATAAAGTACAGTGAGAAAATGAAGATTGAGGTAGAGAATAAGATCAAGACAATAGAATTTATACTGATTCAACTTACCCATTTGGCCTATATCTAGTTTCCAAGCAACTCATTCGAGATTTTTTGTTATATCTCACAAGTTTGATTAAGACACTTGTGAAGTCTCAGTATATTCCAGACTTCTTCACAAAGTTTGCACTCTTTCACACTTTCTCTCGTGTGATTACAGGTCTCCTCAGGGTAACTCAACCTTAAGTAATCCTTCTAAGATACCTCACCTAGAGAATCTCTCTTAAAGAGAAAGGATGATTAAAATTAATAAACTCTCACTTACAAAAAGTGGATACAAACATTGCAGCTCAAAGAATCATTTAAGTATGGTAGATAGGGTTTTGAATCAATGTAACAATATTTTGACTCTAGAATACTTAATGTTATTATCCACCACCTTAAATCCGGTCTTATATATAGATTTTAGTTTAACTTAGCCATTAAAGATGAGAACTAGCCATTATAAGTGAGTAGCAAGATTAACTTGCTGCATTTAATGCATTATTAGATATTAGTCAACAAACCATGCAAAAGAGTGTTACAAACCTCAACTAACTGTTAAACACATTTCATAATGTTTGACCATGTTAGTCGACAAACTTAGGGGCGTTAGTCAACTATCGAGCTGTGATGTTGATTTCAGAAGCTTTGCTTAGCCACGTTTTCATGAAAACCTGCAAAGAAAATAGACAAAGCTTACAGGTTAGTTCACAAAGCATACAGTTTTGTCCACAAACCTCAAGTCAACAACACTTAGTTTTTCTGGAAAACAAGGTTAGCATACAAACATGAAGGCTTAGTCAATAAAGCTATGAACCTAGAAAATATGTTGCTTTTAGGCTGACAAACCTCATAAGTTAGTCAATTATTAAACCTTGATAAAGAAACAACTTTTTTCTGAAACTTAACTTTTCCTTCTAACCTATCACCCTCAATCTATTAACCTCTTTTCTAGAGGTAAGAACATTAATGAACACATGAGGTTAGTCCACAAACCTCAATGCTTAGTTAACTAAGCTAACTTTAACATAAAAACAACTTTGAAAAACATTGAACTAGCTACTAAAACTCAATATAAGGTTTATTTAAGAATAGTGATAAGAAAATTAAATAAGTTTCAAGGCTAAACCATTATATATCTTGAGAGAAAAAAATAAATATAACATTTGAACTTAATCTTCTCTTGAATTCACTTTGACATCTTCTCCATTTTTTATATTTTCATCTTTACATCCTTCAAATATTGGAGCAATCTTTCTTTGTCTTTATGATTGAGTTGAACATGATGTTGATAATCAATTTCTTTACTTTAATACCCACTCTTCCTTTTGTTTGGATAATCTAGATTGAATATAACTCACTTTAAGCAAAGTAGTTAGTTTAATTTCACTTTAATGATAAACATGATATAAATAATATAATAAACACTAAATATACATATTATGTAAACTTTTTACTCCATTATTTGACATTATCAAAACTAATTATGTTGCTCATCAAACTTAACATCCTCCGTCTGCAGGTCTGACCATCGCCCTGTCAACATCGGCAAGTCTAGACATTAATAGCTTGTCAGCTCAAACATTGAGAATACCTATTCACAACCCGAATCTGATGAGGGTGCAATGACTACCACTTGCTTTATATGCTCGAGAATGTCGACTCACAACTCAAATTTGACGAGGGTGAGATGCTTAGTGAGAAATTGCCCACACCCTTTCCACTTCCTTTTCTCACAATTTGAAAGGAGGTAACCAGATTTGTGAGGAGCCAAGAAATTGCCCATACCTATCTTCATCTGCGATTTTCCTTTTTCTATTTTTTTGTGGCTACTACTTTCATCTTCATCTTTGATTTTCTTTTTTTCTTTTTTGTGGCTATTGCTTCTTCTTCTTTATTATTTTGGTTTGCGAGTTTAAAATATTGGATTTGGTGGTTTGCAACTTCCACAAAATAGAAATATATGTAGATTAATGGTAAATACATGTATATCAGTTGTAAATTCACATGAATTAATTATAAATGTATTTTTTTAGCTTAACTTGAAAACGTATGTAGATCAATTACAAATATAAGTAGATGAGTTGCAAATGCATTTGACTTTATTTTGTTAACTTGATTTAGAAAATATACATAGATCAGTTGCAAATATAGGTGGATTAGTTGAAAATTCATATATATCAATTGCATATGTATCTGAGTTTATTTTGTTAACTTGACTTAGAAAATATACTAGATTTATTAAATATAAATTGTCCATTGTCAATTGCAAATTGTCAATTGCAAATAGGCAATGATTGATCATAAGATGAGGTCTCTCTGATGATTGATTATCGCATCAATTGTAAATTTATCAACCTCCATTACAAATCACCAGACATTAATTACAAATGAATGTATTTAATTAATTAATAGTTTTGGCACAAAGGGTGAGAGGACAAAATGACCATTTCACGAGTCAAAAGTAATTTCAAATAGATACCTTAATATCTTATAGTCAATTTATAAATTTGAAATATGTTTTTAATCTTCAGAGGCATTTATCTGTCATTTTCCATCTATAAATCAATTTAATGGAACTATTTTTGTATTGAAAGAGGTTGATAGGGAGTAAAAGCGAAGGAACCATTTCACGCGAGGATGAATCTACAGTAGAAGCATGTGGGATCTCAATTGTTTGGCAATAGAGGAAAAGTACTTCACTTTATAAAAGTTTTTTATCCAACTACTGCTTCTTTCATATTATCCAAGCAACTTTTTCCGTCTCTCTCAATCCTATTTCTATGGACACAAGGTGTGTTTATATTTGCATCCAACATGGACACAGATTGCCTAACATGCTTTTGTTCATAACATGGTTGCTATTCCTGCACACACTTGAAACAAATTCGCTTTAATTTCACTTCTCGTAATAAAATTAAAAAGAAAAAAGAAAAGCTCTCAACTATAACATGACATGAAATGTTATTATAATGAAATTACATCATATATATATATATATATTTTCCGTTACAAATGTTAGCACCAAGAACAAAGAAGTATCCATCCTTGTCCCCATATTTTGCGGAGATCCTCTTCACTTTTGTTGAAGTGTGATCTGCTCATGATCCTCAGCTTCACATAATAATAATAATCCTAATTTCCTAAACATTGGCCACAAAAGGGGGAAAAACCATGATCCTAAAAAAAAAAAAATCCAGCATTTTATTACATTCGCGTTGGATGTCATGAAATTGGATTCCCATGTCATCGCTTAATTTTCTTCGCATAAGACTTTAAGAAAAAAAAAGGTGCAACGATTGCAGGACAATTCATTATGGTATATGTTTCTATTCATTATGGTATATGTTTCTGTTGTAACTGTCTACACCACACTAAAACAGCTTCATTATGTATTATGTGGAGGAAAATGAGAGGGGGAGAAGTTCTGAGTCCCTTTCAATTTTTGGTTGTAATACGTTTCATTTGTTTGAATAAAATAACATTTTTTTAGAGAATAACATTTATTTTCAATATAAAACCTTTACACACTCTAACACTAGAAATGCGTATCCCTGAATGCCGCTTTATACATTCGGATATTTAATCATAGGATAAACTTTTCAATTTAATTTCAAATAATTCAGGGGCCATTTGCTTTGATTATAAGAGAGGGATATATTATGTAATCTTCGTTACATTACATGACTAGACACATTTGGATGTGCAAAACTCATGTAATAAGGATATATTATTATCCCAAATCAATGAATCTCCTTCATACTCAAAAAGCTATGTGGTGGAGATTACATGAATGTAATTAATTCTAAAAATACCAAACTATCCTTCACACAAAAAAAAAAGAATACTCATCCCTCACCAATTGCTACCATTGCTGTAGGTTGCCACTATCGCTAATCATCGAATGCTGCCACCAGTTAGCTGCTAATTGTCACTGCCACCACTGACCACCACCTAGCACCACCATTGTTGCTGGTCATTGGTCATCGGTTGCCACCACCACCTCCTCTGGTCACCGTTGCTAGTCACTGGTTGCTATCTGCTGTTGATCACCAGCTATCACTACCATTGTTGGCGGTCATTGGCCACTACTATTATTATTGCCAATCATCGGCTGTTGCTGCTACCATCATTGTCATTGGTCACTGCCACCACCATTCCAGGTCATTGGTCGCTTGCTGCTATTGTTGCTGCCACTGCCATTGCCACTTGTCATTGGCTACCACTACCATTGTTGGTCATTAGCCACCACCATTGTCGCTACTAGTCACTGGCTGAGCACTACCACCGCTGGTGTCTCCATCACCACCAAGCCCCATTGCTTTAAAGGTAATTTAGATTTTTTCTAATTATTTATGTTTAATTAAATATAAAAAATAAATTTATTTCTTATACCTCCAATATCAAACCAAATAAACAGTTATATAATCATCATTATAGTATATTACATTACACTACATTATATCACGTTATTTAATTCCCTTGTTATTGAACCAAATAAGTCCTTAATTCAAATCACTCAATCATCGAAATAATTAAACACAAACCTTCATTCACAAGTCAAACTACATAATTTGATTTCCTACATAACTTATTATGCATACCAAATGGAGTCTTAATAATAGTGATGGGAAGAACATATGAAGGGATGGGACCTATTGTGTCATTTTTGTGTTAGAGCTTCTAAGCGAGTGCATTTAAATCCAATGAACAAAGTAAGGGCTTCGTCTATCTTTTCACTGTGTCTGTCGTAAGTTATAAGCAGATAGCTTGAAGACGAAGGATGGCAAGGTAATGCCGTAATAGTAAAGGATGGGCGAAGTGCTTCGACCAAGACAACACAAAATTACAAAGGAAGGTAAGCAAGTGTTCATTATAATGTAGACATGAGTTACGACCTTCGGGGAATAGGGTGGTCACAGGGTGGTCACCATCATGGAAGATGCCAAAAGCCTATGCCTCCTCATTCATGGCCCTTAATTGTCATCTCATATTATTTAATTCGAGTCAAGCATAAAAGCCACGCCACATGCGATTCCTAATCCAGTGGGCCTTATCCCCACAACTACCCTTTGATGTTCCATTTCTCTCTCACTTCTCTATTATATGCAAATTTTAATATTTAAATATGAATATTCAATCAGGCGATGTGAATTATTATTTTTTTAAAAACATATACTGAAGTCATACAATATTTTTATTCTAAAAATACATATATAATCCCAAAATAAATTGCCATAAAAATTTTAAAAGTTAATATTAATATTTTAACAAAAAATACTTTACCAAAAAAATTTTATTTTTAATTAAAATTATGTTTTTATAACTATTTAATTCATTTAAAAATTCATATAATTTTTTAAAATATTTATGTTCATTAATATATTTAATACAAATTTAATTTTAAAAATATTTTAAAATAAAATTAAGTAAGATTACTTTTTATTACATAAAATTAAGTATGGTTTCTCTTTTTATTTAAGGACGAAATTCTATACATTTCAAAAACAAAACAAAATCTTAAAATTAATTTGACCAAATAATTATAAAACCCTCCAAAAAAATAGAAATTTATAAAGCCCATCATGTGTTTCAGAAAGCACATAATGGGCCGAATAAGACCAAGCATTGAGAATATCGGGCCCATTTTCAAAAGGATAATGTAATTTAAATAATCTCCCGGATTATTACTGACTAGGCTTCGTCTGTATGCTGACTAAGCAAGATGGCACGCTGTCCAACCAAGCCTAGCCACTACAGTGCAGTACCAGATCGTTACTTCAATTATACAAAACTACCTACCTGAAATGACCAAAAACACCCTTCTATCATTCTTGTCTTCCGTCGCTGCCCGATCATCTTCTCAAGCTCTAAGCTATCGGAGCTCCGGTTCCAAACTATGCCTTGCCTGGCTTCTTTCATCACTCTCCGTAGAAAGCTTTCTACTAGACCCTTCAATGTCTACACTCGAGCGTTCTCCGAGCTGTCCTCGGCCGGAGAGAAAGCCACTCAACAACGGATTGAGAAAATCCTGATAGCCAACAGAGGGGAAATAGCTTGCAGGATCATGAGGACCGCGAAGAGGCTTGGGATTCGGACTGTTGCTGTTTATAGTGATGCTGATAAAGACTCACTGCATGTTCACTCGGCTGATGAAGCCATACGTATTGGCCCGCCTCCGGCTCGGTTCAGTTATTTGGATGGGCCCTCCATTGTTGATGCTGCCATGCGTGCCGGGGCGCAGGTCAGCCCTGGAACCGTTTCTTTGTTCATTAGAGTTGTGACCAGAGAAAAGAAACAATGTAACAGGGTCATTGGTTAGCTTAGCTTTCACTCAACTAATTAAATTTCCACTTGCTTACTATTCTTGTTGTTTTTAGAGTAAACAATCACCTGCTGTTTGCATTCGTGAATCAAACGCGTTAACGCTACTTCTAATTATGCGGCACGATCTTAGTCGATTGACCTGATATAGGATATTTAAGCATAATATATTTTGTATTTATCATTGGTGATTTTTGAGGTGTGATATAATATCTTGTGCAGTATTTTATATATTTGTATACTTAAGATTAAGATTGCTCACCAAATAGAGTCATGGCACGATTCACAAAAGAGTGCAACGGCTTTATATTTAATCTAGAACTTTGTAATGTGTGTTTGGTTGATGCGACTTGGGTCAAATTCCATGTTTGTAGTACTCATCATAGATAACGATTATATAGAACTTTGGACATGCCATCAAGAATGAACGTGTTCTTTTGGTAATTAGGCTATCCACCCTGGATATGGTTTCCTGTCCTAAAGTGCTGATTTTGCCCAGCTATGTGAAGATAGAGGTCTTACGTTTATTGGCCCTCCAGCATCTGCCATCCGTGATATGGGCGACAAAAGGTATGAGTATGGGTGTATGACAGACTGCTTGCTACGTTCTTTTCATTCCTTCCCCTATTATAATGTCAACATCCCCTATTTTAAGTTCGGTAACTTTATGAGGAGCGCCTCATTAAAGGGTAGGGGTGGGAACTTGGAAGTTACTAACATGGTTTTACGCTGGAATTTATTGCACTGTGCACGCTCTATTTATGATAAGCATTAGGCATAGGGCACCCGTGTTTGTGAAAGATAATTATTGGCCTATATGATTATATTGTTAAAATAATCCTCTTCTAAGTAAACCTGAACTTGCTAATAAATGTGAAATTTGAAGTTTCCAACCAGCTATGTTTCTACTGTGTAATAGAGATCTGGGTAGGTGGAGGGAGGGAGGGAGGGAATTGTTTTAGGAATATCAAGGAACTGTCCTCTTTCTCTATTATAAAGCCAACCTTTCGAGGATGCTTCTACTTGAACATGAATACAGTGAGTCAGTGTGACAAGTATGGATCATTTCCCCCCTCAATGATTCGCATGCTACAGTTTGATTTGTGTGAGTCTGAGATATAATGTAAAATGCCTTTTCAACTTATCAGTGTTTTTATGCATTCATCAGTGCATCAAAGAGGATAATGGGGGCAGCAGGGGTACCACTTGTGCCTGGATATCACGGAAATGAACAAGATATTGATAAAATGAAGTTGGAAGCTGACAGAATTGGGTATCCAATCTTAATAAAACCAACCCATGGAGGTGGAGGAAAGGTTCATGTTTCCTTTATTAACTCACTTTATCTCATTTTAAAAGATAACGTACAACAACCCATAATTACAATTTATAATTACCCTTTAATGTTCCTAAAATATTAAAAAATTGAGAATTTAATTTTAAGAATCACAAATTTCTTTTATGGTGAAACAGGTATGAAAGAGATACAAACCTTGATCATTGGCTCGTTCATTAAATTACAATTTCATTATGATGAAATTCTGACAATGTTAATATTTTAGGGCATGAGGATTGTGCATACTTCAAATGAATTTGTTGAGTCCTTCTTAGCTGCACAACGTGAGGCAGCTGCCTCCTTTGGTATAAACACAATATTGCTGGAGAAGTATATTACACGGCCAAGGCACATAGAAGTCCAGGTATTCCTATTCATTTTATTATTTTTGCTGTTATATTTTCTCCTAAAAGCTTTGTGATAGCTTCCTTTTCTTACATGTATTGGTGCTTCTTTTGAGTCTGACAAAACAAAAAGTGATTCATAGTGAATTTCTAGAGTTCTGAGATTTTGCTTTCACTTCTTCAAAAATTTAATCGAACCATTGGCTTTTAATGTGGGTGTATCATGAAGAGAAGTGGTGGTTCTCAGTACTTATTGAATCTTTTCCTAGCTTCTGTGACCTGAGTTTCTAGCAAATTCTTTTATACTTGATATCACAGATTTTTGGGGACAAGCATGGGAATGTTCTGCATTTGTATGAGAGAGATTGCAGTGTGCAGAGAAGACACCAAAAAATAATTGAAGAAGCCCCAGCTGTAAGGCTTGCATTCTATGTCCTCAATATTGATTATTTCATTTTAGAACTTTGCTGTAGTTTTGAACTTGCAATAATGAATTCAATCATGCAGCCAGATATATCAACTGATTTTCGTTCACACTTGGGTCAAGCTGCTGTCTCTGCAGCAAAGGTGAGGTCCTCTGCCTTCAATATATTAAATTTTCTCAGTGACTCTTTTGCTAAGGTTTTTAACCTTCAAAATTTCTTGTACACAAGACCAGCTTTCTTGGCTGGCTATTTGCTTATATTTTTCTGCTTTATTTTGATTTATTCGTTTTAGATAGTTAGACTTGCCTTTTTATAATAAATAGAACTTTTAACTACGGCAGACAAGCCTAATTTCAATTTGACAAGGGGTGAAACAATTTTTTCCCATTCTGTTTTCCTTATGACTTTTATGATTCACCTAATATCTTCATTCCATTCTATAAATGTACTAATTTCAAGTTTATTTCTAATGCCTGAAGGCAGTTAATTATTACAATGCTGGGACAGTGGAGTTTATAGTTGATACAATCTCTGGCCAGTTTCACTTTATGGAGATGAATACCCGTCTTCAGGTGTTTTAATTGATTTCTTACAGTCACTACTTTCTTGATTTTTGTATGGTTTACAGATTTGTTACATGATGCATGTTAATTCAGGTTGAGCATCCAGTCACCGAGATGATTGTTGGTCAAGATCTCGTAGAATGGCAAATCCTTGTTGCCAATGGTGAAGTTCTTCCATTCAGTCAGTCACAAGTGCCCTTATTAGGTAGTTTTGCTTTCCCTCCCTTAAAGGACAACCAAACACCCCCCCCCCCAACAACACACAAAAAAAAAAAGTGGAGTCCTGCCCAATTCCCATTATAATCTTTGTATGGATGAAAAGATGTAATAGAGGCTACTGTTTTTGACTAGAGGCTCTCAAAATTGATCTAATCTGCATTGCTTGACTGATTTTGAAAAGGAAAGATTAATTGATTTTATGGGTAAAAGATTATGCAAGAATTGTTATTAAATTATTTGTAATGATTTTGAGCTTGTCAATAAACTATATGTGGAGACTTTAAAGCTTCAGCATTTTATAATCCCTTGTTATGTGGGCAGGTCATGCTTTTGAAGCTCGAATATATGCGGAAAATGTTCCAAAGGGGTTTCTTCCAGCAACTGGAGTTCTTCATCATTATCACCATGTTCCAGTCTCCTCCACAGGTCAATTACAGTTTTATACTATGATAGCCAAGTAACTAATATATGTTGAATCGGGAAATGTACCCTTGATATTCTCCAGTGGAAGAACATGAAACTTGGATCTATCTTTATGGGCGTTTTTTGTCAACTTATGGGAAATCTGCTATTTTGGCAGTCCGAGTGGAGACTGGAGTTAGGGAAGGAGACACTGTTAGCATGCACTATGATCCCATGATTGCTAAGCTTGTTGTGTGGGGAGAAAATCGTGCTGCAGCTTTGGTCAAACTGAAGGATTGTTTGTCAAAATTTCAGGTATACCTAGATCTTAATAATGCTTTCACTACTGAGTACTGTGAAGTATAGCGGTTGTGAGTTTAGCAGTAAAGTGCAATTTCTTCTGGAGTGAGATCCTTTATGAGAATGACTTTCACTCTTAAACTATGTATTTATTGCCAGTGGGGTCAAAGGATTAATTTGGTTGGATGTTTGAGCATGAAGACATAGTAACCCCTTCCCTTGATAAAGGAAGAAAACAAAATTGGATAAAATATGTGACTGTCAAGCCGGTCATCCCCTCTGGCAAAGTTCATGTAATTTTGAATTGATCATTATTTCTCTTTGCACTATATTTTCAAAACTGTACTAATTTTAATTACTAATATATCTTTCCACAGGTTGCAGGTTTACCAACCAATATCAACTTTCTTCAAAAGCTTGCCAACCACTGGGCTTTTGAAAACGGAAAGGTGGAGACTCATTTTATTGATAACTACAAAGATGATCTCTTTGTTCATCCCAACAACTCTGTGTTGGCAAAAGAAGCATATGAAGCTGCCAGATTTAGTGCATCCCTAGCAGCTGCGTGTCTCATTGCTAAAGAGCATGTCATGTTGACAAGAAATCCCCATGGTAAACTGCTCCATTCTTATTGCGCAATGTGTCTGAGTTAATTCTAGAAATCTCTCTTTTATTCACATCTGCTGGTATGTTTCAGGGAGCGGCAGCTTACACCCTATATGGTATGCTTATCCGCCTTTCAGAGTACATCACCAAACTAAGCGCACTATGGAACTTGAGTGGGATAATGATTATGATAGTGGTAGCTCCAAGCTCTTGAAGCTTACTGTCACGTGTCAGCCTGACGGGAGATACCTGATTGAGGTATCATCCAAGTATAGCAGAGTAGCATTTTTTATTTCAATCCTATTCTTATGTGTCACAAGTTCTCTACTTTTAAAGTTAGACTCAAGATGCTATCATATTCTTTCAGACAGAAGAACAGGGATCTCCTGCTTTAGAATTCAAAGCAACATATTTAAGAGACCATTATTTTAGAGTTGAAGCTGATGGTGTAAGCAAAGAAGTTAATCTAGCTGTTCACTTAAAGGTAATTTTGTTCCTCTACATGCATCATCATTTGTTGAGTGTACATGAATTAAATTATTGTAAATTCCCTTGGCTCTTTACACATCTTAACTATTAATAAAAATGCTGGTACCAGTTTACACAGCTTTTCTTAATGTTGCCAGGATCATATTAGGCATATTCATGTGTGGCAAGGGGCTTATCATCATTATTTCAGAGAAAAAATAGGTCTTGAGTTGTCCGAGGATGAAGAATCCCAACATAAGCCTAAATTTGAAGTAGCAGCCCACCCTCGGGGTACTGTTGTGGCCCCCATGGCAGGCTTGGTGGTTAAAGTTATGGTGAAGAACAAGACAAAAGTGGAGGAGGGGCAGCCTGTATTAGTTTTAGAAGCAATGAAGATGGAGGTTTGTGCTTACAATTGCTCATAAAACGTTGAGAAACTGCACTCTGCTCACTATGTTTTCCTATTCATGAAGCTAACCTATACTGTTATTTACTTTCATTAGCATGTTGTAAAGGCATCATTATCTGGCTACGTGAATGGGCTTCAAGTTACAGCTGGTGAACAAGTTTCTGATGGTAGTGTTCTTTTCAGTGTAAAGGTTAGTTAATTGCCTTTGCTATTCTTCACTTTGGCTGCGGACTAGATTGCACAGAGCATAGTTGTGTGAGGGTGAATCAATAAACTTCCTGGAAAGGCGATTTTTCTTTGTTATTCTGTAGGTATGAAATGCATGTTCTTTCTGTAACTCATGTCTATTAAATTACCGACTTTTTAATTGTTTCAGAACATTTCTGCCTCTGCAGATGAAGGATTGAGTGATTCACAATTTAGGAAGTCCTGGCTAAAGTATTTCTTTTGTATGAACGATTAAGTGCCTGTTTGGATTATCTTTTTGTAAAAGGTCTATTAGAATAATCACAGTTTACAAAAATGAAATTTGGATAAAAGTAAAAAAGTTTATCACAAACCTGTTTGGATGAAGAAAGAGAAAATAATGGTTAGAAACCATGATAAACCAAACAAGCCCTAAATAACTTCAGAAAGTAGAGTTAATAATTAACGTATTTTTAGGTTGCTGCATTCCCCAACTGTGGATATATGTTTGCTGGGGACTTCCCATCTTGGAATGCTTCCAAATTTTTTATTAGAGAAAATCTAGATATTTAAAAGTTTATACGTGAGGTATTTTTTTTTTCAATCAAATCAGAACAAGTGGATTTTAAGTTCAAAAATAACTTGAAAGTATTAACAACAAGAGTTAGTGACATGCACCAGAAAAATATACTGTCCTAATTTAGTCAGAAAACAGAATATTAAGTATATAAGTTGAAGTACTAAATTTTTTCAACTTTTTTTTTTTTTTCGTCACAACTCAAGTCAAAGGCCAATATGCTGATATATGCTGCTGATTTTATCCTCAAAATTGTGCAGACAAACCTCATCTATTTCAGTGTTATTATTGCCTGAGTAATTGTAAACTTCTTCATTTGTTGGCTTACATTATTGGGGAAATAAGGTGTGGATCTGGGTTTACAGATGTCATTATTAATATTTACATCTCATGTTCATGTATAGTTACCATCATTTTGTTGTTGTGCTTGGACAGGATGAATGAATTCATACATAGAAAACTGCTTCCAACAAAGCTTTGTTAAGGGAGGCCTCATACTGGATGATAAAGGGCCAAGTAATTATCTGGCTTTCACAATGCCTGTTATATGGCGATGGATTGATTCTAACACGGATTAGGGAAGTTCTGATTCTTAATCCACCATGTGGAATACTTGTTCAACAATCCCCAAGTTACAAAAGGATGTATTTATGTACTTACATTGCTGGAAGTTCCTCAGTGCATTAATAATAAAAGCTAGAAATAACTTTAACGAAAGTAGACCTCATCTGCTTCTACTAAAACTATTTCCAAAGTTGGAGAAATGTGTGTTTCAACTATACGTTATGTGTTAGCGGCCAAAAAAAAATCTATGCATTATGTGTCTGGCCACAAAAAAAGAACTTTACATCATGTGATTATATTCCAAAGGGTAGTTTATGGTGTCCTTATAATTATATCACTACATATTAACATATAGATAAATTTAATTTATGCTTTTCTAGGATAATAATATTTTAACAAATTTTTATGACAATTTTGAATCATATCATAATATTTTTAAAAAATCACGAATACATTCACCATGATTCTAAGATACCAAAATAGTTAAAATTTATGCTAACTACTTCGGAGTAGCTCATGTGGAAAGGATAAAGTAACATATAAGTAGTAAACAGGATTTAAATTCTTTTAATATAATAAAAAACTAAAAATTATACTATATATACGCTTGATGGGACCATCAATATCAATGTTTAAATATAATTAGGGTAGTGAGCAGTACTGTTCCACAAGTGAATAAATTTTCAATAAATGAGTTTATTTTGAATGAGATTTTCCAGAATTTTTTTTATCCGGACAAATATACTCTGTTTAGTAAATTATACTTTTTTGCACATACCAAAATATTTTGGTTGCCAACCGAAAAATTAGTCAGCGTCGTCATCATTATTTGACTCCCAATCTTGACAATTATTTGGGGGGCGCGGGGTGGGGGGTGGCGAATCACGGCATGGAATATCTTTTTTTATGAGAGGTTGAATCCATCATTCCAAAAAGAATTAGACTAAAAATTAGAATACATTTTAGGAGAATAAAACTTTTATGGATGTGAAGCAAATGAAAGGCTATCACAAAATTTCTTGTAGAATTGAGATTGAAGTTTTTATTCTATACATGCGAGGATATGAATTGGTAATTGCATCCAATCTCTGAAAGAATCCCAATTATTTCAATTTTTCTCTATTTGGGATAGAATATTTACAAAATTCTCATAAATAGGATCAAATCTTATTCCATGGCATTTATATAAGATTTCACTTTCTTATTCTTATGAAAATCCAGAGAGGGCTTAATCAATCCATAATTTATAGTATATTTCCTTTTCATTTGTTTTGAGAAATATATTGATCAATTCCAATTTTTTTCTATTGATTCTTTTCTAGTCAAGATGTATGGATTTATATGTCTATATAGATTTTATACATGATTAACGAAAATATGCAAAAACTCTATTTGCCTCTACTATTATATGAGTCTCTCTTTTTCGTGTATGGCATCGCCACTTCTTTTGATAGCATCCACTAATTCAAAACTTAATTTAAAAGCCATATTTTGACACCAACCTTTTCGGAAGGCCCCTAATAACCAACTAATGACAAATGATTTTTCTTGTATAGATCCTATTTTAATGGGGAATTTGATGAGTGTGCTATATCCAAAATATATTATAAAACATTAGAATTTGGATTAACTACACTGTTTATAAGAGTGGCTTATGCAGCTTGATCTTGGACTCCATGCTTTATTAAAATTGTTTAATCCAACCTCCATCTTTTAATAAATAAATTCTTTTCAGAAAAAATTGGATTAAATGATTTAAATTTTAAGTGTATGGCGAGAGTAAAAGAAAACAAGAAATCTCTGTAATTATTGTTGCACAACTTTATCATTTTCCAATACTCTTCTAAGCTACTATATCAACTCCCTGTGTAGTGATGTTAATGGGGGATTCAAAAGATGGATTGTGTAGTGATGTTACTGGAGGATTGTGCAATGGAACAAATTCTCTTATTATTAATTTGTTTCAGATTCCAACACTCACAATCACGTGTTGGTTCTCAATGCAGTTGCCTTCCATGGATGGAGAAGTTTTTTTTTAATTGGTTATTCCAATTCAATCTGTTTTGGTATATTTAAAATGTTTGCTCCATTCCAAGAAATTTGAAAATTGAATTTGATTGAGTTTCTCTCCTTATACTGGACAGAGAATCTCCTTTCTTATTTGTCTTCCTCTGTTTTTTTCTCATTAGTTGCATTCCTAGACATTTTAAAATAGATTTCCTTAGTGGTTCGATTCCTAAACAAATCAACAATGGAGTCTGGTGAACATCTTCTCCCCCTCTCTCATAAGTCTTATCTCTCTCTTGACCTACAAAGAAGTAATTGACACCATATTGGGTTTGATACAGAGGTATGAGGAGTTGAGGACGACAAACCTGTTACTCCTAACAGCGACAACAAGAGCATCGTCAAACTTGCTTTTTCCTCATCTTCTAGATTGGGGTGCAACTTTAGAAACCACAATTCTCAATCTTTTGGTGGGTATTGGTTTTTTTTTTCTCACATACTTGTTTGCTTTGATCTCCCCTTTGATCTTTTTTATTTTATTTTGATGTTCAGTATCTTTGGTTAAATTACTTGTCCATATAAGCTCCTAAACATTTTGATTTAAATTATTCTTATTAAAATTAGAATGTTTTCTGCGAGCAATGTAGGCATAGGTAATCAAAAGGATGAGGAATCTCTGGGTGTTTGAAACAAACAATGCAGTTGGAACAAGAGGAACAAGGAAAAGGCGGAACTTACAACTTAGGTTGAGAGGGTAACCAAATAGAGGCATTAGGAGGCATGTTTGAAGGTAACCAAACTACTGGACTATGCATCTATGCTATTTGTTATGCCGCACCTCTATTTTCTCTATATCGATGTAGGTGCTTCTGTACATCATAATGGAAGTAAGTCTAACGGACTCTTCTAGTTGAAGCAAGGATGGCATGTGGGTCTTTTTTATGCTAAACTTACAGAATTACCATCGAACAATTTGGATGTAAGCCAACAAAGAAAGAGTCACATAATTTTTCTACCTGTCTCTCTTTCCCTCTCCTGTGCTTTGTGCTGACCATCAAATTATTTTTATATCTTATATGATGGAGATGTTTGCTTTGTGTTCTGCCTATTGACTCATATGATCGCGTACACTATTGAAATCTTCTCTACAGAGTACCCCAATTCGATTGCTTTTCAACGTGGGAAATAGAATTCTGATTGACATTTTTGAAAGAATGAATGGAGATGTACCTCATGTAAGAGGATGGCATACCTTCTATGTTTTTGGTTGGAAAGGGCTATATTAATGGGATCAATAATTACACAGTAAGCTGCCAAAGTTCAAAACGCAGCAGGAAAATAGGGAGTATGTACAACAATTTAACTATGATCTACATTAAGAATGTGTGTCAACTTCAAGGCTTTGATGATAGACTCAGTCATTGAGATCACTTCACGTATTAAACAGTCTATAGAGTAAGCTTCTCTTGAAAAAATCCTTTTGTTTCTCATGTTCTATAGCCTCCAACACATTACACTGAACATAAGGATCCATCTTTCACCACTGACTTTGGGGTCTATGTTTGAACCGAGCCAGAATCTATAGGGGCGATCAAAGAAGCTTTTCCATACATGGGTAGGGGTGACTCGCTGCCAGCATCTCTTAGCAAATGGACATTGTCGTAGGATATGGTCCATGTCTTCATTGCCATACCCACAGAAACTATAAGTGGCTATATCAGTCATGTGTCTCTTCACTCTTTCACTGTTAGATAGTAGTTTGTTGTGCATGGCCAACCAAAGAAAAGTCTTTATGCATTGTTGTCCTGGCTACTTCCAAACTACATTCCATATGGGGTCTTCATCATCCAGCGTGTCCACTGTAAGAACTTTGTAAGCTAAAGCTACAGTGCAAATCCCTTCAGAGGTATGTGACCATATTTGCTTTGCTTCATTACCATTAACTATCGGTGTCTTCATAATTGCCAATTGCAACAGGATGTCATTGGGTAGGAGATGCTCAAAACGATTCCAATCCCAGTCACCGTGGCTGTTGATAAAACTTGCCACAGGTTGTGTGTGCTCATCCTCAGGAATATCTGCAAAAGCACGCATTTTTAATGGACCAAAGTCATTTAGCCAAGAATCACACCAGAATTTGACAGTCTTGCCATTTCCAATTTCCCATTTAAGGCTAAGCTGAACATCATGCCAGAGCTTGGACATATGTCTCCATAGATGAGATCCCTGTTTCATAGATGAATTGAAGTTGGAGTTTTCAGGCCATCCATACTTCGCTCGTAGAATGCTTACCCAAAGAAGTTCTGGTTTGGTGATAACTGCAAAGACTAGCTTGAATAAGAAGGCTTTGTTTTGTTCATCAAGTTTTTTCATCCCACAGCCTCCACTAGCTTTTGGTTGGCATAAGAGATCCCATTTAAGGAGGTTGACTTTCTTTTTTGCGGTTGTGGATCCCCAGATAAATTCTCTTATCATCTTCTCAATTTGTTGGCACGAGGAGGATGGTAGTTTAGTGGATTGCATGGCATAGAGTGGGAGTGCAGATAGGACGGTCTTGGCTAATGTGATTCTTCCAGCAAGTGAGAGTGAATTGACCTTCCAATGTGAAAGTTTATCTCTAACTTTCTCTTCTATATAAGCATATGTGTCTTTTGTAACTCTTCCATGAAGAAGAGGAACCCCTAGGTATTTACCAAGATTCTCTATACGACTGTACCCTAGGTATTGGCAGATAAGTGAAGCCTTTTGGCTTGTAACATTTCTGGAGAAGAAGATTTTTGTCTTGGCTTTGTTTATCAGATGTCCAGAGGCTAAACAAAACTTATCTAATAAACTTTGTATAGTGCTGATTTGTTCAGCATTTATAGTACTGAATAGGATAAGATCATCAGCAAAGAACAAATGGGATAATAGAGGTCCTTTTCTGCCTAATTTGATTGTTTGCCATTGTTTTTGCTGAACTGCCCTTGTGATAGTTTGTGAAAGCCTTTCCATACACAGGATGAAAATATACGGGGAGAGTGGATCACCTTGTCTTATCCCTCTTGAAGGTTTGAATATCTCAGTAGGCACCCCATTCAAAAGTATTTGCATTGTTGGTGTGGTGATGCAGTGCATTATGACTCTTATAAGGTTGTTGGGCAGCTGAGCATCTTTAAGAGTCTCTTCAATGAATGGCCATTCTAATCTATCAAAAGCCTTCTCTAAGTCAACTTTGATTGCTATCCATCCTTGCTTACCCCTCTTATTGCGCATAGAATGAATCACCTCTTGTGCAATTATGACATTGTCTGTGATATTTCTGCCCTTCATGAAGCTGACTTGATGGGGCAGTGTCAAAAGTGGCATTATATTCTTTAATCTATTAGCAATCAATTTCGTGGCTATTTTGTAGACCACCGAACAAAGACTTATAGGCCTGAATTCTTTGAAGATTTATGGATGCTCCACTTTGGGGATCAAAGTGATAAGTGTGGTGTTCAAAGCTTCATCCAGATTGCCTCCTTCAAATAAATTCCTGATCATATAAAAAATAGATGGACCTACCACCTCCTATTGGCTCTGGAAGAAAAGTGGGTGCAATCCGTCAGCACCAGGAGCTTTGAGAGGCTTCATTTCAAACAATGCTTGTTTAACCTCGTCTAGAGCGACTTCTCTATTAAGCCAGGTCAGTTGTTCACTAGGAATGGGTTAGAATACACCAGAGGTATCGTAGGGGGTGAGGTGCTGAGAGTTGCTAGTGTAGAGTTTTTTGAAAAATTTACCTACGAGCTCTCTTAGTTCCTCTTCATCGTTGGTCCATTGTCCCTGTTCATTCTTCAAGGAATGGATTCTGTTTGTTCTTCTATGTATTAAGGTCTTGGTATGGTAGAAGGATGTATTGCGGTCACCAAAGCAAATCCAATTTTGTCTAGATTTCTGCATTCACATTATCTCTTCCTGTAGATATATGTCATCAAGCTCTTGTTTAAGATCTTGCTCAAGGTCCAGGAGTCTAACTGATGAGGAGTGTTGTTCAAGAGCTTTTTCAATGCCACTAATGCGGGCTAATAGCCTGCGTTTCTTTTTACCAATATGGCCAAACTCCTCTTGATTCCACACTTTGGCCTTGTCAGTGAAATGTTTTATATTGTCAGCCAACATCCTCTTTCTATCCCAGTTTTCCTTCACAAGTAAGTGGAAATTTGGGTGTGTTAACCATGCAGCAAGGAATTTAAAGCTTTTCTGATAGGTATGATCAGTTTTGCTATGATCAAGGGTAATTAAGAGGGGTCTGTGGTCAGAGGGTATTCTTGAGAGGTGGTGTACATGACAGTTCGGGACTGTGGTGAGCCAGTTTTTAGAGGCCAAAGCTCTATCAAGTCTAACCAATTGGGTTCCTCTTCTCCAAGTGAAGGCTGGGCCTGAGAAGCCTAAATCAATGAGTTGATTTTGATGGACAAAGCTTCAAAATGCATTGTCTCCTGGTCTGGGTTTACTAGCACATCCTCTTCTTTCCTCACTGGATAGCACAACATTAAAGTCTCCAGCGAGAAGCCAGGGGTGTTGATTTTGCTCTGCCAACATCGAGCGCTCTTGCCATAAGGTTTCCCTCATTGTCGGGTTAGGGCTACCATAAATGGCAGTGAAGGAGAAGAATTTCCCATCTGTAACGCATCTGACTTGCGTGTGAATAAATTGCCTATGATTAAGTAGTACATCAACTTCCCAGTCATCATTCCATAATAGCCATATCCCACCGGAAAAACCATTGGATTCTACTCTGTGAGATCTACACATGCCAATCTTCCTTATTGCTTTGTCTGCCGATGTCCCAGAGATTTTCGGTTCCACAAGGACAAGAAATGAGACTCTATGTAGACGAATGAAGTGTTTAAGGGAACGATGCAACTTACCATTTGCCGCCCCTTGACAATTCCATACTATTATTGACATGATCATGAGAGGAAGGGTGGAATCGATGACTGGGAGCTCTAGTACTCCATATCTGAGCTATCTGAGATAGGATCATCCTCTCTAACATCATGGAAGAGCGCATCTTCACTGTCATAGTGAGCTAAGTCAAGTGCTTCAGCAACGGTTCGAGTTATGTCGTAATTGGGTAGGTCGGGTGGTTTGGTGGATTTGGGTGTGAGGTTTTTAACTTTGAAGTTGGTTTGGATTCGAACCCCCAATTTGGAGGAGCTTGATTCAGTGTGTTTCAAGTGGTTATTCTCTTTACTCCCCTGAGACAATGAGGTGGGCTTTTTTGTGGGCTGGTTGGTATGTTTAGATTCAGATCCAATGGGTTGTAGGGCTTCGCTGCTATTTTGGATTCTTACCACAGAGTATCTTGATGTGTCCAGAGTTACAGGGGTGTGTATGACTTTGTAAGCAGGGGAATGGAAGATGGTTTCAGAATGGGTTGTGGGATTCAAGGCTCTAGGAGGCTTAGACGACTGCTCATTTTTCTTTGTTTTAGGTGCAGGCGACCTCACTTTGTCAGAGATACTTTTTGGTTTCAACTGTGACAGCTCCTTTCTTGAGGGGTAGATGTCAATTTCCGCAAGGTGGTCCACTTGTACACTAGGTGGTTCCTCTGTGGCAGAGAGTATGTCAAATCTGTTACCTTTAGCATTCCCTTGGTGACTGTTTGCTTCTGTATATTTCCTAGGCACTTTATCATTTCTCCTGCCTTTCTTTTGTACTTGCATCCAGGGTCCGTAATTACTCTTCTCACGCGCTTCTACCGTCGGTGGGTTCACTTGTAGTACTTGTGGCTGGGGTTCATTCACCACCGGTGAGGAGGGAGCAAGCTCTACGTGGGTTTGTGTGAAGTTCTTAGAACACGCATTTTCCAGATGTCCGTAGCGGCCACATGCGTAGCAGATTGTTGGCAAGCCCTCATATTCCACGAAATGTGTTATGCCATCAATTTTCAGTTTTGAAATTAATGGTTTAGATAAGTCAATAAGGACAGCAAAATGAGCAAACCTGGCTTTTTCCTTAGACTCAGTGTTATAGTCGATTCTCAAGACCTCACCGATTGTTCGAAGTACACTCTTGTGATAGTAGTTGTAAGGGAGTCCTGGCACTCTGATCCACCCAAAAACCTTGTTTATCTTCAGGGTAAGAGGAGAGAAGTCCTTATCCTATGGTTGGATAGATAGGTAATGTCCCAAGACGACCCATGGCCCCTCGATCAGAGCTGTCTTGTAGTCTTCCTCCTCCTCCTTGAATTTCACTATGTAGAATCCACCTTCAAGTTCTGTGAGCTCAAAGTGTCCAACAGGTTTCCAAAGGGTGATGATTCTATTATATAGGGTTCTGTATCCAATCGTTCGCCCTAGTGGCTTGACTATGACGGTGAGTTTCATGTCCTCAATCATCAGATCGTGTATACGCTTAGAAAACGTGATTGTGGGCATGATTTCATCTTTAACAATGGTAACATCTCCTTCACCCACAATCACTTCCACTTCCTTTCTCTGGTGCATGTACTGTGCGACGTCTAAAGTTCTGTTCAAGAGCTTGTCTTTGAAGGATAAAGGCGTGGGCCCGAACAGCTTCGGGCTTTGCTCAGGAGTGGCTTGTTGCATGGTGGCGTCAGTTTCCTCTTGAGCTGGAGCTGGCTCCGCATCCATTGTGACGGGGGCTTCGTTTGTCTTAACTTTTTTCGTGCCCTTGTTTTCCTCATCGAGAGGTGAGACTTCCTCTTTCTGGAGTTGTGTCCTGCGGGTACAAATTTCTCTGGTAGGGGAGGGAGATCGTGTTCGTTCTGGGGGTCTTGGTGTAACACCTTACTTTTATCTATATTTTCTCATATATTATAGTATGGACAGCATCCAATTAGCTCATATTAAGAGCTTGAACCATTAATAGAACCAAAATATTTAAATAAAAAAAAACGTGGTACTATCCATTTGGTTCTTAAGTTTTCTGGACGAACTTTGAAAAATCATAACTTAATCCAGAAAAATCGTATCAATGTGGTTCAAGTCTATAAATGAAGCTAGGAACATGATATAGAATATAAAAATATGAAAATTTCCTTTAATCTGACCAATTAGTATAGTTTATTACTCAAACTTACACTATACAAATGGTCATTTCTCTCATTTCCAGGATTCTGGCCGTAAATTTGAAAATTCATATCTAACGCTATACTGAGCCAAATTATGTATTCTATATGCCATTGGAAATATATATATGTCTACTTGCCTTTATATTTTTATTATACATTTATTTAGTCTAGACAGGACACAACATCAATTTGAATTACTAAGGGTCAAAGCCTTACTCTTATTGGAACAGTCTTGGGAAAACTTCTATATCTCTCATTGTACAGCTCTAATTGAACTCAAACCAATGGAATATTAACCTCAAAACATAGATTGTTTCAAAAATATAAATCACTGAATTTTTGGAGCTCTGTACGATTTTACACTTCCTTTCAAAGTAAGTAATACTTACAGTGAAATTCGCAGCTTTTACTTTACTGTCCAGTTTTGACCCTTAACTTCAAAAATATACTATAAATTGTACACATATCCAAATTGAGTGTTCTTTATCTCATTGGAAAGCTTATTCTCTCTACTTTCAGAGAAAATATAACACTTGACTTAATTTCCCTGTTTCAATCAAATAGTGTTGACTTTACTTTCATGGCCACAAAATGAACTTCTAGCAATATAACATGGCAAACAAGACTTCATAATAAGCTCTCATGATCATTCCATGTTTCAAATCCATGCCAAACATTTCATAGTGCTCATAAGAACATAATAGTATAACAATACAGATCCATATGCATATACATAATTTTTATACATTATTTCAAAATATGGAATCATAGCTTGAAATTATCACCAAGCATCATTCTCCCTTTCATTCTCTTTGGCTCCTTGATCTCCTTGACATTGCTTGTGCCTATCATTTGGGATACTTGAGGGGGTGAGATTGGGGACAATCTCAGTAGCAAGTTACATTTCATGCAATTATGTCAATCATGTCAAATAACTCACATTTGATCACATCTAATCACATCAATCATATTTAAACAATAAATTGCCATATTAGTCATAAAAAACATTTGGCAGCATAACGGCTTAGAAAATGGACATCCTGGGGAATAAAACCCCTCATTTAACAGCCAAGACCAATCAAAGAAATCACAATTTCAATATGGCAACACCATTTAATCATAGAAAGACAATGAAAGAACATAAAGCAAGAATATGAAACTTAGCTAACTTTGGTGTTTGCACTTGACTTTCCTCCTTAAACCAAAGCTTCCTCTAGTTTTACCAAGCTTCCTCAAGTCCCTAAACATCATTCAACACATGCTTAAGCCATTGATTTCATGACTAATCACAAAAAACTCTCATAAAACTCTTGAAACCCTTAAATCCTCAAACTCTTTATCTTAAGCTCTATCTTTGAGCCAATGCTTGTCTTTAAGCTTTTTCATCATGGGGAACTCATTTTTGCCATCAAATTAATGAAAATCAAACTCTTTCCCATCATATTAAACTGACCTAAACAAGGATTGGAGGAGGAAAGAAGTGATTTTCATTTTCTTACTTCCAAACATATCAAACCTTGTTCCTTTCACTTAATCTTATGTTTTCTCTTTAATTTATGGCAAAAACTCACTTTCTTTCCTAACTCCCTTATCTTGGACAAAATTTAAAGCAAAGGAGGAGAAGAGGAACTCAAGAAAATTAACCTTAAACCATTCAAAACTTGAAGGAAGATTACTTAGAATTTCAAAGAAAAATTCTTACCTTTTTTCTTGATTTTTCCTTCTCTTTTTCCTTCTTCCTCTTCTTCACATTTTCTCTTCTTTCTTTGCTATTTTTCAGACCTCTCCCCACTCTTTCTTTGCTTCCTTAGTCGGCCAAAACATGGACCAAAGGGGAGGATTTATAAAATTTTCCAACCAATAGGAATTTGCCACCAAATGTCTTGATTTTTCTTACTTTTTCATGAAAATTAATAAATTAAGGCTATTTTGACATGTGCTGCTTGTTGGCCATGAAATGGAGGGTATTTTGGTCCAAAAATTTTAAATATTTACTTATCCAGATATATCCTGGACCGGTCTGGATAAATAAAGTTACTTTAGCAGTATATTTTACTATTATTGGGATACTAATTATAATTACATTGAGATATAAAATTACCATAATATACTTATCCCAATTGGTCCAAATATAAGATCCACACATTTTTCTTGAATGAATACTGCTTCTTCCTGCAGTCCAGACTGGCATTTATCGGGTAAGACATTAATATTAAATTATAATTACCCAATAAATATTATTTTGATCTTAATAAATTTCATACTATATTCCAATGGTTTTAGCTCATTGAGAGCTTCATTTTGACTATAATTTTTTATATTTACAAAAATACCCTTGACCTGGGATAAATTTATAATTTTTAAAATTTTTGGGTCATTAGGTGTAATTTGTACCAAAATTCATAAAATTTGATTCATTGAAAGCGTTTGATTCATTGAAAGCGTGACGTCCACCGACTCTTCTTATTCTTCGTTCTTCTCTCTCTTTTTTTTTTTTCCTTTCCCTTTTTTTTCTTTATTTTTTTTTCTAAAGGTAAAATGGTTATTTTTTTATCTTTCTTTCTGATTGAGATAATTAACCTCTTTGCCTTACATTATGCAAAACAGTATATATTCATTTTTGCAAATTCCTTATAGATTTTAAGATATTGAGCCTTAAATATTTAAAAAAATTTCAAAATATTACACTTGGTTTGCCCGGAGAACGATCACGTTCTCTAACGTGTGGGTTATCGACGGTCATGGGAGAGAGAAAATAGAGTATCGACGTCCTTAATTCGTTGGGAATAGGACCTTTTCTGGCATACCTTCTATGTTAAATAGTTCACTATACTACATCTTTTCTTATTCTATCAGAACTAAATTTCATTGTGTCACTATGAATCGGACACGGAAATCTCTGTGGGTTAGTGATGGAGTCCACATCAATTAGATAGCTAGTATTTTCACTGGAGTGGTTATTAGAAATTAGTTTAAATTATTTGATCGGTTTGTCTTCTTTTATTCCTTCATGTCTCTTTTGGCTATTTTATCAAATTTTTAATGGATAAAAAAATCATTAAACATAGCCTCAGCCATAATCTTAAATATTACTGTTAGGTCTACTGGCTTCCCAAGAGGAGGGGTGAATTGGAAAGTTTAAAATTTTCTACAAAAATATAAAAGAGCAATGAAAGCAAAAGTTGCAGAAAAATAAAGTGCAAAATGTAACAAGGCAGTAAGCAAGGTAGAAGAAAGAAAGACACAAAGATTTATCCTGTTCGGTCTCTTCCTCTTGACCTACATCCAGTCGTTAAGCTACCACTTGAGATTTTTTACTATCTTGCAAGTATTCAATGGACTCCTTACAATGCCACAGTACAACCTTGTGTTATGTTCCAAGAGCTTACAGATTCTCACTCTGCACTCTAGCTAAGTGCTTTCCAAATCCCTTGTGAAATCCCCTCACAAAATAATCTTTCTTCCAGATGAAAATAAGATTGTTTATGTAACATCCAGCCGCTTCTTTGGGATTGACGACTGTCCCCACAAACCAACACAAGTCCTTTCGGTGTGCTTTGTCCTCACTCACACACCTCCTTCTCATGAGGTCACCCATCCCAGAATTGCTCTAAGTCAAGCACGCTTAACTGCGGAGTTTTTAAGGGATAGTCTACCGAAAATGTAGGTACACCTTGTTGGTATAGGTAGTACTTATCAATTCCTTTAAACTATCCTTAACCGTATAGTCTCATACCTATACAGTCTCTGGATCTCTCTCATTCTGGTATGCATTCAATTCATTCATATGCCCCTCCCGCTTAGAAGTCTGCCAGAAACCGCTCGTTGTCCATGCCTTATTACTTTATCTCACACCCTCTTTCTTGCACCGACAATCACTCTCCGCCCTCATTAGCGCCCGGATGCCACAGTTTACAACAGGAGAAACTCTCTAATACAGAGTGTGTTTGATAGTTGAAGTGCAATGAATGAAGTGTGAGAGAGTAAAAGGATTTTTCTAAAGATTTTGATAGAGTTTAAGTATACACAATGTAAAATTGTTACCCACAACTTTAAATGAAGTTCTATTTATAAATTTATGTCTTAACCATATGTTAGAGACAGGATTTAACCGTTAGAGACGTTACCCAATAGTTACTCTGCAAAATTAACTGTTCACCAACCGCATTTAATGCGTCTGACATCCAAAGTTTGAATTTTGGGGTGTCACAGATGAACTCCGTAGAGACCATAAGTTAAAGACTTTAACGTTGAATTTAAAAGTTTGTCTGTTCAAAGGTGAAATTCAAATTTTCATCTTTACAAATGTTTCCTATGTAAGAACATACAAATTTTTAATTTAAAATGCTTCTAATAAGTGTGAACAGTTGTTCCATATTACTACAGTGCACTCGAAATTTGAATTTTGGGGAACTGAAATTCGTCTGTTAGTGAGCAATTTAATATATGACAAAAGTTCTTTTTTTCAAAATTTGAATTTTGAGCCTTCAAAATTCGTCTATTAGAGGGACTGACTTAGAACTCTTTTTGCATTTTAATTTTAGATGAACTTTGACATAGTTTTAGACAAATTTTTCATTTTTCACAAATTATGCTAGACTCAAAATTCAAATTTCAACAGGTTGAAATTCATTTGTCAGAGGCAACATCTCTGTAACTTCAAATTTCAGTCATCAAAGTTCAAATTTTCAAAGTAAGATATGAAGTTTAACAGTTCAAAATTCGTCTGTTAGTGAGTATTTGTTCAAATATATCATAAGTCAACATAGGATTATTGAAAAACACTTGTTTAAAATTATTGAGTGCAAGATCAAAGCCTTTTACTCTATGAACACTACGAGAAATCCTACAAACTAATCTTGCACTCATTTCTTCCTGGATTTCTTCACTTGAGATCTCTTGTACTCCTTTAATATCTTTCTTTAAAGCTCCGGTTGTTTGAAATAATCAAAACACTTGATTCAACAATTACAATTGTACAAGTAATTGATTCTTGCTCCATTTCTGCCTGTCTGATTAGGTTTGGAGCCTAATTTCAAGCAATATTAGTTCCTTGATCAATTTGGATTTTGGGTTCATGTTTGCAAGTGGGACTCTTTTAAAAGAAAACAAAGTTTGCGTTTAAATTTGTGATTGATGCGTGGTATTTAAGTTCACTTATCAAAGTTTTGATTATATATTTGAAATAGATGATGATGTGGGACAGAAGAGTACAAAATTCTTCACCAACTCTACAACCAGGTGATTTGATTTTCTTGTCCATGCTTATATGTTATTTCTTAAAACCCTATTAACCATTTCACTCAAGGAACCATTTTTCTGTTTAGTTATTATTATCAGCTAAATACTACATATGAGCTTAATTCTTTGTCCACTCTATGGAAAGAGCTTTGTCTGAAAAATATAGACATCCAAGCTGCATGTGCTTCAATTGAAAACTACATAAAAGAACTGAGAAGAGAAGCAGCAGAAAGGTGACCTTGTTATGTGAATTTTCCCTTACCTTTTTATCTGATTTCAACTAGTATTGAAGTTCATTTGCTGTTATTTCAAGAGCTGGAACCTAGATGTTGTCATTCAAAATAGACCTTTGTTGCATTCACAATCATAGATGTTCATGAGAATGTTCATTTGCTTCCAGGTCATAGCAATTTCTTTTATGCAATAATGTAATGAGTTTGTTGTGCAGCTCCCAATTCTAATTCTGAATATGATTGCTGCCATATTTATCATGGTTAGACACTGGGTTGCATCAACCAACTTAACTTTACTCTGCAAAGACTTGGTGAGCATGTTAGGGATTGTGTCTTTAGTCTATGCTTATTGTTTTATTTAGTCTGGTTTCATGCCATTGTATGTAGACATACCTTGTGGCATGTTTCCCAACTTATCATACTTTTTTTGAAAAAAAAAAATTAGTGAGCAAATGTTTGTAAATTTTAAATCAAAGTTTTCCTTGCTTCAGAGGAGATTAGTTTCTTATTTATTTGACATACTATTGCAATAATTTAGAAGTTAAAAAAAGAAAAACATTTACCTAGAAAGAAGAAACTTAGATTACCATATTTTGTTGAATCTCAAATACAAATTGACTATAAGCTACCAAGTCTGGAGCCATTTTAATCAATTTTCCTTATGAAAGTACAAAGTTTCGGTTTCCTTTAATAATTAGTAGCTGGTATATGAATGTAGATTGTCTACAATATTTAATGATATTACCAAGCTCAATCTATACACTATATAGAACAAGAATGGTGGACTTATATGATGTTGGCATACAATTGAGACTTTCTATGATTCAAATATTGGCATCACTAAAAAGTCAGTGGCAGACTTCAGGTGACTCATTATAGCTTTTTAATATAATCATCATATTGTGATACATGCATCACTATAATTGTCTAAAGGTTTGCTCAATGCCAGAAGCAACACAAATATAGACATGTTTAGAGTATAAACTTTTATGTGTATAGGGGAAGAAAACTAGGATTGATTGCCAATCCATGACATTTTTTTTTAATCAAGTAAGAGTTGCAAATGAAATGAAAATAGACAGGTATTGCCTCCATTTTATTTGAAAATTTTCAACTTAGTTTATGGTTACCTTTTTTTGTCTTATGATGATTATTGTGACTTTTCAACAATTGCTTTTGCCAACAATTGTTTTTGTCACATTAATTTAAAATTTTCTTTCATGGGGGTATGTTGATGTGCACTACAATAGATATGCAGTGTTCTGTGGGGGAAATGGAGAGCTATGCTATTCAAAGTAAGGCTCTTATTGGTTTTGATCTCGCATTCAAAAAAAATTTGGTTTTTATCTCTCAATACTTTCCCTCCATTTTTCTTTGACACTTTGGTTGGTATAAAACCTTCATAAAGTAGTTAGTTGGACATGTTCCTAACCATTAACATAGTTTCTATTATTTTTTTCCATAATTTTGTTTATATATGACTTCTAAATTCTAAATGGCCTACATATGCTTTCTCAATTTCTTATGCATTTTCCTATTCACTAATTCACTATAATTCAATTTAAAGCAAATTTTTAAATGGTTTATTCACTATATTTTTTCCTTAATTTTCTTCATATTCTCTCTTTAATTTTTTATTTGCAATTTTAGTGTTTATATAGTTTCACTTTTGATTATTTTTCTGGGTATGTATACATGTTCACGAAAAAGTATAATCTAAGTGAATGGTTCATACATGATAAGTAACATGATCTACACCCAAACTAGTATTGGAACATGCATTGTAATTGCAGTGGCCATATATTCTTTCATCAAAGCTAAGATGGAAGTGGTTGGGCAATTTAAGGCCCTATTCATCACACTAAAGTTTTTTTTTATATATAGAATAAAATTAGGCAATACTGCTTTTCAAGCTCATGGGTATGTTTGAAAGGGTAGTTTTCGGATTCTTCTTTTTTGTTAATTCGATTAGGTTGCATGATGTAAAATGAGTTCAAAACATGTTGTTTAGGTGTCAGTCTCATAAGACAGATAAAAGGGACTACATAAGAAGATGCTGCTTCATTAGTCAAGGATTAATTATACTGAATTAGTGCATAAGCTTTTGTTCTTTTATGTATAACGTCATTCAAAGATTTTAAATATAGTACTTCATATAATGAAACTACTGGTGAGGAGAAAATTATATCAAACTTGTATTGTTTGGAGAACTAAGTTTTTTTTTTCTTTTTATAATTTCTTTATAGTGGTCTAACACCTATGGAAATATTATCGGTTGGCTAAAAAGGAGACTAAGAAAGTAGTGAGTGAGACTAGATCTAAAGCTTTTGAGGAATTCAATTAGGATTTAGGAATGAAGAATGATGAACGTAAAATTTACAAAATTGTCAAGAAAAGGGAAAGAAAGTTAAGAGATTTGGATCAAGTAAGATCCATTAAGGATAAGGAAGGAAAAATTTTGGTTACAGATAATGATATCAAAGAAAGATGGGAGAGCTATTTTTATAAGTTTTTCAATGATGGATTGGGTATGACTATTAATACCAAAGGATTAACAACTCATAAAAATGATCTCAATTTAAACTTCTATCATAAGATTCGGGTTGGAGAGGTAAAAGAAATTCTTAAGAGAATAAATAATAGTAAAGCTATTGGTTCCAATGGTATTCCTATCAAAGTTTAAAAGAGCTTAGGAGATAAGGAGGTTTTGTAGCTCACTAAGTTATTTAACAAAATTTTAAGGTTCAAGAAAATACCAGAGGAATGGAGAAAGAGCACTTTAGTTCCAATATATAAGAATAATGGGATATTCAGAATTATGCAAATTATCAGGGGATAAAACTTATGAGTCACATCATGAAACTTTAGAAAAGAATGATTGAGCATAAACTCAGAAAAGAGTTTCGTATTTTGGAAAACCAATTTAAATTTATGCTAGGATGGTCTACAACAGAGGCTATTTATTTATTAAGGGGTTTGATTGAAAGATACCAGAGTAAAGAGAGAGACATGCATATGGTTTTCATTGATTTGAAAAAATTCTATGATAGAGTACCAAGAGATGTATTATGGAAAGTAATGGAAAAGAAAGGTGTTCGTGTGGCTTATATTTGATCTATAAAGGATATGTATGAGGAGGCAACAACAAGTGTAAGAACCCTTGAAGGTGTGACAAAAGACTTTCTTAAAATGATAGGCTTATATCAAGGATCTTTCTTGAGTCTATACTTGTTTGATCTGATTTTAGATGTTCTAACATAATATATACAGGAAGAAATTATAAAGTGTATGCTCTTTGTGGATGATATAGTTTTAATTAAGAACTCAAAAGAATATGTCAATTCTAAACTTGAGTTATGGAGACACATTTTGAAATCAAAAGGTTTCCGCTTGAGTAGAAGTAAAACGGAATATATGCATTGCAAATTTAATAAGAGGACAATTAGAAATAATTTAGAGGTAAAAATTGGAAAGCAAATCATTTCAGAAGTATCAAAGTTTAGATATTTGGGGTTGATTTTACAGAGTGATGGTGAAATTGATGGGAATATTATGCATAGGATACAAGTCGGGTGGTTAAAGTGGAGGAAAACATCAGGAGTTATTTGTGACTGTAAGGTACCTACTAAGTTTAAAAGAAAATTTTATTGAACAACTATAAGGCCAGCGATGCTATATGGTAGTGAATGTTAGGCTTTGAAAGGACAATAAGAGCATAAAATAGGAGTAGCAGAGATGAGAATGTTGAGATGGATGTGTGGCCATACAAAATTGGATAAGATACGAAATGACTATATACGAAGGAAAGTTGGAGTAGCACATATCAAAGAGAATGGTAGAAAATCGTTTAAGGTGGGTTGGACATATATAAAAAAGAGGGCAAGAGGATTCAGTGAGGAGAGTTGATTAAATGACTTGGAGCCTTATCAAAAGGTGTAAAGGAAGACCAAAAAGAACACTAAGGGAAGTTATAAGAAATAGCCTTTTGAGAAATGATTTATTTGAGGAGATGGTGTTTGATAGAGCTCATTGATATCGTATGATCCATGTAACCGACCTCATATAATGGGATAAGGTTAATGTTGTTATTGGTCTAACACCTATGGAAGCGAAGGCTAGTGATAAATTCACTTGCTTTGCGTTACTTGGGTTGGTCATCTTTTGCTAGTGTTTATAAAGAATTATGGTATTATATAATGAAAAAAATTTATGATAACCTGTGTAATAGTTGATTTTTCAGTATTTGTGAATCAATACAAATTATCAATGTGCAGGGTAGTGGCCCCGCTTCCCAGGGTGAAATTTCATTCTTTTTTACATATATTGTGGGTGTTTTTGGTCTGGACTTTTCAGTATTCTTTTTGACATATATTCCTTTTTTGGTGGAATAGTTGGAGTTTGCCTTCATATGAGAAGTATTGGTGGTTTCAACTTGGAAGTATAGGATTTGTCACTTTTGAGAGTGTTTGGTACTAAGTTAACTGGTTGGCCACATATGGCATATGCTTTTGAGAAAAGAATTATATTAGGATAGATAATGTCAAGATTACTTGATTCAAATAATGTCCAGTTTATGGAGTACTCAAATTATGATCAAAGCATATCAGGTAGATTAGTTATTTACATTTTTCATGAGTATTATGCTAAATATGAAACCTGCCGGCTAATTAGTTTGCTAAACACTGACTTCTACAAGTTTTGACCTATCTAACTAGACTGTTGGAGTGTCATATAACAAATTTAATTTGTATTCAACAAATGAACTCATAGCTTGATATGCGGTTTCCATGAGGTCCAAGTGTATTATTTCTCATTATGGAGTTAAATCTGACAGCTTTATATGCAGTTTTTCATTAAATCATTTCTCATTATTAGAGCTGAACAAGTTAGCCCGATGCCCGGTTAGTCCGGTCCAGCCTGACCACATCGGGCCAACCAGGCCGAGCCGAGATTAGGGTGTCTGGCTTAACTCCAGACACCATAACCCCGGCCCGGTCCGACCTATATATATATATTTTCAATTATTTTATATATCTTAATTGATTTTGTAGAATTTTTATTCTTTATGTACCTAATATAATACATTTACTATGTAAATATTATAAAAACATTTTAAGATTTTAATGTTTCAAATTTTTTTTAAATTTTGAATTAATTTTTTACCTTAATATTTATGTAAAAATAATGTATAATGGTTAAATATTCATAAATTTTGAAAAAAAAATTTCTGAGATTATATTTTAAGAAAATATATTTTTAAGTATAAATAAGTATATTTTTTTATTAATAAATAATTTTTTTATTTTTTAAATTTTTTTAAAATATATATATAGTATCGGGCCAGCCCGAAGAACATTGGGCCGGGTATCAGGCATGGGTCAAATCCGGCCCGCCCCGCCCATGTTTACCCCTACTCATTATGTCTACCTATTTAACTGTGTTATGTTTGTTTTTTTAGAGGGTGTTATTGAAGAGTAATTTTGATAGTTTTCCCTTGATATGACAAGTTGATGTGCAGTTTTCATGGGGCCCAAGTGTAATATTTCCTTTCCTTTTATTTATGTTTTGGTTTGAAGGTTTTCTGTTTTCCAATATATTATTATTTCACAAGGATAATATTCCTTCATTTTATATTTAATACATTTTAATATATTTTAAGACATCATATTCCATTAATTCTGTGCCTTTTATTTTCTCAGAATATTTAAGAATAATTACATCATATTCCAAGATTTATAACTAGGAGAGGGGAGGGGATGCTGATTCTATTTTAGTTGTGCCTTTGCGGTGGATACCTCCAAAAAATGATTGAGTGAAGATAAATTGTTAAGGTTCTTTTATGAATTAAAGGGGCCAAGCTGGTGGAGGCATCATGCATATAAGGAAGTAGGATTTGTGGGTTTGTTTGGTAAATCTAAGCAGGTAATTAGTACTTTTATGACTGAAGTTGAGGTAGTGCTTGCATCTGTGACTATACCCATGTATGTAATATCCATATAGTTCCATTATAACACAATTGTTGTTTAACCCTCACAATAAACTTTGTTTGAATTATTGTTCAATCCTCATAATAAACTTATGCTACATGGCTTTTTATAATATGCTGCATTTGTCGAGTAGCTTGAAGACAACAATAGCTCAATTAGCTTTTGGTTTTATGATCCTCTGACTTTTGATGATTCTATTTTAGTTCTATCAATAAACCTATTTACAAGCCATTATCATCGTTACAATCTCTAATTATCAGTGAACTAGCTTTATTATTTAGCAATGCCACTACATTTCTACATGGTTTCATTTACATAATTAATTCAGTAGAATATAATGCATCAATATATGATAGTTGGAATTATACCTAAATTGTTGTTTGTCGTACTTTGTCTCAATTGTTGTTTGTCTTATTTTGTAGCATACTGAAAAGGAGCTACAACTGGAAAAAAAAAAGGGCATAAGCTACCCAGTGAGGCTCAAACTTTGTGTATAGACTTTATCGTGAAGTAGTTATTCTTCCTTCTTTGAGCAAGTTCCGACTGGCTTAACAATGTCCTATGAGGAATCTGAAAGTTGTTCAAATATTTAAAAAAGAAGTATAGGAATCCCTGAATAATTATAATAGGAGTGGGTTTTAGCATACTACAAAAGATAACATTGTAATGTGGTTAACTCATGATTCCTAACTCAAGATATTATTAAACAAGCATGTATAAATAAATTCATGTTCAATCTATATTGGTATTACATTTTATTAATATAATATTTAGTCTATAAAAAATTACTTAGAACTAATGTCGTCTGCTAGGGCAATATGCGCAAATTATACTTTCATTATTTTTTCCTACTCATCCAAAATAAGAGATTGAAAATTGGTAACTATTACTTTTTACTTAATATTAAAACAAAAGCCAGCTCTTCCACATAAAAGTACCTTTTTCTCTTAGCAACCATAACTAATTATTAAGGGTTTGTTTGATTTATATTTTTATAAACTATATCATGGTTTCTAATAATCATTTTTTCCCTTTTATACTTTTATCTAAATTTTATTTTTGTAAATTATGGTTATTCTAACATATCTTTTATAAAAAGGTAATCCAAACGAACACTAAATAGATGTTATATATGTATATATGTATTGCTAGAGATGCACAATATTTGTTCTGACAAATAAATCAAATGTGTCTTATAAACAAAATATCCTTTTTCAACACACACAGGGATTCAAAATATTAAATTTCTTCTACAATTTACATTAAACATACACAAAAATAATTTCCCATGCGAGGGAAATAATGCAAATAGTAAAAAGGAATGAGAAAGAACGCATTAGTGATCTATCATCTACATAAGTATCAATTACAGTCATTTTAATTTATCATTTCATTATTGTGTTTGATGAAAACAATTTATTTATATAGTACCAAATATCAAATTATACTACGCACACAAAAAATTAGCAAACTATACAATCTATTTTAATTATTAATATGCTCAACATCAAAATATTATAATGCACATAATTTTTGTTTATATTTTACTAATGATAATAATTACAGTACCTTTTTTTTTTTACCAAAGATACTAATTATAGTGGAAACATACACTAAGTTTTTGTTTATTCTAAGCATTGCACAAGGAGAGAAAACTAGATCAAATAATATGAACATGTCCCAACTTCCAACATCAAATTTATTCATATAGTATTGAACATTAAATTGTAAAAAGAAAGTTTTTGTTCAACTCATGCCTTGATTTCTAACATTTGAAACTATGTCATGCAATGTATGGAGAGGATTATTAGCAATCTAAATCACATTATTATAAACTCCGATTAATATATGGGTTTTTTTCATTGTTTTATTATATTAATAGTTCGTAAAAATTCAAGCAAAAATTACTTGAAAACCCATACGATGCACAAGAGAGTGTTCCATTACAACTCGTTTGGTTCAATTACCTAAGGGGTTAGGTGATGTAATGTAAAGGGTGTAAGGAGAGGTGAGGGGATGAAGATTACATTAGAGTTTGTTTGGTATGTCAAGTTAAGTGAAGGTTTTTAGAGTTTGTTTGGTATGTCAGGTTAAGTAAAGGTTTTTAAACTGAAAATTTGTTTGGTTGGATAGAACAATGAGATGTTAAGGGATATAATATTGAGGCTAAAGACATAAATACCCTTCAATAAAAATTCATAACTTATTGCCTTCACAAAGACACTTTCTAGGAACTCTGATCAGTCCGTGCCCTAGCCACAATTTGGATTTGGATAGCATCTTCTCCATCCCTCCTTCACAGAAGCTTCGTCGATTGAGGAAGGAGTTCGATTTTGGGTCATTCTTGCACTCATCTTCATTAGTCCGAGAAATGACAGGTGTCGCAAGGTCATTCCTGTGCATCCCTCTGCTTCATCCGATCATCGCATCATTCTCCTCTGTTTCATCGCAGATTCGTCCATGGTATGTTCTAGTACTCGTGAAATTAAAATGGTATATAGAGTTGGGAGATTATATTGAAAATCGAAGAACAATCAAGGAAAGACAACAACCAAGGAAGTCAAAATGCAAGCACGGATTCCATATGACATATATAGATGAAAATCAAAACCTAATTAGTAGACCCACGGAGATGAACATTGAACGAATGACAGAGATGATAAGTACTAGAGGCTTACCTCACCATCGATGATGATTCCGGTGTTGACCAGTCCGCGATTCCCTCGTATTCACCATGAAGCACCTTCGCGAGGTTTGTTCCAGCTTGCACGGAGTTAGGGTTTGTCTTCACTTCTCAAATTTGATCGAATGGAGGTTGTGATGTTTAGGAGTGTTTTCAGTGTCATTTTTTACTTCTTAAAGGGCATCTTTGTCATTTCAAATCTCCTTCACCTCACCATTCAATGCTTCACCTTACTATTTCCAGGGGATGGCTTTCAAATTAAATTGGGTGATAAAGATCACCTCAGGTGAAGACATTCAGTTCACTAATGGCAAACCAAACAAATTATAGATAGGTGATGTAATCACAATCACCTCACCTGACCCTCCCTCCCTCTGGTGAACGAACCAAATGAGCTGTTATTGTAGGTAAGAGTGGAGTTAGAAACAAACTTTCCTTTCTAAACCTCTTTTTTTTTTTTAATTGAGGGGAACTTTTTAAAAAATTTAATATTAATTTTAACATAAAAATTGTAAAAATAATGTCTATTTTATGATTATTACCTAATAATCACTTGAATATATTTTTTCTCTATCAATTTGAAATATTTTATATACTAAATGTATACTACATAAAATTGTGTTTTTTTTCTTTTACATTGTATATCGGTAATCACAAACTTTTTGTCCATTTTGCGCATTGAGCAGGTAGAAAAATCTAGTTACTCTACTATTGTTTGACTTAAAACAAATAGTAGATTTGTTTCTACCTTTCCATGAACATTTTTCATGGTTTGATAAATAATTTGATAGGTAAATAATTTTTTTGTGTGTTTTATAATATGATCACCCAACGTATTAACTAATTGATTACAATAAATTGGATCAAATTTTGCATTTTTTTTCAAAATAATATATTATCGATTAACGATATTTGAAATGGATTTCGTTGAGTATAATCAGCGGCGAACTTAGAGGATCATAGCGGAGTGGGGCAATTTTTTTTAAAAAATAAAATAAATATATATTTTATATATAAATATTAAATTATATAAAAGTTAATTCATGTATAATGAAATAAATTATATACTTTATGCATCCTAAATCTGATGACAAATATTTTCAGTTTTCCTTAATTTAATAATAATAATAATATTATTATTATTGGAAATTTGAAGTATATGATTTGGATGAATTTTTTTGCTTTTTGATGATTTTCTTTTCTGTTTTTTTTTTTACCAAATAGTTTTCTCTTCCATTCAAAATTAAAAAAATTTGCAATCTATCCACCTCTTTTTTTCATTTACATTTTCTTTTCTCCCTTCTCTATGCTATCGTGTTCACCTGGCTAATAGATTCCAGCCTAGCCTAATAAGACGACTAATCTAGTCATTTCATCCTAAATCAAGAGTTTCGCTACTCCAGTATGTACAATTGACACCTTTCTCTCATTCCTATGATCAGGTTCCATACTTCCTTCACTTTTCGCTCTTTTACATCTTTCTCCGTATCTTTCTCCACTCTCTCAAAAGATCATGCTTGTGAGTGCAAAAACAAAAATTAAGTGGAGACATGATAATATAAATATCAATACCAATATGCATAGAGTACTCAAATCTAGTGGAAGCCTTTGTCCCATCTCTTAAGCAAACATAGGTCCGCCAATGAGTATAGTCCATGAAGAAGTTCACTCATTTGGATTGTTATTTTTATTATGATTTTTTAAAATAAAATATAAATATATAATAAAAACATATAATTTTCTTTTACTTTTTAACACCACGTAATTAATTTCTATTATATATTGTAATTTGATTACAAAAAATATGAACTGCTTTTTGAATTATACTTTTTTATACATTTTTTTAATATACTTACTATGTACATTATATCTTGAGCGGGAAAAGTTCATACAGACCCCTGCGTATGAGTAAAATCTTCGACACGACCCACCGATGAAGCTACATACTTTATATCTGATATTCCTAATGCTTTGACTCTGACTCTTGTTTTTTAGTTCTTAATCAAATGATAAATGATGAGACATTGCGAAGCCGACCCGTATAACAACATTTCTTTTTCACGATTTTATATTTTAGATAAAATTTCAAATCATTCTTCTCACAGGTTTCGGCTTTGAGTTTTGACTTATTATTGTGATTAGCTCAAAACCATCGCTGAGTGAAGAGTTCAGTGTTTCTCCAAAATTCGAGGGATTTCGGTATCAAGAAATTACCGCGGCGAATTAGGAACGAAATACGGATTACCCCAGTTTGATTGATTCTTCAGCTTATGATTATTTTATTTTGGTAAGATCAGTTGGTTTATGGGAAGTGAGATTCAGACAAACTCCTCCCCAGCTTTTCCGTTTTACTTTTCTGTGGGTCATTCCTGGAATCTCTGGCTGTTTCCAGTGTAAATTCATGATTAACTTTATCGTAGATTAAAAATAGCCCAAGCTTCAATTCAACGCGGAGGTCGGAAGCAGTGTAATAGCGGAGAAATTGAATGGCGCCTCGGAAAACGTCGTAATAGATGAACCTAACTCGAATGAGAAGAGGTTGTGTTCGGAGGTTAAGGAAAACAACGCAAGTTTCAACGATCGAAGAATAGGTGTGAGAGTTGATAAGATTGATTTCAGGGATTGGGATGTTCAGGACAAGCACTTGAATAAGGTTCTGTCGAGAGAGACGATGCGAAAGCTAAGCCGGAAGGGAGACTGGGAAATTGATTCCTCCAAACTGGACATAAGACGTCTGATAGATCACGGAGCCTACGGAACGGTCTACCGTGGCGTCTATGACGGCCAAGACGTTGCAGGTAAATTGCTACTGAATTGCCGTGTTTGGATATATGCTCGTGTTTTTGTTCATGAATGAAGTATAAATGTAAAAGTATGATGTTAATGTTGGTCTTTTGCAATTTTTCAAAACTAGAACGCGTTCGTTGAATTAATTGAGGCACTGGTTCATTTTTTATTACGTTGATATTTTGTGTTTCATTTAATTATTGGAATGGATTTCAGATGTGCCTTAATAAACATATGATTTTTCTGTCATTCTTTGTAGTGCAGTGAAAATATTTGATTAGAGGGAGGCTGCTGCTGAAGCATCTGTTATTCGGGCATCATTTCAGCAAGAGATTGCCGCTTGGCATAAGCTTAGCCATCCAAATGTTACAAAGGTATCCATCTTCCTAGTCTACTGCTTTTGGAGGAACAAGAAAACACACAATTACGTACAGAAAATGAGATTATATGGATTGCTTGTATGTGATTTAGATTATCTTGTATATTGTAAGGTCTGTTATAAATAAAATAGTGAGACTGAGTGGATAATTTCTATGCAGTTTCTTGGAGCTTCCATTGGAACCTCATGTGAAAATTTCTTGTGAAGATCTATCATTTATTCCAGCCCAGGCCTATTGTGTTCTTGAGTATGTTCCTGGGGGGACGGTGAAGAACTTTCGGATGAAGAACCGAAGGAAAAAACTCAATTTTGAGATTGTGATTCAACTTGCTTTGGACCTCTCCAGAGGGTGAGTTTATTACTTCTCGTAAAAGCAGGAACGAATTCATTTAAGGTTAATAGCTGTATTTGACTACGGCCATGGTGTTTTACTGGGTCAATTTCAGTTTGAGTTATCTTTACTCGAAAAAGATTGTGCATCGTGATGTGAAGACAACTGCAAAAGTAGCTGATTGATTTTGGTGTTGGTCGAATTGAAGCTCAGAACCCAAATGAGATGACCGGTGGAGTTGGTACCACTGGTTACATGGCGCCAGAGGGAACCTGCCTTTACTATTTTCAAAAAGTATGATATTGTCTAACTGGATAATCATTAGGGTCTAACTTTGCAATAAACACAACCCATTTCACTGATACGCTTGAAGAACATCTGTGATTCTCGTTTTTATGGGTATAGATTTCCAAATTTTAGACATCTGAAGAACAATAATTTGGAGTTAGGTGCTTAATGGTAAGCGTTACAATAAGAAATGTGACGGATATAGTTTTGGAATATGCTTGTGGGAGATATATTGCTGCGCATGCCTTATTCTATTCTCAAGATTTCTGATGTCTTCCCTGGAGTTGCCCGACAAGTTTTGCAATTCTCAGCTTATACCATGTATTTCCAAGAGATGACTATGCATCATGAATTCTTAAATTCAGTGAAATTTTTTTTTTTGGTAAAACAGAATTTACGACCAGAAATCCCAAGATGCTGTCCTAGTTCGATCGCAAGAATCATGCGAAAATGTTGGGATGAAGACCCAAATAAACGCCCTGATATGGACGAAGTAGTGAGATTGTTAGAAGCTATCGATGTTAGTAAGGGAGGTGGCATGATTCCAAAAGACCAAGCCAATTTTTGGTGTTTTTGTCCAGGTGGGGGCCTGTAATATGTATGGTAGGAGTTAGATCTATAGATTTCTTTTTGTACTTACATTTATTTGCTATATATTAAATATTTAAATTAGACATTTTTAGAACAAAATTGATTTGGGAAATCAGTTTTTTTGGCGTCGGTCTTATTAAGAGTGTCGTCTTATTAAATTTTAAGTAGTCAGATTTTATAAAATTGATGGCAAAAATTTTTAATTATTAAAATATCTCTAAAAAATTATAAGAATAAATTGCCATGGTACTTTTTAAAATTAACATTCAGGTTTTTAAAAGTTAGAATTTAATCTTTAGTAATATTATAAGGATGTTTTAAATTTAATTTAAAAAATTAAAATGTATTAGTGATTTTTATTTTGTAATTTTTTACTTTTAATTATTTAAATTTTTAAATATTTTTTAAAAGGAATAAACAAATCACATTAGAAAGTAAATAATGAGTTATATATAGTATTTGTTGTCTTTTATTCTATAATGATGTATTGGAAGTCAGGATTGAGGGCACTGAATGACTCATGAAGGAAAATGAGAGACAAGAATGAGAGTTGTTGACTTACTAAAGATAGGTTGGTGTCCTTTAACTGTCAAATTGATTCTAACATCTGTATGCTATGTAACCCTGAAGATGAGTCAGTAAAACATTTATATTTTTAACTGTGAATGGTCACAAGGGAGCTATTAAAGGCTGATAGGGAGTGGATTGATACTAATTCAATATATAGAAGGTTCAAGCCACATAATAAAAGAGCAGATGAAATCATCCACTCCGTGAAAGCTGTGATTGTGAACACTCTCCAAGCTAAAGAGACTATCAAGTATCAACTCTCTGCTACCGCGTGAAGAAAGGAGAACTGAACATCTTGGAAAGTGGGATAAGCCAGCTGTGAGTCAAGTAAATCTGAACTGCGATGGATCACAGCAAGCACGGGTGGACTGATCAGGGACTCCAATGGCAAATGGATGGGTGGTATATGCAAAAACCTTGGAAACTGCAGCATCATTAACACTGATCTTTGGGGCATGCTAGCTAGATATCCTCCATCTAGTGTGGTCTCTGGGATACCAAGGTGTGATTCATAATCTCACTGTTGTGCAACTAGTGAATGATTCTGCTATTAAGCCCAATGGGGCTTGTTCGTGCTATCAAGGAACTACTGCAGCGCGACTGGAAAGTGAGCATACTGCATATATACCCCCAGATTGTGCCCTCGTAAAAGGGTTGTTGTTTCCTCTCTTTTGTCAAAAAAATATATAGAAGGTTTAGAAGTTGATGATAGGCTTTATTGCATTCTTTTAAACATAACAAGGTCAAGGAAAAATGTTATGTTTACTATTGTAGCTACAATGATATGTGAAAAAAGAAATTTTAGGATGTTTTGAAAATGGCCAGCCTTTTCAACTACAAAATATGTCAAAAATTAAGACTGAATTTTGTATGAGACCGAAGTTAAGCCTTCCAAGAAAATTAAGTGTAGTAGAAATAAATTTTTTGAAGGACTTGCAATATTGTGTTGGATTTCATGTTCTTGGTTCTTTTGTACTTGCTGTAAATGTTGGCCACATTAAAGATTTTGGAAGGAAAGATTAGTAACCTTTCCTATAAAATGGTGGTCTAAATCTAATTAAGTGTCCTTTTTAATTATACGTTTGTAAAGTTATTAGTTTTTTGGCATGAAATTTGACAGTTTTTTTGGGCCAAAAAACTTTGACAATCTCACACGAGTGATTTAACTTCCATAGTTTCATTTTTTGTTCCGCCTAAATCTCATTCATGTCTAAGCTAATTTCAAATGGCAAATTATGAAAATTAAGAATGAAATAAAGCTAGACAAATTTTATCATGTATCATATGAATTCTAGGACATATTATTTATGAGTTGTGAATAATAAAAATAGATGATATATATTGACGATGATTACAAGAATTAAAAATACTATTATTTTTTTAAATTTAATTTGATAAATCTAAGTTTAAAAAATCCCAGAAACATGATAGGTACTGCAACGTTTTTTTTTTTTTTTTTTTTTTTGAACTGGTACTGCGTACTTGGTAAAAAGAGAACTGGTGCTGCGTTTGTTGTTGGAATTTGGCAAGATACCTGATCTAGGGTGAGGCATTTGGTGAATCTGCGCTCCGCTCTAACTATATAACGTCTCTCTTGCTCCAACGTCTAGGTTCCCTGCACATATCCCGCCCCCCAATGTCACCTTTCCTCACTGACTTCCTTCGTCAGGCAGGTGGCACTGCTGTCATCGACGGCGGCCTCGCGACGGAGCTCGAACGCCACGGCGCCGACCTCAACGATCCTCTTTGGAGTGCCAAATGCCTCCTCGCCTCACCCCGCCTCATTCGTGAGGTACTCTGTGGCCGTGTATATGTTTCCGAGAATCTTGTAATTGAAACTAACAGTTCCGTGATATTTAGCAGTGCTTGGAATCCGAAAATGTTTCCATCCACTAAGAGACTAGGGGCCCTCCTGGCTCTCTTTGGGAATTGGCATGTTTCCAGAATCTCATAATTCTGAATTAGCTATTCGCATATTACACAACAATCATAGACGATTGATTCATGTTTGTGAAACCCGTAAACTTCATTTGTTCATTTATCTGTTTTTCCTATTTTGCAAACTTTAGTGATTGTGAGCTACGTTTCAATAATGCCATTTTAGGAAGGTTTCTGAACCTGAAATTAACCGTTTATCTTTTAACTGGATATACGACGGGTTTCATTTGTTTTTGTTGTTTTTCCTAATTGATAATCCTTATAGACTTCGGATAATTTACGGACCTACTTGATGGAGCAGGTACATCTTGATTACCTGGAAAATGGTGCAGATATTATAATCTCAGCATCCTATCAGGTAAGTACCCTTTGAGGATGAGCTTTCATATTTTTTCTCTTCTTAAAACGGAACTTGAGGCAGTTGTTGGTGCTTAGGCCACCATTCAAGGTTTTCGAGCTAAAGGCTATTCTAACGAGGAAAGTGAAGCCTTGCTCAAAAAAAGTGTCGAAATTGCTCTTGAAGCCCGACGCATATATTATGAAAGATGCGCTGCATGTTCTTCGGAAGATGAACATGATGGTAAAGTTTTCAAACAACGTCCAATTCTTGTTGCAGCATCAGTCGGCAGCTATGGAGCTTATTTGGCTGATGGATCAGAGTACAGGTGATATGACAAATCTTCGCTATTTAATGCATCAACTCTGATTTTATTTATTTATAGCATCATGTTAGTTTTGTACCTGTTATCTCACTCATTTATTGATTTAGAGTTACAGTGATCTTCACGATGTTGGTTGACCCCTGCCAGTGGTCTATCTTCATGCTTGGACATTGTTGAGCTTTTCTATTTAGAACTATGACAGATTGGAAAAGGGATGTAGTTTTATAGATACGTAAATCAGTTTTTGCATCAATCACATTTCTTCATATTTTCTTTCTAACAGCGGGAATTATGGTGATGGCATCACAGTGGGAACTCTGAAAGATTTTCATAGGAGAAGAGTTCAAATATTAGCAGATTCAGGTGCTGACTTAATCGCATTTGAAACAGTGCCAAATAAGCTAGAAGCTCAGGTATCTTAAAAGCTTTGGACATTTAAATGCTAAAATCTAATATCTTGGTAAGAAAAAAGGTTACAGCTAAATTTATTTGAATTATTTCGATTGACTACTTCCTATAACACCTATAAGTATTGATTTATGGGAACAAAAGTTTTCAACATAACCAATAAGAACATTAAGCAATCCTTCGTGGAGGAGAATCTGAAAATGTGTGAAATAAGGCTTTTATTTCAGTTCAGCATTTTTTGGGTCGCTCTTTCATGCATTGTTAGTCTTCATGCACTTTTACAAATCCTGTGAACTGCAACGAGGACTTGGTAAGCTGTCATACAAGATGTCTGGAGAGAGAAAAGAAAACAACTGATTTCAATATCCAGAACAGTCTTTATTTTAATCTTTCTTGTGACTGAGGCTTTATTTCTGTCTCTCCAGCCTTTCTCACTGTAAAGTACACTGTTTCTGAAATAGTCTTCCCAAAAGAATTTGGTCTCAAAATCTGCCATTTACTTGGATTGACAGCAAGAAACTGAGAAAGTACTTAGTTTCCATTTTAGAAAGGGTAAAACTACTACTCATTCTTATATATTCTGTAAGACACTAAGAAGAGAATTAATTGAGCGTACCCCGTACCCTAGAATGGTACAGAGACCAAGTATCTGACTGGAAACAGTAAGCTTGGAATGTATGTTTTAGGTCTTCACTTCCAATTTATTTTTCCCTTCTGGTCTTGACTCTTTCTAACCATGCTTGTTTATTATTTAGGCTTATGCAGAGCTTCTAGAAGAGGAAAACATAAAGATTCCTGCGTGGTTTTCATTTAACTCCAAGGATGGAATTAATGTTGTTAGTGGTGATTCTTTAGCTGAGTGTGGCTCAATTGCTGAATCATGCAAAAGTGTTGTTGCTGTTGGAATTAACTGCACTCCCCCTAGATTTATACATGGACTAATATTATCGCTAAAGAAGGTATAACCTCAGGCTCTCTAATGCCGAATTGAATTTGAATCATTTACTCAGATGTATGTATATTATGTGTGTTTGCACATGCCACAGGTAGATTATGGACTTCAGTTTTCTCCATTTATTTTTAAACATGTTCATTCTGCCCCTTCTTTTCTCTGGGTTTTTATGAATTTATGCAATTTCAGTATCTACCTTGCCCAGCTGTTTTCTTTTTTATCACCGGGTTACTATCTTGGTAGATACTAAATAGATGCAAATGCTATGCATGTAAGATTTCCAAAATATGGTAAATAGGTTAGGTGTACTCTTAAACTGTATATATAAAGATCGCTGGTATTAATATGACTAGATTTTAACCCTGTGCCTTGATCAAATTTTATGTTCATAGGAAACTATTTGTTACTCATTGAAAATTGCCACATACTGTTTTCTTTTTCTGGTTTACAGAAGAATAAATGTTGGTGCTAATTAGTTTCTATATTATGGGATGCCATTTTGTAAGCTGCTTATCTCTGATTCACATTTAAATCCTTCAGGTGACTACAAAACCAATTGTTATATATCCAAACAGTGGGGAAAGCTACGATGGTGACCGAAAGGAGTGGGTAGTAAGTTCCTTTTCTCTGGTTCTGCTGTTACTTCTTACATCATTTTTTAAGGATAGAGAGGTCATATTTTTAAAATTTAACCAGGATAGATAACAGAGATATAGTTGTGGGATCTAAATGACGATTTAAAAAAAAAAATTGGACAGAGAAGCTTTTGAAAAGACTTGCAAATAAGACTAGGAGTAAAATGCTGATCCTTCATTATTAGCACAAAGGTCTTGACATATACATATGAGGTCTCTAAACTCTAGAGCTGTTTAATTTTCATTTTGTGGAGGGCTTGCAATTAGTGTGTCCTTGGTTTTTACTCAAGTTTACGTATTTAAAGATCTGGGAATAAAATGAAATTCAACAAGTTATTTTATGGGGATTTTATGGGCGCACTTAATAGACATTGGCTATTCTTTATTTAATCGTGTCCAATAAGTGCAGTTTTCTGTATATTCTTGAAACACAAACTTTCTGTTGTTCAGGTGATGTTGGGTTTATTTTCTTTTATGCTACAAGTGCCCAAAAGTTCTTTCAATCAGAGGCCCACGGCCCCGGCTTGGAATGTTTGGAAGTTATATTTGTTTATATTTGTTAGAGGACAACGATGGCAAATTACGATTTATATAATCATTTAAAAGCATTCATTTTTTAAATAATTAGTGAATAGTAAATTATATAATACGGATTGTACGTTATTGATACAGGAAAATACAGGGGTTTCGGATGAAAATTTTGTGTCGTATGTAAATAAATGGTGTGAGCTAGGAGCTTCCCTTGTTGGAGGTTGTTGCCGAACAACCCCAGCTACTATCAGAGGCATATACAGGACACTCTCCCGAAGACCTGCAACTCTTGCCACACAGTGACTTCCCTCATATCTCAACATATTTCAAATGCCAAGAAGGCTGGCAGGTGGTGCTGTGTCATGTTGCTCCTTTGGGCTTTGTGAGATGGAAGGACCTTGCTCTTTTGGATGCAGCATTATGCCCTTAAATGCTAGCGACCTCCAACTTAAGGATCGTTGTATAGGTCCCTGCCCAGATTACTCTTTACATCAACGGGAAAATGTGTGTTATCTGTTTTATTTTATTATCGTTGGTAGAAGTGACTAATAATTGACATGTGAACCTCTAGACCTTGTTTTGGAATGTCACGTTATTCTTGTTTGACGTTAGCTAATTGCAATCATGACAATAGCTGCTTCTTAAGTGCGCTCTTTTTAGATTCCGGAGATCTCTTTTTTTCCTTTCAAATGTTTTGGTATCGTGACAGTGCAAGACCACATGTTAGTCACCTTGAAAAACTAATTTAAAATTAAAGTCAATAAATAAATTCTTAACCAGAACACTAGGCAGCAAAATAATTTTTTTTTATTAATTGAATTCAATTATGAAATCCAGTGGCACGAAGTGAGGGAAGCACATCTAAGAAGTAATGTACTAACTTGCTTACTAGAAGGGAAATGAATATATATATATATATATTTTCAAGTTCAATCACCCATGCCACCTCAATCATGCAGCAAAGGAGTTATCCAGTAAGTTGGTTACTTGCAGAGGGAAATGAAAAAAGATAATAATTTCAACAACCCAGGCCATTTCAATCATATACCACCTGAAACTATAAGAATTCCATCTCCAAATTTTCCTTGAGAGGCCATAGTGGATAACTCAAGTTTTTCAAGTTTCAAATCAATGCAAACCACGATTATAACCAAATCTTTCCAGCGCATGGGATCCCCGTGACAGAGCCATTTTACATGATGAAGAGAATTCTAGGTTCCTATATTAAGTATCAAAACCAGAATATATACCACTATCCCTCAACAACCTCTTCTCTTCTTCAACATAATTTTTTCCTCGGCTTGCCTGACCAAGCTCTCTTTTCCTCTTCTCCTTCTGAGAAAAAGACATGTTCTTCTTGTCTTTCTGAGTCTGAACAGTTGACAGCTGCTCTCCAAGGGATATAGCGGCTCTTGTTTTCTGTCTTTCTTCATATGACTCTTCAACCTCTTTGTTCTCACATCTTTCCTTTCCGGTGGACCAAGACCAATCTTGCTCCAAATTATGCCCTTCTTTGGGCGGAGGTACATTCAAGACTGAAGGTCCACCTTTAAATCCATGTCGCTTGAGAGCTTCAAAATCAATAACTCTGCTTTTCTGCTCTCTAGATTTACCTGTAGGCAAAGTAATGCAGATAGCAAAGAAAAATTATATAGGAACAAAACAAGAAAGAAATTTTTCAAGATGCCAAGCTTTGAAAGCAACAGAACATGAAGCTATCCAAATAAATAGTTCTCAAGTTGGAAACTTAAATTATCTCTCAATTACCAGTTTGCTGACTTTCAACCACCATTTTGGAAGGGATAATTTTATTACTCTTTCACACTCAAAGTCTAATTTATCCTGTCCTATATGTTAAAAAATATTCAATCAACAAACTACATCACACCAAAGAGTCAAAAGTACGATGACCATCAATCCATATTCCAGGGATGAAGATCATATCCATGGGATATAATTTGGATGATATCTTTGCTGAGACATTTATGCACAAAAACAAGGATTTTTCATAATCACAATAAGCATCAATGCACATTCATGACTCAAGGAACTAGGATATCTGGATGCTATATACAATTAAGATTTCATATATGTATTTCACTGAAAAAGCAAAATTTATTGTGAGAAAAATGGTCCACATATTAGACTTTGGCATACATTAACCAAGTTATTAACTGAGAAAAGGTTATTATCGACAAATACCTTTTGATTTTTTCTTTCCAGTTTCATTATTGTGCTCTGAGTCTGAATGTAATGATGAGGATTCATCATCAGATGAATCATCATCATCGTCACTCCATGGCATTGTCCTCTTCATGGTAAGAAAAAAGTTCTGCCAACATAAAAAGGATGTGATTAGATTGTTTACTAGAACCAAAGAATGAGACAGACCAAGACTAGTATTTGCCTATAAGGTTCTGTCAAACAATCCCGATAACATTTGTGGGCTCTGTGCCTTGGTTCTGAAGACACAGAAATAAAAATTACCATGGCCCTCACAAAATAAGTAAAAGAAAAAGAATACCTTAGAAAAATTCTCTTACTAAGAAATGCAACATATGTATGTTATAAAGCATTCGTGTTTGGCACACAAATGGATGGCATTGTGATTCAACAAGAACGCAAGCATAAGGATTTTAAAATCAACAGGGCAACTCTGAAATCAAACAAAGTATAATAGTGAATGATATAATGTTAAAATTCCCCCTTAAGAGAGGTTAGAATCCTAGCAATCTAACTTTTTCATACTTCAAATCCAAGAACAATGGCAGGCAAAACAGAAACATTCCTAGACAACATAAGAACTAATCACTTAACAATTCCTAGAAAAGATGTTGAACAGAAAACCAACAAATAGTAAATCCGTCAAGACTTGTGTATAAAATCAGACGTACAAAAAGTCCAATTTTTTTTTCAAACATCAATAAGAATCATTGGAGGCAGAGAACTACACTTGTAACAACATGAAAAAAGTCATGAATTCACAAAAAAAAAAAAAAAGACAAGACAAGACGAGAAAGGACTTCAACAGAAATATAGCAGAAAGACTTTGCACTTGGCAAAGGAATAATACATCAACAAGCCCTGATAAGTTTTCAGTTGTAACAACAGAACCCACTTGCTGTCAGATTGATTCTATAAAGAAGTACACAAGGAAAACTTGTGTTCTGGTGACAATCACGATACAAACGAACGATGCCAATGAATTAAAGTAAATTTTAGCTCACGAATAGGAAAGCACAGAAGCAGAAAGTGAACGCTGGAACAAACAAGGAAATTTGAAAAATTACCGCGACAGCGATAAAGCTCGAAGTCGATTTGAAGCCTGCTATATCTCCACGATGACCGGCTAACCAGAGCGACGGCTGAGGGGAGAGGATTTGGGGATTTTATTATTTTCATCCACAATTACAAACAACGGAGTCCTAGTCTCTCAATAGAGTGCAAAGACTTTTATTTTGAATCGTAATATTTTATTTTATTTTATTTTATTGATTCGATTTTTTATTTAATTTTTATATAAATATATAACTAACATGAAATTAATAAAATATAAACATTAATGTTGAAAATTTTGTTTTATCTTTTTAAATTTGTTAATTAGCTGCAAGCCTGTAACGTGTTTAATAATTTAATGTTCAATATAAAAATAAGCTATTTAATCCTAATTATTTATTTTCATTTTTAATCTGGCATTTACAATTTATATTTTTTAAAAATCAGTTTTTATATTGAATAAGCATGTATGATTTATGATTATGACAGGGGATAACCCTGTTTCTTTAGGGCTGATATGGCTAGCACATATGAGGCCTAGGTGGAGGAGACTTGCCACGTTGGTGCTACTTGGATTTTATATTTGAATCCTAATAAAATCTCCTATTAATATTAATAATAGAAGTGAACAAGTTATAAGATTTCTTTCAATTATTCTACGCAATTAGTTTCTCTTCTGTCACATCAATAAATCGTACCACTTTCTTTCATACTTACACTATGGAAAACATAACAGGGGGCCAAGCATGTTGAAGACTCTTCTTCCTCTTTCCACCTCGCAAATTAGCTATAGCAACTTTGGAGTCTTCATGTTGTTACGCGAGGGAAAAAGGCTGGCTGCGGAATCTGTTTCGCAACATGATGTCTAGTGTCTCCCTTTTGGTGTAATCCTTTCAAGTTTGTACTTTGCCTTTTTAGGAAAAACTAATTTGGAGGCTTCTTCATCAGTACGCTTATGACTTGAAACTAAATTTGATCGTGTTTCAAGTTTTTAATCATACCATCAACAAGTTCTTCTACATGTTAAGTTGCTACCTTGTTGGCAACATTCCAGAAGGCAGAACAGCGAAATTTCATTGGAAATAATTGTCTTGTGGATTTACGGTTTTCCCCAGTCCGTATATATAAAGACCCACACAGGATGAGGACGGACATGTGATCGGGATATCCTACAAGTGTACAGGGTCGATCGCAGTAATAAAAATATCTCTGGAGTATTCCAGAGGTTGAAACCAATTGAGGTTATGATTTACTCAATTAGATAATTTCAGTCAGAACAAACAATTTATGAAACGTTAATCAAATTCTAAATTAAGAGAAATTAACAATAAAAGCAAAGGTTTGAGTTTAAATCAATCACTGAGAGCGTTAGGGAATTGGGTTTCATCTTCCTGGAACAACTAAAGTTACTCTTAACTTGACTCCTTATAATTATAGTGACAGTTATTTCTAATTTATCCTAATTACCTTTCAGTCAATTAGTCTGTATTTAATCAGGTTTTAATTCACTCTCGTACAACTAAAATTCCTAATTAAATCTTGAAGTTATAACTGAAGTCACCATAAACCTCTAATTCTATCTCTAGAATTATTGTTTATGTCTATCTCTCTAGGTTTAGGCTTACTCTTCACCTTTCAGTCTATCAAGTTTACCCACAGAATAAATTTTATGGTGGCCAATCACAAAATCCCCAATAAAGCACAAAAGAGATAGATATAATCAAACATACATATATTGGAAAAATTCAATCATAAACAAGAGTCAAAATCCAGAGTAAACTCTAATTAATCCCAGTTAGACTACATCCCTATCCCTAACTGGGAAGATTAGCTACGCATAAACATGGTTCTTAAATTCAACAAAAACATCATCTCCCAAATCATCTAAACAAAATCTAAAGAAAGAAAACTAGTGGAAGAATAGAAAGATTCAGCCTCACTACGCCTTCAATCCTCTTAGATTTGCTTTCAGAATGCTCTTTCTTAGCTCCAGAGAATTTGGAATTAGTCTTCTAGGGCTCAGAATAGTGATAGATATTCCCCTCTTTTCTTCCCTTTTCTTTTTTTTAAACCCATATATATATATATATATATCTCACACGATGCCGCAGCATTATTCAAACAGCTGCCACATGTTTTCTCCCGGCGCCGGATGGAGTTTATTTAGTGAACCCGACGCCGGATGGAGTTTAGTTATCCTCCTCTGAACATCACTCGGCACCGGATGGAGTTTATTTATTGGACCCAGCGCCGGGTCATCACGTAATTTGTTGCTGTCCACGCCTCCTCACCCACGGCCGGGTGAGGTTGATGAATGGGAGCCGTATGAATTTTCCTGTGTCTTCTTGTCTTCTTCTTTCACTCTAAAATCACCATTTATCCTTCAATTTTTTCTGAAATGCAAATATATCTAAATTTAAATAGAATCATGAAATTTTGACACCAAAACTTAATATTTTTCAACAAAAATCATATCAAATGTGGATATTTTGTAGGTATAAAATAGACACATCAAATCCCCCCACACTTGAACTATTGCTTGTCCTCAAGCAAACACTAAGCATAAGATAAAATTCACATTCACCTATTTCCAAATTTAAAGAACAATCTACTACCTTTACAGTCAAAGAGTACAATGTATAAACGAAATACTAAGCTCAATATCCAGCCAATGAGTTCTTACTCATATTCACTAATCCATTGGTGTGTGTGCCGACCAACCTATAATTGGTTTCAATAACTAGCTAACCAAGTGGATTGAAAATTACAATACTTATTTAGGAACTTGCAACATCCCAATTTAAAATCATACGAATATCAATTTAAGAACAGGAGATCCTCAGGTTTCATTTCATGCATCCAAGACATTTTCTAATATTATTTTTCCCCGCACATTTTGTGCTTCAATTTTATTTGGGGATTGTTGCTTTTCTTTGACCGTCATGTGCCCTTTTGACGCGAAGGTCTCACATTTGTGATGCGTACCCCCGGTTACTCAAGCTAACATCACTTTGGCACAAAGATGCCTTTGGCTCACTCATAGCTCACTTTACACCTTTTTACGCGAAGGTCTCGCATTTGTGATGCGTACCCCCAGTTACTCAGCACAGGTCGAACCAGTGGAGTGGATAATTTTTCACTTTTTTTTTTCAGCTTCCTGAGTCATGTCTCACAAATGATAATACTCATAAATTCTAATTGAAACTAAGCAAGTTCAAAAATAAGTATATAATTCACTATCCTACTTATTCGACTACTTATCTTCACCTCTCATAAGTTGGCTATTGTGCTCAATTTTGGGTTTCATGATTCCTTTCTTATCATAATTAGCTGTCTATCTCACTTAGTTAATAATAAAGCTTAAACTCACGACGTTCAAGATAGCAAATGTACTTAAATAGTAGGAAATAGATGATTGTAAATTCAAAATTAGAAATGAATGCAAAGAATAAATTAGAAAAAAAAAATCTCTTAGTCACCTAATTTTTTTTTTCTAATTTATGCTCCCCCCCCCCCACACTTAGCACAAACACTGTCCTCAGTGTTAAAAAAATGATAGACAAGATAAGTGAAAAGAAAACTAATACTTCCCTGTCATATGCTGGTGGTGATTCAATTTTCTCTAAGTGTTCTGCAACTGCATCTCAGGTACTATTCTGATTATACAAAAACTCAGAGGGAAGGGGTGAAGTAGATCAAAAGACAATCAAAAGAAAGAAAAATCTACTTAATTAGAAAAAAAAATGAAAAAGAAAGGGACAGACTCTAGAATAGAGAAACACTAAATGATCGAAGTCATGGTGGTGGAGGCTGTCTAGCCTGGATCAGCTGATGTAGTAGCGCCTCAGTACGCTGTCGATGCTCCTCATCTCTCCTATCACGTTCAGCTTGTTCTCGTCTCATTTCCTCAATAGTCTTCTCCATGCGGGTGATCTTCTTGAAAAGGCGCTTCAGCAGGCTGCGCTTAGGTCGTGGTTGCTGAACCGGAACAGCTGGTTGTGATGGTTCAGCTTCATCAGCTGGTTGTTCTGGGGCAGCCTCGGCCTCAGCCATATCTTGTGCTTCGGGCACTGGTGGTGGTGGTCCTTCACCTCTTCTTCTCCAAACTCCATCCACTTTTATGTAACCCAGGGAGCCAAGTGTCTTCTCAGATAAGACATCGTTATCAGTTGGCGTTCGGGCTACCTCTCCATTCACATCAACTCCCACAGCCTCCATCAAAACATTAATTAGAACAGGAAATAAGAAGGCCGTCTTTTTGCGTTTGGCCAGGATGACTTCCCTGATGGAGCGGATGATGATATGGGCCAGTGGTATCCCTGGAATATTACCTATACCGTGTGTTATCTTGTGGAGGAAGTACAAGTCAGTGAATCGTACTTTATTCAGACTGCTTGCGCTCGGTATGATATTGAAGCTCATGAGATATACAAGTAATCTGTGAGGAATGGCCAAAGACTTTGCAAGAAGGGCTTGCCTTTGAGTACCCCTGGTAGATGCCCACTGGATTTGAAGATCGTTCATGGCTTGGAGAATATTCCAAGTGGGATCCGAAGAAATCCAATCTCCAGTAAAGTTGAAAATAAGACCCTATTGAGGAAGTCCTAAGAGCTGAGATAACCGCTCGGGTGTGATGATTACTGGAGTTCCCTTGACTGATGAAACAATATTCTGTTCAGTTTTTTAGTCCTTCTGTTCAATGTTGGCATAAAATTGTTTAACCAAGTCAGGATAGTGAGGTCCATATAATATGAGAATACCGCTCCATCCAAGTCGTTGATAGAATTGACTCAGATGAAATTGATCTTCAATTGCTGGATGGATAGTCTTCTCAGAAATGAATGGGTTATCCTTTCTTGCATTATACCAGGCTTCATTGTCGGCGCTTGTAAATCTATGTGAGTGAGGTGGAGGTGGAGCAGCTGTTGAATGAGATGAACTAGCACTTGCCATATGGGTGCCTGAAAAACAAAAAGGTTAAATGCAAAAAGGATAAAAAACTAATGTGAAAGTTAAGTGCACAGTCAATCATCAATTACTAAATCCCAAAAATAATCAGTAGTAATGGTCCCACTGAAAAGAAGAATAAATGTAATGGTAGTGATGGACCACAGAAACATGCATGAGAGTACTCATATCAGTACCAACTAATGGGACCTAGTATCAATTTCAGACCAGTCAATTCAACACTTAAATGAGACCCTATGACAAACAAAGCAAATGTACGATGTGCGTGGAAAGAGTCAACACAGCCCCAAATAAAAAAAATCCAAACACAAATTCTTTACACATCAGCAAGCATTATCACGTTGCAACAGAGCCATGCACAACTGGAATACAACAATCATTCTCAAGGGACGTCAGAAGCAGAGAGCAACCAGTGGCATTTTTCAATCTCAAATTATCCAGAAAAGATCATTCAATATAGAGCATGATTTTTAAATTGCTTCTTTAGTATCCCGTTTCAGCAATGGTAATAGCAGTGAAAAGAACCAAGGGGAATAAACATACCTGAAGCCCAGATGATGTAAAGGCTCAAAAATTTATTGCTTAAACTCAGAACCTTCTCCCTCAAACTCGAAAGGACAGAGTAAAATTCACCCAATGTGATAAGATGGCCACAACCACAGTAGAAGAGTGTAAAACCGAAAACCAATCGGTGGATCTGGAGGGGGATGGAATTTAAACGGTGGAAATGAAGAGAAATGGGTGGGGAATGAAGAGGAATGGCCAAAAACTGGACTTTGGGTGGTGGAGAAAAGCTGCCGACGAGAGGAGAAGATGAACCAGCCGAAAAACTGACAAGGAAGAAGACGCGTCTGATTTTAACGAGTCCACTCGGCGCCGGGTAAGTCAATTTAATTGACCCGGCGCCGGGTGTAAAAGCCTTTTTTTTTTAAATGATCCGGCGCCGGTTGGATTCAATTTAATGGATCCGGCGCCGGGTCAATTCCTTCTTCGTGCCTCAACATTTTTTTTTTTTTGACTTTCCCCCACACTTAAAATGAAGCATAAAAAAATGAAAGAATAAAAGGGGTTAGAAACTTCCCTGAATTGTTGCTGAACCTTGTATTGGCTTGGAGATGAGTTCCACACCAGTGATTGAGAACCTAAAATTCAATACTAAAAAGATTAAAAATAAAAAATAAAGATAAAGATATGAAGAGAGATCGGGTTGCCTCCCAATAAGCGCTAAATTTAATGTCTATAGCTAGACGAAGCCGTGGCAAGGATGTCAAACTTCATTTAGAGGTACTGATTGTGGTGCATCAACTGATTCCCCATCATAATAGATCTTAAGCCTCTGACCATTAACCACAAAACGATTTCCATTAGATCCTTGAACTTCCACAGCCCCATAAGAACGCACATCAGTAACTTCAAATGGTCCCGACCATCTGGATTTCAAAATTCCTGGAAAAAATTTAAGTCGTGAATTGAACAACAACACTTTCTGTCCAACCTTAAATTCTCTCTTTAGAACCCTTTTGTCATGCCAAGCCTTGGTTCGCTCCTTATAAATGCGAGCATTCTCAAAAGACTCCCTTCTAATTTCATCCAACTCAGTCAATTGGAGTAACCTTCGCTCACTTGCAGCTTTCAAGTCATAATTAAGAGTACGTATAGCCCAATATGCACGGTGCTCTAACTCTACAAGGAGGTGGCAAGACTTTCCATAGACCAATCTATAGGGAGACATTCCTAGAGGTGTTTTAAATGCAGTCCTATATGCCCATAATGCATCATTTAATTTTTGTGACCAATCTTTTCGAGATGCATTAACAGTCTTCTCTAGAATGCTTTTGAGTTCCCTATTAGAGACTTCAACCTGCCCACTAGTTTGAGGATGATAAGTGGTGCTAGTTTTAAGATGACACCCATATTTCTTTAATAGGAATTTAAATTGATAATTCTGAAAATGCACCCCATTATCACAAATAAAGGCTCTAGGGACACCAAATCTAGCAAACAACTGTTTCACAAACTTAACCACACTAGCGGCAGTGTTATTAGACAGTGCAACTGCTTCTACCCACTTAGTGACATAATCAACACCAACTAAAATGTACAAGTTACCGTTAGAAGGAGGAAAGGGACCCATAAAGTCAAGTCCCCAAACATCAAAGGGCTCAACTTCCAGAATTCCAGTCTGTGGCATCTCATGACGCTTACTAATGGAGCCTGTCCTCTGGCATCTATCACATTTTGTCACAAAGGTTCGTGCATCCTTGAAAAGGGTAGGCCAATAAAATCCACTTTGCAACACCTTTGCAGCTGTCTTGTCAGGACCATGATGCCCACCATATGGAGAGGAATGGCAATGTTCTAAGATAGGAGTCATCTCCACCTCTGGTACACATCTTCTTATAATACCATCAGCGCATCGCCTGAAAAGTAATAGATCATCCCAAAGATAGTGTTTGACCTCTGCTAAAAATCTCTTCCTCTGATGAAAATTCAGATCCTCTAGAATAATGTCTGCAACTAGAAAATTAGCAATGTCAGCAAACCAAGGCAAAAATAACAGATCTAGTGCCCACAATTTTTCATCAGGAAATTCCTCCTTAATAGGAATATCAGATTTAGGTACATGTTCTAATCTAGATAAGTGGTCAGCAACCAAGTTTTCAGAGCCCTTTTTATCTTTAATTTTCCAGTCAAATTCTTGCAAAAGTAAAATCCATCTGATCAGACGAGACTTGGCTTCCTTTTTCTGCATCAAGTATCTAATAGCTGCATGATCAGTGTAAATAATGACCTTTGAAAGAGCAAGATATGATCTGAACTTATCTAAAGCACACACCACAGCCAAAAATTATTTTTCAGTGGTAGCATAATTGAGCTGTGTATCATCTAAGACCCTACTTGCATAATAAATTACATGTAACTTCTTGTCTTTTCTTTGTCCTAATACTGCTCCAATAGCATAATCACTCGCGTCACACATCAATTCAAAAGGAATGCTATAGTCAGGGGACACAACAATAGGAGCAGAAATTAAGGCCTTTTTCAAATAATTGAAAGCATTCAAACAACTGTCATCAAAGATAAAAGGAACATCTTGGACAAGTAGGTTAGTTAAAGGCTTAGCAATTTTAGCAAAATCTTTAATAAATCGCCTATAAAAACCTGCATGCCCAAGGAAACTTCTAACAGCTTTTACCGTTGTGGGAGGAGGTAAGTTTTCTATAACCTCTACTTTAGCACGATCTACCTCAATCCCTTTTGCAGAAATTTTATGCCCCAAAACTATACCTTCAGTCACCATGAAGTGGCATTTTTCCCAATTGAGCACTAGATTTTTCTCTTTATATCTCTGCAAAACTCTTACGAGATTAGACAAACAAATATCATAACAGTGACCAAACACAGAAAAATCATCCATGAAAACTTCAATTATATCCTCAACCATGTCAGAAAAGATAGCCATCATGCACCGTTGGAAAGTAGCAGGTGCATTGCAAAGACCAAAAGGCATCCTCCTATAGGCAAAGGTGCCATAGGGACAAGTAAATGTGGTCTTTTCTTGATCTTCAGGGGCTATGGGGATCTGAAAGTATCCTGAATAGCCATCAAGGAAACAGTAATAGTCATGCCTAGCCAGTCTCTCGAGCATATTATCAACAAATGGTAAAGGAAAGTGGTCTTTGCGCGTCGCCTCATTTAATTTCCTATAGTCAATACAAACACGCCAGCCAGTAACCGTTCTTGTAGGAATGAGTTCATTCTTCTCATTTGGAACCACTGTTATTCTACCCTTCTTTGGGACAACCTGCACAGGACTCACCCAAGAACTGTCAGAAATTGGATAAATTATACCTGCATCAATGAGCTTGAGAACCTCAGCACGTACAACTTCTTTCATATTAGGATTCAATCTCCTTTGATGCTGAACTTTTGGCGTAAAATTTTCCTCCATTAAAATCCTGTGCACACAAAGTGAAGGGCTAATACCCTTTATGTCAGAGATGCTCCAGCCAATAGCAGTTCTATGCTCCCTTAGAATTCTCAATAATTTTTCTTCCTGCTCAGAATTTAAATTAGCAGAGATAATGACAGGAAAGCTACTAGAATTGCCCAAAAATGCATATTTCAAATGAGATGGAAGTTGTTTTAACTCAACTTGAGGAGGTGATTGTTCAGAAGGTAGTGGGAGTGACTTCCCTTGTCCTAATGCCTCAAATTTTCTAAATTGTGATGTATATATAGGACCTGAACCTTCTAATTTCTTCACAGAATTAATAAAATTAACCTCTTCCACCTGTTCATTAAAGTTCAATGCAATGCATGCTTCTAAAGGATCTTTATATAAATGTTTGACAGCATGTTCTTCAACTAGTTTATCAATTATATCAACTCTAAAGCAAGATGCTCCAGTTTCATGAAATTTCATAGCTCTTAAAAATTGAAATTCTTCCCGCTCATCACCTACTCTCAAAATTAATTTTCCAGCGGGCACATCAATCAAGGCCCCAACAGTTAACAAGAATGGCCTTCCAAGAATTAAAGACACATCCAAATCATCATCAGTATCTAACACTACAAAATTAGCAGGAATGATAAGATTACCGACTTTTACGAGCACATCCTCCATGATTCCCATCGGATATCGTACTGATCTGTCGGCCAGTTGCAGAGTCATACCTGTGGGCTTCAGTTCTGTAACCTCGAGCTTCTTACACAAAGAGTAAGGTAATAAATTTATACCTGCTCCAAGATCACATAAACAATGTTTAACAAGTTGAGAGCCTATAACGCAAGGAATAGAAAAACTCCCTGGATCCTTTAGCTTTTGGGGCAACTTCTTTTGCAGGATAGCACTGCATTCTTCATTCAAAGGGACTAGAGCACAATCTTCTAGACTTTGCTTGTTAGAAACTAGCTCCTTCAGAAATTTGACATAAGATGGCATATTAGCTAGTACTTCAGCAAAGGTGATGCTGATGCGAAGCTTCTTAAACATGTCCAGGAACTTTTTGAACTTGACATCATGTATCTTCTTTTGAAGGCGTTGTGGAAAAGGAATAGGAGGAACATATGTTTTAACTTCAGGAGGTGTAGGATGATCCTGAGCAACATCTTTGGAATTAAGTTCCTCATTGTCCTTCTCATGTGCGCCCTTTTTCAAACTCTCATCTTTTTCCTTTGAATTTTGTTCTTCTCTCACAGCTTCTTTTAACTCCTTTCCACTTCTCAATGTAATTGCCATAGCTTCTTCTTTCGGGTTCACCTCTGTGTTACTGGGAAACTGCCCTGGATTCCTTTCAGCCACTAATTTAGCCAGGTTATTCATCTGAACTTCCATATTTCGAATTGCAGCTTGAGTGGCATTGTTTGTAGTGACTTGGCTAGCCATGAATTGATTAAAATTCTTGTTTATCGCTGCTTGACTAACCATAAACTGATCCAGATTTTTGTTAATGGATGCTTGACTAGCTAAGATCTGGGAGAACATATCCTCTAACTGCGGAGTCTTCCCTGTAAATGATGCAAGAAACTGAGGGGGTGCCTGAGTCTTATGCTGCTGAAATCCTGGTGGTGCTGATAGAGTTTTCCAAGAGAAGTTTGGATGATTTCTCCACCCAGGATTATATGTGTTTGAATATGGATCATTTTTCCTTTGCATTAGTTGTGGACGTTCTGCATTGGAACCCATATAATTGACTTCTGCGTTCCCTTCAATCATATGCACACATGTGTCCTCAATATGGCCTGAACCCCCGCATGCAGAACATAACTCTTTAGGAAGATTAGGATTATTGCTCTGTTGTTGGAAAAGAAACTCTATGCGTTGATTTAGCTTTTCTAGTTGTGCAGACACATCAGAGCGAGAGTTAACTTCATTAACCGGTACTCTCCTGCCTCGCACTCCTTTTTGTCTGGTCTGAGTTGCCACTTGATCATAGATACTCATCATCTCTTCAGCAGTTAAATTACCATCCCTTGCAGCAATATCCACTAGAGACTGGGAGGTAGAGTTCAGAGCATTATAGAACAGTTTAGCAAGCATCATATCTTGAAATCCATGGTGGGGACACTCATATAAGTAATCCTTGAATCGATCCCACGCTTCATAGAAAGGCTCACCATCCAGTTGTGCAAAGAGATATATCTTATCCCTCAGATCTACAGTCCTCTGAGGGGAGTAAAACTTGGCAATGAAAGCATCGTAGATCTCCCTCCATGATGTCAATGAGTTTTCGGGCAGATTAAGAATCCATCTTTGAGCACTATCCTTCATGCAGAAGTTGAAGCATCTCATTTTAAGCTCCTCCGAAGTCAAACCATTAGGAGGAAGTTGATCAATCTAATTGTAAAAGTCCTTCAGGAAACCCAATGCATCTTCACCCATTCGACCATGAAAGTTTGGTAAAGAGTTTAAGTGAGTGTTCTTAAACTCATAGTTCTTTGCGTTGTCAGATAGCCTGATACAAGATGGACTATCATACACTGCAGGCTTGTCTGCATCCCTCCAAAATAGACGATTTGGATTTTGAACAATTGGATTTCTATGCGGGATTATTTGATCATCTTCAAGCAAATTATTGATGTTATCAAGATTATCATGATTCATACGATCGTTTTGAGCCATCTCTCTTCTTCTAGCTCGATTTGCCCTGCAAGCACGTTCAATTTCAAAATTAATAGGAGTCAAATCAGAAGTGCTATTGAGACTTTTGGATCTCAATAACATGGAAGAGAAAAGTAAATTCAAGAAAATTAATGAGAGAAAAAGAAAGACTAAAATTAATAATTCAGCAAATCATTAGCCTCCCCGGCAACGGCGCCAAAAACTTGATCGGGATATCCTGCAAGTGTACAGGGTCGATCGCAGTAATAAAAAAATCTCCGGAGTATTCCAGAGGTCGAACCCAAGGGAGGTTATGATTTACTCAATTAGATAATTTCAGTCAGAACAAACAATTTATGAAACGTTAATCAAATTCTAAATTAAGAGAAATTAACAATAAAAGCAAAGGTTTGAGTTTAAATCAATCACTGAGAGCGTTAGGGAATTGGGTTTCATCTTCCTGGAACAACTAAAGTTACTCTTAACTTGACTCCTTATAATAATAGTGACAGTTATTTCTAATTTATCCTAATTACCTTTCAGTCAATTAGTCTGTATTTAATCAGGTTTTAATTCACTCTCGTGCAACTAAAATTCCTTATTAAATTTTGAAGTTATAACTGAAGTCACCATAAACCTCTAATTCTATCTCTAGAATTATTGTTTATGTCTATTTATCTAGGTTTAGGCTTACTCTTCACCTTTCAGTCTATCAAGTTTACCCACAGAATGAATTTTATGGTGGCCAATCACAAAATCCCCAATAAAGCACAAAAGAGATAGATATAATCAAACATACATATATTGGAAAAATTCAATCATAAACAAGAGTCAAAATCCAGAATAAACTCTAATTAATCCCAGTTAGACTACATTCCTATCCCTAACTGGGAAGATTAGCTACGCATAAACATGGTTCTTAAATTCAACAAAAACATCATCTCTCAAATCATCTAAACAAAATCTAAAGAAAGAAAACTAGTGGAAGAATAGAAAGATTCAGCCTCACTATGCCTTCAATCCTCTTAGATTTACTTTCAGAATGCTCTTTCTTAGCTCCAGAGAATTTGAAATTAGTCTTCTAGGGCTCAGAATAGTGATAGATATTCCCCTCTTTTCTTCCCTTTTCTTTTTTTTAAACCCATATATATATATATATATCTCGCACGATGCCGTAGCATTATTCAAACAGCTGCCACATGTTTTCTCCCGGCGCCGGGTCATCACGTAATTTGTTGCTGTCCATGCCTCCTCACCCGCGGCCGGGTGAGGTTGATGAATGGGAGCCGTATGAATTTTCCTGTGTCTTCTTGTCTTCTTCTTTCACTCTAAAATCACCATTTATCCTTCAATTTTTCCTGAAATGCAAATATATCTAAATTTAAATAGAATCATGAAATTTTGACACCAAAACTTAATATTTTTCAACAAAAATCATATCAAATGTGGATATTTTGTAGGTATAAAATAGACACATCAACATGTATAGGAAACCTTCTATATTGTTGCCTGTATATGTGTGTGGCCTTTGGATTCCGATGCTTGTAGTATCGAAGAGAAGCAACCTCCTAAATTTCTTCGAATTCCTCCCTCATTATTAGCTACCGACGTCTTCCACCAACTATTTTGCAGCCTCCTTGAACTTCCCTTTGCCTTTACCCTCACTACCTCAGTCTTTTTTCTGATCAGAAAAACTGATCTCCTTCTCCTTCTTAAGCACCTTTAAAATAACAGAGTACACTGATCATATATATGCTGTATGCTTGGGATAATTTCGTTAAACTTAATTTTCTCCTTCTTTTTCTCGGTAATGTGATATTTGAAATGCAAAGGCATAGGGTTTGATCAGTCCAACACCGTCAGATGTGCTGCAGAGAGAGATTCATATACGTACGGAAGCATTAAAAATGGCACACATCAGTATCTACAATTATGTCACCAAGTAGAAGTGGACCTCTTTTTCTTTCTTTCTTTTCCATTTTTTTAATGCAGCAAGTGGACCTCTTTGTGTTTGCCATATTGCGAAGAACATAACGAGGGTGAAAAGATGAACCCATTCAAAGAATTCTACGAAAAGAACAAGAAAGAATTGAAAGGCCCAAGCTGGGAGGTTCAAAATTTCGTGAAAACTAATGTAGGAGAAAAGGGAATGATAGAAGCTTAAACGAGGAAGTTATTGTTAAGGCAGAAAAAATAAAAGAAACCGAAAGAATTCAATTAATATATATGTCCCAAACAAGAAGAGAAGAAGATACTTTCGCCAAAATAAAACTGAAGATGCATCCTTTGGCTGCCTTGTTCATCTATTTATCATTCTACCTGTTGGAACTACGCTAGATGAAAAATTCATTCAAAAAATAAAAATAAACATCCTGAAAAAGAATCTCGTTTATGCTTCATGACATTACTTTGAATAAGAAAAAACGTATTCTGGATTCTTTCAAATATGAAAAAGGAGAAAAGGAGTGTTTTTGAATGATGAAATGGAATGCGGCGACATGTTTTTAATAATTGAAGGGCTGCAGTATGACACCCACGTGCATGATATAGGTAGAGTGGAGTATACAAGCAAAGTAAATTTAAACAAAAAGCCTCTACTCCAAAGATTAATTTTTAAAAAAAAAAAAAAACCAAGATGAGAGAGACAGAGAAAGAGAGACGAGGAAAAGAATGATTAAGATTTCAATTCATTTGCTTCACAATGCAATCTCTCTGTGTGTCTGACTCTGAGCAGTCAAAAGAAAGGATTCAAGTGGTAGGTGGGGTGGGTGAAGAACATTACCCCCTGGAGATAGAGATAGGGATTCCAGGAATGGGGGCCCATGGCTCTTTCATTGCCAAATTGACACCTCGTACTCTTCACATTCAATCATAATCAAATTCAACTATTTACCCAAATGAAATCTCTTCCTTATCTTGCAACTTAATTCTCTCTTACAATTATTCCTAACTCAACTCAAAGGGGGAAAAACTAGTGCATCTCTTATGCTTCGGGCAACCACTTGATTAAGCTCCTAACAAATGTCCCTTTATGCATAATTCCATAACTTAAAATATTTTAAAAACACAGACACACATGTATATATATATATATATATATATTGGGAGAACCAAATGGACAAGGCTTCCCTGCCTATCAACACTTGGAGCTAAGATCCTTTATTTGGTAGTGGAAACTTCAACGTGGTACTCTAATGGGGTTGCTAGCTACCATGTCCCCTTCCTTGTAGCTTTCTGCCGTCAACTTCATTTGTTTAATGCTTTTATCCCTTTTTTAATCCATCATTTCAACATTTGCAAAATTACAAGGTTCTGAAAATTCGAAATCTGAAGACCAGGGAGGACTGTAGCACACAGTCCCCCACATGTGCCATTAGCGTAACAAAAAGTGGTGAGAGATTAAATGGAGACGTTACTTCGGTGCCTAGATGCTATTAAACTAGGATTTTGTAGACAGTTTGACAAAATTCTAGGAGATTGCGTGGGCTAAGGACTCAAATCAAACCTCCTCATCGCCTAACAAGATCCTACATTCGTGTGAAACTGAATTCAAGTGGTTATTATTGGAGGACGCGTCCCACCCTTGAAAGAATGATTCAATTACATGAATCCATGTGCTTTTTCGGACCTTCCACCAAATCAAATGAGAATTGCTCAATACCAGACCCCCAGTATCAGATAAATTTGCCTTTTTTGTCTTCTTGGGCACCACTCTAAGATCGACTTGAAAACATAACGTTCTCTATCACTCTTGGTTATTGTTCGACACAAGCAACAAATGGAGTTTTAGAGGAGACATTTGTGGAACCAATGAATTCTTCAAAATCAGTTTTTACCATGTCCAAGATCTATATGAATGAGTGAGATCAGAAACATCTCCCCTCCACTTTGAAATGAAAACAGAACATAGGCTTGGATATCTGCAATCTGAGAGTCCAAATTACAAAATATTTTACTTCCAAACACGAAACATTCCCTCCAACCAAGCAAACATATTTCAAGCTTTTTAGATATTTACCAGATCATGTAGGGAACACAAGCTTACAAAATTTGTTTTTGGGTGTAAAAGATTTTGTTAAAATAAGAGAAATTAAAGAAGCAGACCCTCCACCCGTTCCCTTTATCTTTACACTTCTTTAACTGCTTTTCTCATTTAACAAGACTAAATGGAACGTGGGTTACATACAAATACTACTGCTTGGGCATTAGATCAAAGCAAACTTTGCTGACCGTGGCTACAGCTTAGAGAGAGAGGGTCCAAACAACAGTTTTGGGTGAGTGGGTGGGCATTGGCCAATAGAACCATTGCCCCTAAAGCTTGGGTCGGCCTTGGATTTGGGGTAAAAAGCCTCGAGAGAGAGATCGAAGCTTGCCTTCTTCACTTTATTCTCTTACTATAATTCCATACTCTGCTCTTGGTTCTGAACGAGGTTTTGGAAGACAGAAACTCTCTCTCTCTCTCTCTCTCTCTCTCTCTCTCTCTATCACACTTTCTGTTGTCCGTCTACATTGTCTTCTTCTACTCCCACAGTCCCATAAGTTCTACATTGTCTCCCTCTTTGCTTCATCCCTTCCAATTTACTCTCTTTTTTTCTGTTTTGTTTTTCTCTGGAGGCAGAAACACAGAAATGGAAGTGAAACGACCTCGTAGGTGTTGCAATTTTTAACTATATCCGGCACCACATTGTTTTTTTTTTCCTGTTGCTTAAATTCTTTTCTCTGCATTAACAGAGGTTCGCCCCCTTTGATGTGTTCTTCCCTATGGTCGTTTACCAAACTCTCAGTACCTTGTTTTCATCATCTAAGCCATTGTTTTTTCTTCCTTCCACTTCGGATTGTTAGAACAGATATATGATCAGAACCAGGAATTGAACAGAATCCATATTTCAAGGCTCTCATTCGTAACTGAAGTTTAGTACATTCATTTATTCTCCTTCTGCATTTATCATCTGTTGAAAATACATAGTAAAGATCGAAGGAATATATATAGATATCGTTCTATAACTAGAGATAGCTTTATGAAGTTATCTCAACAATGAGAGATGAAAACTCGAAGAAAAGCAAGGTTTGGGAAACGTTAGCTCTCCTTTACATTCTGTTGCACTTATATTCTCAGATCAATAGTTGACTCTTCTTGTTCTCGGTGAAGTTTTCGTGGCCCAAAACATTGGTCAAGAAGTGGTTCAATATCAAGAGCAAAGCCGAAGACTTTCAGGCAGACGATATCCTTTACGGAGGTGATTGGTTAATTCCTTCATGATTTGAATGTAATTTAGGGCTCTGGGATTTGGAGTATTAACTCTTGTGCGTAAAACAAAAATGAGATTTCTCTTGCCTCTTGTAAACTGAATTTTCTACAGGTTCTTCAGAATCCTGAACCAACTTGCATTATTATTCTGCAACTATATATAACATTTTTTGGTTTTAAACGGGTCTGCTATTTCCTGCTCAAGATCTGCCCTTTGTTGTTTTCCTCGTTCAATGATTTTCCAAAAAATCCGATTGTTTTTGTTCCGTTTGAATGAGCGGGATGATAAATCTACTGCGGAAGGAACACAGCTTTAATATGGTTTTTCTTTTACAGGTGTTGATGAAGAGTGGAGGAGCAATTATCCAGAGAGGGAGGCATGCTCTATCAAGAGAAGCAAAACAGGTTCAGTATTAGACACCTTTGTATTTCCTAATTTCTTAGGACCACAACATTCTTAAACCCCACAAAGTTGAAGATGAAAAAGAAACTTATTAGGCATTTGTTCTGTAGTTCCCCGGCTGCTTTTTTTCCCCCCTCCTCAGACTAATTTATCTGAAATGAATAACCCCACCTTGATGCACAGAGAGATCAAGCAGGAGGCACTCAAACAAATTGCGGAGGGGCAAGATTGACCTTGATGCTTTTCAGGTTAAAGATGTGCATAATTATAGGTATGCTTCAAGTTACAGTTTATTGTGCTAAATTATTGTCTTCATTATTATTATAAATAGGTAATTGGAAAGAATCTGTGTTCTTATATGTTCTTCTGTCTTATGTATGCAGGATCTTCGTTGCTACCTGGAATGTAGCTGGAAAATCTCCCCCAAGCTATTTGAATCTTGGAGATTGGCTTCACACCTCTCCACCTGCTGATATCTATGTTCTTGGGTAAATTACTTATCATATAATATGTTCTCCCCTTTAGTTATGTGAAAGAGCAAGGCCTGAAATCCTTTTTTTGGTTTCCTTGTATTGCACCCAGGTTTCAAGAAATTGTACCTCTTAATGCCGGTAATGTTTTGGGCACTGAAGACAATGGCCCAGCAAGAAAATGGCTAGCTCTTATTCGGAAAACTCTAAAAAGTCTTCCTGGAACAAGTGGCGGATGCCACACTCCATCACCAGTCCCTGATCCACTTGTAGAGTTAGATGATGATTTTGAGGAATCAATGAGGCAGAAGGAAACCTCTTTCTTCCACCGGAGGTCCTTCCAAACCTTAAGTCGTAGTATGAGAATGGACAATGACATGTCACTGTCACAATCACAGCTCAATCGCCGTCTCAGTATCTGTGATAGAATGATCTTTGGTCATAGGACTAGTGATTTTGACCCCAATTATAGATGGTGCTCCTCAGATGATGAAAATGGACCTGCTGATTCCCCAGTCACTTCGCAATATTCACCGATGTCATACAGTGGTTCCTTCTCTGTAGAGGACAGAGATAGACAGACAGGGCACTCAAGATACTGTTTGGTTGCCAGCAAGCAAATGGTTGGGATATTTTTGACAGTTTGGGTGAAAAGTGATATTAGAGATGAAGTTCACAACTTGAAAGTGTCTTGTGTTGGCAGAGGATTGATGGGTTATCTTGGAAACAAGGTACTCTATTGCGGCTGGTAATATATATATATATAGATATGTATGTATGTATGTATGTATATTTTTTCAAGCGTAGAGTTTATAATGAACCACACAAGGAGAAAATATTATTATCTCTTTGGTTTTTCAGGGTTCAATTTCGATTAGCATGTCTTTGCACCAAACAAGCTTTTGCTTCATCTGTAGTCATCTGACTTCGGGACAAAAAGATGGTCATGAGCTAAGGAGAAATTCAGATGTCTTTGAGATTCTTAGAAAGACAAGATTTCCGCGAGTTCACAGCATGGTCGATGAGAATTCTCCCCAGACAATTCTGGAACACGAGTAATCCCTCACCTCCATTGCCAAATTCTTAACTTATGTCCGTTGCTTGAAAAATAAAATTTACTCTTAACTTACTTTTTGGTTTGATTGGTGCAGTCGAATAATTTGGCTGGGGGATCTAAATTACCGGATAGCACTTTCTTACCGTGCAGCAAAAGCCCTTGTTGAGATGCAAAATTGGAAGGCATTGTTAGAGAATGACCAGGCATGATACTGTGTTGTTCCCCTCCAGCTAATTCTGATTTCAAAGCTTTGATTCTTTTTCTCAACTGATTTCTAATATCATCCTAACATTTTTATACTTCTTGCTTTCAGTTGCGTATAGAACAGAGACAAGGCCGTGTCTTTGAAGGATGGAATGAAGGGAAGATATATTTTCCTCCCACATACAAGTATTCTAATAATTCAGACAGATATGCAGGTGATGAAAGACAGTCAAAACAAAAGCGAAGAACCCCAGCATGGTACTCTTCTTTTCTGGAAATACTGAAGTATCCACCTTTTATGTATAACAGAAGTGGTAAAGAAGAACCGTAGAGCAAAAAATGAAACTAAATACTAATGTCAAAATTTATGTCCTGGATTATTGTTTTTGAAACTACATCATTCCTTATGTAAAGCTAATCCAACTCTGTTAATACAGGTGTGATCGAATATTGTGGCATGGAAGAGGCCTCCGCCAATTATCCTATGTTCGTGGAGAGTCAAGATTCTCTGATCATAGACCAGTTTATAGTGTATTCCTAGCAGAGGTCGAGTCTATTAACCGGAGCCGAATCAAAAAGAGCTCCAGCTGCTCTAGTGCCAGGATTGAAGTGGAAGAGTTGTTACCACATTCACATTCTTACAGCTACACTGACTTGAATTTTTATTGATGAACGTCTATTATTTTTACTCTGAGATCAAACTGACAACTTGAGGCAACTGAGCCATCATACTGTACCATACTAAGGTAAAAACTCAATGAAGAAATTGCAACATGTTCCTATCTTGCTTATATGTCTTTTTAAACACATCTCATGGACTAAACCAATGGAGCACTTAATCTTAGGAATACATGATTTGGGGCCATTTGACTCCTCGATCTGAACAACTTAATAGATTGATTATGTACTTGGTATATTTTATGCATGTCTCATTCTTATCCTTGGGTTGGTCCCCATGTTGCAGGTGGACACTGCTGCAAGGAATGCTTGCCCCGATAGTGATGGAGACATTTTTAAGTCACGCAGTCCTAAACAAGGTAGTTCTTTGTCTTGTTCCCTGTTAACAACTTCTCTGTGAATTTTGTTTCTAAAATATTCTGAACCCTCCCCATACCTCTTTGTCATATCTGCATTCTGCAGACTGGTTTTGTCCAACAACCTCTGGCTCCACATGTTTTTGCGGCTCTAACTTTATGCACGCCCAAGTCCCATCGTTTTTTTTCTGGCTCATAAACCAGAAGCATCGCATGAACCCGGTAATGTGATTGGTGTTGAACTGTGCTTCAACTTACGGGAGAATATCTTAAGTTGTAAAACCCATGACTTGCCAATAAGAAATACTTTTAGTTGGTGATTTTCCAGCCTGAAGAGTCTACCACTGTGCGGTGGATTAATGTTAAGCGTGTGGCGGAAACATGGAAAGGAATAGAGATGTGATGGATATACACATTGCTTGTGGTAGAAAAGAGACGAAGCTTCTTTTGTTTCTGGTGGCAGCTAATGATTTCATTGAGAAGAAATACAGTCAATGAGTAAATTTATACTTTAAAACGATGTTTGTTCTGTTTTTTGTTTTTTCTCTGGATGATGAGATGGGAGTTGGATGTAGCATGTAAGGAAAAGAGGAACATGATAAACTGCTTTAATGGCTTTCAGTCATTATCTAGTAGCAAGTTCCAATTTTGACATTGTTGTTTCTTGTGCTTTCATTCTCATGGATACCTTTTCAGAGTCAATGTTGGGCGTAGAATTCCGGGGGGGAATTTAAGTTAGTTATGATTATCATCACCCTATTTAAGGATGTAAGGAATGATTCCAACCTCCAAGATGTGAAATGTGGACAAAAAGTTTTAGCTTAACAAAGAAGGCAATTATTGTTTTAGCGTACTACACCACACAAGAAAAGGACATGCCAATGGGCACAATTAATTGACCAACTTTGGTCCTTTTAAAGTTGGGACCCCATAATGCCTCTCATCAGAGTCATCCTAATTGAAATTATGGATTCAACTTCCTCTCTAAAATCTCAATATGTCCAACATTCTTTGTTTTTTTATTAAGGTACAAAAGGAAATTGAATTTGATCCCCTGATTCAAACAATATTAGCTCTAGCTGAATAGCTGATAGCATGCTAAATTAAAATGTACGACCTCTTTACAGTTGTCAATTTGTCCTATAATGCGTATTTATTCCCAAAAAAAGAAACTACAGCTACAATGCTTTTTAAGTACAGTAACGGTACCATAATTTTTTCTCGAAAAAAAAATTACTAATATTACCACCAAAATGAGGTTTGACTGTTTGAGAGAGTGAAGCAGTGAGGGTGTCAGTTGTTTAATGGTGTCCGTGCCTACCCCTTCACTTCTCGGTTCCCCCCTACTCGATAATTCTCATCGTGAATAGCACGCTCCACATTCATCTGAGAAGCGTGGTTTACGCAAACTCGTGCTCCCGCCGCCCCCGTTCTCTCTCAATTGTTTGTCCATACTTGGAGTTTACCACAAAATATAAGTAACTCTCAACTGCTTTATTATAATAAAATAAAATTTATTATATCATTAAAATTATTTAAAAAATAATATAATTTTTATTTTTATTTTTTAATAAATATTATAAATTTAAAAATTTATTTTATTTTTTAATTAAATAAAAATATTTTTAAATAAAATAATTAAAGGTAGTTTAAATAAAGTACTATAAAAAATTTATAGAATGTGACTTATACAAAAAAAGACCAGTATAAAATTTAAAATTCAAAAGTATAAATACAGGAGTATTTCGGTATTTCCTATAGAAATTCCTCCAGTCCAATTGTAAATTACGAAGGTAGTTATATACCATTAATTACTTACTAATATTAAATATAAAATTTACGACATAGTATTTATAAATTATTATGAACAACATAAATTATTTTTAAAATTTTATGTAATTTATAATGGAAACGTCTGTGGTCAAAATAAAAATGTGATAATATTAAAATTTTATGCGGAAAATTATTTTTTATTCTGTATCATAACGCTGTGGCTGAATTGGTTTGTTTATATTTTTTAATGTCTAAATCATCTAGTCTGGTAAATTAAATAGGAATGTAAGACAATGAAGAGTAAGGATGAATTAATTATGAGAGACAAATAGGAATGCGATGCGGGGGATTCGCCTGCCTGATGACATTGAAATAAAAATGACACATTTGAAGAGATTCTCTGCTGTTTTTGTTTCCACTTTCTAAGTCCACCAAAAGAGAGGAACAGGCTTTCCCTTCTAAATCGAACAAACTGTCCATATATTAAATTGAATAATTAAAATGTTCTGTCCATTGTCACTGTTGCATGGATTAATTTTACCTTGGCACTTTAAGGGGTCATTTGGTTTTCAGTTGATTAAAAATGAATTTTAGTTGAATTGATTTTGTAACGTAGTTATGATAAAAATTGGTTTTTGACTAACGTGTTTATGTTTGGATGATTTATTTGAAAATTGGCTTTGACAAATTTATAATTTTCCTTTAAATTGAACTTAAACTCTATCCCATGATTAATTTAATTTACTTGGACTAAAATTTAATCTGCATTTATTTAATTGGAAATAAAATATATCTGATATAACATTTTCTTACAGATCATGATCTATAAAAATTAAAATTTTAAAAGGACATTTTAGTCAATAGATATGAGAAATTTTATGAAAATTTTATTTTCTTAATTTTTTTATTTTTTCTCATTTTTATTGATCTATTTTTATGATTTTAAAATAAATATAGATGAAAATGAAACAGCAAAATGGAAAAGTAAGCATTGATTTGCTTATGAGACAACCCGTTTCAAAGCCACAATGAGTTGCCAATGGAATCATTCAAAGGAAACCAAACACAATTTAATTATATCAAACTTATTCTAGCCCCTAAATCACGTTTTCAACTGGGTGCCAAACAGGCCCTAAAACTGTCACACCAAGGAACAAAACAAATGCCCAAATAGATTCATCCAGTCCATGGATGTTTAATTGTTATTTACTACACTCGCATTTTGTTTTCAACTTTTGTCTGGTTTAGTCTTACTTTCTCCAGTGTATGTGTAGTTTTGTGAAATTTAGTTGGTGTTCTTCACCTATATATATATATATATATAGGTGCATAAAATTCATTAGGGGATTGTTGTGGATTTTTGTCCAGATTAACCTAACCCAGTGTCAATATATATATAGGTGCATAAAATTCATTAGGGGATTGTTGTGGATTTTTGTCCAGATTAACCTAACCCAGTGTCCCATGTGATCAGCGTCAGTCTGCTTCTTTTCAGGGAACAAAGACTGGTTTGGTGCTCATTAAAAATATGTTGACAACAAGCTGAGGACATATGGGTTGAGTTCAATGATTTGCAGTGCAGAATAAAAGAAAAATACGTGGTGCAAAAGCTTTCAGTTCAATTACTAGGGGTCCATGAGGACCATAATTAATTTCTCTCCATGGGCCCGTTTTTTTTTTTTTCCCAAATTCCGGGTATGTGATCTTGAAGTAATAGAGTTCGTTTGTGCTGATGAATCTTGTTTGGCAAATATAAAATGATCAGCAGATCTAAAAGGGCAAAAGCCATAGCGGGCCAATGAACACCTTAAATAAACGAAAAAGATAAAGTTTAGTGTCCCGGGAACTTGACCTTTCTCAATTTTGAGCTTTGAATGTGCAATTATTGCCAACCTAATTTCTCCATATTATTCTATTTTTTTTAAAAAAAGAAAGAAAGTGGTTCTGGCTCTAAATGTAACAGTAAAGTTGAGGGATGGCACAAGGGTGCTATACAAGGATGTGTTTAGTGGAAGGAAGAAGTTGCTTCTGGAGGACAGAAACAGCAGATTAAGCAGAAATAAGAGAGAAGAAGCCAAAAGGAAAAGGGGGAGAAGAGCAGAGAGGGTGTGGTTGGCTCGCTTTTCCACGGATTCAAACAGTTAAATAGATAGGTATATAGTATTACAGTAAGTATTTCACCCTTTTGTTCTCTTCCTTTTAACGTGTTGCTGCTTACGTTGAGCGAAGCATGGTACACCCACAGAGGCAGTTCATAGTAATCGGAAGGCATTAATTCCCAGGACAGGAGAAGCATTCTCTGAATCCATACGTACGGCATCAAACACGATAACAACATGCATTCTCCTTCAATTTCCCACTCTCCTTGGCTTGCCGTGCCGAGTAAGTCAAATATTCCTTAAGCAGCAGCAGCAGCCCTGTGCCTTTTTTTTTTTGGGTGCTGTGATATTCTCCAATATTATTCCCTCCTTTTACATTGATCTCATAATGTAATGCTACTTTGCATATGCCAAATAACATGGCTTGGCCACCATTGGTCCACCTGGTCACAATGTGACAATCCCTTTTCTGTCTCATCCTAGTCCCCTTAATTATGTCCCATTCAAACACACTTGCTTAGACAAACTGCTTTCTTCTTCTTTTTGGCAGCTTTCATGTTGCTCGTGATTTTCTTGCAGTAATGAGGTATCTCATCTTTTTCCTCTGTTCAAATGTGCTGCAGCAGTATTAGCCGGGTATGGCAAGACTTCCACGTGTCAATAACTGATACTTTGAAATAAATTAACAATTAAGTCTAAGAAGAAAATGTTGGTTATTCTTAGATAAAGGCTAATTTCAACTCAATGATCCAATGGACTTATAAATCAGATGGCTTGGACTCATTCCCCACCTTAAATAAATAATAGGCTAAGACTTAGATTTAGACATCTATTTCCATGTAGCCCAACGAGTGTGGACTCAACGCGGTAGTCAGGCATCCATTTTGTGGCACGTGAAGCCATGGTGAGGGATGGACGGACACCGGACTGGCAAACTAATTATATCAAAATGCTCAATCTACTAATGTTATATATATATATATATATATTGGTTATTTACGCAATGCATTCGAGGGTTGGGTCAAAATGCTCAATCAAATCAGGCCCAAAAAAAAAAATTGCTCAATCGAGGGTTGTGCAGTATACTTTGAACATGCGTTGGAGAGGACCACTTAATCATAACGAAATGGAAAGCGCCATCTTACTATTCGCAGATTCAGATTCAATTCAAAATTGCCTTTGTATTGGAGTCCATGAGTTGATAGCTATGTGACGAGGAGTGGGGCGCCGAATTGGTTATAAGAACTTAACATCATCATAATTCCAACCATAATGCTAAAATTATCAGCGGAAAAAATCTGACACTGATCAATAGATGATATCATCACTTGATATGTTACTATATATGAAAACATGCTGGAAATTATTATATATATATGTGTGTGTGTGTGTGTGTGATGTCTTTGAATTAATAAAGAAGCGATGAATGATGATGCTCAAAGTATGGCACAGAGAGACAGATATAAGCAATTTAATTAGCAGAGAGAGGAATATCTGACAATATTGACGCACGCATGCATGAAAGCAGCACAAAGGGGTGATGATGAAAGTCCAATGGCACAGCCTTGGAAGGCGTCAAAGCTCTGAGCACTCAATCAACCTCCTGAAACAAACAAAAGTAGCAGCAGCAGCATATAGTGAACTTTCCTTTCGTCCCCTCCTAGCATTCTCATGTGCCCTATTTGCAGATTCCTTTGTTGAAATTTCAGTACAAGTTGAACACATGGACTTTCTTTTTTTTCTGTGATCATAATGTTCAGTGCGCAGTGGGGCTTCGTAACATAGTCGCTGTAGCAGAATCATCGAAATAGCTAGCCAAGCCCAAACAGAATGGGTATGTATCAGCAAGAGCAAGAGAATGACAGATGGGGAAGATATACAGAACCATAGAGGACGTCAGGTATTGCCATTAATGGGGAAATGAAGAGTGGAGGTGAAATGAATATAATTGTGGGATTAACCATTTTTATGTAAAATTTGGTCACATTTAAGTTGGTCAGACCCCAAATCCGTGAAACCTTTACCGGTTTTTGTTGCTTGTTAAAAAAGATGGAGGTGTCAGCGGATAACAAGTTGTCTGCACCAGAAGAAGAGCACAGCGTTGGTGCCGCTGGTGCAACGCAGCTTTTAAATAGTTGAAAAATCATCTCAGATGTCCATGGTTAATGAATCTCTACCGTGCATTAACTGTCAAAGGATTTGCCATCCACCATTGTGTTAGAAAATTTTCAAAATAAAAAAGTGTATCTTAAAGAATTCATGAATTAATGATGACTTTTGAGATGATTCATGAAAAATCACAAGATTCATGAAATATGAAAAAAAGTGATTTTTATCTAGGTTCATGAATCATTACAATGTATATACATTAATCATATGAAAAAAAATAACTTTTTGTCTAGATTCATGAATCATTACAATGTACATACATTGATTAATGTTGTGTTTTTTTATTGAAAAAGTCATGTTCCTTCAAGAGTTATCTTCTCATTCCCTATAAATAGTTCACAATCTTCCATCACTCAATATAATTCCAATTTTATTCATCCACACTTGTTTCAACATACACAAACTCACTTGCATTTATCTTTAATGCTCAAAGGATAAAAAGCAAATTACTACTTTGTAAAAGTCATTGTTGTTTAGGCTTGAGTTTTGAAAGTACAGCACCTACTCAAGGGTCTTCATTGTATCCTGTAGAAAATTCATCACTAACCCAAGTTGTACCCAAGATTTGAAAATTAGTGGGGGCGAATTAAGCCTAAAAATTGTTATAATGAATGAAACTTTGACCTTTCTCCAATCCCATTTTCTTCTACACTTTAAAGTTTTATCCATTATAACAATCTTTAGGCTTAACCTCCGTTGAATTCAAATGGCTTCTTTGAAAGATTTGACTACAAATTTTGTGAAATTGGAAAGGTTTGAAGGAGGCAATTTTCTAAGATGGTAAAAGAAAATGAAATTTCTACTCACTACTTTAAAGGTGACATATATTCTCACTACTCTCAAGCTCAAAGAAAGAAAAGGAGAAACTATAACTGATGTTAGAGAAAGGAAAAAATGGGAGAATGATGATTACATATGCATTGGACACATTCTTAATGGACTTGATGATTCCCTTTTTGATGTTCATCAAGAGTATTCAACCTCTGCAAAGGAACTATAGGAGAAACTAGAGGCAAGATACATACAAGAGGATATAACAAGTAAGAAATTTATTGTTACTCATTTCAATAATTATAAAATGATTGATGAAAATTCTATTATGGAATAATTGCATGAAATTGAACATATTTTGAATAATTTCAAACTATAACATGCATATGGATGAAAGCATATTGTCTCCTCAATCATAGACAAATTTCTTTCTTCATGGAAAGACTTCAAAAAGAGTCTTAAGCATAAAAAAGAAGATATTTCTCTTAAGCAACTGGAGAATCATCTTCGTTTAGAAGAGGAATATCGTAAATAAGATGATACTAAAGACACTAATGCTCATGAAAAAGTATATATGGTAGAGGAAAGACAGTCCAACAAGACTTCTAAGAAAAGATAGAAGAAAAAGGACGAATCCCATGGACAAAATAGCCATAAGAATAAGAAAAAGAAGGGTAAATGTTACTTTTGTGGGAAGAATGGTCATTACAATAAAGAATGTCATTTCTTTAAAAAGAAGAAAGAAAACAATTCTTCCTCAAAAGACAATCTTATGGCTGTTATTTCTGAGATCAACATGGTTGAAAATAATGAATCATGGTGGGTGGATTCTGGAGCAACTTGTCATGTGTGCAAAAACAAGGATCTCTTCAAGATATTCAAAGAAGAGGATAACATGAGGAAGTTTGGACCATAGGTTTATGCCTTCCTAACCCTTTTACTCATTCTATATTCATTTTGTTTCAATATGGAAGGAGACCCTGAAACATTTGAAAAGGCTATGAAGTTTCAAGATGCAATTTTTTGGAAAGAAGCTATACAAGATGAAATGAATTCAATTATGGGAAATAAAACTTGGAAATTAGTAGACCTCCCACCTGGTTCTAAACCCATTGGCTGTAAGTAGATTTTCAAAAAGAAATTAAAAGTAGATGGATCCATAGATAAATTTAAAACAAGGTTAGTTGCTAAAGGATTTACACAAAAATAAGGAATAGACTATTTTGACACATATGTACCAGTTGTGAGAATTTCTACTATTAGAGTGTTTATTGCACTTGCTTCAATATACAATCTTGTTATCCATCAAATGGATGTTAAAACAGCTTTCCTTAATGGAGAATTGGAGAAGTGGTGTATATGACACAACCTGAAGGGTTTGTGGTTCTTGGTCAAGAACACAAAGTGTGTAAGTTAATAAAATCTCTTTATGGACTTAAGCAAACCCCTAAGCAATGGCATAAAAAATTTGATGAAGTAGTTCTAACTAATGAGTTTAAAATCAATGCATCTGACAAGTGTGTTTATAGTAGATTTAATAATGGAAAAAGTGTCTTTATTTGTTTGTATGTAGATGATATGTTAATCTTCGGTACTAGTTTAGATGAGGTAGATAATTCAAAGAAATTCTTACATGATAACTTTGACATGAAAGATATGGGAGAGGCAAATGTCATCCTAGGAATTAGAATCATAAGGGATAACAATTGTATTTATTTGTCTCAATCACATTACATTGAGAAAATATTTAAGAAATTTAATTATTTTGATTATTGTCTTGTATCTACACCATTTGATTCTAATTTAAAGTTAAAACCAAATCAAAATTGTCTAGTGAGACAACTTGATTATGCAAAAGCAATTGGATGCCTGATGTATGCTATGACATGTACAAGACCAGATATAACTCATGCTGTGTGAAGGTTAAGTAAATACACAAGCAATCCAAGTAAAGAACATTGGCATGCTCTTCATAGAGTATTAAAGTACTTGAAAGGAATAAGTCACTATAGCTTAACCTATAATGGTGATCCTTCAATTTTAGAAGAATATACAGATGCTAGTTGGGTCAGTTACTCAGAGTACCATGCTTTCACAAGTGGATGGGTGTACACTCTTGGTGGGGGGTGCTGTTTCTTGGGGATCAAAGAAACATACATGTATTGCAGATTCCACCATGGCATCTGAATTCATAGCATTAGCTGCAAGTAGTAAGGAAGTAGATTGGCTTAGAAATTTATTACTTGAAATTCCTATATGGCCTAAGCCAATGGCACCAATATCTATTCATTGTGATAGTCAATCTACTATTTTAAAGGCTTATAACCAAGTTTATAATACATTGGAATAAGACATAATTATGTGAAAGATTTGATTGTGAATGTGGTAATTTCTATTAGTTATATAAAGTCTGAGTTAAATCTTGTAGATCCTTTGACGAAATGGCTGATAAGGCATATGGTGTTGAAAATATCATTAGTAATGGGATTGAAGTCTATTAAATCATAATCACCAATGGTGGAAACCCTACTCACACTTGATTAATGTCAAGTCTTGAGTTCAAAGGTGAGAATACACTATTAGAGTGATTGCAAGTAAGTGAAATATTATCTATTCATCCTAAAGTTGAAAAGTATTTGGTTACCATTGATTTAAAGGAAGGCTGAGCTTTAACTCTTAATAGATCTGCAAGCATATATTTGTTGGAATACTTATCATTGTGTTACTCTTGACAGAGTCTACCTACATCTGAGTGAAATGGGGCCGCTTCAGGGAGTCCAAGGGTTTGACTCTCAAACTCTCATGAAAAGGATATAAAACACAAGACTATATTAAAAATGTCTACTAAAATTGGCATACAATGGTCCGAGATCTTATGCGTAAATCATGCACGCCTGTTCAAATTGATTAACTGGTTCAAAGCTTGTCTACTATATTAATTCGAATAGACGAAACCATGTCTTATTAAGTAAAGGTTCAAGCCTTTAATACACCTTTACCAAAAACATAAGATTTCCAAAGTGATAAGAGTTTGTTATTTAAAAAAAAATTATTCATTTTGAAAATGGTGGGGAATTGTGAGAAAATTTTCAAAATAAAAAAGTTTCTTTAAATTCATGTATTAATGGTGACTCTTGAGATAATTTATGAAAAATCATAAGATTCATGAAATATAAAAAGACGTGACTTTTATCTAGATTCATGAATCATTACAATGTATATAAATTAATCATATGAAAGGAAATAACTTTTTGTCTAGATTCATAAATCATTGCAATGTACATATATTAGTTAATGTTGTGTCCTTTTATTAAAAGAGTCATGTTGCTTCAAGAGGTATCTTCTCATTCCCTATAAATAATCCATAATCTTTCATCATTCAATATAATTCGAATTTTATTCATCCACATTTGTTTCAACATACACAAACTCACTTGTCTTTATCTTTAGTGTACAAAGGATAAAAAGTAAATTACCACTTTGTAAAAGTCAATATTATCTAGGCTTGAGTTTTGGAAGTACAGCACCTACTCAAGGGTTTTCATTGTATTCTGTAGGAAATTCGTGACTAACCCAAGTTGTACCCAAGATTTGGAAATTGGTGGAGCGAATTAAGCTAAAGGAAAGTGTTGCCAACGCCTTAAAAACTTGTGCATAACCTTTTCTCCAATCTCATTTTTTTCTACACTTCAAAGTTTCATCCATTATAACATATTGCTCCCTATTACAAACAACTTGTTCTTTGTTTGCCAGGAGATATCTGGCCCAATGTTCATTCAGAAATTCCTGATATGCTTAACATCCTAAGCTCGAAAGTCATAAGTTCCTTGTCAAACAAGATTCATAGAAAACCCTTTCCCTTGAGGATGTTAATTGTTACAAATCAAACTCCTGTGCATTGCCATTTGAGTTAATTGTTTCAATTTTAGTGGGCCAAAAAGAAAAAAATTGTTCCAATTCTCAAAATATATCTTAATCATTGGTGCTGCTTTTCTTCTAGAGAATCCAACTCCAAATATGTAAGGGGGAGACTTACTCTAGGTAGAAAGAGCAACACACACAAGAACGAGGCTGACAAAGCACTACTAGAAAAGGAAACAAGGTTCTATTCTCTCTCCCATCAAACAAGTAGACGAATTCCAATATTCCTGAAATTTCTAAAGTTGAAAATTATACTGTTTCATATAGTTTGTTATTGGTGATCATTATTTTATATTATTGATCCCTAGAATTACTAGGAAGACTATTGATGTACTCATCAATTATTGTTGGTGAAAGTTTTTTTTTTTTGGGCCTAGACCCTCTGTTTTCACTTCATATTAGGGGTTTTACAAGTTAAAAATTTATGTGCCTATTGATTTATTTTTCTTGCTATTTATTAATTCTTAAGATGATTGAACCTAAAATATATATCAAGTGCCATTGCATATATGGGGAAAAATACAATATGCCTAGAATATTACCCCATTTTCCAACACTAATCACTTCCCATTTAAATAGACCATAACTATGATTCATAAGATTCAGCAGCATATGATCGAAATGATCTTCCAAACAAAAGCTGTGAACTCTAGATATCAAGAGATCCATTTTCTTCATCTTCCTGCCCCTTTAAATCTTCTGCGGATACGATTTTACTTACTCATGCCCAACAAGCTAGATGAAAAGCCTAAGCTTTGAGAGGTCTCCAAATAAATGCATTAATATTTGTGGCTCACACATTGTTCCAAGCTTCCGATTCATCTTTCCTAGGATTCAGTTCACATGTATGAAGCATGTAGTTGCATGCTCTAACAGCCTCTTCAACTGTCAGAAAGACCCATTTCTGGCCTATAGCCTCAATGAACTTGGCTTTAGTGAGCTTCTTCATCACCTCGATTCCAGGATTCACCAAAACAAGCTGAGCACATAGTAAACAAAGATTACACATAATCAAATTAAGCATTCTGAAAGTGGCTATATATGTAGTTGCAGCATATATAATTTCAAGTAGCATAAGAGAGAGAGACTTACCTGAAGCCCTTTTCTATCTGCAATCTTCTTCACCTCTTCAAGCATGCTTATTCCACTTGTATCAATGTTCCCAACGGCTGCCATTGACAATTATACAGCAAGTTAGATATGAAACGTATTCATGCAATTTTACATGTTAACCGGATTCTTAGGTCCATCACTTACTAGTCATATCCAATATTACACTCTGAAAATTGGTTTCCCCCGTAGCTTTAATCCTGTCTTCCTCTTCATCAACCCATCTCATGATCCTATAACTTATATTCTTAGTTAAAGCATCCAAATTGATGAAATGCCATAATTGTGTAATTCGAGTTAAGAGAGTACCTCTCTCTTAAATAGCTAGCATTGGCAAAGTAAATCGGTGCATCAATCTCTAGAATTAGTATTCCTGGAACATGATTGGCATTTGGATATTGTTCAACATTTCTGTACACAACAGAGTTTGGAATGTTGCCCAAAACAAAAGTCCTTGGCCTTGCAACAAATAGTAGTACTCTAAGCACAGATATAAATACCTGCATATGCATAGAGAAGTACACATCACTGCATAATAGTTAAACACAAGTCTTCATGAACGAGAGAGGGAGTATATATATAGTGAATAGTGATACTTACGGCTATGACAAGGCCAATTTCGACACTGCCAAAGACGACACCAACATAAGCACTGATGCAGACTAGGAAGTCAAACTTGTCAATCTTCCAAAGATGTATGGCTGCTTGGTAATCTATGAGGCCCAGCATTGCTGATACAATGATAGCTGACAGCACCACCAATGGAGTGTAATAGAACAAAGGTGTCAAGAATAACAATGTCATCATCACTGCAATTGCCATTACAATGTTTGACACTGCAGTCTTGCATCCTGCATTGTAGTTCACAGCCGTCCTCGAAAATGGCCCTGACACAAAGTTCCGAATTCAAAGCCAAATTCGTTAGCAGTTGATGAAGCAAAGAGGGAACTTATATAAAAGTCTAAGAACAATTAACAAATTACCTGTAGTGAGGTAGCAGGAGGTGAGAGAACCAACTATGTTCATCGTCCCAATAGCTATCATCTCTTTGTTGCCATCAATATGGTAGTTCTTGAACATAGCAAAGCTTCTTCCAACTGCTATTCCTTCCTGCACAATTACATATAATAGATCATCTAGCTTAATCCTCATCAATTAACTCAACATTAATTAACATCTACTAGAGAAATTAGAGGTAGTATACTTTTATATTATAGGATATTTTATATGATAAGTTTGTGGTCTAAAATATAGGGTATTAGATATTTTTTTTCCATTTTACCCATGTCTTTAATTCTTCCCTACTTCTCATTTATGACCATACAATGATAATATACAGTGGTATTTAATAAGGGTAAATAGAAAATGTTGGTATTTTTTACATTAATTTTAGGTGAAAAAATAATTTTTTTAATATACATGTAATTGATACAAAATATCTTATAATATAGATAGGAAGAAATAGTACTTACGGCGAGGGCAATGATGCCTGTGACAAAGCCAGCTTTAAGAGTTGGGGTCACATAAGGCGAAACAAATACTAAATCTTTGAAGGAAGGTGGATTTAATCCCTTCTTCAATTCTCCTATCTGAAAAAAAAAAAAAAACAAAATACACATTAATCAAAATGACAAATTCAATTACTGAAAAAAAAAAGTCCAACCCTGTCATTCAGATTGGAGACAAAAACTTGGGTCAACAAAATTACTTGAAAAAGACAAATTGTGCAAACATGTGAATGTTGGAGGAGCACATGACGTAAGAGTAAGACACCAGTGCTGGGGGTGGTGGGATCCAACAGCCATGATTTTTCTTTTTTTTGATAAACAACAACGATGTTCACTTTGGAAGGCTCAACGGGGATTCAGATGCATTATTGTTGGAGGATAGTGATTCTGTCTGGCCCAAATGAAACTAACCCGAAAGGCCCAACGATATAGTCAGAGGAGGCCTGTGCTTAGTGGGGTCCACAATGGACAGCTTAAAACAGTTGACCGGCAATCGGTGCCAGAACCCACTGAGCTGTGTTTGCCTTTACGTGTGTGAGTGCGTTACGACTTACGAGGGAAGAGAGATAAGGGCGTGTTTGGATTGGAGATGCTCACCACTTGGACGCCGTGCTTCTCGGCATGAGTAAAATAAACGAGGAGGCTTCCCAGGATAACGGACGTTAACGGTGCCATTGCTGACACCCAAAAGAACTTGGGTCGTCGTTTGCTCTGCGAGTGTCCAAAAATACACAAATATTATTACAAGTTAGAGTAGTTCATTCATTCATTTACTGCAACATAAAGACAATTTGGCAGAAACTGAGACAAAAACTCTCTGGTTGCATCGAAAGTTATGACTTAAATAAAAGATTCTTCGCGTTAAACAAGTTACTTGTAGAAATTCTGACATAAAAGTTCATCAAACAAAAAAAAAAAAAGAAGTTCAGACATAGTAAAGTATAAACGAATTACTCTACATATTATATACTATGTGCTTGTATCGGAATTCTTTTTTTGGCCTGATTCTTGTATCGGAATTAATCTGCGACAATTTAATTTGTTCCTTTCAAGTTCCTAGACGCTCGATTGTTTCAACCTCCTAGGTGGGAATCGAATCTCATTAAATAAGTGGTGGTACCATGAAAATTGATCGTAGTTTTATTGAACTTAGTATGAACGATTGAAACAGCTAGCGCAAGGCCAAACCCATGTCGTCAATTACTCCCTCCGCTCGAAAAATATAATTTTAGTAGGGCTAATTACACAAGAATTAAATAAGGTAATTTTATTTATTAAATTTATTAAACTATATATATTATTTTTAACATTATTCTATTATAATACATTACATTTAACGTATGTATAATTCTTATATACTTCATACATTCAAAAATATGAAAGACATTTTTAATATATATTTTGTTTCAAAATGTAAGCGATAAATAATTTTTATCTGATAAATTAATATGTTTTTTTCAATTTTAACTTTAATTAAAGTAGAATTATATATTATTATAAGGTATGAGTTAAAATAGAATTAAATGTGAAGATTAAACTAAGGGCATTTGTAAAAAATAATTTCCCCTTATGACATATTTAAGATATTTAATTACACTGTTTTATTGATTCTAATGATTTAATTTTATCTCTTACATTGTAGAATGGATAGAGTAATTTACTACTCCGTCCGTCATATATTATAAAGTAACATTTGAGATTTTACATATATTAAGAAATAAAAACAATATCCTTAATTCTTCAAAAAAACATAAATGTTCTTATTTTAACTCTATTAAATACTCCTTTTTTTATAATTTTAACATAATTTATAATACTATATATTACATTAATTGAGGGTAAAAGTGATAAATAAGACCATATTATCTTATATTATGGGACAAAAAAAACTGTATTTGTCACATTATAATATAAGATGGAAGAAGTATCTTTTTCACATTTACTTGCAGATAAAAACAAAATAAAAAAAATTTAATGTTCTAGAAATTGGAAGTTATATTATGGAAAAAAAATTTTAAAGAAGAACTTATATTTTGAAATAATGGGAGTATATATCTGGCGAAATTTACTGACTTTAAAGGGCGAAACGTCAGCTTGGATCGAGTAAGCTGATTTGAAAATTCTATTTCCGTGAACATCATGTGAGAATAATAATAATTAATATAGCAATGGAATCTAAATAATTCTTTCACAGTTTAAAGTCATGGCTCTTTCTGTGAACAAACCTTTTCGCTATTTCTTTTTTGTTTAATATTTTGGTGAAGAAAGGGAAGGAGCACCGAACTAAATATATTAATTAACTAAAGATGGAAAGTGCTCCAAGATCTTTTCTTTTTTTACTATGCCATCGTCCAAGATCTTCAAGAATATAATTAGGTATTTACAGATGGCACCATTATTATGTAATTAGTTGAGCTAGATTTTTGTTTCAAATTAAAAAAATATATATATTCTTGTGCGTGTTGAGTTGAGGTTGGGTTCACTTACGAAGTATCGGGTGAGAAGCAAGAAGAAAATGAAGCAACACCCTAACACAGCGCTTTCCCACCTCCACTGCAAATCAAATAAATTATCAAAATAATAATCAATATAAAATATAAAACAAATATTAATTAGACGCACTGTTTTACAAATAAAATAAATTTTGCTCCCACTCCCTCATTTTATTTGTCTTTTAAGATTTTAGCATAAGAATTAAGAAAAACAATAAATAATCTAATGAATGATATAATTTTCTTAAATTATCCTTAATTATTACTTATTTAATTAGTATTCATACTATTTATTTATTTGAAATAATAAACTATTAAATACTTAAGGGTATAGCTGGAAAAAATTTAATTTTTCATTAGTTTTTTAAAATGATAGATAAAATAAAATATTTAAAATTTTCTAAAATAACACATAAAATAGAATGGAAGGAGTATGTTATTAGTGTAGTTTATTTTGAATTTCTAGCAAATATAGAGACCTGCCTTAATTATGCCATAGTCAATAAACACACGCTCCGCGGTAAGTTGTGAGGTCAATTAAGTGGCGAATCGTACGTGAACTAGTGTTGCTAAAGCACAAACATTACATGTGTGTGAAGGGGGATTCGGAATCTCTACTGCGCTTTGTCTTATGCCCCTCTACAGTTCTTATGTATTATGGTTAAAATAAGTTGGTTATATTTTTTTTTTTTTTAAGTTTTTATAAAAGTCTAATTTGTTTTAGTATTAGAGAAGGAGTATGAAAAAACACAACAGAAGTTCCAGATCCGTGCGAAGAGAGTCCATTAGATTTTTAAAATAAATAAATAAAAATAATAATAATAATAATCTTAGAGGCATGTGATGGTGTGTTCAATAATATGTCTGTATATGTATAGTGGGGAGAAGAAATGGCAGAGAGTGGCAGAGAGCAGAAAGGACCTCGTGTGTTTGGGTAAAAACGGAGCGCATCACTGAGACAAGATCGGCGGCATGGGTAAAATGCTCCAGTCCCAGAATCGATTTCAGCTGTTGCAGGCAAACCACGGTTGCTGCTCCTCCCATGAACCCTACTATCGATGCATGTGACAGAAAATCCACGATAAACCCTAACCTGCCAATAATTAATTAAACAAAACAAATTAATGTCCACATGAATATGACTGAGTTCCTATATACATATATATATCTTATCTATTTATTAATTCTTTGTATCCAAGCTAGCTTAACATTTGTTACGAAAGAGGGGCCGAAGAATTAATCTCTTGGATCTATTGATTTAACAGACAAAAATACTCCAGGGTGCAGGCCATGTAGATAGCGATCGAAGCAAACTGATCTGGCTAGTTGTCTTCTTTCGATTAAATTTGTTCTTTCATCAGCTAGCTAGTACAATTACCTAAACAAACCCAATGAAGCCTGCAAAATCCCAGCGAAGAATGTAGCAGTGAAAGCAAGGTGAAGAAAAAGCCTGGGGTCGACGTTGGGATTAACCGAACTCGCCAGCATTGAGCCCAGTAAAAGCGACCCAACCGCTACTGTCCCCACTGCCAAATCCCTCGAACTACCCATCAGCGCATAAATCAATGGTGGTATGAAGCTTGAATCTGCATCCATCCAATATTAATGTTTTATTACAAAACTTCACTCTTAATAAATACATAACATATATGTTACATCAAATAATTTAATACTATATATATACGTACTTTATAATTAGTACTCATATACATATACATCAAATAAAACAGCAACTCACATAGTCCAAGAATTGGAGGGAGGTTGGCAAGCTTGGCGTAACTAATGCCTTGAGGAATAGCCAAGCTAGCGATGGTGACGCCAGCTATGAGGTCTGATTTGAAGAAGCTGAGAGTGTAGCGAGGTGCCCATTCGAAGACGGGGAACAAGTACTGAAGGGCAAGAAGAAGCTTTCTAGAAGGTGACTGGTTTTTGAATTGCCTCAAAGGGTCATCGGGAAAGAAAGTCTCTTTGAGGAAGTACATGAAAGACTTGATGAATGGTTGAGGCGGTGGAATGGCCACGCGCGGACCACACTCCTCCATGTTCATCACCGACGGGTGCCTGTAATCTACGTTGCCCATATCTGCCTATATATATATATATATGCTCTAATTAATATTTGGCCTCGATCAGCTTGTGCTATACAAGTGTAGTGAATTGAGTCGAAAATGGGAGTCAGATGGATAGTTGATTCTGGAAAATGAAGTGAAGAGAAAATGGGAAGAGGCGGTGATGGTGAGAAGATAAGGATGAAGAGGAGGAAGGAGTAGAAGAAGAGGGTGAAGATGGGGCTGAGGATGACGGGGGATTGCAGAATGATACGGCTTTATATAAATCCAAAGTTGGGGGTATGTTTGGCCATGTCTTTGGATGATGTGCTGGGCAAATTCTTTTTTGAGTGTTCAAGCATTTAGTGCGCTTCCAGGGGCCTACTTCAATCGCACTAATGTCAGAGGAGATTTTCCAGCCAAACACCCCTCCAGTATTTCACAGATCTGAACCTTTTTTTTTTCCTCAACATTTTTTTATTCATGTAGATAAAAATAAATATGGAAAATATGTCAAACTTACCTTATTTAATTCAATTTCATACACTTAAATCAAATTTATTATTTTAATAAATTCCATATTTTTTATGTTTATTTCTTTTGAAATTGATAAGGAATGAAGTTCAAAATCCATTTAATTGTATCAAAATATTAAATCAATACCTCTCTGACCCGCTACCTATTTTTTTTCTTAATTATTTAGAACTTGTTTAGTGTTATAAATTTTTTTTTGTCCGAGAAGCTAGATTGGAAGCAAAATCCGCTTCCAATCCGGAACGGTCACGCATCGTACATTTGCTCAAGTTTGGACACCAGTACTAGCCAGTCCCGGCTCACTATAATCATTGAATCTGCCTCGAGTGACGTGGAATCTTCTTATTGGATGGAATCTTCAGTAACACTTCTTTTGCAAAACATGTACACGTGTGTTTGCCGGTCATTAGGTTAATAGGTTGGATTTATCGCTTTTTATTTACGAGAAAAAAAATCAAAATACCCTAAACTACCGACCCCAAACAGATCCCCTTCTTTTTTACTTTTTGGGACAAAACTAGACCCATCCTTCTTATTCCATTTAGTATATACCTCCGATTTTTTTATAAGATATTTTTAATTAATTTATATAAATTAAAGAAATTAATTATATTTTTAAAATAAAAAAATTTACCATATTAATTAAATAATGCAATCTTCATGAAATTCGACTATCAATTACTCTCTCCGGTCCTATATATAAGATATTTTATCCTGATCCAAAATATAAGACCCTTTACAATATATGGGGTAATATTTATTATATATTTTCAAAAAATACCCCTATTTAATGTATTAAAAAAAGATAAAGAGATTAAATAAGGGTAGTTTTGAAAAATTTTAAAATTTTCAGGGAAATTGAGGTAGTTAATTAGTTTTAACTCCTATTTTTAACCCATGTGATGCTGTTAAAAGAGCCTTATATTAAAGATCAAGAAAGTATGAGAAATGATGTAAAACCAATTAAAACATGGGTTAGAAATATTTCTTAAACTAAAATTGACCAATTAAATTTGAGTCTAACAAATACTCTACTCTTCTAGATAATAATTAATAATTTATGGGATTGAAAAGTAAATGAGCAAGGGTTTAGAATGAAATAGTGTAGCTTGATATTACAAGTTATCTTATAAAAAAATAAAAAAAATCTTTTATATGATATTTTTTAAGGACTGGAGAGGATATGTTTAGATCAACCTTTTTGATAAGAATTGCAATCCCAATGTTATTGATAGATGTAAATATTTACTTCTGACATCGCAAACGATGTTTAAAATTAAGATAAATTTCCAATAAAATATATTTTGGTCAAAAGAATTAAAACTAAAAAATAATATATAATATTTTATTATTTTAAACAAAGTTTATTTTCATTTTAAAAAATGAAAAAATCCGTAACTTTAACAAAATTCACAAAATATGACATATATTTAAATATTGAGATACCAGTATTTCACTAACCCGGAAGGTCAGCGAGTGAGTGAGTGCGACGGACCTGTCATAGACCTAAAATGTAATCATTTTGATTTTTCAGTGACCCACCGTCCTTTCTTTCTTTTTTATAGGTTTTTTTTAACTTTTTTATTTGCTATGGTCTATAAATGGGAAGGTCAAAAGCATTGATTTGACTATACTGCCACAGATAATTGAGGCGAAATGAACATTTCATCTTTGACTTAACGACCAAAACAGGAATTTTATCTTCACACCCTTGAACAGACGCTTGACAAGACATATTGTGAGTGTGCATCCCAGTCATTAAAGCCACAATACTGCAGTCTCCCAAATGAGGAGACCAAACAGTGAAGGTTCTTAATTTTCTGTTGCATGGAAACCTTCCAATTTGAGATAAATAAGTAGAGGTGTCAACCAAAAACCAACGAGTTTTAGATCAATTTTTTTTATTTTGAATTAAATATTTTTACTTGATATTATTATTTTCCATTACTATTATCATTATTATTGTCATTCAATTAGTTAGATTTGTCTTGGACCAAAAAACAGAATTAGTTAAATGTAAGAAAAATCTAATGTACTTTTTTAACAATAAAAATTTCAAATGTAATTTAATTAAATTTCAAATAAAGCCAGTACAATTTCCCCCAAGGCATGTTTACTTGTAATTTCATATATAGTATCATGTGGACAAAATTATAAAAATAGCCATAAAATTTATGATTATGTACTGAAAAATTATTACTGGAAATTTTGTTTTTTAAGTAGCAAACCAAAAAACCAAAAACTTATCCAACTGCGTTACACTGAGAAAATAAATAAATAAAACTATGCAAATCCAACTTGCTTGACACGCACTACCATACAATATATTTAGTACCCGTTTGATTTGTTTTTTTGTAAAAATATTTTTAGTATAACCACAGTTTACAAAAATGAAGTTTGGATAAAAGTAGAGAAGTTTACTGAAAAGTTGTTTGGATGAAAAAGGAAGAAATGATTGTTAGAAAGTACAGTTTGGTTTACATTTCCAAAAATGCAAACCAAGCAAGCCCTTACAATCTAATTCTTTGATATGTTAACAATTAATGGGCAATTATGTGTGTGTATATATATATGATGTGTTTATTTTATACATATAAAATATCTAAATTTATGTTCAAATTTGCATATAAATATGATTACATTAGCTTATTTCAGTATGAGTTTACATATTTTTGTATTTTGTGGTGTTATAAGACTCATTTTGAGACATTCAGAATAAAAATGTTACAAATTATTTATACTGAAAAGTTCTAACACATGTTAATATTTTGACTATAACTTTTTCATATGAATTCCCATAGAAAAGCTTCAAAATGTATTGGAAAGTTAAGACATAGAAGTACAATTTTCATGTTTTGAGTTTTTTCAAATTCTAACGTTATCACTGTCAAAATTGAGTATAAATTGTCTATACGAGCTGGTAACCTGTCAAAAGCTAAATGAAGCAAGATCATGCACCTAGCATCCACCTGATGCTAGGTCAAATCATACACAGTGTTATTACGCTTCCCAGAATCACCTAGTGCCGTTTGTTATGGTCCTTGGTTCACTCGAGGTATAATCAAGTGTAAGAAAGACCCAAAAAACACATTTTTAACGTATAAAAACTAACTCAAAGAGCAAGTTTCTCCAATTATTATAAAAAAGAAGTCTTTTAATGTCCTAAAACATTCAGTCATACATCCATAGGCTTAAAAACACCATTTGAAGCCTTTTGGAGCAATTCAGAGTGATATACCAGCAAGAGAGCAATAGATTTGGGGAGTATTGAAACAGATACTGCTTCTCTCTTTTTTGGACGAACTTCTTTTCTTTGTTTTTTTTTCCTTATGACTTGGGATTTTAATTGTATTTTGATTTCTATCTCCATGAATTTCTAAGCTTCCCAATCAAGGGTAATGATATAGTTTAATTGGAATATATTTGATTCCTACTCTTTGATTATGACTCTTTGATTTTTGCTTGAAGTTATATTTAAAGTTATTTTCTTCAATTATGTTTATCTCTTTAGCTTTTGACGTGAATTTTAAGCCTAATCACTATAGAATCTAATTAGTGAGTAAACTTGATAGAATACGAGATGAAAAGTGAACTTAGATTTAGAAAAATAAATATAAATAACTAATATAGAAATAGAATTAGAGATTTGTGATAACTTACGTTGTAACTTTTAAGATTTAATTATGAATTTTAGTTGTGCAAAGGTGAATTAAATCCTATCAATTAAATAAGGACTAATTGATTGAAAGGTAATTAGGATAATTTAAAAACAAAAGTTACTATAATTATACACAGTCTAATTAAAGAGATGAATTTAGTCATTTCATAAGGTAAAACTCAATTTCCTAATGCTTTGTGTGATATTGAATTACTCTTAAATTGATATTGCTTCTTCGTATTCTTATTCTCCTTTATTCTAAAAAATTATATTTTTCTCTCAATTGAAATTAATCATATGAGTAAAATTGTAACTTTCCTTTAGTACGACTCTTGGAATACTCCAAGAAATTTTTTTATACACTACAATTAACCCTATATGCTTATAAGATACAATCAATACACAAACGCCCACGCATAGGTTATTTGATTTCACGTGTTAAAAATAATTTATAGTAAATTGATATACTATATAAATATTTAAATTTTATCAATACAAATCAATTATTCAGTGATCTAATTATTTATCATAGATTCAGTTTTCTTATATCAAATTTAATTCTAATAATTTCAGTTAGGCAAATAAAATTTAGGCCCAATTTGATAGTACAAAATTTAATTAAATGCAGAAGGGAAAGGAAAATGAGAGAGGAGGTAGAGGTATACAAAAACTAATTTGGCTCAAGACATATTGAGAAAGGAAGATGATTTTTTTGTTTTTTCCAGAGGAAGATGGAATAATTACTTTCCAAGCACAGTATCATATTGTCACACCTAAATAAAAAGTTTGCTTTCTTAAAGAATATATTCAACGATGTCTCATTAACACGTATAAAATAATAATAATAATAATCGTTTCCTCTCATTCTCAATTCTTACCATGTTTTTTTCTCCTAGCAGACCGGACCTCAGAGTGTTGCGTAAGAGAGGTGCGAATGCGATTTAACTGTTATTTATTTATTTATTAAAAAAAAAAGGTCAGACAGTGGGACTGTGAGGGAAGGTCATGAGCGGCATAATTTAATTAAGGTTATTTGGATTTGGACAAGACAAAAGAAGAACAGCTGGGAAACGGATCCAATAGATTTCCCCTGATCTCCTCATATTCCAATTGACGTCTAATTACTCCCTCAATCTATATATATGAAGTACATTTTAAAAGTTTTTAATGTATTTAAAATACAAGTTATTTTATAATATTAAAAATGTGTTAATTTTTTTATTTTATCTATAGCATTTATTATGATGGAAAGAAATAGATAGAGAGATATATAATTATGATGGTGTTATAATTTAATAAAAACAATATTAAAAGTTTTAATAATTTTTAAAATTTTTAAAAGTCTTAACTAATTTTAAATAATTTTTTAGTTAGTATAAAATAGTTAAAAATGACGTAGTAAATAACTTGAAAATGGTTCCATATCTCCTATAATTGCATGCTCGAATTATTGATACATCATCATCATTATAATTCTTCCTGATAAAACAAATTAACAGTGTTAAGTCAGACTAACGTCCTTAATTGCTAAAACGGCACTAAATATACTCGCTCCGGATTACATTGTATGGTATTTTTTATAAATTATAAGTATATTAAGAAAATTATTTGTTTAACTGAAATTAATATAAAAAGTACCTATATTTTCTATTTTATCCTTATTAAATACCACATTTTATTATCATTATAGGGTTATAAATGAGAAGAGAGGAAGCATGAAAGACATGAGTAAAATGAGAAAAAAAATATCTAATACCCTATATTTTGAACAAAAAGCTTATCATATAAAATATTTTATAATATAAATCAAAAGAAAATATATATATATATATATATGTGTGTGTGTGTGTGTAAGTATTTCAACCTTGATCTCTTAATTTGTTTAATCATAAAGGTATCGTTATCGTCCTAAATTATCATAATCTTTCATTCAATTATCTCCATCTTGGCGGATTTAGATCGTGGGTGCCTTGTTGCTCCTTAATTACTGCCCTAACCACCCCCATTATAGTGCTTTTCAGCTAATTATGATTTCCCTCTCATGTGACTGCCACAAACTTATAATTTCTCTTCTTATTAAGTACTCTTCGAGTATAAAATATAAGATTTTTTATCTTATTCATAAATATAAGATGTTTTTCAGAGTATAAAATGATATTTATTATATATTTTTAAAAAAATAGTATATTTAATTTACCTTAAAGAAAGAAAGAGATTAAATAATAGTTGTTTTGGATCTTTATTTTCATAAAAATAAGCATAGTTAATAAATTTTAACTCACATCCTTAATCCGGGTAATCCAGTTAAAAGGATTTTAAATTAAGGATAAGAGGGAGTTTAGTTATTGTTCTATGCCTTTTTTTAGTTATTCTCATGCTTTATTTAGATTACATTACAATCAACAATCAATTTAAATATTCTCTACCATCTAAATACCCTTTTTTAGTTTTATTTAACTTGAGCAAAATTTAGTTGGCGAAAAAGTTTGAGTAATGAGTGTGACTTTAAGTTTATTTTCATATTTATTGTTTTTGTTATTTTCTTAGTTTTTATCTTATATATATAAAAAAATAAACTTTGATTCATGGAGACAAGGAAAAAAGTCTCCCCACAACCAAAAATAAGAATATGAGCGGCAAAAGAGTTCATGATGAAGAAGACGGCTCAGCGATCTCACGTGGCAAAATTGTTACCTCTAGCAACACCATTTATTACCTGTGAATAGTATGGTGGACTAAAAATTTTATCATATATATTAATGATATGTTTATATATTTTTTATAGAAATTATGTACTCTTGATATACAATTGCTCATATCATCTGATTCTCTTAAAATTTGTGAAGTGAACCAAAATTTGATATTTTCTTAACGCGAAAAATTAGATGTATTCTTTTTTTTTTTCCCAGTCTTATGTTTAGGAAAATTACACACGAAAGTTTGACAGGTTTACTAGTTGAAAATAAAATATAGCTTTTTTATTAAATTTGACTAACGTGAGTAATTTTGCGGTTGCTAGTCATTTTTTTTTTGGTGGGAAGGTCGGTGGTCATGTTTCCTAATCACATTAATTATGGGCTATGGGCCAATGTTGGATTGGGGCCCACCACTTTCTTCGGTGGAACTTCTCGCAGGGCCCATGATGGCTTACCAGTTAAATCTTGCCTTGCTGTCTTCCCCTTGTTGCCCAGTCTTGTACTCTTAACCTTTCCTTGCTTGTGTTTTTCAATTCTTTCCCATCTGGGTCCTATATATGCCTAATAATATATCGTGTTTAGAATTATATAGTAGTATGTTGTTTTCTTAGATTAGCCTCAAGCTTTGCCACTTGAAGCGACACTATTTCCTTAAAAGCTACTAGCTAGATGGTTGCAATTATTGCCAGTTATGCTTCCAAGTTCCAACATGTTCATTGTAAGTAATTGTTGGCATTCTCTCTCATCAATGCACAAAAGGTTGATACTCCGGTTCTATACAAATCATCTTTTATCCTGATCCTAAATATAAGACCATTTATAATATATGAGGTAGTATTTATTATATGTTTCCAAAAAATGCTCCTATTTAATGTATCCAAAGAGAAAGAGAAAGAGAAAGAGATTAAATAAGGGTAGTTTTAGAAAAATGTTAGGATTTTTGAAGAAATCGACGTAGTTAATTAGTTTTGATTCAAATTCTTAATCCGCGTGATTCGGTTAAAAGGGTTTTATATTAAGGACTAGAGGGAGTACTCCCTCTGTTCCTTAATATAAGGGATAAAAGACAAAATCACACAGACCAAGAAAAGTAATAAATTTGTCTGAAATATAAAGTAGTTTTAAAAAATATCCTCATTTAATGCTAATAACTTTTCTACCATATAATTAATATAAATGAATTATATTAAAAACATATCATCTTCATTAGGAGTATTTTTCGAAAAAGTTATTAAATACACCAGACAAACCTCATGTGTCCTTTATATTTTGAAATACGAAAATTCCTCCAATTGTCTCTTATATTAAGGAACGGAGGGAGTATATATGTATGTGTGAGAGAGAGAGACTTGTTTTTTTATTGGGAAACCATCTATGGATTTGGTTCCTTGTTTCAACCTTACCTTACAAACATTAAAAAAAAAAAAGTCGTAGTAATTTTTTAATTTGGATTGTTGAAAATTAAGTTATTCGAATTGAATCTTTCTTTTTTCCTTTTCAACAGAATTTAAAGTCGGCCGAACTATCTTTCTTTTCCTATAAGAAAAAGTACTCACAATTATCAGTATATGATGAAAATTGAAAATATCATTTTTCGATAGGAAATCTAGCAGGATGACATCTGCAAATTGATGATGGCAAATATTTATCATACAATATACTCACAGTTTGGCGTAATTTCACCGATATATATATATATATATATATATGAGAAGGAGTGATGTTGTAGCTCAACCACTCTTAACTCTAGAATATTGTTAATCGTTTGCAACGATTACTTGTGATTTTGTAACACAGTTACTTGATTGGGAAGAAAAATAATTGTAATTAGGGATATCGATATGCCAATGATTTGAGTTGCTTGCTTCTTATCAATAACTATTAATATGCTGTTGGATTACAACCGCATTACTGGGCTTTGCTCTTCGTGAACAAAAATATTCATAAATTCTGCATATTAAACCAACTACGGTTGACACATATTTGAAAAGAATGCAGAAAACTCAGGTTTGCATCAGTATTTGGGTGCTCTCAGTCTTTAAGCAATTAGCTGGAGATTTTAATCGTAACTTTTGTGTATGGTGTAAATTTAGTTGGGAGGATCTTTTTTTAACCCCCAATATCTCAAAGGAAATTAGTTCCTACTTCAACCAGAAATATTCATAGTTCATGACAGAAGAAAAAATGCAGAATTCACTCAACAATTTTTTAGTAAAAAAGAAATACATCAAAAGGCCATACTAGATTTGGCTTCTCTCAACATTTTTGTCCATCCACTTCTCATTCAGATCATTATTCATATCCAATATTTTATAAAACTATTATTAAAATATTAAGTTACAAAAAACAAATAAATCTAAATATTAAAATTTTATCAGACTAGTTTAGAAATACAATACAAAAAATAAAAAATTACCTTGTATAATATTAAATCTGAATCATTTCAAATTCAATCCAATGATTCAAATAGAAAGTGAAGAGGAATTGGATATATAGAAAGAAGAGTGGAGAGAAGATAAATCCTTTTCCAGAGATGCTTCTCCTCCTCATCATTATTATATTTTGATAATTAAGAATCATCATCATTATTAATATTTGTGCTTATTTGCAGATAATAATTGATGAACATATCAATATATATATATATATATATATCTATTACGTGCACTACTATTGGTTGACTTCCGTGACTTATTGAGACACATGGGATGAGCACAGTGAATTCTCCATACTTTGAGATAGCGAAAGAGTCAGATGCTCCAAATTTAAATTATGACTACAAAGTCGGGAGCCGTTGGGACACCCACAACCGGCCCACTACACACACACACATGAGTAATTAAGCAATCGAATGTGTGGTACTATATAAAGGGTCCACAATCAGTATTCTATGAAACTGTAGTTTGAATTACTTTAATATACGATCATGATCAATGTTTAGTTGTATATAATAGCTGCAGGAGCAATGAATCGTGGGTTAAGCAGATGCTAGAAGTTAATTGGGACTTGGATTGTGATCAGGGACTGGCCCACAAAAGATATATATATATCATCACCATCACCATCACCATCACCAGTTAGAAGGATATTATATGTGGACGCGTGGTGGCATGGCACCACCACTTAGGATGGATCATGTGCGTTCCTTAATGCTCATGCACTTTTTTTATCTGTACTGTACATATGGAATATTCACTCAAAAGGCAACAAGGGATTTGAGTTTTAGATTGAGGCTCTGCACTGTGTTGAAAAGGAATATTGTATATATCCATTTTTCATTTAGTGAATTATATTGAAGAGTACTAGAGTAGAGTAGTATCATTAAATTCATGAAAAAACGAGGGAGGTTCCATCCCCACACACATACGATTTTAAGCACTGAAATATCGTCAGCCATGGAGAGCTAATAATCAACTAATCCTCGTGCCTGTGTACAGGAAATTTATTATTATTTTACTCACTGCTTAACCTTTTAATATTCTTCACATACACAGGGCTTTGTGGACTATTCAGTAGTTTCGCTTTTGTTTTGATGATAATCTTCCCAAACTAAATGAGATGAAGCTCTCAGTTAATGCCACTATATGATGCTTCATCACATTACGTTCTTCCCTGCGGATGAGCACGTGATTCTTTATTACTCGTTTTCTGCGTGCCAAAATAGCTTTTTTAATCAATGACATAAAATTTTAAGTTCGGAAATGTGCCCCTATCATCTTTTCTGTAGTAATTTCAGCATGGATATATAGTATCCTTCTTTTTCGAGATTCTTTCGTGTTATTTAATATATATATATATATCATAAAATAAATAAATTTTTTTTTAAAGTATCTCACAAGCGGTAGTTAGATATTTCTTAATTTTAAAATATAAGTTATATTTACTTATCTCACATATATTAAGGAAGAGATTTGAGTTATTTTTAATTCTCATAATTTTATAAAATTATCTTAATTAAATAAGGATAAAAATAAATTATTTTCTCCCAATTATAACATTTTTTTTACTTTTATCTCATAATTAAATACTATCATAAATAAGGATAAAGTATTTTGTATGTGGAAATAAACTAATTTCTAATCAATGATATGAAATTTAAAACCCTGAATTACTTTCAGCATGCATATATAATATTTCTATTTTTTTTTCGAGATTCTTTCACGTTATTTAAATATATATCATAAGAAGTTCATTAAAAATTTTAAAGTAGCTAGCCTTACAAGTGGCAGTAGTTATGTAGGTAGTTAGGAAACTAATTGACATGGATGCTGCTGCAATATTATTCAGCGTATCATGCATTTTATTTTATTATTAAAATGTCAACACAAAATCCTGCCGCATCCATCAATAGTCTCCAGTTACAATATTCCCTTTGGCACATGAACTTTTTTTCTTGTTCCTGTCTGTCAAAGACATTCCCTCATCCCGTAGGCTCTTTAGGCCTAAACTTCTGGTCCCATTTTAAGCAATAACAATAGTAGTGTTCGATCCACCATGTGTGGCTAGGAAGAACCAAAAGGGACTTGACATACGTACACCTCAATTGTAACTGCGTGGTCCAAACGTCCTGTGCCAATAATTTAATTCCCACCTCTCTCCCAATGGCGGCCGTACTCATCAATTGATCCTACTACTTCTCAAGTAGCCAAATTTTTCAAGTGCACCTTGGTAAAAAAAAAAAAGAAAAGAGTAATGGCGTATAGCTTCTAGGTCGTTGGGAACCATGTCCACACTGAACCAAAGCCACGTATAGTGCTTTCTGATTTGTATCAGTTGTTGTGGCAATCTTTGACATTACATTAGAACCATTAAGTGACACAAATTTTGTGGAGGAAGAATAAAATGAAATGGTTTGTTTCCTCCTTCGGATTAAATTGCAAACTTTACATGTCGATATCAGCGTTACAAAAAAGGTCAATTTATTTCTTTTTCTTTTTGTCCGGAATAAAGAAATATGTTTCTCTTGTATCGCATCTCTTGTTTTTTCTGACAATTCAAAGACATCTACAGAAGGCCCATATCCATAAAAGCAGTACTATTTTGACAATTAAAAAATATATAAAGAAGACCCATATCCATTTCGATGAGTCCATCTGGCCTTGGTGTGTATTGTTGGGTTATCGGCCCACAATGTTGGAAGGCTGATTTGAATTTGACAGACTGTTTGGACACCTTCATTTGGAGCGAATAGTAGTAATAATAAATCAGCCCTTAAATTTGCATCAACTGTTACTTTTTCTTTCTTCTTCTTCTTTATTTATTTATTTTTTAAATCATAGTGGTGCTTGAACACAAAATCTTACCTTTTTAGTTTTAAATTATACTACTCAACCCTCACAACTGTTTTGTTTGTTTTTTGGTTTTCAGCAATCGAAAGGGGCCTTGGAATTTGAGAATTTCTAACAGAAGCTAGACAAACATGGCCAACGTGACAAGATATTTTATTTGCTTGAAATGTAAACATTTTAGTTGCACCTCGTATATGTTTATATTCCTTTAACTTGAAAGCCATATGGATGATATGGGAGGCCCATTTCTGGTGGTGATGGTTTCTGTTTCTCTGTCTGATTTGCCATCGCATCAACTCCAGCTCTGACGCACCAAAATAAAACCAATAATTGCCAATATGGAGGACCAAAGTGATTTTTTTGTTCTTTGGCTAACGAATGTACAGACCATTATCTTCATTTTATAATATAAGATAATATTTAATTTTTTTTCATAATATAAAATAACATTTTAGAATTTGACAATTTTGTTTCTTATTAATGATGCACATAATATTGTAAATTGTATTAAAAAAATGAAAATGAGAATATTAAATGATATTTAATATGAATAAAATAAGAATGTTTGTGTTTTTTTTTGAAGAGTTTAAGAAATTCTTTTCATTTCTTAATCATAGTAAAATCTCAAATGTAACATTATAATATGGATGGAGAAGCACTATTTTTAGATTTTTTTAATAAAAAATTATGTTATGTATAAAACATAAATAAGATAAGCATAAATCCTCAATCTGATGTCCAATGGATCCCGCTTTTATACGTGCCACCAGCCAATGATACACAACAGTGTAGGCGATGATGGCATGCTGTAGAGGAAGCGTGCGCTTCAGCCACCCGTGCTCAAATTTCATTTTCACTTCATTTGGGAATCCCGAAACCGGTACACCAAATACGTTTTGGGTTCTTGACCCCACCTCTCGATTTTGATATTTGAATTTATACGTCGCTTTTGCCTTCATTTCAATTCTTTTGCCGCTCTCTCTCTCTCTCTCTTTCTTTTCAAACTTGAAATTTGATTTGATATATTAAACAAGACGGATCCAATGAATAGAAAGCCCTCTTTACTGGTGTTTTCTTTTTGACTCTCAGGTGTGTAACCCCAGCAGCTACCAGATGCTTTCAGGAAGGCTTGTTGCTTTACTTTCTCTTCGTATTATTATTTGAATTCAGGTTCTTACCAACATTTTCTATCTTGTTTTTCTCTGGGAATTTCTCCCTTTCCTTGTGTTTTACTTTGGGTTGTTGCATTGCTGCTATGTTCAGCTTGAATTTGTTCTTGGGAATACTTACTTCCTCAACGTTCTTGTCAGTTCTTTGATTTCTTTGTTTTGGTGGTAAATTACTTCCAGGAGTTTCAAGTAAAGGTTGTGTTTCTGTTGTAAATGATCCATCACAGTTAGTTTCCATTTCGTTTATCGCACCGAAAAGTCACAAGTGTACAAGTCAGTTCTCATTTGCGAAGAAAGCCTAGGTTTGCAGATTGGTTTATAACAAAGGCACGGAACACACAATATTGTCAAAATTAGAAGAATGTAAGAGTTCTTTTGATATTATCTACGCTGCTCAAATTGTTTGTAACTGCAGTGCCAGAGACTACCTGACTTTCTATGAAGTTGATCTTCTGCCCTCCTTTGGAGGTTTCAAACTCTAACACTCATATTTTTAATGGCTCAGAAATTCATTTTTTCCCCTCAGAAGTCTTTTTTTTTTTCCTTAACTTCTCAGTTTGGTTTCCTAAACATTGTGCTTTTCCCCATGAATGAGCTTGGGTTGACGCACCTAAGGATGGCAATTCCGTCGAGCTGTTCGTATGATTATTGTTTCTTACTGAAGCATTCAATAAAATGGGGCTACTGGGATTGAACTTAGGATCTTGTGGACAACCAATGTTGAACTTCATAGTCAATGCTCTAATATGGAAGCTGATCATAACTATCATTGGTTTGGTCGTATTTGACGTCTTTTCTATTACATCTCTTTTGCGAGGCCTCATTCTTATACTTATGTATATGTGACAGATGATGATTCCTTTATCAAGGGAAGGAGCGTTTATCAATTGCTCAGCCCATAATTTTGCTCTATTTTTGTTAATTTTTTTGTTTGTGAATAAACAAGTGTTGCTGCTTTCTAAACTTGCAGAAATAACACTTTAAATGATAATCGGTCGGAGGTTGAAGTGATTCCAGTTCACAATGGAGCAATATGAAATTCTAGAACAGATTGGCAAAGGTTCCTTTGGTTCTGCTCTGCTTGTGAGGCACAAGCATGAAAGGAAAAAGTGAGGATGATTCCGAAATCTGTTCAAATCTAATCTTACATATTCTTTCACTGCTTAAATTGTTATGTGATATACAAGAAATTAGGTGTTTTGGCATATACCAGATGTATTTTTTATTTATTCCATTGTGTCCATTTAAGGTATGTCCTCAAGAAGATCCGTCTTGCCCGTCAAACTGATAGAACCCGTAGATCTGCCCACCAGGAGGTACTCTACTTGCCCCCTTTTTCAATTCCCCTGCTCTTACTTCAGATTTTGGCTTTCATCTTTCTATGGGTTTTGGTAAATAATGATACTTTATATTTCAAGATACAAACGTGAAAGGTTTAGGCCAGTGCATTTTATATAATAAAAGCTAGATACATACACACCTGGGTCCTAAGTTTCATTCATTTAGTCAATATCACATTAAACTGAATGTCATATTTCTCCGCATTGATTTATATCCTGATTCTGGATTTGCTACTCCAGTTTATAAAATTGTAAGATGCCTTGTTGGCTTTTTTGTTTTGCAGATGGAGCTTATCTCTAAAGTACAAAATCCATTTATAGTTGAATATAAAGATTCCTGGGTAGAAAAGGTTAGCTTATTATTATTATTATTAATATCAACTAATAATTATTAATTCTAAAACAGAACTTTTTAATTTTGTTGTTTTATTCTTGCTCTGTTGCCTTGTTTGGTTTACTTTTGAAGAGTGGGGTCCGAATTTTGGTTTATGTTGATCCGGATGACTTCTGGATTTTGAAATTTTAACAGTTTGTTTTTCTCCTATTTGATGAATGTTTACATCTATGATTTCTTACCATTGGAGATCTTTATAGTGGGAACTCCTTTGGTAATGCATTATATGGAGGTTTAAAACCTGTGATTAATTTATGATCTGAAATTGGTAAGTTGGTGTCTTCACTTCCAGGGTTGTTTCGTATGCATCATCATAGGCTATTGTGAAGGAGGAGATATGTAAGTTATGGTTCACAGTCAATTCAAGTTTGAAGGAAGTCAGAACGTTTTTCAGGACATGCTCATCTAGTTCTTGCTATGTCTGCAAGTCTCCTCTGATTTGTCTTTGTGGTACAGGGCTGAAGCTATTAAAAAGGCTAATGGTGTTCATTTTCCTGAAGAGGTGGGTCATTCTTGCAGCAAATCCTTTAACTTCTGAGTCTGATCCACAGTTTTCACTACTCAATGATTTGGAAACTTTACTAAGTTACCAATATCTGCTCACCTTTGTATACAGAAACTTTGTAAATGGCTTGTCCAACTCTTGATGGCACTGCACTACTTGCATGCAAACCATATCCTTCATCGTGATGTCAAGGTAAATGGCTTCTGTAAGTTCTATAATTGTAGATGTTATGTAGCTAGGACATTTGAGAATGTAAAGGACCAACCCTGTTTTGATGTTTTCCGCATTTTCAGTGTTCTAATATATTCTTGACTAAAGATCAAGACATACGACTAGGTAATGACTCACCTTAATCCTTCCACATACTGCTCATAGATTGCATGAATGTGTTAAGGCATCCTTAAGTCTTTCCTTGTTTTTTAGTGTCCTGTCCTTATGCTATGCATGTTGAATGCAGGTGATTTTGGTCTGGCTAAATTACTGACATCTGATGATCTTGCTTCCTCAGTGAGTGATATGGTCTAGATATTGATTCATTTACAGTTTTTGTATTTTCAATTGATTAATAGCTGTGTGTTCTCACTTTAAACTAAGATTGTTGGGACTCCAAGTTACATGTGTCCTGAGCTTCTTGCTGATATACCCTATGGTTCTAAGTCAGACATCTGGTCTTTGGGTGAGATATATTTCTGCTGTACTCAAACTCATCGAAGGTTTAACTACTTTTTTTTTTCCAGCCCTCTTCTATTATACTCTTAAGTGCGCTTGATATTGGTTGTAATTCTTATCTTTTGCCAGGCTGCTGTGTATATGAAATGTCTGCCCACAAGCCAGCTTTTAAAGCTTTTGTGAGTTATTATCTAGAGCTGGAAGTCATTGGCAACTCTTTTATGATTTTCAGTTTTTTGGCTCTTTCTTTTTTGGATTAAATCTGAAGAATGGGATATTGGTGGGGATGCAATCATTTGTTTGACACATTGAATATCTTGTTGGATCTTAAATGTCCATGGCGATGTTTGAGCTATTCTATATTTGAAAAATATTTTGCTTCTCATTCATTAAATCTAATTGTGGCCTATTAATTTCATCATTGCACATTTCTGAGGTTTTTAGAATAACATTAAAATATTTACTTGAAGGCACAACATTTAAAGGGAGGAAAAAATCTTATTCATGTTTTCATCATCTTCATTATACTTGACAACAATGGTATTGGGTGTTATTTAAATTCTTTTGAAATACTTAAATAGGATTGGAAATTATATTGTGGAACAACTTTAGAATTACGGTATATTGTTTTAAGCAATTTACATTTTAATATAGTTTGTTGTCTTTTTTTTTTTTTAAACAGGATATGCAAGCTTTAATTAACAAAATTAACAAGTCAATTGTGGCTCCTCTGCCAACCATGTATTCTGGTGCTTTGTGAGTTCTCTTTTTCTCAAGAATCCTAAGTTCCTTAGAAAATTTTGACTGTCCTTCTCTCATTTTACAATTGTGTTAGTGCCTATATTTACAGAACTTTAATGCCTGCTTTATGCGACCACAAATGTTATTAATAAAATTCAGAATCACCCTTCTATGCATTTATTTCTTTATAAGGCCTACTATTAGATTTTATACCCTCCCTCTGATTGATAGGCTTCCAAATTGTTAAGGAATTTGAAATCCAAGTGCACTACATTAGTGTTCTTTGCTTTAATTACACTCAATCCTCATACTATTACCATTCACTACCAAGATATATTTCATTGTGATTATTCTGGTTTAGCAGTAAGTAATCCTGTTTTGTTTAGCTCTCAGTTTACCTCCAGACCTACATTCTTGGTCTTGACTCCTCATTCTTAATGTTTCTGGTGTTTATCATTTTTTCCTGCTTATGCTATTGCCATCATTGATTTGTGTATCTTGTGAATAATACATGTCTCTTCTTTCAGTCGAGGGCTTGTCAAAAGTATGCTACGGAAAAATCCAGAGCTTAGACCAAGTGTATGTTTTCTCTCTCTAGTATTTGGTGGTTAACTTTGTTTTGTTCTATCTACTCAAAACAAATTAAGTGGAATTTGTTGTGTCAGGCGGCAGAGTTACTAAATCATCCGCATCTTCAACCTTACATTCTTAAAATTCACCTAAAACTAAACAGCCCTAGAAGAAGTACTTTTCCACTCCAATGGCCTGAGTCAAATTATCTAAGGAGAACTCGGTTTGTGGAGCCAGATTCCGTTTCTACCCTTTTTGGTAAAGATAAGCGCTTGTCATTCAGCTATGACAGGACCTTGAATCCTAGTATTTCTGGAACTGAAAAAGATTCTCAGTGTTCTACTCAAAATGGTCAAGGATTTTCCACTCATTCAAAGGAGAAACTCTATGAACTATCTGTTGGTTACGTCCGTGAAGAATGCATACCTAACAAGTCAAAAGCCATAAAGTTCTCAACTGTTGATAGTAGTACTCCCAGATTGAGAGCAGCTAAGGATTCTGCCACTCCCAGAAGGAAGGCAACCCCGTCAAAAATATTTCATACTGGTTCAAAGCGTGATTCAGTAAGTTTATACTCTGCACTTCGCTGTAGCTCCATTTCCTGACGTCATAAGTTGTGAATGGGACAATGGGAATAGATGTTCTTAATATTGAGAAAATTGAGTCGGAACTTTTCTGTAATTATTTTTGAATTTTTCATATTTGAATATCATACACCCTGGCTCAGTATGCATATCAACAACAGGCGTCACATTAAGTAATATGTTTGCTTATCTTTTCAGCTTCCAGTGTCTCATACACCAGCAGGAACTTCTTCCCCACAATCACGTAGAGTATCCCTTCCACTGCCTACAAGAGTCATGACCACAGCTTCCTCATATAGAGCCAAAGTTGGCCTCCTCCGGAGTGTGGAGTCTCCAGATGTTTCTGTTAATGCTCCGCGAATTGACAAGATTGCTGAATTCCCTCTTGCACCTTCTGAGGATTCTATCTTCGCTGTCCCCAGAACATCATCAACATCTGCCATGTGCTCTTCTAGTTCACCAGTGGATGATGTTTGCTCAATCACAAAGGACAAGTGCACTGTCCAGGTTGTGGACAAAGCCATGGCAGCCCCTGCCAGAGTGAGTGATACTCGTCCTGAAGCTTCAGGTCCAGGATATGGAAGTGAATGCTCTGAGCATGTCACAGTTGGTGCTTCAAGTCGTTATTCTGCTGAGTCACAACAGCGTCGGTTTGACACCTCTTCTTACCAGCAACGTGCTGAGGCATTGGAGGGTTTGCTTGAATTCAGTGCAAGGCTCCTACAACAACACAGGTTTGAAGAACTTGGAGTGTTGTTGAAGCCATTTGGACCTGAGAAGGTTTCTCCAAGAGAAACAGCTATTTGGTTGACGAAGAGTTTTAAAGAAACAGTGGTCTAAACCTAGGGTCTGATGCACTTGCGATCAATATATTTGATGGTGTATAACATAGTTGTATGTAGAATTTTAACAGACTAGCCTCCAGCTTTCGTCTTGAGAGCAGCAACAAACTGAATCTTAAATTTTCTGTACCATTTTCCCTGAGATGTCCGCAGAACTGGGTGTGATATTTCAGATAGTCAAATGTTAGATCATCATGTGTAATTCGATGCTAATAATTTGCTTCATAGTTTATAGTGCCGTCTGGAACGTTAGTCTAGTAACTAGAGAATCTCTCGTGGAAAAAGAATTTAAGCAAAGATAAAACAGTCTTGAGATGGTACCTGCCTTTTTCCATAAACTTCTTATTTCCCACTGAACCTAATGTTAGGACCCCAATCGCTACCTCAGAACTATATGTTTAATCTGAGTTTGGCAAACATTTAGATTTTTGCATTTATAAATTTCTAGTATTAATTATATATAATCTGTCATAGAAATAAAGAAAAAAAAATTTCATATACAATGACTATCCATACCTCATATTCCATATCATTTGAGTTGGATTCAGGTAACTAATTTCACTTACAATTTTATTACATGTATTATCCTTTTTGAGAACATACGATTGTATGGCTCCAAAATACTTAATTTAATATGGTTGGCTTTGATAATGATTTGCTTACCAAAACAACAAAAATTATAGAATATTTTATATCTGCTGTGATTTAATTTTTCTTTTTTTTCAGTAATTTAATTTAATTTTTATTAATCAATGGAGTTCGTCATTTTCTTTCTAAATAAGTAATATTAATATGTGCTCTAAACGTACTTTTTTCACTAGAAAAAAGAAATTGGAATTTGTATTCGGATCAAATTAACATAAAAAGAAGTAATAGAAATTGGGCCTTTGAGTCCCCATATGGAGGCCCAAAATCTGTAACGTTTTCAATCGTAGGCTGACTTTCATCTAATGAGGCCCATTGTCGTTGCCCTGTCTCAGGTGCAGTGTTCTTCCTACTACTGGAAGAATCAAGCAAAGATCAGAGATGGGAGAAGCAGAGATATTACAACTGTACGAGATTGACTATGCAGACCTCGTTCTCTTATCTTCAACCAATGCTTCATCGACTTCACCTGAAGAGCTCCAAAAAGTTGAGTCAATGGCCAAAACCATAATGGAAACCCTAGGGCCAATGGGTCCAGGCCTCCTAGCGGTCACTGATGTTCCCAGAGCGTCCAAACTACGTAAGGCGTTTCTACCAATGGCTCGGGAGCTCGCACTTCTTGATCATGAAAGCCGTAAACGCATTCTTAAGGTAGCCCCAGCGAACAGTTTCATGACTTCTGTTCTTTTCCTTCATACACACTTCATTTTTCTACAATTTTAAGTTTATGATTTTTCACTCAGCGCGATCCATGGGCTATGATTGGAATTATTTTATTGTGTGAGAACTCCCCTGTTCTGTTTTGTTAACAACTTTGCAAACAGGAAGGAATTTGCAGCTAATATTCTCTTCTGCTTATCAATTTTTCCTGCGATTAAACATGGTATTATTAGTTTTATTCTTTAAGTTGGATTTTCTTGGATTAGAAGCTTAGAAGCATATCGGATGCTAAAATTTGATTGAGTTTTAGCTTTTAGTCCTTGCTTGAAAATTGAAATAGAGGTGTATCTTTATTCCTTGTTCAATTTTAGAATGTATTTTATAAATCTAACTAGAAGATGGTCAAATCTTAAAAAGTAGTTGCTTGATCTATATTTGTTTTCAGAAGCTCAGATGCTGCATTGAATATAGTTTTCTTTTCACTTGTTTGCTATGTGCTTGTGTCTTGAACTACAGCTTTGTATGCTTACGCCTTTGAGCATGCTTTACCAAGTGTTATAATTATCATTTGTTTACTTAAATTTTATCTGTACAAACTCAAGTTGGGGCATATTCAATTTTGTAGGCGTTCTCACTGTGCTTCCATGCTTTTATAGGAGCACAACTTGGGTAGTGATGTTCCTTTGAAAAATCCAGATAGGAGCGTGTCCTCCTTTGCTATGCAACTGAAATATGCAAAAGCTACAGAATTGACTGAAAGTAAACAAAGTAGAGGAGCAGATCACGAATTACATTCTGCAGATAATCCTCAAGAGGTTGATCAGATGATGACTGATTGTCACAATGTGAAACTTAAGAATATAGGACGTATTTTCAAAGAGTTGGGATCTTGCATGATGGAGCTGGGGCTTCGCCTTGCTCAAATATGTGATTGGGCCATTGGTGGCTATGAGTTAGAGCAGAGCCTCTTAGAATCATGTGCAGCAAAGGGGCGTCTTATACATTATCATTCGGTTCTGGATGGACTCCTTCTTAAAGAAATTGAAAGGTGTAAGAGAACCAATCAGAGGGAGGTTAATATCAAAAGGGGTCAGGACTACATAATAACAGAGGGCCAGAAACACTTAAAAGGGTCAGAATCAAATTCAAACGCCTATGATGCTAATTCATGTGGGATTCATTCTAATATGTGGCAGCAGTGGCATTATGATTACGGTATATTCACTGTTCTAACAGCTCCCTTCTTCCTTATGCCATCTTGTTCGCTGACATCCAAGACAAAAGATCCATTTTCTGCATCTTGTTATGAAGAATTTCCTTCGCCATTTGGGCATACATCTTTGCAGATATATGATCCAAACAAGAATAAAGTGCTTATGGTGAAGGCTCCCCCAGAGAGTTTTATTATTCAAGTTGGGGAATCTGCTGATATCATTTCAAAAGGAAAGCTTCACTCAACCTTGCACTCCGTATATAGACCTGCAAAGTTTGAAAGTTTAAGCAGAGAAACTTTAGTTGTATTTCTGCAGCCTGCATGGAGTAAAACATTCTCTATCTCGGACTATCCTCAGACAAACATGAAGTCTAATGCTCAGTGTTCAGTGGCATCTGATGATGAACCGCAGTTTGGGGAGGATAAACGTAAACTCAGTGATGAAATTCAGAGAATAGTTCCACCACTTTCTTCAAGGTTGAAGGATGGGATGACTTTTGCTGAGTTCTCGCGTGAAACAACAAAGCAGTATTACGGTGGTAGCGGTTTGCAATCTGACAGATAACTATATTCTCATTATCCCTCATTTTAACTTCAACGTGTACCTTGTCACATCAATTGATTTGGATTAGTTCCCCAAACCATTTTGTATTTCAATACTTTTTTTTTTGGTTTGGGTCTCATCATGTAATTGATTTGTGTTTTTAGTTGCTATTTAAAGAATTCTTTGTTGTTCCTAATTTCGATGTATCTTTTTAAGTGATCCATGTTTTCCATTGTGGTTTGAATAATAGAGATGCTCTCGGTACTTTAAACCATAGAGTAATGATTTGGGGAGCGGCTGGTAAGTGATATGTGTTGAGGGAGATTTTTTTTATTAGATTCATTTGAGTGGATGAGTGGATACTACAGTGCTTCATGTACATCCAAGTCTTATTTTTATTCCCATATTACATTACTTCACGTAGTGGATGCTACAGTGCTTCTATATAGGAGTTCAAGCAGCCAGCCGTAACCTTATCAATGTAATATTAAATAAAACAGAGTTTAATGGGGTCACCCATTAAAGAACGAAAGTCGCAATTCATGCCGTGTATTTTCTTCTTTCGGCGTCCTCCATGCTTATTTTCGTTTGTTCTCGTCAAGATTTTGGTCCGGGAAGTTTTGTGTCTTGGCTTTGTACTTGAACTGTCAATTTGCCTACATGAATTCGAAGAACACATGATGCCCTAATTGATATCATTATACATATAAATGTTTTTCTTTACTTGGGTTATAGATATTTGTTTATTACTATTTCTAGTTCAAAATATGAGATACTTTCTAGAAGTTTTCTTTAGTTTATAATATTAGGTATTATGAAATTTTTAGTAGTAGTTCATCTTTTTTATTTTTAGTTATTTATGACCAATCTTGTAACTTATAATAAAAATGAGTGGAAATAACTTTAATTATTAATAATTAATAAAAATAAAAATAAAATATTAGGTAATTTTTTTAAAAAATTTAATAATATAATTAATTTTTTTTAAAAAATGGGTGAGATAGTTAAAAATTTATTGTATCTTTAAGTCCAGGCTATATTGCCCAAGAGATGAATAGTGAGAGGAGGTTGTGTTTTGTTAGACAAGGGGAAAAAAAAAACCACAAGGCAAAACAACAGAGGTATAAGAAAAGAAACCTATATGCTTTTTAATTTTTAGGTGCAATGATGCAGCTAGGCCTTGCTTTCACTTTTCCTAGTGGTCCAAAGGCGTTAGGCAGGTTAGCCAAAATTGACTTTAAAAGAACAAAATCAGAAAATAATGTGTCTTGAAAATCACAAAGAAAGCAGATTTGAATGGCAATTGAAGTGGAAAGGGAGGAATTGATCATTGAGAAAATGAGGCAAAAGGAATAAAGGTTGTGGCTTTTGTCAGTAGTAATGGAGGTGGGAACAAAACACTTCGAAGACATTGAAGTGAAGGCTGTTGTTTCTCTTGGCCCTTTTGCTTGTTCTCTTAGGAAAATTATGAGGGAGGATTTGATTTGTGTTCATGGGGCTGGGCTGGAGCTTGAAAAAAGCAGAGGTGATGACGTCTCTAGGCACGCGCATTTTAGCACATGTCCCCTTCTGGAATTCAGCTTTTATGTCCAATACAGTGGAGAAAACTGGCTCAGCAAAACTTTGTTTGGACTTGCTAGCATGTCGGCCTTGGACGTTGCCAACTCCTACTGTACCAAGAAACACCATCCATCACTCCCCCTCTCCTCCAAACCCTAATGCCCTCTGACATATCCCATTGTTGTGTCAGATCGTAGCATCTGATTCATCCCTGCCACAATCACTACCCCCTCTTCATTGGTCCCATACGCTTGCATCCCTTCAAGAGACCGCCCATTGTCTTGGTGAATTGTACGTACCAAGCTGAAACCAACCATTGTTGGGTTAGTTAGTTTTAAAGCTGTTTGAGCTTTGAAGCTTTTAATCTGTGATATCTACAGTTGGAACTTGGAACCTGGAAGTAAATATTGCCTGTTCAAGGCTGACTACACAGTTTTGCCTCGCTACTGCCTAATCTGGTTTAACAATGTTCAACTCCTAAAATGCCAAGGAAACAACTATGACTTAATTACTCAGAAGTGATTTTTACATGTTTGTACAAATAATAGGCGTGATTATTAATTTGCTATGCTCGTCTTCAATTACTCTTGCTAGGGCTTGTGCGCCTATCTTGTGAGGCTCCAGCCATATTCAGTTATTTTTAAGTGGTCTAATTGAAGCAGTGCCACAGCATCTACACACGCAGTGATATGCTTTGAACACAATCCAACTGAGATTACATACCAGAATGTTACAATATTGGTCTCCTTGGGGATGCGGGTATATGCATTGTTGTAACTTTATTACATAGTGCTCCTACGCCCTAGTATATTCTTGTGAATTGCATACTTTTATCGCTAATGATAAGAATCGTGTTATGATTATGGCTCGATAATGATAGTTCAATCAATCACTAGCCGGAGGCCCCAAAGAAAAGGGCAAAAAAAATTACTACGGCTCCCTTTTAACCCAAAAATAAAATCACTAATAAAAATCTGAGCCACTTGGTCACGAAATTCCCCCTATGCCCTCTGTTCTCTATAGGCAGAAAGCAGAGTACTTAACCACATGGCGTTTGACCATTCTTAGACCATATATTTAACTTGTGTTATTTTTCTCGTTTAGATATTACACTAAAGGACATTGGCATTCAAACACTCCCAGTACTCACTCAAAGATCCCACCACATATATATAGTATCCTCCAGGCCATGCCCTCCCTCAACACTGAACACCACTCCCCTGAATAGTTCACATCCCTGACATGGAACCCAGGTACTCAATCAATCCTCGCCGGCCGGAATATTTTCCGAACGGCGGAGCCCATTTACCGGAGAGCCCAAGAGTGCCAATGGAGTTTCTGTCTAGGTCATGGAGCGCCTCTGCTTTTGAGGTTTCCAAAGCTCTGGCCCCTCCACCTCCTCCTCCTACTTCTAGCAATGTGGCTTCCAAGTCTGCGAATGGGTCATCCGGTGGTGCTAGCTCTATTCCCAAAGATACTACTGGCGAGTCTGAGGAGTTATCAACCATACCTCGGAACCAGTTCTCTTTCGCCTCCTCTGCTACTTCACAGCTTGTGCTTGAGCGCATTATGTCACAGTCCGCGAGAGAGGTGCTCACTCAACTCAGCTCTAACTATGTTAAAAAGTTTAATCCTCTGTTTGGTTCTCGAGAAAGTATCTTGAGAAGAGAAAGCATATTTCGGCAAGTAGATTCCTTTTAACAGCAAAGGAAGGGCGTGGCCAAACAGAGCAAAAATCTTTCTCACACTCTGTTTTTATTTCATCCATTTTAATCATAAAATGTTATCTGTGGTTTTATACGACTTATATATTTTCCCTTACATCCTCACATGGGTTTCGAGTTTTGAATCATTTTTGCGTCTGATGAATACAACAGGAGGTGTCGCCATTAACGTCAGGGAGACTCTCTCACAGCAGCGAACCTATGAATGGCGGTGGTTCGTTAACCGGAACAGATAGCCCGCCAATTTCTCCTTCTGATGAATTTGACGACATCGTTAAGGTATCTCTTTAATGCTTTTCCTTTTGGGTTGAGAAAGAAGTGTATAGACAAGAAGTACAATACTAGTAACTGTAGTTTATGTATTGGACTGCCCTTTCTTACGCCAACTTCACTGTTATGTTCTGTTTTGGTTCCTCGAGCTACGGCTACTTTCATTTTTCTAGTGTGGAAAAGAAGGGAAAATACCAACAATGCTTACTTTTGTCTGTTCTGAGAAAAGCTTTCCTTATTCTGCTAAAGGGAATTTTAAGGTGTCTTATCAAACAAGGAAGACTATCTTAAAAAGCCACCGAAAGAACATGAGAAAAATGCAAAGAATTTATAAAACAAAAACAAAAAAGGAAAAGAAAGAAACTTGAGGGCCCATCTGTGCCTCGAGATGGTAACGATTCACCTTATGCATTTAGCTTATTTTTAGTCTCCGCCATAGCTGCATGGAAGAATGGTCTACTTTCATAGTTTCATACCTACAAAACTAGGTTTACTCAATGTTGGTGCTCACTCATTAGAAGGTAATCAACTTTTGAAGTGTAAAGAGGTCCCCAAGTTCTACTAAAGTAAGGAATGATTTATTTCTCACGAAAGGAGTGTGAAAAGAGAAGGGAGGGAAACCAAGTAGTGAAGTGGGTTGATCTGAAAATCTCCAAGAGGAAGTAAGGTTAAACTAAAAGAAAATACTCATTTGAAGATGACAATGGTGAATTTGGTACTGAGTAGTGACAAGATATTACAAATCAAAGGTCTTGTCATGTGATCACTTCTTCCTTCCATTTTCAGCCAACTTGCTGCCTGTTAATTGTTTCACAACACGACACATAGACCGACACAACTGTCTCATCTTTCACCTGATTCAGGTGAACAGTAATCTTATTTCGGGCTGTTGGTTTTTACTTGAAAGGCAGAGCCAAAAAAAAAAAAATTCATCTGATAGGGTGACTGGTCGGTGTTGTGAGTGAAGGCCGAGAAAGTGGCACAACCAGAATTTATAGGATTGACATATTTGCTTATATCTCTGATTATTGTCTTTTCTTTTTCCATCACTCTAACATCTATGAAATTCATCACAAGCAGTTGTACAGCGTTATGATCAATACAATTAAAATAATGCCAATCTTTAGATCAAAAAGAAAGCATCACTGTGATTTGGCTTTAGCCTAGTAGAATCCAAGGAAATAGTGTTTCTTTTCAATGGTTCTCAAAAGAGATGCATGCATGTGTTGCAACAGTTCTTCCGCGCCAACAATTCCATACACCCATTATTCAATGGGGGGCGAGGCAGTGGGGCAATAAGTAATGGTACGCCTAGCGCAGGACCCAAGACAGTTGGGAGATGGTTGAAAGAGCGAAGAGAGAAGAAAAAAGAAGAAAGCAGAAGCCACAATGCCCAGCTACACGCTGCCGTTTCAGTGGCAGCAGTGGCCGCTGCTGTGGCAGCCATAGCAGCGGCAACGGCAGCTTCATCTGCACCCAGCAAAGACGAGAAGATGGCCAAAACAGACATGGCGGTGGCCTCCGCAGCCACATTAGTTGCAGCACAATGTGTAGAGGCCGCTGAAGCAATGGGAGCTGAGAGGGACCATCTTGCTTCTGTGGTCAGTTCTGCCGTGAATGTGCGCTCTCACGATGATATTACTACTCTTACCGCCGCTGCTGCCACAGGTAGGCGCTAGCTTATCAAAATTATGAAAATGAGCTTTAAGAAACATGCATACATATATGTTGATGAATAATTGCTGGGCATGTGGTTTTTCATGTGCAGCCCTGAGAGGGGCAGCGACTTTGAAAGCAAGAGCACTGAAAGAAGTGTGGAATATTGCGGCAGTGACGCCATTGGAAAGAGGCGTAGGACTTGGGCTATGTGGAAAAGGCAACAACAACAATAATAACAGTAATACTAGCACCAGTGATAGTGGAGAAATTGTCAATGTAGACAATTTTCTGGGTATCTGCAGCCAAGAACTCCTTGCCAGAGGCACCGAACTGCTCAAACGCACCCGTAAAGGTTATATATCAATTTGGGAATTGCTGCTTATTGCACCAACTCTGAATCTATTCTATCATTTACAAATTAATTAAAACACCATTTTCTTGGTAAGTGCAGGTGATCTTCACTGGAAAATTGTTTCTGTTTATATACATCGAACAGGGCAGGTGATGCTGAAAATGAAGAGCAAACATGTTGCAGGAACCATTACTAAAAAGAAAAAGAGTAAGCTGCCATTAGCTTCCTAGCTCCTGACATCGTATTCATTGTGGAACAGTTAGTTGTAACTCGTGGTTTTGAAATTGCAGATGTAGTACTAGATGTGTGCACGGATATACCATCATGGCCAGGAAGGCACTTGTTTGATGGGGGAGAACAACGACGTTACTTTGGATTGAAAACAGAATGTCGAGGAATCGTGGAGTTCGAGTGTAAGAATCAGAGGGAGTATGATATCTGGACCCAGGGAGTTTCAAGGCTTCTATCTATTGTTGCCGAAAGGCAAAACGACAGCGGAAATTGAACTCCATATCAACGGAACCAAGTCTGTAGCTAGTGCTGATTTCTGAACTTATGTCAAACTAAATGTACCCATCTGAATGTTGCATATTTTTTCAATCTGAAACGTTCGGGGATGCCAAGGGCACAATTTGTAGAAAAGTAGGAATGATTGGTTGGCTCGTACGAACGTCTCTATCCCCCTGAAGCCTAAGAATTACGGCTGATGAAATCATCTACTTTCTAATGTTACCATACCCTATTCTCAGATATCGATCAAATGGGTAAACTAAAGGCAAGAATGAATGGAATTTCATCTCTAACTTTTTGGGAAGGTTATTACCGGATTAGAAAAAAGAGTGCACCTTATCCTTTCTTGCAAATGCTGCGGTTAGATTTGTGTAGTTGTCTTTGAAATGCAGGGACGGCCGTGTGACAGACTTATATACAATCAACCATACATGCATATGCTAATTGCTAAGTTAGCTGAAATGAATATTAACAACAATGGAACGAGGAGCTTGCGTGAAATTACATATCCGACTAACTGAAGGAAATTCCTTTCCCTCTAAGAAATGCCTGGACCCACGTGGAACACAGAAAATGAATACATAACATTTATCCTTGCTTGGGGCCTTGAACAGCTTATTAAGTCGACATATACAAAGTCAATCCATGAATGCAAGGCATTTATTGCGGAAAGCATAACATGACTGGAACTAACAGTTTTAAGTTTGCCTTCAGTACAGTTGTAAGGTTTCTGGACTGACAATCCTTAGCCCTGAAACCCATACAACATTCTTCGTGCAAAGAATAAGACATTGAACTGACGCCTGTTAGTGTTAGATATCATTGAGTCAGAATAATACTAGGCGATTGAACAAGAGCTGCCTCCCCACATACAGGTTGATAAACCTACTTCCTCGACTTGCATATATAAGAATATATTATTGCAAAAGAAAAGAGAGACATTCGTAAATGTATTTACAATTCCGTTTCAACGACTATTTACCAGTATAGTGTGACACAGTTCGATCATTTGTCTTCGGCCTTGCCATACACATGAAGTTGAGGTACGTACATTTTATTAATTGACATGACTTTTCTCCAAACACCACCCTCGATCTCTAACAAAAGATTATTCGAGGGGAATACATGCAGCAATTATCTCTTTAGCTATCAGCAGCTCTGAATATAGTAAGCAGAGAGAGGAAGAGGTTGATGATGTCCAGGTACAGTGACACCGCAGCCCAGATATACTCATCATATGAGTACCTTTTAATCAGGTTGTCTGTATCATATACGATGTATCCACAAAATATAATCGCTGCCAGGCACCCATAGATCATCACTGATATCTTACCCAGTGGAAAGAGAATCTGCAGGAGAAGAAGCATGATATTAAAATAAATCCTCTAATAGATATTAAAATCTAGATCAGAGAGGCTAATGCATCGTAAACAGTAATATTTACCTGAATCAGAGCAAAGACCATTAGAACTACCACAGCACCGAACAAAAAGGGACCAAGAAAGTTGAAATCTTGGCCTCTCCTTGCAGCCCAAAAAGTGTAGAGGCTCAAGCTGACTACAACCACGGTAGTTAATATAACTGCTTCAAGAATAACTTTGCCTGTTTCCAGTCATTCCAAAGAAAAAAATCAAGTTATTAGAAAAATTGATTAACTAAGAAAAGCTACTTCCACACCTCCCACCCCCCCAAAAATAAGATGCGGCGAAGAAGGGTTTAGGGGGGACCAAACTCTAGGGAATAAAAATTTGTTACCCTACATTAAGAATGCAATACGCCAATATCCCAAATTAATCTTTACTAGTGCTTCAATTTCCATTACCCACATGGTTATAATGTGAACCCTATCACTGGGATAGAAATTAATCAAATTCAAATCTCATCTTCACTACCTTTAATGAAGAAGAGGAGCAAGAAACAGATAAGGGACATTTACATTACATTCAGAGTATTAAATTTATAACCTAAAAGGGGGAGAAAAAGAAAAGAAGTAATAAACAATCTTCATGAACTCATCGAATCCCAAATCTGTGAATACAAACTACCATATAACTAGGAGACCAACGTGACCTTCCAATCCGCATAGTAAATAACACATGGACAGAAGGATAGGTCATAATCCATAGGAATTAAGGTGCCACTAAACTCATACAAGAAGGAGAGGTGACGTGTGTTCTTATATCCGAATTCAGATCATAGAAAATATTCAGGAACTGATTAGAATCGCTCATCACCAATGGAAAGTCCAGAGATTCTAAACTTCATAAAAGCAGGGGATTGATTCATAAACCATATGCCAATTCTAGGGTTTTATGACTTAAACGACGAAATCATCTTATACTCAAATCTCTATCGTAAAAATAGCAAAATGAATCGGAGCTTATCAGACAAGATACAGAAAGAGAGAAAGAAAAGCAAACCGAGAGATTACTCATTCTTACCACTGGTGAAGGCACAAGTCAATCCAACCGCAAAAGCCAGAGAAATCGTGAAAATTCCAAGAAGCACGTAATTCACCGGGTGCTTCTGGTGGTAATAGAATAGGGGGCATAACACTGCAAAAATTGCACAAAGACAATCCTAAGAAAAATTGGGAACTAACCACATAATAATAATGTCAGGAAAGAAAATACAAGAATAAAAAATCAGGTATGAAAATGGAAAGAAAAGAAGAAATCGCATACCAATGAAAGGGGTGATGATGAGGATGATGTAGAGAGCCAAGCCGCCGCCGGTGGAAACGAAGAAGTTGGCAATGGGACGAACGGTGACAACGACGGAAGCGACAGCGATTGTGGCGAGCAACTGGAAGGTGATGATAGAGTAGACTTTGCGAATGAAGGACCAGCGGAGTTCAGGGCTCTCGAGCATCATGGGATAGAGAGGCCTTGCTCCTCCGGCTTCCACATCAGTTTTCCAGTTGGGTTGATTCCACATCGTCGCTGGGTGAATGACGCTTTGCTTTCGCTCCAAGGAAATTCTTCTAAAGGGAGAGGGAAAGTTTACGGTTTCTCTGTTGCGCCGAATGCCGAACGAGGAAACGACTCGCTCATTCAGCCTCTCGATGTAGTTTTTTATTTGGCGAGAGCCTCTAGAGGTAGTTTATAAGACGCGATTAGGAGATGTTACCCAGCCACAGAAACTTCGGGACACATCTCGAGCTGTCCGCTAATTATCCCCTCAAACTACCGCTTTTTGTCAAACCCCCAATTTTTTTTATTTATTTTTTTAAACTACAGAACTGTAATTTTTTTTATTCATAAAAAGCAGTTGCCAAAACAAAACAAAAAAAATCATAAAAGCCAAATTAATTCCTTACTCATACATTTTTTAATAATAAACTCTGAGTTATTGGCGAAGGAAAAAAAAAAAAGAAACTGAGTTGAATGGGAATAGATTTTGTGCTCATGTCTGGATCGTTTAAATAAAATTTAGACAGTTAAGTTTTTACTATTTTATATTTTACAAAATAAATATTATTTTTTATAACTTGATAGTTACAATATTAATATTATTTTGTATTCTATATCATTTAAAATAAAAATGTCACTAAAAAAATTAAAAGATCTCTATCGTTCAAATTTTATTTGGATGGTTAAAATGAAATGTGTATTTAATTTTTTTTTACCAACAAAAGTATTCTAATTTTTTAAAATACTTATATATCAATAGTAAATATATATATTTATTAAAAATTTATTTATTTGAAATTGAAACTTTTGAGTCTTAAATGTTTTAAGATGCGAAAAGTCTATTTATTTATTTAATAATACATTGGATATGAATATAATGTATTAAGGATCAGATTATATAAAATTTATATGCATAATATACATTATAATATATTATATAATATGATATAATATAAAATAAATAAATTTTATTTAATTATTTATAAATAGACTTTCAAATGGATTTTAGACTAGGCCAAACCTTTACAAGAATCATGCTTGAGTCTAAATGAAAAATACTTTATATAGGTCAACGGCTAATCTCAAATTTTAGGCCTATAATGTAAGCTTAATCTATTTAAATAAAGTCTGATGTGGTTTAATATGTTTTCACTTCTATTTATAGAAAATATAAAATATTTGTTAGGTTGGTATAGGAATGAGCTTTAAAATATTGAGAAAGAGAAGAAGCCATTCAAACAGTTTTATCTTGCAATTGGGAATGCTGGAGCTGAAAAGTAATAGCCTCTTATAGTAAATGAATTTCTGGCTTGAGAAAGTACAATATGCAGAGAGAATGTCAATAACTGTTTGAATGGAGTCATAAGGTGCCTTAAAGAATAAAATAGGGAAAAAAACATTTAAGGATCCCATATGAAAATATTTTTTTCAAAGGACCCGGTTTAAAAATTCAGTACTCTTATAAACTAAATTCCCAACTCGAATTTACTGAATTCAGCATTGGTACTGTTCATTTGTCAATATTTTTGTATAGAGGTTCTAAACTGTCTTTTTTCCTATAAAATAGTGTGATCCATGATATTCTAGTTTCTCTAGTACCTTTCTAGTACCTTTCTAGGTACTGTTAAGTTTAACATTTATGATCATGCAAGATAACACATTTGCATATAAAGTAAGGATAAAAAAGGTAAAAAGGATCACATTGACAAAGTTATTGAACAAGTTTGAAGGAATTATAGACACATCCATTGAATAAAACTTGATAATGGAATGTTTCTACATAATTCATGATCATATTAATTCATTTCACGAGAAAACCTCATCACAGTCAACATGGATCTAAGGAAGGGCCAAAATTTTCAAAACATCTAACTTGTAAGCACCCCGACCAGTTTTATTGATTTTGAAAATGCAAGAGATGAGGAACTAGAGTAATCTATTTTGAAGCAGCGCAAGTATCTTGGGTCAAGTTAAGCTACTCAGTTACGTGGCCATTATATGGGCCATAGGGCCATTTAGGTACATGAATCTGAAAAGGACATCTGCAAACGGACCCAGTAGAAATATGAATCAATTGCCGGGCTACCGTAGAAATATTAGTGTTGACCCATTTATAGAACGCTCCTTAAAAGAAACATGATAGTCGAAAACACAAAGCTGCTATTGAAAAAAACATGATAGTCGAAAACACAAAGCTGCTATTGAAAAGGGAAAAAAAAGAAAAAAAAAAAGAGATAAGGCTGTTATCCTTATTTAAATTTGAAAACGACCACACCTGTAAATCCTTCTCTTTTCCAAAAATTAATTAAATTTTAAAATTTAAAATAATAATTTATTGAAACATCTGTATGCAAATAATTTCAAAGCTAGGTCATTCACTCAGTGAGAACATTCACCCTACACTTGGCTAAAGGAAAGAAAATAAGGAGGAGAGAAAATGAGGGAAAAGAAAATGGAGAGAAGAGAAAAGTGAAGGAGAGTGATTTTCTCTTCATATGCTTGACTGAATAGAAGAAAACAGAAAGGAGAGAAAAGTAATTAATTTTACATTGACAATAATACCCTTATTATTTTTAGGAATATATTTACATATAATAAAATTTATTATTCTATAATATTATTTACATAATTTCCATATCATATTAATAAATGAAATTCAAATATAATTTTAATTTTAATCTTAATTTAAATTTATTTTATCCAATCTTAATTTTATTAAATTTTTAAAATCATTTTTTATACATTGATTTAAAAAATTTTAAAATAATGCTAAAATTAAAAATATATAACATATTAATATTTAGATATAAAAACAATATAGATATTTTTCTCTAAGAAACAACATAACATTATATTAAGAAGCAATACAACATAATAAAGACAAGAGAAGCAAAATTTATTTTATTATGTAACTTTATTTTGAGATTTTGTCCTCTCGTTATTGATTGAAAAAATAAAAAAAACTTAGTTCTTCACTATATTTATCATTAGTTCTATTTCTTTTAGGGAAATGTATGATATTGAGAGTGTCAATTTATTTTTCTATGATGACAATAAATTTAAAAAAATGGGGAAATATCCTACGATCTTTGGAGGAAAATTCGTGTCACGAAAATGATAATAAGTGAATAATCCAAATGCCGATGTGGAGGAGAGATTGAACATTGACAAAGAATTTTTCAATTTGGTTGGGGGAAGAATTATATACAAATTATAACAATATACTATAAATCAATTTACATGTAACTTATATATATATATATTAAAAAATATATGTTTGACATACTTTAACTAATTTAAATTAATTTTTTTTGAAATTAAATAATAAAAAGTCCATTTGTCCAATTGATTATTTTTAGAATATAATTTATAACAAATTAAATAATCTAATTTGTTTTTTCGAGCTTCGAAAGAAAGTGAGAGAAAAATGGGAGAAACGAAAAGAAGCGAAGCTGGATAAAGAAAAAGCGGGAAAGTGAAAAAAATATTGGTGGGTAATTTTGGAAGAAAAGTTTTCTCTCCAAAATCTCTCCATTTTAGGGGAGAAAAATTGAGGGGAAAATCATGTGAGACCCACACATTATTTTTCCCTCATTTTTCTATCCCCTCACTTTTTTTTTCTTAGCCAAGTAAGAGAAAATATAATTTTCTCTTCAGTTTTCCTCCCTACTTTTCTCTGCCCCTCTCTCTTCACCCATACCATACCAAGCAAAGCATCAATGAAAAGTAAGTTTTAGTGGGGGTAGTGTTTTTCAAAAGATTTAGGCACATATACGCTTTGGTTAGAAAAAAAGGGAAGAGAGAATTTATTTTTTCTAAGGCGTAAACAAGAAGCAGCACATGTGTGGGCATTGTATTGTGAAATGATATACTGCACCCGTAATTCCCAGCAGCCTCCTCATCTATTGGATAAACATTCCTGTTTTGAATTCGTCTTTAATCTTTTACTTTTTCTTTTCGGTAACAAATTCGGATCCACTATTCTGTCACCATCGATATCCGTCCCTCCCAATTATGGGAATAGCTTGATAGTTCAGCAAGCCCCAGCAGCACAAGTAGCAGTGATCATCATTCATTCATCCATATATATGTCGAAGTCAATTGCAGAAAGGAACTAGCTAGCTGGAAATTAAGAAAATGGCTACCGGCTCGGAAATAAACAAGAAGAAGCTGTTTACATTTGCCATGAAAGGGAAATGGGACGAGGTGATTAAACTGTACGAGGAGGATCCTAGCCTCCACAAGGCCAAAATAACAAGGTCAGAAAACACTGCGTTGCACACAGCAGTGTCTGATGGGAAGGAGGAGGTGGTGGCACGAATGTTGCAGTTAGCAGCTGGAAGTGGCCAGCAACATTGTGAGGAGGCTCTGGAGATTCAGAATGACAGAAGAAACACTGCTCTGCATACAGCTGCTTCAATGGGGAATGTCACAATGTGTCACCTAATTGCCAGAAAACACCCCTCCTTAGTCGGTTTTCGAAACGTTGACGGCGAGACACCGCACTTCCTGACGGCTCTTCATGGCAGAAAAGAAGCTTTTCTTTGTCTTCATTACCTCTCTCACCCCAATAATGCTTCCCCCAATTACGGCAACTGTAGAAGAAACGGCGGCGACACTATTCTTCATTGTGCCATTGCCGGAGACTTTTATGGTAAATTAATAAATCACTTTCAACTCATATCTATACTTGTTCTTCTAATATTTCTATTATCTTGATTGGCAGATTTGGCATTCCAAATAATTAACCTGTATGAAGAGCTCGTGGACTCGGTGAACGAAGAGGGTTTGTGTCCCCTCCATGTACTAGCAACTAAACCCTCCGATTTCAGGAGTGGTAGCCGCCTTGGACGATATGAAACGATCATCTATCAATGTAAGTACTAAGTCTCAGAAAGGTTGCAATTATACATGATTAATATTTTCCTCTTCGAGTATCCTATTTCTTCATGTAACATATTTGCCACTTGTTTTATGGTTTGGGAGGCATATTTGTTGAGGAGCTAAAGAAAGCACAGTACCATGAACGAGCATTAATATTCTTAGAGGAAGGCAAGCAGAAAACAAGCAGTCTCGATCTTCCAGACAACTACCGAACTTGCTGGGACCTTTTCAGGGTCATGAAAACTTCGCTCGCTGTTGGTACTATATAATTTCTTTCATATTCTATATAACTAAGTAAATTCATTCTCCTCCCACTGCATCCTCATCCGTTTCCTCACATGATCCAATACTCCTTCAGCAAGTCGAAAATAAGTAAATATGTATGCGTGTGGGTATTATAATATTAACGTGTGGTTTATATTAAAGGCAAACACAATGGCAGCACCGTCAAGCAAGCGTTACATTAAATAATAATTAATATGCATGATAATTCGCTTTTCCTTTACTTCTTCGCTTTATTTTGAGACATCTTCTGTACTTTGTTTTTTTGCAGCAACCAACAAATTTCCAGTTTTTCACTTTTTCAGAAACAAATTTTGTGCACAAGGAGAGCAAGCTCCATCAGAAGCAGGGGATCCCGAAACGGCAAAAAATAATAATATCGTTGAAGGTCAGAATTGTTTTGCATTTTGGCGTAAGACCTTGGATTTGGAATACCATCACCGATTTTTCATTACATTATAGGATCAGAAGGTAGAGCTCAGCGGCGTCGGCTATATCCAGAAAATTACAGAACCTGCTGTAAATTTTTCAAATTCGTATATGTAGCAGTGACGGTAATCCTTGGACAAGGTATGCTTAGGCGCGTCATGAGTTTTGTCATGCGTCCATAAACATGTGTCCTTTTTCTTTTTTTCTGTTTACTACTGAGTATTTGTTACTCGTGTATATATATACTAATCATAAATAATATCCCATATCTATATCTATTTTGAATTAATTATTCAGGATCGAGCAGATTGAAAAAAATACGCCGGAAGAAGGAGAAACACATTTGGTCTTGTCAAATAATGGATTTACTTCTTTCTCGTGCATCCACGTACGAGTACAATGACGACGGGAGTAAACCACAACCATTTGCATTTCCCTCCGACACCGATCATGAAAAGGATAGAATGATAGGTTTTCATTCTTTTGACCAAGAGAACAGTACAATCAGGCCTAATCAACAACAGGACAAAGCTGGTAAAATACAAAATTTGATATCTTGATACGTACTTTTAAAATAGAAATCAACTGAAAGGGTTTGTTCTCCAAAACAATGAATATTTAGAATTTAAATCTTCTCTTATACCGTGAGTAACATTTATTTTTGTGTAGAAGGTGGGAAAGGTTCAAAAAAGAAGAGAACGGAGACACCTATATTAATCGCTGCAAAGAATGGAGTGGCAGGGATGGTTGAGAAAATTCTAGAATTATTTCCGGTGGCTATTCACGACATTAATGAAGAGAAAAAGAATGTAGTGCTGTTGGCAGTGGAGCACAGGCAACCCCACGTATATCAGCTCTTGCTTAAACGGAATATTCTTAAAGAAAGTGTATTTCGGAAGGTGGACCACAAGGAAAATAGTGCACTACATTTGGCAGCCAAGTTTGGACAATACAAGCCTTGGCTTATTCCCGGTGCTGCACTTCAAATGCAATGGGAAATTAAGTGGTTCGAGGTAATTAATCAATCAGTAATCTCTAATTAAACATATGTTAATTCCTTGATATATATATATATATATAGATAAGGATCTCACGGCTCTATATAAATGGTTATGGTGATGGGGATGCAGTTTGTGAAAGAGTCAATGCCGCCTCATTTCTTTGCCAAACGCAACAACAAAAATAAAACCCCGAAAGACATCTTCACTGAAACTCACACTGGACTCGTGAAGAGCGGTGGGGAGTGGCTAAGTAAAACCTCAGAGTCATGCTCCGTGGTGGCGGCGCTGATTGCAACGGTGGCTTTTGCCACATCAGCCACTTTGCCCGGCGGTGTTGACCAAAACACCGGCCGCCCAACTCTGGAAAAGGAGCCAGCATTCAACGTGTTTGCCATCTCATCACTCATTGCTCTGTGCTGCTCCATCACTGCAGTAGTGATGTTCCTATCCATACTCACTTCGCGTTATCAGGAGGATGATTTTAAGGCAGACCTGCCCACGAAGCTAATATTGGGTTTGACGTCGTTGTTCATGTCCATTGCTTCCATGTTGGTGTCATTCTGTGCGGGTCATTTCTTTGTGCTGAAGGATCAACTCCAATACGCGGCGCTTCCTATATATGCAGTGACTTGCCTACCGGTGACCCTTTTTGCTTTGGCACAGTTTCCACTTTACTTCGATCTGTTGTGGGCCACCTTAAAAAGTGTGCCACAGCGAAGCTACAAGGCCACCCCAGTAAATTCAGAGCCGTCGAAGATGAAGAATGACTAATGAGGGTGAATGTCAACAGATCAAGTCCTGAATCTGATTTAGTCCGTATAATTTTATTGTCTTGCTGTTAAGGCTAAGATACGTAAACATGATTCGTATAACTGTTGTTTAAATAGTAATCTTGTTTGTCAATGAAAGAAAAAAAAAAGGAACTCTGACAAGTTAATTTGTAAATTTTTTATTAATATTATTATGTATGAGGAAGAGTACAATGCTCTTTTTTTTTTTAATTTTTACTTGGAGGAGGGAAGTTTAATTTTCTACACATTTTTCACAATAAGAAAAGTCCATTCTGTTACCATTTAGAAGCAATTTAATTTTCTTATAAATTAAGTTAAACTAAGTATTCACCCATGTATTAAATATAAGAAATTTTAAAGGAGATATTTGGTCTAAAATATAGGAGAAAAAATATAAATTTCTATAATAATAAATAAGATATTCCAAAATGTCCCTAAATTATTGTAATTTTAGTAAGCATTAATTAATCTGGTGTAAAAAAAACTATTAATTAAAGATAATTTTAAAAAATATATTTAACTATAAATTAAATAAATTTAACTAAATTCATTAATATGTACAACTGGAGGAGTATCTAACTAAATCTCTCTCACTCTCTAGATAAATATGCTCTCTCACAGTTTCTGTTGAAAACGTTCCCCTCAACACACGAACAGATCGATGAGAAAGAAAGAGGGCTGGGAAATCTATTACTCTATATTACCTCCATTTTCTTATACAAGATAAATGAGGTGTTTCTTTTTTTTTTTTCTAAATATATATAAGATAGTAATATGGGTTGTTTGAAATATTTATTTCTTTTTTTCAATTTTACCTTTCATTAAATAAGTTGTTATAATTAATTTTTATTAATTAAAGATAAAGTGTTAAACATTAAATGTGGACATTTTTAGAAAATTATTTTGAATTGACAAATTTAATGCTTTCAATTATATTTCTTGATCTGTATAAATTAGTTATTTATATCTTACAATGAGAATGAAGAATAATACTATACTCTCTCGGTTCTCAATATAAGATCTTTTGTTTTGATTATAAATATATAACATTTTACAGTATACTCCCTCCTTTCCTTTTTTATAAGAAATTTTCAATTATTTTATGTAGATTAAGAAAGATAGTTATCTTCTTAAAATTCTAAAAAATACTAAATATTCCTTTTTTACCCATATTTAATATAATAATACAATCCATATTAAATATTATTTTGACCAATTGAGAGTACATTTTTCGTTCAAAAAGTCCAATAATAATTTACAAGAAGAAATAAATGATGAGGGTAAAATAGGAAAAATTCTATAAAATATTGCAAGGTCCCTTATAAAAAGGGACAGAAAAAGCTTCTAAAAGGTCCCTTATAAAAAGGATTGGAGGGAGTATAAGGCACAAAAAGACAAAATCACATACATCAAGGAAAGCAATAAATTTTTCTAAAATATAAAATAGTTTAAAAAAATGTCTTCATTTAATGTTAATAACTTTTACATGATATAATTAATATCAATGAATTGTATCATTAGTTTTTGAAAAAAAAATGTCACCTTAATTAGGTGTATTTTTGGAAAAAATTATTAAATACACCAGATAAACTCTTAGTATCCTTTATATTTCGAAACATGGAAATTTCCATAATTGTCCCTTATATTAAGGGACGGAGGGAGTATGAGGTAGTATTTATTATGTATTTTTAAAAAAAGTCCTTGTTTAATGTATCCCAAAAAGAGAGAAAAAAAATTAAATAAGGGCAGTTTTAGAAAAAATATTATATTTTTTGAGAAATTAAGATAATTAATTAATTTTTATTTTTACTTTTAATCCACATGACTCGATCAAAATGATTCAATATTAAAGGGCAAATGGAATATAAAATTAGAGTTGAAAGAGGTGAAAGAAATAAATGCTACATCAACATTTTTAACTTTTTTTAATGTTGCCTATGTGGAATGCCATGCAATCATCTCATGTGTATTTTGTGGTTTCTCTACCTCCCACTCCATTTGAATCACATCATTTTTTTTTATTTTTTCTCTTCTTACTATAATACCATATTATGGCAATTCATTAATACTCCATCCGATCCAAAATAAAAGTCTTATTTGACTAATTACACATAAATAAATAAAGATAGTTTTACTTATTAAATTTATAAAAATATGTTATTTTCTAATATTACCCCTAATTAATATATTACATTTAAAGTTGACTATTTTTCTTATATTTAATTATAAATAAGAACAAAATATGAAAAAAAACTTTTAATACCCTGAAAATTGCCAAATGAGACTTCTATTTTGCACAAAAAAAATTAGAAATTACTTAGATTCAAATTAATGAGAAATAATATAAAATAAGAACAATATTGATATATTTTTCGTCGTTAGTTGAATTATGTTGTGTTACTCATAATATTGATATATTTTGATTTTTGCGGGCCTCAGTAGTCTTGATAATTTTTCATATGGTACTGGTGTTACTTCCTGTCCAATAACCTAGAGAACCACTCAATCTCCATTGTTAGATATTATCAATGGTGAGTTGAATTTCAATTTATTTTTACTTTTATGACTATACATATTATTATTCAATTCAAGCTAGCACTTATTCATTGTCTTTACACCACGCGAATAATGTGTTGGAAACATGTGTTTGACATTTACCGGAAAGCGGAAATCAACTTAGTACATGCAATCAACCTCCATTTCTCGTTCATATGGAAATGTCAATGGACGCATGTCTCAAAATGCCATCACCATTATAGATGGTCTTTCTCTGTATCTTTGTAAATTTATATCATTTACTCTTAAATGACTAATTAATTTTGTATCATGTTCATATGTTATTGAAGTGCATATTTATTTCCTTTGCCATATTAATTGTTTGGTATTTAAACTAGACATTTCTCCATTTACTGTCAAATGAAGATCAACTCAGCCTATGACATAAAAAAACGTACAATGCTCGATCAGGGATGGAACCAAGAAAAAAAAATACAGGTAGATATGTTGTAACATCCTAAACACCCCAAGACCCAACCGGACAAAACACGCATTGAAACAACACCAAAGGAGATAGGTAGATAGGACGGTGTCATGGCACCAAAGCATTTTGGACAGGAATTAAAAATGAGATAGAAAGGCTTGGCGCCGTGGCCACAATGATAGCACTGCAGTGCCAATGATAGGACTTGCATAAGCATTTTACTAATGTGATCGACCAACTTTTGGTACGCATAACTCCTCACTCCTTACTCTGATTCATCTAATTCTAAAGCTTACAGATCATACTACTCTTGTTACATCTTATATTTAGAAACATTTTCCCTTGACAACTGCTTATTTGATATATGAAAATATTTTTAGAAAAACTCAAACCAATTAAAATCTTAAGATTTCACAAAATCATTCTTGCTGGTTTACAGCTCATTGCGTAGCGATTTTTCAAAAATTATAACTAAATGTAGAAAAATCCTTTTTTAGTTGTTTAAGTCTCTAAAAATCATGCACATATCTAATTTTCAAGGAAAAATTAGAAAATGGGAAATTAATGTACCAATTCATACAGTTTATTATAAACATATTATTGTTCATTTCACGTCTCTGTTTCTATCTGAAAATCTGAACCTTAACTTTGAAAATTCATTTATCTTAATATACAAAGTCATTTGGCACATACTTAGTATCATTGGAAAAATTTACTTGTCTACTTTCTAACCATGTTTTTTTTGTATATTTATTCAACGTCTACTGGTTAGAGCAGCAATATATGTCATCAGAGGTCAAAAATAATGTCTACTGGAGCAGTTTTGGTAAAACAGGAATAACTACCATTATATAGCTCCAAATACAGTCAAATCAGTGTCATTTTATTCCTAAGACATAGATCTATCTATACATATAGACCACTAAATTTTTGGAGATACGTAAAAATTTATACAGTAACCAGAATTAGACATAATATTAACAACTTTCAGTAAGGTTCCATCATTATTCCTCATGCTCCACATGCTCCCATTTGCCATGACTTGGCCTTAACATTGGTTAACTATGGGATGAGATTGGGGAAATCTCAGTAGTCAACTTGCACATGCAATCATGTCATCACAAAAACATTTGAAAACATAACATATTTTCATTAAATCATCAAAACTTTCATGTTATCTAACGAAATTTCGGGAGCATAACGGCTTAGTAAATGAGCTTCCCGGGGCTTAGCCCTTAACATAAACAGCCACCAATCATAGAAAAACATTTATAACAGTAACATGACATCATTTACAAATCATTATAACATATACATTATTTATAAGCAATAACATTAAGTAAGGTCAAGAGACTACCTTGAAGTTTTACTAACTTTTCTTTGAACATTGCTTTCACTTAGCTTTAGATCACTTAACTTCATTGAAGCCTAAAACATCATTAAATCCTACTTAATAATTTATTATCATCATATAAATCTAACTCGACCATAAACTATAAACTCTTTCCTCAAAATCATGTCTTGATCCAAAAAGAGAAACAAGAGGGAGGAAGAAAATAGTTTAAACTCTAACTAATCTTAAACTAAATAAATAAAGAGGAAATCTAGTAGAGATCTAAAGTAAGAGCTTATTTCAGAAGACCCCTACTTGCCTTCCCTTCCTTCCTCCTTCCTTCTTTCTCCTTTTCCTCCCCTCTCTCTCTCTCTCTCTCTCTCTCTTTTCTTTCTTTCTCTCCCCACAACTCCCTCTCTCACGCTACCAATTCCATTTTCTTTCTTTTGGCTTGTGTGAGGTGTGAAGAATGAGGAAGGGAAGGGGATATTTATAAGGTAGTCTGATGGATATGGACCATCAGATCGAGATTTAATCCGAGGGTTCACAATTATTCTCACATCTAATATACTAATTTCCTATTATACCCTTAGATATTTTTGGGTTTGTAAGATAGTAGGGAAGGGCAAAAATGTCCATATTTTCCCTGCTCATTTTATGTCACATCAGAAAAAGAGATAGTATACTTTTTTCTTTTGTAGATAAATTTGACTCTGGTGTGAGTACCTTTTTATCTAGATTTTCTATTATACTATGTGCCCTTCCTATTTGTTTTATCTGTGGGACCCATTATCTTTCTCTTTTACTTTTTCATGTAAGGTCCACCTATCTAACTTACTTTTCACTATTTATCTCTTTCGGTATTTACTATTTATGTGGGACCCCATTTTTTACTGGATTTATACTTTTTTCCTCTCAGAGCCCATATAATCAGTATCACTTGTACTTTTAACTTGCACCAGAATATTTAAAATATTATTTTCTTTGTCTTATTGTAAATAATAATTTTGCCCTTTTTAAGCAAGCCCATCTTTTATATTTTAGGATATTTTGGGCCTTAAACTAATTTAATTAAATATCCAAGCTTCCCCAATCATCATAAATTAATCCAGAACAATTTAATATCATTTGTAATATTATTTGATCATAATATTTAGACATGAAAAATGGGGATATTACAACTCTAAACATAGACACCAACCGTGACTCAAAATACCTCTATATGGAGTTTTGAACACTTAACACCGAAATGGTCACTTTTTAACCAAAACAAGGAATCAAACACCCTAATTGCTATCAATGAATATTTGGTAGCCAAATACCATACCAATAGGTCACACAAGAGTAAAGAATCATGTCCAAGGAGTTATCATTCCGAAGGAACCACTCCCCCAAGTTTTGACCCCCCTGGACCCTACTTCACACTAATGGGTAATATACCAAATTTACACATACAGGAGTCAGCCAACAAGACATAAGATTAGAAATGTCACAAACCACACATAGATCATACCTGACACACATCATATATATAATTAATCATAAGGCCACACAAGGAACCAACCATGAAATGTAAAGGAGTCTAGAAGGGCTATACATCATACCTTCCCACATACACACGAGTACACAACAATTTACACTGAGCATAATATAGATGGTACAAGTGGTACTACTACAAATAAATCCCTTTGATGTTTGTTATTTTAGGTTTTTTACGTTTTTTTTACATAGAACGTTGAAGCTAGAGACGTTGAAAGTTCAGCTATTTACATTTGTTACAAAACATACGTCAAAAGGTTCCCTGTGATGTCTATTTTCTGGAAAATAGATGTCAAAAGAAGTCCCTTTAACATCTGTTTTCCAGAAAAAAGATATCATAGACATCAAATATGATGTTTGTTTTCTGGAAAATAGACGTCAAAGAAGATTCCCAACAAAAGCAAGATTTAAGGGTTTAAGTTTGGAGAAACTACTACTTAAACCTATCAATAAAGTATTTAAACTCATTTTAATAAGTGGAAATACAACCCAAGTCAGAACCCTAGATTTTACCATGAAGAAGCACTGTAACATCCACATTTTTCATGTATGAATATTATGACCAGTTAATATTACAAATAATATTAAATTGTTCTGAATTAATTTATGATGACTGGGGAAGCCTGGATATTTAATTAGTTTAAGACCCAAAATATCCTAAAATATAAAAAGGGGCTTAAAAAGGGCAAAATTATTATTTTCAATAAGACAAAGAAAATAATATTTTAAATACTTCGATGCAAGTTAAAAGTACAAGTGATATTGGTTATATGGGCTCTAATAGGGGTGATCATGGGTCGAGCCGGGTTGGGTTTGACCCCGGTCCGAAATATTTCGGGCCAGTTCCGGGCCATGTACCGGGCTGGCCCGATACTATATATCTTTTTTTTAAATTAAAAAATAAAAAAACTTATTTAATAATAAAAAATATATTATTTATACTTAAAAATAGATTTTATTAAAAAATAAAATTGTTCAAAATTTATGAATATTTAACCATTATATATTATTTTTACATAAATATTAAGTTAAAAAATTAATTCAAAATTTAAAAAAATTTGAAACATTAAAATCTTAAAAATTTTTCATAATATTTACATAGTAAATGTATTATATTAGATACATAAAGAAAAAAAAATTCTACAAAAATCAATTAAGATATATAAAAAATTAAAAAAAAACATATATATATATATATAGATCGGGCCAGGCTAGGGTTAGAGTGCTTAGCCCTAACCTTAGCCCGGCCCGATTGGCCTGAAGTAGTGGGGCCGGACCGGGCCAACCGAGCCTCGGGCAGAAATGTTCAGCCCTAGGCTCTAAGAGGAAAAAAGTATAAGACGGAGTCCCACATAAATAGTAAATACTAGAGGAGATAAATAAGTAAAAAGTAAGTAAGATAGGTGGACCCTATATGAAAAAGTAAAAGAAAAAGATAATGGGTCCCCTAGATAAAGTAAATGGGAAGAACACTGAATATAATAGAAAATCTAGTTCAAAAAGCACTTAAAGCAGAGCCAAATTTAATTGCAAAAATAAAAAGTATACTATCTGCTTTTTCTGATTTGACATAAAGTAAAGAGGGAAAAGCTGGACATTTTTGCCCTTTCTTACTCTCTCACATGCCCAAAAATATCTAAGGGTATAATGGGTAATTGGTATATTAAATGTGAAAATAATTGTGAGCCCTCGGATTAAATCTCGATCTGACGATTCATATCCATCAGACTACCCTATAAATACCTCCTCTCATCCCCTCATTTTCCACTCAACTCACGCAAGCCACAAAAGTGAAGAAAGGAGTGGTAGCATGAGAGAAAGGGAGTTGTGGGGAGAGAAAGGAAGAAAAAAGAAGAAGAAAGAGAAAAAGGAGAAAGAAGGAAGGAGGAAGGAAGGGAAGGGAAGAAAAGTAGGGATCTTCTGAGGTAAGCTCCTACTCTAGATCTCTTCTAGATTTTCTCTTTATTTATTTAGTTTAAGATTAGTTAGAGTTTAAACTATTTTCTCACTCCCTCTTGTTCTTCTTTTTGGATTAATACATGATTTTGAGGAAAGAGTTTATAGTTTATGGTCAAGTTAATTTTATATGATGATAATAAATTATTAATTAAGATTTAATGATGCTTTAGGCTTCAATCAAGTTAAGAAAGTGATCTAAAGTTAAGTGAAAGCAAGGTTCAAAGAAAATGTAGTAAAGTTTCAAGGTAGTCTCTTGTTCTTGCTTAATGTTATCGCTTATAAATATTGTATATATTATAATGATCTGTAAATGATGCCATGTTATTGTTATGAATATTTTTCTATTGTTTTATGTTAAGGGCTAAGCCCCGGGATGCCCATTTATTAAGTCGTTATACTGCCGAAATTTTGTTAGAGAACATGGAAGTTTTGATGATTTAATGAAAGTATGTTATGTTTTCAAATGTTTTTGTGATGACATGATAGCATGTGTAAGTTGATTACTGAGATTCCCCAATCTCACCCCATAGTTAATCAATGTTAGGGCTAAGTCATGGCAAATAAAAGCATGTGGAGCATGAGGAATAAAAGTGATGGAACCTTGCTGAAAGCTGTTAATGTTCTGTTTATATACTGTCTACTTATAACTATTGTATAAATTCGTACATATCTCCAAAAATTAAGTAGTCTATATATATAGATAGATCTATATCTTAGGAACAAAATGACACTAGTTTGGATGTATTTGGAGCTATATAATTGTGGTTATTCCTATTTTACCAAAATTGCTCTAGTAAACATTATTTCTGACCTCTGATGACATATATTAATGTTTTGACCAATATGAATAGAATAAATGTACAAAAAAAATATGGTTAAAAAGTAGACAAGTAAATCTTTCCAATAACACTAAGTATGTTCCAAATGGATTTGTATATTAAGAGAAATGAATTTTCAAAATTAAGGTTCATATTTTTGGACAGAAACAGAGATGTAAAATAAATAGTAACTTGTTTATAATAAAATGTAAGAATTGGCACGTTTATTTTAAATTTTCTTATTTTTCCCTGAAGATTCAAGATGTGCACGATTTTTAGACACTTGAATCACTGAGAAATTATTTTTATATATTTAGTTATAATTTTTGAAAAATCACTGCACAATAAGCCGTAAAGTAGCAAAAATAGTTTTGTACAATTTTAAGGTTTTAATTAGTTTGAGTTTGTCTAAAAATATCTTCACACTTCAAATAAGCAATTTGAAACAATTTTCATGGGAAAATGTTTCAAAATGTAAGATGTAACAAGCACCAATTAAATCGAAGAAACCCATAAGATTTAAGTTTCTCCAAGACCAAAATCATATTCTCTAGCTTCAAATTGGCCAAACCCTAGCAAAGTACCAAGATTTTCCTCAGTTTTTTTCTTCCTATATCAACAAGTGTGTCTTCTGATTGAAATAGAATTCATGACTAGTGTCATGGTTTGAGTCGCTACTAACTCGGCCTAGAAGCCCACTTAAACGTCCCACACAACAGCTCCCCTGCACCTCACCGTAGTGCCACTACGTTCTGTCTCATTCTTCCTTTTTACTCAATTCTGATCCTTCCCCCGATCTTGATCCCTCCAGTCCTGCACCATTTAACAACGCCCTTTTTGGAATTAATATTCATGATGATTACTAGGGGTGTGCATGGGTCGGACTAGGTCCGGGTTTGGACAAACTCGTGGCCCAGCCCGACCAGTGACTGGGTGATACTGGGTTAGTCTGAGTTATGCCACGGGTTAACCCGGTTTCATATCACATCCTACAGATCGAAGAAGATGAAGATGAGGAGACAAAAAAAATACATATTCATTCAAATTAAGAAACGAACGTAAAGATAAGACCATGATGACAAATCAAATCACAACATAGCAATCCCACAAATATAATCACAAATCCCAACTGAAAAAATCTGAAGCGATCTTAAGATTGATCAATTCCAGTATAATTCAAATCACAATAGAACATATTTGAAGCAATCTTGATCATATCTACCAATTTGATCCTGCAAAAAAAATAAGCAAGCCAGTGGATCTGGAGTAAGCCAACGAATATGAGATCAACGACCAAAGCAATGTTGCAAATCTATCATTTTGCTAGTATGAGGATCGAGATCGACGACATGTTGCTCCGATCTTCAGAGATTAAAGACAAGATGGGTGACTTTGTATTCAGAGAACATCCAACTAGGCGACAGTGAACAACTTGATTTGACTAACATTGATGATAAAGGCTGTGAGATTTGGAAGCAAATGTGACTTGCATGAGATTTGTGAGGGGGACGCTGCATCTGAGAACGGAGAAGAAAACGAACGTGTCTGAGAACGAAGAAGAAGATGAGAAGAAAATGAAAGCAAAAGTTGGAGAATATTCTAGAAACTGAGATTTGGTATTATAAGTTTATGTTATAAGTTTTTTTAATATTTAATACAAGTGGCCAGGCTGGGTCGATCAAGGTTGATTGAGCCCGTTGGCTCAACCTGTAACCTGGACCGGCCCGATTATTATGACACTGGGTTGGGTTGGACCTAGGGAGGTTATCCGTATAATCTATGTTACAGAACTAATAGCCTCTCTTCAGCAAAACAGGTTATTCGTATAACCTTGGTAGGTTATCCTGATAACCTAAGTTTCATAAAAGTTCAGTTTGAGAAAAACTTAACTTTATTCTAATAATTGAGTGGTTTTCATGAAAATGATTTTGAGCTAAAACTTTGTCATTTTGGGTAGTACGTTATCCGCATAACCTAGCGAGGTTATCCGCACAATGAAAAGCTCTACGTTAAAAACAAAGGCAAACAGTTACATGTTCTTTGCATAACCTGAGGAGATTATCCGTATAACCTCTATCAGATGCATTTAATACAGTAGGTGAACGGCTATTTTATTAAGAGTAACGGCTAATCTTTGTTTTCAACGGATAGTTCTCCCCCAAGACTATAAATAGGACCTCATTTAAGTTGTTGGGTAATGAGAAAAATAATATATACGCCAAAACTCTACTGATTCATTTATTGATTCATTCAAAACTTACCTACCCTCTGTTTTACTCATTCATTGTATCTCAGCTTTTATATCTACTTTTTTGAAAGAGTTTTCATTATGTAAAACTTCTACATACTTGTAGAGAGTACTTAGTGTGAGATTACACTAAGAGAGATAGTCTTACTCTTGAGTGAGAAGAGTGAGAGAACTTGTTTTAGTCCAAAATTCAGGCTAGTGTTATACTACGGTTATTGTAAGAACTCATTCAAATTTTGCAAGAGATAATAGAAAAATCTCAAGTGGTGGCTTGGGGACTGGACGTAGGTCAAGTGGAATAGACCGAATCAGGATAAACTACTGAGTTCTCTTTTCTTTGCTCTTTATTTTTTATACTCTGTTTTCAGTTACCTTTTTAGTATCACTATTATATTTTATCTTTGCAGAAAAATTTCAATTTTCCCAATTCACCCCTCTCTTGGGAAACCAGCTGAGCTGACAAAGATCTAAAGAAGGTGGTGACGACGTCGATGACAATCACACGAAGCCAAGATCTAGAAGTTAGCTACAACTATGAGAGCAAGATATGAGAGTGGGAGGTGGGAGTGAGATATGTGAGGGAGTAGAGAACCAACAGAGATGGAAATAGAATAAAAGAGAGGAATATTATGGGGAGGGGAGAGTAGAATGGGATTTTTAAAATAACCTAAGTTTTGTTTTATTTAATCAAATAGATCGGACCAGTCCAAGTTGGTTAATTAAGCCTGTTGGCTCAAGTTGCAACCTAGACTAGCCTAATTTTTTACATGTTGAGCTAGTTCAATCCAAGTCAGTTTAATTGGGCTGGACAGCTTGTGCACAACCCTACTAAGTATTGTTATATTGAAATTAGTGGCTTTTTCTACTAAGTATTGTTAGATTGAAATTAGTGGCTTTTATTGACATTATATATAATGAATTATATAAATATATAAACTTTTGACTAAAACCATATAGCTTAGTCTTCCTTTACTAAGACAAATGTTCACCTCTTTTACTCAAATTATTTAGCATTTGAATATCCAGTAAAATTGTCCCCTCTTACTAAAACTATTTAGCATTTTGCCATGCTGAAAAAGGAAGAGATTTGTGGAATAATGACAAAGGTAAATAAAGCTTTTGCACATTTTCTTGACTATCTAGTAAAGGTAATTTTTTATTTGTTTTAATTAACTCAGTTTATACAGCTCTTGTATATATTGTAACTCCATTTGGCTCAAAAAAACTTAGTTTATAGATATGACAGTACTTAAGACATGATTATAATCTCCTGCAATGGAGCCTTTTTGTATTTAACACTTCTTTTGTATTGATCCATAAGATCCTTCAACATCTACCTCTTAGCTATATTCACTTAAATTGGTACTTTGTTCTTCACATAAGAATAATGCACACCAATTTAATCATAATATATATTACCAATTTTTAGAAGAAGACTTGTATATTTAAACTTATATACTTAATATACCTATATCAAATCAAATCAAAACACCTGACTTTTAACTTTAAAAATAAATTAACAATATAAATAATAAAAATTAGTTATAATATAAATAATTTATGAAAAAAATCACTTCTCCCAATTTAATTTAATAAAAGTACATTAAATATATAAGTTTAAGTATTAAAGTTTTTTCTTTTTTGAAACTAGCTAAAGTAAAATCTTTTACACAAGAATTTAATATGCATTTCTTAATCCGATGTATACTTTGAAAACGTAATGTAACTAATACGTTAATCTAGTATCATTGCAATTTTTTTCTTCTTTTCCTTGTCACACCATTTCATAACTAATATCAGTTTTTGAATCATAGTGTTAGAAAATAACAAAAATATATACTTTTTAATAAATGCTCCTGTACAATGCATGGGGGATAAATTGTAGTTTAATAGATAAAAGCAGAATATGTTATTCAGAAAAACAGAGACAATGACCAACTAAGTAAGAAGAAAGATAGGGTAATACCGTCGTCAAACACTATATTGATATCGTTGGTTCTTAAATGACTGAAATTTTGGTGGCCAAAGCAAAGTAATTAAAGTTTTTATAGTCTTTAAAAATAAATACTAGTATTGGCTATCCTTTTGATCTTTCAGTATAGTTTTTTTTTTAAATTACATTATATAATCAACTTTTGTGATTATAGAAAATTCTGATTTTTGAAACTATTTCTATATGGAATCGGTAAGAAAAATATTTATATATGAATAATATCTATATATTTCTTGACATTTATCTATTTTATTTTATGAAAAACATTTTATCTATTTTAATATATAACTTTGGAGATTAGATATTTTAAGCTGATAAATTGCTATTCTTTTACATGGATAATTATTCAGTTATATATGTATGCGGGTTGTTGCTTTTGATGTATCAATTTTTAATAATCGTGGCATTGGATATGCATATAATGTATTGAAGATTAATTTATGTAACATTTATATATTTTAAAAAATATTTAAGGATTTTTATTTTGAAAATGAAAATTTTACTTAATTTTAAAAATTTATATATATTTTTATCGTTGATAAAACAACTAAATTTAAGTTCAAGTCAATAACAAGGTAAAGTTGTTGGCAAAAAAATTAATTAATGAAAAAGATAGTAGTTTTAAACGTCTTGGCTTGTCTTTTAAAATTAATTAATGGAAAAAGTTTTTTGTAGTCAAGCTATAAAGCACCGAAATTTTAAAAATGTAGATGTACATGTATTTGATATATGATACAATATGTACAGTTTTTATGCATATATATATCCATTCTTACCACTTTATATTCATCTGTATCACTTTAAATTTTTATATAATTAAATAATATAATTTGAAATTGTTATAAATATTTTATGATTTATTTTAATATTTATACTATAATATTTAGAATATTTAGTAATCCATACTTAATTTTCTTTTAATAAGTAAATTTATTAATTATATATATAAATAATCATATAAATAATATTATATATGTATAAATATCCTCCTATCCTTATTTTAAAATTTTAAACATTGGCATATCTTTCATATGTTACTATATTGTATTCCTACATATAGTAGTAATAAAGTATCTTACTGTATATTATTTTCTTCTTTGGGTGTTTTTTTTTCTTGGCTTTGGGTCAATTTAAGCTCCTTGGTTTTATGCCCATAATATGTCTATGAGCCATGTGGCCATTTTAGGATATGAATTTGAAAAAGGCCTTTAAAAAGCTGCCGTAGAAGAAATATGAAGCAACTATTGGGCTTCAGCACAAAGTATGTACTTCAGAAGATTGTAGGCCCTTTTATTTCTAAAAATCGCAAAGATCCTATTTTCTTTTGGGGAAAAAAACAAAGATGCCATTGACATAAAAGAAAAGATAAATGTAAAGCAATTAAAATTAACATGTTAAACAATACGAAATTGGATCACCTGAAGTGTAATGTAAGTTTCCTAAAGTATCGTAAAGTGTATAATTTCAACCGTTAGATCTAATAGTTGAAAACATTGCACTTTAGGATACTTCAGGAAGTAGTGTGCACTTCATGTGATCCAATCCTGTTAAACAATTGAGTATATATAAAAAATTATTCATTATATTTCAAAACTATTCTTTCATAATTAACATTTATAAAATATACAGTATCCACCAGTTCGTAGAAGTATCACTATTTATCTTTTCCAAGGCGTAAGCAAGAAGTATCACATATTTTGGCATTTTGCGTAAAGATATATACTGCCTCCATAAATCTCAGCAACCTCTTCATCTATTGGATAAACATTCCTTTTTTTTCAAATTTGTCTTAAGTCTTTTACCTTTTTCTTTCCGGCGAGAAATTGGACCCACAATTCAGTCACCATCCATTGGTTCTTCCCATGGGAATAACTTGATAATTTGGCAAAGCCAGCAGCATCCATCCATCCATATATATATATATATATATATATCCTTTCTATAAGATATTTTCAGTGATTTTATATAAATTAAGAAAATTAATTACATTCTTAAAATTTTAAAAATAAAATTAAATATTTTTTTATTTTCATTAATTAAAATAATACAGTTTTCATTAAATTAGGTTATCAAACATTATTATGTGGGAAAGGATATAAAACCAATTAAAATATGCTGTGTTTTTCTCTCACAAAAAACCTCATTTCGCTAGATAATAATTTATAAGATTGAGAAATAAATAATGAGAGGTAAAAATAAAATAATATTATTTAATACTATAAGATGCCTTGTAAAAGCGCTAGAGAAACTTCCTAGATGGTAATTTATAATCTAAAGAAGCAGAAGGGATGGACTATATAATAATTACAGAGTCTCACACACGTTGAAGCCAGTTGCAGAAAGGAACGAGAGCTAGAGAGAATGGCAGCGGACATGGAAATCAACAAGAAGAAGCTATTTACATTGGCCATGAGAGGGAAATGGGACGACGTGATTGAACTGTACGAGGAGGATGCTAGCCTTCACAAGGTCCAGATAACCAAGTCAGGAAGAACAGCATTGCACATAGCAGTGTCTGATGGGAAGGAGAAGGTGGTGGAACGAATGTTGAAGTTAGCAGCTGGAAGTGGGCAGCAATATTGTAGGGAGGTTCTGGAGATTCAGAATGACAGAAGAAACACTGCTCTGCATACAGCTGCTTCAATGGGGAATCTCACATTGTGTCACCTAATTGCTCAATCTCACCCTTCCTTAGTCGGTGTTCGCAACCTTGACGGCGAGACACCTCTCTTCCTGGCGGCTTTTCATGGCAGGAAAGAGGCTTTTCTTTGTCTTCATTACCTCTATCACCCTAATAATGCTTCTTCCAATTACAGCACCTGTAGAAGAAACGGCGGCGATACTATTCTTCATTGCGCCATTGCCGGAGACTTTTATGGTAAACTAACATATCACTTTCAAATCATGCTGCTCTAGTACTGTTGTAATATTTATATTATCTTGATTGGCAGATTTGGCATTCCAAATAATTAACCAGTATAAAGAACTCATGAACTGGGTGAACGAAGAGGGGTTGTCTCCTCTCCATCTACTAGCAGCAAAACCTTCCCATTTCAGAAGTGGTAGTCGCCTTGGACGATATGAAATGATCATCTATCACTGTAAGTACTAATGAAGTCTTGTTATCCTTCATCGAAGGAAGGCCACTATTTTTAATATTTTTCTTTTTGACTATCCTTCTTCGATCTCACTATGACCAGTACTGATTTGTGGTTTTATTGTTTGGGATCAGTCATATTTGTTGAGGAGCTAAAGAAAGCAGAGTACAATCAACAGTTCCTCTCAGAGGCAGGCAAGCCCAAAACAGGTCCTAATCTTCCAGACAATTACAGGACCTGCTGGAACCTTTTCGGGCTCATGAAAACTTGGCTCACTGTTGGTATTACATAATTTCTTTTTCTCATTTTTCATCGTAATTTCCTTCCTCCTTTTTTTTTAAACCATCTAATTTCGTTCTTATTATAACTAATTTATCTTATGTACATTTGCAGTCATGAAGCTTGCCGTAAGTAGAGTTAACACACACGCACACACACACAACAGTACACTGACACATACACGATTAACATGTACATATTTTTCATGCAAAAACAAAAAATGGTATTAACGGTTAAGACAATGACAGTACCGTACGTCAAGCATTCAATTAGATAACAAGCATTTTTTGCTTTTCCTTTACTTTTTAATTAACTACAGCTTGAGACATCTTCTGTATTTTAATTTCCAGCAACCACTCCATTGTTTCATTTTTTCGAGAACAAATTTTTTCCAAAAGGAGAGCAAGGTCCTTCAAATGCAGAGGATCCTGAAGTGGCAAAACATAATAACACCGTAGAAGGTGAGAATTCTTCAAACGCCACGGATTAGTCATGACCATCACCAATTTACAATTTACACTCCATTGTTTATATAGGATCCGAAGGCAGGGATCAGCGTTGTGGAGAAAAAGATGGTAGAGATCAGGAGCGTCAGTTATATCCAGAAAATTACGGAACATGCTGTAAATTTTTCTGGTTTTTATATCTATCAGTGTTGGTGATTCTTGGACAAGGTATGCTTATCTATGACCACTCATGTGTTACTTTTGAAAAGAAGATAGGAAAGCAGAGTACGTATAGTGGATCCTACATTCCTAATAGGTTTGTCATGCATCAACACGTGTCACTTTTATTCTGTGTTTTTTTAAACAAATGTGCCTTTGTTACTGCAACATTGATCGTAAATAATGTGCCATATCTATATCGATTTTGATTTAACGATTCAGGATCGAGCGGAGTAAAAAGAATACGTCGGAAAAAGGAGAAACACATTTGGTCTATTCAAATAATGAATGAACTTCTTTGTCGTGCTTCCATATACGCGTACGATGACGATGGGACTAAACCGCAAGCATCCGCTTTTGCCCCTGACACCGATCATGCGAAGGATGGAATCGTAGCTCCTTATTCTTTTGACCAAGACAACAATATAATCAGACCTCCTCGAAACAATAGCCAGCAACTGGACAAAGGTAAATTACAGAATTCTATTTCTCGATACTTTTACATGAGAAATAAACTATGGCTTTTGTTAAAGAAAACTGATATTTATAACCGAGGAAATTATAATTAAGAACCAGAAAGTGAACTAATTATAAAAAAAATTTAATTAATAAAAAATATTAAAATCTAAAATACTGATTAATAAAATTAGAAAAATAAGTAACGATATGTTTTATTTTATAATAAATTTATTATTTTAACCTTAAAATAATTTCCTTTTTTATAATTTGAGTCTTCTCTAATATCGTGGGCAACAATTGTTATGCGAAGGCCAGAAAGATTCTAAAACGAAGAGAAGTGAGACACCTATATTAATCGCCGCAAAGAATGGAGTGGCAGAGATGGTTGAGAAAATTCTAGAATTATGTCCGGTGGCTATTCACGACACGAATGAAGAAAACAAGAATGTAGTGCTATTAGCAGTAGAGCACAGGCAACCCCACGTATATCAGCTCTTACTTAAATGGAATATTCTTAAAGAAAGTGCATTTCGGAAGGTGGATCACGAGGGAAACAGTGCATTACACTTGGCAGCCAAGTTTGGACGATACAGGCCATGGCTTATTCCCGGCGCTGCACTTCAAATGCAATGGGAAATCAAGTGGTTCGAGGTAATTAAACAGTCCACAATTAATCTCTAATTAATTAATTATATATATATATATATATATGACATAGTAGATCTCACGGCTTTATATAATATAAATGGTGATGGGGATGCAGTTTGTGAAAGAGTCAATGCCGCCTCATTTCTTTGCCAAACGCAACAGCAAAAATAAAACCCCGAAAGACATCTTCACTGAAACTCACACTGGACTAGTGGAGAGCGGTGAGGAGTGGCTAAGTAAAACCTCAGAGTCATGCTCCGTGGTGGCGGCGCTGATTGCGACAGTAGCTTTTGCCACATCAGCCACTTTGCCCGGCGGCGTTGACCAAAACACCGGCCACCCAACTCTGGAAAAGGAGCCAGCCTTCAACGTGTTTGCCATCTCATCAATCATTGCTCTGTGCTGCTCCATCACTGCAGTAGTGATGTTCCTATCCATACTCACTTCGCGTTATCAGGAGGATGATTTTAAGGCAGACCTGCCCACGAAGCTAATATTGGGTTTGACGTCGTTGTTCATGTCCATTGCTTCCATGTTGGTGTCATTCTGTGCGGGACATTTCTTTGTGCTGAAGGATCAACTCCAATACGCGGCGCTTCCTATATATGCAGTGACTTGCCTGCCGGTGACCCTTTTTGCTTTGGCACAGTTTCCACTTTACTTCGATCTGTTGTGGGCCACCTTAAAAAGTGTGCCACAGCGTAGCTACAAGACCACCCCGCCGGTAAATTCAGAGCCGTCGAAAATGAAGAATAAGGGTGAATATCGGTCAGTCGCTCAGTCTCAAATCTCATGTAGGGGGTACTCGGACGATGTACAAGGAAATACAGCGAGTAAACATGGATGAAGTATTGGTTAGTTTCCACTTGACTGCTATCTGATGATAGCTGGTGGTTCAGATCCGGTATTGGCTCGTTTTCCTGCTCTTTGTCGTGTTGCTGATGTAAACTATTTTCTTGTCGGTTGGTGATGAATGATGCTGTTACTGGCAAAAAAAAAAAAAGGAAGTAGCGAGTGATGGAAGGTAACTGATGTATTAGTGCATTACTGAGATGCGAGCTCATAGTGTTAATAAATTGCTGACCAAGTTGTACTCCCATGCGTCTCAAATATAATTAAGCGTATTTTGGAGGAAAGAGTTGATATAAAATATGCTGTACTAATAAGTAGTATTTCAAAAAATATCTTTAATCAATGAGTATTATTTAATATATTATAAAAAAATATTTTACTATAAATTAAATGTGTTTAACTAATGAATAAAGTAGTTTTTTCTTATATTTGAGATGAGAAAATTAATTTTGTTTGATAGTGAAAAAAAAATAGTATTGTATTAATGGCCAGAAACAAAAATTAGTGTTAGTATGGGGATGGAAACGTATTTGGTGCTCATCATATATGAGTACCATCATTATCAATCTAAATCATTTGGATTAAAATTGGATGATCCAAATTTAATTTAATATAATTATTATATTTTTAATATATTTTTATTTTATTATATGTATAATTTAAAATAAAAATAATTTTATAATGATAACTTTTTTACAAAAATGATGTTATTATTTAAAAAATAAAATAAAAAATTTTCAATTTGGACTGCCTAAAATAAAATTAGATAGTCTAAATCTCATTGCCTGATGAATACGCGGTGTTCATAGCTATGATGAGTACTACATGAAGGTTGGGATATGCGGACATGATGCTTAACTGCTGTTTTAATAGTTTTTAACTTTGTTTGTGTGGGGAAATAGTAATTTTGCTTGCCAATGGGAAGAAAGGAACTTGGACAAAAGTAGTTGTAAAAATTTTTATTAATATTATTATGATTGGTAATTTTTTTTTTTAAAAAATTTAGTTTTAATTAATTGCTTGAAAGTGATAGTAGTATATGATTGAAAAAGATAGGTAAAATACGATTAAATATAATTATGATAATTAATTATTTGAGGGAGAGTTTACTTTAAGTTTAATTTTAAAAAAAAAATCTTTAAAGGTGTAATTAAAAAGGGCATGGAAATTAATAAAAAAGAAAAGTGCACATATCTACCAATAAATAAAATTTTGGGGGGGGGGTGGAGGGTATTGTTAAGGAGGATGTAAAGCAGCAAGCAAAGCTTGGACTAGCGTCAGTGGCAGTAAATCAAACCACTAACGAAGTTTTTCTCATCTCAGATAAAAAAACTCCGCTGTTTCTATCTTTCTTTTTCTTTTTTGGCAAAACCAAACCATTTTAATTCTTCAGTAAACCTCGAGCCACTAATTATCACTCCTTTTTCTTTTTTACTTTCCTTGATGAAATTAAAATCATACAACCAAAACGAGTAATAAAAATAAATCAAATCCTATACTATTAGGATTAAATAAAGTATTTCTAGTTCTGGCAGAAAAAAAGAAAAGTAGTATTAATAACAGCTTTTGACAAACTTGGACTCTTATTTACTCCTCTTTCTTATTTACTTTTCTTTTACGCTTCTGCCCCTTTAGTTTTCTTTTCCGCTTTATAATCTCTAATCGCCTTTCTCCATCTGTAACTGTCCACACACTCTCCTCCATCCCTTTCACCTGATATCGTGTTTGCCTTTGCATGTAACACGTTTACCTTTGCTTGCACAAATGAGACACCCTGCATCCTATGAACAAAAGAAAGCGAGAAGGCAGAAACAGGGTAATCTCCACTCTGTTTTCTCATTTAATTTATCCGTACTTGCTTTAACCTTTTGCCTTTTTCTTTTTCTGCTAAAATTTCAGCAGCTTCCTCTTCAACTGAGATGGGAATAACTTGATAACTCAGTAAACCCTTCTCCATAAACTTTTCTACATTATTTAAACCACTCATGCATTTTGAGGTCATTAATATACCACACCTTCATTGGAACCACGTAGAGCTAGACACGATGTCTACGGACCTGGACAGCATTAAGAAGAAAGAACTATTTACATTTGCCATGAAGGGCAAATGGAACGACGTAGTGAAAATGTACGAGGAGGATCCAAGAGCTCATAAGGCCAGAATAACAAGGTCAGGAGACACTGCGTTGCACATAGCGGTATCTGATGGGAAGGATGAGGTGGTGGTTAAAATGGTGAGTTCAGTAGAGCAACATGGTACAGAGGCCCTGCGAACTGAAAACCATAGAAACAACACTGCTCTGCATTTAGCGGCGGCAATGGGGTATGCCAAAATATGTGAGATCATTGCAAGGGCAGAGCCTTCATTGGTGGATTGGCGCAACGATGACGGCGAGACACCCCTCTTCTTGGCTGCGCTCTACGGCCGAAAACAAGCTTTTCTTTGCCTTCACTATATCCGTAACCCTCCTGACAGTAACTCTTCACCCTACTATGCGAACTGTAGAAGGAATGACGGCGACACTATTCTTCACTGCGCAATCAGTGGAGACTATCTTGGTAAACTAAATTAACAACTCCATCTCTCTTAATGTCTTTTTATGAAATGATGTCAGTTTCATTTAACTTTTAAGCGAAAGTGAATTATTGGCATACATATGCAGATTTGGCATTTCAAATAATACACTTGTATGAAGATCTAGTGACCTCGGTGAACGAGGATGGGTTGTCGCCGCTCCATCTGCTCGCGGCAAAACCTTCTGCTTTCAGAAGTGGTAGCCGCCTTGGACGAGCTGAAACCATCATCTATCACTGTAAGTGTCTAATATTTAATATCTTTTCATGCTTTATATGTTAACGAAACGTAGGCGTATTATATATTACCTCTTTGAATGCACGTCCTCTTCGTTACGTTATAACCTTTGCATGCCTGGGTTTGTTTGGCTGGAAGGTATATTTATTGATGATCTTAAGCAAGAAGAACCGTGGCAATTCCATACTGCAGACAAGGACGACCATGCAATTCAATATTTTCCAGACAATTACAAAATATTTTGGGAGACGTTCAACGTCATCAAATCTATGGTCAAAACTGGTATATTATTACATTCCATTTTTTGGCCAGCATTTATATTCCATTTACATGCGTGTAACCTTTGTTTTCATTCTTTCTTTCGTTATGTAATTCATTTTCATTTATATATGCACGTGTAAATTGTTTTTTTTTTTGGCTTACCTTTGATTAGTTATTTTTTAACATGATGCAAATATAAGAGTGCAATTCGACCGTTTTCCACTGAGTATTTTTTATTTTGTCTAAGTAAATAAACAGCAGACTATGAAAGAAAGGGGGGAAAAATAGAAAGGAGCGAGGCAAAGATCAAACCATTTAACATTATATTTAATTACTTCAAGCACAAAGACTAAACTGTTGGCCTCATATGAACTTGTTAGCATGATCTGTTCATTTTCTTGTAGCAATTTATCTGCAATATTAATGTCAATAGTTGATGGTTTGGAATATAGAGGACGATCACATGAACCTGGGACCAATATTTATTTATCATATAAACATTATTTCAATTTATTTCATATATCGATAACTAAATATAATAAATTGTTAGTAAATATATGCTTTTAATACATTTATAGTAGTCACCCAAGAAAAAAAAGGAAAAGTCTTTTATACTTGTTAATTATAGAATATTAGACTTTTACATATATATATATTTGTTATTAAAATTTTCAATTAAAATAAAATAAATACATAATCATTAACTTAACATATTATTATTAAAAAAGTATATATTTAAATTATTTTGATAATGAAAATATAAAAGGTTGTATGCTAAATAATTTCCTTCATAAAATAATGAAGCCGTCTAGCGTGTGGTTGTCGCCTGGGCTACTTGCTGATCTTATTGTTACTGTGATTAAATGAACTAATATTTGAACGGTAAGTTTGCAGCTGTAGGAAAAGGAGAATCTCAAGCAAAAACCAAGGATCTCGAAAAGGCAAAAAATAATCATACTGCCGCTAGAGGTTCGAAATCCTTTGCATTAATTTAGGTCAATAAATTGCAGTTTAGAAGTGGAAACAATGGAACACTCATAGATCATATATAATTGTTTCATTAGGACCGGAAGTTGAAGATCAAGGGCGTAGATTATTTCCTGCTAATTACAGAACCTGCTTTAATTTGGTCCAGTTTTTTTTCCTGGCAATGCTGGTAATTCTTGGACAAGGTACCAACTTCCGATCATATATATTTCATTCATTGAGAAATACGCACTAAAGCACTAAACGAATACTATCATATACATTTATCTATATGATGTAATTTACTAATATATACACCCAGGATTGACAAGGATAAACAAGATCCGTCGGAAGAAGGAGAAGCACACTTGGTCTGTTCAAATAATGAATGCACTTCTTGATCGTGCTTCCGATTATGAGTACGAAGACAATGGGTCCAAACCCGACTCCCCTGTCCCAGAGGAACTCTCATTCTTGGGTTCTAAGCTGTCTACCGCCAAGGGCAAGGGTAATCTTTAGTATATATTGCCTAGAATTAGTGCACAGCTTGCATGAATTTACAAATCTACATATGTGTACATATAATATTTTTATTAAGATGGTATATATTTATGATTAATATATGTACAGCAGCGGAAGATTCTAAAGTGAGAAAAAGGGAGTCTGCCATGCTCATTGCTGCAAAGAATGGTGTGATGGAAATAGTAAAAGAAATTCTGAGATTATTTCCAGTGGCTATCTACGATATAAATGAAGAGAAGAAGAACATAGTGTTGTTAGCAGTAGAGAAGAGGCAACCACACGTGTATAAGCTGTTGCTCGAAAAGAATTTCTTCAAAGAAAGTCTATTTCGGCAGGTGGATAACGAGGGAAACAGTGCCTTGCACTTGGCAGCCAAACATGGACCCCACATGCCATGGCGCATTTCTGGGGCTGCGCTCCAAATGCAATGGGAAATCAAGTGGTTTGAGGTACGTCACTATGATTATAGGCCTAATTAATTTTATATATATATATATATATAGTATCTCAGTTCTCAGCTCATGATGATGCAGTTTGTGAAAAATTCAATGCCAAATAATTTCTTCGCCTACTACAACAAGAATTACCAAACCCCGAAGGAGATATTCACCGAAACTCACAGTGACTTGGTGCAAAGCGGGGGAGAGTGGTTGACTAAAACCTCGGAATCGTGTTCGGTGGTGGCGACGCTGGTTGCCACGGTGGCCTTTGCCTCATCGACCGCTGTACCTGGAGGTGTGGGAGAGAGTGGCCGGCCAAATTTTGGAAACGAGACAGCATTCGATTTGTTTACCATGTCATCACTGGTGGCCCTCTGCTTTTCCATTATTGCCACCATCATGTTCCTATCCATACTCACTTCTCGCTATCAAGAGTTCGATTTTAACAAGGACCTGCCAGGGAAGGTTATTATGGGTATGTCCTCATTGTTCATGTCCATTGCTTCCATGTTGGTGTCCTTCTGTGCTGCTCATTTCTTCGTGCTCAAGGATCAGTTCCGATACGCCGCACTCCCTATTTATCTTGTGACTTCATTCCCGGTGACGCTTTTTGCTCTTGCACAATTCCCTCTTTACTTCGATCTTTTGAGGGCTACCTTAAGGAAGGTTCCACAACGAAGCTACAAGGCCACCCCGGTAATGGAGCGTGATTCACAGACGGAGAGTAAGAAAATTGCAGAAGAAAAGAATGGTGAAGGGGAAAAGGATACCCACAAAACCTCTGAATTGACTTTGACTGGAAGAGAAAAAGAGGAAGATATCATGGGGAAGTGGGATTCGAATTAAAAGCTCTGGAGACAAGTCACATTTTTATTTTCTTTTTTTTTTGTTTCTTCATTTCGATTAAATTATATTGGAAAAAAGTTAAATTAGAAAGGCAAAAAAGATGGATATCATCACAAGGACGAAAACGTTCCGTAGGAAAAAAAAAAAAAAAGATGAAAACGATTCCAAAAATTTTCAAGAGAAAGGATTTTCTCAAACTGAGGGGTGCACGTGAAGGCTGAAGCTGTAGAGTTCAACATTGTTCATTTTTCATAATTTCTTTTTTTTTATACCAATTTTTCATGATTTCTTTTATTAAAAAAAATGAAACTCCCCTTGAATGAAATATGGTAATAAAACTCTTTTTAATTTTACCATTTCATGAGTTTCATCATTTCACTTTTGCTGTAAGAAATGTGTGTTATTTATCATTTCAAAGTTTTACGGTACATTGTCACCAAAAAGAAGTTATACGGTATAATTTGTTCGTTTCTTTATTTGACTTGTTATTATAATTACTCCTTTAGCTTTAAGCTAATACATACAGTTAATTTCAACACCATATATTTTCAATTTAATGCATTTATACTTTATTCATTTTTTTATTTTTTATATTACGTTTACATTGAAGTATTCGATTCTCGGAAAATATAAAACACACAAGCACAGTGGCATATTTTGAAATGTTATATATTGAACCACAATTCGCGAATAAGGGGCACCCCAAAAGCTCAAAAAGTCAAAAGAAAAAAAAAGCCAAGCATAAATGATATGTGTATATTACTCCATCTATTGAGCATATTTGAGAAATCTATCTTATTCCAAAATATAAAAAATAAATAAGAATTATTTGATATATTTAATAATATTTAAAAAAATATTGCTAATTATATTTTTTCTCATTAACTACAGGATAAAAATTATTAACATTAAATAAAAATATTTTAAAAAACTACTTTACATTTTTTATAAATTTAATAATTCTAACTATTTTTCTTAATTTATATAATTTAGTTATTTATCCCCATATTAAGAAATAGAGATTACATCTTTAGCCCCTAAAATTTCCTATTCGCGCCCCCTTAGTTTTTGCAAACAACACTGACCAACAAACACTTAATTAGCCAATAGCCATGCTCCATCGCCCATCAAATTTCAGCCAAAGCATAAAATCATCAAGCAATGTGTCAACTAGTGCCCCTTCCTTTAATTTGCACATCACATTGGTCAAGATTTTAGAACAACACTTTTAATGCAAAGTATTCTATTTATTTCTATTTATAAGTCATTTTTATCTATTTTATACAAATAAAAAAATTAATTAGAATTAGTTAATATTTTTAAAATTTTTAAAAATAGCCAAAACTTTTAATATTACCCTCTTTAAATTGTAACTTATCATAATTATATTTCTCTTAAATCTTTTTTTTCATCATAAATGTTTTGTATAAAATTGGAAAACAAAATTTAATACTTTTTGAAAATTGTAAAATGACTTATGTTTTGTATAAGTAAAAAAAGTTTTAAAATATGTTTTATAAACCAGAAAAAAGGAGTAGTAAATACAATCTCCTTTCTTGAATAAAGTCATTTAATATTATATATATATAATATGTATATAATTTATTTTTGTAAAAAATTTTCTTATCTACTTTCATTATTGTTTTTAATGTCTTAAATATATTTGTAACAACCTACTTCCATACACTCTAAAGTCAACTTTCAAATATCAGAAACAGCGAAAAACTTCAAATGGGACCAGAACAGAGTGGGGCCATAGCAAGCTATAGTGTAGTCACGGCCTGGGAGAAACAAAAGGGGTGGTGCCACAGCAGCTATAGTGGAGCTGCAGCCTTAATCAAATAGAATCGCTTGGTGATGCAACGTCCCGTGCTGATACCATATTAGCAAATTATAACTTTTCAGGGTGAACTTTCGACGTGCATAACTTTATGCTCCAATCTCCAATTGACCTGATTCCAACTCTTACAAATCAATCTTATTCCAATCTAACCATAAATACTAATTTCACTCGAATCCAACTTCATATGGAGATTTTGGGTGTCTAACACCGTTTTGGTCAAAACTCGTAACTTATCACTTCCATTTGCCATCAAAGACAATTTGGCATTTAAGGACTATTCACACAAGTCCTATTTGGACCAATTAACTTATCCAAAGAAGTTTTATCCCAGAGAAACCATTCCTTTGAAATTTGACCCTCTTGAACCCCAATTCCACACAATGGACTACATGCCTCAAACTACACATACAAGGCCAAAAACCACTTTGGCTCACTTGTACGACCATTCTAACACACAAACACCTACTTTTACATTAATGATCCATACTAGGATTCACAATCATACTTTGCCGCAAGCCCATCAACAACAAACTTGCATATATCCATAACTACACCATTCATCATCCCTTAACATCATCTATATAACATCATCACTTTACCCAAACATACATAACCACATACTAACAATACTCAAAATAAGTGATACACACAACAACAACCTACTTGACATAATATTACATAAACTAAATTACAGACTATCAATTATACTCGGAATTCCTAGAGATGGAGAGGACTATAAATTCTTGGTCTTCTCTTGGCTAGTATTAGAGTCTTCACCTAAAATGTTAGTAATGGGAAATAGGGTATGAGACAAAGTCTCAGTAACCGAGACAAGTTCACACATATTATAATATTATCAGTACCAGACATATATGCAAATGATGTGATGCAATGCCAATGTCATGAAATGCATGTCTCCCTCCACATGGTTAGAACCACGAACTGATCACAGGACATTTTGAATGGGTGACTCCCTTTCAATAGCTGATGAAGACTGATTTCAGAATATCACCAAACTCACCTCACACTAGTGAACCTGGCTAAAGGTCATGCTAATACTCGGATCGTGGCTCTTCTTCTTTTGTGCCACCTTAAATTGGTGGTGATTTAGGGAAGGTGCAGTCCACTACCACTTGGCTCCCTAGAGAGGATTTAATAACAGGGATCCCTGTTACATCTTACATTTAGAAAAATTTTCCCATGAAAATTGCTTATTTGATGTGTGAAAATATTTTTAGACAAACTCAAACCAATTAAAACTTTAAAATTGTACAGAACTATTTTCGCTACTTTACAGCTCATTGTGCAATGATTTTTTAAAAATTATAACTAAATGTAGAAAAATCATTTCTTATTGGTTCAAGTGTCTAAAAATCGTGCAAATCTTTCATTTTTATGGAAAAATAAGAAAATGGGAAATGAAGGTACCAATTAGTACAGTTTAATATAAAAATATTACCGTTCATTTCCGCATCTCTGTTTCTGTCCGAAATCTGAACCTTAACTTTGAAAATTCATTTCTCTTAATATATAGAGCCATTTGGCGTATACTTAGAACCATTGGAAACCTTTACTCATCTACTTTGTAACCATATATTTTTTTTGTACATTTATTCTACTCCTACTAGTCAGAGAAGCAATATATGTCATCTGAGGTCAGAAATAATGTCTGCTAGAGCAGTTTTAGTAAAATAGGAATAACTACCATTATGTAACTCCAAATACATCCAAACGAGTTCCATTTTATTCCTAAGACATAGATATATCTATACATATAGACCATTGAATTTTTAGAGATATGTACAATTTTATACAGTAGCCAGAAACAGACAGTATATAAATGGAACATTAATAGCTTTCAGCAAGATTCCATCACTTTTATTTCTCATGCTCCACATGCTTTCCTTTACCATGACTTGACCCTAACGTTGGTTAACTATGGGGTAAGATTGGAGAATCTCAGTAGTCAACTTGCTTATGCCATCATGTCATCACAAAAACATTTGAAAACATAACATACTTTCATTAAATCATCAAAACTTCCATGTTGTCTAACAAAATTTCGGCAGCATAACGGCTTAATAAATGGGTATCCCGGGGCTTAGCCCTTAACATAAAATAGCCACCAATCATAGAAAAGCATTCATAACAACAACATGACATCATTTACAAATCATTATAACATATACAACATTTATAAGTAGTAACATTAAGCAAGGGTAAGAGACTACCTTGAAGCTTTACAAACTTTTCTTTGAACCTTGCTTTTGTTGAAACAAGAGTTTTGAGGATTCTAAACCAACACTCAAAAGCTTGGATTGAAGATATCAAAGGAGATCAAAGCAATCTCAAGTGAAGATTTTATGAGTATTTGCTGGTAGATTTTTTTTTGTAGAGTCTTAGTTCTTGCTATGATTGGGTAAAAGATTTTGATTTGAAGAAAAGATATTTTCAAACTTTGATTTTATGTTAAATCTTGAAATATTTGGAAAACACCCACAAACAGACGAAGGTTGAAAGTTCAAACTAAACTGTCAAGTTGAAAATTAGAACTTTGCCTTAGGACATTCGAATTTCGAGATTAAACTGAACAAGTCTGAAGAGATGTCTCTCTATCAGACGAATTTTGGTTTTTCAAAATTCGAATTTTCATATAAGTCTAAAAGAAGCCTTTTTGAACAGACGAACTTTACAGTTTCAAAATTCGAATTTCAGACAAAATGCAATTTGTGAAAACCAAAGAAATTCGTCTGAAGCTATGTTAAAGTTCATCTGAAATTAAGAAGAAATTGAGTTTGAAAAAATGCTCTCTGACAGACAAACTTTGACTTTGCAACATTCAAATTTTCATATAAGTCTGAAAGAAGCCTTTTTGGACAGACGAACTTTACAGTTTCAAAATTCGAATTTCAGACAAAACACAACTTGTGAAAACCAAAGAAATTCATCTGAAACTATGATAGAGTTCATCTGAAATCAAAAGGAAATTAAGTCTCAAAATTGATCTCTGACAGACGAATTTCACTACGTCAAAATTCGAATTTCGAAGAAAGTGAACTACTGTGCATCTTTGAACGTTCAATGGACAGACGAATTTTGGGCATCCAAAATTCGAATTTCGAGGGTACTGTAGAAAATTGAAAACACTGTTCATGATTTACAGAAAAACTTTCTTCTTGAAAATTCGTATGTCACATTGAGAAAATACTTTATAAGTTTCAAAATTCGAATTTCACTCTATGGACAGACGAACTTCGTATTTTAACGTTGGAAGCTTTAACCTTCGGTTCCTTCGAAATTCGTCTGTTGACCAACCAAAATTCGAATTTCAGTATGTCAGAAACATTAAATGCTGTTGGTAAACGGATAGTTTTTCAGAGTAACCATTGGATAACTTCCCCAACGGATATATTTAGTCTCTAACGGATATTTGAGACCTAAATCTATAAATACAACATCATTTGAAGTTGTGGGAAAACGAATCAAACTTATATATACCGAATTTCTGTTGAATCTTCTTCTTCAAAAAAAAAAAGCTTTTACCCTCTCAACTTCTATACATGTACTTAAACTTTCATATCTACTCTTTTCAAGAGAGTTATTTCATTGTAATCAATCTACTCATCATCTGGGAGATAGATTTGCTTGTGAGGGGTATTCACAAGGGGATTGGGAAGCACATAGTGAAAGTGCTTGGAGAGTTTGAGAGAGCTCAGAAACAGAGCATACTCGTGTACTGTGGCCTTAGCAAGAAGCCCGTTGAAATTCTTGCTGTATAGTGGACAAATCTCAAGAGGTGTCTTGGGGACTGGATGTAGGTCAAGTGGATAGACCGAACCAGAATAAATCACTAAGTTTTCTTCTCCTTATCTCTACTTTTCAGCTTGCTCTGTTTTACACGTTGTTTTCATTATACTGTGATATCTTCACTTACTTCACTTTGTGCAGAAAAAGTTCAATCTTCCCAATTCACCCCCCTCTTGGGAAGTCAGCCTTGCTAACAAGTGGTATCAGAGCCCGAATTCCCATTCAAAGGATTTTACAGTCCGGGAATAAAGATGACTGGCTTTGGAGAGAATATACTTCCTGAAGGGAACAACACTAACAGACCACCAGGCTTCAGTGGAGAGCATTATGGGTACTGGAAGATGAGGATGCAGATCTACCTCCAATCAATTGATCTTGACATCTGGTCAGTCATTGATAAAGGAGATTTCGTCCCAATGACTCTAACTGAAGATGGAAGATACAAAGAGAAGCTGGAAGCAGAATGGAATGATGAAGACAGGAGGAGAGTCCTACTGAATTTTAAAGCAAAGCATTGTTTAGTCAGTGCCCTGAACCAGGACGAATTCTACAGGGTCTCACAATGCACCACTGCAAAAGGAATGTGGGACACTCTGCAGATTGCACATGAAGGGACATCTGGGGTCAGAGAGAACAGACTCAACACATGCATTGGAGAGTATGAGAGCTTCAAGATGACTGAAGGAGAAACTATAAAAGAGCTCCAAAAGAGATTCATTCTCATTGTGAATCAACTAAAGAGTCTAGGAAAGGAATACACTCAATCAGAGAAAGTAAGAAAAATTCTCAGAGCACTCCCTCTGGAATGGCAGCCCAAGGTGACAGCAATAGAAGAAGCCAGAGGAGAATCAATGGCCTCTGTCACAGCTCTCTTTGGCAGCCTTGAAGAGTATGAAGGAAAAATCAAAGCTCTCAAGGAAGCTGGGATGGACAGAAAGAAGAAAGGCCTTGCCCTCAAAGCTGCTGATGAAAAGGAAGAAGAATATGACGAAGAGGATGGGCTGGATGAGGAAACTCTGGCTATGATGGTCAGAAAATTCGAAAGATTCTACAGCAAGAAGAAGAACAAGAGATTCTTCAAGAAGGTAGCTGCTGGGGAAAGCAAGAAAGAGACAAAAGAACCTGTGACTTGCTATGAGTGCAAGAAGCAGGGACACATAAAATGGGACTGCCCTCAATTCCTCAAGAAGCAAGAAAAAGAAAAGAAAGGTGCTGACAAAGGGAAAAAGAAGAAAGCCTACATCTCATCCATATGGGGCAACAGCTCAGATGAGGAAGAAGAAGATGAAGATGAGATTGCCAACATTTGTCTAATGACACTTGCCTCTGAAGAAGCTACACCCTCATACAGCAGTGATCAGGATGAAGAGGTATATGAATCTGAACCTTCCTATTCTGAATTGCTGGATGCTTTTCATGAGCTTCATGATGATTTCATTAAAGTTGCTAAAGAACTAAAACTGGCAAAGAAGAAAATAAATAAGCTGGAATCTCAAAACACAATCTCTGAAATTACTTCTTTACCTACTGCTGAATCTGTTTGTTGTACTTCATGCACTGAACTTAAACAAACTAATGATTACTTAGTCAAAAGCATGTCTAGGCTCACTAGAGGTAAAGATATGCTGTTTGCCTTGATGGGGAGCCAAAGAATATCACAAGGAAAAGCTGGTCTTGGCTATGACCCATGTGCTGTCAAGGAAAAGATTAGGAAGAAAAATCAAAATGCATATATGAGACATTTTGTGCATGCTAAGAACAATAAAAAGAAAGTTAATGCATCACCTCATATTGAAACATATGATCAACCAAGGCATGCTAGACAAAAGTATTATCTGCACTGTTTTCTTCCTGCATCTCAATCTAGCAGTCCTTTCACTACCTGTCATTTCTGTAACAAAAAGGGACATATTTCCAGTTCTTGTGATTTGAGGAAAAATGGACTTAGCAGGAAAGTTGGATGGGTTCCCAAAGTTACATCTGCATCTAGGGAAAAATATACTGACCAAAAAGGACCCAAGCAAATTTGGGTACCTAAAAGGAAATCATAAACATTGTTTTGCAGGTCTGTCTCAAAGCTAAGAAAAACAACAAATGGTATATGGACAGTGCCTGCTCAAGTCACATGACTGGTGACAAGGAGAAATTCATCACCCTTAGAGACAAGAAAGGAGGAAAGGTGACCTTTGGAGGTGATCAATATGGTAAAATTGTTGGTATTGGCATTGTGGTCAAAAATCCTGAAACATCCATTGAAGAGGTGCTGTTTGTGATTGGCCTCAACCACAACTTACTAAGCGTGAGTCAGACTTGTGACAAAGGAAACTGGGTGCTGTTTGACTCAAAGTTTTGCCTGGTCATCAGAAAAAGTGATCACAGAGTAATCCTCAAAGTTCAAAGGGATGGTAACTGCTACACTATTGACCTTGATGAACTCCCTCATTTAGATTCTGTATGCTTAATCAGTCAGAATAATGATAGTTGGCTATGGCATAGAAGATTAGCTCATGTGAACATGAATCAACTATCTAAACTGATTAAAAATGAGCTAGTAACTGGTCTACCAAAAATATCTTTTGAAAAGGATAAAGAATGTGATGCGTGCCTAAGAGGAAAACAAACTAAATCATCCTTCAAATCCAAAAACATAGTTACCACAACGAGACCACTTGAATTGCTGCATATGGACTTAATTGGACCTTCTAGGGTAAAGAGTCTAGGTGGTAATCTGTATGTGCTTGTAATTTTTGATGATTATTCTAGATTTACTTGGACATTATTTCTTTCTTCTAAAAGTGATACCTTTGATGCATTTGTAACCTTAGCTAAGAAAGTGCAAAATGAGAAAGGTATTTCTATTGTATCTATCAGGTCAGACCATGGAGGAGAATTTGAAAATGCATACTTCCTGGAGTACTGCAATGAGCATGGGATTGACCACAACTTCTCAGCACCAAGAACTCCTCAACAAAATGGAGTGGTAGAAAGGAAGAATAGAACCATTGGAGAGATGGCTAGAGCTATGCTGAATGAGAAGGAGCTCTCTCAAGTGTTCTGGGCTGATGCTGTAAATGCAACAAGTTACATCATTAACCGAGCCTACATCAGACCAATCCTTGGGAAGACTCCATATGAGCTGTACAAGGGAAGAAAGCCAAATCTGTCACACCTCCATGTGTTCGGGTGCAAATGCTTCATTCACAATAATGGCAAAGAAAACCTAGGTAAATTTGATGCCAAATCCGATGAAGGTATATTTCTAGGCTATTCTAGTAGGAGTAAGGCTTATAGAGTTTTTAATAAAGAATCAAATGCAATAGAAGAATCCGTGCATGTGGTTTTCATTGAAAATGAAACTTTCAAAACATGTTACCAATGAGGATGATCTTGATTTCAATTTTGAAAAACTGGGCATCTCTGATGAAAGTAAAACTGAACCTCCAAAGATATCTGAATCTGTTAACATAGAGGAAGATATTCAGGAGCAAGAGTTTGATGAAAATAATGAAGAAACATCTCAAGAACTCCCTAGAGCTTGGAGATATCAAAGGAATCATCCTGTTGATCAAGTAATAGGGAATGTTCATGAGAAAGTCAAAACCAGAAAACAGTTAAGGGAACAGATGCTCAACTGTGCTTTCATTTCTCAAATTGAACCCAAATGTACTGAAAAAGCCTTAACTGATGATTACTGGATTTTGGCTATGCAAGATGAATTAAATCAATTTGAAAGAAATCAAGTTTGGGATTTAGTTCCAAGACCCAAAAATCATCCTGTTATTGGTACCAAATGGGTTTTCAGAAACAAACTTGATGAATCTGGAACTATAATCAGAAATAAAGCTAGATTAGTTGCTAAAGGGTATAATCAAGAAGAAGGTATTAATTTTGAAGAAACCTTTGCGCCAGTAGCCAGATTAGAAGCTATAAGAATTCTACTAGCTTATGTATGCATGAAAAATATTTTGCTATATCAAATAGATGTAAAGAGTGCTTTTCTGAATGGATATATCATGGAAGAGGTTTATGTAGATCAACCTCCAGGTTTTGAGGATTCTACAAAACTAAATCATGTCTATAAACTGAAGAAAGCTCTTTATGGATTAAAACAAGCTCCCAGAGCATGGTATGAAAGATTGAGCAATTTTCTGACTGAAAAAGGGTTTAACAGAGGCAAAGTTGACACAACTTTATTTACTAAGAAAGAGAATAAAAATTTACTAATTGTCCAAATCTATGTTGATGATATTATTTTCGGTGCTTCTAATGAAACTCTTTGCAAGAAATTTTCTAAGTTAATGCAGGGAGAATTCGAGATGTCTATGATGGGTGAACTCAATTTCTTCCTTGGATTGCAAATCAGACAGCTTAATGATGGTATCTTTCTCAGTCAATCCAAGTATCTAAAAGAGCTGTTAAAGAAGTTTGGAATGGAGAATGCTAAGCCAATGGGAACACCTATGGCTACTGCAACCAAACTGGACATGGATGAAAATGGGAAGATGTTTGACATTACTCAGTACAGAAGAATGATTGGATCCCTACTGTACCTAACTGCCAGCAGACCTGACATTATGTTCAGTGTCTGCATGTGTGCAAGGTTTCAATCATGCCCCAAAGAAACCCATGCAACAACTGTGAAAAGAATTTTTAGATATCTTACTGGAACATCACAGATGGGTCTTTGGTATCCAAAAGGCAATGGAGAAGATCTCAAAGGATACACTGATGCTGACTTTGTAGGATCCAAAACTGACAGAAAAAGCACAAGTGGAACTTGTCAGTTTCTTGGAGGATCCCTGGTTTCATGGTTCAGCAAAAAGCAAAACAGTGTGGCCTTATCCACTGCAGAAGCTGAGTATGTTGCAGCTGGAAGCTGTTGTGCCCAAGTCATCTGGATGAAACAGCAGCTTGAAGATCTAAAGGTTAAAATAAAAGAGATACCAATCATATGTGATAATCAAAGTGCCATAAACATTACCAAGAATCCTGTCATGCACTCAAGGATGAAACATATTGAGGTTAGGCATCACTTCATAAGGGATCACGTTCAAAAAGGAGAAGTTAAGCTGGAATACATCCCAACAGAGGATCAACTTGCTGATATACTCACAAAACCTCTATCAGAAGACAGGCATTGCAAAATAAGGAGAGAATTGGGAATGGTAAATCCCAATGAATTGTAAGTTATACTTATGAAATTCTCTTTTTAGAATTTTAAATCTTAAAATCAATTCTAACTTCAGCATCGGAGAGTGTTTAATTTAAGTTGCAGGTGCTCATCACAAGACTGAACTGCTATACTCTTGAAGATTTGAGCATATCAAAATGGAACAACCAGAAAGTGAAGTAAACAACGAAAAACCTATGTTCTGGATCCATTCTGTAAGTTCTTAATGATGATGCTTATATTTGAAATGGTGTTAAATGTATGTCGTTTCAAAAAACTGTGTTTTTATACTGGTCAACGTGGTCAACATTCGAATTTTAAGTGACCAACAGACGAACTTCGACCTGTTACACTTTGGAACAGTTCTCACTGATGCCTCGAAATTCTTCTGTTGAATATGGAAGTTCGAAGTTTCAAGAACAAAATTTTCAAAGATATGGTTGTCCATCACTGTTATACGAATTATCACTTCTTGACATACGACTGTTGGACAATCTTTACAAAAAGATGAAAAATTCGAATTTACAGTTCAAAATTCGTCTGTTGAATCATGTTCTTCATGATGAATGCTTGAAAGATGATGCTCTGCATGCTTAATTCGTCTATTGGTTGTGGTTTTGATTGTTGATGCTGTTTTCACTTCAACATTCGAACTTTGTTGAAACAAAATTCGTCTGTTGTGCGAGTACTGCTTGTTTCAAGCCACTGTCAGACGAACTTTCAGATGAAAATTCGTCTGTCAGTAAGCTTTGCTGAACGGTTAAACTTGTAACTGCCCGAAGTTCGAATTTTGACCCCTCAAAATTCGTCTGTCAGACGGTTACATACGTTAAATCCGACGGTTCTCCAGAGAACAGACGCAACCCTATTTGTAACCTCTCTAAGTCTGTTCTGATTCTCTCTTCAATCCTCTTAACTCCTGTCCAAAAACCGTCATTCTTCACCGTTTAAACTTCCAATCGCATACCATAAACCTATCCTTAACCACATTCTGCATCATTCAACCGAGAAATGGCAAGAGTCAAAATTCCTGGAACAGGAAAAGCTGTGACTCGTCCAAAGAGGAATGTCAAATCTCAATATGCTACAAAGGAAGGAGAGAAATCTAAGAGAAAGGCCGAACCCAGTAAAGCTACTCCTTCTAAACGCCAGAAATCTTCATCCAAAGCAGAATCTAATAAAACTGGACCCTCATCTTCAAAGAGTGCTGAACCTTCTATCCCTGCTGCTGCCTCTTCTGTGTCTTCCAGTACTGAATCTGGAGAGTTCGAATTGACTACACTACCACTATGGAGTACTCCTGAGATTCAAGAAGAGTACACTACCAAGTTTTCTAACAAAAAGGTAATCAAGCCTCACTGTGTAAATATGGAACAATTTCTGATATCCAATAACTTTGATGCTGCAATATGGTTGATAAAATATAGAAATCTGTTGGAAATTGCTGAAAAATATGATGATGAGGTAGTGAAGACTTGGTATGCCTCTCTTAAATATAACAGCAAGAAAAGGAAATGGGAGGTCACCTTGAGATCAAGGACCATTTGGCTTGCTGATGAAACCTTCAATGAGGTGTTGGAAATCCCAGGTCAAGATGGGCTGAAAGTTGACATCACAGCCTCTGGTTATATGGATGAGGCTAGCACAGCTGATGAAGAAGGTGAGCCCTTCCTATATTACAAGGAGAGCACTATCTTGGACACCTTGTTCAGAAGAAGGGAGAATAGGCCCACAATAAATCTGTTGAAGCCCACAGATCTAAGTGTACAAGTAAGGATTCTGTACTACATTGTGTCCAGGATCATTTTCAATAAAGATGGAAGCTTCAATTTGATAACAAGGGCAGAGGCTCATGTAATGACTGCTATCATACGTGGGAAGCTGATCAATATGGGTCATATCATTCTTCAGCGAATGGTAAAAGCAAGAGATCAGAGGAAGGATTCCACACTCCCCTATGCAGCAATTATTTCAAGAATCCTGCAGCATGCTAGGATTTAGCACATTGAAAAGGGGAAAGGAAAACTCACTGAGGCATTCAAAGAGGAAGAACTGCAAAGAATGGGGATTGAAAAGGATGAAGGACGATGGGTTGGAAAGGGAGCAGGAAAATCTGAAGACTTGTTCTTTATTACTGATGCTTCCCTCCAACAAGAAGGCACTTCTGAGGCCCCTAGCAGATCTGTACCTCAGCCTTCTCAGCCTATTCCATCTCCCTCCAGGCCTACTCACCCTCCTTCCACTCCCTCCTCACGGGTCAAGCCAACAAAGATCACTGAGTTGTTTGACAGTCTGTCAACACTCATTCTCAGCATTAGGGATGAGCAAAACACCAAATTTGCTCATCTACAAGATCAGATCCATCAGTTGGCTGTGAATATGAAGGTGGTGGCTGATGCCTATGAAGAGATTATAAATGCAATTCCTACCACTTCAGCTCCACCTCAGCCTAGTATCCCTGAGCCTACTCTGTCTCCATCTCCTGTGCCTCCAAGTCCTTTTGAGCTGGATTCACCTATCCCTGGTGTTGGTATGCAAGAGACTGAACCAACTGGCACGCCAAAGGCCTCCAGCAATGAAGTAAGTCCTGGTCCACCCTTGGACTATGGCATGGAGGAAGAGGGTCTGCAGGAAACAAGCCCAATTGAGCAGAGTGAAGTAGTTGCTCAAGACTCTATCCTTTCCACCCAAGAGTCTGAGCAAGTTGAGCAGCTAGTAGCATCCATTTCTGCTTCACCATTTCTGCAAGCTGCACTCAATGAGGAAAGGAGCATTGTGCCTGTTATTGACTTTGCTACTATTGCTCACAATGCCCTTCTGCTAGCTCAAAGGAGAAGGCTTGAAGAAATGTTTCCTCCTCCTGAACCAGCCTCTCCTTCTCTTGCTGCTTATGGGCTGTCAGAGGAACAGAGAGCTCGGCTAGCTCTATCCAGACAGGAAATGCAAGAGCTGCTTGTGGTCTCTGATGATGATGAAGATGAAGAATCTAGTCCTGAGACTGCTGAGCCTCCTGCACCAGTTCATCCTGATATTCCCTTTGCTCCTGTGCCACTTCGTGCTATTCCTGTCTCTCAGATTCCTCCTCCAGTTGATTTTGTTGGCCTTCCTGATGATGCCAAAAAGGGGGAGAAGTCTGGGCAAACTGGAAAGCCTTCTGCTGAGCAATCTAGGAAAGGGAAAGGGAAATCCTACAGCAAGAAGACCAAGTCCAAGAAGAAATAATTGTAGAATTGCTTAGAAATTAGGCTTGAGTCCTCTTGTTGTATTTTGTTTGTTTTGTATTTTGTGTTTGAACTTTGATTAATTTATTTCTGTACAAGCAACTCTTGATTAAATGAATGGATCTCTTTGTTGCAATATTTTTTTTTTTGCCTTAAATCTCTTCACTTAATCTGTTGATTTAATATCTTATGCATATGTTGAGGGGAAGCTTGTGAAAGCAAACCCAAGTACTAATCCAGTTTGTGAGTTGTTTTGTCATCATCAAAAAGGGGGAGAATGTTGAAACAAGAGTTTTGATGATTCTAAACCAACACTCAAAAGCTTGGATTGAAGATATCAAAGGAGATCAAAGCAATCTCAAGTGAAGATTTTATGAGTATTTGCTGGTAGATTTTTTTTTGTAGAGTCTTAGTTCTTGCTATGATTGGGTAAAAGATTTTGATTTGAAGAAAAGATATTTTCAAACTTTGATTTTATGTTAAATCTTGAAATATTTGGAAAACACCCATAAACAGACGAAGGTTGAAAGTTCAAACTAAACTGTCAAGTTGGAAATTCGAACTTTGCCTTAGGACATTCGAATTTCGAGATTAAACTGAACAAGTCTGAAGAGATGTCTCTCTGTCAGACGAATTTTGGTTTTTCAAAATTCGAATTTTCATATAAGTCTGAAAGAAGCCTTTTTGAACAGACGAACTTTACAGTTTCAAAATTCGAATTTCAGACAAAATGCAATTTGTGAAAACCAAAGAAATTCGTCTGAAGCTATGTTAAAGTTCATCTGAAATTAAGAAGAAATTGAGTTTGAAAAAATGCTCTCTGACAGACAAACTTTGACTTTGCAACATTCAAATTTTCATATAAGTCTGAAAGAAGCCTTTTTGGACAGACGAACTTTACAGTTTCAAAATTCGAATTTCAGACAAAACACAACTTGTGAAAACCAAAGAAATTCGTCTGAAACTATGATAGAGTTCATCTGAAATCAAAAGGAAATTAAGTCTCAAAATTGATCTCTGACAGACGAATTTCACTACGTCAAAATTTGAATTTCGAAGAAAGTGAACTACTGTGCCTCTTTGAACGTTCAATGGACAGACGAATTTTGGGCATCCAAAATTCGAATTTCGAGGGTACTGTAGAAAATTGAAAACACTGTTCACGATTTACAGAAAAACTTTCTTCTTGAAAATTCGTATGTCACATTGAGAAAATACTTTATAAGTTTCAAAATTCGAATTTCACTCTATGGACAGACGAACTTCATATTTTAACGTTGGAAGCTTTAACCTTCGGTTCCTTCGAAATTCGTCTGTTGACCAACCAAAATTCGAATTTCAGTATGTCAGAAACATTAAATGCGGTTGGTAAACGGATAGCTTTTCAGAGTAACCATTGGATAACTTCCCCAACGGATATATTTAGTCTCTAACGGATATTTGAGACCTAAATCTATAAATACAACATCATTTGAAGTTGTGGGAAAACGAATCAAACTTATATATACCGAATTTCTGTTGAATCTTCTTCTTCAAAAAAAAAAAGCTTTTACCCTCTCAACTTCTATACATGTACTTAAACTTTCATATCTACTCTTTTCAAGAGAGTTATTTCATTGTAATCAATCTACTCATCATCTGGGAGATAGATTTGCTTGTGAGGGGTATTCACAAGGGGATTGGGAAGCACATAGTGAAAGTGCTTGGAGAGTTTGAGAGAGCTCAGAAACAGAGCATACTCGTGTACTGTGGCCTTAGCAAGAAGCCCGTTGAAATTCTTGCTGTATAGTGGACAAATCTCAAGAGGTGTCTTGGGGACTGGATGTAGGTCAAGTGGATAGACCGAACCAGAATAAATCACTAAGTTTTCTTCTCCTTATCTCTACTTTTCAGCTTGCTCTGTTTTACACGTTGTTTTCATTATACTGTGATATCTTCACTTACTTCACTTTGTGCAGAAAAAGTTCAATCTTCCCAATTCACCCCCCTCTTGGGAAGTCAGCCTTGCTAACAGCTTTCACTTAGCTTTAGATCACTTCCTTAACTTGATTGAAGCCTAAAGCATCATTAAACCTTACTTAAAAATTTAATATTATCATATAAATCTAACTCAACCATAAACTATAAACTCTTCCCTCAAAATCATATCTTGATCCAAATAGAGGAGCAAGAGGGAGGAAGAAAATAACTTAAACTAGAATTAATCTTAGACTAAATAAATAAAGAGGAAATCTAGAAGAGATTTAGAGTATGAGATTACCTCAGAAGACCCCTACTTTCATTCCCTTCCTTTCTCCTTCCTTCTTTCTCTCTCTCTCTCTTTTTTCTTCCTCTTTTCCTCTTTCTTTTCTCTCTCTCTCACGCTACCATTCTTTTCTTTTTCTTTGGTTTGCGTGAGTGAGTTGTGAGAAATGAGGGAAGGGGTGGGGGTATTTATAGGGAAGGCTGGTGGATATGGACCATCAGATTGAGATTTAATCCGATGGCTCACAATTATTCTCACATTTAATATACTAATTTTCCATTATACCCTTAGATATTTTTGGGCTTGTGAGAGAGTGGAGAAGGGCAAAAATGTCCAACTTTTCCCTCCTTACTTTATGTCAAATCAGAAAAAGTAGATACTGTACTTTTTACTTTTGCAGATAAATTTAGCTCTGCTTTGAGTACTTTTTTGAACCGGATTTTCTAGTATACTCCGTGTCCTTCCTATTTACTTTATCTAGGGGACCCATTATCTTTCTCTTTTACTTTTTCATGTAAGGTCCACCTATCTTACTTACTTTCTACTATTTATCTCCTCTGGTATTTACTATTTATGTGGGACCTCATCTTGTACTGGATTTATATTTTTTTCCTCTCAGAGCCCATATAACCAGTATCACTTGTATTTTTAACTTGCACCGGAGTATTTAAAATATTATTTTCTTTATCTTATTGTAAATAATAATTTTTCCCTTTTTAAGCCCCTTTTTATATTTTAGAATATTTTGGGTCTTAAACTAATTTAATTAAATATCATGGCCTCCCCAATCATCATAAATTAATCCAGAAAATATTAATATCATTTATAATATTATCTGGTCATAATATTTATACATGAAAAATGGAGATGTTACAATCCCTTCCTTATTTCACCATTTCATATATCATCATATCATAGCATATTTCACCATTACCATCCGATCCCCCATTTCTCATAACGTACATGTGGTGATGATGTTCATGCCCTGTCATTATACAATCATCATCATTATCATGTTCATCAATATCATGCTAGCATACTATAAAATCACATAATGTCACATCAACATATGTATATCATCATCATGTACTATCTCATTTAACCGTGTACATACCACGATATATAGAAAAATCATATGCATACGCATAATGATATCGTGATATGAACAGAGACATGTATATATATATATATATATCAACATATAACATATATATCACAAACACCCGGTTAACTCGGATTACCGACACCATGCACACGGCGGCTTAGGAAAGCCTCCGGAGCACCCATCACAGACTATACGCCTCCAATTAGCTAATCAACCACTACAATATTATAATACCTTTAATTAACATAAAACACATAATGATCCATAACTCATAATTTCATCATTCAAGTTTAACACATTGTTCCAATAGCACTAACATCTCCCAATAAACCTCATTTACATATGCTAACTATAATTATCCACATACATTTCAGATTTCCTACTTCCTTTAAAATTTCTAACCTAAGGTTCCACTCAACCTTATTACAATCCAACCAAAACCCATACCCAAGCTTCCTAACACTAAATTACATTTCCTTAATCCCTTTACAACCATTTTAATCGGTAGCTTTATCATCAAACTCGGAATCTAGCATGCTTCCACTGATTTCCAAACCAAAAATGAACAGAAAAGAGAGCAGAGGAAGCATAATCCACTTACCAACTGAAAATCAAGCCTCTAGGGTCCGAAAATTGCCTCCAAGGATCAGAAAATCGGAGCCCTAACGGAGCTCCTCCATTTCTCCCTCCGTTCTTCTTTTCTCGGTCGACTGAAAGACTTCTAATTTATAAGAATTCGGGATCTCGTGCCGCAGTGGGCAATAAGTTCGTCACGACGTGGAGCCCTTTCTCTTGAAAAATCTATCAAAGTTTCAGCTTGTTCACTGCGGCAGCCCTGCTTCTTGCCGTGACGTGATGCTTCTGTCTCCTCTTTGTTCTTCCACCGTCCTCTTTCCTCTGGTCCTACATACATAAATGAGTATACTTCCCAATAGTTCGAGACTAAGTCTATGATAGTATAATGAGGATTGTTACAATATTCTTTCTAAACCATACTTAATTTATATACAAGTCATAAAGATAAATTATAAAATAAAATATAATAAAGTTTTTAAGAATATTTTTAGCTTTATTTATTTTTCATGATTAAACTTTCAGCTATTAATTTCATTGTTTTATAAGATCTATACTTTTTTATTTTTGAATTATACTTTCACTCATTGAAAAAATACAGTTTTGTAATGAATAAAAGATGATTTTTTTTTTTTGCAAAAAGATACTCCTAGTCCAAGATAAAAATTTTTTTTTTGGTGTTCACAAGATAAAAATATAATTTTGTTATAGCAAATGTTGTTGCATTACTTGCATATAATGGAAAAAGAATACAAATTTTACTATAAAAATTATATCAAATTAAGAAGCAATAATATGATTTTAATGCCTAATAATATTATATCACTTATAATTTTTTCATTATAACATGTCAGAATCCAAAATTTGAGTCGTGATCAACGTATGAGATAAGCCAATATAATTTGGGTAAGTCTAACAAGTCTAAAAATCTAAAAATTTTCTAAACTTTACTAATGGAAAAAAGAAGACTATACTGTACTCAAGAAAACATTTTTTTATTTTCAAATTTAACTGTTATTTTCTTTGTATATCTAAAAGAATATAAGATAATAATAATAATTTATACTTAGATTGAAACTTTTAACTTAAAAATCGTAATGTTTTAAAAAAATCTTATCTAAATATAACAATGATAATAAACTATCTAGATAAAGAATATATATAACGGATGTTACATTAATTAGCATAATGTATCATTGTTATTTTGAAATTTTAGTAAATTTTATTATTCTATTAAATTAATAAATACTTAAAATAATATTTTTAATAACTATAATTTTCACATCCTTCACTGCGTCGAAGGAAGGAGAACTGTAAAGTGGTCTGTTGAAATAAGTAATAAACTGCTTCGTTGTATGAGCATAACGACATGCAGTTTGGGGCTGCCCCGAGTACTCACCACTTCGTACTCTATCAACAGCGCCTCCTTTACAGAAAAACGACGTCGTTTTCAATTTCTCATTATCTAATTCCCGTCATTTTCCTTTTCTGGTTAAGTTTTCCGCGTGTTTCTTCAACCGCGGATGAATCTGTAATGAAAAACATAGAGTAGAAGGAATTACCTAAGGGAAGAATTAATTAGCAACCCTGATGATGCGCCTAAAAAGTTGCCTACGCAAATGCACTGGTCGTTCAGATAATATAGTGGCAAGCTTTCTCGGAGAGTCAAAACAAAAGCAACTGAACCTCAAACATTTTTCTTTTTGTTATTCCAAGTTAAGCTTAACAATGAAATTTAAAAGTAAAAAACTAAATGAGAGCTCAATCGATCTTAAAGCACTAAACTATTACTAGATATCTCAACGGCAACCTAGAGTCACTACTCCCCTATTTGCTTCTTAGCTCTTGCAATTACTCAATTAATTATATTCAATTGTTACTTTGTTAATTAAGAGTTAAAGTAGTCATAAATATCTTTCAAATCATTTACAACCTTATCCCAATTTAATTATATAATTTCTTACACAATTAATCAAGATGTATAAAATCTTGTACAGCTCTTTGACAATTATATGTGGCTCCTAGGTATATGTCTATTATAGTCGCAAATCATATATGCAATCCAATCCCATATTACTGAATCCTATGGTCTATTTAGAATCTCCTTTTCCAAGGCTAATCCTAAATTCCCAAATCTCTACTCAATGTTGGCCGGGCACTAAATGAGCAAATAAACACCAAATTAAGTAAACAAAAATTCAATTGAACATAATTAATCGGTAAAAATGAGCTCTAATCCGCAAATAAGCTCATAGAAACCCTAGGTCAAAAGGAAATTAGCCACATATGGCCATATTTACATCAGATTAAGCAAATAAACACAACAAACTAAAGAGAAAAGGGAAAGAAACAAAATTATCAGTGAAATTTCGGAAATAATCCTCAATCCTCTGGTAGAATATCGGTTCTTCTCCCAAGCTCCTTGCGCCTCTCTTGCTCTGAGAATGCTCCAGTTTTGTTCGCCCTCTTAGAAATGAACCCTCAGTCTGACATACATCGAAGCAGCCTTCTCTAGTTCAGTTTTAATGAAGCTATGCATTTGGTGTTTTAAAGCGTTCGGCCGTGGCGCCAATTTTGTGTTGCGGCGCCACATAAAAGAAATAATATGCTTTCTGGACAAATAATGATGCTGTGGCCCCAAGCCTGCTCCATGGTCTCAGTGTCCATTTTGCAAACTTAATTTTTCACCTTTTTAATTTCTCAATCTCCAATTTTTGGATTTTTTTTCCACTCCTTCAAACAACATGAAAGTGAAAGCTAGTAAAATGTGGGTCTGCATAACTTGAGCTCATTTTCAACAAAATTTCAATAACATTCGTCATAAAACTCCTCTAATGCAAATGAAACAACTATTTCTTAAATAATTAAGCAATTAAGACCAAAACTTCAATGATGACTCCCAAAATACTCTCTCAAATATATATCAAATACTGCAAAATATGGGGAGTCATCACCCGACAATCTATGAGAAACGGCAAGTAGAACATAATTAAGGACAGTGAAAAAGGGCAAGAGCTTTCCAACTGAAGAAAATACATTTTACATGTCTATATACCCAGCCATGGGCTTCTCCGGCCCACTACATATTACATCTATATATCCATCTATATACATATATATATATATATATCTATATGTAATATAAAATTAACGTGAGTTGCATTATTCATATTTAATATTTTAAATGGTATCATCATCTTATTTAAAATAAATTATCATAATCATTATAATGAAATATATATTATATTTAACCCAAATATATGAATAAATTACCAAAAGCTGCTACCAATTCCAAAGGACGATGATAATTATCTCTTTAAAACAATCACATCTAAAATGTAATATCCTCATTTTTCATGTATAAATATTATAACCAGATAATGTTACAAATAATATTAAATTGTTCTAAATTAATTTATGATAATTTGGGAAACCTGGATATTTAATTAAATAGGTTTAAGGTCCAAAATATTATAAAAATATAAAAAAATGGCTTAAATGGGCAAAACAGTCATTTCGCCAAAAAGTAGGCAAAATGGTCATTTTACAACAGAAGAGAGAAAATAATATTATAATGCTCCGATGCAGATTAAAAGTACAAGTGATACTGGTTATGTGAGTTCAAAGAGGAAAAAGTATAAGTTCGGTAAAATGCGGGTCCCACATGAATAGTAAGTGTCAGGGAAGGTGAATAGTGAAAACCAAGTAAGGCAGGTGGACCCCACATGAAAAAGTAAAGAGGAAAAGACAATGGGTCTCACAAATAAAGTAAACAGATAAAAATACATGATATATAAAGGAAAACTCAAGAAAGAGTACACAAACTAGATCCAAATAAATCTGATAAAGTAATAAGAGTATATCTTCACTTTTTTACTTTTTAGCCAAAAATCATTGGATAAAAATGCCCTTACCCATTCCTCTCACAAAGCCAAAAATATCTTGGGGCAAAATGGTAAAATAACATAAAATATTGAAAGAAAAACATGAGTCCTCAGATCAAGAAGCAATATAAGGGCTCACACTTACTCACTTTTCCTATAAATAGAACCCTTCCCTCTCTTGCTATTTGCTCATTTGTGAAACACCAAGAGGGTGTTAGAGAGAGAAGGAGGAAAGGCATGTAGAGAAGGAAAGAGAGAAGGAAGAGAGGAAGGAAAGGGAGGTTAGAGGTGGTCTCCAAGAGGTAAGCTTCTTTTCCTAATCTCTTTTAGTATATTTCTTCTTTTATTTAGCTTAAGGTTTAATGATACTCTAGGTTTCAATCAAGTTAAAGAAGTGGTGTAAAGTTAAGTGAAAGCAAGGTTCTTAGAAAGTTGGTAAAGTTTTAAGATAGTCTCTTACTCTTACTTAATGTTATTACTTATGAATGTTTTATATGTTATGATTTGTAAATGATACCATGTTGTTGTTATGAATACTTTTTTATGATTAATGGCTATTTTATGTTAAGGGCTAAGTCCTAAGATGCCCATTTATTAATCCGTTATGCTGCCAAAATTTTGTTAAACAGCATGGAAGTTTTGATGATTTAATAAAAGTATGTTATGTTTTATATGCTTTCAAATGTTTTTGTGATGGCATGTACAAGTTGACTACTAAGATTTCCCAATATCACCCTATAGTTAACCAATAATAGGGCTAAATCATGGCAAATGAAAGTATGTGGAGCATGAAGAATAATGATGATGGAACCTTACTGAAAGTTGTTAATATTCTATTTTATATAGTCTAATTCAAACTATTGTATAAAATCAAATATGCCTCCAAAAATTCTAGTGTCTATATGTATGGATACATCTATGTCTCAGGAGTAAAATGACACTGGTTTAGCTATATTTGGATTTATATAATGATAGTTATTCAAGTTTTGCTAAAACTGCTCTAGTATACAATATTTCTGACCTCGGATGATATATATTAATGCTCTGATCAGTAGAAGTAGAATAAATGTACAAATAGACAAGTAAATCTTTCCAATGATACTAAGTATGCACCAAATGGCTTTGTATACTAAGAGAAATGAATTTTCAATTTTAAGGTTCAGTTTTCGGACAGAAACAGGGGTGCTAAAATGAATAGTAATATTTACTCAATAAACTGTAAGAATCTATGCGTTAAATTCCCAGTTTCTGATTTGTCTATGAAAATTCAAGATGTACATAATTTTTAGATACTTGAACCATTAAGAAATTATTTTTCTACATTTAATTATGATTTTTGAAAAATTGCTGCACAGTAAGCTGAAAAGCTGCGAGAAATAGTTATAGTAAATTTTAAAGTTTTAATTAGTTCAAGTTTTCTAAGGCTGTTTTATTATATTAAAATCAAGTAGTTTTCATGGAAAAGCTTTGATATGTAAATGTAACATAAACTAATGAACTTCTCCCATACAACGCATTGAAAGAAAAATCTTGTTTATATATATTGATAATTGATAGAAAGTCAACATTATTCATAAATCATGAATTATGACTAATATAACTCACTTTAGACCCTTTATGATCAATACAAGAGCCCACATTCTTTTTTTTTTTGGGATGACTACAAGAGCCCACATTCTAAATGTATTGTAATATTCTAACAATGCAAACCTTGATAGTTTGATTGTAGAAGATGCAATCATGAGCAGGCCAATTAGGATAGACATTAAATATTTTGATAGTAAAAGAAATTTTAAAAGTGAGGACTGAAACTTTAAGTGTGAAAAAATTATACTTTTTTTTTCCATGGGAAAAAATTATAACTCAAAATTTTATTTTTGAGTGAATTTGAAAAATGTTTTCCCTTAAAACTTACGAAGCGCATTTTTATTCATAATGTTTTACTGACAAGATATTAACAATCAGAATTAGAGTGCTAGGCGAGCTCATGATGAAAATTTTCTTCTCTCAATCTCTGATCAAACAGAATCCTTTGAGTTTGCGGAGGAAGAAATATTTTGATGATCCAACAATTTGGGAACTGGTGTTTTCTTGAGTTAAAATGAAACATATATAGTAATAATTGATCAAACTTTTATAGTCTTGGATAGGTTGAGTGTGAGGTCAGTAGATCATGTATTGGATATATTTCATTTAGGAGATTTTCAACGAAAAGAAAAGATTAGTTAATTGTCCCTGGGTGCTGTTTGAACCTTGGAAGAAGACTCATCGTCAAGCTTACTATTGGGATGCCATTGTAAGACAAATTCAATTTTTAATTTAAATTTTATATATTAAATTTTCCCACAAAATTATAAAAGCAGCGGACGGCTTTATAAATACTTCTCTCCATACTAGATGATCTGATGCAGATATTTTTGGAGTTACTCGATTTAAATATTAGATCTCTCACCAAACTAGATGATCTGATGCAGATATCTTTGGAGTTACTCGATTTAAATATTAGATCTGAAATCACATATAAAATTAGTTAGAAAAAAAATAAGAAAATAATCTATGCAGACAATTCTTTCAACTAGTTATGAGACTTAGTGATAGAGCTTGGGATTTAATGTCAACTAGTCGGGGAACCAGAGCATGTGTAGAGCTCAATCCAGTCTGCCTCTATTTAATAACCTTGATTATCATCGGTTATTAAATTTAAATTTGAATTTGAATTCAAATAAAGATAAAATTATGACTGAGTTTATCCCTTATTCCCTAAAATCATTCAACTGACAATATCTTCTCTTGAAGATAAGAACCATACTAAATTAAGATATATTTAATTAAATAAACAATATAAATATAAAATTTGAATAAATTCAAATTAAATATTATTAAATTAAATATATCAAATATTTTCCCACTTAGTCCGATCTTGATTTGTCAGTTGATATATCAAAGAATATTTAAGCAATACTACAAGAATTATGGTAGTAGGTCCTCTAATTATGTGAGTATTACCTTCCATGTATCACAAGTAATATCCTTACTTTATAGGAAATGATCTTTATAAATAAATCTTAAATGTTTATTTGTTTCTTACCTTAATGTTTATCAATCTCACCAGAATTGTATACAATATATATATTGAGTTGATAAACTGCAATACGAATTTCATCACTTAAGCACACCTCATCTAGATCACCACAATGCAATCTATCTCATATGAGGTCTATGATCATTCATATTTTTTAATTACATGCTTTTAATTAAGGATATTCTCTTTATGTGTTATATAACCATTTAACCTTATATGGTTAACACACTTCTTTATGGCCTCAAACGAATCATCAATTTGAAATCCAATATGAAATTCAACATTTATGTAAACTTGCCTCTAATCAAAGATCAAATCCAACATTTATGGTGGAAGTTAACAATTAATAATTGCTTAGCAATCTTACACTCCTCCATAATATAATTTGTTCATCTAGCATTAGAATGTGTCATAATATTGACATGTTAAAGTCAACTTACCCTACTAAATTGAAGAAATGTTGTCTTTTCCTAATTATTGATCTTTTATATATTAGCATGAATTTCTAGTATTTTTTGCAACTTATCATTTATTATCTAAACATAAATTGCTTTGTAATCTTTATAATATTCCTTTCACAAAGGCTATATCAATTTATGTGCACATTTAGACATACATTATGCTTTTCACTACTAGCATGAAAGAAATATTCTTCTCATCTTTTTCCAAATCTCATAAGAGACATATGGCAAATGTAGGTGTCACATATGACAAATAGATTATATTCATTAATATTCAAGTGCTTACAAATATAGGTTCTTTATAATAATTCCAACAATTTTGAGAATTATCTCTTTATGCATCTCTAAATACACTTTATCCATATCTTTTATATCATAGCTTTTGAACAAAGTTATTATGTCCTTTGTGATATTTCAAGTTACTCATCATAAGCAATATATCATCTATAAGAAAAATTAAATAGATGACTCAACTTCCACTAATCCAGTGGTATAAACAAGAATCTATGATATTCTCAACGTTATCTAAAATGTGATCACATCATGAGACTTCAACTACCACTACCATGAGAAGTTTTGTCTAACTAAATTCTCCTTAGTACTAATTGAACCCCTTACATTATTTCACATACATATCTCTTTTATAATCATAATGAGAGTGATAATTTTCATAATATTCCAAATAAAATTGGCATATAGATTCATGATAATAATGAAGGAATTATTTATTAATGTAGGAGAAAAATCCCACTGTCACCAATCCCTTTCTTTATAAAGAAAACCTTTAGCAAATAATCTTTAATTTGTAATACATAATATTGATTAATGAATTCCTTCCGATCTTAAAGGTCTATTCATGGCTAATTTTCTTAACCTTACTAGAAATTATACAAATTTTCAAATATTATTTACCTTAAGATCTCTTATATATCATGGGATCATGCGTTAATTTGGAATTTACTTTATTATATGTGAAAACATATAAGATTATTCTTAATATTCATGTTCTAATCAAGTTTCTTAATGTACACCATGTAATTGCAAATAGTTGTCAAATTCTCAATCATAATTGGTCATAATTCAATCTATTGTTAAGATTGAAATTGCATAATAAGAGTTCCATACATAACTATCTTTAGATATCTCTTATTCTTTATGAGATTTCTTTTCAATAGTTAATAAAATCCAAGATATTGATACTCTTAATTTTCAGCATAACCAATTAGATTTCAAAACTTCATTATGCTTTACATTTATCTTATAAAAATAAGTTTTATGTAAAACTAGTATTCCACCATAATTAGTGGTTTCATTCATCTATATGTGATCATTCTTTATCAGTTTATCATATCTTTGATCACTCCCACTAATTATGACATTCCTCATTGAATTTGACATTTTTACATATCTTACATGTGATAAATATTATAGCTTTTATCCGTTAAACTTTGCATTTTCATCCAAATATATAATGAAACTTTCAGAAACAACCTCTATTCACTCTTACATTTACAAGACAAGTTAATGAGAGCAAATCATTTAAAATAATAGTCCAACCTTATGGGCTTCAAAAGATGTATTTAATTACAAAAAAAAAGTCGGAACCTTTTTTAAATATACATTGTTATCTTGAGTAAATTTATCCATCACTAGTGTACTTATAATAATACTCATTCCCTTAATTAATCTCACCATATTAACCCTTTTGTAGGATTAACTCTCTAATTTTGCTTTACATCCTTATTAAAGCATAATGTGCCTTATCTTAATTATAAAACAAATAGTATTCATAAATTGTGAGAAATTAACAATAATAGGGAAAGATCATTTTAAACAATTAGAATATAAATACAAAAACATGACACTAGCATTTACAATCTCTAACAATTAAATTTTTCCAAGAATATATATATGCTTATTCTTTAATGTATTTCATATATGAATTAGAGTTAATGAGGTTTTGAGATTAAATAATCTCATTTTTTATAAACCTTGTTAACTCTCTATAATGGAGACATTAATATTCTCCTCTATCACATAATTGGAAGAATTTTTATCCTTGATATGTTTTAACTAAATGAGATTTAAAAAAATATATTAAAGATAAAAGTATAACTATTATTCTCCAATAACACCTTTTGTGAGGTAATTACTCTTTATATGCCCCTTTCTTTATGGTCTATTTTTGAAACTAAATCTCTTATTAGAATCTCACTTTAATCTAAATTTGAGCCCTTTTTTTTCACATATATATCCAATAAATATTTATTGTATATATCTCCTTATGTGTGTTATGAGAAATTTATAATGACTCATACTGACGAGATATCTAATTAAAGATTGTGTGTACAAAGATCAATGAAAATTCTCTTATCTTGAGAGCCATGTCTTTGACATGTATGGTATGTCATTTACATACCTTTAGTGTCTATTTACTTTACGGAGAATTACTTTAGAGTTAAAGCACTAAATAGTGACTTATACCATAATTTCAACCATTACCTATAAATGGTTCTTGACATCCTTCAATCAATTATGTACCCAAATATTTAGTTCTGCATTGAGATTTTATTATTATTGTATTGGGAGAATTGTATTGCTCCAATTATTTATACAATATTATCTCATACTAATATTAATGGGAACAGGAACTTTAGGTCAATATCTCCCAAGAATTAAGGATTTTCTCCTTTGGACTCTATAGTTTTCCCTAACCAAACAATCCAAAAGATGATAATAACACTACAATTTTCAGGATTCAACTTAAAACATGCTTACATCAATTCTATATAAGGCAATCATCCATCACATTTAAAAAAATGTATGCTTACCAATGTAACACATACTAAACATAAATTGCGTATCACTAAAATCTACCAGTGGGCAAAGATTTTAACATAACATAAATTTATGTATCATTTATGATGAAATTAGAAGGCATTCATACTTCTTAATATCTGTGGGTTACTTAGAAAGTACAAGACAACTTCTATTTCATCCTAATCAAGTATATATATTTATAACTATTTACCTGTGGATAAAGATATATTATAATTATATATTTAATTAGAATTGATGTCTTTAAATCCATATGTGATATCTTAGTTTGTTGAAATAAAGCAGGAATACATGTATTCAGTTATATAAGGATGCTGTGGCTACTCCTTAACTATACATATCAATCACAAGACATATTAAATCATTATGCTTACAAGGACATACATGTACACTCATATATGTTTCACGCAATGAAAATTATTTAATTAATTAATAAACTAAATCAGATATATGAATAATAAATTAAAAATTCTCCCCATATGATTATATCATAAATGTGCAATATTTTGTCTAATTAAATTGATGAAACTAGAATGCATTTATATTCCCTAACACCAGTGAGCTACTTAGAAAATATAAGGCCATTCTATTTCATCCAAATTAAATGTACAATTATAATTATCTCCCTATGGGTAAAGATAAATTACAACTGCACATATAATTAGAATTGATATTTTAAATCTATATGTGATTTTATTTAATCAATAATGCATTCAACAATTATAAATAATTAATTGACTACTTAAATGCATGCTAATCACAAATATCATAAATTATGTGCAATTAAAATTATATATATGCACAACTATAATGAGAATTTAAATAATTAATTTAATAAACCAAATGAGCATGTGGTTAAGTAATTAAATAAATTCTCTTACTATATTATTTATTAATGTGCCCAACAATTGTTTAAAAATTAATTTTAAGCTAATAAGTAACTCGATTATTTTGCAAAAATAAAAAAAATAGTGTTATAATTACCTAAATAGAATTTTCCAAATTTTAGACAATTAAATAACATAATAATACTTTTGCAAAATATTTATTGGCCGAAAAATTAACCTTTCCAAATTTTAAACAATTAAAAAAATGGAACAAATAAATAAACAATCAACCAACATATACGATTCAATATACAAACATAGATCAAACACAGCTAATTGAAGCCAAAATAAAATTTGGGAATTTTAAATAATAAAATTTCAATCACCAAAATATCCCAAAATAAATTTGCAGAAGTCATTAAATGGCCCAAATATTTTTTTCTGAATTTGGAAGCCCAAGTTTATGTTCCAGAAATTAAAACAAGTATTTGGCCCAATTTTTGCAAGCCCAAAACATCTATATACATGCTTCTAGAATTTCCTTTTTCTCGTTAATACAAAGTAATGGTTATAATTTCAATTGTATGAAAACACTATAACATTACTAGATTGAAAACACGTGTTTGAATCGATCAAAAATAAATTCAAAAGGCTAATTGAAAAAAAAAATAGTTTTCAGAATTATGGTGGTTTGACTACAATCAGATGCTATTGGCTGCACTAGAAGTCACATTAATGTCCAGATAGTGATTTCACAAATTAATTAGCCATTAGCATAAAGAAATTAATAAATAAAAAATTAACCCCATACAAAAAAAATTAACCCCATGCACCACACATGGATATTCTGTAAACGAAATTTGTGAAGTCATTTAGTAAATCATATCAAGATACAGGCAGAGATAATAGAGAGGCTCTAATGTCACATGTGAGACAAATTCAATTTTTAATATAAATTTCATATATTGAATTTTTCCACAAAATTATAAGAGTAGCGGAAAACTTTATAAGTACCTCTCTCCACACTAGATGATCTGATGCAGATATCTTTGGAGTTACTCGATCTAAATATTAGATCTCTCACCAAATTAGATGATCTGATGCAGATATCTTTAGAGTTACTCAATCTAAATATTAGATTTGAAATCACATATAAAATTAGTTAGAAAGAAATATAAGAAAATAATCTATACAGACAGTTCTTCCAACTAGTTATGAAACTCAGTGATAGAGCTTGAGATTTAGTCTCAACTAGTTAGAGAACCAGAGTATGTGTAGAGCTCACTCTATTTAATAACCTTGGTCATCATTGGTTATTAAATTTAAATTTAAATTTAAATTTAAATAAAAATAAAATTATAACTGAGTTTATCCCTTATTCTCTAAAATCACTCAATTGATAATATTTTCTCTTAAAAATAAGAATCACACTAAATTAAAATATATTTAATTAAATAAATAATATAAATAAATATAAATTAAATATTATTAAATTAAATATATCCAACAGCACGTAAACCATAAGGAGGCACAGATTCAAAGCAGCAAAAGCGGCTTCGTTTGATTCTTTTCTATCTCTGTTCTTTCTTTTAACTTTTTTTTTCTTTTTCACTTTGTCAGTTCAGTCTTGTTTTGTGAGGTTCTTATCGTATGCAACTGGCGTGCATGCATGTTCCACAAACAAAAGCAAAATATATCTCACCGGCTTTTGTGAGGTTCACTCTTTTATGCTTTTTCCCTTTATTTTATTCATTCAACAACATCTTATATACAGGGGCGGACGCAGCATCAACATTATGGGGGGCCAATTTTTTTAAATAATATGTATTTTATATTATTAATTTAATTTTTAATATTTATCATAATTACTTTTTCAGAACAATTGTATAATTTTAAAAAGTCATAAAAAGATAAATTATGTATAATTATATAATATTTTTTAAAAATTAAATAAATATATATATATATAAAGTGAAACCATATATCTAATATATTAATTTTATGAAAAAAATTATAAAAAATATATAAAAAGTTTATATTTGCAATACATTTACATATCTCTTGTATATTGATGATTTCAATAAAAAATTATATGTACTACGCCAGATTCAGGATTTATTGGCGCTGAATAGTTGGCGTTTATTTAGAAAAACGCCAATAAAAATCAAACCAAGCGTATTAGTTCGCGTTTACAAAATAAACGCCAACTAAAGTCCAGTTTTAGATGGCGTGTAAAAAATAAACGCCATCTATTTTTGGAACTTTAGATGGCGTTTAAAAATAAACGCCATCTACAGTCATAATGTAAAACTAAAGTTGGCGTTTTATGATAAACGCTAACTAATTTCAGACTTTATATGGCGTTTATAATAAAAACGCCATCTAAATTAATAAAATAATATAAATTATTAGATGACGTTTATGAAATAAACGCCAACTAAGGTCCACCGAAATTTTTTTTTTAATTTATTTTTAAACTTTTAGTTGGCGTTTAATATTGAAACGCCATCTAAGTTTAAATTTCAAATGGCGTTTATGTGATAAACGCCATCTAAGTTATGAATATTAGATGGCGTTTACATAATAAACGCCATGTATATTATATTTAGTTAGCGTTTAATTGTTAAACGCTAACTAAGTTGTTTTAAATCTCTTCTCAGAACCCTATATCGCATTTTCTCAGAATTGTGCCGTCTTCATTCCCACCATGCTCTGAAGCTGTTCCTTTGCCATAGCTCTGTTCTGGCACAGCTCTTCGGCCACCACGCGTCGAAAGTTTACACTCTTTCCTCTTCCACCACGGTATTGTTCCTCCGAAATCCCCTTCAACCTGAAATCGCTTGATCTCGTAGCGTCTCTCCCTGTCAACGGTCACGGTGAATGGAGTGAAAGAGGCCCAGTTCCATTCTCTCAGAGGAACTCGAAATCCCTCCCAGACCCAACAGCGAACGGCGGCCAGCTTTGAGGTAACCCCATATTGTCCCACTGACGCTCTCATATTCGTGGCTGTTTCTGTCAAATTCATATATGAGTCATTGCCCATATTGTAATTTGTTTTCCTTTTCAATGCTTGATGGCAAAGACTTCATTAGTTCATTGAAGAAATGTCGAAACCTGGATCCCCAAATATACTATACAATCAACCACCATATTATCTTGCTTTTTTTTTTAATACAATCCATATATCTTGATTTTGTTTGTTGACCATTATGTCTATTCTGTATCAAACTGTTCCTAATTGGGCTAAAAGAAATTGAACCACCGAGAGCATCTCCATGAGTGGTAATTTGATTATGTATGAGTACCCAATACTCATCATTCTGGGTGAATTTGGACCGTTTAATTTTAATTTACATGTTTTAGATTTATAGTTTTTATTTTAATTTTTTTCTATAATAATAGTGTTATTTTACTATATATATATATCTTTCCTTACTCATACATGCATATGTGGACGCACCACCAAACTACTTTGTGGTTACCTTCATTTAACTGCTTGTTGCTTCACTTGTATGAAGGTGTCATTGGTGCCCTTGTTTCATATTGACAGAATTTGTAGTGCTAGCCCATCAGATATCTACTTTGTCTGAGGTATGCTTCCTGATTATGTTTATGTAAAAGTTTTGTATTAGTTAGCTACGTCAGGTTATTTTTGCTAAGTGGTTAATGCTATGGTTCTTTAGTTGTTATGCTGCCGGTTTGTCTTTCAAAGTTATAATTTAGTAAATGAAAAGCTATGGATAGTTGATTTGGATGGTTGGCAACATATAATTGGAACTCTTTTTTTGTCTATGTTGTTGAATATTTTTGCTAGTTAAGGACTTGAAAAGTAACATATGCTTTAATAAATCAGAAAGTAAAGTTAGGAAAAACAAATAATTGTAGTACAATTAATGAATCTAGTTTTTTTTATGTAGCAAGAATATTAATGTATTAATCATGGGGTTATGGTATTTAATCCATATGAAATAACGTGGCCTGTAAGTTGGTGTTGTATTGTAGAATTATTGGGAGGCTCAACTTGGGAAGATCACTGCCAAAATTTATACAGAAGTTATAAAAGGTTACACAACTTAATAAAAGTATGGATCAGAAATGGATGTCTGCGAATCGTTTGACTCAGGAATATTGGGATGGAGTGAAAGAGTTTGTTAGGTTTGCAGTTGAGCATGCTGATAACCCCAAAAAAATTATATGCCCTTGCTTGAAGTGTTGCTATGGGAGGCTAGTTAGTGCAACTGACTTGGAATCACATTTAATTTGTAATGGAATTGATCGAAGTTACACACGATGGACAAGGCATGGTGAGACGAATAATGATTATAGCAGTAATACGTATAGTGGGAGCTGTAGATCGAATGATTTCGACACAAGCACACTTGAGGCCGATCGTCTTGAAGAGATGACCAATGTGATTGAGGATGAACTTAAGGATTGTCCGGGGATGTTTGATAGGTTGAAGAGGGATGCAGAAAATCCATTGTACTCTGGATGCATTAAGTTCACGATATTGTCAGCTGTGTTGAAGCTATACAACTTGAAAGCAGGCAATGGATGGAGTGATAAGAGCTTCACAGAATTGCTTGCACTTTTGAAGGATATGCTTCCAGAGGATAATGAGCTTCCTAGCCGAACATATGAGGCTAAACGAATGTTAATCTCTATAGGGATGAGCTATGAGAGGATACATGCTTGTCCTAACGATTGCATCTTATTTCGGAAGGAATTTGCATCATTAGACAAGTGTCCTAAATGCAATGCCCAACGTTATAAGAAGAAAGAATCGAGTCCAGTGAAGGTAGTTTGGTATTTTCCCATCATACCTAGATTTAGACGCATGTACAACAGTGTGGAGAATGCGAAGCTCTTGACATGGCATGCAGATGATAGAATTAAAGATGGGAAGCTTAGACATCCTGCAGATTCTCCACAATGGAAATTAATTGATCGTGACTATGAAGATTTCGGGGCAGAAGCTAGAAATCTACGTCTTGCATTATCTACTGATGGAATGAACCCGCATGGTATGCAAAGTAGTACACACAGTACATGGCCCGTGATTTTGGTGATTTATAACTTGCCTCCGTGGCTATGCATGAAGCGAAAATTCATGATGTTGTCTTTGTTAATTTCTGGACCTAAACAACCCGGAAATGATATAGATGTATACTTGGCTCCACTAATTGATGACTTGAAGCTATTATGGGAGAGTGGTGTAGAGGTGTATGATGGGTATAGGAAGCAAGCATTCAATTTGAGAGCTATGCTGTTTGGTACAATTAATGATTTTCCAGCGTATGGGAATTTGTCTGGATATAGTATCAAAGGAGAATTTGGTTGCCCTATATGTGAAGAAGGCACACAATCGATTCGGTTGGAGCATGGTGGGAAATTTGTCTTTCTCGGGCATCGGAGATTTTTGCATCAGGGACATCGTTATAGAGGGTGGAGAAAAGCATTTGATGGGAATGTAGAAGACGGAAGAGAACCTGTTCCGTTAAGCGGTGAGGACCTGTTTCGAAAGGTACAACATTTGACTAACAACTTTGGGAAACCTTTTGCCAAACACCTTAGGACAAGTGGGTGGAAGAAAAGGTCAATTTTCTTTGATTTGCCATATTGGAAGTCCTTGTATGTGAGGCACTTCCTTGATGTGATGCACATAGAAAAAAATGTATGTGATAGCATTATTGGTACGTTACTCAATGTGAAGGGAAAGACCAAAGATGGTAAGAAGGCGAGACTGGATTTGGTTGCTATGGGAATTAGAGGAGAATTGGCACCGATCAAGGACAAACGGCGTACTTATCTTCCACCAGCTGCTTATACTTTATCTAGAAAAGAAAAAGTATCTCTTTGTGAATTCCTTGATGGAGTTAAAGTTCCGGAGGGGTACTCATCAAATATCAAGAACCTTGTATCTATGAAAGACTTGAAGTTGAAGGGTCTAAAGTCTCATGATTGTCATGTTTTGATGGAGCATATGATGCCGGTGGGTATACGATCCATATTGCCGAGAAAGATGCGAGGGACAATCACGAAACTATGTTTCTTTTTCAAGGCTATTGGCAGCAAAGTCATTGACCCTAGGAAGTTGCCCACATTGCAAAGACAAATTGTTGTCACTTTGTGTGAGCTTGAGATGTATTTCCCGCCTTCATTCTTTGACATGATGGTTCACCTAACAGTACACCTAGTTAGGGAAACACAAATGTGTGGCCCAGCGTATATGAGATGGATGTACCCGATTGAGCGTTACATGAAGATATTGAAAGGGTATGTGAAAAATCGAAGTAGACCAGAGGGATGTATTGTTGAAAGGTACATAGCTGAAGAAGCTGTTGAATTTTGTACTGAATACTTATTGAGTGTTGATAACATTGGGCTTCCAAGGTCTCGTCACTTGGGTAGAACAAGTGGTGAAGGGATTCGGGGAAGTGAAATAGTTAGTATCTCTAGGATACAGTGGGAGCAAGCTCACCTGTATGTCTTGCACAACTCGGATGAGGTTGATGAATATGTGGAAATGCACAAGGAGAGAATTAGAACCTTGAACCCTAATAAGAATGAGAGTTGGATATCAAAAGAACATAATCGACTTTTTATACATTGGTTGCGTGATCACATCCTCACAGAGTTGGAGAGGACTTCTAGTTCAGTTTCAGTCAGGTTGAAACAGTTAGCTATGGGTCCAAGCATGTATGTACGATCTTACACTGGTTATCTTATCAATGGGTACACGTTCTATACAAAAGAGCAAGATGATAAGAGTATAATGCAAAATAGTGGGATAACCCTTATAGCTCAATCAATGCATATATCTAGTGTTAAAGACAAAAACCCCATTTTTGCACCCATGTCATACTTTGGGGTAATTGAGCACATATGGGAATTGGACTACATCTCATTCCGGGTACCTGTCTTCAGTTGTAAATGGGTTGACAACAACAACGGCCTCCGAGTTGATGATTCAAGGTTCATTCAAGTGGATCTTAATAGGGTGGGGTATAAAGATGAACCTTTTATTTTAGCATCCCAAGCCCAACAAGTGTTTTTTGTCACTGATCCTGCTAATAAGAAGTGGTCAATTGTTATGCTAACGAACAAAATAATTGACACCTTAGATTATGGTCAAGACTATCAAGGTGCGTGCATTGAGGATGATCCTTTCCATGGGACATCACTTGATACTGATCTTGGTGGAGATGATACCCTTTATGTGAGAGATGACCATCAAGAAGGTACTTGGATTTGGAAGAGGGGACGGATTAGTGAACATCTGAAAAGAAAGAGGAAAAGGTTTGAATTATCGAATATTTTTTATTGTTTGCCTTAGTTTGAATTTTATTTCCTTCGACATGTATAATTTGCTTTACGGTTTTATTGTTTGCCTTACGGTTTTATTAGTTTTTTTTATGTGTTGTATTTGCTTTAATTTTTTTTCCTTCTTTGATATCTTACATGTTTGTTGGAATTTTATTGTAGGTAAATGGCATCCCCTTCTGCTCATGATCATGATCGTGGTGCTGATGATGGTCAAGAAGAGCTACAGAAATATATCAAACAGCACCGGCGTGGCTTGACTGTGTTGAAAGAGGTGATACACGCCCGACACACTGGCCAAAAGATTCATGTCGAATGGAATCGCAAAGGCAATCCAATACAAAAGGGTGGACAAAAATTGAGCAGTTATATTGGGGTCGCTGCGAAGTTGAAGGTTCCAATCTCCCATCCTCACAGGGATTGGAGGAAAGTCCCTGATCCTATGAAGAATAGTATTTTCGAAGATATAGAGGTAATAATATAGTATGTCATTTGATTTTAATGTGTGTACATATATACAGATAATAATTCTTTTCGGTAATGCATATTGCAGTCTGCTTTTGACATCAATAATAGTCACAGGAGACACATATATATGAAGGCTGGTGTCGCACTCCGAAATTTTTGATCCATTCTCACTAGATTCTTCTTGAGAGATGTAGCTGGCAACTTTGCTGTTCATTCGCCTCGGTTGTTTGAGTTGTACATTACACAGGAACACTGGAATGCTTTTGTTGCTAGGCGTCGTGAAGAATCTTTTCAGGTAAACCATTTCTGTCATTGTTGGTCTTAAATTAATTATAGTACATATATTTAGTCATTGAATAAAAGTCTGCTTTGTTGTGTGCATTATTAACATAGTATGTCATTTCATTGAATATTCTTATTGCGACTTTTTTGGTGGACATAAACCTAATCATATGTACTTTATCTTAGTTTTTGTTACACTCAAACTAATATTCTGCATAACTTTTCAGAAATTAAGCCAAGCCAATAGTGACAGAGCCAAGAAGCAGCAATACCCATATAGAGGGGGTCGTCAAGGATACCATGGTATAGAGGTTAAGATGGTACGTGGTTTGATAGTTGATTGTTCTATGAATGACACTTATGTTCAAATACTGACACATTTGCTTATTTGTGATCAAACATAGCAATCAAAGGAGGGGTCAGAAGGGAGGGAAATCGAGCGCCATGAGCTATGGATAGAATCTCGCAAGAACAAAGATGGGATAATTGACAATGACAACGTTCAGAAAGTTGCCGAGTCAATAGTTAGTATTATTGTATTATATATTTTATTTACATATATATTTTCAAATACTTAATATTTAGTTGCAAAATTTATATTTTGTTTCTCTTTCTTCCACAGAATGAACTCTCTAATTCGATGCCTCAAGCTAGTGAGCAGGAGAGCGTTGGGCAGGACATACTTGGTAAGGCACTGGGGGTCCCTGAGTATCCTGGTCGTGTTAGGGGTACAGGGTTTGGTGTGACACACAAAGCCTTTTTTGGGCCTCGATCATCATCAGATGCTGCAAAGGTTGCCCGATTGGAGGCTATTGTTCAGGAACAACATCAGACTCAATCTCAGATGCAGCTCCGATTAGCTGAATTGACGAACATAGTGCTTCAACTACAGGGAACGCAAGGGACACCACCAGTGTCGGCTAGTGCCAAAGATAGTTGCACTGTTACCCCTCACGATCTCCCTCAGGTAATTGCTATCATGAACAAGTTAAAAGATAACTTTTTTTTTTACCCCTAATAAATGGTTGATTTCTAATGCATTGATTGGAACAGGGTCAATCATATTGCCAGCTATGGTTAGAAACACCTAATCGACGTGTGGTTGCGGAGGGGCATGTGCATAATAGCCCTGAAGAGATGCTTCACAATGCACTTGTACCTACAAATCATCTAAAAGTGTCGATTGAGGTAGTTAGGGAGGAGGGTACCAGGTTGCCTGTTCCTGCGGGGGATATGGAAACAATAGGAATGGCATTGGGCAGCTTCGTAGCATGGCCCGCACACCTCATCACTGCTGCTCCATTAGTAAAGGTATGTTACTTGACAGTATACTAACTTGATACTAGATGTCTTGAATGAGCCACTACATTCAAAGGTTCATATTAGAGGACCTATAGACATATACTATTGTTATGTGTATATTAAGGTGGTTAATCTCAAAATTTCCCACTTTGTTGCTTAGTTGAAGGGGAAGAGTAAGGTCGGAGAGTCAGGACATTCGAAGGAATCAGTAGCTCCACCACTCATGCAGCCGCCCAGGCATCCAGTTCCAGACACCTTTCGAAGGATGATTGTCAAGTTTCTACCACATTCACTTAAGGGCAAAGTCGAAAAACGTGTGAAATTTGCCAAGAACATTTATAATAAGGTGGTATTTGAAAGTATCAACACTGAAATTGTTGATTACATCATCCATCGGAAGTGGATTGGGGTTGCGAATGTTAACTTGTACATAAGGTACTTGATATTAATCTATTTGTTTTAATTTTTTTCAATTTAGGCCTTCATATTAACCTATGTTGCGTTTTATTTTGTTTCTAAACTTTAGATACCTCTACGAGACATTTTTGGAGCCTTGCAATCTTACAAACAAATTTATATTCATCCATCCTGAAGAGGTTGCTGCTTATGCTTCAAAATTGCCGGACAGTAAGATTACTGAACAGCAGCAGTTAATTGCGGATGCATTCACTGCAAGGGCTGACAAAGATGTCTTATTCTTGGTTCCGTATCATAATGTGTAAGTAAATTCTCAGGATTTAATGTATTTGACTTCATTTGCTGAATTATAATTTCCTAATAACACTGGTTATTTTTTCATAGTGGACACTGGATGTTAATTGCAATCAATCCATTGGAGCCAACTATCTATTTTTTGGATCCTTTGAATTATGATCCGGAACTTCGCGAACAAATGATGGGGATAATTAATAAGTAAGGAACCTAGATTTATTTTTCATGTTTTTAATGATTCATACTTATATGTAATAATTCCAATTAGCTAGGTTTTGCTCAGTCTAACATTTTTTATATTTTATGGTTAAACAGTGTTGTGTCAATATTTCGGGCGGGCCGGGGTTGTAGAGATAATCATAAGGGCAAAATGGTAAAACCCTTAGCTTCCTCGTTATATAAGTGGCAGAAGATACGGGTATGTATAAATTTATATTTAATCAACAATTGTTGAGATTAATATTTCTGTATTGTATAATTAATATAAGTTTCCTCTTTAGTGTCCAAAACAACCAAATGATAATGACTGTGGATACTATGTGATGTTATTCATGAAGGATATCATCACACATGGTCATAGCATAATCCCAGACACGGTATGTAATTTTATATTTACATTAAGGCTTATAAAATTTTGCTATTTTCGCTTATTTATAATTTTTTAATTTACAGTACTTCCCTGACACCTCTTATTCCGAGTACTCTGATACGCAAATAGAGGAACTCATCGAAGAGTGGTGTAACTTCGTCCTTGATAAGTGCCTATGAATAGAGAGGTAAATTTAACCATGCTGCAATTTAAAATTCTATAGTTGCTTTCTTAATTTGATTATTTCTACTGTGTGGCATCTGTGAGAATTATATCAATATTAGTCATGGAATTTGTCAACAGGGTTACTGATGACATAGGATTGGTAAATAGTTTATCGTTGGCTATTTTGCTGAAATGTGTGATTTTGCCATGGCTACCATAGGATTCTGGCAAGTTTATACTCAGGAACTGTCTATATTTGGAACTCCCAATCTCAGGTACCTGAAAATTTTTTAATTGAGATCCTGTGTATTGTTATAACTTGTTAGTGCGTTTTAGCCAATGGAGGGTTGTAATAATTATGGTGGATATATTGCAGTGGAATAAATTTTCTTGTGTGCCTTTTGCATTCTTCTATTCAAACTGACAGATTAGAATTGTGAAATTCATAACTATGGCTCTGGATACCCCATGTTTGTTTTCACCATTTCCTTGGCCAAGTCTTTTGAGGTTACTGAGTTACCAGGTACATGATCCTTGTTTTTTCTTTAGCAAACAAATTTTTACCTGTACTGCCAAAATTGTTTGAAAGTGTATCTTTTCTCACTATTATTATAACTCAAAATACCACAATGGAGCTCAAGTACAGCATGCATGATTTTGCAGTTAGGTTGGCCAAATTTGTTGCACGCAAACAGTGGGTGGTTGCTGGAGCAGATGATATGTTCATTCGTGTATATAATTACAACACAATGGATAAAGTTAAAGTTTTCGAGGCACATACAGATTACATTAGGTGTGTGGCAGTTCATCCTACCCTTCCTTACGTGCTGTCACCATCTGCTGATATATGCTCAAAAAGCTTTGGGATTAGGAGAAAGGCTGGGTTTGTACTCAGATATTTGAGGGGCACTCTCATTATGTGATGCAAGTGACATTTAATCCTAAAGATACTAATACCTTTGCTTGTATTCTTGGCTTCTTCCTGCACATTCTGTTGTCAATAACTGAAATTTATTCATGATTTTCTTTTTTTAATTAGTTTGCTTCTTAATTGATCACTGGAATTTCCACTGGCCGGTACTATAAATATAATAATATATGTTACTCCATCTTGTTATGTTTTACTCCAATTTCTGGGTTCACTGGATCTGGTTGATAATGAATAACTGGAGGTTGTGTAGCGTAACAGTAAAATATAAAAAAAAATAATGATAAAAAATGTTGGCGTTTAATGGTAAACGCTATGTAAGATCATAAAAAACATTGGCGTTTATTGATAAACGCCAACTAAAGTGAGACTTTAGTTGGCGTTTTTGTTCCAAATGCCAAATAAAACCATAAGAAAAATTGGCGTTTATTGATAAACGCCAACTAAAGTGAGACTTTAGTTAGCGTTTTATTTAAAAACGCCAACGTTTCTTCAGTATTTAGTTGGCGTTTTTGTTACGCCAACTAAAGTGAGACTTTAGTTAGCGTTTTATTTAAAAACGCCAACGTTTCTTCAGTATTTAGTTGGCGTTTTTAACAAAAACGCCAACTAAAGTCTCACTTTAATTGGCGTTTATCAATAAACGCCAACTAAATACTGAAGAAACGTTGGCGTTTTTCAAACGCCATTGTATTTTAAAGACTTTCATCAGCGCATTATTAGATGGCGTTTTTAAAATGCCAATAAATTTGAAAAAAACGCCAACTATTCCCAAATTTGTAGTAGTATAGATCATCAAACTTCATAAAAATAAATCAATATATAGATACTTTAAAAATAATATGTTTAACATAATAAAGAACTCTTAATTAATATTATATGTAAATTAAATAACAAATTAAATCTATATTTATCCAAATATATTTTTATGGTAACTAAATCCAAACATTTTTATAAAAAAATAAATTAACTGATAAAAAAGTTTTGAGTATCATTCTTTTTTATCAAAAGTTAATATTAGTCAATAACAAACATATTTTAATAAATTAATAAAATATATATTTTATTTCATTTTAAATATATCAATAGTATATATAGTGTGCATATATATTATATTTATTTATTAATTGTGTGTAATTTATATTATATATATATATATGTATGTATGTGAACAAATATATAACGTATGTGAAATACATATATGAGGGAGGAGGGGGAGGAGAGAAGTCAATTGTGTTAGGTTGTACATGTATATATTATATTATTTTGTGTGTGTATAATATAATATATATATATATATATACACATATATTAGGGATGGGACAAGAGGCTGAGGGGGGCCAGCCCCTCCCAGCTTCTATGTGTGTCTGCCCCTGCTTATATATAACTTGTTATAGTTATTAAGATAACTTGAGTTCACTCTATATAGTGGACTCAACTGATAAGAATTGATTGAAAATAAATAAATTATAAGAAATGATTTGCAAAATTGATGTAAAGTATAAGAGTAAAATATTACTTTTAATTTCTTCTAATATATATATATATTCCAGATGGATAAATCTTGGTGTTAAAGTGTCAATTTTCTTTCAATATAGTTTCTTAATTTTTCACTAATTACAGCTCAAACAGGCATCTCCTGTGTAGAGAGTCAGGGCGTACGGTTCCTCTACCGGTGCTGGTTGCTGTGGTTAATTGATGAAGGACCTGGTGTCGGTTACCCACTGACCCATCGCCAGATCAGAACGAACTGTTCCCTCACCTTCATGCACTGCCAGCGCCGGCTGTGCCCTGTCCCATCAACGGTTGTGCTTCAGAGTTGTGCGATTGTCTCTCTTTTGATCATGCAATTCAGGTCTCCTTGAATCCTGAAACATATAATACGGTACAAGTGGAGAGAATATGACTGAAACATATTGAAAACCACAAAATAGGGCTCTCAAATGAGTGATAAACTGGTATAAAATATAATACTCATCAATACTTTTATATATATAATGATGATTCTCATTGTAATAAAAAATTATTGTCTATATATGTGAGATTTTTTAGTAAATAAAATAAACCAAAATCAATAAATTTTTACCCCGTAAATTAAACTGGGTCTTAGTAAAGCTTTTTAATTCTAGAATCTCAACATGGTGGAAGACCCAAATATTTGTGTGAATTCAAGTTAAAAATTCGATTTGTGATCATGCAACACATGGGTATCTGATTGTTGCTTTCTGGACGGCAATTTCTCATCGATTGAAGAAAAGCTCGCAAAAGTTTCTCCAAGTCTCAATTCAACTTTGCAATTTCCAAGAATGCTAAATTGTGAAGGCAACGATGTTCGAGTATAGATAATTTATGAAGAGAGAAAAAAAAAATCTAAAAGAATTACACAGCACCACTTTAAGATAGTGTCATCTGTACGCACTTTTGAAAATCGTCACTTAAGAATGAATCTTTCCCAACACGTAGGATCGACTTGGAATTCGCTGGCCTGTTTGCGTGATCCTCTTGTCTATTGTATTCTATTCTCTCTTTCTCTCTTTTTAATCTCTCTTTACGTATAAGATTTAAGTTCCTTGTCCATGATTTGAGTAACCTGTTAGATGCTGCTTTTTTGTCATTTTTGTCTCTACACTTTTTTTTAACCTTTATTCAAATTAACATTGTTCCTACATCAGTGAGCAGTGAGTAAGTGTGTGAGAGAATATATAGGTTAGAAGGTAGGAGTTCTGAATTATTACGTACGTTAGGTAGTTTTGTTAAATCCCGTAAGTTTTGAAGCTAATCAAGTAAGATTTGGTGTGTGTGTGTGTGTATGTATGTATGTATATACTGATTATTGTGTGGTAAAAATTATAATTTAACGAGGGTGAAATATTTAAAGAGCAGAGTTCAGTACACTGAGGATATATATATATATAGAATTAAGTGGCAAACAGTGGTCCTCATCATTCATGCATCTTGGTCATTCTTGAAGAAATGGATTTTCCATCTAGTGGAAAATGAACTCTACCAGTACACGTCCAAAGGTGATTGGGAAAAGGTGGTAATGATATATGGAAAACATGCGGGGGTGCAGAGAAGCGCGGTGACGAGCTCAAAAGACTCGGCATTGCACATGGCCATCCGTGATGACAGAGTGGAAATTGTGGAGAGGCTGGTAGAATTAATCTTCTGGGAGAATGAAAAAGAAAGAAAAAATGCTCGGCTAATTAGGAATGAGAGAGGGGAAACCCCTTTGCATTGCACAGCCACAATAGGGTCAGTGAGAATGTGTGAGTGTAACCAAGAAAAGTTTGTTACATTGTTAAAAATATCTTAAAAATAATATGGTTTATATTTTTATTCCTAATAAATATCACAATTTAAAAAATTTAAACTCTTTTTTATAATTAAATAAGGATATTTTGAAAATAAAGTAATTAATATTCCAAAAACTCATGAAATGTGACTTATATTTAGGACAACAAAAAATTTCTAGAACATGATTAATAAAAAGAACTCGAATGAGTACTTTGATAGAATATAATACAAATTAAAGATGTCAACATTTAAAAAAAAAAAACTAATGCTATGGCCAACAGCGTAACCTTTGCTGCATGTGGATTTGTCCCGTCTCCACAAAAGACTCTGAAACTTCCCCGACAATTGTCATATAGGTGCTTATGTGTCAAGAGAAGTAGAGATAATTAATTTGAAAACAAATTAAAGCACATAAAAATGAGAGTGTTCCCCTTTTTCTTCCATCAACATATATATTGTTCTCTTCCATATATTCAAAAAATTAAAGCTAATTCAAGGGTGCGATATGCTAGTGAATAAATGATATATTTTAAAGCGAAAATAAAAAAAAAATTTACAAATAAGGAGAATCAATTCAAGATGATGGGGAAAAATGTGAGGCTCGAAATTCAGTTAGAATTAGCAGAGTATAAACTCGAAAGAAATTGATAACATGTTAGAAATTTTTTTTTGGTAAACATAGGGTGCTTTAATAAACATTATTTGAGTTTAATAATCAACGTAGTGATACTCTTGCAGTAGTAAATGATTCCCTGCCACCACGAGAGGTGGTGACCACTTCTGAAAGCAGAAGGTTTGTTGGCAAGGCAAGAAGAGGAGTCATTCCATTTACGTTGACTTTGTCCACAAGATTTGGGCACTGTTGGATTATTTCGGATGCCCAACTCTGCGTGTGTGAATAAGACAACAATACAAATTAAATGATCAATATGTGTGCGTGTGTTATTGGAGAACTCAAATGTATGATGAATAGCAGTATATATGTTAGTGGTTGTTCCTCCCGATTACTGAGACTTTATCTCACACCTCTTTGTGTGACTAAACATTTTAGTTGAAGATTCTATCTCTAGTAAAAAGAAAACTAAGAAGTCTTAGTTCCCTCCTTCATACGGGAATATTCAATTTGTATCTGGTAGTACGTTATGTTTGGTTTGTGTAACTTTATCGTGCCAAGTGGGATATTTGTAGTGAGTTCTTCATGTAATTGTGGTATTATGAGTATATGATGATGTATTGAATCTTGTATGCTACTTATGAATGTCCTGGGCCATATGCGATCATGTTAATGGTGTTTGCTGAATTTTTATCTTGATGGTATATTATACATGTGTGTGTTGTTCTCTAAAGCCTTGGTGTAACCAAAGTGTGGTTGCTCCTCATGCATGTTGATGTGTTAGTGGAGGAATTGCTTTTGTATGGGTTCATAGGCATGTGTGTGGGAAAATTGGTATATAACCTATTGGTTGCTTTATGGTGTCAAGGAGGTCAAATTCTAGATAAGAGGTTCCTTTAGGATGCAACTGCTCTAAACCAAGTCCTTGGGATTTTGGGACCCGAGGAAAGTATTAGCATGGGTCCATGTATTGTGATTTGGAATTGGGAGATTCCAAAGTCAAGTTTTTATCTAAATTTGACCATATAAGTCTCGAGTGTCTAAAATCTCCATATGGAGGTATTTTGATAGTGTGGTTGGTACTTATAGTTAGATTAAAAGTGGGGTGACTTGTAAGAGTTGGAATCAAGTCAATCGGAGGTCGGAATCCGAATTTATGCATGTTGAAAATTAGTCTAAAAAATCAGCAAAAAGCTGATATTGTATTAGTTCATGGTGCTGCGGTACTAGTGGTTCAAGCCATGGTGTCATGCTCCTCTATTTCTCACACCGCTGCCTTGTTTTACGTCTGATTTTATGTGTGTTTGGTTTTATTGTATCATCTAGAATTACCCCACATTGCAGCCCCATTTTCTCACCTCGCGGCAGCTTATTTTCCTGTCTTCTTTATATTGTTACGTCTCATTTCAGTATGTATTTAGGTCTTGATTTGTAGGGTGTTACAAAGTACATGGTAACAATAAACAAATGTGACAACAATGTAAATAACCTAGATCTCGGCATGGTGTGAGCCTGGATGCACTTGAATCTCAGGGACTTGAACAAGGATTACAATAAAACAAACACAAACAAAATCACCAAAATGAGGTAGAGAAATGCCTTGGGGGATGGATTTCATCAAAGTAATGTAATTTGTGGTGTGATGCTGGAAGAGTTTGCAATGTAGTGTAACATCCTACAAACATAACCCAACTACCTATTAAGACAAGGCATAACAGTATAAATAGCTTAAGAAAAATAGGGCATTGCCGTGGTAGGGATTATAGCACCGTGACGTGGGAGAAACCTGAATAAGAAGAGGAAGAAGGTGGCGGAGGACAGTGCCACGGCCTAGACCTTGGCACTGCACAATGGCATATGCTGATAGATTATCAGCTATTTGCTGATTTTTATATCTAACTTTCAACGCATATAACTTCTTACTTTAACCTTCGATTGACATGATTTCAACTCCTATAAGTCACCCTACTCATAATTTAATTATGGACATTGACCACACTTTAAGATACTTTTATATGGAGATTTTGGACACCCAGGACCAAAATGGTCATTTTTGGACTAAAGCTTGGCATTAGAACTTTCCAAATCCAATCCACGTAACAACAAACCACACCAACACTTATCCCAAATCCTAAACACCCTAAGAACTTGGTTTAGAGCAATTGTATCCTAAAGGAACCCCTCCTTTAGAATTTGACCCCCTGAGAACCTCAAATGCAACTAACGAACTAAGTACCTATTCTACCACATATATACCTAAATCTTAACACCAATACAAGTTCTTAATCTATCATGTTAGCATACATGTAGGACAGTCACATTCTAACCCCAAATCGGGGTCTCAAGGCATAACACAAATATGGCATACCACCAAGGTAACAACCAACAGGCTCCACTAATAGGTTTACATATGGCCCAAGTCATCCATAAACAACATACGGGGTACCATACAACATCAAATACTCAAGATACAATATTACATATGGTATCTACTACAAGCATTCTACTTGGCATAATATAACTACATAAACTAACCACACAAGCACAATCAACTACGAACTCAAATATTCCCATACAAAGGAGGAAACTAAGACTCCTTAGTCTTCTCCTTGCTAGAGTTAGAATCTTCACCTAAAATGTTAGTCGTAGAGGGGTGTGGGACAGAGTCCTAGTAACCGAGGGAAAACTACAACTAACACATTTACAAACAGAGCTATATGTATATATAAAACAATGTGATGCAATGCATATGGAATGTCCTCCAAATACACGGTTAGAATTATGGGCTAGTTGCCATCAAAAGATAAACCCAATAAGTGACGCCCTTCCAGAAATCAATGAAGACTAATTCTAGGACATCACTAAGATCTCCGTTCACTAGTATGATTCGGCCAAAGGCCACACTAATGATTGGACTGTAGTTCTCCTTCCACTGGACCACCCAAATTGATGATGATTTAGGGAATATGCATCCCCAATATAGTGACACCTAGATCTCCTGACTAAAAGATGGTGATTTAGTGATAGGGATATATCAAATCCTTACCACTTGGACACAAGGCCCACCTAGACACGAGGCCTCGCGCGTCTTACCATTGGATTGGCATACCACAAGATATCATCACCCAATCAACCAATGCTTCACACGTATATCCCAAGTGATAATGCCTTTCATGCTATCATGTTTCATGCACATATGTATATACTCATTATCATTGCTATCATGTTAGTATACTTATCAACATACTAACTCTATTAGTAAAAATCCTACTGAACCATATATTAAAAGTCAAATGCATGTTCTCATTGTCCATATACAAAGAGCAAGGAAAGAGATTGCCATGATCGTCACTAGCTATGAGATGGACATGTCATGATATGAAGGAATGAACATACATCTAAACAGATAATTTACAACACATAAAAATACACCCTGATTACCTAAAATTGCCTACATACAACATACACACAGGGGAATGGTAGGCCATCGAAATACTAACAATGAATTCAATGCTTCCAAAAGACTTCTTGGGATGCAAGGCCTTAACTAAGCTAGTCTACATACTAAAACACCACAAAATACTTAAATTAAAATATGGCATAAAATTTGGAAATCCACAACCTGGCAACCAAGCATAGTAATGGCAAACCCATGATTCCAACATCATAACCACATATAAAAAAGTCCCAATCATTAATTTAAAGCTGACACTAAGCCCACAAATTCAAACACCATGAGAAACCTTAGAGTTGGAGGTTAGGGTTTACAAAAATAGCCACCCAACATACCAAAACCCACTACCTATTACTTGAGAACACAAAATCATACCACTTTAGCATATTCTTAACCATTTTAATTAGTGGAAAACCTTCCAAAATGAAATCCTACTCATATCAACGAATTTTTCCACCAATATATGAAGAAAGAAAAGAAGGAAGATTGAAAATTCACTTACTGTACAAGATTGAAGCTTCCCAAGTCAAGGAATCAAGTCCCCAAGCTAGTAGAACCAAACCCTAGTAGAGCTTCATTCATTTCCCCTATTTTCTTCTTCCTTTGTTTTCTGGTTCATGTTCAGATTTATTCAAGTTCTGCAACTAGCGCTTCAGTACTAAGTAAGCTCACTGTAGCACGAGCTGTCTCTAACTTGGCCAAATTTGAAAAATCCAGTTAGCTCTTGCCACCGCGCCATTACGTACAGCTGTGGCTCGAGAAGCCTTTATTTCCTGTCCAAATTCCTGGTTTTTTTTTGTCCTTCCTTTGGTCCAAATCCTTCTAATTTTGTAAAATTCAAATGATATACTTCCCATTAGCTCAATATCAAGTCTAGGATAATATAGTGAGGGTCGGTATATGTAGCTTGAGTCTGCTTTGTGTTTGATGTTTGTAATGACCCTAATTATGTCATTTTGGATGTGTCATCAAGCTAATGGGAAGGATATTGCTAGAATTGACAGAACTGGAGGGTCAAGATCTAACGAGGGATAAAAATGAGCAAGAGGATTGGGGTATCAAAATGTTCTTATGTCACAGTAAGCTTCAGTGGCGCCACAGTAAAAGTGACTAGTTTGGACTTGGACTAAGCCAAAATGGGCTCGTGTTGTGGCAAACTTACCCTATGCTGCGGTACTAGTTACAGATTTTGTATAAATTAGAACATATCAGGACCTATTAGAATAGTGAAAATGAAAGGGAAATTGGTGGCTCTACTAGGGTTTCGATTTTCTAAGCCCGAGAGACGCGAGTTTGACCTTGGAAAAGCCTAAATTTTGTGGGTAAGTGAATCTTCATCATATTCTCTCCATTTTCTTTATGGTTTGTGGTGGTTCTTCATGGGTATAGCTTGGGGTTCCAATTTGGTTGAGTTTCAAATATTAAATTGCATTTAAATGCTTCAATGATATATTGTTTAGGTGTTTCCAAGCTTTAAGTGGTGGGTTTTCAATGGTTAAGTGATGTTTTCTCTAAGCCTTAGCTCTCAACTCCCTTTTTCTGCTTGATATCTAAGATTATATGGGCTCAAATATGGTCTTATGAGTTGTTCTAGGTATTTTGGTGTATGGGTTTTCTCATGAGTACCTTGTTTCTGCTAGTTTTGTGATGAGTTGTAAAGCTATGTTCCTTAAAGGTTGATGATTTGTGTTGGTAATGAGTATTTGGAAATATGTATGTTGAAAGCTTGCTCATTTGAGGTTTCCTATATCCGTGGAGTGTTTGGTAGGCATAGGAGTATTGGTAAGTGGCTATTTCGATATATAAAGTGTTGGGTTCATTAGGCTTTGAATGAATTGGTTGAATTGGAATGGATTTTAATGAGGTTGTTGTGTGGATTGACTTACGTATTGATTTGATACAATGTGGTAACTTGGTCTTGTATCTTTTTTGGCATGTTGTAATTGTTCTTCATCGACCTACCAGGGTCTCATGTGGGTTTGGATGATCTAAGATAATCGGGGGTATATTCCTTATGTTCTGTAATTGATTATATAAGTTTAGTTCTTTTCATATCATAATAGACACTAATCATGGATTATGTAAAGGATCATTGTCGTTGGAAGAGGGTCACTTGTAACAATCCTCATTATACTATCCTGAACTTAGTCCAAAGCTAACAAGAAGTATACTTGATGATGTGTGCAGGATTAGAGAAACTAGGACCGGAGAAAGGATCCAACTGAGATAAATTTGATAATGAAGATAGAGAGGGGTCACACCATGGTGAGGTACAGGGCAGCCGTGGTGAGACACTCGTTAGATTTCATAATTTTTCCATGCTAAGAGCACTCACGTCACAGTGAACTTATTGACATCACAGCGAGAGTCACAAAATCTGTTTCTAGGAAGAGAAACAATCAGACGAAAGAAAGAAAAATGGAGGGAGAATGGAGGAAGCTTCGCTAGGGCTTCAATTATCCTGCCTTTGGGGGTACTTTTGGACCATGGAAGCTTGATTAATTGTTAGTAACCAAATCTTACTTCCTCTCCTCTCTTTTCCTTTCTTTTTTGGCTTGGAATCGGTGGGAGTATGTTAGGTTTTCAAGTTAGGGATGAAACCACCAATTAAAATGCTTGTTTTCATGTTGTAGAAGTGTTATGTTGTGTTAGGAAGCTTTGAGTATGAGTTTTGGTTGGATTGTGATGAGTTTGAATGGAATGTTAGGATGAAAATTGTAAAGGAAGTGTGAAATCTGAATTGTATGTGAATGATTATGAGGGGGATGGTTGATTGAAGCTCATTAATGTGTATTGATGTTGTTAGAACTTTGGTTAAACTTGGAAGCCTAGATTGTGAATTTTAGTTATTATTGGTATTATGTTAATTAAAGATATTATGATATTGTAATGGTTAATTGGCTAATTGGAAGCGTATGGTTCGTGATGGGTGCTCCGGAGGCTTACCTAATCCCTTGTATACGTGCTGTCGGTAATTCAAAGTAACTGGGTGTTTGTATTGTGTGTATTATATGTTAGTATATATATATATATGTGTGTGTGTGTATATATGCATGTTCTGTTCATACCACGATATTGTTATGTGTGTGTATGGTTTTCTACATATTATGGTATGCACACGATTAGATGATATAGGATATGATGATGAATATGATGATGATTATATATGATAACGTGACATTACATGATTTCATAGCATGACATTAAGAAACATGGGAATGATGATGATTGTATAGTGACATGGCATGAACATCAACACTATATGAACATTGTGAAGAAAGATGAATCGAGTGGTGATGATGATATATGATATGTTGAAATAAGGAAGGGATTCCTATTGTTAAATCCCCTCTCTTATGGCCCAAAGAGCAAGACTGCAATGGACTCAACCTTCTCTAAATCACCACCAATTTGTGGTGGTCCAGGAGAAGGAGAACCACGATCCAAGTATTAGTGTTACCTTTGGCTGGGTGCACTAGTGTGAGGTGAGCTTGGTGATATCCCGGAATCAGTCTTCACCGACTATTTGAAGGGAGTCATTTATATGAAATTTCCTGTAATGATGTCAACTCGTAGTTCTAGCCATGTACAAGGAAGAACATGCATTCCATTACATTCTGCATTCATGGCACCATGTGCATTAGTGTATGAATTATTACATATATGTTGCCTGTATTTATTCCTGGTTACTGAGATATTGTCTCACACCCCCTCCCATGACTAACATTTCGGGTGAAGACTCTTGTACTAGTCCGGAGAAGACCATGGAGTCATAGGCCTCTCCGCCTTCAGGAATTTCAAATATAATTGGTACTTTGTAATTTAGTTTATATAATATTATGTCAAGTAGGTTGCTGTTGTTTGGTTGCATGTATAAGCCTTCGGGAATTTCAAGTATAACTGGTACTTTGTAATTTAGTTTATGTAATATTGTACTAAGTAGATTGTTGTTGTTTGGTTGTGTGTATGAGTATCTTGGGGTATTGCTTAGCATGTGATGTGATGTGATGTGATGTGATGATATTGATAGAATGATGATGACGATGATGTTTGGATGATATAGATGATCATGCGATGATATTGATGTTGATGGATGATATGTGAGATGTCGATATGTGTCATGGATGATTTATATGTGTGTGATGACGTTTTGGACCCCAGTATGGGTCATTATTGTTGGAGTATGTGTTGTGAGCTGGAATGGCTGTATGTATGAGCTCAAAAAGGGATTTTAGGCATTGCATGTGAGTTTTGGGCATATAATTCATTATATGAATTTGCAGTTTAAGGGGGTATCAGAGGAGTGGTTCCCCTGAAATGAAACCTTCTTAGACAAGTTAGTTGAGTTACATGAGACCTGTGTGGATGGTCCATAGTGGCCAAATTGCCCTGGGCAGCAACTGGAGTGCTTAAGGTTTGAGTTTTGATTAAAACGGTGTGGAGTATCCAAAATCTCCATACGGAGATGGATTTAAATGAAATTGGTATCCACAATTAGATTCAGATGAGAGTAACCTATATGAGTTGGAATTAGGTCAATCGGAGGTTGAAGTATGAAATTGTATGCATCGAAAGTTCGTCCGACAAATGAGGAATTTGCTTATAAGGAAACTGATGCTGGCACCGCGATGTTAGAAGCTTGGCCATGGTGCCAAGGGCTACTGCCTCTCTAAGGCTGCGGCACTACTATAGCTGGCTACAGCCCCAGCCCTATTGTGGTGTTTGTTGAAGCTTTTTCTGAATTATATGGTAAATGAGGAGTTATTTTGGTTGTTTGAATATAGGTTGTTACACCGCTAGTCGAGGTTACCTTGTCATGGTAACTAGACCTTGGTTCTAACTGTGTGCTTACAAGAATTGTGTCTGCATGTCATATATATTACATTCATCATGAGCATTTGCATTTGAGTACTGTTTTAGAACCATGATTTATTTATGTTGTCATACCCTTGTTACTAGGATGTATGTCTCACTCTATGACTAATAATTCTAGGTAAAGGATCTAATACTAGTGAGGAGAAGGCTAAGGAGGCTTAGCTCTCTCAAAGATTTGGAAGTATACATGCTATTCTAGGGTAGAGACCTTTATGTGAACCTTTTATGTTTTTAGTGAAGTGTCAAGTGTACATGTCATATCTTGTATAACTTAGTTATATACTTCTAGTTTCTGCAAAAATTGAATGGTTTGTAATCGATTTTGGTTCCTTTGTACACTTTGGACTGATTTATGTGTCAGTTATGGACTTTTAGGAGAATATATGTTTGACGTGAGAGATTGTTGGTTGAAAATGAGCTTGTGTTTACAATCCTGTGACCTTCCGATGGTGAGCTCCACCTTTGTAGAGAGCTACTTCCCCATACGGCCAGTGGGCAACTATGTTTGTCTGCTTGTTTGCCTATTTTTTTCAGTTGCACACATTTACTCTTCCCTGTCCTCTGTTGATCATCTGACGAAGAAGAACCTGGAGCCTTCCGTTGCTTGTAACGTTATTACGCTCCTAGCATTGAAGGCCCAATCGTTTCGCTGATATTGCTCAGGAATGTTTAGGCAATTTCTAAACCCTTTCACTCTTTCTATTGAAGACTGGTTTTAATTTGACATTTTGACCCCTGTTGTTGCAAATTGAGCTTCAACGTACAGAATTCTAATTATCGAGCTGCGATAATGTCTGCCTTGGATGTGGACCCTACCCCTCTCTTGAAGAAAAGGCATACAAGTTTGACTGGAGTGTTGTCTACAGCTATTCCCCTGGGAAGATAAAGCCTGTAATTGTCCAGAGAGCCCGTCGCCCCAAGGAACCTCGTGCTGCTTCCACAAGCGCTCAAAGAGGATTTCTCCTCCCGCAGTGCCTCCCTTCCTATGTTTCTATTATTGGGTGACGAAATTTGAATGATAAATTTTAAAAAGGCAGTAAAAAGTGGAAAAAATTCTATTGTTAATTATGATAGTTCATTGTTTCATAACAAACACAAAGTTTAGAGATTGATCTGAGCTTTCGAAATTGATCTTATAACCAAAAATTAAACTAGAAACAGAAAATGACATGAGTATAAATATGTATGTATATATATATATATCTCACTTTAGAATGAATATTTTTCATCACGTGGGAATTAGATGCTGATCTGTTTTAGATAGATTTTTACCCACACTTTATTATTATTATTTTTTTTTTGGTTAACCTTTGTTCAAGTTACGCTGTGCCTACCTGTTTATCACTTTCAGTTCTCAAGCCAATAAAGTAATCTAAAGTAGTGTTGTTATTTCTAGAGACGTAAATTAGAATTAAAATTTAAGGAGGGTAAAAAGTAGCAGTGTTTGGTATAAATTGACATATATGGTAGCGGCCGGTGAAGGGGATAACGTTGTGGTGTTGATTCATATCATTCATCATCATTCCGGAAAAAATGTATTCTGGTTCAGATGAATTATTTTTTCCGACCATTGATTTATTAGACTCAACATTCCAAGGCGAGTGGGGAAACGTGGTGCACTTATATGAAACAGAACCGCAGCTTCGGAGCCGTGGGATCACGAGCTCAAATGACACAGCATTGCACGTGGCCATCAATGACGAAAGAGAAGATATTGTGCAGATGTTGGTGGGTATCATCAAGAAATATGAAACAAAAGAGGCTGTGATAATGAAGAATGAGAGAGGGAATACCCCTCTGCATCTCGCAGCCGCAAGAGGGTCCGTGAGAATGTGCGACTGTCTCCTACGGGCCGGACAGGGTATGGGTCTTGATTTGCTCAGCATTACCAACATTTGGGGCGAGACCCCCATCTTCCTGGCTGCTGTCCGCAACCATAAACTTGCCTTCATCTTCCTCCACGACGCTGCTACGGACGCATATTCAACTGACCCACAAAAACCATATCAGTTGCTTAGAAGAACTATTGACGGAGAAACTGTACTTCACACTGCCATTTGGAAAGAGCATTTGGGTGAGCAGTACTGTATTCATCATTCATTTCGGTTTCTCTGATGATATATATATATTGATTATTAACATGTGTGTGTAGATTTGGCATTCCACATAACCCGACTGTACCCAGATCTTTTGGACTCGATCAATGGAAAGGGAATGACTCCACTTCATCACCTTGCTAGCAAACCTTCTGTCTTTAGAAGTGGCTCCTTCCTCTCGTGGTGGCAGAAAATCATATACTTCTGTGAGTATATCCTGATCACTACGTTGATTACTCTCCCCAAATAATAACTCAAACCTTTGTGTGATAATAGCTTTTTTCAATTAATTATTCTTTTTCGCGACCCAAGGTATACATGTGGATCCGCTGAAATATGATCCTCGTCCTGCCACTACAAGAACACCGTGTCTGAGAAGCTCGAAATCCAACTGTCCAGAGAACTACCTGACATGTTATCAGTTCCTTTCAAGCTGCAATTGGTACTCTGGTAATTCCAAAATTCAATTTTGTCTCGCATGGTGTGCTATTTATTTATGAGGGGAGAAAGATAAAATAGGACCATAAAAAAATATTTATACAAAGGACCCACTTGGACGTACCCATGTGGAATGAATTACATGTCCAAATGGAGATCATGTATAGGAAATATTTTTCATACAGGTCTTGATTTATCTTTTTTTTTTAGTTGATTCTTTTTTTTTCTCAACTGACAAGGCACTTTTCGGCTCTCATCTGAAGTGTACCATGCTTAAGATTAATATGAAGCTAACATAATTCAAAATTTTATTTTTAAAAGAAGAAATGATAATTAAAAGATTATTTTTGTTTTCTATTACATATCTATTAAAATAAAAAATATTGAAAATTTTTTTAACTTAAATTTAAAATAAAATAAAATTTAGATCACCCTCTTTTTGTGAAACGAATATTTTTTCTTTATTTTTATTTATTCTATTAATTACCAGCACAAATATATAGTTACAATTAATTAATATGCTTTGCTGCATGTTTCACACAACCTACACTATCTTCTTAAGTGCCCATCGCTACTCATTTCTGAGATGACATTTGTGCCATCTAAATTATATTTAGATATTTTAGATTTGAATTTTTTATTTGAATTTTTTAAAATAATACTATCAATTTTTAAAAAGTAATAGTTATAAAATTATCTTTATTTTATATTTTTAATTTAATAAAATAAAAATATATTAAAATATAATAAAAAATTAAATTAAATATAGAGCATCCAATTTTAATTTAGATGATATATACATAAATGCAATGAGCATTTGGTCCTTATTACAGTAATAAATACCGAATGCAATTCCATCTCATCTTGTCATGTATCTTGGGTTTAACTTCATTCATATTGTTTCCGCTATCACCCACATTTCTCCGCTTCATCTAGTGCTGGGAATCGGGCTGGCCCGGCCCATATGGGCCTGCCCGTCATGGGCTGGGCCTAATATGGGCTGGGCCTAAAAGCCCGTTTATCAGATGTGCTGTATTTTTTTAAGCCCAGCCCATATTCAACGGGCTACGGGCTAGCCCGTAGGCCCATATTTTTTTTTATTTTTTTAATTTTTAATTTAATTTAACATTTACAAAATAATATAAACTTTTTTTTTCATATACATAATTATTTAAATCAAGACAACTAAAATTAACTATATATTAATTATTAACATCATCATTTATCATTACTATTAAAATCATTAGTCAAGAAAAATATTTAAAAAATACAAAAAAAAAAAGAAAATGGGCTAAATGGGCCGGCCCACGGCCCATGCGGGCCAGCCCACGGCCCATGCGGGCCAGCCCATTTTTTAACCGGCCCAAATGGGCTCGGGCTCAAAAGCCCGTTTCTTATAAAAGTTCCTAAATTTCTAGCCCAACCCGTCATTTTCTTCGGGCTAAATGGGCTAGCCCATCGGGCTTGACCCATATTCCCAGCTCTAGCTTCATCGGAGCCCATTGCTTGGTTCTCCTCATTCTCATTCCCTATCCCATCTCCCCCACCCAAGGATAGTCCTAGCATGTTATATATTCACCATAAAAAGTAAACTCAAAGATATTTTAATAGAAAATTATATTAAAAACTAGATTAAAGTGTATATTTTAATTATAAAAATAGTCAGTATAATTTCAATAATTATATATAATTTCCTCCTGATAATATTTAACATTCAATTTTTTGATCATTATCCATGCAAATTTATAAAATCATTATTAATAGATAAAAAGGTGAATTTCGTTGCTATCTAATCATGCATTTATCTGTTGGCAGGAGAGGTGGAAGATGGGGTATCAGCGAGTCTAAATAACTCTCTTACTAAAGAAAATTTTCCACCAAATTATGCTACCTTCCATCAGTTTCTGGCCTTTGTCTGCAGAAGATTTTGTGTCCTGATAGGGTGTGGTATGCCACTTTCAAGCTTAATTTCTTTATCTACTATATACTATATGGTTCCTCTCCTCCAACGAACCTAAAGTTTCTATATACATATATATATATATATATTAGTAATTGTTTTCTGGGAATATATATGCTTGTCAGAGAAAATATTTACAGACACAGAAAAAGTGAAACAAAATCATACATGGAGTATTCAGATATTGGATGAACTCATGAGACGGCCTTATTCCGCATGCATGAAAGATGGAGGTAACCCCATCGTAGGACTTGAAGGTCCGGTTAAGGAGATTAGAGATCGGAGTGGTAATCCATTTAACCATACGATATATGCTTTATAAAACTGAAACAGAAATTAATCTTCGGTCAGAATTAATAGTGTTGAATATTTTATGGAAGGATGAATACTATTTATTTGGCATAGCAGGCGATGGGGACAAAGATACCAAGACTCAGAAAGCAGAGAAAGAAACTGATACTGCCTTGGTGGCGGCAGTCAGAAATGGTGTAATTGAAGTGGTAGACAAAATTCTACGCCGATTCCCACAGTTCATCCCCGATACCGCATCAAGGACCAACAAAAATATATTGCTGGTAGCTGTAGAGAATAAGCAACCCGGAATTTTTGTGGCGCTGCACAAACACTTAACCCAGCTATCAAATAAGCCTAAACTCTGGGATCAGCTCATTCAATCAAGGGATTCTGATGGCAACACCGTATTGCACTTAGCAGCAAAGTATGACGAATCCTTGTCTCACGCTTGGCTAATTTATGGCTCTGCCATGCAGATGCAATGTGAAGTCAAGTGGTACGAGGTAGATACGTACAAATTTTTCTGCATGCCAGTCCCTTAGACACGTATATTTTAACTACTCTGACGATTGAATTTGACTTGCAGTACGTGAAATCGTTTCTGCCACCCTTCTTCGTTTTCTCCGCCAACAAATATAATGAAACTCCGGGACAAATCTTCACCAGAGATCATAAAGAGCTTGTCAAAAACAGTGGAGAATGGCTTAACCGTACATCTGAATTTTGCTCAGTGGTGGCTACGCTGGTTGCCGGAGTTACTTTTGCAACATCATGCACTGTACCTGGCGGCAACGATGACAAGACTGGCAAACCAACCTTAGAAGGAGATCCTGTGTTTGAACTTTTCGCTATAGCTGCACTAATCGGGCTCTGCTGCTCTGTCACTGCACTCATCATGTTCCTTTCCATACTCACCTCTCGAAAACAACCCACAGATTTTAGGAAAAGTTTGCCATTGAAGCTTCTTCTGGCCTTAAGCTCACTGTTTCTGTCCATTGTTTCAATGCTCATCTCTTTTTGCGCTGCACATTCCTTTGTGCTTGAGGGCAAACTCAAGAAATCAATAGTGCTCCCTCTTTATGCTGCCGCTTGTCTTCCTGTTTCCTTCACAATCGCGGAGTTTCCGGTCTACGTGGATCTTTTGAAAGCCATTGTCATGGAAATTCCACGACCATACGATATGTCTGTTTACGATTTTGTATAGCTGGGGACTCTCCCTTCTTTTCATCTTTCATCTCATCCCCTCCCAATTAATTTGATGATATTTGAACCCAGATTTTCTAAATCTCAATAATTGCTTTTCCTCTACCCATATTGGAAAAGTTCTAGTGCTATTTGTGTTTGCCTGTACATATATATGGGAGGAGTATTAATTAACCTCCGGCCCCCCGGTTGATTTATAAATATAATATATATATATATATATATATATATCAGCAACCTCAGAATGTGTGTGATTCCTCATTTGTCTTTAATTTATTCAAAAGTTAATTGGTAAAAAAATTTATTTAAAGAAATTATTGATGCACATTTTTTTTGTCAAGATGTATAGTTTAATGTTATTTTGTAAGTTTGAGAGGTTGCATGTTATAGATTTTAAAATTTATATTGAATTGAGTTGATACTGATAATCAACTAGATACATTGTTGCAGAGAGTACATCCAAGTTATTGTATTGTTCCTACATAAACAGTATTCCTTGTTATATATATATATATATTAGAAAAAATTACATTTTGAGATCAAAATAATAAATTTATTATAAAATAAGACATGTTACAAATTATTCTCCCAATTTTACTACTTAATATTCCAGATTTTAACTCTTTTTATTAACTGAAGTCATTCTTTATAATTAATTCACTCTATCGGTCCCTAACTGTAATTTCTCTTATATATTATTATAGGACAAAATAATAAATCTTATATCCTTAATATACAAATACCCAATCAAATAATGATATCTGGATTTTTTTTTCGCCATAACTCATTAATCAACATTGTTAAATTATCTTTATACTTAAAATCCCAAAAAAAAAAATCCCACGACCTCGATCATTTGCTTTCTCGAAGTTCAAACTCTTTCCAGAATTATCCAATCTAGCAGTAGTATTAAGAATCAAATTTTCCGGAATTTTTTTTTTTGTTGAACAATCCTTCGAGAAGGACAGATATATGTACATACATACATACATATATATATATATATATATATTTATATCCCAATAGTAAAATTATGCCCATGAACTAATTCGGAATTGGGGATATACATTTGCCCAGACGATTAGCAATCCATTCATGAAATCAAACGAAACAATAATTGGCAAGAAAGAATAACGCTGAGATGGCATTCTGTTCCATTTAAAATAGGAGTATCAAATTTTCAAGAAAAATAAAAATTAAACCGTCCAAATTAATTATTTACCAGACACATTTTTATTCTTGATACCTTTTTTGGAAGAAATTAATAAATCTGTCGGTGAACAAAATACATCGTAAACCTATTAATTAATATTAATGATTTTGTAATTATGATATTGATTTTATTCTATATTATTCATTTGTATTTATTAGCTTTTATTAGGTTATTTCTCTTTACTCTGTATATATTATATACATGGGTTTAGTATAATGTAGTTCAGATTCCTCAGTTAATTTTCCTCTTCCATTTCTCTTCCGTTTCTTTCATGGTATCAGAGCATAGGGCTCTTTTTTTCTTAGAATAAACACCGTGCCGCCTTAGTTCTTCCCGCGTTTTTCAGTTTTCAAAATAGTCCCTGTAGCTCCGTTTCAGATCTGCACTTGTAACCAGTCCTATAGCCTACACGTGCTCCACCACCGTATCCAGAAGCCTCCGACCGGTCAGTCCACCAAGTCCGGTCACCATCCACCCTTCCACGCGCACCACGCGCCGCCGCAAGCAATGTTCCTTCCCTGGCGCGTGAAGGCGCATGAGACCTCCTCTCCGACTGCCGTTTGTTGCGTCGTGATCGTCTCTTCTCTCTAATCATCCTCCTATGGTTTGTTTTTTGATTCAAGGTCGTTTTGTTTTATCAGGATCGCTCTGTTCCTTTCTGCAGTTTGGTTTTGGTTTTCTGATCCTTTTGCTTAGTATGGAGAAGTTGGATACTGCTCAGCTTATTTCAATGATTTTAAATGGTACCAATTACCGTTTGTGGTTGGAAAGCATGTGAGGTTTTCTTAAAGGAAGGAAGTTGTGGAGATATGTCACTGGAGATCAACAGTTTCCTTCTCGCGATCCTGATGAGACTGATGCTAAATTTTATGCTCAACTAGAAGACTGAGGCAGTAAAAATAATCAAATTATTACATGGTTTAGAAACAATTCCACTGTTAGTATCCATCAACAATTTGGATGCTTTGAGACTGTAAAAGAGGTATGGGATCATCTTGCTAATCGATACACTTCTTCCAATCTATCCAATCAGTTTCAATTGCAAAAGGAACTCAGTACTCTCAAGCAAGAACGGGGTCAACCTCTCTATGAATTTCTGGCCAAGATTGAGTCTATCTGGGATCAATTAGCTTACTCTAAACCTATTTTCAAGTGTGAAGCTGATACACAGGCTTTTCTAAAATATCATGATCAACTCCGTCTTATTCAGTTTCTTATGGCACTCACAGATGATTATGAGCCCATTCGAGCTTCTCTTCTACATCAGAGTCATCTTCCTACTCTTGAAGATGCTCTTCCTCGACTTCGATCGGAGAAAACTCGTTTAGGTCTTCTGCAGCGTACTCCTGAGATGGCTTTTGCTGCACCTGATAGGAATCCTAAACTATGTCGCCGTTGTCCTCAGTCTAATCACTCATTTGCTGAATGTCCTTTTATTGAATGTGGTACATGCCAGAAGAAAGGGCACATAGCTGTCAACTGCCCTACTTTGTTCTGCAGATACTGCAAGAAACCAGGTCATCTTATAGAACAATACCCTACTCATCCACCTAGAATTGATCAGAGGATGTCAACACGACCAGGACATTTATCCAAGCCTACATTATCTGTAACTGATGTTGTCAATAATGAAACATCTACTGCTTCCACTTCAAGGTCCTCCACTACTGATATTGAGGCTTTACTTCACAAACTGCTATATGGTTCCTCCAGTCCACCTCCTGCCCTAGCTACTCCCTCAGGTATATCTTCTTGGTACTTTGACTCTGCCTGTTGTAATCACATGACTAGCCAACCCAATCTTTTCTCTTCTTTAATGCCAAATACCTCTGCACCCCCTATTCACACTGCCGACAACTCACAAATGCCTGTTAGTCATGTTGGAACTATTTCTTCATCTTCTTTATCTCGTAGTGATACTTATTTTGTACCTGCTATCAGTTTTAACCTTATCTCTATTGGACAACTTGTTGATATGGGTTATGATGTTTTATTTAACAAATATGGCTGTGTTGATATGAATTCTCAGACAGGACAGGTCATCGGGACTGGGCGTAAGGTCGGACGTATGTTTGAGCTCACTTCCATGCATCTACCTGATGTTACTTCTTCTAGATTATGTGCTGCTTCTTCTGCTTCACCCTCTCTTGATTTGTGGCATTGTCATCTTGCACACCCTTCCATGAATAAATTGCAGCTTTTGATTTCTCATAGTTTCTTAGGTCCAGTTAGTGATAAGACTTTGGATTATATTTCTTATCAAACTGCAAAACAACCTGCTTTGTCTTTTAATAAAAATGATTCTATTTCTGATTCTTCTTTTGACTTGATTCATTATGATATTTGGGGACCTACTCCCACTTCCTCTATGGCGGGATCTCGATATTTTGTGATTTTTATTGATAATTTTTCGCGTTTTACTTGGATTTATATGATGAAAAATCATTCAGAGCTATCTCAAATCTATATCAAATTTGCTACCATGATTCGTACTCAATTTTCAAAAATAATCAAAGTTTTTCGTCGAGACAATGCTCTTGAGTATCGTGATTGATGAGCAAGGCACTATTTCTCAATATTCCTGTCCTTACACCTCTCAACAAAATGACCGTACTGAGTGTAAACATCGTCATATTCTTGATTCTGTCCGAGCTCTATTAATTTCTTCTGGTTGTCCTGAGTGTTTTTAGGGTGAAACAGCCATGACTGCTGTTTTTTGCATCAATTGAGTTCCTTCCTCCGTCATTGGTAATATTTCTCCTTTTGAATGACTTTATGGTACTTCTCCTAATTACCAAATGTTGAAAGTTTTTGGCCGTGCTTGCTTTGTTCTTCTTCCCTCTCATGAGTCCACCAAATTACAAGTTCGAGCACATGTCTGTTGTTTTCTTGGTTATGATTCTAAACACAAGGGATATCGTTGTTGGGATCCTCTTTCTCATCGCATCCATGTTTCTCGTTATGTGGTCTTTTGGGAACATATCCATTTTTCTTCTCTGACTAATTTCTCTAGCATTTCTTCTGCTTCTAACCCAGTTTTCACCGATCCAACAGTTGATCTTTTTCCTAGTGATCCAGGTACAGATTCTATTGATGAGCTCACTGTTACGTCTGATGTTATGTTTCTCCCAGATGCTCCTGTTGTTCTTGATTCTCCTGCACAAGACACGTCCTCTGAGCCTCTGTCCTCAGAGTTTTCTCGGCCTATCCGCGTAAGACATCCTCCCTCCTATCTTCGTGATTACCATTGCCTTTCTACCATACTTCAGTTACAGGAACCTCAATCCTATTTGGAAGCCTCCCGTGACCCTGATTGGTAGCAAGCTATGCAAGAAGAATTACAGGCTTTGGAGAAAATGCACACTTGAGATCTTGTTGACCTTCTTTCTGATAAGACTCTGGTTGGATGTCGATGGGTTTATAAACTCAAAACTCATTCTAATGGCTCTTTCGAGCGGCGCAAGGCACTCTTGGTAGCTCAAGGTTTTACTCAGGAGTATGACATTGATTACGAGGAGACTTTTGCTCCTGTTGCTTGGATCACCTCTGTACGGAGTCTTCTTGCCATTGCTGCAGTTAAGGGTTGGACCTTCACCAGATGGATGTCAAAAATGCTTTTTTGAATGGGGATCTTGAGGAAGAAGTGTATATGAAACCTCCTCCTGGATATTTGCATCCGACAAACAAGGTTTGTCACCTCCGGCGAGCACTCTATGGTCTTAAATAAGCTCCTCGTGCTTGGTTTGCTAAATTTAGCTCTACTATTAGTCAGCTTGGATTTTCTCATAGTCCTTATGACTCTGCCTTATTTGTTCGTTCTACTGAGCATGGTATTGTTCTACTTTTGTTGTATGTTGATGACATGATTATCACTGGTAGTGACATTTTAGGGGTACAGGAACTCAAGTCATATCTTGGGAATCATTTTGAGATGAAGGATCTTGGTAACCTGAGTTATTTTCTTGGGCTAGAGGTACTTCAAGGGGAAAATGGTATTTCTCTTTCTCAGGTTAAATATGCTTCTGACTTGATTTCTCGAGCTCGACTCACTAATGATACGACAAAAACTACTCCCATTGAACGTAATGCGAAATTTACTTCTACTGATGAAATTTTATTGAAAAATCCCACGGCCTACCGTCAGTTAGTTAGGAGTCTTATTTATCTCATTGTGACCAGCGCTGACATTGCATATGCAGTGCACATTATTAGTCAGTTTATGCAGTCTCCTTGCACTACTCACTATGCCGCGGTGCTTCGTATCATTAGATATGTTAAGGGCACTCTATCTCATGGCCTCCATTTTTCTGCTAGTTGTTCACTCGTTTTATGAGCTTATTCTGATGCAGATTGGGGTGGTGATCACTCTAATCGTAGATCTACCACTGGATTCTGTATTTTTCATGGTGATTCTCTAATCTCATGGCGAAGCAAGAAACAGACTTTGGCCTCTCGATGTAGTACTGAGTCTGAGTATCGAGCTTTAGCTGACACTACATCTGAGATACTTTGGCTTCGTTGGATTCTTACCGATATGGGTGTGGCTCAAGACTCCTCCACTGAGCTCTATTGTGACAGTCAAAATGCTAGATAGATTGCTCATAATGATGTGTTTCATGAGCGGACCAAACATATTGAAATCGACTGTCACTTCACTCGACAGCATGTTCTTTGTGGCACCCTCAAATTGCTTCCCATCTGGACTGCTGATTGTAACACCTTACTTTTATCTATATTTTCCATATATTATAGTATATACAATGTCCAAATAGCTCATATTAAGAGCTTGAACCATTAATAGAACCAAAGGAAAAAAAAATGGTACTATTCATTTGGTTCTTAAGTTTTCTGGACAAATTTTGAAAAAACATAACTTAATTCAAAAAAATTGTATCATTATGGTTCAAGTCTCTAAATGAAGCTAGAAACATGATATACAAGATAAAAATATGAAAACTTCTTTTAAAATGATCAATTAGTACAGTTTATTGCTCAAACTTATACTATATAAATGGTCATTTCTCTCTTTTCAGGATTTTGGCCATAACTTTAAAAATTCATATCTAACTCTATACTGAGCCAAATCATGCATTCTATATGCCATTGGAAATATATATATGTCTACTTACCTTCATATTTTTATTATACATTTATTTTGTCTAGACAATGCACAACATCATTTTGAATCACTAGGAATTAGAACATCACTTTTTCTGAAACAGTCTTAGGAAAACTTGTATATCTCTCATTGTACAGCTCCAATTGAACTAAAACCAGTGGTATATTAACCTCAAAATATAAATATTTTCATAAATGTAAACCAATAAATTTTTGGAGCTCTGTATGATTTTATATCACTTTTAAAAAAAAATAATATATTTAATAAAATTCGCAGCCTTCACATCACTGTCCAGTTTTGATCCTAAACTTTAAAATTACACTATAAATCGTGCATATATCCAAATTAAGTGTTCTTTAGCTCATTGGAAAGCTTGTTCTATATAATTTTAGAGTATATATAACACTTGACTTAATTTTCCTATTTCAGTCAAAAAGTGTTGACTTTACTTTTATGGCTACAAAATAAATTTCTAGCAATATAACATGGCAAAGTAGACTTCATAACAAGCTTACATGATCATTCCATGTTTCAAATCCATACCAAACATTTCATAATGCTCATAAGGACATAATAGCACAATGGCACAGATCTAAAAGCACATACATGATTTTATACATAATTTCAAAATATACACTCATAGCTTGAAAACACCATCAAGTATCATTCTCTTCTTCATTCTCCTTGCCTTTTCTTTGGACTCCTTTGCCATAGCTTGTGCCTAGTCATTTGGGATACTTGAGGGGATGAGATTGGGGACAATCTTAGTAGCAAGTTACATTCCATGCAATTATGTCAATCATGTCAAATAAACTCACATTTTATCACATATAATCACATCAATCACCTTTAAACAATAAATTGCCATATTAGTCATAAAAAATTCGGCAACATAACGGTTTAGAAAATGGATATCCCGGGGAATAAAATCCCTCATTTAACAGCCAAGACCAATCAAAGAATTCACAATTTCAATATGGCAACACAATTTAATCATAGAAAGACAATGAAAGAACATAAAGTAAGAATATGAAACTTAACTACCTTGAAGCATTCATTTGGCTCTTTCTCTTGAATCTAATGCTTCCACTAGCCTCCTTAGGCTTCCTCAAGTCCTTAACATCATTAAACACTTGCTCAATTAACTAGAACAAGTAGCTACTTCATAAAGTCTCATTTAAAACCCTAAAGACTCAATTTCTTTATCTAAAGCTTAATCTTTGAGCCGATGCTTGTCTTTAAGGTTTTTTATCATGGGGAACTCATTTTTGCCATCAAATGCATGAAAATCCAGCTCCTTCCCACCTTATTGGTTTGACCAAAATCTGCTTTTAAGAGGAAGAAATTGGTTTTTCACAAAAACTTACTTTAAAACACACCTAGTTTACTTTTCTTGAAAAATCTCATGCTTTGTTGTAAATTTATGGCTTAAAAACTCCTTCCCTCTTATTATCATGCTTAGTCAAGATTAGAACAGCAAAGGGAGAAGGAGAAGATTCAAGAAAACTAACCCAAACTACTTAGAAATTATGCTAGGATACTTACAAATTGAAAGGAACTTGCTTACCAATTTATTTAGAATTTTCTTCTCCTTTTTCTCCTCTTTTTCCTTCACCTTCACGTGCTGCTCTCTCCCTCTAAAATGGCAGACCACTCCTCTCCTTTTTCTTTGCTATAAGGTCATCCAAAATGAAGCTAGGAGGGAGTATTTATAAAATTTGACAACCAATCAATTTATGCCACCTAGTATTCTTGAAATTTCTTGAAAATCCATGGAAATTATTAAATTAATGTCATTCTATCATGTACTTCTTGTTGGCCACGAAATAAGGAGTATTTTGGCATAAAAATTTCAGATATTTACTTATCCAGATATATCATGAACCGGTGTGGACAAATAAAGTTACTTTAGCAGTATATTTTACTATTATTGGGATGCTAATTATAATTACATTGGGATATAAAATTACCATAATATACTTATCCCAATTGGTCCAAATATAAGACCCACACATTTTTCTTAAATGAATACTGCTTCTTCCTGCAGTTCAGACTGACATTTATCGGGTAAGACATTAATATTAAATCATAATTACCCAATAAATATTATTTTGATCTTAATAAATTTCATACTATATTCCATTGGTCTTAGCTCATTGAGAGCTTCATTTTGATTATAATTTTTTATATTTATAAAAATGCCCTTGACTCTGAATAAATTTATAATTTTTAAAATTTTCGGATCATTAGGTGTAATTTTCACTAAAATTCATAAAATCTTCATTGTGCGCGTACGAGTCCACCGCCTCTTCTTCTCCGTTCTTCTCATCCTTTTTCTTTTTCTTTTCCATCTTTTTTTTTCTTTTTCTTTTTAGGGATAAAATAGTCATTTTTTCATTTTCTCCTTCTAACTGAGATAATTGACCTCTTTGCCTTATATTATGTAAAATGATATATATCCATTTTTATAAATTTCTTATAAATTTTAAAATATTGATCCTTAAACATTTAAAAGAAATTTCAGGATATTACACTGATCAATCTGCTGACTTGTTTACCAAGTCTCACAATCCAGGCCAATTTCACATTTTAGTTAGCAAACTCAAGATGTTTGACCTTAAGCCATCTTGAGTTTGAGGGGAGGTGTTAATTAATATTAATGATTTTGTAATTATGATATTGATTTTATTCTGTATTCATTTGTATTTAGTAGCTTTTATTAGGTTATTTCTCTATACTCTGTATATATTGTATATACGGGTTCAGTATAATGTAGTTCAGATTCCCCAGTTAATTTTCCTCTTCCGTTTCTTTCGAACCACACAAAACAAAATGTACAAAAGAGAAGAGAAAGGGGAGAGGAAACTATTGATGTGAGCCAAAATCTCTTCTGTGCGGCCGATCTTTAGCATTCCATAGCCTTAATTCTCCACCATGTGAGCTCCTAAGCCACCTCTTATGTCCAGAATGCCTCAAAATAAGAAAACCCTTGAGTTATAGTCATGAAACCCTCTAAAATTGCATGTTAGTAAAGTTGCGTGTTTCTGTTTCCAAAGTTTGCTAGAGCGAACAGAACTTTTGCTGAAGCGAAGGTAGCTTCTAGTTTTCATACTGGAAATTTTGCCACTGGTTCACTAGAGTGAAGGATTTATACCAAAAATTCCTCATAAAAGCTCTGAATTCCTTCCAACCCAATTAGTGCAACTAATGATCCAAAACCACAAATTAACTACAAAACGAGCTCAAAATCCTTCCCAACTTCCACTCTCATATTTTTCTTAAGGGGAAATGACACTTAAGGACCAAAAGTTTGAATTAAATACAGTAAGGGATCCTACAGTTTTTTTTACTACTGAACATCACGAATTTACTACTGCTTTGTTCTGTATTTACTACTGAAAAAACTGCAAGATCCCTTACTGTATTTAATTCAAACTTTTGGTCCCCAACTATCATTTTCCCTTTTCTTAATTAATCAATAACTTTCCAAATTGGTTAAGCTTTTAAAAGCACTATCTAATTAAAGTTTGACCCAGGATCATGAGGCTTGACCCATCTGATGTGCCTCTCAAGATGTTCAAAACCCAGGTTAGCAAACCAAGCCTTTAGTTTTTAATTTCATAATCTCAACAAAAATTGAGACCCAATATAAATATTTGTGTGAATTCAAATAACTTTCATTTCTATTTGTAGGCGTGCAACAGTGGGTGAATTTGGATTCTTTTCATTGGAATTTCTCTTACTTTGTTTCTATTTGGGTGATGAAATTTGAAGTTGAGGATTTAAAAGGCATGCAGTAAAAGATGGAGAAAATTCTATTGCGAATGATGGCAATTCATAGTTTCATCATGACAAATGCAAAGTTCTGATATTGATATAAGCCTTCAAAATTCATGTAATTTTATGGTATAAAAAATTGGACCGAATCAACCAGTTCAATCGGGAACCAGCGCTTGGTTCGGTCCGATCACAAATAAAGACTGTGGCTTTTCAGAACCAATATGAACTAATCAAGAGCTGGTTGAACCAGTCAAAAATCGATACAAAATCAGTTTGAACTGGTCTGGCCTTTTTTTTTTAAAATTTAAATATTTCTTTTGTTTTTAAGATAAAATAACATTATTTTTAGTACTAAATAGAATTATTTTTTGTATAAATTTTTTCTACATTATAATATTATATAAGTGTTATTATGATACATAATTATTAATAATGACAAATTTACTTAACAAATAATATAAGGATAGAATATCAATTGACTATTTTGAATTCAAAATATAATTATAGATGAATATTAACTTGCTTAAATTTTAATATTAGGTTGTAAAACTTATTAATAATATTTTTAATTTTCTAAATGATATATAAATTAAAAAATCATTAAATTTATTTTTCATTCTAGATTGAATATTAATTTTATGATCATGGATAAATATATTTTATATTTTTCATCTATGTCGTTTAAAATATATCAATTTATTCATAACTAATTCAACTCCGGTTCAACCTTTGAACTTTGAACCGTTATTTCATTCAGTTTAATAGTCAGTCCAATTTTTAATACCTTTGCTAATTGTCAAGAATTAAAATGGAGAGAGAAAAAGACATTCCAAGAGAGAGAGGATCCAAATTCTCACAAGGGTACATAAGTATTGGCAAGATTTGGTCGATTGGGAAAAGCTGGCAAAAGTTCACTCTCAAGTTTTATTCCATCAATACTTTGAAAAAATATATACTCATATTTCATACAAATTAGATATAATATATACCATAATTCATGATACATAATATTAGTTTTTCTTCATCAAAAAGTTCTAAAATCATTAGCTCATAGAAAATTTTAATTTTGATTTTTTATTTTAGATGTATTGCTTTTAAAATACTTGTTTAAAACTCAAATTTTTTATTTTTTTATTTTTGATTTATTAATTTACTAAATATATACAAAATTATATATATACCCTACTCATATTTTAAAATTTGTTATATTTGACGTACCATATTTTGATACCTATATTTGTAACAACCCTCATGATATTTTTATTGACATTGTATGCAGAACTGTAGGAAACAAGATGGAGGAAGATTCAAGTGAAGTCTGAAAGAGCTCCACACTGCGGCAAGAAGCATGACCGTCGTGGTGAAAGCGAGTTCCAGAGGGATATTTTCTGGCTGAACATGGCAGCGCCGCGGTGGACTTATTTAGAGCCGCAGCAAGAGTTAAGAAATTGATTTAAATCATAATCATTTCAAACGAACAGAGAAGAAAAAAACAGAGAAGAGAGCACGAGAGTTGCGCTAGGGTTTGGAGATCCAATCTTGGGAAATGATTTTCAGACCTCAAGAGATTGGATTCACATTGATAAGTAATCCCTACTCCTCCATCTCTATTTTCTTTGGTTTAAACTTGGGATTTTGTGGGTATAAGTTGGGATTTTTGGTTGGACCGAAATCCACCAATTAAAATGGATGAAATGGGGTTAATAGAGTGTGATTTAGTGTTTACAATGCTTGGGTGTGAGTTTTGAAGGGAGTATGCATGATTTAAGTTTAACCCTAGGTTGTTTTTGGTTAAAGCTCTTGGGAATCTGAAGTGTATAGGATTGATTGATATTTGAATGGTTCCTAGGAGCTAAATGATGCATGAATGTGGGGTTGGAACCTTGGATTAGGCATAAAGTAGTTGAATTATGGTTTTTGATCAAGTTGTATATTATGTTCATTGAAGTATTATAATATTGTTAAGATTGTTTGTTAATTGGAGAAGGCAAGTCATGGGATTGGCATTCAAGAAAGCTTGTGGAAGCTCGTGTGCATGGTATTGACAACCTGAGGTAACCGGGTGTTTGTATTGTATTGTATGATATTATGTATATTTGTATATATATGCATGTTTCTTTCATACCACGATATAGATGTGTTTGTGTGTATGGTTTTCTATATATCGTGATATGCACATAGCTAATTGATGATTATGACGATGATTAGAGATGATGTTGATGATGTGACATGACATGATGAATGCATAACATTGTGATACATGATGATCATGATTATATGATAGTGATATGACATAAGCATCACCACATAGTATTGTAAGGCATATGACGATCGGGTGGTGATGATGATATATGATATGATATAATTATCATGATATATGATTAGGAAGGATAAGGATGGGACTCCTGCAATTAAATCACCTCCTATGACCAGGAGGGAAAGGCGAGCAGTACATTGTACCTTCCCTAAATTGTTGCCAATTTATGGTGGGAAAAAAGAAGGAAAACCACAATCTGAACATTAGTGTTACCTTTGGCCGGATGCACTAATGGGAGGTGAGCTTGGTGATGTCTCGGAATTAGCCTTCACCAACCGTTAGAAGGGAGTTGCCTATATGAAATGTCCTATTATGATGACAGCTCGTGGTTCTAGCTGTGTGGAGGGAGACATGCATTGCATTCCATTTCATATTGCATTTATGAGATTGTATAAGATATAAATATGTGTGTGTAGTTGTTCCCCGTTACTGAGACATTATCTCACACCTCTCTCCTATGAACTAACATTTCAAATGAAGGTTCTGGCACTAGTTCGAAGAAGTCAAGGGAGTAGCATCAGACTAGGAATACTATGTCTATATAGTGTATATTTATTTGGATATGTACTTCGTGCCAAATATGATAGATGATTTGTAACTAAGTGGTGACTGATATTGTTGTTATTGGTATGTTATGTATGTGAAATGGTGTTGCATGTGATGTGTATGATGGATGGTGGTGCATGTGTGGTTTTGGATGTTAGGGTGTCAGTATGGTAGTGTTTATGAGCTCAAAGGTGGAATTGGGCCTTGTTGGTATGGTTTAGAGCATGTAGCCCATTTTGTCATTTACAGTTCAAGGGGGTCAAATATCAGAGAAATGGTTCCTTGAGGTGAAACATCTTTAAACAAGTTGGTTAAGTGGTTTTGGACCTGTGTGAATAGTCTGAAATAATCAAATTGCCTTTGGTGGCAAATAGGAGTTGTAAGTCGTGAGTTTTAATCAAAAAGTGGATAAAACGGTGTTATATGTCTATAATCTTTTTACGGAGTTGGTTGAAGTGAAAGTGGTGTCTGTGAATAGATTGAGACTATATTGACTTGTAGGAGTTGGAATTAGGTCAATTGGAAGTCAGATCATAAAGTTATACGTGTCAGAAATTCACCCCGGATATTGAAATTTGTTGGTATAAAAACCAGCAGGGGAAGCTGCGACACCAGGAAGTCAGGCCATGGTGTCAGTGAAGTCAGTGGATGTGAGAGTTTCTGGGAGGAACTAGAGTCGTAGCGGCACTGTAGCGGCCGCAGTCCCAATCCAGTTTCTAGTGTTCTTTGATGTTTTTCCATTGCTATAAGGTTTTTGGAAATTAATTTAAGATATTTGAGTTGTGTTTAGTTAGATTTTGAAGTTTTTAGTTATGAGGTGTTTAAAGGTAAGGTGTTACAATAATCATATCTATCCATCATAACTCTTAAGTGTCAATTCAATTTTGTAATTTCATGATTGAGACAAGATGGTAAAGTAGTTAAGTATAGATAATTTATAATTTATAAATAAGGGAAGAAATAAAAAATAGGGGGAATCACATTTTGGGACCAAGATCTCAAATTAATTACAAAACAGATTTTTTTACTACTTGTTTTTCCAATTTTCCAACTTAGTCTCCCATTTTTACCACTAGATTTTAGTTAAAAATCCTCTTTTGTGATTAATTTGAGATCTTGGTCCCAAAATGTGATTCCTCCTAAAAAATATATATAATACACTTTAAGATAGCGTCATCTATATGCACATTTGAAAATATATATATATATGTCGTCACTTTAATATATTTTCCAACATGTAGCTAGGAATTAGATGCTGGTCTGTTTGTGCCATTAAAGACTGGACCGTACCACATTAATTGTTTTAGATGCTGGTCTTTTTTTCCCACGCTATTTTTCTAGGGGAAATGATCATTGAGGACCAAAATTTTTTATTAATCTCATTTTAGGACTAAAAAAATTCAAAAATACTAAAAAAAAATTATGGTCTCAAATTAATTAAAAATATAAATATAAATGACCTAAATATCCTTGTAAAAAAGGTTTTATACTCAATATCTACTTTTTACTACTTTTTTTTATAAATTTAACACTGTACATCACTAATTTTACACTAAACACATTGTGGAATATAAGTATAAAATTGAGGAAGTTTAGTGTCAAATTTATGAAAAGGAATAGTAAAAAGAAAATGTTGAGTAGTAAAAAATTGAAGTTGAATATAAAATTTTGAGACTTATTTAGTGTAAAATTGGGGGTCTTCAGTATCAAATCATGAAATATGAGTAGTAAAATGCAGAAGATGAGTGTAAAATTCTGAGAGTGAATTGTTCATTGTGTTTAGTGTAAAACCGGGAAGTTCAGTGTTAAATTTCAGAAGAATGGTAGTAAAGAGAAGATATTGAGTATAAAACATTTTAACAATGACATTTATGTCATTTCCTATTTAGAATTTTGATTAATTTGAGACCATGGTCCTTTTCTGATATTGATTCCTTTTGATCCTTCCTCTGGTTCTGGTTTCTCCAGTGCTACATAATTTAAAAGGTATACTCCTTATCAACTCGGGACTAAGTCTAAGATAGTATTTTGAGGGCCATTACATCCTCCCCTCTTTAAAAAAATTTCATCCTCAAAATTTCAAATACACATACCTCACACAAAAATGTAGGGGTACCTCCTCCGCATAGATTCTTTCATCTCCCATGTGGCATCACTTGACTTCAAACCACTTCACAACACTTTCACTAGCTTGATGATCTTGTTCCTTAGCTATTTTGCTTTAGTGTTAATGATTCATTTCAACTTGAATTCAAAAGTTAGATCCTCTCGCAATTGAACCTCCTCATTTTCTATGATGTGAGAAGGATCAGGACAGTACTTCTTAAGTTAGGACACATGGAATTGCAACCTTGCAAGATTAAGTTTCTTTGCTCAAATTGATCTTTCGACACCCGTAGTTGGAGTGACCTCTAGGAACACATAATCTCTAACATTAAACTCGAAGGATCTCCTTTTTCAGTCAACATAACTCTTTTTCCGGCTTTAAGTAGTCAGAAGCTTGTGTTGGATACTCTTAATCTGCCAAGTAGTCTAATCTACAATGTTAGGGCTCAACAAACTCTGCTCACCAAGCTCAACCTAACATAGAGGGGATCGATATTTCCTTCCATACAATGCCTCATAGGGTGCCATCTGTAGATTGGAGTGATAATTATTGTTGTAAGTAAATTCAATCTACAGAAGGTACTTATCCCAATTGCCTTTCTACTCCAACACACAAGATTGCAACATGTCCTATAGAGTCTGAATTGTTCTTTCAGTTTGCCCATCAAATTGAGGATGATAGGTAGTACTAAAATTCAACCTCATCCCCATAGCCTCTTGAAGTGACCTCCAAAACTTCGACGTGAACTACAGGTCTCTATTTGACACAATACTATTTGGGACATCATGTAGCCTTACAATCTCATTCACATATAATTGAGCCATTTTTTTCATGGTGATAGTCTCCTAGATCAGTAAGAAATAAGTCGACTTCGTTAATCTATCCATAATCACCCATATTGCGTCATGCCCTGAAGATATTGGTAATCTCATCGCAAAATCCATGGATATGCTATCACACTTCCACTCTGAAATTTCTAGAGGCTACAATAATCCCGTTGGTAGTTGATGGGATCAATTGAAAGTTTTGGTCTTCAAGTGTCATTTCCCCATTTTTTTAAAAACCTTTGTTCAAATAACGCTGTCCCTACGTGTCTTTTATTAATTTTCAGTTCTCAAGCCAATAGAATAATCTAAAGTGTTGTTATTGATGTTGATTTTTGGTTAGAGATTTACAGTAAGTTAAAATTTAAGGAGGGTAAAAAGTGGCAGAGAGTTCGGTATATAAATTGACATATGGTGAAGGGGAAATCGTTGTGGTGTTGATTCATATACATCATTCATCATCCTTGTGGAAAAAATGGATTTTCCATCTCCGATGGTTTCAGATGAATTATTTTTTCTGACCGTTGAATTTTTAAACTCTACATTCCAAGGCGAGTGGAAAAATGTGGTGAACTTATACGAAAGAGTACCGCAGCTTCGGAGCAGTGAGATCACGAGCTCACAAGACACAGCATTGCACGTGGCCATCAATGACGAAAGAGAAGATATTGTGGAGAGGCTGATGGGTACCATCAAGAAATATGAGGCAAAAGAGGCTGACAATGAAGAATGAGAAAGGGGATACCCCTCTGCATCGCGCAGCCGCAAGAGGGTCCGTGAGAATGTGCGACTGTCTCGTACGGGCCGGACAAGGTATGGGTCTGGATTTGCGCAGCATTACCAACACTTGGGGCGAGGCCCCATCTTCATGGCTGCTGTCCGCAACCATAAACTTGCCTTCGTCTTCCGTCACGACGCTGCTCGGGATGCATATTCCACTCACCCACAGAAACCATATCAGTTGCTTAGAAGAACCGTTGATGGAGAAACTGAACTTCACAATATTGCCATTTGGAGAGAGCATTTGGGTGAGCAGTGCTGTATTCACCATTTGTTTGAGTTGATTTCTCTGATGATATATATATATATATTTTGATTATTAACATGAATGTGTACGTGTGTGTTTGTGCAGATTTGGCATTCCACATAACCCGACTGTGCCCAGATCTTATGGAATCATTCAATGGAAAGGGAACGACTCCTCTTCATCACCTTGCCAGCAAACCTTCTGTCTTTATAAGTGGCTCCTTCCTCTCGTGGTGGCAGAAAATCATATACTTCTGTGAGTGTATATGTGCTGATCACTACGTTGATTACTTTACCCAAATAATAACTCAAACCTTTGCATGATAAAAACTTTTGTGAATTAATTATTCTTTTTCGACTCAAGGTATACATATTGATCCGCTGAAATATGATCCTCGTCCTCCTACTAGAACAATACCATATCTGAGAAGCCCGGCATCCAGTGGTCCCGAGAATTCTACCTGACATGTTATCAGCTCCTTTCAAGTAGGTCTGGTAATTCGATCCAATAGATTTTTGAATCTCACATGCTATGCCTTGTCTCTTCATCTTGAGTTGATTCGGCCCTTTTTTTTTATTTTTGGTAAATTGTTTATTTACACTTCAAAATATATCATTCATTTATTAGGATAACATGCCCTCAAATTATCTTTAATGAGTTCTGTGATTATATATATAAGGGAATAATATATTTGTTGATGGAAGAAAAGGGGGAACACTATCTTCATATTTTTGTTCTAGTCTTTTATTCTCAATCATGTCTGTGGCGGGGGAAAAATCAATTATTGTCTATGTATCTTTTGACACCTACGACGGTTTTCGGGAAGTCTATGTGGAGATCGGACAAATCCTCAAACAGCGAAGCCAGGATATGCGTTTGGACATCCTTTAAAGTGAGGATATTTTAAAGTTCTCTACAGAAAAGAAAAAGATAATAATAAATAAATATATAATGGTAAGGTCATAGACATATGAGTCTCACACAAAAGTGAACCCCTGGGATTCCTCTCATCATTCAAGAATAAAGTATTATGTGAGAGCCAATTAGTTTAAATTTGGGTTCCAATTGCCTACATGGGAATTCCACGCTCATCTTAAGTGCGTCCATTCTTAAGATTAAAATGAAATTTACATCATTCAAAACTTTATTTTTTAAAATGAAATGATAATTAAAAGATTATGTTTTACATTATGTATCTATTAAATTAAAAAAAAATTATCACCCCTACATTTTTTATTTTATTAATATGCTATGCCCGCTTCATGGCCTACACTATCTCCTCTTGTCCAGCCAGATGTTGGGTTCAATTTCATTCATATTTGCTTCATCGGAGTATATTAAAGTGTATATTTTAACAATAGAAATAGGATCAGTATGATCTCAATAATTAGATACATAATTTCCTCCTGATAATATTTAACATTCAATTTTTCGAACCATACAAATTTATGAAATTATTAATAGGTAAAAAGGAAAAGGTGAAATTGGTTGCTATCTAATCTTGCAATAATATTTATCTGTTGGCAGGAGGGGTGGAAGAAGGGGAATCAGCTAACCTAAATTATGCTACCTTACATCAGTTTCTGGCCTTTATCTGCCGAAGATTTTGTGCCCTGATAGGATGTGGTATGCCTCTTTCAAGCTTAATTTCTCGATCTATTATATACTACGGTTCCTCTCCTCCAACCAAGCTAAAGTTTCTATATATATATATATATATGTTATGTATGTATGTAATTGTTTTCTGGGAATATATATGTTTGTCAGAAAATATTTACCGAGACGCAGAAAGTGAAACAAAATCATACATTGAGTATTCAGATATTGGAAGAACTAATGAGATGGCCTTCTTCCGCATCCATGAAAGATGGAGGTAACCCCAGAGTAGGTTTCGTAGGACTTGAAGGTTCATTTAAGGAGATTAGAGATGGGAATGGTAATCCATTTAATTTTCGGTTCAATCATACAAGATAAATATATATATATATCTGCTGTATTAAACTGGAACAAAAATATTTAATCTAGAGTTAGCAACAGGGTTTAATTAATATTGATCGACAGGTGAAAATATATATTATTATTTGGCATGGCAGGCGATGGGGACAAAGATACCAAGACTCAAAAAGCCAAGAAAGGAACTGAAACTGATACTGCCTTGGTGGTGGCAGCCAGGAATGGTGTAATTGAGGTGGTGGACAGAATTCTACGCCGATTCCCACAGTCCATCCCCGATGCTTCATCGACCAACAAAAATATATTGCTAGTAGCAGTGGAGAATAAGCAACCCGGAATTTTTGCGGCACTGCACAAACACCTAACCCAAGTATCAAAGAATCCCAAACTCTGGGAACACCTCATTCAATCAAGGGATTCTGATGACAACACAATATTGCACTTAGCAGCAAAGTATGACGAATCCTTGTCTGCCCCTAGGCTAAGCTATGGCTCTGCCATGCAGATGCAATGTGAAATCAAGTGGTACGAGGTAGGTGCGTTTAAATTACATTACATGAGGGCCTCATAACACGTAATAGTTATCCTTGTACACACGTAATTTAACTACTCTAACGATTGAATTTGAATTGCAGTATGTGAAATCCTTTCTGCCACCCTTCTTCGTTTTCTCCATCAACAATAAAAATGAAACTGCGGGACAAATCTTCACTAGAGATCATAAAGAGCTTGTCAAAAGCAGTGGAGAATGGCTTAATCTTACGTCTGAATCTTGCTCAGTGGTGGCTGCGCCGGTTGCCGGAGTTTCTTTTGCAACATCAAGCACTGTACCTGGCGGCAACGATAACAAGACTGGCAAACCAACCTTAGAAAGAGATCCTGTGTTTTGAACTTTCCGCTATCGCTGCACTTATTGGTCTCTGCTTCTCTGTCACTGTACTCATCTTGTTCCTTTCCATTCACCTCTCGAAAACAACCCACAGATTGGAAAAGCTTGCCTTCGAAGCTTCTTCTGGCCTTAAGCTCGCTGTTTCTGTCCATTGTCTCAATGCTCATCTCTATTTGCGCTGCACATTCCTTTGTGCTTGAGGGAAAACTCAAGAAAGCAGTTGTGCTTCCTCTTTATGCTGCCGCTTGTCTTCCTGTTTCCTTCACGATCGCCGAGTTTCCGCTCTACGTGGGTCTTTTGAAAGCCATTGTTATGGAAATTCCACAACCATACGATACGTCTATATATGATCATGTATATATAGCTGGGGACTCTCTCCCTTCTTTTCATCTTTCATCTTATCCCCTCCCAATTAATTTGATAATATTTGAACCCATATTTTCTAAATCTCAATGATTGCTTTTCCTCTACCCATATTGGAAAAGTTCTAGTGCTATCTGTGCTTGCCTGTATATCAGAGGAGTATTATATAAACCTCCTCCCTGTTGATTTATATAATATATATATCAGCCACCTCAGAATGTGTGATTCCTCGCTTGTCTTTAATTTATTCAAAGGTTGGTAAAAAATTTTATTTAAAGAAATAATTGATGCACAATTTTTGTCCAGATGCATAGTTTGATTAATGTTACTAATATTTCTAGAGAAGCTGGTGACATGCGGCCGGGGAGGTGGTTTACGCTGGTCTTCGGATGATGAGGGACATATCCATCGACGTCCGTCTACGCTTAATACGCGATGTTGAAAGAGGAAAGCCTCTCCCTTTGTTTTTTAGCATTTGCTTTTAATCAGGGAGAAAGGAGTCTGCTTTTTATTCCACTTTTCACTATTATGTGACGCCTAACTAAGCAGCCACATTAATCCAGCTCATCAGGGTAGGGCTTAAAAAGCTTAAGGAGTAACTGTGAGACGTTTGTAAAACGTATGATTAAACAGACTCCTTTAGTTTGAGGATGAAGAAATACTCTTGGATCCAACAATGGAAGCTTTTTTTTTTTGGGTAAAAATGAATCCTAATAATTAAATTGAATGTCATGGATAGGTACAGTGTGAGATCAGTGGGCCATATACTGAATATATTTCAGTTTGGAGATTTTAAACAAATACTTTAATTTGGAAAGTTTGGAAAGGAAGCACTCATTTGAAGCTTGCTTGTGGTATTCCATAACCCTTAAGGAGACTTTGATTCAAACTGGCGAGAGCGCTGGGCTCCCCTTGCTTCTTGTCCTATCTATATTATTTTTTCTTCTAGTTTGGAGATTTTCAACAAATACTTTAATTTGGAAAGTTTGGAAAGGAAGCACTCATTTGAAGCTTGCTTGTGGTATTCCATAACCCTTAAGGAGACTTTGATTCAAACTGGCGAGAGCGCTGGGCTCCCCTTGCTTCTTGTCCTATCTATATTATTTTTTCTTCTTTCTTTTTCTTTCTTTCTTTTCACTTTTCCTGTTCACCCATATTTTGCAAGGCTCTCAATCACATGCAAATGGCATGCACAACGTCCGACGTGACCAGAATGAACAGTTGAGGCCTGAGGGGAACAAAAATTTATACTTAAAATAAATATTAATACATTTATAAAAAATATAAATTAAAATATTTTCTTAATTAATATGATAATAAAATATGTTAAAAAAATAGAGAATATAATACAAAAATTATAAAATTATAATAATATTGAAGAAAATATAATGATAACGGCGGCCCAGTGCCTTTAAATAATATGCAAAAGTTACAAAAAATATATATAAATTTGAAATATTTTCTTAATATTACCATTTTATATTTATTTTATTATGAAGTTCTCTTTTACATGTGTGCGTGTTGATATAGATATAGATAACGGAGGCAGATTATAATTTTTTTAGGGGATTGACTATTATTTACAAAATATCATAAAGACATATAACACTTCATAATTTTTAGGGTCCGCCCTCGGGCATGCATGTTCCAACAAAGAGGCACCCCGAACAAAAGCAAAAGATAGTACTCCTTTTCTCTGGCTTGTGCATGTGAGCTCCAATCTTCTTCGGCTTTTTTCCTTTTTTTCCCCTCTAAGACTTTGATATTATAGCATTCGAGATGGATAAATATTGTTGCTAAAGTGCCCATTGACTTTTAAAATAGTCTCTTAATTTATTTAAGTATTTTAAAAAATGATTCATGAAAAGCATATAAAATAATAATATTATTCTTGTGGGTTAATCGACTTACTTCTGTCGATTTTTGTTTATTTTTATAACCTATAATTTTTAAAATATAAAAATCAATAGAAGTCAATAACCCACATGATCTTGGTGTTTAATTTCATAATCTCAACAGAATGAAGGACACAATATAAGATTTGTGGGAATTCGAGTAACTTTAATTCTTGCGTAGGCACATTTGAATTTCACTTTTATTTTTGTTACAATAAAATTTAAGATAGTTAATTAGGTTGTCCAGCTCAACGTAACAAGGCTTATGATAAAATTTATGAAATAGATGCTGGTCTGTTTGCGCCATAGAAGATGTGAAAAACGTGTAGGGACACCACATGAAACACCATACAAGCTCGACCTCGCGTCATCCTCGTGTACATATTCCATTGTACTCTATGCATGCTATCTCTTTCTCTCTTTACTCGCAATATTTGAGTATACTTCGTCCATCTTTGTGTCAGATACTAATTTTTCTAGTCTGTTGAACACGAAAGGTGTCTACTATATGTTGTCAGTAATAGGTTATTAGATAGATGTATGGCTTTTCCCGACACCTCAATTTAATTTTAATCTTTATTCAAACTAACGCTAACGTTGCCACTGCCCCCTCCCTGGTATAAATTGCCATCACTACAATAAATAAACCCCTTTTATGTATGTTATTTTAAGCTTTTTATGTCTATTTTACATAGGACGTTAAAGCTAAAGACATTAAAAGTTTAGCAATATGTCTATTTTTAAAATAGACGTTAAAAGGTTTCTAGTGATGTCTGTTTTCTAGAACCCCTTTGACATCTCTTTAAAAAAAAAAAAGACATCATAAACATCAAATATGATGTCCATATCAAATATGATATCTGTTTTCCAAAAAACAGATGTCAAGTATGACATTTTTTTTTTAAATAATGGCATATATTTTATATTTCTAGACCTGTGTATTTATAGACAAAATAAAAAAGTCAATGTAATTTTTATAACCAAAGTAGCCATAAAAAGGTCACAACATATTAGTTTAATACAAAATGATATGTTCCAAGCTACCAATTCAACTTAAACACTATATATTGTTTCAAACTACCAACCCAACCTAAATATTACCATGTAATAAGAAGAAATTCAAATACTTATAAAAAGAAATTTTGACCACATGTTTTAAATGTGGTCAATTTCTTCTTGATGATAAGGATCATTTCTCTTGCAGTGATGCAAGTTAGAAATTAAATTAGAAAACCACATCCAATGAGTTAGAAGACCACATATGAAATAAGAAGTCATGAGGAAAAATAAAACTAAGTTAGAAATTATGTAATTACCTTCAACAACATCACTAGTAATTATCTCATACATTTCTTTCATTACATAATAACCACACTCTATGTTCCCTCGTTGGATGTGATACTACGAATCAACCAAAAATAAAAAGATCAAAATCAAAATAGTTAGACTAACATCCTTTAAACTTAGGTTAAATCTATCATGCTAAAAAAATAAAATAATAATTCAAATAAAATAAAAAAGAGTCAGGGGGGAATGTATTCATGTGTGTGAAGTACAGAAGGCAGAGCGCCTAGAGTGTGTTTGAATAGTTGTTTGGCTGCATTTGCCATAACTCTCATGTCCTTTATATAGAGAGTGTTTGTTAATACTTAATAGAGAGTAAGAAGTTGCATGGTGGATCCGTTAAGGAGTCACACACACACAGATGTACAGCAAGACATGGAAGCTACGACTGAGATATGCTCCATTAATGGTGGTTCCCCATTACAAGAACTTCTTTCATATTTGCTGCAAACACACCATAACGGATCCACCATACAACTTATTACTATCTGTTCTTTTGGCAGAAACTTGATTAGGTTCTAAATAAAGTTGCATTTTCAATTACTCTATCACCCTATTTATGTACGTTTCCCAATAGTCCTTCATTTTACTGTGTTTGGTCCACCCTTACAAAAAATCATCACATCACATGTCTCTCTGACTCTCTCTTTCTCATGTCTAAGTATAAATTTAATTTACTTCAAGAATTTGATATTTTGCAAGCTATATGTAATACTTTCAATATATTTAATTTAATACAAATATTTTTCACAAAACTAAATTAACATGACATATAAAATTCATAGCATGTTGAACTATTTGCAATCTATGAATAATTTGACTCATTTTTCAAACTCAATATAATGTGTAGGAAATGTGTCTAGTCATTATTTATAATTTACTAAAACTTTAGTTATTTTTAAATTTTTTTTTTTTTTGGGCCAAGTGGTTAACTTATCAATGGACTTTTTCTTTTTGCCAAAACTTATTCATGGACTTGTCCGCTCTTTCCTATGTCACTATGTGGCTATACACTCCGTAATATTGTATAGGCCTTGGCTGTGCTAACATTTCATTGTTGGGCCAAATTGGATAAGAAGGAGAATTAAAAATTTAATTTCAAAAAGTTGGCAAGTGGGTTAAAACGCAGAGTTTTCACCATATAAAATTAATTAAATATATAGATTTCAATTATGTGAAAAGAAGGGTCAGAAAAGGAGGAATCAATATATATATTTATGTATATATGAGATCAATGTTAAATAAAGTGATATAAAAACAAAAAAGAATGATGCAGAGATGTTTTGGAGACATGTGAAAAGTTGAGATATCTGCAACTTTCAATATGCTGGTTTTCAGTTTTCACCATATTGTCTTTAAGGGATATGTGTGTATTGGATGCCTAATCTCGTGAGGTGAAGCAAAGCAGAGGATAAAATGCAGCATCACAAATCAAATTTTTTTGCAACCAAATCTTTAAATGGAAATATACTACAAACTAAATCCCAATCCCATGAAATAATTTGTACCTTTACCGTTTTTCTTCTGAGAGGCGAAGCAGAACACCAAAAGCTAAAACTGAATGTGGCACCGAGAAAGGTTGTAAGAATGATTTTACAACCGGTGGCAAGAGCGATTGGCGAGCACGATGGAACAGAGAAGGAGCAAAGACTGAAACAAAAGAAGCTTAATGCATATTATAAGTTAAAAAAAAGGAAACCACTATTAAAATATATAATCCATCCTCAAGAAAAAATTACCTATGAGGAAGCAAAATGATCAAATGAGTTTTTGGGTTCTACCCATATGATAGTTGGGGTATTGCCATACAGCTTGAAATTTGCACCTGACATCCTTTGATGAGTGTGAACACCCCATTTTGTCCGGTCTTTATATAGGAAAAATAATAATAAAAATAAAAATATGAATATAAATATAAAAAGGAAAAAGGGAAATAAAAAAATGTGTAATAAAAAAATTTGATGCAAACTTTTCTAAAAAAATAAATAAATAAATAATAGTAATAATAAAATAAATAAATAAATATAGTAAAAAATAATAATAATGTAAAATAAAATAAAATAAAATAAAAAGGAAGAAAGAGAATGCTTTGGGGCCCAACCATACTGGGCTTGAAATGCTGGAGCCTAGCATTTCAAGCCACAATCACAAATCCAACAAAAAAAAAACAGAGGGAAGTGTTTCGGGGCTCAAAGTACTGGGCTTAAAATGTTGAAGCCCAGCACCTTAACCCACACTTCACACACTTCACCCTAAGCCCTAATTAGGGCTCAGTTACAGAACGGAGGGAGGCTGGCACCCGAGAGCAAACGAAGGCAAGAAACAGAGGAGGCCGCGAGGTGAGAGAGAAGAAGAGAGCGGAGAGAGCTGAGATCTGGGCACGAAAGCTTGACCACAGAGAGGATCAGAGGGGGTCTCAGACACACAAGCACAGGGGAGTAAGGGAAAACTGAGGGAGCCATGTACAGTCTGAGCAAGGAATAGGGGGAGCCGCGGGTGAGCCGAAAAGTAGAGAAAATCAGAGAGGGATTGAACACGCAAGATCCTGACACCACCAGAGAAAGCAAGAAACCAAGGGAGCAACGTACAGAGGCGGACTGAGAGTGGGGAGCAGTATGAGCAAGGACAGAGGAAGTCGTGAAAACAAAGGGAGTCAGGCAAAGAACAGCACGCAAGCGAGAAAAGGAGAGGGAGACGACGACGGTGGCCGGCATAGTTGCAACCAAAACAGAGGAGCAGGGCAACCAGTGCATGAAAGGGAGGACTGAAAGACAGACACGTGCTCGAGACTCCTCTTTCCTTCACTCGCGAAGTGGCTATAAAATGGACCGAGATTCAGGGAGGAGAGGGGTAGCGGAGACAGAGAGAGGCAGAGCAAAATTTGGAGAAGCTGAGAAACACCACGATACAAACAGTGGACGCAGACCCTCGAGGAAGGAAGAAATCAAAGAAATCTTAATGGGTAATTTGTATTTTAGATTTAAAGCTTTGATTAGTAGGCTTGGGGCATAGGATTGAGAATTGGGATTGGATGATGATGGGCGCCGATGGTTGCATTTGAGCTAAGACAGTAATCAGATTTTCTTTAAATCCTTATGTGTCTGGTTGCAATTGTTGATTGGAGTGGCTTCACCTTCCCTTACGATGTCATGCATTTTTATTCAAAAGCTTTCGGGTGCCTGTATAGTCTGTCTCCCCTGTATTCGTTACCCTTGGCATGTCTGAACTTTGAGTGCTTGAACCGTGAAAGGAGCATCGTAATAATATTTCCAGTCTAAGCTTTCTGAGTTACATTATGTGCCAATGAGAAACATATGGCCAGTGGCGTTACTAGGGGGAATTGATCAGATGACACTGAGCCTTTGAATCTAATTCAAAACTGGTTTTTAGTTGTTCTGCGTGCTTGATAATCCTGGCCACTCAATGATCTTGTCAATAGGAGGGAATGGTCTATGCATTATGGGTTTCTTTTTTGATTCTATGATTCTTTGTTTTTGTGTTCAATAGATTCTGGATTGTGTATTGGGCCTGAGTTCTTTAGTATCCAGCTAAGATGGAGTGCGTTCTTGGGCCTATGAGTTTTGGCCAAGTTTGAGGAAAGGTAGTGTTGGGCTTATGAGTTTTGTCCTTTTTTTGTTTTGCCCACCAATCCACTCTCTGGTATTGAATTGACGTAACATGCTCAAATGGGTGTCAAGAATTATTATCACTACTATTATCATATATATATATATGTATTCTTTAGAATATATGCGGTCAAAATCCACAATAGCTGAAATAATGACAGTTTTATAAAAACACTTAATGATTATGCCACATGAGGTTTTTGAACCCGTGCAAGCATTAGGAGTGATGACGTTATTGCGTGTGACTACGAGCCCATGTGGATATGTGAGTTAGATGTTTAACTTGTTTGTTAAAACAAATAACTTTTGATTTATAAATTTTCAATGTTCTTTGAAATGAACATAAAAGAAAAGGGGGGTCAAACTTACCTAAGGTTTTCAAATCTTCATATTTTATGATTATTCAAAATCACCATACCCCGAAGATTTTAGAGTTTTTGCAAGTATTTTAACTTACTAATTATCACGTGAGACTGAGAGTTCATGCAGATACCCCAATTCGTTGGATAACTTGTTTTAAAAAAATAAATAAATACTAATAATAAAAAAATAAAATAATAATAATAATAAATAAGTGAATAGTTGGCTTAATAATTACACCACGTGAGTTTTTGGAACCCACGCAGGTGTGTAATTACTGAGTTGTAGTATGAGATTGTGAATCCGCGTAGATATATCTGTTAAATAACTTTCTTTTTGAGAAAATAATTATATTTCATAAAAAAATAAACTATGATTTTCTTTAAAAACGTGTAACAAAATTGTTATTTGAAAATTGAGTAATAATAGCATTTCATGAATCATTACTTTAAAGTAAAACCTTTATACCGCAAAGTTTAGAACTCCTGCAGGTATTTGAGGGATCAGTCTATCGGGCATGACTGTGAGTTTGTAACGGGTGAATTGATTTTCTTTTTAAGAAAAAGGAAAATTTTCCAAAAGTACAAAATATATTATTTCAAAAGTCAAAAAATCAAATAAAAGTACTTTGTAAAATAAAAGAAGTATTTTCATATCAAAATAAGAGTAAGTAAGTGGAATTAAATCATCTTTTGCAAATTAAAACATACCAACTCAATATCAGAAAATTATTTTATTTGCAAAAAGATAAATTATTCTCAATTAGTCTTCTCTTATTATAAAAATTATAATTAAAAAATATCCACCAACTGACACGCATTGTTAGTCCCAAACTACGTGGACTTTGATTCCCATCACAGGGTACGTAGGCCCCAGGCTCTGATCCTGGGTCAAGTCCACCTTTGTAAATAAATAAATATTTTTCAATTTATTTTCCCACTTCCTTTTCCTCATTTTTTCTTAAATCTCCTCAATTTCTGATATAATTTATTTTCTTTATTTTGTTTTCTAAATTTCTCAAATTTCCTAAATTTTTCTCTACTCTTATTCTTGCATGTGAATGATAAAAGGAAAACCAAAATACTTTTAAAAGCCATATTAATTTGCACAATCAACGTAAGGTAACCGTTTCTAGGAACGGGTGGTGTAGGGTACCTAACACCTTCCCCACACACAATCGACTCCCGAATCCAACTCTGATGACGTGGACCATCCTTTCCTTTTTAATTCGATTTTCCAAGATTTTCCCTCAAAATTTTGGCAGCGACTCCTCACAAGTCGGTTTTCGCTCGAAGATCAGATTTGTTCTCTTTTTTCCTTCCGTCGCATTTTTCCGGGTGCGACAATGAGAATAATATGTTATATATTAAATAACCCTTCACTGAATGTACCATCTAAAGAGCTTTTCATTATCTACATATAATCCGTACTAATCACTTCACATCCTATTTTGTCCTAATCCATCTTCACGTATGCCTCTCCCCTCTCCCTACATCATCCATACAAATGCTCAAAATTACTCTTCTCCAATTAATTAATCAATCAATTCAATAATCTATAATATACATTCCAGAATTTGGCTGGGGAAGAAAGGGAAAAAAAATTCCTTGCCTGCCAATAAGTTCAGCAAATTAAGATAGCAAAGAATATAGATAAAAGCAAAAGGGACATCCTAAATCCATTATAGATATATGCAAATGATTAAGAAAAAATTGAATTCCTTCAATCATGTAATGGTTTGTGACAAAACATGTCATTTATTCTCGTGAGGGTGAATATTCTTTGCCCGCTAAAGCCACACCTCCATTAATTGTTTGGCTTATTTATTCCACATACTTTATATATACCATACAGTTCAATGAAACAATAATGAATGACACATATAACTACAAAATGTGTACATCCATCATGTTTAATTTATCTCTTTATTTTCAATTTATTTTTTCTCTATTTTAAATACACGTTATATTCCTTAAACTTAATTTCTTAATATTAAATCATTGCTAATATGTATGCATATTGAGTTAATTTCTTCAGCTAAACAGTACGTGGTAGGCCTATAATTTGCCTTAGAGGTATCTAAATTTTAATTTACCAACCCACTGCAAGCTTCTTGAAACGTAATAACCAATGACTCAATAATTTTAAAATTTTATATAATTCCTTCTTCACTTTTCACCTAAAATCTCTAAACAATAAGTTACACGCACCTTAATTTGCTCAATTGGCTAAGATGATTTCCTCAAGCACTTTTGGTCATTACTTGCATCAACTTACTGTTGCATGGGGCAAAGACAAAGATGTGATGCCACCCTCCCCTACAAGGGACACGTCCCTACGGCAAGACCAGCAGCTACCAGTAACAGTGAACCCCAGAAATGATACCAATAATAACAATGATCATTAATCAGTTATAGTAGGTAATGAAAGCAACATTGTGGATTCCAAGTGAATATCCAATACTGAAGAAAGGCCGTCCTTGTGGACATTTGGAACACATAAATTTGTTCAATTCAGGGTGGGTTAACCCCATTAAATGGACAGTGTTGAAACATTTGTTAAACCCAAATTAAGCAAATCCAAAATGCTAAGTTCATGCAATCAATAAAGCCATCTAGGTCCAATTTCATCTTTGTGTTATGGTCCATATTCGATTAAAACAAGATTTTACCATCAATCAAGCTAAACTTCATCAAATAAAAGCCATCAGGTTCCATTTATCAATCCCTCCGACTCACGGAGTAATTTCTATAATAGAACCCTCATCACCCATGTGAAACTTCAACACTTAATTATGTTTATTAATAGTCCAACACAACCCATCCCACTACTTGCCATCACAGACAACATCACCATAACGAATAAACTTTCCATGCTGAAACTTCATTTATAAACTCAACTCTTGTGAGGGGAAAAAAATTAGTTCAAAGAACCAGAAGTTAGTGCTCATAAAAAGAAGCTAATCCAAATCCAAAATATTGAGACAGATATTCTGTTCACCCCAAAAGAAAAATTTCATAGATATAAGCTTCATTCAGATATGAGCAAAGGAGAACCAAAAAAAAAAGCTTACTAGGTTTCAAGCTTAAATACTAAACCTACACATAACCAACGCCATATAGAATCACAATCCTAAGCTAGATTTAGTCTAAGAGAGGTAATTCTGATCAGAGATCGCATGAACCACAAAATAAACAATAATTCAGCATTACCACCAGCTGAACCGAAAGGAAAGTGAGATTTACCTTAGAAAATTTCAAGAACAGCGATTGAGAGGATTAAGTTTTACAACGGAGAATCACCATACAATGATCAAGAAGCTTCTGCTGCCACTGGATACAATCCAATTTCAAGAAGAATCAGAATATGAACGAGAGGTAGAAATCGAAAAAACCTGGAGAGAAAATTGCCTCCGGAATACAAAAGTGTAAAATACCAAGTGCTTAGTCTGTGGTCTAGAAGAGTGTAAAAAGGAAAGATAGCATAGAGGTATAGCACTGGATCACAGGATACAGCAGGGGAGGAGAGTCTCCTAAGGCATAACATCTGCAAGCCTTTCTTCTGATTCCAAGTGAATATCCGATTGAGAAGACTTTGAATGACCAGGCGAAGAGAGCAGACCATGCGAACTAAAGAGAAGACTAAGGGCAAGTGAGAAGAGACTCCGCGGGATGTAGATTATAGTGTGGAAGCGAAAAGAGACTGACTAGGGATTTTTTCATTTTGCATAAACACTTTGCGAGCTTTTGGGTTTAGACTTTTCGGGTTTCAAAATTTGGGTTTTGGAAATTTTTTTTCATTAATAAATTAAAAATTAGTAATAAGTTATGGGAATTTTCTGTTCATCTTTTTTCAAGAAGTTTTAAAAATCAATTTAATTATTTTTATTAAAATAAAATAATTTATCTAATAAAAATAATTTTATAACTTAAATATTTTTAAAACAACATTTTTAATTAATGAAATTAATTTTTAATAAAAAATAATTTTAATCAATTAAAATTAATTTAAAAAATAACTTTTTAGCAAGGAATATAGATCTCACTAAATTTTTCACTATTTATATTAATACAGAAGGGATTAAAAATGCCTCTTTATACTAATTTGTTACTATGAGAAAGTGTTTAACGTATGTTTTTCCCAAAACAGATGTTAGTTAACATCTGTTTTGGGAAAAACAGACGTTACAGATTTTACAATTTAAAAACATAATAATAAAAATAATTATATGTAACGTCTATTTTTAAAAAATAGACATGATAGATAATTTTTTACGTTAGTTTTTTATAAAACAGATGTCTATAATGCATATCCCCTCCCACTTATTACAAAAATGCCTTCAACAAATGTAAATAATAGATATAAAAAAGGTTATTTTGTAGTAGTGCATCCTCCTCAAGTAATGGACAAGTGAACATTGTGGTCTTCACGGACATTGATTCTTGATCAGCGAATGGAGATCTTTCCATCTCAAATAGGTTCAGATCAGAGCGGCGATGGAATTGATTTATTACTTTTGACCAAGGAAATGTATCGGTACACATCCAAATGTGATTGGGAAGGAGATGGTGCGATTATGGGAAAGCCATCCAAGTGTTCATAGCAAAGGGATCACCAGCTTAAATGAGACTACATTGCACATGGCCATCAATGATGATCACGAAGATATTGTGAGGGAGCTGGTGGCGATCATCGAGGATAAAAGAACAGCAGGAGCGGCTCTTGTAGCTTAGAAGGACGGGAGGGGAAACCCCTCTGCATAGCGCCGCCACAAGAAGGCACATGGGTATGTGCGACTGTATCATTCAGGTAGGACCTGGTACAGGTAAGCATTTAGAATTGCTCCATATTCATAACATTGCTGGGGAGATGCCCATGTACATGGCTGCTCTCCACAACCATAAAGATATCTTTGTCACATCTTCCATTCCTCTATCTTTCTTATGAATATAAGCTTAACTTAGTCCAAAAACTCGCTTGGTCTTTAGAAAAGTCGAACTTTACTTGAACCTAAAGCTGTAAAACTATTTCATCCTATTTTTGCCCAATTATGCAGAAATATTCAAAAATCCATAACTAACTCCTCAAAAGTCATTTCACAGTAGTTGAAGCGTCTAAAAATAGCTTACATTTTGAATTTTATGGAAAAAAAAAAAGAAACTAGATTTCCATAATGTGAAATAGTATAATTTATTCTAAAAATTTTACTATTCAAAATTCACTCAAGTAAACTATCCAGTTTCATAGCCTCAATTTTTATGTGTCATTTGTTCTCACATACAAAGCCAAAACATTCAACTTTATATCATAAAAAAAGTTTTATTTGTCTAGTTTCAAAGCATATAAACTTTTCATGATGATACAATTGTTATTAAATTGGGAGTTTGTTCAAAATACTAGTATACTAGATTGCATCTAAATTGGCACCATTTTTGCAAAATCATCCATTTCTATTATTGTATAAATTCAATATACACTCATATTGTACCAAATGGAAATAAGCATGTAAAGGTACATGGAAACATAGACTAAATTTTTGGGCAACTGTATGAATTTATACAAGAACAAAAAAATGAGCAATTACATCAATATAGAAACTATTTCTAGTACAACATTTCTTTAATTAAACAGTTTCTAGACCAACTTTTCTTCCATTATTCTTCCTAGTTCACACTCCTGCTCTTGGGAAAGATTGTTTCTAGCATTTGGAATCTTAGGGGGTAAGATTGGGCATCTTAGTAGCAACATTGTATATGCAATTATACCATTACATCAACTTTCAAAACATTGGAAACATTTCATAATTTTTGCAAAATAATCACATAAAATCTATGCTACTTTTCAAATTATTGGCATAACTTCATCATAACATAAATAGGATATCCATAGTCAACATTTAAAATAGTCAATCATTCATAAAAACATAGAACATTCAACATGGAAATTTTGTAATAATATAATAGTAGTACAAGTTACTACCTCAAGGCTTTAACTTTTCTTTACTTTAATCTCTATCTTATTGCCCAGCTTTGCCTTGCTTTCTTTCCTTCCTTCCTCTTAAAGCTTTCCCTTCCTTCTTTTTTTTCCTTTTCTTCTGTTTTCTTCTTTCTTTCTTTCTTTTTCTCTTTCTCTCTTCTTTCCTCTCTCTCTCTCTCTTCCTCTCTTCCTCACGTTGATTGTGAGGATTGAATGGCGAGGAAGGCCTTATATATATAGGCTCCACAACCTTGATCTCCAAGTTACCATTCTTGTCTTCCAAGTTAGCCAACATGATTTCCAAGTTCTTCTCCTTCCTTCCTAAGTTAATGGCATCATCTCCATGATGTCATATTTATGATGTCATCTTCATGACATCATCCTTACTATTTATGACATCATAATTAACACTCTAAAATTTCATTTTTGCCCTTATATTTTTGGCTAAAAGAGAGACTAGAGAGACATACATTTTTCTTTCTTAAAACATCCTTTAGATATGTTGAGAGAGAATTTAGAGAGAAATTTCCTTTTTAAAAGTATCAAGGAAACTTAATTAAAAACCTAATCATTTGTTTGCCCTATTCATCCCTTTGCACAATAATTGGTATGTTACAGCCTTCATCTCCCTCATCAAAGTTGCAAGATATCCAGAATTAGGTGATATATTGTATGAGTTTCTTAGAAGAGAAACAGACGGCGATACTGTACTTCATTCTGCTATTAAGAGAGAGCATTTTGGTGAGCATCTCTATACATAAATCATCCTTTTAATTAATTTAATTACTAGCTAGTTTCTATTCATCATTATTCATTTGGGTTTCTCTAACGATATACACATGCATATTGATTATTATTCGTTTTGTATTATTAACACATTCAATGCTCATGGAATGACTCCTCTTCATGTCCTTGCTAGCATACCTTGTAACAACCTAGTAAAAATCAACCCCAAACACACTTAAAACCTCAGAAATCACTCAAAAAGAGGCTACACAGGGCTGGGGTCGTGGCATGAACAATACCACCTATTGAAGATTGTGCTCTAGGCCAATCATTATATTATGAACATTGTACTTCATTATGAAAAAAAAGGTGTTTTTCTTTTATTACATTATTATATTATTTGCATGTTTTTCTTTATAATAATACTCTTGGATAAATCATTTTATCCTAAACGTCCGTAGTCAATTATCTTTGTAGGAACAATAATGAACTAGAGCTAATATGGTTTTGATTGATAATTATGGGTTAATTACGTATGAAGATACAAATCAAAATCATAAGCACCTGTTAAGGAACAAGTGTTGGATCGACCCGTCATGAGATGGTTGCATGAATCAAGTCATAAGCATATCTTATATATATAACCATGTCACTGAGTCCTCAGACCTGAGATCACCAGGGCTTTCTACATGGGTAACACTGTACTTTAGCATAGTCAAAAATCACCTTTAATCGGGAAATCATAAAGGCTATGATCAGATATAGTGGAATTCATTTAGAGGAAAATGAATAGTCAAGATAGAATTTGTCTCTCTAATTAATTGAGAGATATATCTGGGCCCCTCAATGAGTGAAACTGAGAAATGCATGACCGTTCTTGAGTGAAAGAGTTTCCATTTGTTCTGTTAGTCTGCTCGGAAATCGAGAAAGTAATGGTCGAGTAAGATAAGGATGATGTTTCCATGCCTCATACTTGACCTATATATCGTGAGATAAAAGGAATATGATATGGTTATATGATAGGTTGTATCGGATCACCGATCTCATATGATTTGGGTAGCCACAATATCTTGCTAGAGGCCACTTGTGTAACATCCTTATTTTTATGTATGTATTTTATGATTAGATTATGTCATAAATGATATTAAAGTGTTTTGAATTAACTCATGACAAGGAGGGAAGCCTGGATATTTAATCAAATTAGTTTAAGGCCCAAAATGTCCTAAAAATATAAAAAAAGGCTTAAAAGGACAAAACTATCATTTACAATAGGACAGAGAAAATAATATTTTAATACTCTGGTGCAAATTAAAGATACAAATGATACTGATTATATGGTCCCTGAGAGGAAAAAGTATAAATCCAGTAAAAGGTGGGTTCCACATAAATAGTAAATACCAGAGGAGATGAATAGTAAAAAGTAAGTAAGATAGGTGGACCTTACATGAAAAACTAAAAGAGAAAGGTAATAGGTCCTAGAGATAAAGTAAATAAAAAGGACACTGAGTATAATAGAAAACTCGGATCAAAAAGTACTCATACCATAGCCAAATTTATCTACAAAAGTAAAAAGTACACTATCCTTTTTTTTATGTGACTAAAAGTAAGGAGAGAAAATTTGGACATTTATACCCTTATCTACTCTCTCACAAGCTCAAAAATATCTAGAGGTATAATAGGAAATTAGTATATAAAATGTGAGAATAATTGTGAGCTCTTGAATTAAATCATGATCTGATGGTCCATAATCACCAGCCTTTTCTATAAATACCCCCTCCCCTTTACCTTTGCCACACACACACGTACTGGGAAGAGGGAGAGAAGGCATAGTGAGAGAGATAGAAGAGGGAGTGAGTCGAGTGTTAGAGGAAGAAAGAAGAAGAAGAAGAAAAAAGAACGAAGGAGGAAGGAAGGGAAGGCAAGTAGAGGTTTTCCAAGATAAGCTCCTACTCCAAATCTCTTATAGATTTCTTCTTCATTTATTTATTTTAAGATTAATTAGAGTTTAAGTCATTTTCTTCCTCCCTTTTGCTTCTCTTTTTGGATTAAGACATGATTTTGAGAGAAAAATTTGTAGTTCATGGTTGAGTTAAATTTATATAATTATATTAAATTATTAAGTAAGGTTTAATGATACTAATAGACTCTAATCAAGTCAAATGAGTGATTAAAGAAATAGAGAATCCAAGATTAAAAGATTAAAGTTATGAGGTAGTAACTCTCACTCTAAACTTTTACATTTATACATTGTGCTTATGTTTTAAAAATGTTGCTATGATATTTGGCTGCTTTTTATTATTGGTTTTACTATATTAAGTTAAGGGCTAAGCCCCGGGATGCCTATTTTCTAAGCAATTATGCTGCCAAAATTTCTACTGTAACTTATAGTTTTAATTGTTTTCTCAAAAGTATATTATGAAAGTATTGTGATTATGCAATATTTATGCAAAGTTTAAGTTAATGTGATAAACTTGAGTTATATTACTACTAAGATGTACCCCCATCTCATCCCATATTTCTTAATGATAAAGCCAAGTAATGCTAAAGAAAAGAATTTAGCAAGGATGATAGAGGAAGAAAAATGAAGTATTGAAACTGAATTACTCTATTTTTGGTTGTTTACTTTAATGCATTGTATAAATTTGAATATGTATCTAAAAATTTTTTGATTTAAAAGGATGGATAGATCCATGTCTCAAGAACATAATGGCACCAATTTGGTTATATTTGGATTTGTACAATGGTAATTTTGCATGATTTGCTAGAACTGTTCCAGTGATAGTTTTATCTTACCTCTGATGATATATATTGATGCTCTGACCAGTAGAAGTAGAATAAATATATATAAAAAATATGCTTAGAAAGTAGACAAGTAAAAAATTTCAATGATACTAAGTATGCACCAAATGGAATTGCATATTAAGATAAATGAATTTTCAAATTTAAGGTTCAATTTTCAAACAGAAACAGGGATACAAAAATAAATAGTAATATTTATGCAATAAACTGTATAAATCTATGCATTCATTTCTCTGTTCCTTATTTTTCACTGAAAATTCAAGATGTGAATGAGTTTTAGAGACTTAAATCACTGGAAAATAATTTTTTTACATTTAATTATGATTTTTGAAAAATTACTGCATAATGAGCTATAAACCAGCTAAAACAGTTTTGTTCAATTTTAAAGTTTTAATTGATTTGAGTTTTTCTAAAGATATTTTCATACATCAAATAAGCAGTTTTCATGGAAAAATATTTCTAAATGTAAGATATAAACTTGTGGGTACAATAGTGTCATTGACCCATAGCCAACATCATATAGGTCTGCAGAGTCGCACATAAGAACATGTCAACTCAAATTATAATCTCGAGATTCATTAAACATAAGATGTGTTTAGATTCCATGAATTTAACCTTTAATTTAAGGGTGGAGAAATTTTATAAATATATTTGATATATCTTATAAAATTTGAAATATATATATGTTTGATATATTATATATATTTCATATATTAAATATATTTCAAAATATATATATCATTTAATTAATTTAAGTAAATTAGTTTTAAATTTTATTCTATGTGATAGATTTAAATTTAAACTAAAATGATAATTTAAATTTGATTTATATAATAAATGAAATTTAGATTTGATTTTGGATTTAGATTAGATAGTTAGTTTAGATTTAATCTATTAGATGGAGTTAAATTTAAACTAATCTATTTAATTAATATTTAATTTAATTTAAATAATTGATTTAAATTAATCAAATATTAAATCCTATTTATAATGATAAAGACTATGATTATTATATACATAATTAAGAGAAGAGTTTCCGACTCTGTAAAGAGAGTAAGCGGCAGCACACTTAGAGAGTAAGCGGCCGCACACTTAGAGAGAAAGTGTACAGACGCATATAGGGTTGGACATTCATGAATAGTGGTACTAGCACGCCGTTCGAGTTGGACTAATGGAGCTGATCATATGCGTCAATTCCTAGGGTTTGATAGTAAAAAGAACTGAAAAAAAACGCACTAAAGGTAAAATACTCTTTTACACCTTGATTTAAGCAACATTGACGAATCCATGGGAGGTATTCGATTATGTTATTCCGCTACACATGTACTGAGATTCCCAACACCATTGTAGCCTCAAAGAGGTAGAATGGGTTTGCACCATGGCTGAACTTTGGCGTCGCGGTGCCAACAACTGATTTTTTGACCGAACTTTCGGCGCGCACAACTTCGTACTCCACCCTCATATTAACCTAATTCTAGCTCTTACAAGTCAATTTCGTCCCAATCTAACTATAGACACAAAGTTTACCCCAATCCATCTCCGTATAGACATTTTAGACACTCGACACTGTTTTGATCACTTTTTTATCAAAACTCACAACTTAAACACTCTCATTGCCGCCAATGGACAATTGGCAACTAGGGACCATTTATACTGGTTACAACCAACTTGTCCAAAGAGATTCCACCTTGGAGAAACTACTCCTCCGAGTTTTGACCTCCTTGAATCTCAATTCCACATAATGGGCTATGTGCCCTAAAATACACATATGAGACCCAACGACTATATTAGGCTCACAATACGTCCAACCCAACTTAACATACATTTACACACATGCACCATAACACATTGACTCATATCAAGGCCCAGGTCACCATGACACATTTATATATTAATTAATTAGAATGATAAATTAATTCTTTAGGGCCGTGCTGGACTAAGCTGTCTCCTCTAATTCAGAGCTGTGAGGGACTAATTTGTCTCCTCTGGTTCATAGTTATGTGGGACTAATTTGTTTTCTCTAGTCCAAAGTTGTGTGGATCTCTTGAAAATTTTCTAGAAATCGAATTTAAAGAAAAAAATAGTAATAATGAAATAATAACAATTAGATTTATAATAATTTTCGTTAAACTATATAAGGGTTAAATCAGAAACTATTTTCAAAATCCAAGTATCCTTTAATTATGCTTTCTGGGATTCAGATGCTCATACTATGAGCAAATGAAGGGAAATACAAATAATTAAGTCTTTTTAAGAATAAAAATAAAAAAAAGAGAAAAAGGAGAAAAAAGCTAAAACATCTTGAGAAAGTTTTCTTAATTAACTTTTTTTTTTCAAATTCAGTGAAAGTGGTAATAATACTAATAAATTAAAACAGGAAATAATAACAATAAAATAGAATAATGTATTTTTTTTATGAAAATAATAACAATAAAATAGAATAATGTATTTTTTTATGAAAATTAAAAGGGATTTCGCAACTCATCTCCAAGAAAGTTTCCTCAAAAATATAACGCCTTTTAAAGGAAAATGGACGAGTTTCAATTAAATGAGTTCAATTGATCCAAATGATTTTGAGAAATATATCCTCCTCAAATACTTTCTGAAATTTAGTAATAACAAAAAAGAAGTGATAAAAATCAATAATAAAACAATATAAGATAAATAAACAAAATAAAAAATGATAGAAAAGAAAATGAAAAGAAAAGAAGAAGAAGAACAAAACAGAATATTAAAAGTACTAAATAGGTGAATAAAATAAAATAATAAAATAATGCAAAGGCTATTTTTTATTAAAAAACAAAGAATATTTATTAAAAAAATTGTTTTCAAGATAGTCTTTTTTTTAATAACATAAAGTCTTTGAAATTTCTTTTCTTTAGGTTGGAAATATGCTAGGTGTTAACTATATATGGTTTTATTTTAGACTCAAGCATAAACCTTCTAAAAATGTAACTTGTCTTGAAATTTATTTAAAGATCTATTAAAATATAAAGTGAAAAAAACTATCAACTTTAATTTAAAAAAAAAAGTTTCAAACTTTAAACTTTTAATCACCAAATATATGGTCCATATATTTAATCAACGCAATGAAAAAATAACTAGCATCTTTATTTTTATAAACCCCAGTCACTTCTCTTCTTTTGTAATCTTATCGATATGAAACTTTTTACATATTAACTCACTTATTTTCATCTATAAAATGGTGACAATACAAAAACTAGTGATGAAAGATACCTCAACATATACGATACATATTTCTACATTTATTTCAATTCATCAAAGAAATAAGAACATTTATCAAATTAATTTTTATAAGTTATATTATTTATATTAAATAATAATAATAATTTAAATAAGTCTAACATGATAAGTTTTAAGCTAATTAAAAAAATTAAAAATTTTAATTAGAAAAAGAAATTGACGAGATTAAAAAAGTAAAATTAAATTGCTTTTTGCAAATTAAAATATACCAACCAAACTCAGAAAAATCATTTTGTTTGCAGAAGGTAAATTTATTTTTTACTATCTTACTCTTTTCAATAAAAATGTTTTCACTAAAATTCATCAACATAGTGATACATATTTATATCATAAACTACAAATACTTTGATCCCTATCACATGGTACATAAGCCTCAAACTTTAATTTTAGATCAAGTCTGCCTTTTTAAATAAACGAGTTTTTTCCTATTTTATTTTCTTAATTTCCTTAATTTTTAACTTCTGATTTCCTCTCTTTTTTACCTTTATTTTTGCATGTAAACTATTAATGGATAACCAAAATACTTTTAAAGTAATATTAATTTATACAATAATCATTCTTAAAAATGGGTGTTATGGGGTGCCTAACACCTTCTCCACACATAACTAACTCCCAAATCCATCTCTGTTTATGCAAATCATTCTTGTTCCTTTTTAATTTGATTTTCCAAAATTTCCCTTAAATTTTGATAGCGACTCCTCATAAATGAGTTTTTATTTTGAAAATCGACTTGTCTCTTTTCTCCTTATCCGTGCGCCATCCGCATCACATTTTCGGGTGTGATAGTGGTTAAACTTCTTAATCAAGGGTAGAAATATAACCTGACTAAGATTGGCTGGATTCTTATTCCTTGGCTATGACTTTTTGTATTTGTACTTCAAGATATTGTTTCTTTTAATTATATTTATCTCTCTTACTTTGTTCATGTGAATTTTATTCTTAATCACTATAAAATATAATTAATCAGTAAGCTTGATGGACTGGGGATGAATAGTAAATCTAAATCTAAAGAAATAAATACGAATAACCAATCTAGAGATAAAATTGAGAATTTATGGTGACTTACGTTGTAATTTTCAATATTTGATTAGGAATTTTAGTTGCATGAGAATGAATTAAATCCTAATCAAATAAGAACTAATTGACCGGAAAATAATTGGAATACTTTAGGAACAACGATTATTATAATTGTGTATAGTCTAATTAAAGAGTATAATTTAGTTATCCTATAAGATGAATTTGATTGTCTGATACTTCTTATGATTGAATCAACCTTATTCATAGTTTTTGTTTGAAATTATCTTTTTTTAATAATTTTTCTCTCAACTATTTTTATTGCTTTTAGAATTAAAATTTGTGAACTGGAAAGCTTATAACCTCCCTCGAGTACATATTTTGAAATACTCCAAGAATTTTTCTATACTAAGGTTAACCCTCTTTACTTGCAGAACTTAATGATAAACTATTTTTTATTTCAATCAAAAAGCAAATATGAATGATGAGCAATCTAATGAAGATCGTGACCGTAGTCACTTTCAAAAAAAAAAAGTACAAACCTTTCACTGAATTTTCACGCACAATCTTAAAAACATTCTTACAAAAGACTATGCTTTTCTTCTAGATTATAGCAGAGCAGATTCTGCCATGAAATGACATTATTGCCAAAAACTCACAAAAGAATATTGATAGATTATAGTCTAAGATCCCACTTGAAAAAGTCAGAGTTTACATTTGCAAAGTTTCTCAATGGGGTAGATGGGCTTTTTGTCAGCGATGCCTATTGTTGGGTTGCATTTTACACCCTTGATGGGTGGATATTAAGAGCCCAAAAGGCCCAATAACAAAATAGGGATCATTTAATTTTTAAATTATTCAGGAGAGAACGGTTAATTATAACTGATCCCACATACAGCATAGGAAAGCAATTTTTGCGATTATGCGTTAGTATATCCGTAAGTGTGTGTGCGTTCTTTCTGAACGCGGAAAACTCTCTCACAAAAGAAACGCTCTCTCATTTTCTCTTGGTGGTCTCTCTCCTTCCAATTTCTTTCTTCTTTCCTGGAGTGTATCTACGGTGAAACAGAGAAAAAAATCCGAGTGATTTTATTCTATCCGCTAGGCGTATGTCCTTCTTATTCTCTCAGTGGAAGAATATTCTAGATCAGTATGTATATCTTCCCTATATCTTTTTATTCCTTCATTGCTATCAGAGCCTCTTCGATTTCTAGGAAAATTAAATGAAGTTGCTAAATTTTTGCCAATTATAATTTACCGCTCTGAGTTTGAATATTAACATTCGGTCTAAAATGAGTACTTATATATATATACATATATATATTGTTTTGTTTGAATATTGTTTGTACTCATTAAATGCAAACTCTAAATCTGAGTAAGGGGGTATTATTTTTTATTTTTTTAAAAAATATATATACCGTACGTATAGTGAACTCAAATTTTGGGTTCTCTGTAACCATCTCCTTTTTTGAAAAAAAGAGACAACCACCATGTAAAGAATAAAGAGACAAAAAAAAGGGCCACTAAAATCTCGTTAAATGAACACTGGACGAGAGAAAGAATAGCGAAAAATGATATGAATCCGCGGGGAAAACTCAAAAAAATTGGGTTTACTCAAATCACACTGTTTTGGACAAAAGGATACCACCATCGTATAGAGGACGACAAGAAGAGAAAAATGACACCAAAATCGCCTCAAACGGATGTTGGAAGAAGGAGAAAATGGCAAAATACGGTGGTGGGTACGCGGGTCCTTCACCGGGTCGGGTTGACCCAACTGGAGGTCAAGGATGACCTCAACAACATGTCATTTTAGCGGAATGCCAAAATGACGTGTAATTAAAAAAAAAACTTAAAATGGCAGACTAGGCTACGCAAAAGAAAAATTCTTTAAGCTAAAGAAGACTGACCCAACGGGAAAACAAAAGCCAATAAAAAAAATTATGAATATGGTTCTCCAAATTATGAATATTTAGAAGAACTCATTCTAGAGGATGAACCTCTAGATGAAGATCCTGATGAAGAATTTCCAGAAGAAGAAGAAAATCCCGAGGAACTTCAAGAAGCGTATACGAGTCCAAATGGGCCAAAAGAAAATAAAATTATTTTTGAAGAGCCTAAAATTGAAAATCAAGAAGTAATCTAACCCCTTATCCACTCAGTAGCTCAAGACATAGCAAATAGGGATGCAACAAAAATAAAACATTTGAAAGACCTGTATCCAATTATTGCGAAGTATTCACATTTTGTAGTGAATATGGAAGATGCTGAGTTCTTCATGAATGTCATAATTAAGCTAAGAGAAGATCTGAATACATAAAACAAGAAATATTCAGATTACACTTTGGTCGATATGATTAATAGAGCCATGAAAATATCGAATCGCACTCTTAAGAGGAAAATTATTCATTCCTGTTTTCTTGTTTAATTTATGTATGGAATTTGTATTAATTTTTGTACAATGACTATGTTCTTGTATGAATTTAATTTTTTTTCTTAATATATGCTTTATTTGAATGGGAGCTCTCATAATACGAGTTTTTTTTAGAGTTAATTTTTCAAGTATTTGTATTAAAATCTTAATAGATAATAGTGGCAACACTAACATCCATGTGATGGGAGATACATGTGTGGTCTCCTGATCATGGAACTAATGGAATTATTATTGTTATAATAAGAAATAATACAAGTATATGACATTATATATTGTATTGTGCTGCATGTATATTTTATTAAAATATTCTTTAGTCCAGCTCAATAATAGAAATCATTTATGTGGGACAGTCTAGTAACTGATTTAAGAATGGCAACCAAGAGTATAATTACTGAACTGAACAAGGAAGACAAACTAAATGGGGACAATTGGGACATCTGGCACCAAAAGTTTTCATATATATTGGAAGAACAAGATGCTGTAGAGCCACTAACTATAGTCATGGCACAACCTGAAGCCGGCAACACTGCCCAACATAGGAGAGACCAAAAGGTCTACATGACCTGGAAAAGGAAGAATATCATAGCACGTATTACTATGCTGGGCACTATGTCCAATAACCTAATGTGTGAAATGAGAAATATTCAACAGCATAGGCCATGTGGACAACATTCAATGATAAGTTTGGAAATACCTCTACCACCAAACTGAGAAGGCTGATAATTAAGTTTGATACTTATATGTTAAGGCCTAACACTCCTATGAAACAACATCTACGAGAGATGGCCAGCATGATTAGAGAACTGAAGGAAGCTGGGCATGAATTGTCTGATGAACATCAGATCTAGACTGTCATAAGGTCGCTCTCTTCAAGCTGGGAGCACATAAAAGTCAACTTGACCCATAATGAGAATATCAACACTTTCAGTGATGTGACAAAACACCTAGAGCTTGAAGATGAATGTCTAGAGGCCTACAGAGCCTCTGGACGAGCCTATTTGACTAAAGACGCGGGACCTTCTAACCCTAAGCCCAATTCAAAAAAGGGCAAGAAAATTTTGAGAAAAGGTAAGAAGAATAGTCCAAAATTTAAAAAGAGAAATAAATCTTTCAAGAAAAGAGGGAAAAAAGGTGAAAAGAAGAAGAAGACTGACCTGAGTAAAGTTAAGTGTTATTCCTGCCTAAAAATGGGTCATTTTGCAAGGGATTGCCCTCAGCAAAATGAACGTGAAAAGGTATTAGTAAATTATGTTAATTCGCATATGTCTTGTGTTTCAAGTACTATTTTTTTACCAGAAACTATTTCTTTTTCTTGGATAATTGACTCAGACTCCACAGACCACGTAAGCAGGGATTGAGGATCCTTTGTAAAGTACCGTTGGTTGCCGAATTATAGCAAGTGGCTTTATGTTGATAATAACGCGAGAGCTGAGGAGAAAGGCATAGGAACCTGCAAATTAACTTTTCGAGGTGGAAAAACCTTGATCCTCTATGATGTACTCCATGCACCTGACATCCGACAGAACTTAGTTTCTATTTCCTGCTTATTAATTTATGGGTTTAATGTAAACCTTCATGGTAAGGTAGTAGACCTTTCATTAAGGACAACCTTTTATGGTTCAACTTTTCTTTCAAAGAAGTTCTCTGTAATGGACATTGTTGGTGATTTTTATATGCATGATTGCTTTGCAACTTCTTCCAATTCAAATGTTGATATGAATACTTGGCATGCTAGACTAGGACATATTAATCAAATTAGAATGATTAAACTAGCTAAAGAATTATTGCTATGTACAATTAATAAAATGAAAATGTCCTTGTGTGAGTATTGCCTGGTTGGTAAAGCAACTAGAAAACCATTTGGAACTGGAACTAGGGCAGAAACTCCATTGCAATTAATCCATTCAAATGTTTGTGGTCCTATGAGTGTGAGGGCAAGACATGGAGCTATTCATTTCATCACTTTCATTGATGATTACTTGCAATTTTGTTATGCCTATTTGATGTCGCATAAATATGAAGCACTAGAATGTTTTAGACGATACATGAACTTAGTCGAAAATCAAATGGACAAGAAAATCAAAGCATTAATGACCAATCGGGGACGTGAATATTTATCTGATCAATTCAAAGAGCTCTATGAAGAAAAGGGAATAGTAAGGCAACTTACAATCCCTGGCACCCCACAACAAAATGGTGTAGCTAAAAGAAGAAATAGAACATTACTAGACATGGTTAGGTCCATGATGACACAAGCTAATCTACCCATTTCGTATTAGGGAGATGCAATTTTAACTGCAGTCTTCATACTTAACCGTGTACCCTCAAAATCGGTCACATCCATACCCTATGAGCAATGGACAAATCATAAGCCGGATTTAAATATTTTAAAACCCTGGGGGTCGGCAGCTTATGTCCATGATCTTTCCCACAAATATGGAAAGCTAGGTCTAAGAGGGAAGAAATGTATTTTTATTAGATACTCTGAACAATCTAAGGGTTACATTTTGTTCACCACGAGGCTATACCGCAAGCGTACAGGTCGAGGTCTAGTAAAGTGATGAGTGAGTATCATTTCCACAGGGACTTAAATCACAAAGTGGTCAAACATTGGACATTGCATTTTCGATTAATTTGAGCAACATAAATTAAAAGTTCACTATTCAATTAACATCAACTATGCATAACAAGCATATAAAATTAGCAACAAGGACAATTAGGACTTGAGAAATTCAAAGAGATCTAGGATTATTCATTCCCCCTGTATTTCATGAACACCCACTTAAGCTCATTTTACAATTGTTCTTAATGCAACATTATGTTAGCAAGGAAGCTAGTTTAACTATATGTGCTCTCTTGAATCTCCAAATAGCTGTTCAGTTTAATTAATTACGTAATCTCTTAACTAGTTAGTTAAACTCTCATATTCACTTCAAATCCTAAATCACTATATGAGGTTAGTGAGTATATCTCTACCCCACTAACACAACTCGTCACTTAACTAATCAAGATTCAAGTTCTCACATGACTCAACTCAAGTTCTCTATGTAAGTTAACTCTCTCAAGTATAACTTAAATAAACTAGACAATCTTATTGATGGCCAAGCAATAAGAGGCATTAAGAGTAGAGTTGAATCAACATAAAAATTGCATTAATTGCAATTATAATAGAGAAATGGATATTCAATCCATACAAAGGTTCAGAATAATCCTAGAAATGGGGTACTAGCCACTCATGTTGAACAACATTATAACTACATATATCCCATTCAACTTCATTATTGAACACAAGTGAGACAAAAAGGTAGGAAATGCAAGAGAACCAAGAGGGAAGCTGAAATCTCCTCAAACTCCAAACCCTAGCTTCAATCTCCTTTACGAGGCAAGCTCTAGCACACCCAAGCTTCTCCAAGATGAGTTCTCCAAGTCTTCCCTCGTGCCCTAGTTCTGTGTCCCGACTATCTCTTCAATCCCTCCTAAAATACTGCGTTCAAGTGAAGCTTTGCGTTTTGCTGACGAGGGGTTCGCGCCGCGGCTAAAGGATCATGGCCGCGGCCTCATATCTTGTAGCCGCGGCGTGGTGAGCTTGGGCTTGACCATTTGTTCATCACTGTCTGCTTTAGGCTGCGACTCAATTATTTCAAGCCGCGGCGTGGTATCTCCAAAAGCGTTTTCCCTCCTTTCACAAGTTATATTCACTCCCTCTTTATCTATGATCTCCAAAGGGGCGTACTCCAATGCTCTCGCATGATACCTACAATAAAGATAAGGTTTTAAAATCTTTCCTAGGTATAAAATAATGCATAATAAGACAAAAATATACTATCATACATTATTAGGATTGCACTCCATATTTTCCTATCCTAAGTATCAAGTATGTACATATATGAATGCGTAACTCAAGAAAAATGTGCTGAAATGATGTAATTTGGTATGATTAATACATTTTCATTAGAGAAAATCAAGATGGAACTATGACTGAGATGGAATCTAGAGATGCAACATTTCTAGAAAACGAATTCCCTAGCAGGGGTGAGGTAGATCGTACTGTATCTCTTTATGAGATACATGAAGAAACTGAGGAACAAGTTTATATACCTCAACCTCTTAATTCAAGTGGGAGCTCACAGAGACCAGTGCAAGATTTTGTTCTAGAATAGAACAATTTACAAGAGACCCCACTGCGGAGGAGTAACAAAGAAAATGTACCAAAGAGACGTTTTCCAATAGAAGGGACTGCACTTATAGTTACCCCACAAGATTATGATGAGCTCAGTTCAATACATGAGGCTCTATCATGCCCTGCTAGTAATGAATGGAAGAAAGTAATAGAAGAGGAAATGGATTCAATGAGGATAAATTAAGTCTGGGATTTGGTCAATCTTCCATCTGGACGTAAGGCAATTGGGAATAAATAGGTTCTCAAAATTAAGAGAAATGCAGATGGATCGATTGAACAATACAAGGCTCGATTAGTGGCAAAAGGGTATACTCTACAGGAAGGTATAGATTATGAAGATACTTTTTCACTTGTTGTGTGCTTTAACTCCATAAGACTAATTCTGACAATAGTAGCAAGTTTAAATTTAGAATTACATCAGATTGATGTAAAAACCGCATTTCTAAATGGTGAACTAGATGAAGAAATCTATATGTAACAGCCATTAGGTTTCATTGAGAAAGGGAAAGAGAATAAAGTCTGCAAGCTAAGAATGTCCATTTACGGACTTAAACAATAATCCAAACAGTGGTATTTAAAGTTTCACCAAGCTATAACCTTGTATGATTTCCAAATGATCGACAAAGACTACTATGTATACATCAAGAGTTTTGAAAAGAATCTTATGATATTATCCCTTTATGTGGATGATATACTATTAGCCAGAAATAGTCTAAAATCGATTATAGCTATCAAAGAATGGCTATCTTCGAATTTTGAAATGAAAGACATGGGTGAAGCTGATTATATACTTAGAGTTGAAATCCATAGAGATCGCCCAAGAAAATTAATATCCCTTTCTCAGAAAAATTACATATAGAAAATTCTTGAACGATTCAACATAAAAAACTGTAAACCTATGGATACCCCTATTTCAAGAGGAGAAAATCTGAGCAAGACACGTGTCATCAGATAGAGTCTGAAAAGAAGATGATGGAAAGAGTCCTTTATTCCAATGCAATTGGTAGCTTAATGTATGCCATGATGTGTACAAGACCAGACATATGTTATACAGTTGGTTTGGTCAGCAGATACCAGTCAAACCCTGGACTAAAACATTGGAAAGCTGTAAAGAGAACCCTGAGATATTTGCAAGGTACAACAGATTATGCCCTATGTTATCAAGGAAGCAGTTTACGCTTAGTAGGATACTCCGATGCAGATTGGGGAGGAGATCTAGATGAGCGCAAATCAACTTTTAGATATGTTTTTCTGCTAAACAATTGAGTTATGCCTTGGTGTAGCAAGAAACAGACTTGTATTGCTTTGTCTACCATGGAAGTAGAGTTCGTTGCATGTTCTGCAACAGTACAAGAAGCAATATGGTTGAAGAGATTCATAAAACACTTGGGAATCATTGGTGATAAATTGGATCCTATTTTGATAAATTGTGATAGCGAGGCAGCCATAGCCTACACCAAAGATCCTAAGTATCATAGTAAGACAAAGCACATAGACACCAAGTATAATTTTGTAAGAGAAGTCGTAGCACAGAAAAGTGTTACAATTCACCATATTCCTGCATGTCAAATGATAGCTGATCCTCTTACCAAGCCAATACCTAGAGATATATATATGTTGATCATGTAAAATCACTTGGTATTCATAGGATATGATGTAACACAAATCTTTATAATGATCAATTATATGAATAAAATTAAGTACATTTTTTTAATAATTGAGTCATTTGAGTACATATATTTATGAAAATATACAATGTCTAGTATGTCGTGCCTATTGTAAATGTTAGCTTTCTCACACGAGCAACTGCCTTTGACACTCATGGAAAGTGGGCAAAGATGAGATATCTTTTGTATTCACTAGTAAATCTGCAAGAGGACAGATATGACAGTTAAACAATACAAAATAAGCTGCCCCGACAAAAAGAAGAAAATAGTTAGGGATGAAATCCAATAAATATAAATTTTGGATCGAATTATGGATACCCACAATCCATAATACATGTAACCAGATGATGAATTCTCCAACAAGGACGTCATGATAAGTGGAAGCATTGGTAGAATTTGGGTTAAACACTGTGTGTGTCTGAACTTAAATCTGTACGGTGTTAATAACAAACCAAAATCGACATACGCTCTTATGTGATAAGAGTAACACCGTAGCATACAATTCATACTGCATGTGCTTCAAAACCACAATTGGGAAGCAAGTGAATAGATCCCTGCTTCATTGCTGTGTGAGTCCCTGAGAGGAATAAATCCTCTCATTAATTTCCTTATGACTTTGACATTTTTATGAAAAAATGATTCAATGTTAGCTACTTTGACATATATCCAATGGTCATGATAAATTCGATCAAAAGGTATTATGCTAAGAAAGCAATTGTTTCATATTGAAATGAAATATGGACAAAAGGAAGATTATCTAAATATATACACACTTATACTGGTGTCTAAGGTATGTCTGTTAAGAAGTTATTATGTTAACATCTTGAGTGTAGACACTAAGTATACAAGAGTAAGGCAATCTAAGTTTATGTAAAAACTTATGAGGGATTAGATTTGCTATGGGTAAAAGTGTATATGGGTAAATCTAGGACATTCAAGGTATAATACATGAACAACATAAATGCAAAATACATAAGGTGATTTTGTGTTAGTCCGTGAGAAGGATTTCTAGTACAAGAATACCAAATTACAGATGTCATGCTCATGTGGTCAAGGTAGAGCAACCTAGTATGAAATGGAAAGGAAGAATTCTAAAAGGTTAACCCATCAAGTGTGAGTTGGAAATGTTAGGTTACATTATACACCCTTGATGGGTGGAGATTAAGAGCCCAAAAGGCTCAATAACAAAATATGGCTCATTAAATTTTTAAATTAGTCAAGAGGGAACGGTTAATTATAACTGATCCCACACATCGCCCGGGAGAGCAATTTTTGCAATCGTACGTCAATATATCCGTAAGTGTGTGTGCATTCTTTCTGAACGTGGAAAACTCTCTCACAAAGGAAACGCTCTCTCGTTTTCTCTTAGTGATCTCTCTCCTCACAATTTCTTTCTTCTTTCCTGGAGTGTTTCTACGGTGAAACAGAGAAGAAAGTCTGAGTGACTTTATTCCATCCTCTTGGCGTATGTCCTTCTTATTCTCTTAGTGGAAGAATATTCTAGATCAGTATGTATATCTTCCCTATATCTTTTTATTCCTTCACCCATTCATTCGCAGTAGGCAGAGAATTGATATTGAAGATGAGAATGTTTCAGAAAAGAAAGAGCGGTGATTTAGGGAAAACATAGCTTTAAGTGTACCATTCTTAACTGCTCTCCCCTATGCAAAATATAAGTCATCTTCAACAAAGTACACACTTAAACTACTTAAATTTGTCAAAAACTTATATTGTTTTCCAACATTATCCTTAATAAATACAATTTTCAAAATAACTTTTTTTTCTCATCAACTGAGTAATGACAAAGGTAAAATAGGAAAAAAATCATTGATACTTTTGATTTTACCTAAAAAGAACTTATATTTTGGTCCAAAAAAATGTTCTAAAACATGACTTATATTTTGAATTGAAGGGAGTACGTCATTTTTGTATAGGATAGCTCATACTGGTGTGCTCAACAGTGATTGAGAATGGATTTAGAGATTGTGCAGAATCCACAAAACCACGAATAGCTTAAGAGAAGCCACAAATCAAGACTGAGTGTGGAAAAGGCCTAATGAAAACGAAGAAGAGAGATTTGAAGAACGATTATGTTCGGTTCTAATATGTTGCGTCTGAAGTGAATCTAAAAGGAGTGCGAAGAATGAAAAAAATATCATTTTTGCGGGTTTTGGGAAAAGTTTGTAAAAAAAATTATAATTGTAATTTTAGAACAAATCTGATAAAAAATATAATCTTAGGAAAAAATCTGGACAAAAAAATAAAATTAAAATCGGTGAGGCATATTTTCTCACTAAAATTATAATTTTGCGAGGCTTATTACTTTTGCTCACTCATTTTCTCACTAATTATGTTAATTTAGCGAGAAACAAGAATTGCTTTACTAAATTCCTCACTAATTATTTCCTTTTGAATACATTATGCCTTAGTAATATTCCTTGCTAACTTTAACTTTGGAGATGAAATTACTAATTCCTCACTAATTTGGTATTTTAGGGAGGAATTCCTTGCTAAACAGATTTGTTAAACCACTAATTCCTAGTTTAGTAACTAATAATTATTTATCACTAAAAATTGTCACTAAATTTGTTAAATTTTATATAGTTAGGCCCTTTAAGCATACTATCTTGAGTTTGGTCTTTAACTATATATATAGAAAGCACTTTGTTGGAGAGATGAAAAATGTATTACTATTTTTTTTCTAAGTATCAAGGGTATCCTCGGAGTAATAATCGAAAATTAATTCTTTCAAGACATAAAGATTTTATTGTTTGGTGATGTATTCATCTATCACTAATATCAATTTCTTTATTAGTGTAAAGCAATTGAAAATTTAACAAAAAATTAACATCCTCCTATGACGACTAAAATTTTTATTTAATTCATCCCGTTCATTATTTTTTTTAAATGCAAGAGAAAAGATTCGCGGGTAGCAGCGTAAGGCAATATCCCAAAAGTTCTCCTCAATTAACAAAAGGCACTCTTAGAAGAATTGGTCTTTTCATAATACTAAAATATATTAATTCAAAACTATATTAAATTTTTGCACGCATATCAAATATAATTTTAAAATTCTCTTCCATTCTATTTTTTATTTCACTTCCCAGTTCCATCTCCTTTCTCTATTCCCCTTTTGTTTAAATACTTTCAAAATATCAAACAGAGCATGATTCACGGCAATACTGTTAATTTTAATTTTCTGTCGTGCCACGCATGGGCATATAACTGGGGCTTTTTGCACGGCAAGTTCTGATCCATCAAGCAAAAACCCGCAAAAGTTTCCTGTCTGAGTATCAATTCAATTTTGTACTTTTCATGATTGATAAACTATTAAGGCAAGATTATCCAGTACCTAACTAAATATAGTTTAGAAAGAAGATAAAAAGGAAAAGGGGAAAAAAAGAAAAGAAAAGAAAAGAGAAAGGATCACACAACACAACTTTGTCATTTGTACGCAATGTGTGCTTCTCACAGGCTTTTGTGACCCACAATCTTTTCTGCTTTTTCACTTTCATTTTTTCCCTCTCTGAAACTTGAGAGGACGTATTCCACTTCTTCATCTATCTTCAACTTGTATGGTTATTATTCATTTGGCCCGATTTATTGCTTCAATATTCTCAGCATAAGAATTGGGAGCTCCGAAACAGTAATCACTCGCAAGGTGTACGAACCTTGGCCTTCTATAGTAAATTACTTGCAAGAACAAGTTCAATAACAAGCATATATAAAATAAAATAACCGGAAAAAAAAGTCCCTTACAAAAAAGAAGACCAATATGCAAGTGTGGTAAAATTGAAGCTCAAAAAGGCAAATTAAAAACATTTTTTTTACATAATATGTATTCATTTGAACTAAGAAATTCAGAGACTAAATAATGTTGAGTAATATATATATATATATACACAACTAATAAACATAATTAAGTATCTTACATCCCTTAATTTCTATTTGTAGAGACGTGCAACGCACGGTGTATGATCCTGTTGCTTTTTGCACGGCAAATTCTGGTTGATCAGCAAAAGCTCGCAGAAGTTCTCTCTCGATCAAGTCTCAATTCAATTTTGTAATTTTCAAGGTTGCTATGAAGACAAGTTGGTGAAGTACGCCGGAATATTGATAATTTATAAAGAAGAGTAAAAAAAATTAAACAGAATCACACAACACAACTCTCTAAAAGTGTAATCTGTACTCACATTAATTTGAATATAGTCACTTTGGAATGAACTTTTGCCAGCAAATAGGAATGAGACTCTGGCTGTTTGTGCCATTGAAACCGTTTATGGTTGCCACGTGGAACACCATGCAAGCTCGATCTGCATCCTCTCGTCTATTACACTCTAAGCATCTTATCTTTTTAATTTTTCTCACTTTACTCATAAGATTTGAGTCTTTTGTCCATCTCCGTGCCTCTTGCGCTAGGTACGTAAAATCCTTTCTGCTTTTAATTATTCTTGTCTAGACCTGAACACGGAAGGTATCTCTTATATATTATGCATACATAATAATAAGTTAACTAGATTGATTTTATATATGGCTTTTGCTGTCCCCACTTGTTAATGAGCAAGAGTATATAAATTGGCGTCATATTCCACAACGATCGACTATCCAAGTGGTGAACTGAACATTAATTGTGGTGTTCATACCATTCATATCTATCATCATGCGTGAAGAAACTGAAGTCCATGGGAGTGTGGCCAGCAGTGAAGAAAATAAATTATACATGCACACATTCAAAGGAGAGTGGGAACAAGTGATGGAGTTATATGGAACAAAGCCATGGGTGTGGATGATTGAGATCACGAGCTCGAAAGACACAGCACTGCACATGGCCATCAATGAGGACAGAGAAGATATTGTAGAGAAGCTGGTGGGTATCATCATGGCCGATAAAGCTGACGATGACAGAGAAGACATTAAAAAGGCTCTGAGTTTTGCGAATGAGGGAGGGGATACCCTTCTGCATCGCGCAGCCGCAAGAGGTTCCAAGAAAATGTGCGAGTGCATCTTGGAGGCAGGAAATCACATAAGGGATCCTCATTTTGATTTGCTCGGTATTCGTAACAAATGGGGCGAGACCCCCATCTTCGTGGCTGCTCTCCACAACCGTAAGCTTGCCTTCCTCTCCCTCCTCAAAGCCTTTGATAAAAAACATCATGGGTCCCCGGAATCAAGAGAGTTTCTTAGAAGAACCGTTGGCGGAGATACTGTACTTCATGCTGTCATTAGGAGAGAACACTATGGTGCGCGTATAGATGTATATATATATAGCTAGATCATTTATATATCATCGCTTTAATTAATATTTACTTTCTATTCATCATTAATTTTATTCATTTGGGTTTCTCTGATATATATGCAGACTTGGCATTCCACATAATCCATGCTTGCTCAGACCTTTTGGGCAAATTCAATGTAAAGGGAATGACTCCTCTTCATGTCCTTGCCAGCAAACCACCTGCTTTCAGGAGTGGCCACCACCTCTCGTGGTGGGAGGCAATCATATACTATTGTAAGCATATCGATCACTGTGTTGATTACTAAACTCAAAAATAAGCATCTTCGTAAAAGCACCATATATATTTCTTTCCTTGTGGCCGAACAAAGTAAGTGTACGTATAGTTAATAACCTCAACCTATTTCGGGCTTTGTGCCTTCGTTCTCTACCCAAAGAAAAAACTTCAACCTATTTATATATCTGTGTAATAAAAACTTCTGTGAATTAATCAATTATTCCTTTTCGACGCAAGGCATACACATTGATCCGCTGATATATGACCCTGATCATGATCCCAATCAAAGCACTTCACAGACAAGCTCGGAACAGATGCACTGCCCAGAGAACTACCTCACATGTTTTCAGTTTCTTACAAGATTGTGCTCTGGTAATTCTAACTGAGTTTCGAATCTTGAATTGATTCAGCTTATTTCTAAATTGTTTATTTACATACACTTTAAAATATATTATTTATTTATCGATATAAATTGCCCCCTGAATTATCTTTGATTAATTTTTTGAATATATAGCAGAAAATTATATTTGTGTGTGTGTGTGTGTTGATGGAAGAAAAAGGGGGGAAACTCAAGCTTCTTTTAGTCATGGTTATATTTTTATGTGCCTTTATTTTCAATTAATTATCCGTTGACCCCCATACAGTTCTCAAGCAATTCTTAATGTGGAGAGGGAACAAATCCTCATGCAGCGAAGGTACGTAGTAAACGCGAATTTCTTTTAGGCAATGGATTAATCTTACTTATTAGTATGTTTTCTTATCAATTCATGAAAATGCTATAACTTATTTTTCATTTTTTGGATAACATATATAAACTAAATCTGGATATATAATGTTCATTTGTTGCTAACACGACATAATATCGATTTATTTCCCATTTAAGTTGGATTACATACCTATAATATAATATTGATATAAACCACCATAAGTCGATCTAATAAATAAAAATTAAAATTGAGAAAATTAAAAAAGGAAAAGATCTAAATTCAGTGAATGTTGGTTATGTGGCATTAGTTTTATTTTTTTCATTTTATTTCTTGGGTTGAGCATAATAAAATCTACAGGAAGCAACTTATAAATAATGAACATTACCACTTATTTCTTAAATCCATACCTAGTTTATCCTGTAAAACTACACACATTTTAATATTAAAACAATAAAAGTTAGACTAAAATGTATATGTAAAAAATAAGCGAGAGATCTGTATATATTTCAACACAATTAAAAAAAATCTGCAATTTAGTCAGAATATTCAGCATGCAACTTTTGGATCATCATTCCTACAAGTTTATGAAATTAATAGATAAATAAGAATGGGTGAATTTGTTTGACATATATATAACCATGTTAGCAGGAGATCAGACGGAAAAAGGGGATCCAGAGAACCCAAATGTTCCGAAAAATTTTGCTACCTGTTATGAGTTTCTGGCCTTTCTCTACCTAAATCTTTCTGGCGTTGCAGGATTTGGTATGCCGCTTTCAAATATAATATTCTTCGTCTTTTACGCTAGTTTCTACGATTGAATTTCTGTATCAGTACCAGTTTCTGTGAATATGCTTGTCAGCAAAAACATTTACCGACATAAACAAAGCGAAACAAAAGCATAAATGGAGTGTTCAGATATTGGATGAACTCATGAAAAGAACTGGGGCATACACGAAAGGAGGAAGTGACCCCGGATCTGATATCGCAGAATTTGATGAGAGACCTAATTTATTTGATATTACAAAAGCTCATGATAAGAAAGGTAATCCACCTAGTTTTGAGTTTGTTCAAATCCAACCCATACGACATCCACTACTTGTAATAGTATATATCGATGGATGAATGAATTGGCATGGCAGGAACTGATGATAAAGCCGCAGCCCAGAAAACCGATACAGCCAAGAAAACTGATACAGCCCTGGTGGTGGCAGCCCAGAAAGGTGTAATTGAAGTAGTGAACAAAATTCTAAGCCAGTTACCGGTGTCTATCCATGATACCTCATCAATGAACAAAAATGTATTGCTGGTAGCAGTGGAGAATAGGCAAACCGGAATTATGGAGGCACTGGAAAAACACTTAACCAAAGTATCAAAGCGTAAACTCTGGGAAGACCTCGTTCAAGCTGTGGATGCTGAGGACAACACTATATTGCACTTAGCAGCAAAGTATGATGATTCCTCGTCTCATCCTTGGCAAATTCAAGGTTCTGCCATGCAGATGCAATGGGAAATTAAGTGGTATGAGGTAATTAAATGCATGCTAGATATGTTTACATTACATGCCATCAATCTCATAAACAAGTATTTATTCTAACTACTTTGACGAATGAATTTGAATTGCAGTATGTGAAAAAGTTGGCGCCACCCCACTTTGTGTTCCTTAGCAACAACAATGACGAAACTCCAGGACAAATCTTCACTAGAAATCATAAAGAACTTGTCGAAAGGAGTAGTACCTGGCTTAAGGATACGTCTGAATCTTGCTCAGTGGTGGCTGCACTGGTTGCCGGAGTTTCCTTTGCAACATCAAGCACTGTACCCGGTGGAAACGATGAGAACACAGGCAAACCCAAGTTAGAAGGACAACCTGCGTTTGAACTTTTCGCTATAACTGCACTTATTGGCCTCTGCTTCTCTGTCACTGCACTCATCATGTTCCTTTCCATACTTACCTCTCGAAAACAACCCAAAGATTTCAAGAAAAATCTGCCACTCAAGCTTCTTCTGGGCTTAAGCTCACTGTTTGTGTCCATTGCCTCCATGCTTATCTCTTTCTGCGCTGCCCATTTCTTTGTGCTTGAGGACCAATTTAAGAATGCAGTGTTCGCTCTTTATGCCGCCACTTGTCTTCCTGTTTCCTTCTATGCCATCGCACAGTTTCCGCTCTACTTGGATCTTTTGAAAGCCATTGTTACCACGGTTCCCCAATCACACCATTTTGGCCAGTTGTGATTATATTATACTCCCTTTGTTTCTTAGTATAAAAGATAAAAGATAAAATTACACAGACCAAGAAAAATAATAAATTTATCTTAAATATAAATTTTTTTTAAAAAATAATCTCATTTAATATAATCACTTTTACATCATGCAATTAATACAAATAGCAAAATACTATTTTAATTAGTAGTATTCTTGGAAAAAGTTATTAAATATACCAGATAAATCTCCTTTGTCCCTTATATTTTGAAACATAAAAAATTTTCCAATTATCTTTTATATTAAGGAACGGAGGGAGTATAAATATAGCTAAGGGATATTCTCTCCCTTCTTTTTATGTTTCATATCTTTCTTTTTTTGTTTGTTCCCCTCCCAATTAGTTTGACAATATTTGAATCAGGATTTTCTCGTCTTAAATAATTGCTTTTCCTCCACCGATTGGAAAAGTACTTGTGTTATTTGTGCTTGTTTGTTTATCAGGGAGTTTCCAAACCTCTTCAGTTGATTATGAATGCATGTGTTTTTCCTCGTTGTTTTTAACTAAAATGATGAAATCGTTTATCTACGGTTTTATATATGTTACTTTGCAAGAATTAGAGTAATAAAAAATATGTAGTAGAAGAAGTGATTTAAACAATTTTTCCCCGACGTCCACCACCTCTTAGAAGACACAAAATATGTGGCCGATATGGGGGATATATATAGCTAGAGTATTTTCTTCTTGTAACATCCCCATTTTTTATGTACGTATTTTGAGATAAGATAATATTATAAATGATATTAAATTATTATGAATTAATTTATGATTAGGGAAGTTTGGATATATAATTAAGTAGATTTAAGGCAAAAAATATTATAAAAATATCAAAAAGAAGCTTAAAATGGCAACATAGTCCTTTTACCAAAAGATAAGGGTAAAATAATTATTTTACAATAGAAGAAAGAGAAAATAATATTATAATACTCTGGTGTAAGCTAAAAGTACAAGTGTTACTGATTATGTGAGCTCGGAGAAGAAAAAGTACAAACCTGGTAAAAGCGGGTCTCACATGAATAGTAAATGTCGAGGGAGATAAATAGTAAAAAGTCAAACAAATGAACTAAGTAAGATTAAAAGACCAATATGCTTTTAACATAGTAAAAAAGAATTAATAAAAATTATTTACTAAATATAGGAAAATGTCCAGTAAAAAGGTAACTACTTAAAAATTTATTGGACTAGACAAAAGTATCAAGTAAAAGGTAAAAAGTAAAAACATTTCACCCCCTTAGTTGGACAAAAATGCCCTTACCCATTCCTCTCACAAAGCCAAAAACATCTTGACGTAAAATGGTAAAGTAACATAAAATATTGAAGAAAAAACTTGAGCCTTTAGATCAAGAAGTAATCCAAGAACTTATACTCACCCGCTTTTCTTATAAATAGACCCCTTGCCCCCTTACCATTTGCTCATTTGGTTGAAGGCTTGGGAGGTTTTAGAGATTGGGGGGAAGAAGGTGTGCTAGAGAGAGAAAGAAAGGGATAGAAGGAATGAGAGGGAGAAGGAAGGAAGGAGAGCAAGGCAAGGAGTTTTCAAGGTAAGTCTCTCCTTCTAATTTCTTCTAGTATCTTTCTTCTCTCATTTAGTTTAAGGTTTAATGATGTTATAAGTTTTAATCAAGTTAAGAAAGTAATCTAAAATTAAGTGAGAGTAAGGTTCAAAGAAAAGTTAGTATAGCTTCAAAATAGTCTCTTGCTTTTACTTAATGTTATTGATTATGAATGTTTTATATATTATTATGATTTGTAAATGATGTCATGTTGCTGTTATAAATATTTTTCTATAATTGATGGTTGTTTTATGTTGAGAGCTAAGTTTTGGAATGTCATTTATTAAGTCATTATACTGCCAAAATTTTGTTGGATAACATGAAAGTTTTAATGATTTAATAAAAGTATGTTGTGTTTTACATGCTTTCAAATGTTTCTGTGATCACATAATGGCATGTGCAAGTTGACTATTGAGATTTCTCAATCTTAATCCATAGTTAACCAATGATAGAGTCAAGTCATGGCAAAGGAAAGCATATGAAGCATGATGAATAATGATGATGGAACCTTGCTAAAAGCTGTTAATGTCTTATTTGTACTATCTGATTCAAACTATTGCATAAAATCAAATATATCTCCAAAAATTCTGGTGTCTATATGTATGGATAAATCTATGTCTCAAGAACAAAATAACATTAGTTTAGCTGTATTTGAATTTATATCATGGTGGTTATTCATGTTTTGCCAAAACTGCTCCAGCAAAAGTTGTCTTTGACTCTTGAAGGTTTAAATTAGTACACTGGTCAGTAGATGTAAAATAAATGTACAAAAAATATGGGTAGAAAGAAGATGTTACATCTTACATTTTAAAAATTTTCCCATAAAAACTGCTTGGTTTTAATATAATAAAACAGTTTTAGAAAACTTGAATCAATTAAAACTTTAAAACTTCCTTAAACTGTTTCTCGTATTTTTTCAGCTCACTGTGCAGTGATTTTTCAAAAATCATTAAATGTAGAAAAATCATTTCTTAGTGGTTCAAGTGTCTAAAAATCGTGCACATCTTAATTTTCAGGAAAAAATCAGAAAATGAGAAATAAACACACAAATGCATAAAGTTTATTGAGTAAGCATTACTGTTCATTTTCACATCTCTGTTTCTGTCCCAAAATTGAACCTCAACTTTGAAAATTTATTTCTCTTAACATACAGATCTATTTGGTGCATACTAAACATCTTTAGAAAGTTTTATGTATATACTTTTTTTTCATATACTTATTCTAACTATACTGGGCAGAGCATCAACATATATCTTTAGAGGTCAGAAATAATGTCTATTGGAGATGTTTTAGCAAAACTTGAGTAACCACCATTATATAAATCCAAATATAGATAAATCAGTGTCATTTTGCTCCTGAGACATAGATCTATCCATACATATAGACACCAAAATTTTTAGAGGTATATTTGATTTTATGCAATAGTTTGATTCATACTGTATAAAACAAAATATCAACAACTTTTAGCAAGATTTCATCGTCATTATTATTCATGCTTCACATTCTTCTCTTTGTCATGATTTGACTATATCATTAGTTAATTATGGGGTGAGATTGAGAAATCTCAGTAGTCAACTTACAAATGTCATCATGTTATTATAAAAACATTTGAAAACATATAAAACATAACATACTTTCATAAATCATCAAAAACTTCCATATTGTTTAACAAAATTTTGGCAACATAAAGGCTGAGTAAATGAGCATGTTGGGGCTTAGCCCTTAACAGAAAACAGTCATCAATCATAGAAAAGTATTCATAACAATAACATGGTATCATTTACAAATTATAATAACATATAAAATATTCATAAGTAATAATATTAAGTAAGGGTAAGAGACTATCTTAGAGTTTTACTAACTTTTCTTTAAACCTTACTTTCACTTAACTTTAAATTCTCTTTTTCTTGAATCACTCCTTTGACTTGATTAAAGCCTATTATTATCATTAAACTTTACTTAATAATGTAATATCATCATATAAATTTAACTCAACCATAAACCACAAATTTTTCCCTCAAAATCATGTCTTGATCCAAAAAAAGTAGTAAGAGGGAGGAAGACCCCTACTTACCTTCATTTCCTTTCTCCTTCCTTCTTTCTTCTTTTCTCTCTTACGCCTTCTCTCTCTTGCTCACCATGCTTGTGTGTGTGTGTGTGTGTGACAAAGGTAAAGGGGAGAGGAGTATTTATAGGAATGGCTGGTAATCATGGACCATCAAATCGGGATTTAATCTGATAACTCATAATTATTCTCATATTTTATATACTAATTACCCATTATATCCCTATATATTTTTTAGCTTGTGAGAGAGTAGGGAAGGGTAAAAATGTCCAACTTTTTCCTCCTAAATTTGCGTCACATCAAGAAAAGGGGGATATTGTACTTTTTACTTTTTCAGATAAGTTTGGCTCTGTTTTGAATATTTTTTTTATTCATTTTTTCTATTATACTCAGTATCCTTTCTATTTATTTTATATGTGGAACTCATTACCTTTCTCTTTTATCTTTTCATATAGGGTCCACCTATCTTACTTACTTTTTACTATTTATCTCCTCTGGCATTTACTATTTATGTGAGATCCGTCTTTTATTGGATTTATACTTTTTTCCTCTCATAACTTACATAATCAGTATTACTTGTACTTTTAACTTACACCAGAGTATGAAAATATCATTTTCTCTCTCTTATTGTAAATGATAATTTTGCCCTTTTTAAGCCCTTTTGTATATTTTTAGGATATTTTGGGTTTTAAACTAATTCAATTAAATATCCAAGTTTTTCCACTTGTCGTGAGTTAATCTAAAACACTTTAATATCATTTATGATATGATCTGGTCATAAAATACATACATAAAAATTAAGATGTTACAATAGACATGCAAATCTTTCCAAAGATGCTAAACATGCATCAAATAGCTCTGTATTTTATGAGAAATGAATTTTTAAAATTAAGGTTTAATTTTCAGATAGAAACAGGGACTCAAAAATGAACAGTAATGTTTACATAATAAACTGTACTAATCTGTGTGTTCATTTTCCAGTTTCTTATTTTTTCCTTAAAATCCAAGATGTGCTCAATTTTTAGAGACTTAGACCACTAAAAAATGATTTTTTTACATTTAATTATGATTTTTGAAAGACCGCTATATAATGAACTGTAAACCAGCAAAAATAGTTCTATTCAGTTTTAAAGATTTAATTGATTCAAGTTTTTCTAAAACTATTTTCATACATCAAATAAGTAATTTTAATGGGAAAATATCTTAAAATATAAGATGTAATACCTCTAAGGCATGACAATAAAGGCCATTAATTAGTTTTCTATTGTTATGAGGAGCATGCATTGGCAAAGCATTTGCACATTACAACAAGCCACACAATGTAATTTTTTTTTTCTGAACAAATGTACCACATGAGAAAACCACCTAATCCTGGTGGTCACACAATTAATGTAAATTGAAGGATTTGTTTTATGACGGTGAAACCAGACTTCTCAAACTAGACGTTGGATATTAAAGACAGACTTGCCTTATACATCCCAAGCAATGAAGCACCGATACTTCAAAAAAGTAGGCGCACTTATATCCGATACATGATATGATATGATACTTGTATTGTATTTGTATATATATATTTATCTATACTACTTTATACCTATATATACCACTTTAAATTTTTACATTCAAATAGAACTATTTGAAATTGTTATAAATATTTTATGATTTATTTTAACATTTATACTATATTTTTTAGAATATTTAATACTTTTTTATCTTAATAGGTAAATTTATTAGTTATACATATAAATAATTATATAAATGATATTATATATATAAACATCTCTTGCACTCGTATCTTAAAATTTAAAAAATTATCATATTTTTCATATCATGTGATATCATATCCGATATACGTGCCCATATAAATGCCACATAGATCCCAAGTTTCAGTCATTTTTCTTATTTCAAATCTGCAGCTGTGGCCCATGGCGGGGAGATGCAAGAAGGACTGAAGGAGTAAGGGTGGAGAGAAAGACCCGCCCATAAATCAAAATGACCATAATTAATCATCTGTATAAAATAAGATAATTGACTTTTAAAAGGCGTACTATGAATCTGTTGTAAGTTTTATAATCACATGATTCAATTAATTACGACTAAATTATACAAACTAGAGATTTGAACCATCCAACTTAAAAAGTTTACTGACACATATTTATTCATAGAAAATCTTGTGCTGTACATTACATGGGGAAGTATAATAACATCAAATATCGAATGAACCAAGTAATTTTAGAGTTACTCAAACAAATATTTGAGTCATTATAACATATATATATATATATATGAAATTATAAAAATGAAACATTACACAGTATCCTTAAAACATTAAGTGATTTAATTATCATGTATATAAATTGTTCTAAAAAATCGACTTGTAAAATATATATATATATATATTCAATGTAGAATATATACACATTTATCCAAACGCGCACACATTAGATATAGTTGTTACAGATTATTGTTAATATTATTTTTGATATTGTATAGATATTAATTTGATATTGCTTGATTTGTAATCCCTAAATATCTTCCCTGTAATCCCTAAATATCTTCCCTGTATTTATTAGGTAGTCTTATTTCTTTTGTATATATATTCTTGTATCCAGCTCTGTGAAATACACAATATACAGTATATTTTTCACTCTCTTTACATGGCATCAGAGCCCTTCTAAAATTTTTTTTTCCTCTTTGATTAACCGCGGCTGTCTTCCTCCGTTTTGCACCTCCCTCGACGTCCTCCACACCCACGCTCCCTCTTCCCTTAGTCGAATTCTCCTGGCCGGCGCAACCTCTGAATCCTGCCACCGTAAACCACCGCACGCGCCTCCACGGGTTTCTTTTCTCCTCCGCGATCACGTCTGGTTCCGTCCAGATCCGCCTTACTCTTTGACATTTCCAGCACCACGCGCTCCTCCGCCACCTTCGTCTCCCTCTGGCCGGCCAACCCACCAACTCCGGTGGTCATTCTCCCTGGGACGCGCTCACACGCTCCGTGACTTCCTTGCTGCGTGTTTCCTCTCTATCGCACGTGTCCATTTTTTGTTCCGTAAGCTCTCTTGTTACAGTTTTGACACACACACACACACACATATATATATATATATTTTAATATATATATATATATATTGACTTTTGTTATGGACAAATTAGAAGTTACCACACCTATTTCTGTTATTCTCAATGGTTCAAATTATCGCCTCTGGTTGGAAAGTATGCGTGGTTTTTTGAAAGGACGCAAGCTGTGGCGCTATGTTACTGGTGATATTCGATTTCCTATTCGAGAGGCTGCTGAGACTGATTTAAAATTTACTGAACGCCTTGATGAGTGGGATAGTAAAAACAATCAAATTATCACATGGTTCAGAAATACTTCTACCGCTAGCATCCATCAACAATTTGGTCGCTTTGAGACTGTGAAAGAGGTCGGGGATCACTTAGCTAGTCGCTATACCTCCTCAGACTTGTCCAACCAATTTCAATTGCAGAAAAGCCTCAGTGTTCTGCAACAGGAAAAGGGTCAGTCATTGTATGACTTTCTGGCCAAGATTGAGTCTATCTGGGATCAGTTGGCTTACTCAGAACCTATTTTTAAGTGCGAAGAAGATGCACAAGCTTTCTTTCGATACAGAGATCAGCTCCGTCTTATTCAATTTCTGATGGCTCTCACAGATGATTTTGAGCCTGTTCGCGCCTCTTTACTTCATCAAAGCCCGCTTCCGACTCTTGAGGATGCTCTTCCTCGGCTTTGTTCTGAGGAAACTCGCTTGGGGATTTTACAACGCACTCCTGAGATGGTTTTCGCTGCATCTGGACGAACTTCTAAGTTATGTCGTCGCTGTCCTCAGTCTACTCATACTTTTGACCAGTGTCCCTATATTGAGTGCAGGACTTGTCATCAGAAGGGTCATATTGCTACGAATTGTCCTGCCCTATTTTGTCGTTATTGTAAGAAAACAGGCCATCTTATCGATCAATGCCCCACTCGCCCTCCCAAGTCTGATCAAGGAAGGTCAATCAAGTCTGGTTCCTCCTCCAAGTCAGCATTATCTGTTACTGATGAAGTCTCTGCTGCTGCTGTTGCCAATTCTGTTCCGGGATCCTCTTCTATTGATCTTGAGGCTTTACTTCGAAAGCTCATCTCTAGTACTTCCAGCCCACCTACTGCCTTAGCTACTCCTTCAGGTACCTCTTGGTTCTTTGACTCTGCTTGTTGCAACCATATGACTGGTCAAGAAAACTTCTTTTCTTCTATGTCTCCAAATACTACTGCCCATCCTATACACACTGCTGATAATTCTCAAATGTCTGTTAGTCATATTGGTACTGTTTCTTTGCCTTCTTTATCTATTCATGATACATATTTTGTTCCTGCTATTAGCTTTAACCTAATCTCTATTGGACAACTTGTTGATATGGGCTATGATGTATTATTTAACAAGCATGGTTGTGTTGTGATGGATTCTCAGACAGGACAGGTTATCGGGACTGGGCGTAAAGTCGGTCGTATATTTGAGCTCAACTCACTACATCTTCCTGAAGTCACTTCTCCTGGATTGTGTGATGCTGCCACATTTTCATCCCTTGATTTATGGCATCGCCGTCTTGCTCATCCTTCTTTGAATAAACTTCGTCCTTTGCTTTCTAGTGGTCACTTAGGTCGAGTCAATAATGAGTCTTTACATTGTATTTCCTGTCAAACTGCAAAACAACCTGCTTTATCATTCAATAAAAATGATTCTATTGCTGATTCAATTTTTGATTTGGTCCATTCAGATATTTGGGGCCCTACGCCTACTCCTTCCATGGGAGGCTCTCGATATTTTGTAATTTTTGTGGATGATTATTCCCGTTTTACTTGGCTATATGTGATGAAAAACCGATCTGAGTTATCTGATATTTATATCAAATTTGCTACTATGATACAAACTCAGTTCTCTAAAGTTATAAAAGTTTTTCGTCGTGATAATGCTTTGGAATATCGTGATTCTAAATTACTCAATTTTCTTAATGCTCAGGGAACAATCTCTCAGTACTCATGTCCTTATACCTCTCAGCAAAATGGTCGAGCTGAACGTAAACACCGTCATATCCTTGATTCCATCAGAGCCCTACTTATTTCATCTTCCTGTCCTGAACATTTCTGGGGTGAAGCAGCACTGACTGCAGTTTACTGTATTAATAGAGTCCCTTCCCCGATTATTGGTAATATATCTCCTTTTGAGCGTCTTCATGGTATGCCTCTTGACTACAGTCTTCTAAAAGTCTTTGCTTGTGTTTGCTTTGTCCTCCTTCCACCTTATGAGACCACCAAATTACAAGCCCGTGCTCGTATTTGTTGTTTCCTTGGTTATGATTCTGAACATAAGGGTTACCGCTGTTGGGACCCCTCTCTCATCGTATTCGCGTCTCCCGTCATGTTGTTTTCTGGGAACATATGATGTTTTCATCCTTGACTGATTTTTCCTCTCTCTCTCCTCCTTCGTCTTCTATTTTTACAGATACTTCTGTTGATCTTTTTCCTAGTGACTCAGGTACAGATTCTTCTAATGAGCTCATTCACACGCCTGACACAGCGCCTATTCCAGAAGAGCCTACTGTCTCTGATCCTCCAGCACATGCTATGCCTACGGAGCCTATGTCGTCCGCCATGACTCGGCCTACCCGTGTAAGACTTCCTCCTTCTTACCTCAATGATTACCACTGTTTTTCTACCATCCTTCAGTTACAAGAACCTCAGTCCTATCTAGAAGCCTCCCGTGACCCTAATTGACAGCAGGCTATGCAAGATGAATTGCAGGCCTTAGAGAAAATGCACACTTGGGATCTTGTTGATCTTCCCTCTGATAAGACTCTGGTTGGGTGTCGTTGGGTTTACAAACTCAAGACTCATTCGGACGGGTCTTTAGAACGGCGAAAGGCTCGTTTGGTAGCTCAAGGATTCACTCAGGAATATGGAATTGATTATGAGGAGACATTTGCTCATGTTGCTCGGATTATTTCTATCCGAAGCCTTCTTGCCATTGCGTCAGTTAAGTCCTAGACTCTTCACCAGATGGATGTTAAAAATGCTTTTCTGAATGGGGATCTAGAGGAAGAAGTGTATATGAAACCGCCTCCTGGATATCTACATCCGGCAAATAAGGTTTGTCGACTCCGGCGAGCACTCTATGGTCTTAAACAGGCTCCTCGTGCTTGGTTTGCTAAGTTTAGCTCTACCATCAGTCAGCTTGGTTTTTCTTGTAGCCCTTATGATTCTGCACTGTTTGTTCGCACTACTAAGCGTGGTATTGTTCTGCTTCTGTTGTATGTTGATGACATGATTATCACCGGTGATGATAGTTTAGGGGTACAGGAACTCAAGTCCTATCTTGGGAATCATTTTGAAATGAAGGATCTTGGGAATTTAAGCTATTTTCTTGGACTAGAGGTACTTCAAGGTAAGAATGGCATTTCTCTCTCTCAGGTTAAATATGCCTCTGACTTGATCTCTCGGGCTCGACTCACTGATGATACAATAGAGACTACTCCCATTGAACCTAATGCAAAATTTACCCCTACTGATGGTACTTTACTAAAAGATCCTACAATCTATCGTCAGTTAGTTGGCAGTCTCATTTATCTCACTGTGACCAGACCTGACATTGCCTATGCAGTGCACATTGTTAGTCAGTTTATGCAGTCTCCTCGCTCTACACACTATGCTGCAGTCCTGCGTATCCTTCGATATGTTAAAGGAACTATTTCTCATGGTTTACACTTTTCTGCTAGCTCATCACTTATTCTACGAGCTTACTCTGATGCAGATTGGGGTGGTGACCACTCTGATCGTAGATCTACTACTGGCTTTTGTATTTTCCTTGGTGATTCTCTAATCTCGTGGCGAAGTAAGAAACAAACTTTAGCTTCTCGCTCTAGTACAGAGTCAGAGTATCGAGCTTTGGCTGACACTACATCTGAAATACTTTGGCTTCGCTGGCTTCTTGCAAATATGGGTGCACGTCAAGACTCCTCCACTGAGCTTTACTGTGACAGTCAGAGTGCCAGACAGATTGCTCATAATTGATCGCACCAAACATATTGAGATTGATTGTCACTTCACTCGACAACATATTCTTTGTGGTACACTTAAACTTCTTCCCATTCGAACTGCTGATCAACCTGCTGATTTGTTTACCAAGTCTCATAATCCAGGCCGGTTTAACATTTTAGTTAACAAACTCAAGATGTTTGACCTCAAGCCATCTTGAGTTTGAAAGGGGGTGTTAATATTATTTTTGATATTGTATAGATATTAATTTGATATTGCTTGATTTGTAATCCCTAAATATCTTCCCTGTAATCCCTAAATATCTTCCCTGTATTTATTAGGTAGTCTTATTTTTTTTGTATATATATTCTTGTATCCAGCTTTGTGAAATACACAATATACAATATATTTTTCACTCTCTTTACAATTATAATTATATCGAAAAAACAGGTCCAAAAAAATTCTAAAATAGAAATTTAATAATAAGTTGTCTGAACTACTGAAAAAGAAAAATGCCAGAGCAATCGCACAGACTACATATTCTTGATTAAGAAAAAGCAGTTTTCTCACTTTGATTTTGTCTAAATGCAACCGTACTCTTTGGAACACGTCTCGCAAGGCGCAAGCTGTAAACATTATGAAGCAAGACATGTCCTGGACTGATTGATTGAAGCAAGGGTGGCAAATTTGTATTCTGACAACAGATGGTGACATAAATAATCTTTACCTATTAGGCATGAAAAAAAAAAAAGTAGTCGTCCGTATATAAAAGCAACTTTTAATTAATTTATATAATTTTTAAAAGAGTTAATTTATTAAAATTATTTGGTGGTTTTAAATTTTTAAAAATTATCAAAATTTTTTAAAATTATACTTGCTTGAATTTATTAATTTTAACCATATATTAATGATCTTTTTTAATTAATCTCTCTACTATAACTATTTTAATTGATCCCTTTTTCATAATTATTAAGGAAAAATTCAAAAATAAATTTTTAATGGTCTACTGATCCTCTAAAATAGCTTCTATTAAATACCAATAATTATTTCTAGAATATAACTTATGGGACCAAGATAACTAGGGGAAAAAAGTTAGAGGTCATGATAAATAATAAAGATATGAGAGATAAGCTAAAAGTTGTGCTAGTTTAATCATTCATCTCATGTTTAGACCCTAGGTATGCAATTATATTAATTACTTATTAATATAGCTTTGCCATCTTTGTGATTGTATCCAACTCAGCTTAAATTATTTGGAGTTCAATATCAGGTACATGGTGGTTTGTTAGAGAGGAAGAGATAAATTAAAGAATGTAAATCATTAGGAAGTTTGTATTTTAATTTGTAACAATATATATATATTAATAATTGCAAAGTTTAAGCGAGCTCATGAATTTTGCTTCTATTTCCCACTTGCTATTAGTTTAAGGATGAAGAAATACTTGGATCAAACAATGGAAGGTGGTATTTTCTCTTGGGCAAAATGAAATTGACCTAGTAAGGCGAAACGGGATAGTCTCGGATAGGTAGTGTGAGTGGAGCATATATGGAATATATATTTCATTTTGGAGATTTTCAATAATGAAAAGAGAGAGTCCCTAGGCAGTGTGTAAACCTTAGAAGAAAACCCTCCTCGTCAAGCCTACTAGCGGAATGCCATGACCCACCTTCCCAAAAGGAGGCTTTAGATTCAAAGTGACAAAAGAACTTGGCTTCGTTTAATTTGATTCTTGATCTTGTCTAATCTCTATTTTTCCTTTTCTTTCTTTCTTTTTTAACTTTCACTTTGTAATAAATTCACTACTCTTGTTTTGTGAGGTTCTTATTGTATGCAACTGAAATGACGCACCCCAATCAAAAAAGCAAATAATTCTCACTGGCTTTTGTGTGCCACAATCTTTTCTGCTTTTCCTTTCTTCACAGACGTATTCAACTACATCTTATTATTTATAACTTGTTATGGTTAATTATCATTCCTTTGGGCTAATGTATAACTTGAAGATTCCCAGTGTTATGATTGGGCATTCTGAAACACTAATTACTCAATGGTAAAAAAAAAAAACAGGAAAAAAAGGGAAGAAACACTAATCACTCTCATGGGGCAAAAATTTCGCCTTCCATACGGTAAACTATATATAACCAAGGACAAACAAGCATTTGAAAAAGAAAGAGACAGAAAAGAAGACCAATATAATTAATGCGAGTGGGAAAATTCAAACTTAATTTTTTTTTTACACATTAGATGCGTTATATTTGCTCACATAATTCTAAGTAAATAATGTTGAGTAATACACACACAACTAACCATAAGTATCTTCCATTAATTCCTTAAGTATATATCGTCATATTGTATTCTCATAAAACACATGACATCATAATAGCGTCTAAAATATGATGATAATTAAGGTATGTAAGTATCTAACATTCCTTTTAAGAGTCTAATTTCATTTCAAAAATGATTCTTGAAAAGCATATTACATTATATTTCAAATTATAAGTTATATTTATCTATTTTATATATATTATCATAATTTTTTAAAATTATTCTCATTAAATTATAACTCATATCTTAATTGTATTTTTCTTAATCTTTATACATCATAACTCTGATTATTTCTAAAAAAAAAGTAAAAAATAAAAAATTAATATTAAATATGGCATAGATTTTATAAAGTGTCCTATATCTTAAAATCTTAATCTCCAAAAATATGAATTATATTTTAAAACAGAAGCAGAAATAATCTATAAGTGGGCGGGGAAAGACGGATAGTACAGCAAGGGAATTCCAAGCATTCCCAACAAAAGTCATCATGACTTGTGTGTACAGTAGTTCTGGGAGGTAAACCTATTCTAATTACTCCCGGCTTTCCCTAATAAAATGGGTAAGTGGAGAAGTATTCATATTTTAAAATATAAAAGATATAAAGAATTTTTTTTTGTGTATTTAATTATTTTTAAAAAAAATATTTTTAATTAAAATATTATTTTTTTAAAAAAATTAATAGTATAATTTATTTATATTAATTATATTATATAAAATTTATTAACATTAAATAAGAATATTTTTAATTATTTTATATTTTAAATAAATTTATTAATTTTCTTGATCTATATGATTTTATCTTTTATTCTTTATAGTAAAAAACTTTTGAAATATATATATAAGGGTTCTTATTGTAATAAAAATCATAATTACTAAATTAATAAAGTAAACCAAAATCAATAAATTGTAAACCCATAAATAAAACAGTCTTTTTTTTTTAATTCCAGAACCTCAACACGATGGAAGACCCAATATATGTATGTATGAACTCAAGTAACTTCGTGGCTTGGGCAACACGTGGGTGACTGGCTGTTGTATTTTGGACGGCAAAGTCTTGTTTATCGGCAAAAACTCACAAAACGGCAAAAGTTATCTCTGAAGTCTGAATTGACTTGACAAAGCTAGGTAATATTAGCTTATTTTTTTTATATTATAAAATATTTTATATTAATTATATATATATTAAAAAATATAAAAAATATTAATATTTTTTATTTTATTCTTATTAAATATTTTTATTATATTATTATAAAATTATAAATAAGAGATTAAAAAACTAAATATATAGATAAAATAAAAAAATATCTAATACTTTATATTTTAAATTATAAATTTATTATATAAAATTTCTTATAATATAAATTAAAAAAAATATTATTTAATTGAATTGGCAAGATAAGGTGAGGGCATTTAATTTCCAGTATTAAAGGCTGTCTTTACCGTGTTTAATTTACTCAAAAAATAGTCCGAATTGAGTTTTCGTAATATCCAAGATTGCTAAATTGTGAAGGCAATGATGTTCGAGTACATAAGAAATAAAGTTAACAATTTTAAATTTAAAATAGTACTGTCTTCTGTACGCACTCGTCACTTTAGAACGAATCATTCCCAAATCCCAATGCGCGTGAAAACACCCTGCATGCCCGGCTACAAGTAATCCTCGTGTCTTGTGCATTCTAAGCAATTTACTTTCTCAAATTTCAGGATTTTTTATTCTAATTTTAAATATAAGATAATTTATAATTATGAGATAATATTTATTAAATATTTTAAAAAAAATTATTTTTATTTAATATATTTAAAAAATATATATATTAAATAATAATAATTTTAAAAAAATATTAAAATTTTTAAAAAAATTAAAATAATTAATTAATTTTAATTTTAATTTTTAATTTGTAACATTTAGTTCAAAGTAGAGGAGTTTTTTTTCTATCTTTGAGTATTAATTTTGACCATCTCTGTGCCACTTGAGTGAGGTAATCAAAGTCATGTCTGCTTTCATTTATTCTTGTCTGTTGAACACGGAAGGTGTCAAATAATAGGTCAGATAGTCCATTTCTTTTTTTTTAGCCTTTATTCAAATTAGCGCTATCCCAATATCTGTTTGTCTTTCTCAGTTCTGAAGCAAGTAAAGTAATCACGTGCCGTGGGTGGCCCCAGAATAAAGTAATCTAGTGATGTGTTGTGGTTTTATTTTATTAAAACGTAATGAGGGTGAAAATAAAGTGGGATTTTGCATAAATTGAGATCACCCTAAATGAAATGGTGAAGTGGTAGTGAACATTATTGTGGTCTTGATCATTATTCATCTATCTTGAAGGAATGGATTATTTTCCAACTCTAGGTTCACATATGAGTGGTGAGGCGACTGGTGAGGAAAATAACTTATACCAGCACACATTCAAAGGTAGATGGGAAGAGGTGGTGCATTTATACGAAACCACAGAGGTTGGGAGCAGCGCAATCACGAGCTCAAAAGACACAGCGTTGCACATGGCCATCAGTGATGACAGGGAAGATATTGTGAAGAAGCTGGTGAGAATCATCGAGACTAAAAATTCAACAGAGGCTCTCCAGTTTAAGAATGAGAGAGGTGAAACCCCACTGCATCGCGCAGCCGCAAGAGGGTCGGCCAGAATGTGCGAGTGCATCGTAAAGGCTGGAGTTGGTATGCATGTGAATTTGCTCGCAATTACTAACAGATGGGGGGAGACACCCATCTTCACGGCTGTTCTCCACGACCGTAAACATGCCTTCATCTCCCTCCACAATGCTGCTATTGACCCTCGTTCACTAGTCGTTGACCCATATCAATTGCTTAGAAGAACCGTCGACGGCGATACTGTCCTTCACTCCACCATTAAGAGAGAGCATTTTGGTGAGCATCTCACACATCTATCGTCGTTTTAATTTCTATTTATCATTCATTCGGACGTTTGAGTTAATTTCTGATCTAATGATATATATATATATATATATTATTAATATATGCAGATTTGGCATTCCACATAATCCAACTGTACCCAGATCTGCTTGAAAAATTTAGTGAAAAGGGAATGACTCCTCTTCATGTCCTCGCCAGCAAACCTTCTGCTTTTAGAAGTGGCTCCCACCTCTCGTGGTGGAAGAAAATCATATACTGCTGTAAGTATATCATTACCTTGGTTGACTATTAAACTTATTATTAATTTGCAAAAGCAACATCAATTCTTTGTATGTACTATATATATCAGCTTTCGCCGTGTGTAATGATAATGTTACTTCAACCTTTGTTTTGATAAAAACTTCTGTCAATTAATTATATTCTTTTTCGGCTCCAGGTATACCTGTGGATCCGCTGAAATTTGAATGTAATCCTAGTGCTCCAAGAACTTCAGAACAGACAAGCTCCAACCACAAGTGCCCAAAGAACTACCTGACGTGTTATCAGTTCTTTTCAAGCTGGTACCCTGGTAATCAATATCAATATATCAATTATAATCAACATAAAATATAAAATCTATACATAGTGGCATTATTCATGGGCCATATCAATACGCGCAGCTTCTTCAGAACTATTGTTCATTTTTTTGAAAAAAAAAAAATTGTCCTCATATTCTATCAGTTTCCATGCAATTTTTTTAATTCTTTCAATATTTTTATACATATTTTAGTAAAATTTAAATATTAAAAAAGTACAACCTTTCATCATTCAAAAATCAAAATCTTTTTAATTGTTATTGATTTCTGGGGGAAAACAATCTAGTTCAAATTGAATTTTGAATCTCTAATGCTGTGGCTTTTTTCATTATCCTGAATGGACTTGCCTTTTTCCCGTAAATTTTTTATTTACACGCTAAATACCATTTACTTCTTAGTATGTCATCGCGCGTCTTTAAGTATCTTTGATTGATTTTGTGAATAGAAGAGAAGAATGCATGTTAATTGATTTTGTGGATAGAAGAAAATAGTGTGTGTGTGTGTTGGGAATTTTTCTCATAAGATTTGATTAGTAGTTATACTCCATCCAGTTCTATATATAGGATCTTTTGTCCTGATCCTAAATATAAGACCCTTTACAATATACGAAGTAGTATTTATAATACATTTTCAAAAAATATCCATATTTAATGTATTCAAAGAAAAAGAGAAAGAGATTAAATAAGGATAGTTTTAAAAAAATGTTGAAATTTTTAAAAAAATTAAGGTAATTAATTAGTTTTAATTTTAATTTTTAATTAGCATGATTCGATTAAAAATGTTTTATATTAAGAATTACTGAAAATATTTTTTATATGCTTTTGTTTTTAAATTAATTATCTCTTTATATATCTAAACACATGAGCACATATGTGACAGTTCTCGGTAAAGTTTCGGAGTCCAAGGGGGAACCGGCCAAATCATCAGCGAGAAAAGGTAGTAAAAGCCAATATATCCTGAATTGGACTTCCTTGAGGAGGAGAAACAGATCCATGAACACACATGTCAAAAGAGAAACTCATTATTACGTGTCTATATTCTATTCTAGTTCAATTATTAATTTGTTAACTAAAATATTAAATATATCTTCCATTAACTTCGTTTAAGTAAAATGTCTTCCTAAATTCCTAAATATCTTTTTTATGAAAGGTATGTATGTTAATAAAAAAATAAAAATTAAAATAAAATATATTTTAATAATAAAATTAAAATTAATATAAATTCAACAAATTTAAAAGAAATTTCTTTGATTTATCTTTAAAAATATGTAACGTACAATTTTTCAATCATCATCCATACACGTTTAAGAAATTAGTAGATTTAAAAGAAAAGGTGACGAATTTGTTTGACATCTAATCATGCACTTAATTATCTCTATTGGCAGGAAAGGATGAGGAAAAAGGAGGGGATGCAGAGAACCCAAATAGCTCCCATATCACTAATAAAAATATTCCACAAAATTATACTACCTGTTATGAATTTCTGTCCACGGTCTTCCTAAATTTTTCTGGCGTTATTGGATTCGGTATGCCATCTTCAAGTTTAATTTTCTTGATCTATTATTATATATAATGTAGTTCTTCCAATTTAGGAGTTTCTATATTGGTACTCGTTTAAATTTCTGTGACTATATGCTTGTCAGGGAAAACATTTACCGAAATAAGGAAAGCGAGACAAAAGCATACATGGAGTGTTCAGATATTAGATGAACTCATGAAAAAGCCTAGTAAGGCATACATGAAAGATGGAAGTAACCCCGGATCAGATTTCATAGCATCTGATCATGATGATCTACCGGAGAGACCTTTTGATGTTAAGAAGGCTCAAAATCCGAAAGGTATTCCATTTAATTTTCAGTTCGTTCAAATCAAACCCATACGATACTCATGCACAATTAGAATTGGTATTGATGGATGTATATATTATATTGAATGAATATATATTTGGCATGGCAGGCGATCGGGACAAAGATAACAAGACGCAGAGAGAAGAGAAAGGAACAGATACAGCGTTGTTGGTGGCAGCCCAGAAAGGTGCAATTGAAGTAGTGAACAAAATTCTAAGCCAATTACCAGTGTCCATCCATGATACCTCATCAAAGAACAAAAATATATTAATGGTAGCAGTGGAGAATAGGCAACCCAGAATTTTTGAGGCACTGCACAAACACTTAACCGAAGAATCAAACAAGCCTAATCTCTGGGATGATCTCATTCAGTCTGTGGATACTGATGACAACACTATATTGCACTTGGCAGCAATGTATGATGAATCCTTGTCTCATCCTTGGCAAATTCATGGCTCTGCCATGCAGATGCAATGGGAAATCAAGTGGTATGAGGTAATATATATATAGATATATTTACGTATATACGTGCCATTGGATCCCATGCATGAAGAATACGTATTATAGTAATCCTTGTACGTATTATAATTAACTACTTTGAACATTGAATTTGAATTACAGTATGTGAAATCGTTTCCACCACCCCACTTCATTTTCCTTACCAACAAGCAAGAGGAAACTCCGGGACAAATCTTCACTAGAAATCACAAAGAGCTTGTCAAATGCAGTGGCGAATGGCTTAAGGATACGTCTGAATCTTGCTCAGTGGTGGCTGCGCTGGTTGCCGGAGTTTCCTTTGCAACATCAAGCTCCGTCCCCGGTGGCACCGATGACCAGACTGGTAGACCAACCTTAGAAGGACAGCCTGCGTTTGAACTTTTCGCTATCACTGCACTTATTGGCCTCTGCTTCTCTGTCACTGCACTCATCATGTTCCTTTCCATACTTACCTCTCGCAAACAACCCACAGATTTTAAGAGAAATCTGCCTCTCAAGCTTCTCCTGGGCTTAAGCTCTCTGTTTGTGTCCATTGCCTCCATGCTCATCTCTTTCTGCGCTGCCCATTTCTTCGTGCTTGAGGACAAATTCAAGAAAGCTGTGTTCCCTCTTTATGCCGCCACTTGCCTTCCTGTTTCTTTCTATGCCATCGCACAGTTTCCTCTCTATGTGGATCTTTTGAAAGCTATTGTTACCAGGGTTCCCCGTTCACACCATTTTGGCCATTTATAGAGAGCGAGCGAGCTAGGGAATCTCTATCTTCTTTTCAAGTTTCATTTTTCATATTTATTTCTTTCATTTGTTCCCAATTAGTTGGATAATACTTGAACGTAGATTTTCTCATCTTATATATTGCTTTCCTCTCTACCGTTTGGAAAAGTAGTTGTGCTATTTGTGCTCGTTTTTTTATCGAGGAAGCTTATAAACCTCTCCGATTGATTGTATGAGCAACCTCAGAATTTTTATGATTCATCGTTGTTTTTCCGTTATATACAGAAATAATTTATGTATAGTGATATGTTGCTTTGCAAGAATTAGAGAGAATAGCTTGTATCAAACTTAAATAAGGTTGGCACCTTAGGTTTTGGGGCAAAAATGTTGAAGGTGAATATTACGTTTATCTTTCATTCATGTTAATTAATATTTAGATTAAATATCTAAATCATATAAACTATATTCTAATATCTTAACTTTAATATTTTTACTTTAAAAGAATAAAATAATATTTTGAATATATATACATTTAAAAATAATTATTATTTTTATTTTAATTAAAAACTTAAAATGAAAAATTAAAATTAAATGTTGTGAAGTAGTTTTTTTTTTCCTTTCTTAATACTTGTGAAGTAGTTTTTTTTCTTTATAAATGAAACTAGAGGGAGTATTGTTTAAGGTTTTGACACAATAATTAAGAAAAATAATAAATTATTTAATTTTACTAAATTACCCCTTAATTTTTACTCATCCTTTAAGGGTAGTAAATGGATATGGAGTATTAAATTATAACAAAAATTCACTACATATTATTAGTTGTTTAAGGGTATAATTAGAAAAAAATGATTAATTCTTCATTGGTTTTTAAAACAAATATTTAAAATTTTCTAAAATAACAAATAAAACAGGAGAGAGGGAGCATTTCGAAACAGAGGTAGTAATTAAAATTGCCAATAATGATATTATATATAATATAGTCATCATTCTTCCTTTAAAACTATTAACACATCAACTTCATGTTTCTCTTTCTTTTTTCTTTTTTTTATCCTTTCGAATACCGTCTAAGTTTTTTGTGGAAGAATCTGTTTTATTCTAAATTATTGACACATTTAAAATAATAAAATATGGCGAAATCATTTTTAAGGACGACATCTTTTAATGTGACTCAAATTACGGACACTTTATTTTGCCAATGATCTTAAGAAATATGATGCTTTTCATTGCAACGATACCATTTATCTCATCAATTCTTGATTGTTAATGGGGCCTGAAAAGGAAAGGATAGCATAGGAAAGGGGCTTTGGTGGCCAATGGAGTGAAGGCCCCTAACATTGTGAGGTTAAGAGCAATACACCAAGAATTGGGCTAAATTAGGGTATATTTGATAGTGTTTTTTATTTTATTGTTCTGAGAACAGTTTTGTAAAACTGTTTTTATAAATAAGTTTTGAAAACAAGAAAACAAAAAAAATCTGTTTGAATAATTGTTGTCAAAATCATAACTAGTGAGTAATAGATGAGTTATTCAAAATTTATAACTTTACCATTAATGAGGTGGATATTTCTTACATTTTTTTCATATTTTCCAAAATAAAAACTATAAAACACCTTAAAAGTGTTCTGAGTTTTTTATTATTTTATTTTTTATTTTCCAGAACAGTTTATAAAAAATAGGTTTACTGAACAAGTTTTTTGTTTTCGAAAATAGAAAAACTATTTTTAGAAACAGAATCAAACAAGCCCTTAGATAGTTAAATTGAAAAATTGGTGAATCGATTATTGGTCTAGTCTAGACAATTCAGTTAGCAATGAACCAGTCCAAATAAGAACTAATCAAAAATCGATGCAACCAATCAAAATCAATGGTTCAAGTGGTCGAAGCAATCAATTTTCTTTTAATTCTTAAAAAATGTTGTTAAGTTAAACCATGTTAATTTCTAAGCTATGATTTATGCATATATATATATATATATACCTAATAAGCATTGAGAAATGAAAACTAAAGGGCAAAAAAAAAAAATTTGCATGTATATTATAAAATTATAAAATATGATTAAAATAAGTATATACATTATAAATATCTTACCAATCACAATTATTTCATTTGTATTTTTTTAAATTGCAAAATATTAATTAATTTTTTCCTCCTCACCACTCGATCAAAAATATGTATGTATATTATAAAATTATAAATTATGATTAAAATAAGTATATACTATATACATTATAAACATCTTACCTATTACAATCATTTCATTTTTATTTTTTAATTGTAAAATATTAATTAATTTTTTTTCCTCCTCACCACCCTATCAACATGGGCTACGGGCCCTTCACTTGCGACAAGTTGAGCACATTCCGTTTTCGTTTGTCATATACCTAGGCCCGAATTCTTTTATATCATCCTTTTAATTTTAGGGCCTAGCCCATACTAATTATAGCCCAAACAAATACTATAGTATTATTTGAAACAAGTTACACGGATTCTTTATCGGGGCATGTTACAAATTTTTGCATGGTTAATGTGTCCTTTATGGAATATAAAGTATGGGTGAGGAATTTGAAGGCCGTATATATATGGGATAAACTAGTACATTATGGTGTTTAAATTTCAACCTTTTAAGGAATTTATTGGTTTGCATCAATAAATTATTCAGGGCACACATCTGATTTTTATTGCACTGCCTTACCCATATTTATATTATATTTTGCGACATTAGAAATAATGATGGTACAGTTTAGTTAGAATATTATATATAGTCTTCATTTTATATATATATATATTGACACGAATTCCAGAATATTTTAGTGTTTAAAGTTAATTTAAGGCTGCAGACAAAATTAAGAAGTACGAGTGGCATCAATTGAAAATAGTTACTTTTGGAAAGAAAACACGCTGTCCCTCACGAAAGGAACAAACTACATTAAGATGGCATATATCCATAGGACAGTTTAGTCTTCTCTCCTCTTCTCTTTTATCACACTTTTATATTTTTTTTTCATTTTTCATAAAAATCCAAAACTCATTTTCAGTTCTTATGTACGTCAATTATTAATGTGGAAAGCCTAGCCGGAAAAAAAAAATGATCAACAGAGATATAAATCACAAAAGCCCAATAGTGAATTACTATGAATCTCATTTTCATATTCTTGTGTTGGTGAATTATAAATGACGGAAGTTAAGTTGGAAAATAACTCAATGCAGTTATAAATCACAAAAGCTCAGGGATAAATTATCCAGAATCCCATTTTTAGGTTTTTTTTATAAGTGAATCGTAAATGCTGGAAGCTAAATTGGAAAAATAACCCAATACATCTATAAATCATGTGACCTCAACGGTAAATTATTTGAAACCCCATTTTCAAATGATTATATATATGTAAGTGAATTGTACTTGCCAAAATGCTAAGTTGGAAAAATACAACTGAATTTAGTTATAAATCATGAAAACCTAATAAGTCAATGCAATTGTAAGTCATGAAAACTCAATGATAAATTATCTAAAATTCCCATTTTTCAACCGAACAGGAGCATTTTAGTCCACATATTTATTTTTTTATCACTAGTCATTTTTGCACTTCAAGCCAGTCCTTCAGTGTTTCTAATTCTCTTGTGTTTAATCTTAAATTTTTATGCCTAGATTATTATGCATAAAAATGTAATAGGGCAAGAGATTAAATCTTTAATTGGAATTAAGTTTTCTAATGTCCTTAGAAGAAAATACATTTAGTCCTTGAATGTAATTAATTTCAAAGTTTTTATGAAAATTAAAGGATAATTTTGAAATTAATATGGGAAAATGTTAAGATAGCAAAATGTAAGAAATTGTGAAATGTAAACTCAAAAGAAAAGTATGTATACAATTAATGTAAAGGCATTTGATTTAAAGGAAACTTTTTTTCTCTAATTCTCTCTAAATATGCCTAAAGAATGTTTTGAGGAAGATAATGTGCCTCTCTCTATTCTCTCTTTTGGCCAGAATTGAAGCGGAAAAATGAAATTTTAGTGTGCCATTTATGATGTCATAATTAAACTAGATGATGTCATGAGGATGATGTGAAGGGAGTGATGTCATGAACTTGGGCAAGAAGGAGGAAGAGCTTGCAAGGAGAGAAAGATTTGGAAGGCAAGTTGGGACAACTTGTTGGTCTAGTCTCCACAAAAAAAAGTGAGGAAGAGAGAGAGAGAGAGAGAGGGGGGGGGGAAAGAAAGAAAAAGGAAAAAGATAAAGAAAGAAGGAAGGGAAAGTTTAAGGGGAAAGGAAGAAATTGAAGTAAGGAATTAAGGCAAGATTAGGCAAGGGAGTGTAGATTAAGAGAAAGAATAAAAAAATGATAAAGTTCTAAGATAGTAACTTGTACTACTCTTATATTATTACAAAATTTTCATATTAAATTATATATGTGTATGAATGATTGGTATGTTTTAAATGTTTATTTATATATCCTATTTATGTTATAATGAAATTATGCCAATATTTTTAAAAAACAACATGGATTTTATGTGATTATTTTACAAAGATTATGAAATGTTTTTAATGTTGATGTAATAATATGACTATATGTACAATGTTGCTATTAAGATACTTAATCTCATCCCCTAAGATTCTGAATACTAAGAATAAGCTTTTCCAAGAGCAAGAGTGTGAACCAGGAAAAATAACGAAGAAAAGACTAGTTTGGAAACTGTTTTATTAAGAAGGAGTTGTTTAGGAACAATTTCTATATTGATGTAATTGCTCATATTTTATTGATATGTATAAATTCATACTATTGCCTAAAAATTTAGTGGGCAATATTTTCATGTACCTTTATATGTTAGTTTCCATTTGGTACTATATGAATATATATTGAATTTATACAACAATAAAAATAGATGTTTTTGCAAAATGGTGAAAATTTAGAAGCAATCCGGTATACTAGTACTTTGAACGAATTCCTAGTGCAATAGTAATAGTATCACCATGAAAAGTTTATATATTTTGAAATTAGATAGACAAAACTTTCTTCTGATATAAAGTTTGAATATTTTGGTTCTTTATATAAGAAAAAATAATACATTAAAATTGAGACTATGAAACTAGACAGTTTACTAGAGTAAATTTTAAACAATAAGTTTTTTAGAATAAATTGTATTGTTTCACATGATAGAAGTCTAGTTTTTTATTTTTCTCTGAAATTCATAATGTAATTTATTTTTAAAAACTTGAATGAATGTGAAACAATTTGTGAGGAATTAGTTGTAAATTTTTTAAAATTACTACACAAATAGACAAAAGTAGTACGAAACAGTTTTATAATTTTAGGTTCAAGTTCAGTTCGAGATTTTTAAAGATCTAGTTTTTGGACTAAATTAAACTTATATTTATGGAAAAGATTGAGAAATGTAAGATGTTAACATGACATCTTGCAACGTCCTTGTTTGTCATTTTCCCTAAAAAAATCATAATGAACAAAAAAAAACCAAAATGAACACATTGTTTACCAGTAAATTAAACCAAGTCTTGGCTTTTTAATTCCAATCTCAGCACAAAGACCCAATATAATATTTGCGTGAATGCGAAGGAACATTGGATAAGAGGAGAAAGGAATTAAACAGAATCCCATGACACAACTTTAAAAAAGAGCCATATGTACGCACACTTGAATATCGTCTCTTTGGAATGAATTTTTCGCAAGTAAGAATAAGAAGCTGATATGTTTGTACGTACGTGCCTTTAAAGATATGAAAAACGTGTAACGTGAGGGCCACCACACGAAACCATGGAAGCTCGGCCTCGCGTGACCCTCTTGTGTACTGCATTCTAATTTCTAATCATTAATTAATCCCATCTCTTTCTCTCTCTCTCTCTCTCTCTCTCTCTATACTCATAATCAAGGTTTGAGCATTTTGTCCGACTCCAGCTAGTGCCACTTGAGTCAGGTAAACCATTTCTGCTTTGAATTATTCTTGTTTAGAGTTTAGACTCAAACGTCAAAGTTGTCTAATATTATATATTATAGTCGTTAATTCTGCTACACTTTTTTTTTTTAACCTTTATTCAAATTAACGCTCATGTCTTCCCAACCTTTTTATCATTCTCAGTTCTGAAGCTAGTCAGTAAACCGTTTTTCTTTTTTTCTTTTTTTTATAATTGTGCTATAAAAATTCAAATTTAAGGAGGATAAAAAGCGGCAGAGAATGGTATAAATTGACATGCATCATCCTCAGGGGTGAACTGTTTGACATTGTGGTCTTCATCATTCTTGAACAAAAGGCAATTCCATCTCCAGCTTCACCACACATGAGTGCAATGAGTACTGTTGGAGATAAAAATCAATTAAACTTGCTCACATCAAAAGGTGAGTGGGAAAAGGTGGTGAAGCTATATGAAGAAAAACCAGGGATGTGGAGCATTATGATCTCGAACTCAAACAACACAGCCTTGCACATGGCCATCAATGATGAAAGAGAAGATATTGTGAAGAGGCTGATGGGTATTATCATCCATGCTGACGCTCATACCCTGGAGAAAAAGGAAATAAAAGAGGCTCTGAGTATTGTGAACGAGGGAGGGGATACCCCTCTGCATCGCGCAGCCACAATAGGGTCCGTGAGAATGTGCGACTGTATCTTAACGGCAGGAAACCGTATAAATAAGGATTTGCTCAGTATTAATAACAAATGGGGCCAGACCCCCATGTTTGTGGTTGCTCTCCAAAATCGTAAAGATGCCTTCATCTTCCTCTACAATGCTGCTACTGTCGCATATTCAAGAGACTCACGGGATAAACCATATCAGTTGCTTAGAAATACTGTCAACGGAGACACTGTACTTCACGCTACCATTAGGAGAGACCATTATGGTGAGCGTCCATTATCTCATTGTTTTAATTTACTATTCACCTTTCATTTGGGTCTCTCTGATGATGATGGTGTCTGTGGTTGTGTGTGTGTGTGTATATATATATATTTTGATCATCTGCATATTGTCTTATTAACATAATGCAGACTTGGCATTCCACATAATCCAACAATGCTCAGACCTTTTGGACAAATTCAATGAAAACGGAGAGACTCCTCTTCATGTCCTCGCCAGCAAACCTTCTGCTTTTAAAAGTGGCTATCACCTTTCCTGGTGGCAGTCAATCATTTACCACTGTAAGTGGATCAAACTCAAATGATGTTGGTGACAGCACCGTATATTCTTTCTAGAAAATATTGTATAACATGTGCGGCCGTGTATATATATATATATATAAGTATATATACTTAATAACTTCATCCTTGGTGTGATAAAAACATTTGTGAATTAATTATTATTTTTCGGCCTCAGGTATATATGTTGATCCGCTGAAATATGACCCTCATCCTCCTATAGGTGCACCGGATCCGAGAAGCTCCAGACAAAATTGCCCAGAAGGGGATCCAGAGAACCCAAATATCTTTCATATTAAGGGAAATGTTCCACATAATTATGCCACTTGTTTTGAGTTTCTGGCCATCACCTTCCGAATTTTTTTTGGCGTTACAGGATTTGGTATGCATGCCACCTTCAAGTATAATTTCTTCATCTATTATATCCTTCAATTAATTAGTTTCTATATAGTACTGGCTAGTTTTCCTGTGAATATGCTGGTCAGGGAAAACATCTGACGGCATAATGAAAGCAAGACAAAAGCATAGATGGAGTGTTCAGATATTGGATGAGCTCATGAAAAAGCCTGCTGAGGTATACATGAAAGATGGAAATAACCCCGGATTTGAGTTATCAGGACTTGAGAGACCCTTAGAATTTGATATTAAGAGAAGGGAAGGTAATCCATTTACTTTTGAGTTGGCTCAAATATCCAACCTTATACGTATGATCGATACCTGCTGTTCGTAAGAGTATTGATGGGCGGATGAATTGGCATGGCAGGTGATGGGAATAAAACTGATACAGCATTGTTGGTGGCAGCCCAGAATGGTGTACTTGAAGTAGTGAACAAAATTCTTCAAGAATTACCAATGTCCATCCACGATACCTCATCAAGGAACAAAAATATATTGATGGTTACAGTGGAGAAAAGGCAACCCACAATTTTGGAGGCACTGCACAGACGCTTAGAATCGAACAAACCTAAACTCTGGGAAGACCTCATTCAAGCAGTAGATACTGAGGACAACATTATATTGCACTTAGCCGCAAAGTATGACAAATCCTTGTCTCATCCATGGCATATTCATGGCTCTGCCATGCAGATGCAATGGGAAATCAAGTGGTACCAGGTAAATGCATGCGTAGACATATTTATATGCCCATCACCCCTTTTGTACGTATCTTTTAACTAGTTTGATGATTGAACTTGCATTGCAGTATGTCAAATCGTTTCCACCACACCACTTCGTTTTCTTTACCAACAAGAAAGGTGAAACTCCTGGACAAATCTTCACAAGAGATCATGAAGGACTTGTCGAAAGCGGTGGTGTATGGCTTAAGGAGACGGCTGAATCTTGCTCAGTGGTGGCTGCGCTACTTGCCGGAGTTTCCTTTGCAACATCAAGCTCCGTTCCTGGTGGCACCGATGACCAGATTGGCAAACCAACCTTAGAAGGACAGCCTGCGTTTGAACTTTTCGCTATCACTGTACTTATTGGCCTCTGCTTCTCTGTCACTGCACTCATCATGTTCCTTTCCATAGTTACTTCTCGAAAGCAATCCAAAGATTTTAAGAAAAATTTGCCGCTGAAGCTTCTTCTAGGTTTAAGCTCATTGTTTGTGTCCATTGGCTCCATGCTCATCTCTTTCTGTGCTGCATATTTCTTCGTGCTTGAGGATCAATTCAAGAAAGCTGTGTTCCCTCTTTATGCCGCCACTTGTCTTCCTGCTTCCTTCTATGCAGTCGCACAGTTTCCGCTCTATGTGGATCTGTTGAAAGCCATTTTCACTAAAGTTCCCCATTCACTCCACTATGCTGATGTGTGATGACGACGATGACGACGACATATATATATATATATATAGAGCTGGAAGTTTCTCTCCTTTCTTTCTTACGTTTGTTCCCCTCCCAACTGTAGTTTGATAATATTTGAACCAAAATTTTCTAATCTAAAATAATTGATTTTCCTCCTCCGATATTGAAAGTGCACTAGTGTTGTTAACTTATTTGTGCCGGTTTCTATATTGAGCAGCTCATAATCCTCGATCGATCACAAATGCATGTACCGCTTTGTTTGTTTGTTTTAATAAAGAAATTATTTATGTGTAGCTTTTTGTTGCTTTGCATTAATTAGAGACAAATGTTTGTATCAAACTTAAATAAGCGAAACATCGTACATGGACAGGTGAATATTACACACACACACACACACACGTATGTATGTATGTATATTCATCTTTCATTCAGGTTCTTCATACTAAATGGTATAGGTTATTTTTTTTTAATTTTAATATTTATTTTTTAAAAAAATGACAGTTAGACTGGGAAATTAATAAATAATAATTATTTTATAAAAATTAAAATTAAAAAAAAAATCAAATTTAGATAAGCAGAAAAGGAATAAACGCAATACTAATCCCCAAGGCATGCAACCTTTCGTGTACAATTACTCAGTCACTGTTTCTCATATGTTACTTGGAAATTCAACACAGCTCTGTTCCATGGAACATTTCCTCTATCATGAACATGCACAATCCTTAACAAAAGCCCTCATCAATACACACACACACACACATAAATATAAAAGTGACAAAAAAGTAAGTAATCTATAAAAAAAAATACAAAATTCAATCTCTCATTATTACAATCATCCTCTCGTTCTTTCTATATCTTTTTCTGAATGTATAAAACTATACATTTACTTTTGTGAATACAAGGGTCCAATATGGTTAACACCATAATGCACCAAAAAAAAACCAAGAGAAGGAAGGTCCACTAGGAAAGAAGAAGAGAAAGGAATCACACGTGAGAGGAATAAACAATCAAATTCTCCACTTTCGCAAGTCGTTCTAATGCATCCTGTCCCTTGGAACCTTAATTGGACTTGTAACACTTGGGCTTGGATCAATTTTGACCTTATTAGGTTGGCCCATGATAGGGTTAACATTAAGATCCACAAAAGAAAAACTTAGCCGTGCATATGATTGTTTCTTTTCGCCAGGCAAATTCTGGTCGATCGGCACAGCTCACTCTCAAGTCTGAATTCAATTTTGTGATTTTCTAGATTACTAAATTGTGAAGGCAAGATGGGCAAGTACTTAACTATAGATAGTTAGTAATTTATAAAGAAGAGAAAAATAGATGAATCACACAACACAACTTAAATAGCGTCACGGCCGGGTACTCACGTTGAATATCGCCACTTCAGGATGGATCTTTCCCGATACAGGAATCGGAATTTGATCTGGTCTGTTTGCGCCATTAAAGATCTGAAAAACTCGTGGGGACTGCGTCACCACATGAAATGCTCCTTTCGTCTAGCTATTTGTTCTGGTCATTTGTTACAGCACAAGTAAAGACGAGCGCAGCAGAGGAAATAATCTGAAGAAGAGAAATTCAGGGAGAGCAGAACAGGAGACTCAGGTTAGAGATAAAGATAGGCCAACTAGTGTGTCATAGCCCATCAGTTAGAAGAGCTGTAGCCCACTAGCAATATATATGTTTTATACTAGTTATATTAGTTTCTATGGATTTATAATTCATTGTACCGAACCCTAATTAGTCGAGCAATTTACTTCGTCTTCTTCCCCGAGCTTCCTCTCTGGTTTACTCATATTCAAACCTTTTCTCTCAGAGGGGAAATTACACAAATCTTCCACACCATCTTAACGTTCCATTCCCCAACCTCTCCGGACATGATCTCCATTTCTTTCAACTTCCACAAGGCTTGAAAGTACCTATGTAACGGCCTCAGATTGCACAAGAGAATCATATATATATGCTCCCTTCTCTCCTCTTGTGACGACTTAGCGCTGCAAATAGGGCAAGCAAACAAGGCTTCCATACTTTTGATGATCGACGTACAGTACCGGCAATCAGCCAGTCAAGATGGATATATAGTGATGGGGATGAAGCATTAAGACTGTGAAGAGATTAGGATATATTTCAGCTTATAAGGGTGGATTAATCAGTAACTTTAAATTATTTTCATATAAATTTCAATTAATAAAATGCATTTCAAAATCTTTATTCAAATATTCTTCACAGAAATTAGACCAAAATATAGGTTTTGAAAATAAATCGTGGAAGGTCATTGTAATTAATCTAAAAAGAGAAGAGAGATCACCTTATTTTACTATTATTTTAATTTTAATGATTTGAAATTTGGTTGATTGGGCTTGTCATGTTACATGGCACCTTCCGTCTGTATCGATCGCCAGAAAGTTTTTAGGATTAGATTTTCAAGATTAATATTGCGGCAACTACTTTTTTTTTTTTTCCTCGAAGGGCGAAATAAACATTCAATCCATCAACGAATACAGGAGGTTTGGGGAAACTACTTTTATAAAGGCATTAAAACAATTTAACTCATGCTAAAAAAATGTAGTTATTGTGGAAATATAAAATACGTTATGTGATATTTATTGCAAAAGAAGGGTGTCCAGATTCTTTTTTTTGTTAAAAAAGGCAGTAGATTGTTTTAAGAAAGTTCGCCAAAAAAATTGTTTTAAGAAAGACAAGTGAGAAGCGTTAATAATGAGTTTTCAAAAAAGGCATTAGATTGTTTTAAGTTCAATAATATTATCTGAACATGTAACACGGGTTCTTTATTGGGGCATGTTATAATGCAAATTTTATGAATGGTTAGTGTGTCATTTACGGAAATATTAACTTATATTGGTGAAGGTTGTCTATTAGTGGAGAATTTTAAGGAATTTATTGGTTCATACCAATATTATTCAAGGCATTTAATTGATTTTTTTATACATATAATTGATTTCTAGTATATTTGATGATAATATTATATCTGCAAATTCAAATTTTGTTTTGAGAAATTACCAAGCGTTTATCAAAGAGGAAGAAAAGTTTTTTCAGATATTAGAGTATAATAATGAGAAGTCTCATATCTGAAAACAATGAAAAAAGATGAGAGATAATATATACAAGCTTGTGACAATTTTGACATGTAACTTAAGTCATTTTGATACAATAAAAAGTTCCAAGTCACAATGAAAAAAATTAAATAATTTATAATGTTATTAATTAACATTAAAATAATAGTGCAAATTGCATGGAACTCTAATTGTGAAGCCCAAAATCCGCAAGAGAAAAAAATTAGCCGTGCAACACATGGGAATATATAGACTGTTGCTTTTTGCACCGCAAAACTCAATTTCTAGTCGATCAGCAAAAGTTCACCCTCAAGTCTTAGTTCAAGTACTTAAATAAATAGATAGATAAATTCTGGCCCCAAAAGAAAAATACTTAAATAAATAGATAATTTATAAAGAGAGAAAAAATAAAAAGAATCACACTACACAACTTGCACTTATTTTAATATCGTCACTTTAGAAATTTATAAAGAGATAAAAAATAAAAAGAATCACACTACACAACTTGCACTTATTTTAATATCGTCACTTTAGAATGAATCTTTCCCAACACGTAGGAATTATAAGTAGCTGATTTCTTTACGTCATTGAAATCTTGTTGGGGCTGGGTCACCGCATGAAACACCATGCAAGCTCGGCTTCAAGGGAACCTCTTGTCTATTGCATTCTATTTTTTCATTCTCTCTATACGCATTTATATTATATATACTTTGCACCATTAGAAATAATGATGGTACAATGCGATTACAATATATTATAGTCTTTATTTTTTTATTTTTTTATTGACAGGAGTTTCAGAATGTTTTAGGGTCAATTTGATTTGCATTTTTAGATTATTTAAAATGACATTTTACAAAAAGACGAACAAGATAGGCATTTAGTGTTTGAACTTTAAAGTTTAAGGCGGCAGACAAAATTAAGAAGTACGAGTGGCATCAATTCAGGAAAAGTTTTTGTAAGGAGAGCTTGCTTCTCACACTCGAGTTATTTTTGGAAAGAAAACAGAGTGTCTCTCACCAAAGGGACAAACTTCAGTAAGAAGACATATAATATGCATACATTGGACAGTTTCTCTTCTCTTCTCTCCCCTTTCTCTTTTATCACACTTTTAATTTTTATTTTTTTTCAAAGAATTCGAATAGAAATTTACAATTTGTATCAATTATATATATATATATATATCATATTATATCCACACATTTTGTTATTTACATGTGTACACAATCTTATACAAGGGTAAAGAATTTATAAGAGGAAAAGATAATACCTTGCTCTTCCGCAGTGAAAGGCCATATTCTTGCTTCCCCAATCCATCTGTAACATAGAGACAAATGGTAGCACAGTGGGCGTAGTTATAATCTTGTATATATATAATATGGGAGCTTCGATCGGTAGTAAAGTGAAGACTAGCAGCAGCAGTGAGTGTGATCAGAGAGAAGAGAGAAATTATGGCGATGCCGTCGGAGACTGAGAGAAGAGAGAAAGAAAAGAGCAATAATCCTACAAACGAAGATGGGAAGTATGATCTGATGGCGATGGCGGATAGTCTATACCATTCGACACTGGAAGGGAATTGGGTGGACGTTGTGAAGGAATACAGAAAGGATGCACGGATTCACAAGAGAATAATCAACAACTCGAAGCAGACTGCGTTGCATGTGGCGGTGAACGACGACCAAGAGCAGATCGTGGAGCAACTGGTGGATGAGATAAAGACTAAAGGCTCATTGTCGGCGCTAGAAACAGGGGATGAGCGAGGGGATACGCCACTGCACTGTGCAGCATCCAGAGGGTCCCTCAGGATGTGCCGCTGCATCGCTCAATGCAACCACCAATTAATTGATGCTCGTAACCATAATGGAGAGACTCCTCTCTATTCGGCTGCTCTCCACGGCCGTAAGGAAGCTTTCCTTTACCTCCAATCTCTTCGCAACGACCGCTCTGTTGGGCTCTGCAGAAGAACCCTCGACGGAGAAACAGTCCTTCACTGCACCATTCGCCGAGACTATTTTGGTAATTAATTATTATTAACTAACTAACTATATATTCATTCTTTCATTTCATCATTGCATGCACTATAATTCATTTTCACGTACAGATTTGGCATTTCAAATCATTCATCTGTACAAAGACGACATTGTGGGCTCTGTGGATGAAATGGGTATTACTCCTCTCCATATCCTAGCCAACAAACCTTCCGCCTTCGAAAGCAGCAGCAATTTTAGATGGTATAACAAGCTCATATACCGCTGTAAGTATGACTTGACACACCATTATCCATTCATTAATATATATAATTAATGACGTTGGTTCTGAAAAATATTAAATTCCTATGTACGTGCCCGCCATTATTTATTTATTTTCTTTCCATTTTGTGGTGGAAGGCATAATTGTGGAGCCATTGACGGATGACACCCAAGTAAACATCTCCGAACTGCGCCAAAAGAGCGGTGACCCATTCCTCAATTGCTTCCAATTTCCCAAAACCCAGATGGCCGGCAAGTTCACTGAAAACATATTTTATCTTGCTTAAATAGGTTAGGGTCTTGTCGGTTAGATTTATTTTGCTTTCAAATCTCCTGCACGTTGATTTATTGTAGTTCGTGCCAAAAAACAAGCGGATACGGAAGACCCCCGTTTCGATGAAGACGAACATGTTCCACCAAATTATTGGACATGTTATAACATTTTCGTGCCAGCATTCACCTGTTTTATTTGGCTTCTCTTTGGACTCTTTGGTACACTACACTCTCTTTCTCTACCTAATTAAGAATATATGTTCCTTTTGGCCTACCCTTCAATATATAACTATATAAAACGAGCAGGCTTGTTCTCATTGATCATGTTCTTAACTTCTCTGTGTTTATATAAAGGATTAAAGGATTTAATGACCAAGAGAACAAAGCACGCTTATTGTCATCAGATTCTGAACGCACTGTGGACTTCTAACAAAGCATACGTTGGAGGGGGAAGTGTACCCCAAGGCCCTCCCATAGATGATGAATCTGACACCGAAATTTCCAGGGTTCTTGAGTTTAAGAAAGGTTTCACACTTTACACCCCATATATCATCCCATCTCATACGGATCTTTTCTTCTTTTTATTTCTTATAATGAGAAAGACAAATCTTCTCCAAATATATAAGAATCCACCATTTAATTAGATCGCACATATAGATCATGCTATACATCTTCTTGAAATGATATATATATAATTAATTAATTAATTAAGAAATAGAAAAGATGGGAGCAAATCTAATTCTTCCGTCATTGGGCCCACCAATCTATCATCTTCTAATAATTAATTGCATTTATTGTAGGTCATCCAAACCAAAACGGGAAACAAAATGATGTTGATGGCAATAAGAAGAAAGGTAATCGACTTTCTCATTCTCTCCGCAAATACTATAATCCTTATATCTATATGTGTGTGTACGCGTTTATATATAATCAAATTCAAAGTAAATTTAGAGTATCAATTATGAATTATAAAAAGTGCAGTAATTTATTTTTCAAATTCCGTATAATATGTGTAAAAACAGATAGCTGCAAATAATATAGGTCAACATGTAGGATCCAAGGTTTGAGTCATATTTTTCACTGTGATTAATCTTAATTTATATTCTACATACGATCAGAATGTGAAGGATGAGTAATAAGTTTCATCTCTATTATTGGAATTGCAGATAAAACGAATGAAAAGGAGGCTCAAAATGTTCGATTCGATGAAAACAAACAAAAAGGTAACTTAATTTCTGCCAATATATCGGTTGAATTTGAAATCGCTAGTCTTTATAAGTAAATCTCAACAGCATAAAGGTATTTCTTACCTTCTCTAAAGATATTGCGGGAGAAAAAAGTGTTGATATTTAAGAACTCTACTTAGCTGCAGTGAAATATCAATATATATATATATATAGATATAAACTGGATGTAACTAGCTTCAATCACCATTCATTTAAATCATAACTGGATTAGTCTTGATCACAAGTGGATTAGTTTGGAGGGAAAATTGCCGCCATTTAAATCACTTGGGTATACACATTTGAACTCATTGTCATTATCCGACAAAAATAATTATTATCATTAAGCAATAAAGATGACTATACTATTTTTATATGTTTTCAATTAAAGCTGAGATACACACTAATAATCTAAAAATTAAACAGTAATTATTATTTATTAAAATCCAAAACATATATCTCATTCTGATAAAAAATGGAATATATAGATATTATAGACAAACTTATAAATTATTATATTTTATGTTTTCTAGAAATTACTCAAATTGTTAGATTAATTAAATTCTTTAGCAACTTTTGTATTATTTTTTATTTAAATAATCTCAATATTTGTCAACATAATATAGATATTCATATATTTATTGGTCATAAAAATATAGATATTTACTTATTTGCTGTTAAAACTATCTCTTGATGGGGTCACATATTTTGTAGCTCCATTTTCAGTTCGAATAAAACAAATAAAAATTCTTTCAAATAAATAAGAGTACCCACATGATGAATTAAAAAAAATAAATGTATGAGAGCACCTGTAAGCTACAGCCATAAATGGATCAATATTGTACTAAGCAACCTAGAAATTAATAAAATAGAGCAATGATCATATTTTTTCTTTAATTCCTAATTAAATAAAATTTATTTATACTCACTTATATAGTTAAATTATTTGTAATTCATTCCTTAATATAACCATTTAAATTATTAAAACATGTTCATCTTTAATTTAATTATAAAATTCTGTTTTTAATCTCATTGCTCCCTCAGCCCTATGCGCCACTGTTGATATTGAAGCTAGGTGGTGCGTGAGTGACGCTGAAATATCAAAAAGGTTGAAGGTAAGGAGAAGAAGTTAGCTTTTTTTTTTTTCGGTAGAGAAGAAAAAGTTATGAATAAAAAATACTTAATTTTTAAACATATTTTATATTACATTATTTTGAAAACAAGGTTATTAATATCCAAATTAAATATTTAATACCATGAACCACCCCCAACAAGTGCATCTTTTTGGTTAATTTAACTAATAAAATCCCGCTTAAAAAAATAATAACAAATTAACAATCTAATATTGCATTAATTCTGAATAATGCCATCCCTCTCTGTTTCTTTAACACAATCGATATTCAAGTATTATCACATTAAAATTTTAGAATTACGGTGAATAGCTATTATTGTTAAACTAAACCTTTTCTTTTATCCATGCATCCTTTAAAGAATTATGCGGAAATTCATTTTGCATTTCTAAATTCTTCTTTGGTTATAAATTCATTTTGCCAAGAGCGCTTTGTTACATTTTAAAATCTTGCGGTTTATACATACTCAAATGTCTCACAATTGTCACACCTTGAATAGCATCACATAATGCAATAGCCATCTTCTCTACAACATCATAAAAAAAAACTTGCACACAAAATATATACTATACATATGGTAATATACATGGTAAAATGCATCCATTGAAATTTAGGCTATGTTTGGTTCAAAAGAGAAGAAGGGAGAGAAAGAGATTTTAATGGAGAGAAAGGAAGAGAAGGGAAAAGAATGGACTTTAATTTTACTCCATTTGGAGGAAAAAGGAGAAATTTTAATGGAAGAATTTTAATGCTACATTATTTAGGTTAAGAGGGGAGGGGAGGAAAATTAATCATAAATTAACCATTATATTATTGGTTTATTTAAGTTAATATTTCTTTTATTTATTAAAAAGAGAGTTTTTTTTACTTGAATATTAAAAAGAGTTCTTAGTCAGAAGGAAATGCTCTTTTTTTTTTCTAAACTTCAACATGATTGTATATGTTAATATATGAATGTGTCTATGTGTTCATGACTTCATGCATTTATACATGTCACTATATATATATATATTAAGATATTTTATATGAATTTTAAGAGTGAGACATAGGAGAGACACGACAAGACTAATAAGCAAATTGCATTATTAAGTTATGAAAAAGTAAAGGATATTTTGTCCAAATTAAACACAATATCATATTTCTCCCCAAAGTATACAAGGAGGAAAGAGGGAAAATGTTATCCCCTCCTTCAAGTTTTTTATAAAAAAGTAAAGGATATTTTGTCCAAATTAAACACAATATCACATTTCTCCCCAAATTATACAAGGAGGAAAAAGGGAAAATGTTATCCCCTCCTCCAAGTTTTTGGTTGCCAAACAAGGGAGGGGAGCAAAATCCCTTCCCTTCCTTTTCTTTTCCCCAATTTCCCCTAACCAAACAATGTGTTGCATAAGAAAGAATCGTTATCCCACACGGATTAAAGCCTAGTTCATTTAAAAAATTGGAAAAAAAAAACAAAGAAGAAGATGAGAAACAAGACATAGAAAGAGAGCTGAGATCCACGTAAGAAAAAGCGTGTGAACAGAAAATATCTCTGGCTCATATTATGAGCGAAACTGAAAATATTTGATGGAACGCAATAACATGAAGAGAAAAAAAAAACGCAAAGTATGCTTTTTTGGTCGTCAATCATTCATTATTTGTGTGTGTATATATATAACTCAATAGTATAAGATTTTATACAACTTCATTTTATCTGTAATTTTTTTTATATGATAAATTTTAAAAAATTGAGAAAAATTATACAATTATAAAATTAAAAAAAATCTGATAATAAACATGTAGACATGGGTTTATAAGTTTGAAATATGCAAGAAGTGAGTGATAGTACGTGGGTCCTTTTTGTTTCCTTGTGCGCTGGAATAGGAAAGGAACAACAATGAGTGGGTCATTCCGGTCAGGGTGGCCGTCGTTAATTAATCCGCATCACCTGACACCATTATCTTTTCTTTCTTTGCTTTTAATTGTCTCTCCCTCTCATTTTGGTGGCACTTGTCCTTGCATGGCTTTTTTAAAACTCCCAACTCCCAAGAATTGTGCGAATTCCTCTCACGCTTGTGGAACGGCAACGCTAACAAGACTTTGAGCGGATGCTGCGTATGCCTATGTGAGTATATGTATATATACTTACATTTTGGTTCTTGTACAGTACTGTACACCCTAGCTAGCTCTTTATGTATATATATTCATGGGATTGGGTTCATTAATTAATATTGATTTATTTGCATTTGGCGGGTGCAGGCGGTGAAGACGAAAAAAATGTGGGGGACAGAAAGGAGTCAGCGTTGTTGGTTGCAGCCAAGAATGGGGTGCTTGAAATATTGAAGAAGATTCTGAAGCAGAAACCAGGGGGCATTCACGAAACTAACTCCCAGGGCCAAAATGTATTGCATGTGGCCGTCGAGTTCAGGCAACCCCATGTGGTTGAGCTCTTGAGTAAGGAGAGGCTGTGGGATAACCTCCTTCGAGGCGTCGACAATGACGGCAACACTGTCCTCCACTTGGCCGCCAAGCTCTCCCATTACAAGCCCTGGCATATCCCTGGCTCTGCCTTGCAAATGCAGTGGGAAATCAAATGGTTTCTGGTATATCATATATATATATATATATATATCATTCTTCATTCATTCACGTTACTTGATTAAGTACTCATCTTCAATCCTTCCCTCCTCAAATCAAATCTCAATCATTTATATTATTTGCATGCAGTATATCAAGGACCTAACACCGCGCTATGTGCCATTCCTCCCCAACAAACAGAAGCAGACACCCATCGAGATATTCAGAAAAGATCACGAGAGTCTAGTCCAAGAGGGCAGCGAGTGGCTCAAGAGCACGTCTGAGTCCTGCTCCGTCGTGGCTGCTCTCATAGCGGGCGTGGCCTTCGCCACCTCCACCACCATCCCCGGCGGTTTTCAGGAGGAGACCGGCAAACCTTACTTGGAAAGACACCCGGCCTTCAACATGTTCGCTCTCACCTCCCTCTTGGCGCTCTGCTGCTCCACCACTGCTCTCATCATGTTCCTCGCCATCCTCACCTCCCGCCAGCAGCCCCGAGATTTCCGCAAAGACTTGCCTCTCAAACTTCTCTTGGGATTGACTTCCCTCTTCGTCTCCATCGCTTCCGTTCTGGTTTCTTTCTCTGCCGCATTTTTCTTTGTGCTCCAGGACAACCTCAAGCAGGTAGTTTTCCCCCTCTATGCCGCCACTATCCTGCCTATTAGTTTCTACGCCATCGCTCAGTTCCCCCTCTATGCCGATCTTTTCCGAGCTATTTTCAGAAAGGCTCCCCAGTCCAGTAACAGAGAATCTGAAAAACTTATTGTCTGAAACTGACATTACTCTTCCACATCATATCATTCTCCTAACTGTTCACTACCACTCTGTTCCCTTGTCAAGAGCTCTGGTATTTTGAAAGAATCAAAGATTTCATTGTTGTATTGTTTCCAATTTTATGATTTGATGAATAACTGCAAGCTCAGTTTTTGGAGAATTCCACCTCTGATACTTCAAATCGCTACCTCATTGAATATGAATCTCATAAGTCAATATTTCGTGGACTACATCAATTCTGGTCCACCGAGCCAATATTCATGATATAATTGAACTTTTTGACTATACTGTACCAGCTGGAACACACTTCGCTTCGAATAAGAATTTATCAAGGATCATTTCTCTTAATATAATCAATTTGAATCAAGTGTATCGGCAAATGCAATGAATTTGAAATCGAATCTCATTTGGAGTACGTAAAAGATAGCTGAAAATTAATTAATGTGGTACCATTTAAGAAAAAAAAAAGAATAGGGAAAAAAGAAAAATGTCTGTAGATCTCTAGAAACTGATAAACCAGCAAGTTGACATACGAGTGAATTTTTTTATCTTTTTAAATGAAGTTGAGGAGTGAATGTGAATGAGACATGTACGGATGGCCATTCAAAGTTGTGGTGCGTAAAGAAGGAGATGGACGAAGGAGAAGGGAACATCCGTCCGAATCAGTGGCGACCTCTAAGGTTGTGTATGTCCCTCACCCTCAGGTGTTCGTCGTCCACATTCCACAAATGCCACATACTCAGCTTTTCGATGGCCACATCTATCGATTCGCCTCCACATTTTCAATTCCTCAGTCAACTGTCCCTCTTTGCTGTAAAGTTAAACCAAATAATAAATTTATCGTCCCCTTTCTAGGTGTGCCTTAGCTTTCTCCCATTCTTTCCAGCCTAACGTCCAATATTAAGATTTCATTCATTTTGATTTGATTTGGTCGGCTAACCCAAATCAATAAATGCATTCATCAAAAGCTTTTACCTAAAAGTGATGTCACACGCCAAATAACCCAACGACAAATCCCTTTTTGTTAAAACATACTCCCTCCGGTTCTATATATAGGATCTTTTATCTTGATCCTAAATATAAAATCTTTTACAATATATGAGGTAGTATTTATTATACATTTCTAAAAAATACCCTTATTTAATGTATCTAAAGAGAAAAAGAAAAAAATTAAATAAGGATAGTTTTGAAAAAATATTGGGATTTTCGGAGAAATCGAGATAGTTAATTAGTTTTAATTCTAATTCTTAATCTGCGTGATTTGATTAAAAAGATCTTATATTAAGAATAAAAGAAAATATTATATCCACTTAGGGCGATGACAAATTAGTGTGACTTTAGGACACACGAACACCCACACCGTTGATTTGTCAAGATTTGCCCCATGGCTTCAAGTGAAGGATAGACATTTGCCGGGCGTCAACAGAGGATCACTATCACCTTCTCAATAGGAAAACGAAATGGATTTTATCCTTCCTTCCTGGGTATAATAAATAAATAAATAAATAAATAAAAAAAAAAAAGAGAACCACCAATAGTTTGTGTACCGAATAAAAAATATTTGAGTTGTCTGATCGCATCCATAAAAAATCTAGTACCTTCCTGATCGTTGTAGAAGCTACATGGGAATAAGTTAAATTATTATTTTTTATTTCAAATATAAAGACTTTTGTCCTATCCTAAATTTAAAACATTTTATGAGTGAATATTTATTATATGTCTAAAAAAAAATCTTTATTTTACGCATCTCAGATAAAAAAATTAAATAAAAATAATTTTAAAAAAATATTATATTTTAAAAAAAATTAAGATAATTAACTAACTTTACTTTTTATTTTTAATTCACATAAATTACTTAAAAAAAATTTTATATTAAAAATTGGATGGTGTAATTTTTCTCCTTACGTGTCATTAGGATTGCCTCATCTTTTTGCATAATTAAGCATTATATTAATACTTAGGTGCTTTGGGACTCCAAATAATAAACATATTATATTACTCATATCTCTGGAATAAAAAAATACTCCCTGATCCATCTAATTTTATTCTCCGTTTAGAAACCTAATAAGAATTAATTTTTTTTCAATTATATCATTAAACAATTAAAAATATATAATAGTTGTTGTTGTAAACTAATACTATACATAAAAATAATAATTAAGGATAATTTAATAAACTTAGATCATTATTAAGATATTTATTATTTTTATTAACTCTTATTCTAAAATCTTAAACAATAGATCAAATGTGTAATAATAATAATATCATACTTAAAAGTAACAAAGACCAATACTGAAGTTAATGATATTTTCACCGACACTTGCCTTAAAAAAAAGCGAGTTGGGCGTGGTGTGATCTGGAGATGATTAAGCTATGAATTAATTTTAATCCACTATGACTGACTCAGCGACTCACATTCCTAGAGTATGGAGACGTGTCATCATAGACGCTCGCCACCACACATCCTTCTCTCATTGTCGACATATAATACTTGTGCTTGGTAGGTTTATAATTTATATTTTTACAAATCCGTCTCTTATTTGTTTGGTATAACTGTAATCAATACTAGAGAATCTTCCTCAAGAGCACACACTCAGAAGTGCACGTTCAAAATTAGCTTATTAAGAAAAAAAAAATCTGACAATATGAACTTACATTTTATCTGTGAGCGTACGGAACTGTTAAGCAATGCATTTCTTACATTTTCCTTCCCACGATTGGCTTTAGCCCCCACCTACCCCGCACCAAGCGAGAATGAATTCTGGGCTTTCTTCCACCTCAAACCCTTGAGATTTTGAAAGTGATTTTTTATTCACATGTTGTCACCCAATTAAAGTAAATAATATATACATATATTAAATTCATATATATTGATGATGATTAATGGAATTCAGAGTTTTTTTTTTTTGGCCAAAAGCAATTCAGAGTTCAAACCTCTATTTTCCAATTTCCACCATTGTGTGAACCCCACAAACAGTCTTCCCATTATCGTCACCATTTCTCCTTGCTTCTCTTTGTAAATTCCAGAACCTTCCGAACTGAAGGACCACTAGCTCCCGCTCTCTCAGTCTCATGACTCGTCCACTTGCTAATTGCCACTTGAGGAAAGGGTTTATATAAAATAAGTCTAGAACTTTCTAATAAATAATTCCCTTTCCTGATATGCCCCACCATTCTCTTCTATTTAATCGCCCCAATGCTGCTCTTAAGCGTCTTAACATGTGGAGATGACGAATAACCAACTTTTCTTAACGGCCTAAACGAGTTTCCGCGGAAGGAAACTGAATCCTCCGCATTTTGATCACCAATAAAAAAAAAATCCAATGATTCAGTTTTTCTTCATGATTTGATTGTCATCACATTATCTCACACTCCTCTGAGTGGCTGAATCTCCTTTGAATTTTTCTGGATTGATTTTCCCTCCATTTTTCGTTCCCCCGTTTGTAAATTCGAGTTTACTGACTAGTGTACGTAAGTCTCTTCAAGCCCTTTCATCTTGTTGCTTGAGTTGAGTGATTAAACTCTGTTACTTGCTTTTCTGCGAGCTTTTCAATCAAGCATTCTATCTGCATCAGACTATTCTGTATCTGGGTGAAGAACAGAGTCACCCAAATTCATCAGAATCATAAAACCCATCAAGCTTTTCGATGTTTCAGAGCAATTCGAGGATGACTTATCTGTACACAGTGAAAGAAGAGTACTTGGAGCCATCTTCATCTCAAGCAGGAGGTGAGCTAGCAATGGTTCCACCTCCACAGCCAATGGAGGGATTTCATGACATAGGACCGCCCCCATTCCTCACGAAAACATTTGATGTGGTGGACGACCCAGACACCGATCAAATAGTGTCGTGGAGCAGAGGTGGAACAAGCTTTGTCGTTTGGGATCCATGTTCATTTTCTACCAATCTCCTTCCTAGATACTTCAAGCACAACAATTTCTCAAGCTTTGTCAGGCAATTAAACACTTACGTAAGTATTATTCTCTTCAATGCTTCTTCTTCTTTCATTTGTATTTCTTGATATTGAGCGTGGGTTATTATCATTTTAATGCTATAGGGTTTTAGAAAAATTGATCCAGATAGATGGGAGTTCGCCAATGAAGGATTCGTCAGAGGACACAAGCATCTACTGAGAAACATACGGAGAAGGAAGGCACCTTCTCAGGCTGCTCAATCCCCACAAGCACCAGGTCATTGTGTTGAAGTTGGAAGGTTTGGAGTACATGAAGAAATCGTTCGTTTAAGGCGTGACAAGCAAGTGTTAATGATGGAGCTTGTGAAGCTTAGACAGCAGCAACAGAACACCAGAGCCTACCTTCAGGCGATGGAGCAGAGGTTACACGGCATAGAAAGGAAGCAGCAACAAACGATGGCTTTCTTAGCGAGAGCTTTGAAAAATCCAGCTTTTCTCCACCAGCTATCCCAACAGAAGAAGAGAAGGGAGCTGGAAGAAGCCATGACTAAGAAAAGGAGAAGGTCAATTGAGCTAGGACCAAGTGATGTTGCTGAATCAAGCCGTGCAAGTGAGAGGAGGAATCCTGTTAAAGCTGAGCCCCTAGAATTTGGGAATAATGGGTTTGAAGTGTCGGAGCTGGAAGTGTTAGCTATGGAAATGCAATGTCTTGGTGGGAGGAGAAGAGGAAAGGAGCCACTTGAATCACCAGAGAGACTGGACAAAGAACTTGATGAAGGATTCTGGGAAGAACTTTTTAGTGAAAATTTTGAGGGTGAATTAGACATTCCATGCGATGAAGGGGAAGGTGTGGATATCAATGTCTTAGCCAACCGCTTAGGTTACACGGGTTCAAGTCCTAAGTGAACCAATGAATCAAGCCCAGGCCCTATCCCACCCTCAATTTTTGAGACTGAAATTGCAGAGCAGTGCATCTGTGGAAATCGTTCAGTTTTTTGCGTTTCTGACCCAATTCCTGTCCTTGTTGTAGCATTTTGTGAAACCCCCCAGTTTCTCACTTTTTTTCTTCTCAATGTTGATTTAGGTAGCTTGAAGCCGGTGCTTCGACCAGAACCTGAGGTAGCATTAGCAGTCATTTTTAATCTCCAGGGTCAGTTTTTCATCCCTTACAAATGCTTCAGCTCCCAGATGTTGTGTTAGCCTCCTGTAATTTTATGTTTTGACTTCAGTGCATGTAGATTTTGACATCAGAAGCTGTAGAATGGACAAGAAGTGACTGAAGTAACTGCAAGAACCTATCGTTATGAATCAGAGCCTGAATCGTGGTCTAATTTTGTCTGTCCGATTTTTTTCCCTTGCCTTTTATGTTTGTCTTGGTCCCTGGTCATTATTAAATGGATACCACAGTGGACGAAATCCATGATGTTACATCTTTATAACAATGTAAGCATCTTCATGTTCTCATGAACTATTATTTTTTCCATCATTTATGAACTCTTACGTCAAAACGTGTCGCACTGTAGAGCATCATCAAGACATGATAGCGCTCGTTTTTTAAGTCGTCCCCCATCCTCCCTCCCTTTGTACGAGCAAAATGACAACATTTGGATGCACAATTTACTTTTCTTTTTTTTCTTCTGGGAAAATTAATTGTGATCCTAAAATTGCGCCATGGCCCAATCTGAAGTAGTTTCAGCAATCTGTTATGGCCATGTAACATCCCAATTTTTATGCCTAGATTATTATGCATAGGGATGTAATAGGGTAAGAAAAATATTAAGTCCTTAATTGGAATTAAATTTCCTAATATCCTTAAATGAAAATATATTTTTTCTTTGAATGTAATTAATTTCAAAATTTTTATGAAAATTAAAGGATAATTTTGAAAGTAATATGGAAAAATGTTGTTTAAGGAAGAAAATGTGTGTGTCTCTAATCTCTCTTTTGGCCAAAATTGAAGAGGCAAAACTGGAATTTTAGAGTGTTATTTATGATGTCCTAATTAGATCGGATGATGTCATAAATATAATATCATAAGATGATGCCATAATTGTGATGTAATGAGAATGATGTCATAACAACTTGGAAGGCGAGAAGAAGCAACTTGGAAATCAAGTTTTTGGACGCCTATATGGGCACTCACACCCCCTTTCAATCCTCACAATTGATGTGAGGAATAGAGTTTGAGAGAGAGAAGAATGGCATGAGAGAGGGCGAGAGTAAAGAAAGAAACAATAAAAGAGAGAAGAGAGAAGGAAAGGGAAGAGGAAAAAGATGGAAATTAAGCAAGGAATCAAAGTAAAGTTAAGCAAGGGAGTGTAAATTAAGGCAAAGATTAAAGAAAGGATAAAATTTTGAGGTAGTAACTTCTATTACTCTTATGTTATTACAAAATTTTTATATTGAATGATATATGTTTTATGAATAATTTGCATGTTTTAAATATTTATTTGGATATCCTATTTATGTTATGATGAAGTTATACCAATATTTTATAAAAAAGTAACATGGATTTTATGTGATTATTTTGTGACGATTATGAAATATTTTTAATGTTGTCAATGTTGATGTAATGATATGATTGTATGTACAATATTGCTACTGAAATGCCCACTCTTGTCCTCTAAGATTTCAAATGTTAAGAACAAGCTTTCCCAAGAGAAAGAGTGTGAATCAGGAAGAATAACGAAAAAAAGACTGGTTTAAAAACTATTTTATTAAGAAAGGGTTATTTAGGAACAATTTATATATTGATGTAACTGTTCATACTTTATTGATATGTATAAATTAATACTATTATCTGAAAATTTAGTTGGCTATGTATCTATGTACCTTTATATGTTAGTTTTCATTTGATACTATATGAATGTATATTGAATTTATACAATAATAGAAATGGATGTTTTTGCAAAATGGTGCAAATTTAAAAGCAATCTGGTATATTAATCTTTTGAATAAATCTCTAATTCAATAGCAATAGTATCATCATAAAAAATTTATATGTTTTAAAACTAGACAGACAGAGTTTTCTTATGATATAAAGTTTATATGTGAGAAAAAATGACACATCAAAGTTAAAGCTATGGAACTGGACAGTTTACTAGAGCGAATTTTGAATAGTAAACTTTTAGGATAAACTATACTGTTTCACATGATGGAAGTTTGATTTCTTATTTTTTCTATGAAATTCAGAATGTAAGCTATTTTAGAGACTTGAACCACTGTGAAATAATTTTTGAGCAATTAGTTACAAATTTTTGAAAATTGTTGCGCAAGTGGGCAGGAGCAGCATGAAACAGTTTTATAATTTTAGGTTTAAATTGAATTCAAGCTTTTTAAAGACCAAGTTTTTTAACTAAGTTAATTTTATATTCATGCAAAAAATAGTGAAATGCAAGATGTGGCAGCCCTAACCCCAGATGAAAGATGTGATTAATCGAAGTTGCAAATCTATGTGTGTGTTTGTGGCCATGGTCCGTGATCCTGGGTTGGAATTTTTCCACAGGAGACTAGTGTGCAGATGAACATTTTTAAGTGGTCATTTTCGTGATGCCTAAAGGATATCCTCAAGTGGTGATTCTAGATACTGAATACTATGGTTCCCAAAGTTGTGACATTGCTTGACTGATAATTCATTTGTAGTAAAAGCAGTGTGATACAAGGAAAAGTCTGTTTGGTAGAAAACCTGGGATTTTTGTGAAGTTACACTAGATATTGATATTTACCTGAATTTCTTTGGATTACGTACCAAAATTGAATCTAGTGACTCCAGCATTAATTCAGCAGAAAGAGGCAACGTGTGAGAATTGTGGGAGGCCACAACTTCCCAGTCAAAACCATTCAACAAACACTAAAATCAAGAGAAAAAATATTTATATATATATATATATATTTAATAATCTAGGTAGGGAGAAGCTCCAGTGATTCATGGTTGTGGTTGACAACATTCGTAACAGAATTGAACGTGCCAGACTAGGATTAGGGTTGCTCAAGGACAGAAGAGCCAAATTTATTACCACCTACTTCAGATTTTGGTAGAAATTCAGTGTAAGAGAATAATAGTAAGAGCGACCAACTTGAAAAGCTCAGTTCTTTGAATTGACACTGTCAAGATTGTCATGCTCATGCTATGCACAAACAAACAAACAGGGAAGGTAGGTGACAATTTGTGCGTTGATGTCAAGTTCAAGGAATTGCTTCCTTGGAGTTGAATCTACCGCATTTGAAATTTAAGCAGCCAAACTTAGCCGACTCAATAGTACTCAACATTATTATCAATATCTTCCGTACCAACATTAATATTATCAATATCAATATTAATTTAAAATATAAAATCTATATTAAACCACATCATTTATTAACAAGTCACATTATACCAATGAGAACGAGAGTGTAGCTCAGTTAATAGAAACTGTATTAGCTTAACTATATTTCAAACTTAAAAGTAAATTGACAATATTAATAATAAAACTTTAGTTATAGAATAAATAATACATAAAAAATCCACTTTATATCAATTTAATTGAAATAAACTACCTTAATTATATAAGTTTAAAAGTAGTATAAAAAATAAATAAAAGTTGGATTTCAGTTTTTAATATTATAATAATATTAGAGTCCGCACTCAGTTTTGGACAAAAGAGGGTTTTGAGAAGAAGAGGGTGGGCTCAAACTACCTATAATACCTACTAGTCTCTGTCCGCATTGCAATGAAAGAAATGAAGCAATTGGGCCTAGTAAATGTGCTACCAGAGAATGGGTCTAAATGAGCAAAATATATATACATATATATATATAATAATGCCAAGTTGCTCACTCTATTTTTTATTATTCATCAACGTCTAATCTGCTTTCTCATCATTAATCGGAGTCGGAGGTCTACCTCACTTTCAATTCACCAATGTCTTAGTCCTCTCCATCTCTAATACAATTCTTTTATGATTTAAAATTGGATTTGGAAACAACGGTGAATTCTTAAGTGATGCAAATATATAAAGACTCTGGAATTTTAATAAGCTGACTAACTCACCTTTTTCTTCTTCTTCGGCTCATTTTCTCAATTTTGTTTCATTCCTCTGACCACATTTGTCTCTTCAAGCGCCAAAATTTTACACCTTTCTTGATCCCGCTAGAATGTTGCATTTATTTATATATACTGATATTCGTAAAACAGTAAAAATTAAGTTCATTATTTTGATATACTTTTAAAATAATAAATTATAATACACTAAAATATATACAACTATTTTCTTCTTTTCATTGAAGAGCAGAATGTTATTTAGTGTCTGCTTTCCGTCTTATATATATAAAAAAAAAAAAGAATGTTATTTAGTGTCGCAATGCACTGAACAGTAAATTTCATTTCATTATTTGCCGGTTCACTTTAATTATCTTACGTTATATCTAAAACGAAATAATAAGACTTTTAAAATTTATTTCTCTGACAATAGCAAAATTATTCTTCAAATATTTTCTTTGATCGAGTACAGACATATTAAAGTCCTTCGCTTCTTTGAAAGTAGATGCCAACTTTAATTGGGAAATACGTAAATGATATTTAGAAATTAAAAGATCTTAATGACACTAACATATAATTTTTTTCGATAAACATTCCACATATTATGGGTATTAAACTATTTTTTTTGTTGTCACACACACATGAAGTATATGTAAATGCTAATATGCCTGAATTGTTAACAAGAACATCGGTGTTTGAGTGAAATATATAAATATAGCAGATCATACTCATAATACACGTGGAAACAAAATATAATAAACTGAAAGTATGGTTGCATTAATTTAACCCATAATTGGTAATTATATGGTAGCCACTTGAGAGAGCTATAATACAATTTTTGTAAATGTGTTGATGGGAGAATCCGGTAATAGAAGAACCCGTGAATTATATATGGCCCGCATGTGCCATCTTTCTCTTTCTCTTTCCCTTTCTCTCTCGTCTGCGTGCACTTTCAGAACACAGAATATACATACATACATACATATATATAAAATATATATATATATATATATATGTCAACCAAACTTGGCAATAAGTTTCACTCTTCGCTCAATATCATATCTGACTAACCTATTTTAGCTTCTCCACAAATGTCAAATTGGTCATTTTTATACGGAAGCGTGCGCTAATATATATATATATATCTTGGTTCACCTTCATGGAGAAAAACAGTGCGAGTTTTTCTTTTCACCAAAAAAATGCAGAATTTTCTGCGCAAAATTGTAAAAGTTAGGCGCCCAGATCTCAAATAAGAACACCTCTCGAGTTAATTAGTCAAAAGACCATCCCATCACAATCTTTAGCTAGCTAGAGGCGTACTAATTAAGGTTTCCCTATAACATTACTAACTTAATTTCCATAATACTTAATCAATTTCCTACAAGATTTTTGGAAACAATGTAACCCGAAGAGACCTACTTCGAAAAGTTGATATCACACGTCAAATTGCATGTGATCTCCATTTCTTGAGTTCCATCATTAATTTTCCGAAGACTACTATATATTAATTCTTTATTTTCAGATCATACCATATATTAATGCATGCTTTAAGAAGACGAAAAGGTATATGCAGGTTCTATCCATATATATATATATATATATATTCTTGAACTAGAGGATGTTCAAAGTCATTAGCGTAAAATCCCCTCGAAGAAACTAAATTAAGCAAAACGTCGATGGATTTAATCCTAATTCCTTTCCTACAAATAAATTAATTACACTAAAATATTAATAAAACTCAAACATAGGATTCCAAAGGATACATATACGAGCAAATCTGAAACATCTGTCCATGAATATTCGAAATTCGCAAAGGTCTCAATTATGATGGGTCCTATTTTACTTGCCAAAAATTTTTGGAATGGCTTGCATGGCTTCTGCTAGTTCAAAACTATAAGTTTACAAAGACAATTTTGACCCCCGAGCCCGAGGAAAGTACAAGGAAATCTTTGCTGAATTTTTACTACACGTACAGTGGATAAAATGGACAAAATTACGTGCTATCCTTTCATGGCTTTAGACTTGGGTTTGGAATAAAGAGAGGTAGATAAAGAGGAAAAAGAAGAGAAACTATAAATGCTTATTCTCTCCAGTGGGGTTTGCTTGAGCACTTTCACTGCACACTAGGATGTAAGAGAATGAAGATACCAAAAGATAGAGAGGGACAGAGATAGGAAGAAAATCCTCAAGAATATAATGGGAAACAATTATATGATACTGAATTCCACGAACCACATAATAACTGTATGGAAAATATATACACAAATGGAGAGAGATTCATTATGTGTATCAATGTCTATTTGTACTAATTATATATATATATAGAAAAAATTTTGAGAATGCATATATATATATATATATCACAACTTGATTTGTAAATTATAACAAAAAATAATCAACAATTATAATGTCTGGGTATTAATAGGTATCCATTAATTTATTTAAGTAAAACTATACCAGTATTAATGGCTTATAACAATCTAGGCAAAACTAAGGTAATGACTAGATTATATATATATATATATATATAGGTAAGCTGAAAGTCAATCAATGAATCAATCATGTTAGTTGTGGGGTTATCTCATGAAATTTGCCTTTACTCTCACTAGCTTCTTTTCTAGATTCATCATCGTCTAAATTTATTTTCCACAAAATATAAGAAAAGTCATTCTCCAATCTTTTTTCATATATATATATATAATGCCGTTCATATCAAGCCCATTTTGGGTTTGGGTATTTGTTACAGGAACAAAAGAATAGACTGAAAGCGCCAACGTATTAGACTTCAGCTCGCCATAGAAAAAACACTTAAACAAAAGTGAGGAAGAAATCATGGAAATGAAAGGGAATTTTATTGAGTCAAGTGGGTAATTAGGATACTTCTTAGTCTTTTCCCTACCATTCTTATCCCTCTCTATCTCCTGACCTTCTTAATCTTTTTTCTAGTCTCCTTGCCTTTTTTTTTTCCACCCAAGGTTATTTTATTTTATTATTTTCGACGTAGGTGTTTAAAATTTGCTACCTCTTCCTCCATAGTCTGCCATTAATGTTGTCATCATCACCATCTCTCCTCTGGGCTATATATTATTTTACAATAACCCGGAAGTATTGATTAGTTTATATATGTTTAATTCTCCCCTTTATCTTCTGCCATATCTTTCTACACCAGAATAGATAAAAAGTAGAGTGAGGTATTGGGTAGTGGGATTGTGTTGAAGCAAAAAATCTTCTTTAAAACTTGATTTTGCCATGTTTGATTGCGTCTTTACAAATATAGACACACGGACACAGAGAGACTGGAAAGATATATGTCTGAAATAGTCGTGCAGAGTTGCTCAGACAAGCAATCCATGGCCTAGATAGCGACTTGGAGAATAATCCATCGTCATCGTCATCATCTCTTCACGAGATTAGTTCTGCTTTTTTCCCACACCAACTGAATCATCCCTTTCTCTCTCCGTCTCGATCGCACCTCTTCACTACAACAATTAACTCTTCAGCTTAATTACTTGTGTCCTAAATTAAGGCAAAGGATCCTTTGTGCCTTCCCAAGTTGCGAGAACCGAGTAGGATATAGGATTTCAAAGTTCAAACAAACAAAGACGCATACTAGAGAATATCGTATCTTACTTTTTTTCCTTCTCTTGTTTTTCCCTGTTGGAGTTTTCTTCAAAGGCAAAATGTTTCCTGCGGCGATGTCCAATTCTACTACTTCTTTGTCCGTAGACCCCTCTGTCTCTTCTGCTACTAGACTTCATGACCTCTCTGGATTAAATCCCTCACTCTCCACAATTCCTCCTCAGCAGCCTCAAAAGATCAAGAAAAAGAGAAGCCTCCCTGGAAACCCAGGTTGTTCAGTTAATCAATTAATCCCCCTTTGATTTCTTCAAATTGATATCTTTTCTCTCGTGTGTGCGAGTTAGGTTTTTTTATCTTTTTTTTTTTTATATAATTTTAGCTCCAATAGATTCGAATCCCAATCCTTTTATTCTGGAGAATACTACTCCAGTACTAATTAATCAGACAAAGCTCAGTGGTAAGGTTTCCTAATTATGTCTTCGTTTTTTTATGGTGGTGTTTCATTTCAGACCCAGATGCAGAAGTGATAGCGTTATCCCCTAAGACACTTTTGGCGACCAATAGGTTTGTGTGTGAGATCTGCAACAAGGGTTTCCAGAGAGACCAGAACCTTCAACTTCATAGGAGAGGCCATAACCTTCCATGGAAGCTGAAGCAACGGAACAGCAAAGAGGTGAAAAAGAGAGCCTACGTTTGCCCCGAGCCTTCGTGCGTTCATCATAACCCCTCAAGGGCTCTGGGGGATCTCACCGGAATTAAGAAACACTACTGCAGAAAACATGGAGAGAAGAAGTGGAAATGCGAGAAATGCTCGAAGATCTACGCGGTTCAGTCTGATTGGAAAGCACACTCTAAAACCTGCGGAACTAGAGAATATAGATGTGATTGTGGAACTCTCTTCTCCAGGTATAACAATTCACTCTTTTCACGCCTATTGTTTTTCTGAATTCGGACTTAAAAATAATTTCCGAGTATTACCTGGTTTTTTAATTACTATATTGACTTACTTTTGACTTCGCTGACACTGAGTCATACACACATACATATGTGGGTGTAATTTTGTGAAGAGGGAAGCCTAATTTTGTTCGTAAGTGGGCTTTCAATTGCACCGGAATAGTAAGATATCTCCGTAGATACATTCTGGTGTTTAAATGCGATGGGCAGGTTGCATGAATGTGGACACCGATAATGCGAGTGTCTGGTACTGGTAATATCGTGAGAGACACTGAAAATTTAACAGTTTCTGATTCCTAAAACTGCCAAATGAATATGCCGCAACAGCTAGAAAGCACAATCCACGTACCTTTTGTTTTATATACTGTATTGTCTGTGACTCCATAACAATTTTGCTTAACTTTTTTTGTTTGAACTCATGGCTCCTATCAATGGATGCATGCACATCCATAAGACCATAACCCATGACATGTGAATAGTTTTGCATGCATTATTATTATATATATATATATAAGTTACAAGTGATATAGGGTTCTAGCTAGGTTACACCAAAATTTCCAGTCTGTCAGACAGTGCTCAATTATCTTCTAGATTTCAATATTCTCTCTCCTCATGTACTTATATATTGTTGTGTATGGAGTGGCTGCATTCTCAAAAAATATGATGGCGAGCTATTTTTGTCTTCTGAAAAGCGAAAGGAGTATAATACTTGAGAAATTTGTGATGATTTCTCTCTCTCTCTTTCTATGAAGATTGTACAATGTTGGTCTGAGCTTTAATCCTTGTAAAATCTGAGAAATCTGCAAAAATATCTGATATGCTTAGTTGCTTTCTTTTTAGCTTCAGATACATATAATATTGATTGATTTCAATTGCTTATCTTTTGCATCATACGCGCGCTCTAGTTTCAAAAACCATTGTCATCATAACAGTATTACCAATAAACTTACAACATTTTGAGACTATACTAATTTCCGACTCTTTTTGCATGCATAAAGCTTGAGCTTATCGATGTCTTGTCATTCGTCTCTCTCTCTCTCCTCTACTTTAAATTTGACTCTCTGCAACATATCAATTATCTCTAGTTGGTCTGCGGGCAGCCAAAGTCTCCCCGTGCATGATTTCCCTCACCTTTTTGCAAAACGGGACACGTTCTACGACGACACTACGTTGCTAATGCAAGTTCACGAATGCATGCATTGTCTCATCCACAATGGCAAAGATCAATAACCAAAAAAAAATAAGATAGAACTTTCACCTAATTTCTTGTAAATTAATGTACACATCCAAAATATTATAATATGATGTTATTAGTTATTCATTTATTAATTGCTTCAATATTTCCTTGTTGCATTCAGGAAGGACAGCTTCATAACTCATAGAGCATTCTGTGATGCATTGGCGGAAGAAAGTGCGAGACTCTCAGCAAACCAACTAGCCTCCACTGCCACGAACCCGCTGGTCCAATCTCTTTTCCTTTACCCCAACCAACACAACTTCCTCAACAATCCATGGAACCCATCTCAAGAAAACCCTAACCCTAGCAACGCTATCCAAATCAAGCCCGAAGCCCAACATTTCCAGATGCGTCCTTCGTTTCTTCAGGAAGCTCCTCATCCTCACCACAAGAGTGATCTGATAAACTCACCCTTTCGGAACCTCCACATGTCCACGCAACCTTCCTCAAACGCTGCCACGTCAGCCCACCTGTCTGCTACTGCTCTCCTCCAAAAGGCTGCCAACGTTGGTGTTTCCCCAATCACGCCCCAACCATCTCAGTCTCAGCCTCACCACCTGACTCAGCTCGGCATGGGCGAGATTGGATCAGTGAATCAGCTTAACTCAGTGGTGCCCGACTATATGAGAGGATTTGTGACCAGGAGTCTTAAGAACGAGCATCTGACGAGGGACTTCCTGGGTCTCACCGAGGATGCCAACAGCGGAGGCAACGGTGAGAACGGCGGCGCGGTCAACCTGAAGAACGTCATGACGTTCACGGGTGATGTATACGAGCACCACTATCACCACTCGCTCTTCAAATCCCGACAAGGTTTCGGATTCGTTGAGACTACCAATGCCCCCGAGACGTGGGGCAATTATTGAGCCCAATAAAAGAATACTACCACAAGACAAGGGTAAAATGGGCATGGAGATTTCTCTATTATAATTAATGCCAGCTTGGATGGGAGTTAAAAGTATTTTCAAATATTGTCTTCTTTTATGCCAAACATTTAAACTATAATTAGGGTTTGTTGTCATGAACGTCAAGGTTTGAATTTTCTTTTTGGTTTTTTTTCCGTTCTTTTCTTTTTTTTTTTTGGGAACTATAATACTGTCACATTCAGTTTCGTAGCCTGAATATTTAGATGCTTTAATTTTATTTTGTTTAATCCACCAAAACCATATATATATATATATATAAATAGGGAAACTAGGAGGAGACTGTGCATGTGTGTGTTGCATTGAATCCACCAAAATCATAGAGTGAAGAGGGACGATGGTGGCTTTACCTTGTCAGTAAGTAACAGAGAAAATGTCACATGCAGAATTGTAATCATTAATCCTTTTGTTGCTATCAGCCTATCACTACTCATGTCTTGTCTCCATCCCGACAGCTTTTCTCTTTTGCTAAGAAATATTCGTTTTATCTCATATTTTTTTATTTTTCACCTCCATTCAACAACTTCGTAAACTAGTAAAATATCATGGAATCCCTAAAATTGCAGAAGCACTTTAGGACCCAACAATCATCACTTGTATATGCATTCAAAGATTTAGTTAGGGATTAAAGGGTCATTCATATATATGCTTAAACACAGCAGGCTTTTGCTAATATTGAATTTCAAAGTGGGATGATATCTTCCTCCTTTTATTTTGGTCATTAACTAATCATGATTCCATTTTTTTCACAATCGTTACCAATTAGATTTTTTATTCATGGTAAAATTGTACTTTTTCCACCTACTTTGCTTTACATTTTAAATAATATTACACGCATTTTCTGTGTATTGTATAGAATTTAAAAAGCGAGCTGCATATTGTTTACAATTACAAATATTAATTACAACTTGCTATAGATGTTATATTTTATGTTGTTATTAATGAGTGATTACACTTGTTATCATGCATTTGATGAAAGAATGGAATGCGATGAAGAAAATATATTCTACATCATGTTTTTCTTATTCTTCATCGCACAACCCGACTGACTTCGGTTTATGTGTGTGTGTACACACACACACACACACACACATATATATATATATCAGGATGTTAAGTAATTAGTAATATAGTTTCTCTATATTAATCAAAATGAAAAGGCGGTCCAACAAAAGAATTGTCCCAATTAAAGGAAAAAGAACTAGAAATTACTAGAAAATTGAAATGGTATACATGCACATCTCGTTCATGAATTTCATCGACCAGCCCCCACAATGTCATAGTGCGTGCAACAATTCACATATATTCTCGTATATATTATACAATAAATTAGTCAACAAAATAAATAGTTCAATTTACGTAGGTGGCATTGATCTTAAATTTTTAAATCCAAAACAAGTCTAATACTGCTAATACGTCCAATTTCTACCCCTTTTTTCTTATTCTCTACCCTCAAAATTACGACACTTAATTTTTATGGAACAAAATAACAATAGTCAAATTATTTAATACTATCATACAAATAGCCCTGTAATTTTTTCAGCTCCTGATGAGATTACTGACGTTCTTTATGCCGTGTTAATTATTAATATGTAGCTTAGGTTTAGTCCCGTAAGAATTGAGGGGCATTCGTTGTACATGTTTTTCTTAATGATTTTTATAAGAGATGAGACATATATAGAAATTTAGTCTTATATCATAACCTAATTATTGATGGCACCATTGGTAATTAGCATAAAGATAACTATAAATAAATCAACCACAAGTGTATTGAAATATATTATATTTATGGCGTCCCCATCACGGGTGGTGTTTTGCATGTATGTCTTTTTCCATACTCGCATATATATTTTATGGCGTAATATTTATATCGGCCCCTTCAAATTCACATTCATGAACATGAAATCAGTCATAGATTTTGACTGGGATATCGTATTCTGAATTAAGATAAAGTGTATGTGTGATAGAGAGTGAAGCAAGTACAATCGAGGGAGATGAATTGAAGAGATCACGTGTCGGTGAACACTAGATAGAGAGGGTTATATATAATGATCAAACTTTTTTTTTCTTCTTTTAGGCCTCTGTATATAATCAAACTTTTTTATTTACATAAGAGTCCTTAGACCCATCCCACCGTTTTTTTTATATTAAAATAAGAATTAAGCTTAGATAAAATTTTAATAAACTTGCTATATATCAATGTTTTCAAATATATATATGTATAGTAAAAATCGTTCCTTTGTCATATTTTTTTTAGAGAACTCAATATAAAAAACATTATTTAAGAAAATCCTTGATGAAGTAATAAAAATCTAGGCTATCTCCAGCAGGGAGCTTGTGGTTTTGAAAATTAGTCGTGTAATTATGGATAGCGAAGGATGTGGACTGTGAAGCAAGAAGTGATGCAATTTTGGATTTAGCTAGCTTATTAGCTAAATTCTGTAGCTTTTGTTTCCATCTAGGCAAGACTTGGCTCCACAAAGGTCAAGTTGGCCATTAATCATTCACACTCCACAATTTTACCTAAACAAACACCTTTTCTAAATGTTTCAGACCGAAACAGCTCATCACTTGCCCAAATCCTAGCCCGTGAGTCGCCTGTGAGACCACAAAGTGAAGATATTCATAATCGCCATCCAACTGTGTGGGTCCCCCTAAACTATAGTTTAATTAGTGATGAAAAAGGTTGAAATTATGATAATGCAATCATGCAAGCTAAGGATTCTAAAAAAGTGTTTATGCAGATACGTACATGCGTGAAGGTCCAGTAAAGGAAATCTTCTGCATAATTCCACTTAAGTCGATGGCCGCAAAATCCCAAACAAACCATGGTTTAACGTGTTGGGGAAATATTGCTGGGCACAGGAATCACCTAAAGCGCAAATTCAAATTCCAAGAAATTCTTTTACCTGGTCAAACTTTTTCTTTTGAGGGAGTATATATGGAGGGCAAAAACAAAACTGGATGGTTATCGAAGAAGTGGTGAGGCTTTTGTAAAGAGGAGCGAGGAAGGGTATAAAACCTGCCATAAGCGTGAGTGAAAAGGGAGACTAAGTTGATGGGGGGGCTGTGTATGTATGTACGTATGTGTAATTGTGCGGAGTGTGGTGGTGGTCCGACGCCAATATGAATGGTGGTGCTAAACCTAAAGGAAAAGAAAAAGAAGAGAGAATTGAAAATAAAGAGGAAAGAAAAATGTCAACGGCCGTTAAAAAGATGCTCAAAGTTTTAAAATTACTGTGATCTCAGCCTTCTTTCCTGTGGGGTGTGCATGGGAAACCCTTTATCAAATTCTGTGCAAAGTTGGACCTTCAATTTTTGTTTTTTTCAACTTTAATTAGCAACGATCATAAACTTGAGAACACAAAGAATTTACATTAGCTGTTTGCAATTTTCCAAGTAGTTTTTGGTTAATTGTTTAGGACTTATTGATGCTCGAACTGCAATAAATTCCCAACATGGCAAGAGAAGTTTAGTACCTAATAACACAACGCCCTAGAGCGAATGATTTGTGTGGAAAATTAATGTTACTATGGCTGTCAAGGATATCCACTTCCATTCATAGCATCTTAGCCTAACAAATGGGATGGAAAAAGTTGCTTGTCACTAAGACAGTATATCCACTGGCCTGGGGAAGAAAGGAAAAGGCCTAGGGATTAAAAAAAGCAAGTTTTGGGTGTTATGGTATGTTGAAGCTTTTAGAAAGTAAATTTATATATATCCTATTTGCCTCCTAAAAAAGACTGCCTCTTTTCACATCCCTCCCTCTGCACAAAGAGACAAACCAAAAGCCTCCATTCTCTTCTATTCCCATCATCCTTCTCTCTCAAACATATATACTTGCTCATGTCATCTTCCACTAAGGAATCTCTCTTCTCAACTCAACTTCCCTTTCCCTCTTTTTCTTTCTTCAATTCCTCATTATTACTAAAACTTTCTTTTCCCTGCTTTTCTCCTTTTCCTTTTTCCCCTTCTGCCGCAGATCCTCACGTAATAACATATAGGGCACACCATTAACTAGTCGTAGCAATTGGATGACACTCTAACTTGGAAAAAGAATCTTGCATGAGTCGGTTATTCTCTCTGTTTTCGAAAACCATTATTCGATTTTGTTTTAATTTCCAACGCTAAATACGATTGATGCTAAATAGAATTTTGAGGGGCTTTGATTTAGGCTCCATGATTCAGTTTTCAAGCTCTCAATTTTTTTTTAAATCTTATTTTTCACACCAATCTATTAATTCCACAACAATAATGCAGCGACGTTACTTTAAATACCTCTCATATAACTTATCCTTTTGATTTCATGTTTTTTTAGAACTAATTGTTTTAAGTCAACGAAAATTAGTTCAGTTGATAAGAATATAATTATAAAGATATAGGTTTAAATCTTGCTGTTAATATGAAAATCTTGATGGTGAGTAATTTGTAAGTATTTCTGTAAGCGCTCTTTGAGCTTTAAGATCTGTTCTGATCGTGATAAATCCCTGAGACTCAACTCACCTAAACTTTTATTAACAAAAGAAAAACTAATTACTTTAATAAAAACATACTCCATATAGTCGGCCAGAAATTTATTGTAAACAAACAAAAGTTGGAAGGCCATAGTAGTAATTTAATTTATGCAATATTCCCGAAGATTTTATACAGTATATCAGCCTCTGTCCTGGCCCTTCATAGCATGATCATATTTTCTCAACAGTCATCCTCTGAATAAAAGAGGTTAGGTTAACACTGGCCATCCTTTTTGTATATGAGGCAATGGTTTAGCCATAATATATGTATCTCAATAAGGTACCATGAAATAAATCATGGGGTTATTCGAACCTGCCCAACATAATTTCAATGACAAAATATCAAAGACAAGTCAAAACATATTGATCACATATAGCGTGCATGCAACTGACATATACAGCACAGTTCAAAATAGTAATCATCATCTATTGAACATTGGAAGCCTCACAAATTAAAGTACGTACCAACACGAGGAAAAAAAAAAGAAAAAAGAAAAAACCTTCAGGTTTTATTTTTTAATACAAATCAACTAGATTGAATCTGTATGCTATTTTAAGTAATTCATGTTAAATTTTTATTAAATATTAATAATTAATAAAAATAAATAACTAAATACAATTAATATTTATAAAAAAACTATATATTAATATAAATAAATAAATAACTATATTTTTTGCTACCAAAATAAATTATTATATATAATTAATAAAAGTGGCATATCATCTTATTTATTGAATAGGGAAAAGAATCACATCAATTTTAACATTAAAATAAAAAAAAAATTTAAGAATTTTACAATAATATATTATTTCTGTTTAAGTGATCACCTATAATGGGATATAAGATTTATAATTAGCGTATGCTTGGATGCTTGTGTATATTTGATTTAAATGAAAAATTTGTAGGCTCTAAAACTTATCTCCATTACGCTGTTGATTGAAACTTGCATCTATTGTAGCAAACAAGATGGTTTGCATGTGCATCACCAAGTGGAGCTCCTTGTCCAAAACAAATTATCTTATGTTGTATTGAAATTTTGATTACAAGTAAAAAAGAATTATATTACATTGTATTGAAATCTTGCCCTTTCCGTTCACTATGTTTTATTGAAATTCATATTCACAAAACTTCCATTTTGAATAAACAAGTGAAAGTACTTACAATATGAGATGAAATGGTACAATATAAAATATTTCAGAAACATTCATATTAAATAAACTAAATTACTATTACAATTAGTCATACTTAATATAATTATTATATAGTTAATTAAATTCTCATTTATTAAATAGACTAAATTATGTAATGATCGAAAGGATAATATTAAATTGATATTTTAAATTTTTAAAAAATAAATATTAGATACATAAATTGAAAATAATAGAATTCAAAATCTAAAAATTAAATATGTAACAAAAAGATATTCTGAATTGAAAATCTAAAAGTAAAGTATTTAAAGTTTTTCTTTAATGTGCACTCCCACTTAAAGATTTGATTAATGAAATTAAATATTTTGAAATATATAAATAAAATGATATAATGTAGCTATAAAAAAAATTATATAATGTTATTTTATTATAATTTACTTATAATTTCAAATTTAATAATAAAAATAAATTAAGCTTAACAATTTGTGAGAATGTAGCCTTTGTTGGCTATGTTAGAAAAATTAAAAAAATATCGAACACATTAAGAAAAAGGAAAAAATGGGGGGGGGGAAGGAAAAAAGATATTTTCAATTTAAAATATAAAATTGGGCCAAAAAACTTAAAATATAAAAATCAATTCATAAAGTATATTTTTTAATATTTGAAATTTGAATAAACTCTTTAAATGTTCAATTGTGAAAGCAAAATGATTAATTTGAAGAGTGTGATTTGTTATGGAAAAGAAATACACTGTTATTACAAAATAAAAAATAATAAAAATTTGAAATTGAATGTTAATAGTTTGGATTTACTGAACAAATATTATTTTGAATAAACAACCATGAATTGAGAGTATACCGGCAAATAGATATTCAGCGAATTGTTGGACTTGAAAATATGAATTTGAATAATAGTGTAATGGAAATTGAGATATTATTGATAAAAAAGAAAGTAAAAAGAAGTAACACCCACTAAATATTACCCGAAAAAACCATGCATATTAAAACTAATCATACTCAATAAGTTTCTCTCTTAACAATTTTATGACATATAAAGACTTGTTTAATAAAAAATTGTTAATAATATTTACAATACGTATTTACACTAAATATTTATCGTTGATTAATTAAAAATAAATTACATATTAATAAAAAATATTTGAAAAAAATATTTTAAATTGACATAAAATAATAATAATTTTATTATAATTATAACTATATAAACCACTTAACACCTTTGATACCTTGCAACACCTAAGGACTTTACTACCTTGGAAAAGGAATGTGGGCATTAACTATCAATACAAAATACAATGGTCTTCATTTTTTTTGGAAAAAAATTTAAACAATAAATTGGTCTAAACAATGAAGGAATTTTGCTTAAAAATAAATCGTTCAAATTGCATTAAATGATCACAAAGTCCAAACTGATAGTCTTAATCAGCTTAACTAATCACCAATAATCCGCACGCTGTAGCTCCTTTTTTTTTTCTTTCTTTCTTTCTTTTTTTTTTTTTTAATTAAACCACCCAGCATCTTGTGTCCGGTAACCACCCAGTATCCACATGTTGTAGCTGTTTTTTTTTTTGAAGGGGCCACATGTAGCTTTTAATTATATATATTGGTCCGCTCTATGAAGATTCCTGGTAGGCGACTTCGTCCATAAAGTTTACATCACCAGGCATCTCATCTGACCCCAGCTTTTGAACTTTCCGGATTCACTCCCACATGTTTCTCTAACACATTCTTAAATGCCTGTAACGAACGCCAGGGGGGGAGATGAATATATTCATCAGAAAAAGGCGGCAAATAGTTTCTCAAGGAATTTAATATCTTAAATAATTAGCTTAAATTAATCTAATGTGCATAAGTTACAATGAAAGTTTTGCATCTATAATTCCTCACAAAACAAAGATCTTACAGTCGGATTGCATGCTCTCTCATGTAAGAAAGTGAAACTAAAGTCTCAATGCACATGCAGGGCAACCAATTCCAGAGACCCATGCACTGAGTTAATAATGATGATGGAGAAAATCGAAAAGAGAAAATGTCATCCTCAAAGTATATTTAAAAATCTTTACATCTCAGAGTGGGGAAATAAAGAAAAAAGAAACATTACAGTAAAAAATGTCAGAACCACTTGACACCAAGAAACCAAAAAAAAAAGTTGTTTGGTCAAAAAATTAGAGTTCGAATCAATGTTGAAAATGACATGGATGAAAAATGTTATAGATGTTATGGTTGGGCATCTGCTAATACAAATAGTTATGAGTTATGACATTAGATACACATCAAGGTTTAAATCAAGCAATTCTGACCACAAAATAGCAGCATAGGTAACATGCACAATTTTTGCCTGTTAAACTGCCCAGTTCTAATCACGATTGGTTTAGAAACAAACAAAACTGAACTGACAATAGTTTCCAGAGGTACCCAAACTAGAAATATCCATGTAAGTCTAGAACCAATCACATCAACAAAATAGCTTCTCATGGGGTGGGACTACTGAAAGAAACAACAAATATAATGTTCAAAATAAGAATTTTTCTTATGTTAATTATCATCACAAATGGGACTTTGTAGTTGATAACTCGGTGGCATGTGGACAAATGGTCTTATTTTTTTTTGACAACACAAATGGTCTTAAATTAACTCAGTATTTTCTGCACCACTAGGCATTCACAGCGATGATGAAGGAAATTTTATTCTTAAGTACAAACAAATTTGAGGAGCAATCAATCACATTATTTTTCCCAAGTTTACATGAACCATAGGGACAAATGAACCAGATCAGATGTATTTCTATAATAAGCACTTCCAATTGTCTCCGAAGAGAAATAATGGATAAGTTTAGATCTAAGAATCTTACAAATGTTGAAGCTCAAAAAAATAAACCTCATCACACCAAAAAGACAAATGCAGCAAGATGAATTTCACACTAAAATTTCAAGCTAGAGCACAGCAATTACCTGCTGAGCAAATGACTCCTTCCCTTTTAGAATGGAATTCATTGCCATGGATTGATCATCAAAAGCACCGTAAAAAGCCTCATAGAATCTATTCCTAAAATCACAAGTCATAACATTAACAGAGTTAGCTAAAAAAAAGTTGATGCTATTTGTGTGACAACCAATCACATGGAACACATGAAAATATCAACAATTACCGATCTTCTGCAAGAGTTTGTTGATCCATCTCATCAAACTTACGAGTAAGAACTTCCGCTCCCACAGGTGAAAGTACATGCAGTACAAGAGCCTCTAATGTCCTCGGGAAGTTGTGCTGAAAATATTAAATAATCACAATACAACATACTTGAAATTGAAAGCGAAACAATGCATCATGACTTCTAGGAACTATTTTAAAATAAACTATCATCTATAGATGGAACTCAAGGAGCTTGCAAAGTTATAACTTTTGATGTGCAGAAGCTGCAGGAGCAGAAGAAAGTAGCCATAATGCACCTAACCTAATTAGACAAATAAAAATACCAACTCAAATACCTCAAGCATTAGAGGAAAGAACAAGCAGTAATTAGCAACTATGTCCTCATGGGCACGAGAACCACATGATATCATTCCCAAAAATGAGTAAAATGACACGAATAAAGTCAAATTGCTTGGAAGGATTCATTCACACTATCAAGTAACAGTGCCTTTATATTGATTAATCATAATACAAAAACCAAAATCATAGTACAGAATTACGGTAAGTGTACAAAGAAGAGCAGATGTTTCGAGATGTATAAGTTTTCAATGAACTCACTGCCATGGCAAGAAAGACATTTCTGAGGGATTGTGGTTCAACATCCCAAAGAATTTTAGCCACCGGATCATCTTTCAAACTAGCCATCACTGGCTCCTCAAATTCATCATTCACTGCAAACTCCGAATCACTTATTGAAGTAGACAGCAATTGCAGCTCCTGACTAGCAATGCTAACACTGTTGTGAACCAAGGAAACAAGCTCATGAAGCACTTGGGCAGCAGCAGGCTCTAATTCAAGCAAAATTTTCTCCCCTTCAAAGCTTTTCCCTTTCAAATTTGTGCCTTTTAACATCAGAGAATCACTATCATCACCATGATCTGGTAATCAGATTATCAATGCCATTTAGAAAGCCACTGGCAAAAAGATAAGCCGCAAATTTCTCTCTCTTGCAAGGTGACAATCATAGAAAATTATGGCATCAATTATTAATCATATATCAGCCATCTTGTAATTCACTGACCTGTTTGTCCATTATTATGCTGCTTGTATGCACATACCCCAGTTTTACTCATCCCAGATTTACCAAGTAGCTCATCCTGTCCTAAATTAAAAATATCCATCACAAACTGAAGCCCCTTACAAAACTTGTACTTAATGAAGAAAAGGGAGGGGGGAAAAAGGATGACTTAGCTCAACAATGAATTTTGTTAAATTGCAAAAGGACAAAGCTAGCAAGTCCCTCTCTTCTCCACTCATAAAAAAGACGGAGAGAAAAGGTATATGATGATGGATGTTCATGAGAACTTATGCTTACTACTTTATCAGCTTCCAATATTCATCCTTAGCTATGAAAATTTTCCCACAATTGTAATCCATTTCCGATGATGAATAATTATCATTTGATGTCATGGACTAATCCAAAACTTTTTACTTCATTAAGTGATACTAAGAAAACAAAAACAAAGGATAGTGCAGTTACAAAAGTAACATATTTGATGATGAACTGTATGAAAGGGTTAACTACATACCTGTATGGAGGTGTACACAAATACACAAACGATAAAGTAAAGATACATAGGTGGTTCAATAATACAAACAACAAAAGGAAATACAAAGAAAGAAAGCTTCCCTAACATTTTATGCAATAAATGAATTACGTGAGGTACATACCATTTCTTTGTCTATCAATCTTTGTTGCATCCATTGAATTGTCGGGCAAATGGGTTTTGAAATAAATATAACTTTCAAAAGTCAGTTTATCACATAAGAATATCCAGTGATGCATTTTTAACAAAAACTACATCATCAATACCTTCTCAATATTCTGCGCAAATAATACGTATCCATGTGTTCCAACATGCTAGAGATTAAGTTGGATCTCCACCAGAAGTTAATAGCAACAGTCAAATCATAACTGTCTACCTGATGGAACCTACAAAAAAAATCATGAAACTATGAAACCTATAAAGCAAGGACACAACTATTTACAGCTATGTTGCTGTGTTGGACTCTAACACCACCATGTGTATGAATAAAATAATGTACTTTTCAAGATATCTTCCATAAAAGAGATCTTTCCTAATAAAAAAAGTTGACCAAGAGTTACAGTCTCCCTTAAGTTGGTAAGTGGATATCTTCCATCCCCAACTAGCAAGTGATTTCCCAAAACCTTGTAGTGGACAGACCCTTAGTGAGAACATTGATGGCATATGGGTGTGCAGGTTAGGCCAGAGGCAGATAATGTGCTATATTTTCTCACTATTTATTTGACCTCTTCCTAAATTCTGATCCATTTATGTGATTTCTTATGCTTAATTTGCAGCTTTTGATCAAAAGGTCGACTGCATGATGTGGAAGGAAATTTTAAGCAAAAGACAGCAAATCACACAGCCTAGCCTACACAAGCTTTTTTCCACGTAGGCTGTGTGTTTGAAGAGATATTGAAGAAACCAGCAAACCGAAGACTACACAGCCTACCCACATGACTTCACACAGGCCATGTGTTTAAAGAAACAGTGTAGAAGTTGTAGGAATTGAGTTACACGGCCTGGCTGCAAGATAAAGCATAAAACATGGCCTGACCATGTGGATGTATCTGTATGCATTTTGCTGTCTATTTCTGAGAGGTTCAAGGGCATTATTGAAAAAAGATTTAGACCTAGCGGGAGGCATTTCAAAGAGATCTAAAGAGCTCATCTGAGGCACACAACAACCAAGGGAAAGGGTCTAAAAGCTGCTAATGCCATCGGAGACTTGAAGGACTCTTCTTGAAGCTCTTGCCATGGATTCTGTTTAATCTTTTGTTATCTCTACGCTTCATTATGAACTCCAATAGATTAACTTTTAGGATTTAATTTCCAATTATGTATCGCTAAAGCCTTTTTCTGGTGTTTGGACAGACAGATTCACTTACCTACTGTGATTGTGATAGAGTTCTTGTGAAAGATCTTAATGATGATTAATCTATTGTCTTGTTTTCAAACTCTTGCAAATGGCTGACCAATATTTGCTATTCTGTTATGTTGTCAGAAGCACTAAAAGGTGAATTACAATAGTATATTGTCAACACAACAGACTTAGGTAGAGTTTCATAGAGATATACATAACGTCTAAAGTAGCTTGTATAGATAACACTTTAAAATGATATGATCAAGGAATGGAACAGACATCGAACAGGTTGATTCTGCCCCCACAAATTTGCCACCCAAAATAGCCATGGGGTGAGCAAAACAACTCCCATCCTAACATCACTGGGCAAAGGTAAACCATCTCAATAAATGTCAAGAAGAAAGAAACTACTAAAATTGCCATTTCAACCAACTTAGGAGTGAGTGAATTTCATCACACCAAAGTGAGGTGAAGATGCCCAAAATCAAGACCCTCATTACAAAGTGAGGTGAGGATACCCAAAACCAAGACCCCTCACCGCAAAGTGAAGTGAGGATATCTGAAGCCAAGACCCTCACAGCAAAGTTACAGTTAAAAAAGTTCATATTAAAAACAAGAAGAACCAATGACAAACTGGGGGCATCCAAAACCCAAGCTCCTTTTCAAAATTAACCAGCCTGGCCCATTTTACCTAGTTCAGAAGAGGAAGAATCTACCTAAAACCTGAGAAGGACTTCTCCATAAAGATCTTCTGTTAAAAATAAAGTCAAGACCTTACCAGCCTTCAGGAATGAAAAGTGCATCGCCTGCATCAAGAAGAACTTTTTGTGCAAACTTCATTGAGCTTTTTGCCCTTCGATAAAGGGAGTAATCAGGGTTCTCTAAAGCAACAGAACTGTCATATAAAAGAGCAAAAGCGAAAATGAAATAAGTTAAAAATCTAAATTAAGAAAAAAGAAAAAGAAAAAGTCGACAAGCTTAGCAAGGAAGAATCATTTGTTAATATAATCAATCAACTGGTAGAGAAAAGAAAACCAGTATTTCATTGGACTAGACTTATATGCAGTTCATTATACCCTTACTACAAGGGTCCCTAATGAAAACATGACAAGAGTAAAGTTCTCCAGTAATAATATGTCAGATGTATGGTTAAATTGGGGAATCATATGAATTGTCTGCAAAATGAAAACCTCACGATAAAGATATAAGGAACTTCAAAAAATTTTCTCCCTATTTCAACTGTAGCATACCTGTGGTTAGAAGCCTCCCCATATATAGGCATTGGGTACAGTAACGGACTAGCTGAAGGAGGCCATAAAACAACTGCAAAGAATATAAATTACTGTTTCCAGCTTAAGTTGGCAAGGTTCATTTGAAAGTATATCCAAATATAACATTTTAGCTAAAAAAGAAATTGATAAGCCAGAGTTAAATTAGCTCTCCCAATATTTCATTCCCCAGTACAAAATATAACAAAAAATCAATAATAAAGCAGGTTGACATAGGGTAGATCAAAAGTGCCAAAACCCCATTAGAAGTGATATATATATCCACTCATCTAAATTACCTTATAGTTCAGATCTAAGCCATATGATCTATTGAACATTGTGGATACCTAATAGGATGCACCTGACAAGGAACGCCAATGTACCACCACTATTGTAGAAAAGCGAAACCCATCAAAGGGGGGGAAATCATACCTCTAAAAGAAGACACATCCCATACCTTGTTTGCGTCCAGAAACTATGCACAGAAGATTATGGTGTGGATCATAGTGTGTACTTGATCTAGCTTGAGCATTGTTCATCCACAGGTTGATAGAAGATAGCTCTTTTGCCTCCAGAATCAGAGGCTGCAGAAAACAAATAACATTAATCAGAATTCCCTGAAGAAAAATGCATAAGATGTAAAACTATAAACACATAACAAAATCATGAAGAGAAATGGACTAACGATCTCAATGTCTTCCCTTAATGCTTCCAACTGAACCTTGTCCTCATGATCACTATTCATAATTGGCACCTGAATTACAAGTCACTAGATTTCATTCAGAATCTATAGAACTAACAATCTCAGATAGATCAAAAGAAGGCAGCAATCAAACCAAGACAAAGATCTACAAAATTATTGAACATTATTAAGAAATGAAAAGAGCGGAAGCTGCATATATTTGTCAGGAAAAATAACAAGTTCTTTTCCGAACCAATAGAAAAGGTATCCATCATCTCATAGATCTTGAATTTTCAACCTGAGCTAAATAAATTTGTTCAGGAACATCTTCCAAATGCAAAGAGCAATGTTCAGTATCATAACCCGCTATATCATGTCTTTGTGGCCCAAAACAAGCATCAAAGCCTCCATCCTTATTTTGTATATGTTTCTTACAAAAACCAATAAACGTAGAAAATGGTAGAGGGACCTGTAAATGAGGGAAAATAATGTAATTGATCTAGTAACATCACAGAAATACCAAGTTTCATGATCAAATTGGAGATTATAGGTAATTACCCTTTCATGGCTACCAATATCACCATAGAAGACAGGTGCAGATCGAGAAAGCATAGCCTCCACCATACAAGACCCTATGCGTTCCTAAATTGGAAGCAGATCAAAAATAAAAATATTGATGAATGGCTATTGAACAAGACCGTCAAATAATCCAAAACAACGAATATCTCAGATTGCTTTTCATCTTTAAGATGCAAGCAATAGCTCATGCATCAAAATTTGCAATGCAAGCCGAGTGAATTTTACACTTGAACCTAACACAACTGTACTTATCATCACAACTCAAATTTCAAAGGGCACTCTTTTAATTTGAATTAGAATTAGCTAAGCAGGTAAAAAACCAAGCTCTATGATTAGACTGACATGTTTGCTGTACTTTACTTGCTTTCAAAATCAAATGTTAGATTTGGAATGGGGAAAGGGAACTTCTAAAGGGCAAGAATCAGACGGAAAAAACAAATTTTCCACCACGGACGATACATGGCAGTTAAGTAAAAAAATGAACCTGCAAGTAGTCAAGGCCCCCGTTTGATGGATTCCACTTGGAGAACGCTCTCCATCCTTTTATGCATCCACTAAACACCTTTTGAGCATAACAAACAACGAAGAAACAGAAAAATTTGAAGATAAGCAGCAAAATGAAACAGAGACTTTATTATAGTGAAGCTATTGGTAACAAAGTGAAGCGAAAACTCGAAGTGATGAGTGCCCTTACAGCAGGAACATTTCTTGGTTCAATGAGAGACTCAAAATCAGTTGCCGTGGGAAGTTCGTCGAATCTTTGGATTCGAATAGACTGGTCTATGGACATGGGCGCCTGCGCAACACTACCGTTCCTTCCCTCGACGAGTCGAACGCTCCGTTCCCGTTTTATCAGTCAAAGCAACGTTTAAAACCGACGTACCTAGAGCTGCTATTTTTGGTTTGGCCTAAGAGATGAGAAACATAAGTGGCCGCGTTCCTAATGGGCCTCATCAGAATTATGTGCTGAAATAACCTAAATGGTGGATTTCAGCCTAAAACCCAAAAAACTAACAGTGAACATTGTATTTTATCTGAATTTTATACATAAAAATTTAAAAATAAATAAAATAATAATAATAATAAAATAAAATAAGAGACTAAAACAAGACAAAAGTGGATAAGTAGAGTTGTGATGGAATTTAGACTGAGTGTGTTGATGGTTTAATCTTCTAATCCCCAAACCCAAATTCTAAAAAATAATAAAATAAATAAAATAATAAAATTAAAAAAATAAAAATAAAAAATAAACTGAGGAGGCTCGGGCGTGAGAGAAGAGAAAAGCTGAGGAGGAAAGGAGAAGAATTTGGAGGCCAAAAAAAAAAAGTAGATGCCAGAGACTGAAAGAATTTATTTGATTGGAGGTTATTGAGAGTTTTTTTTAAAGATTCATTATTTGGTTAAAAAAATTTGAGGAGATTGAGAATAATTTAGTCTTATCCAATTTTTTCCCCATAACTTTATATATCCTTTAAATTGAGATTTTTTGGATGAGAGACTATTTATTATTTGATTTTCTTCAATTTTTTTTTAAAATAAATAAAATTTTATTAAAATTTCTTTAATTTCTTTCCCTAATTTTAAAAAAATTAAAAAATTATCAAAAATCTCGTACAGAGCCATCATTCTAGCTTTCACTCGGACTCCCTCTGCTTCTCGTACCCAGCTCCCTCGGTTTCTCTTGCCCGAGCTCCCTCTCTCTCACCTCGCATAGCTTCCTCTGTTTTTCCCCTTCAATCTCTCGTGCCCTTAGTCTCTTTTCAATCGGCCATCCCCTTCTCTCATGCCCAAAACCCTAGCTCCCTCAGTCTTTCACTCGCACGGCTGCTTCCGCCTCGTGTCTGAGCTCCTTTGTGTCTGATCTCACCTCCTCTCTTCGCGGCTCCCTCTGTTTCTGATCTCACCTCCTCTCCTCGCAACTCCCTGTGCCTTGAGTTCACTCTGCTGAGATTCCGTTTCTGAACTGATCTTTTGCCCTTTTATAAAAATACATATATATATATATATAATTATATACTGAATCATGGGTCATTCTAGATTGCTAATTTGGATGTTTTATTTATTGAATGCTGAAATTGTGTTGATGCCCTTCCCAGTTTATTTTCCTTGAATTTTGGTACGTTCCGAGTTGTTAGTCAGTGGTTTTAATTTCCTTAGTATTACGTTATTCTTTGATTTACGATATTTGATCTCTTAGTCGTGTATATTGATTGGTTTGCCTGCTGAAAGGAATCCCCTACCTGTGCTGGTTATTGAATAGTATTACTGATGTACCGTGGTTGTTAGAAAGTTGATGTTAATATACCCCGTAAGTTTGCATCTGGAAATGTGTAATGATTTTTTTGGTAATGAACTCATTTCAACTCATTGCTAGTACTCATGGGAGAGAGCAGTCTGTACACGTTACTGGGTGACTCCAGACGGTAATTTTGTTTGAATTTTCAAAGTTTTTCAAGCTTTAAGTGGGGATTAACAGATTGAATTTTAGGGTGTGGCTGGCTGTTTGGTTATGTCCTCTGTTTTGTTAGCGATTTTTTGTAGTTGTGTGTGCTGATGTAAGCTTGAACTCCTAATTTACTTGTGTTCTGATAAATCTACGACTCTTTCTGGGATTTATCTTGTTTTGCTTTGTTTGATTACTTTTTCTTTAGAAATCAATGATTCTTCCACCTTTCGTTGATCTGGAAGAGGACAGGGAATTGTTTCTAGTTTATTCAGCCCCTATTTTCTTTTCAAAATGTTGATTTTGCACATTTGGGATGGGCTTATCTAATGAAGTGCTGTTGTTTTTTGTATTGAAAATCTGGCCTACACTTATGTTACTCAGTGACTTAACCTTATTGTGATTTTTTTTATGGGAGGAGCTTCATTAAATATTGAACTTGAGCAATTAGAATCATGTTTCTGTTGCAAGCTTCAAGTCATGCTCATTACATCTCACTTTAATATTCTAAACTTGTCTTCACTGTTACAAGTTTATTGGTTCTTTCTCATGTGTCAGAAAGGTGATCACGTGATCATGTTCCTTTCATCCGGTGATTGGATTCTGTTATAGCAGGTCTATTTGCTTTCAGGCTTCTCGAGTGAGTGATCACATGACATTGTGCTTCTGTGCGTAAGCACTGGTTTGGTCATAGATGGGAGGTCATATATATATAATCTTTTTTTCTCAAAACTGAATGTTGGCTGCTGAATATTTGTTTAGCATTATGAATTTAAAAGGATTATATGAGCATGTTTTTCTCACCAAGAAGGTTCTGATTTAGCTGCTGCATGTTTGGATACTTTTATTGACAATGAGAAATGATCATATATCATGATTTTCTGTCATAAATCTTGGATTTATTACTATGGGGTATAATATGATTTTAAACTTTAAAATGTTCCATTTGACTATGTGTTCCATGAAAAAGGCTACTAGTCATCTAGTTGTATATATAGTTCTTGGTTTGAATTCTGAAGTGTTTCCTTTTGGCTTATGTTTATACTCATGTGAAAGGAGTGTATTCATCCACATTTCTTCTCAAATTCCCTGCATTTTTATTGTGGTAAGCTTGCTGACTCTGTCTTTGGCTTAAAAGCACGATCCATGACAATATCTTTATGGTGGAACAATGATTTGGATCTTTTGAGCGATAATGGTTTTTGTATTTTATAAAGAATATTATTTTTGATGTTTTTGGTTGATTTAAAGGTGAATACTAATCCATTCTCATTCTTATTCTTTTTGAGCACCTTAGGAACATAAACCAAAGTTGGGGAGAAATCAAAGCCATAGTAATTGAAAAGAGAATGAGGGAGGGTCTCTTTGGATGTACTACTAAAACCAAGTTTTGATCCAAAACTTGGTTTAATTTGTATATCATGATGTTTGGTAAAATTTCCAGTTTCCGTTGCAGAATGATTTTTCAAGTAAAACGTGGTTTACATAGAAGCAGCTTCGGACCTGTTTTTCCGTTCTTCTTCTCTCTTCTTATCTGTATTTATTTTAAAGTCAGATAAAAATATACTAATAAAAATGAGAAAAAATAAAAAAATTGAGAAAATAAAATTTCCATAAAATTTTTCCTATTTATTAACCAAAATTTTCCTTTAAAATTTTAATTTTTATAAATCATGACCTGTAAGAAAATGTTATATTAGATATATTATGTTCTCAATTAAATAAATGTAGGTTAAATTTTTGTCCAAATAAATTAAATTAACCATGAGATAGAGTTTAAACTCAATTTAGAGGAAAATTATGAGTTTTGTCAAAATTTATTTTCAAATAAATTATTCAAATATAAACACGTTAGTCCAAAATCAATTTTTATCAAAACTACGTTACAAAACCAATTTTACCAAAACTCATTTTTAACTAACTGAAATCCAAATGGGTCCGGAAATGGCAATGGAGGAGGCAAGCTACAAATTTTAATGAAACTAGCACATAAGGAAGATAAGGGGAGAGTTCATTTCTTTCAATTTGTTATATAATTTAACCTATGATATGATTATGTTAAGTTTAAGTAGGCCCATGCACTCATATGTTTACATAGGCGCACACACATTGATAAATTATATTTGATGGTGTTTTTCTTATTTATAATTTTGATTTTTATTGGTTATTAGTTTCTTTTCTTTTGCTTTTAGAATTTGTTACGAGCGACTAAATTTTCGTATACACATAGGGTGTCACTCAATTGTACCATGAGTAAAGAGCTACCATGATACTTATATTGGGTAAGTCTTAATTTTCAAATATTTATGGATTTTAATTGTTATGTAACTTTTTCGTTTAAAAGTAAAATAAATATAAATATCAATTTTCTTTTTTTATAAAAAAAAACTAAACTATGAGAATAATTAAGATAAGAGCTCTTAATTTTTCTCTTTGTCTTTGTGCTTCAAGTGATAACACCATAGGCATTTAAGTATCAATCAGCGAATTATGAATGGTAAAGTTACCATATAAACTAGTTAATTTTGTTTTGAAAAATAAAGTTGTTTTTATATTTTATTTTGTAAAATAAAAAAATAATAATAGTAAAATAAAAAATACATACGTATAACAGTCATATTTTAAATTTTTTAATACTTTTTTATAAAATAAAAAGGTATTACCGAGAACATATTTATTTTCATTTTTATAATAAAATAAGGAAATATAAACGATTTATGTAAATAAAAAAATTTTGAAAAATTTATTTATTTTCCAATTTTATCTCTTAAGTCTTTTTTATACCTTTTATCTTGAGTGGCATCACCATGGGCATTTAGGTATCAATGAGCGTATTGTGAGTGATAAAGTCACCACATGACCTAATTAATTTTATTTTGTAAAAATAAAGTTATTTTCAAATTTTTTTCTTTTCAAATCAAAAATAAAAATAATCAAAATCACGTATAATTTTAATCTTCTAAATTGGGAAAAGCATATATTTTCTTTTTAGAAATTGATTTTTTAAAAAATAAATAAATAATGAAAAAATAAATGATAAGAGAAAATAATTAAAATTAATCTATCTTTTATAAATTAAAACACATCAATGCATTTTAAAAATTGTTTTGGTGAAATTACTTTTTATAAATTTCTCTCTTCAAAATATATATATATATTTGATAAAAAATATTTTAATCCGAACTATATCGACTTTGATCCTTATTTACAGATTACATAGACCCTAGACTCTAATTTTGGTCAAGTCTACTCTTATAAATAAATAATATTTTTTATTTATTTTATTTCTCCCAACTTCTCATATTTTCATTTTACATTTTCTCTTATTTCTATATTTATTTTTACATGTGAATTATTAAAGGGCCATCAAAATAATTTTTTTTAAAAGTCATAAAAATCGCATAATCAACTTAAGGTAACCGTTTTTAGAAAGGAGTATTGTGGGAGTGTTTAACACATTTTTCACTCACAATCATATTTCCGAATCTAACTTTGATTCTCAAACCATCATTTCTTTTTTTTTATTTAATTTTCTAAAATTTTTGTTAAAATTTTGATTGCGACTCTTGTTTAATCGACTTTTATTATGAAGACCAATTTTTCCTTTTTCTTTATTTCCTCTGCCATCTCTATCACATTTTCAGATGTGACATTATCCAAATCAATTAGTACTGTAGTACATATAAACTTCGCATTTCAAGATTTATACTATTGTGTCCCGTTTTTTTTTTTTTTGGGCCAGATAGTATTGTGTCCGGTTGGCTGACTGTATATGTGAATTTCTTCTTAAATGCCGTACGTAAAGTTATATTATCTTCTTAATTGATTTATTCTTTTGGCCTGACTTCTTAATTAATCGATTTGACTCTCATAAAATCTGCTGTGTGTTTTGAGAATTTAATTGTGATATGATGATCATCTTCCTCTCCATGTTGAAGATTTTTTTATACTTTAACAGCTGAAGTACTCTAGTAGTCTCTACCCTTTTTATCTATTGCTAATTCAGGCTAGATTTAAGTTTGGATTATCTTCCTTTTTGGCTTCTTCTGCTCCTGAGTAACGCATTGATGTGAAGATATATTTCTTTTTTTTTTCTTGGCAGCACGTGAAGATATATTGAGCTCATTGAAGGGTATTATGTCCTAGGGAGAAAAAGAAGAAGGAGAAGAAGTAGTAGTTTATGTCTGCGATTCACTGCTGTCTAAAAAAAAAATCGGTTCATGAGAATAGAAAATAATCGAAACATAAAAGCACGTGGCGCTAGGCATGGACGCAGTGAATATCCCTCGTTTGCTAAATTGCTATTGCTTCAATCTGCTAGAGTTATGTTGGTATAGAATAACAGAGTGATGGCATCGTGATAGTGGCAGCATAAGGTATCTCAATCTCAATTGTAATTATTATCTGATAATTATTTATTGTAAATATAAGAAACTTACTGGGAGTAAAGAAAATTAAGAGAAGAATATGAAAGAATATACAAACCAACATGAAGCTTAGCTGGGTGGGGCTGTTTTTGTAAAATTTTCTTAGCATTTTTGTAAGGAAAAAAAAAATGGCTCTTCCAAAGTGGAAAGAAATAAACCGACACCAATCTGGGAAGTTGTTGTATGGGAAAAAGACAACCAAGGACTACAAAATATTCACTCATTAGGATCTCTAATTGTTCTAATTACTCATAAGGACCTGAATCTTTTTCGAAGATTACAATCATAATGCAATAACAAAAATATCCTTGAAATTAAAAGATTAAAATCAAACACCATTTACATGCAGAACTTTTTTACCTCTCTTGTTACTCGTTCCTCTCATCTGGCTTCTAATATGTTGGTTTGTGGATATTTGGGACAGTTATTGTGATCGGAGCAGTGATTAGAGCGGGACCCTTAGATGCTACTCAGTTAAGGCTTTTGTAGTATATGGGAAAACTTTGATTCTCCAATGGCAATAGGCACAGCTTCCAAGGGGGAGTTGTTTGAAATGGGGATGTGAGTGAGGTAAAGAATTTGATGAAGGCCAAGGATTGGGCAGCTGGTAGTGGAGATAAGGAGAATTTGGGTTTGGGACTTTGGGTAACCAATCCATAGGTCTAGGTATAGAAGTGAAACTAAACTTGAAATTTTTTTAACACTTATCTTCTTAAATAAAATTGAGACAGTTGAAAATAATTAATTTATCCAATTGAGTGAACTCAATTTTTAAATGGATATAATTAATTTATTAAATTGAAAAAACTAAATTTTCAAGTGGGTATAACTAATCTACCTAATTGAGTGGATTAAATTTCCAAGTGAGTATAATTAATTTACCAAATTGAGTTAATTAAATTTTCAAGTGAGTATAATTATCTCACTAGGGAAAATAGTTTTCTTCACTTGAAACTTTAGTTTTCAGCACTTGAAAATTCAGTTATACTCAGTTAGAAATTTAGTTGTAAGCACTTAAAAATTTAGTTTTCAACACTTGAAAATTCAATTATGCTCGGTTGGGAAAATAGCAATGAGCACTTGTAAATTTAGGTTCGCCCATTTAGGAAATTTAGTTTTCAGTGCTTGGGATATACTCAATTAGGAAAGTAGCTGTCACCATCTGGAAATTTAAATTTGCTCACTTGGAAATTTATTTTTCAGCACTTGAGAATTCAGTTATACTCAGTTAGGAAAATAGCTGTCAACATTTGGAAATTTAGGTTCGTTCACTTAGAAATTTAGTTTTTAGCACTTGAGAATTTACTTATACCCAATTGGGAAAATAGCCGTCAGCACTAGGAAATTATATTCTCAAGTGAAGAGAACTAAATTTCCAAGTGGATGAATCTAAATTTCCAAATGTTAACACCTATTTTTCCAACTAATCATAACAGAATTTCCAAGTGTTGAAAACTAAATTTCCAAGTACTAACATCTATATTCCTAATTGAGCATAACTGAATTCTCAGATACTAAAAACTAAATTTCTAAGTGAACGAACCTCAATTTCCAAGTGCTGACAGTTATTTTCCCAACTAAGTATAACTGAATTCTCAAGTACTGAAAACTAAATTTCTAAGTGGGTAAATCTAAATTTCCAAGGGTTAATAGTTATTTTCTCAATTGAGTATAACGGATTTCCCAAATATTGAAAACTAAATTTTCAAGTAAGCGAATCTAAATTTCTAAATACTAACAGTTATTTTCCCAACCAATTATAATTGAATTTCTAAGTGTTGAAAACTAAATTTTCAAGTGATAACAACTATTTTCCCAAATAAACATAACTATACCCACTTGAAAATTTGGTTCAGTAAATTTGGTAGATTAATTATATCCATTTGAAAATTTAGTCTATTCAATTTGAGTTGGAAATTTTGACTACTGAAAAATAGTTATAATAAGATAGAAATTTTGAATTTTTCACTTAGAAATTTTGTTAGTTCAATTTGGAAAAACTTTTTTTTCAAACATACCTTCTTAAATAAAATTTAAACTATTAAAAATAGTTATTATAAATTAAAAATTAAGAATTTCTCACTTAAAATTTTTTTTATTCAACATAAAAAGTTTTTTTAGACTTAACTTCTTGAATCAATTTTAGACTGCTGAAAATAAATATAATAAGTTGGAAATTCTTAGGGCTTGTTTGAATGCATTCTCTATTTTAGTGCTCATTTGGTTTTCAGTTAGTTAAAATGGAGTTTTGGTATAATTGGTTTTGCAACATAGTTATAGTAAAAATTGATTTTAGACTAACATATTAATATTTGGATGATTTATTTGATAATTAGTTTTGACAAAAGTAATTATATTTAGATGATTTTAGTTAAAAGTACTTCTAGTGTAATAATTTCTTCCAAATTTTAATAAATAAATTTTTTTTTTAATATCTATTTAATATATATATATATGTATATGTTTGTAAAAAAATAAATGTTTAAAATTATTTTTTAATATTTTTATTTTCTTTATTTTTATTATTTTAACTCATAATTTTTCTCTAAATTAAGGTTAAACTCTATCGCTTGATTAATCTAATTTCCTTGGACAAAAATTTAATTTACATTTATTTAATTAGGAGCATAATTTATCTGATATAACATTTTTTTGTAAGTCACAGTTTATGAAGATTAAAACTCTGAAAGGACATTTTAATCAATAGATAAGAGAAATTTTATGAAAATGTTATTTTTCCATTTTTTCTTATTTTTATTAATTTATTTTTATTTGACTTTATTTTAATTGATCAAACTCACTTCCTTTCCACCTAATTTCACTCAAACAAACATGGCCTTGGTTAAGTTTGTATCCGTTTCTTCATAGACCATTTCTATTTCTTATTTGGTCATTGTCTTCTTTTTTATCCTCTCCTCATTTCCTTCCATAGCCTTCTCCCTTTACTTGTCCCTGCCAGCCCCGCTGAAGAGTTGCCGAAAGAATTGCCGCCGATGGACGTATCAGAACTCATGGCCTTACTAAAGTGCGTGAGACGTATCAAATACTGCTCAAGCTTCTTTCGATCTATTTCTAAGACTAAGAAGCAGTAAGTGGCGCAACAGAGAAGGAAAAGAACAACGGAGAAGCAAGGTAAGAGCTACTTGTGCAAGGACGGGTATTCTTCCCAAAAATTAGTTTCCACTGCAATGGAGGAATCTTAGCCAAATGCATAAAAAATATACTAAACTTATTTTCAGCCTATCAACAAGCTACCAAACAGACCCTTAATGTTTTCAAAACAGTTTTGTAGAATTATTTCCTAAAATAAGTTTTAATGATAAGAAAATAAAGAAATCCGTTTGAATAATTATTACCAAAATTATAACTAGTTAGTATTAAATATGTTATTTAAAATTTATAACTTTGTCATTAATGATATGGATATTTTCTGTCTTTTCTTGTATTTTCCATAACAAAAAAATGTATAACACCTTAAAAATATTCTGAATTTTTATTCTTTTATTTTTCTGTTTTGGGAAACATTTTATAAAAAAGTAGGTTTATTAAACAAGTTTTTTATTTTTATTTTTTCAAAAATAAAAAAAATTGTTATGAAAATATGAATCAAAGAGGCCCTTAATTTCTCACTTACAAATTTTGTTGACTCAACTTCAAAATTTTAACTTATAGCAACAAACTCACAACCAAACTCAAGACCGAATGCAAATGACAAAGAAGGAAAAAATCATAATATTTTAGGAATAATTCATATTTTATTTCTAGGAACATTTTTGTTTTCACAACTTTTTTTTATCACCGCCTAGGAGGTAAGTCCTTTTGAGAGATTGAGAAAATTAGAAGTTTATATATTTGCCCTGGAAGGTCGTAATATGTCCTTTCCCTTCTTGTATTGGTTTATGCGTTTATTTTAAAAGGAAAAGAAATTAAAAAAAAACAGTTACCAAGCAATTTTTATTTTCGTTAAAAGTACTATTTTAAAATTAATGATTAATTAAAAATTATTGCAAAAAATGAATGATTAAAAAGTATATTTATTATATTTTACATATTATTAAATATAGAAATATTTAAATCTAGATTAATTTTAATAGTTTAATTTAATAGGATAAAACATCTCGACTTGTATTTGTTATTAAAAAACACACACACACCCACAAATGATATGCTGTCATGGACGAAGAGAAGGTTATAAAAAAAAATAAAAATCGGCGGAAAGAAACAGGAGGGGCCAAGAAAATAAATTAAAAAAGCTGCAGCCGCACTCCGCAAGCACCGCGATTTATCGGAGACGATGGGGTCCACTTTCACGCGCTTGAGCCGATGGCGGTGGAGCCCACCCTCGTTTGCTTCTCATCCCTTTCCACTCCACCCCACCTCCTCATCATTCATCATCACACTTTGCTTTCCAAATAGGCGCCCTCACCCTGCCCCTTCTGCTCACGTGCCTTCTTGTTACTCTTTATTTTCTTATCGCTTCTTCACTAAACGTCATTCCCACAAATTTCCTAAAATCAGCCTCCAGCAATAGATTTATTAATATTAATAGAAGATTGACTGATTATATAAAAAAAATTTAGGAAATTAAATCAAATTATATAACTATGTTAAATTTGAGTGAGCATAGAAAGTTTTTTTTTTTAGAAAAAAAATCTATATTCATGAGTGAAGAGTGTCAAGATTGATTGGCTTTTGCATCTCACATACCTTGGGTGCGAAGGGGATGAAGGTCTGGGAATGGGCACAGCTTGACAAATGAGCTTCATATATTTTACTAGTCACTTAGGAATATATGTCAAAATCGATGACGGAAGAAATGAACCGACTTTGGATGTAGTTAACTGTTTTCCTAGATGGGATAAGATCGATTCGGATTTGTGAAACGTTTGCTTTCAAGTTTCAACTTCCATTTTTTTACCAAATCAACCCGTTGTCTTGCTTATTAAAAAAGACAGATATTTGGGTTTTGGAACCACACAATGATGTTTTTTGGTTTTTTATATCAAAATTAATTTTTTTAAGATGAGAATCAAATTTTTTAACCAGTAATTGATTTTTTTAGCAAAATCAATTTTGATATAAAAAATTAAATATCTTTTTTTTTTGGTTCTAAAACGCAATTATCCATAAAAAAATTAAGTTTTAAAAAAAAATAATTTCATTGGACATTTCTTTTAAAGTCTTTAATTAATTTATATTTAGCTGTAAATCATATATATTTATTTATCATTTTTACTTTAAATTTAAAAAATATAGATGGCATTTTAAATAAAATACTTCAAAGAAAATTTTAAATATTAAAAATAATGTTCACTTGTGCAAAACAACCTTATCTTCGGGTTGTTTATCTCCCCTGAACTTTCTAGCCACCGCAACTCCTCTAAGCTCAAAACACGTATTTTGTACTAATGTGCAATCTCAGCCGTTCATTCATTCGTGGCCATCCGTTGAAAAGTTCCCCAATTCACTCTTCAGCATTTGCAACAGCCAATGGAGTTGACTATGCCATCCAAAGACAACCGAGCCCCTACCATGCTTATCGTCAAGCTTTCCTCTTATTGGCTCTCTTAATCCCGAAAACTGTGTGTGTGATCATGATCACTTTAAAGACAAATGAGCCCCAATTGCGGATAAGGTTTTCGCCAGCTTTCTTCCTCCTTTGCTGGTATGATATAACCTGTTGAGATTTGCACTTTTAATGGAACGCCGCGTTTTAAGCCAGTGGAGGCGCAATGAATAGAGTGCTTAGGAGAAAAAGGGTTCTGTTTCCGTGCGTGGCGGGATGCCACGCACGACGTGCACGGTAATTCATAAAACATTGTGACCGCACCTCCTTTTTATTTATTAAAAAAAAAATTCTCTCACTTTTTCACAAAAATCCATGCATTCCGTGTATGAATTTGGCCTTCACGCACAGAAGCGTGTTCCAGAGAAAAACAAGACACCTTATGATCAAAGCTGAGAGTAGTAACAAAATAAAAGCTAAGGTTAAACGTTACTGAGCTAAGCCAATAAAACCAACAACTTCCACTTCCATATGCATATGCATGTTTATCAACTGCATTTGAATACCTCCACCCTCCCATGTCAAATGGGAGACTTGCAACTATATTAATCAATTTCTCTAAATATATAGGCCTCGGTTGCTTTGCAAAATCGAGGTTATGGTAATGAAAAATGAAGGATGAATTAATGAACTGAAATGGGAAAAAATATATTTGGTATGGTTCAAAATGAAAAAAAAAACCTTTCTAATAATTGGTTTGGTAGGATAAAAATGGTACAATAATGGAATCATATGATAGGATATAGAGATAAATATCTATAACATTAAAAAAAGAAAAGGAAAGAAAATAATATTTAACTCTATATTATCATAAATGCACAAAAAACAATTAAAGGGCAATTTCAGCAACTCATTTTTTATCTCCTATCATACCAAAAAGACACATATGCCCGTTTTCTATGCCTATTTTGCTGTTTCCTTGATAGAAAGGCATGAAGTATATATACCAAACAAAATACGGCAAAGAATTCCTTAAGAAAATCATTTCTAATGAGCTACCAAATAGGGTTAGTTTTAATTCCTTTTATATGAAAACTTGAAAGTTTAAAAAAAAAAAAAGAACAGTTCCGTTATTCATTGTTTAGTTTTTAACACATTGAAGATTATTTTTGTATCAATGAAAATGTGAACGTGAACACAAATGAGATTTGTTGAAAAAATAGTTGATATTTGGCATGTATAAAAAAATATATTACGAGCTTATGCTTTACATGAAGTCTAAATCTAGAGTAAATATATATATATGGACTTTATTGTACTATTGGGTTTAATTAAATTACAATAACATATGAATAGACACAAAATATGATCAAATGACCATAATATCCGTCATCTTATACAAAATACGTATATCAAGATATTTTTTTTTTCTATTTCATCGAGAAACTCTTCAATACACATTAAACTATATTTAAAATATTGTTATATATATTTTTTCACTTTTGTAGTCTTCTCAAAAAAATCAAACATGATATACATGGAACAGCAGAGTTTGAAATGTGATGATTGTAAATTTCCATTCCATCAATTCAGAGTTTTCATTACTTGACTAACAGTTTGAATGACCAGATGTTTAATTTCAATTCGAAGGAATAAGTTAATATGCAGAACCAAATAAAAGTACATTGTTACCAAATAAACATGCAGAACATTGAAACTTCATTCCCATTCCTTCTCATACTGCAAACCAGGACGCGCTATTTTGAAAAAAAAGGGAACGACGTTTAGGGACCAAAATAGCTAATTTATTTTAAATAAGGATCAAAACATTAAAATATGATAATAAAGAACCAAACAAAAAGATAATAAAGAACCAAAGGTCCTTAAATGATAAAAAAAATAGAAGAGAAATTACTAAATTATCCTTGCTCATAATCAGAAGAATATAATCCCATTAGCTGATCGATCGAAAATTTCATGCCCTTAGTTACCACCTTTATCAAACTCCCGCCATGGATATGCTCTTAACGAAAGTCAAACGAGCGCGCACACACACGCACATGAGGGAAGAAATCAAAGGTGCTGCAAACAAATCTCTCCGTGAAATTAGTGCGCTGCTTCTTGTGAAGCTCATAATATTGTACAAGGGATTTGAGTGAGGTAAATGCTTTGATGTTTTCATTAAAATACTCAGTGTGAATGAGAGTCGATATTCATTTGAGACTTTGGGTTCTGAAAATTTGGAGAAGACATGGTCTCTTATGCATTGGGTGTTCATGCTACCTCTTCTTCTGATTGCTTGATGTGTTCTTTTGCGGGATGGGTAAATTGAAAGTTGAATAATGTTCATTTTAATCTTTGTTCTGCAAAGTAACGCCATATTAAGTTTGAAAGTGCTCTGTTCTGATATATTACAGCAAATATGACAATAGAAAATTTAAAACAAGTGGCACAAATTTATAGTAAACCAACAGGCACTCAACTGTTGCATGAATACAACATTGCCATATACATAGGACCTAGGTTTTCAAAATCTTCATTTTTAAGTGTCAAATACAGAATGGACAATGTGCTAGAGATAATCTAACAGGTCAAAACCTTATTTTGGTGTGAAGTTTGTGTGTGTGTGTGTGTATTCTCTATTGGTACTAAAAGGATTTCTTTGTTCCATTGATTAATTTTTGGGCATATACAAATTCCGATGACAACTTTAATCACGGGTGAATTAATATCACCTTCATATCAAACAGTGGGAAAAAAAAGCTGGTTTGAAACTGGAATAGAATCGAAGCCCTACGGTGCTAATAGCTAGAATAAGAACCCAAAAACCATCTTCCAAAGCAACTATATCACTTAAATTGTAAGCATTTTAAAAGAAGGGACTTAATCTGTAGAACAAACAAAACCTTAACAAAATGGTGACTCTATCTCTATTTAGTTTAAAAAAAAAAACATTCGCACTAGTCAAGAAACATTGCACTTTCCCTCCATGTTAGTAAATTGGACCAAGTTAAATCACCCCCATGATTACTATAATACTGATTCAAGAAAATAGGAAGCTTTTTTTTTTTTTTGGAATCATAAGGCAAGTACAAACTTGAAAAAAAACAAAGCCAAAAGGCAAGATGCGGCCTGAGCCAAAATTACAGAATCATGTTTAGCCAAATTGGTGATCTGGACAAGTACGTCTTCAAGAAATAGTACATTGCTGCCACAGGTATGAGCAAGTTTTGCAAGAGTATCAGTGCATTTTAACACTTCTCGAGGAGAGTAGTGTAGTTTGAAATCCCAATTCTAGAAGATGAAGTTTCTAATCTCTTGGATCTCATGCTTCAAAGGATGTTCCTCATGTCTAGTCCTCCAAATGAGATTAATAGCTTCTAGAGAATCTATATACATCTTGATTTTCTTCAGGTCTCTATGCATGCACACTTGTAGACCGGTTAAGATTGCTACCAATTCAGCTGCAATGCTTGGCATGAAGCCTAATTCACGTTGGAATCCCACGATCCGTTGACTTTTGTGATCTTTGATTTATCCCCCACATGCAGCATGTTGCTGTGTATTGACTGACCCATCTACATCAACCCTCACATAGCCTAGGGGTGGATGTGTCCATTTGTGTTCACTTTTAGAGAATGGCTAAAAACCTTATATTTGAACTCCCCTTTTCATCGTGTCTTCCATGAGGCGGTACAGGCATGCATGTGTGACTGATTGTGCTTTAACTTTCACACCTTCAAAGATACCTCTACATTTGTTAGTCCAGAGTAACTAGCACATAGTCTCAAAGACTTTGCACCATGGCCATGCTTAAAATTTTGTTGATGATGGTTGGTGTTGAGTGTTCCACTTCATCCACACTTGCAAGTCACCAAAGAAAATGTTTTGCAAATAATTTGGGTTAATTAAATAGGACCATGCCTCTTTGGCATGTTTGCTGTGTCTTAGAATGTGTAAAGTGTTTTCCTCACTACCACACTCAAAAGGACACTCAGCACTTACAAAAATTCCCCATTTAGCTCTGAGGTAATTTGACAGAATTCTCTCATGCATAACTTGCCAAAGAAAGAGTTTAATTTTTTCTAGGATTGACTATCTCCATAAAACCCTCCAAAGAGGTTGAGCTGGTGTGCTCGAGTGTGGCTGTATCAACTTGTAGGCAAACTTTACAGAGAAATTCCTATTTGAAGCAGGTCTCCAACATAAAGTATCCTGATTGCGTTGATTAAGGGGTTTGACCATCTACAATTTATTCACCACCTATTGCAGGAGAAGAAGTCTCCATTCCTCAATGTTTTATTCTCCGGAAGGGAGTACAAAGCTACTCACAGATGACTGGGGGTTGATCAAGTTTTCATTTCCAATGACATAAGAGATCAGTGGTTCATCCAGGGGGCCCAAAGTTCCCACCAAAACTTTGTGTTTTGCCCATTGCCAATTTTCTTAGCTACACTTTAGAGGAAATTATCTCAGACTTTGCAAATGCTCACCCAAGTATGTGCAACACTTCTCTTTCTTCTCACATTTGGTATCTAATCGTTACCACATCTATATTTGGCTTTGAGGCATTTAACCTAAAAGACTTCAGGTTTATTCATAAGTTCCCATCAAAGTTTCATAACAAAAGTTAAATTTTGACTTTGCAGGTCCTTGATACCTAATCCCCCCTCTTTCTTGCTTCTTTTGATGGTACCCTAGGCAACAAGATGCATCTTTCTACTCCATTGTTGATGATTCCAAAAGCAGCTTCTGCTTGCTGTATCAATTTCTTGTATAATTCCTTTCAGTAACTACATTGTCTGCATGACATAGCTTGGTATAGCTGATAACACCAATTTAATGAGGATAGTATGCCTTGCTGAGCTTAGATACTTACTCTCCCAGCTAGATAGGCATTTCTAAATTTTTTGTGTTATGAAGCTAAAAGTAGCCTTGTAAGCTTGCTTGTGGGGAAAAAGGATTCCCAAGTATTTTCCCAGATCTGGTGTATATCCAATGCCCAGAATCTGACTCAACTCAACGACTCTATTAAAATGCACATTTGAGGAATAAAACATCTTGGATTTGGCAAGATTAACTTTAAGCCCTAAAGCCTTGCAAAAACTAAGAAGGGTTTCTTTCACCATTAGCATTTGGTCAGGGGATGTCTTAGTGAAAATAATTAAGTTGTCCACAAAGAACAAATGGGATATAGGAGGACCACTATTCGACAATCTCAAAGGTTTCCATTCCTTCCCAATACATTTGTCTTGGATAAGGTGACCAAGTTGTTCCATGCATTGGATGAAAAGATAAGGGCTTAAAGGGTGTCCTTGTCTGATGCCACGCATAGGTTGAAATGAATCTATTGTATCACTATTCCACAAAACTTTCATTGAAGTAGAAGTTATTCAAGCTATGATTAGATCCACAAACTCCCTTTGAAAGCCAATCTTCACAAGAGTATCTTCAATAAAACACCAATCTAGTCTGTCATACGCTTTCTCTAGGTCAACTTTAATGACTATGAATTCCCTTTTCCTTTTCTTACATCTCATGGTGTGGATGACATCTTGTGCCAAAATAACATTATCACTACTCTGTCTACCTAGATGAAACTGCACTATTAGGGTTTGATTAGGTGAGCCATGAGCCCTCTGAATCATGTAGCTATAATTTTTGTGATGATTTTGAAGCTTACATTACACAAAGATATCATTCTTAGTTCCTTCAAAGTGCTGGGATGATCAACTTTTGGCAACAAAACAATGTGGTTTTGATTGACCTCCTTTAGCTTGTTTGGATCTAGGAAAACTTCCTTCACAAGGTCACAAATGATTTTCCCTATAGTCTCCCACTAGGTGTGAAAGAAGTAGGCTTGTATTCCATCAGGTCCTGATGATTTAAATGCCCCTATAGAGAAAGTAGCATTTTTTTTCAATGTCAATAACGATTCTTTGGAGGGTCTCCAAGTCTAGAGAGCTAATTTCTGGGAACTGAGTCACCGAGTTTAAAACTAGGTTAACATTTAAGTCTTTAGTGTACAGGTCTTTGAAGTAGGATTGAGTTGTACCCTTTAGCATTTTTTGATTAAAAACTCATTCTTTTTGCTCATTCATGAGGGAATCTATGCTGTTCTTTTTCCTTTTCACAACTGTGGAGGCACGAGAAAATTTTGTATTTTATCCCCCCATTGAAGCCATTTGCATCTTGATTTTTGAAACCATAATAGTTCTTCCTGAGCAGTAAGTCTATAATAATCTTGCAAGAGGGATTTTTCAAGTCTATAGAGATTGTTATTGTCATTTGGCCTTCTGACCCTATCAATTCCTTCAAGTATTCTCATAATTTGTCTTCTTTTTTTTTTTTGGGGATACTACCTAGTTGTTCTACATTCCACATGGTAGTAGTGTTTGCAAATTCTTAAGGTCCCTCAAGCTAATTCTTATTTTCCCATGCTTTTGTTACCAATTCCTTGAATCCTTCCTTAACAGCCTGTCCGACTTGATATTTGAAATGTTTAGGTCTATTTTCATTGCCCATTATACATCCATTTGCTACAACTACCAATTTGTGATCGAATTTATATCTCAAATGATGGAAAGCTTTAGAATGAGTATGAGTCTTCTCCCAAAGAGAGTTACAAAGGACCCAATCAAGCCTTTCCTGAACACTTTGTTTTTCCCAAGTGAACCTGTCCCCTACCACAGGAACTTCTATGAGTGTAAAGTTTAAAATATACTCATTAAATTTGGCCATAGATTGCCAATTTGGTGCAACTCAGCCTAACTTATCCCCACTTGATCGAAAAGCATTAAAATCACCCATTAACAACCATGGTTTAGACATATCTCCAGTGAGGTTGATAGTATCCCAAAGTAGATTGCGTTTAGTATAAGATAGTTCTCCATAAACAAAGGAGACAAAGAAAGTTTCATGGCTACCAATATCAGTAAGCTTGCAGTGGAGAAGCTGGACATTAGAGGCAACATAGTCGACATGAGTGCTATGATCATTCCATAACACCTAGATGCCTCTAGCATAACCAATTGCTTCTAATCTTATCCAATTAGAAAAATCTAGCCTTCTAACAATTCAGTCAGCTTTTGGACCACAAACATGAGTCTCCAATAAACATAGCACATCAATCTTAAATTTACATATAACATCTTTCAACAAAATAGGAAAAGACCTACTCCCTGCACCACGAAAATTCCATGAGGCAACAATCATGACATAGATAAAAAATGAGAATGGTTGATGGAATTTACATGTTCTCATTGTAGCACTCCATAGAGCTCTAGATATTCATCAGTACCTGAACATATTTAGGGTTGCAATTGCTATCATGACATGGTTTCTCCAGTGTGGGATTCACCATTGAACCAAGATATGGTGGCCTTAAAGGATAGCTTCCAGCCACTGGTGTGGGCTTATTTGATCTTGTACCAAGTATCAGACCTGTTTCAAGATTTGGGCTTGAACCCGTTTGGATTTTACAGGTGGGATTTGGAGCTCCTTTATGTCTTCGATTTGGGCTTTTACGCACTTGGCCTACTTGACTTACTTGTTTAATATTCCCACTTACAACCACATGGTTCCTCTGAGTGAGTTTTTTATTTTTGTCACTTTGCATCCCTTTTAGTTTACCTCCCATATTTCTTGAGCTACCTCCAACTTTGGTTTGGGCTTTGTCTTCCTTACAAAGTCCACTAGGTTTTCCTTACCTTTCTCTTTGGAGGGAGTTTTTAATGTGATTGCTTCATTTGATTGAACGCCATTCTTATTTGCTTTCCCTCTTATTTTCTAGTTTCATGCAAGTGATGCAATACTAGACAGATTTGTCTTTTCTTTATTGTTAATGATTTTATCCTACTCGCCTCTGCTATTTTTCACAATCTCCAAGGTTTTCCCTTCTCATCATACTCTATAAATATGGCAAAACGTGATTGTGACAAGGATTTTTCCTTTTTGCTAAAAGTTTGTGGGTTCTCACCTTTATTAACCTTTGTGACACTTGTTTGCTCCTTTTTGTAGTCACGTGCCTTTGTTAACTTTGATACAACATCCACAGTCTAAACTCCCCTCCAGTGGTTGGAATTTTTTTCTTCGATATAACTCTTATGGATTTTGCACAAATTTTGGATCCAGATAGATTGTTCTGCTTCTATTGATCTTCATGAGTTTGCCAATGACAAGTTTCCTTTCTGTGGCCATATCTCCCACAGCCAAAGCATATAACACCTAAGCCTTTATATTCCACATTGAAAACAGAGCTCGTAGTAATGATTCTAGGAATAAGCCTCTTCTGCAAATCCATTTCCATGCAAATTCGGGCAAATCTACCCTTTATCTTTCGAGCATCATCTGCCACTAAATCCAAAAGGATATCCCTATCCACTCGAGGAGTTTTGCCTATGCAGTCTCCCAATCTCTAGGTAAAGTGTCTATTATAGTAGTATATAGGAATAAAAGGAATTCTTACCTATATTGCCATTCTTCTCAATGATTTTTAAAGGGGATCGAAATAAGGAGTCCATCTCCAAACACACACACACACAATGTTTCATAATAAACCATGGTCCCTAAAAAAAACTTGCTTGTAATATTCTTTCCACCTCTCTTTGTCGTTGAAGCAAACCAAAAAGTAGTTATTTGGAAGATCTATTTGGTCAAAATCTGGTATACCCCACAAGTGACTCAACATTGGTTCTAGGCTCATCAAGTTAATTCTTTTCCCTAATATTGTAATGACTAGTGCTCTAATCCAAGGTTTGCACCTGCTTTGGAATTCTTCTTGTGATACAAGCACAATAGGGTATATCTTCATGAGTTGCTTAATTTCCTTAGTTGGCTTTGGCAGTTTCTATGGGATTACTTCCACATGATCATTAGGTAAGGCTTCATTCTTTATGATTTCCCCTCTATTGGTAACTCTGTTAAAACTAAGCAAAGAGTCTTTGTAGGAGGTTTTGTTAGCACTAGGCACAATGGCTTGATTAGCGATTTTGAGTGCTCCTATTTCATTTCAGCAAGACCATTATCTATAGAGATCTTCTCCATGAAGTCATCCATGGTAGAGTCTTCAAGCATAGATTTTTTCTTTTTCTTTCTCCCTTCAAGCGCCAGAGCTTTCGATGGTCGATCTAGAGGTTGTTTCCAGTGGCTGGTATCCTTAGATGTCATCACTCCCAATTTGGCACAGATATTAGGAGAGAGAAAAGTCAAAGGACCTCAGAGCTTTTTTTAGAAAATGGGAAGCTTTGATGGCAATGGAAAATACAAGTAAGGGTTGTGGAAAATTTCAACTTACAAAAACAAAGAGATTCAAAGGACTTCAATGATGTATATATCGATAAGTATGTCCTCAATGCCAAGGTTCTGGGTTTCCACATGTGAGTGTGCACAATGATGTTCTTTATATGCAATTCTCTTCCATCTCTTCCAAGCACTTCGATTGGGGTGAGTAAATTTGAGTTAGTAGTTAAGCAAGAGTTAGAGTGAGGAATGTGGGTGTGTTAGGGCAAGTGGATCAAAAGAGGAATTGAATTAGGGATGTAGATGTCTAATTTTAAGAAGGGTAGCTGAGTAATTTCAACTCTTAATTCTACTAGTTTGAGGGCTTGTGGTCCTTTATTGTAATTTTGCAATGTCTTGGTCTTCTATTGAATTAATCTATCATTTTGGTCTATAACTGTGATTTAAAAAAGGGTACTTTGGCATATCAAATAGAGCAATTGTTTGTTTGTATTTAATCATTTAAGTGAATATTATAGCTTTCAATTGTCTTAAGCTTCTATATGGGATATGAAATCTAATTTGAATAATTTTAGATTAAAATGGCATAAATCATACAATACTATCTATCTCAAAGATTGTTTTCGTGTAATGTACAAAGCACAGATCATTCATTATATTTATCCATTATTTTTCTGTATAAACTCGCACAGCAATCATACGAGTAATGGGAAGGGTGTGCTAATGCTGCAGCATATTCATGTGAATGAGATAAACAAAGAATTAAGTATTATTGTCTGGGGAAGGGCCTAACTAGTTGATTATAAAAAAATAATAAACATGAATAGATAATTGATGATTCTAGACTTTGATCATTTTCATTTTGCATATATAACTAACCACAGCTGGCATATAGTCGATGCAAATTAAAATATCTTTTATACTATGTTCATAAGCATTTGTTTGTTCCCCAAACGAGCTTGAAGTTGTTTAGTTTATCTGACAAGGGGAGGACATTCTCTACTTTTGGAGCATGTATTGGACATTAAATACAAGACTGGTTTGTAAATATTGGACTTTTTTTTGAGTTCGCCCTTGATGGGCCATAATAGGTGAAAGTCCATTGGGGTTTGATTAACTTATTTGGTCAGTGTGTTTTGAATAAAACTGACTAAGTAAAAAGAATATCTATTATGATATTCTCCCTGGTTATGTGGGATTCAAAGAAGTTAGTGGAATAACCACGATAAAATTGAAGCCTTTGCCATTCGGTCGGATATAGAGCATGAGTAACTAGAGAGATAGTGTACCTTGCAAATTAAATGACTTTCCTTCTTCTCTGATAGATAAAAAGGGTGGTGTATTTGCTGTGGGCATATGGCTAGATTCCAATATTTTTGGTGGTTTAGTTTTTACCATTGGGTTCCATAATTATCTAGAGTCTGAGCAAAGATATGCTTCTTTTACTCTAAAACTAATAATAGCATTAGGCCTGGTTTCCTTGGCTATATACATATACATATATTTTTTTTTCTCCTTCTCCTTATTGTCAATTTTTTTTATCATCCTTTGAATCATCATGAGTTTGAAGTTTCCCTTTCTCTCAATTAAAAAAAAAAACTTCCCCCCCTGTAGTCTCATTTAAGATTTGTCCCTCACAAGTTGATATCATTTTCTTTTTCATCGAATGCATGATTAAATCAAGACTAAAAAAAAAATTGGGGTTAAACTTAAAAATCATTTTTTTGGTGAAACAAAACCGATAGATGTGTAGAGAAGGAGGAGACAATCTACAAGACACCAAATTGAAGGAAAAGGATGTTGGAGGTGAGAGAAAATGATGAAAAAGAGCAATAGATCCTTGGGGTTGTTGCCAGGTCCAATCTGGGTCGAAACTACCCGGACGGAGGTTGAAGGCGATCCAAACGACGTGTCGAGTATTTCATTTAATGAAACATTGCGTTTTAGGCCAAATAACTTAAAAAAAAAAGGAAGGAAGGGAAGGAGTCACGAATTAGGTCAAGGACACACTTAACCTGAATTTGTAATGGGCTAAGGCCCTATCAAATTATTAATTTTGTTTAAAAGAATGGTCATTGGATCAGGTTTCAGATTGGGTCAGGTATGACCTAATCCGACATAATGGGCTGAGGCTCAATCTAACAACAACAACAACAATAATAAAATAATAATATATATCTATGTATAATATGTTAGCGGGCCCCCTTACAAAACCTATAGCACAAAGTGTGTTCTCTAGGCATGTAAAATCTTTATGAATGCGTAGAGTTTGGCAAACATTGTTATCGTTCTGATTGAATAAATTCATTTTTTATATCATGTGTATGGCTGTATATACAATGTTGAGTATGTCGTACATGTATATAAGGTTGTCTTCTCACACAAGCAACCGCCTTTGACACTCATGAGGAGTGAAAAACATGAGACACTACGTGTTTGCCAATAATACAGTGAGAGCATTATTTATAGCATAGAAGAAACACAAGATATATATGTCGCCTCAACAAAAAGAGTATTGGGATGAGATCCAACTATACGAGTGGATCGAATCATGAATTCCCACTATCCATGATACCTGTTGCCAGACACTGAATCCTTCTCAAATATGATGTCATGAGTAATGAAAGAAAGGGTTTTGGTTTTGGACATAGTGAGTATCCAAAACTTAAGTCTATACGGTGTTGTGAATAATAAAAATCGATTTACATTCTTGTGAAATGAGTAACACTGTAGCATGCAATTCATACTGCATGTCCATAAGACCGCGAATAGGATGCGTGTGAATGGATCCCTACTTTACTGCTATGTGAGTCACAGAAAGAAACATATTCCTTTCATGATGCCCTTAAGACTAAGATAATATCATGATGATTTATCCTTTGTGACTGCTACTTTGATATATATCTTATGGTCATGACTGGTACAATCTAAAAGGAATATGTTGGGAAAGTGACAGGGCCAAATTTGATTGATAATTAGGAAGGAGGAAGGTTTATCCTAGAATACACTACTATACTAGTGTCTAAGACATGTCCTTTATGCAGTTATTTTGGTTAACAATATAAGTATGGATACTATGCATATGGAAAGGCAATTTGAGTCATACAAATGACTCAAAAGGGATCATATTGGCCATAAGAATCTAGGGCATTGGTGGCATATTGTAACAAGAACAAATATTACAGGCACACAAGGGTTGTCTTTATGTATTAGTCCCATAATGGGATTTCTAGTACATGAACACCTAGTGGAGATGTCGTGCTCTTACAATCATGGCAGAATACCTAGTTGAAAAAGAAAGATCAATGGGATGAAATGGTCATCCCATCAAGTATGAGTGTGAGATGTTAGACTTTTTTTTTGAGTTCGCCTTAGATGGGTCATAATAAGTGAAAGCTCATTGGAGTTTAGTTAACCTATTTGATCAGTGTGTTTTGAATAAAACTGATTAAGTAAAAAGAATATCTTTTATGATATTCTCCCTGATTATGTGGGATTTAGGGAAGTTAGTGGAATAATCACAATAAAATTGAAGCCTCTCCAATTTGATTAGATATAGAGCTTGAGTGACCAGGGAGATAGTGTGCCTTGTAACTTGAGCGACTTCTCTTCTTCTCTGAGAGATAGAGAGGGTGGTGTATCTGTTGTGGGTATACAGCTAGATTCCAATATTTTTGGTGATCTAATTTTTATTGTTGGGTTTCACGATTGTCTAGAGTTTGAGTAAATGTATGCTTTTCTTACTCTAAAGCTAAATAATAAGTAAAGCAAATAGAACCACACATGAAATATGGCCTTTTACCCCTAATCAACAACTCCTAATTCTTAAATTTGCAATCTGACTGCATAAAGCAAGGGACCCATGTGTTATACATTGCTTAGCCATTAAGGACTCATTTAGATTGTTGGTAGTTTTCTTAGTTTCATATCTTAACATCATTCTCCGTTGGGTCTATACTATATGGTGTTTTTAGGAGTTTTTTTTCATAATATAAGATATTATGTAGTGATTTGTTATTTTTATCCCTTATTTATTGTATTACTAGTATTATAACTTGTATTATATAAATTGAATTAATAAGGGTAAAACTGGACATTTTGGCTTTTTTTTCTTCAAAATTTAAGAATGTGATAATAGTTTCTTAATATGTGTAAAAGTAGTCCCAATATCTTATAATATAGAAAGGAGTAATAATATGTTCTCATATTCAGTTTTTTTGGCTACATGTTTTGATATTGACTAGTTTAAAGTTTGAGGAGCATGGAAAATATCGCTACTTTAGCGTCACACGATTTTTCAGGTAATAAAGTTTGGAGACCCAAAGAAGAAATTAGTTATAGTTTCATGTCGAAACATTTCAAAATTCTAATAATGATTCTAAAGTTTTTAAATTATAAAAAATTAAACTAAAATTCCTACAATCTTAAATTTATATAAAAAATTTTAAAAGTGAGTGTCAAATTTGAGACGATCATTGTAAAATTCCTGATGTTCATTTTTGTTACTTTTTACAAAATATTGAAAGATTAAAATGAAACTTTTAATAAGTTAGTGTTAAATTTAGGAAAATCAATATAAAAATTTTCTTGAAAATTTTTAGTTATTTTTATTAAAATCCCAGAATATCGGTTAAAATTTTCATGTTAATTTTCTAAATTTTATATGAAATAATGAAACTTCTCACTCCTTAAAATTTTACACTAATATTCTCTAATTTGGTACTAACTTGTGAAAATGTTCACACTAATTTTTTAAAATTTTATACAGAACAATAAGAATGTACTTTTACATTGATTTTGAATAAAAGTATTTATTTAATTTTTCTAAGCATCAAGGGTATTGTTAATTAACAATTGAAAACTAATACTTTCGAGACATAAATGAGTTTTACATATCTTAATAAGATATTTTTCATACATATAGTCAAAGATTGAATCCAGCATAATATACTTAAAGGACTAAACTATCCATCAACTATATCAGAGCCTTGTTGATTTGTGGAAATATTTATATAACTCTTTCAGAATTTTAATAACTACAATTTCATTTTATCACTTAAGGGCCTTAGGTTTATTAATAAAATTTTAAAACATTTTGCTTTGAAATTGTAATTAATTTATAATTTTGGTCTCTAACTTTCCCTTTTTTTTTGTCATTTCTTCTTCTTCTTGTTTTTTCCCCTAATTTTCATTTCCACTGGACAGTGAGCTGTTGGATTTTATAAAACAAGAAATGTTTCTGAAATGTTAGAGGATTAGTACGGAAGCATGATAAATAAGATATAGGTTAACAGAAGTAAATCCAAATAGAATACAACATTCAACATATAAAATGATATTCCATCCGGTCCTATATATATGATCTTTTGCCTTGATCGTGAATATAAGATCCTTTATAATATACGAGGTGGTATTTTTTATACATTTCCAAAAAATACCTCTATTTAATGTATCCAAAGGGAAAAAGAGAGAGATTAAATAAGGATAATTTTGAAAAAATATTGAGATTTTCGGAGAAATCGAGATAGTTAATTAGTTTTAACTCTCCTTCTTAATTCGCATGATTCGGTTAAAATAGTCTTATATTAAGGACCAGAGGGAGTATATAATTAACATTTAAAATACATAAATAATAAAACATAATTAAAAATATAAAATCATATTTAATAAAATAATGATTATAATATAAACACATAAAAATATTAGGTTCTCAAAATTATTAAATATTGTAAAAAATATTTATGATACACTAAAAGCAAAAATGTCATGTCTAAAAAAATTACAATTTCAGATCAATAATATATAATTAAAAATTTTGGTTACTGGAAATAAATTGTGCTAGACGTCTTTTTTCACGAAATATTTGCTTTTTCTTTTGTAAGAAAAAGAAAGAAACTTCAATTTCCCATGAAAGGGGCATTTTTTAAAAAGAAAAAATAAACCGGGTATTGCTAGTTCAGTAGTTCTTTAATTAAAATGACAAATTTCATGAAGAAGCTGACAAATTGCTGACTTAGTGCATGTTTGGTTTTCATTTTTCTAAATTTAACTGTACTTTTTAACCATCATTTTCTCCTTTTTCATCTAAACAATTTTTTAGTAAACTTCTCTACTTTTATTCAAACCTCATTTTTGTAAACTGTGATTATTTTAAAAGTACTTTTATAAAAAGACAAACCAAACGGCATTGGACGGTTATCAAGCGCTCATTATACATGTACAATCTTAACAAATCCAACATAGGAAGACACGAAACATCATACTCTATAATTATATAATAATTATTACTCCTTCACTTTAAAATATAAGAAATATTTTAAAAATGTTTTTATCCATAATATAAAGTGTTATGTAATATTTAATAGTAGTTTATTTTTTTTACTCTTATTTATTAATAACTAGTCTCATAATTTATAATAAAAAAAATAAAAATAATTTTAATTATTAATAATTAATAAAGATAAAAATATCATATAAAAGAAAAAAAATAAAAATAAAATATTAAAATTTTTTTTTGATAAATTTAAAAATATAATCATATTTTTTTAATATGCATGCAGTAGTTAAAAAATTTTTATATTTTAAAGTGGAGAAAATATATAATTAATCAAACTTACAAATGGCGAAAATCCACGAACAGGTCCCAGTCCCTCACTGCCAAACGTCAAAAGAATCCTCAAACGGCTTCGACCAACCCCGTTTCGCAGAAGAAACAAGAGAAGTCTTTCATCACGCAGAGCGCTTCAATCTGGGGGTTCCACGTGGAGAGATATCGGGCATGGACCCCACGCTGACTTGGTCGAGGGGTGGGGGGTGCCCGTACATGTAATTACAACGAGCGAAGGAGTGTGAGAGGGGAACAAGGCGCGGCGTGGCCGTCCAAAACAGCCACACGCACAGATCAACGGAGACGGGGAGAGGAGCTCGATTTATTTGTTTTCTTCATTTCATTATTATCGTTATAAATATATTATAATTATAATAAATTCATAATCATGATCATAATCATAATTATTACAAATATGAAATATGTGTGTATATATATTTTTGTTTATCAACAGCAGTCAGCGTTTGATTTCGTTAGCTTCCCCCTAATGTTTAGGGTTGCGAATTGGAGAAACATCAGAAAATATTAAACGGATTATTTTAAAAAATAAAAAAGACTTTCGGAAGGAAAACGGAGGAAGACGAGAAGCAGGTGGGGAAACGCAGATCTCTTACACGCAAAAGAACTAAATTGGAAACCCGAAAAGACGAATTAGAATTTTTTAGATCTTGCTTCTTTCAACGTTCTGGCCATTTTTAGTCGGCCTCGTTGAGTGCATTTCCAGCTGTAATTACGGATTTTTTTTTGACATACATAATTTTTGTTGTCTGAATTTTATTTCTCCCGTCTGGTGGGGGAAATTTGGAGCTCAGAGATTCGGCGGAGGAAAGAGGTCTTGTCTTGTAGATTGCTTTGGGAGGGGTTGGATCTGGTGAATGTTCATCGGATGAGAAAGGTCTGCATATGTTTCCAGGATCAAGAGGGAAAACGATGAAATGGACTTCATTGCTTAAGGACTTGAAAGAGAAGGTTGGTCTCACTCAAACGCCTTCTTCTGGTTCGGCTACTACGTCTGCTTCTTCATCGGCTTTCACCTCGTCTCCTCGTGATAGCAATGTTATTTCAGCTTGGCAAACCTTGGGTTCATCTCCTGCCAGGTACAATATATTGCATCTATTTCTCTGTCGTTTATACTTTTTGTTTGTGGTTGTTGGTTTTTTTTTTTTTTTGCTTTTTAATTAACTCGCTCCTTTTGGTTTAAGTTAAAGATATTAAAATGGCTTCACTTTGTTATAGACTTATAGTGTGATGATTGAGTACTGCATTGCATTGGCTTTGATTTGCTTACGAAACCGAAAAGGAAAAAATTGTAGCTTTCCCGTCTGACCATTTCATCTCTACTCGGTCGAATTAGATTTAGTTTCTTTCTTGTTCTCTAGCCTTAATACTGCTTTATCTCTTCTTGCAAAATGTAGTTAGATACATCAATTGCCGCATATAAACACTCGGCGCAAACACTCGGCGACGATAGACATAAACAAATCACAATATTCCTTGATATGTTTCTATATTCCACTCATAATTAATCTTTCCTCTGTTCGAATTCCTATTTCTCTGGGTTGTCAATGCTACGTTTGAAGTCCTAAGCTTAATTTACTTTATGAAAAGGGAGTGGGGTGTGAGCTGATATTGAGGTTCATTACTCGTTTCTTGGGTCTGATAGATAGGGAGCCTGATGTGGGTAGATATAGCTTGGACTCTTGCGTCCTGCGGGTAGCTTTCTCCATGAATTTCAAAGTTGGACGTGATCTTATTTTGGCACTGCTGTAGTTCTATTTCAGACATGCATGATGCTACCAGACTCTATTTCCCATTTACCTCATCTCCATGACTTCTGACATTATTATGTTGTCAGGGAATGGAGAATTAACTTCATTTCCTTGACTGTATTATTGTTACTAAATACTGTTACGATTTGAATTTTACAGTTATGTACTACAAATACAATAGTTATTTTGAGTTACAGATCCATAACACTGTATAGGCTGATGGGTAATCTCTGCATCATCGCAGCTCAATTAAGAAATTAGGTTTTAAATACTGTAACAGTTGGCTTATCTGCTTTATTTGCACCTACTGAAAGTGGTATTATTTATTGATTATTGATTAGCATATGTAGAATGAGCAAACGATCTAAATATTAAATGAAGATACATAAATAATTAACTTCACGAGTCCATTTCTTTGTAAGAGGTCTTGTCTTGTCTTTATGTTTTATCTTCAATGAAACTGTATATTAACTTCCTCTAACTTGATGTCTCTGATTTCAAGTTCTTGATACAATTCTTTTATGATCAGTGAAAACTGATTCTCAAGAATTGCTTTTTCGTGACATCCTTTGCCAATGATGATACCTGTGATTATGACATTTTCTAGATTTTAAATCAGGGACAGACATGAACTGGAATTGGACTTCAAGAGATACTGGGAAGAGTTTCGGGCATCCACCTCTGAGAAGGTTTTTTCTTGCTAAATTGTGTGGTTTCTTTTGTATTTTTTTTTGTAATCTTCACCTGGATTGTTTGATTACTGATAAACTATAAGTTGCTAATTCTCTTGCATTTTCTTGCAGGAAAAAGAAGCGGCCTTGAATTTGACTATAGATGCATTTTGTAGATTAGTAAAGCAGCATACTAATGTAGCTCAATTAGTTACCATGTAAGTAATTTGCGATAACATAGTTGTGAAGAGATGACTAATCACTAGGGATTGCATTGACTTTGAATTGACGGTATACTTTGGTCATAAGCTCTGTTTTTTGGATAAAAAAATAAATGCTATCAGATGAAAGAACCTTCTCCTTAGCCCAGATGCAAATAAGAAACGAAAAAGAAAAATACAGAAAAAAACTTCTATACAGCACGGTTTTCCAAGCCCTTATAGAGAGACCTTGGGCCAGCTACCAATGAAAAAAACTTTGTCCCTGATTAATAGCATGGTTTAGTTTCTGTATATAGATGCTATTTTTTTGTTGAGGAAGATGAATGTGTTATTGTATTTTATTTTTTTTATTATACTTGGTGGTGAAATGCCTCAAATAAACTTAAGAGTTATAGGACAATAATTTTTCCTGCTTGAAATTCAAAATTTTTTAGTGAGCTGAACTGAGATTTCATCATCGCCTGGCTCTTTAGTGTCATTCTTGTGCTTCATTGTAGTTTATTTATGAACTGACTTTTAATAATGATGACTTACAGGTTAGTTGAAACACATATATTCTTGTTTGTTGTTGGAAGAGCATTTGTAACAGATATAGAGAAGCTAAAAATGAGCAGCAAAACAAGAACTCTGGATGTAGCTCAAGTTTTAAAATTTTTCTCTGAAGCCACAAAGGTTAGCGTTGGATGTTTATTTTTTCACATGGTCATTATTTTGCTGATTCTTTGATTTTTGAATTCTAATTGATTCACCTTTTGGCAGGATGGCATCAGTCCTGGATCAAATTTGTTAACTGCAGTGGAAGCCCTTGTATCTGGGGTATACTTCCTTACAATTTTCTTGAGATTGGTGATTTATTAGGGGACATATTATATCAGTTGCTCTGTTGATAGCATCTGTGTGGTTGCCTTGCTGTTTGATGTCTCTTTTGTGCCTTGATGGAAATCTCAGTTCAAGTATTATTGGGACTGTTTGTCTTTGATACTTGACTCATCACTGGTTTTCTGTAAAACTACAAGAAAAAGAAAAATTGTTTAGAGGTTATGGATTAGATTTATGATGTATTATGAAGAGTGATTGGGGTTATATTCCACTATGATTTGTAACCTATAACCTATCACATTTGTGTCATTATCTATTCCTGTATTATTTAATGTAGTTCTTTCCTCTTGGGCAGTAAAATGTAGCTCTTATGTGTCTTTTTTTTTTTGGCAGCCTACTGACAAGCAATCCCTGCTTGACTCTGGGATATTTTGCTGTCTCATTCATATTCTCAATGCCCTTCTAGATCCTGATGCAGCCATTCAACGGGCAATTGTTGCTATTGATCATGAAGAACCATTAGTGCTGCAAAAAGGTTATAATGGTGACATTGGGCAAGTCCGCCAGCTTGAGGTTTCTTTCTCTCATTGTTATGTGTATACATATGTACATGCATATGTCTGTTTTTGCATCTGCAAAAGCTGTAATTCTGTTAGCATAAGGTCTGATGGTCATAATTTGTAGATAGAATATTTCAATTGGAAACCTTACCCTTAATTTTTTATTGCACAATCTTGTATGGTGTTGACCAAACCTTTCCTAAAGCAGTGGGCATCAAAATTTTGACCTTGCCAACAATTGGGATCTTCCTAAGTTATATTTGTGTTCTTGATTTATTTACATTTGAACTACTTTGCTTGTGCAGGTAGAGGGAAGTGTTGTGCATATTATGAAAGCACTAGCAAGCCATCCATCAGCATCGCAGAGTTTGATAGAGGATGATTCACTTCAGTTGCTCTTTCAAATGGTTGCAAAGGGGTCTTTGATAGTTTTCTCGCATTACAAGGAAGGACTTGTTCCATTGCACAGCATACAACTTCATAGACATGCTATGCAGGTAAAGGGTTGTAGTACATTTGTCTGCAATAAAAACTGGTAGAAGTGTGTGATAACATGATAAAGTAAGGGAATTTAGATAAGGGAATAAGGAAATTACTATAGGATAGACTGTAAGAATCTTTAACACAGTATTCTCTAATAATTTAAGAGGAGAATCTCCTATACAAAAGGGTTGAAGTTTCCAGGCACACCTCCTTAGGGCACCATGCACTATATAGAGCAAATTACATGAGAAACTAAAAGTAACTTCCAAACACATGATCCTAGTGGTAACTACAGAACCACTAACATAGTGGTCTAAATAGTAGCAAACATGGTAGAAAATGTGCAACAACATGAAAGTGCAGTCACAGTGAACTTAAAACAGCAGTTAATCAGTAATTTCCCCTCCTTCATAGATCTGGTCTGCTCTGTCCTGGTTATCATTGAGCATGTCGGCAATTCTTGCACGTTTGTGCCTTCTGACATAGATTTTTAGGGGTTGCTGAGTTGGCTCTATTCTATCATAATATTGCATTAGATGAGTAGTTTGAGCTGATTTTGTGCCGATGGTTGAATATTCATCCTGCTGCTGCTTATATTTAGATACTGGGTCTACTTTTGGTCAATGACAACGGAAGCACTGCCAAATACATCCGCAAGCATCATTTGGTATGTCATTAGCTTTCAAATCTTAACTATTTATTGTAAGTCAGAACTTGTCTAGTCATCCCAGGCTTTTGTTCATATTTCATTATCATTCAGTTGATGTTCAACTCAACCAGACAAGCATATGCCACAGGTAAACAGTATCAAATGGTTAATTGAGAATATTAATTTTTTTTTCCTTTTTCAATTCTTCCAGGATAGGAGTTTATTATTCTTCTTTCAGGTATTGACTGTAAAACTGCAGATCTAGGGCGTGAATAGTGTCAAAAGGGATCCCTTACTGCCCTTTTTGTCATTGTTTGGATGAAGATAAAATGAGTCTATAAAATTATCAGAGATTGAACTTTTGAAAGCATTTATGTAAACATTGTCCCCCTTGTACTTATGTTCAATCATTGCTGTTGCTGTCATCATTTATTGAATGTAGAGAAATCCAGTCTACAAATGTATTGGAGATTGAATTCTTGACAAGGATTTTCGTAACATTGTCCTTCTTGTATTATATGCTACAGTACACAAAGATATTTGCCAGTCATAATGTTAATGAAGTCCAAAGACATCAGTACTTGGATTTTGCTTTGCTTAACATAACTAAAGACAGTTTGTGTTTAGTCAATGATACTGTGATAAGCCTATATACAATTCTGCTCTTCTATTTTCCACACATTAATAAAATAGGTCTCTGTAGTAAACAGTCTTGATCACTTTGATGTTATTCTTTTTCGACTAGCCAAGCTAAATGATGCTGTGGTTTCCTTCCAATCAATTACTAAAATATGTATATTTTTAAAGTATAATCATTATTGTGGTATAATAGTGCAATTGATACTGAACACTTACTCTGATATACCTTTCTGCCATGCAGATCAAAATTCTTTTAATGGCTGTCAAAGATTTTGATCCTGATAGTGGTGATTCTGCCTACACCATGGGCATTGTTGACTTGTTACTTGAGTGCGTGGAGTTGTCCTATAGACCTGGTAATTTGTTAATCAGGGTTTTTTTTTTAATGTTTTTATGTTACTATGGACAAGGTTTCCATAAATCTGACAGTTACTATCGTCTAGAAACTTGTTGGATACTCACACAACACACAACACACACAAACCACACCATGGGTCCTGCTATTTGAATTCTGAGGCTGTCTAGTTGTGTACAATTCTTGATGATTATTTTTTTTTTAATTCTGGTTTTTAGAGGCTGGTGGTGTCAGACTGAGGGAGGATATACATAATGCACATGGATATCAATTCCTTGTTCAATTTGCACTAACTCTATCCAACATGACAAAAAGTCAGGGCTTTCAGTCTGTTCATTCCAAGTCATTTAGAGACAAAGATATTGGTTCAGATGGATTTCATGCACTGGATGATGGAGGGCAAAATTCCAGTGGACAAGAGGATTCTTCCCTTCATCATCTTTCACCCACTTTATCCAGGTTGCTTGATGTTCTTGTGAGTCTAGCTCAAACGGGGACACATGAGTCTCCGCGGTCCTCTGGAGGCAAGGGTTCTAAATCTTCTCAGATAAAGGTAGGCAGTCATAACAGGAGTCGTACATCATCTTCTGATCAGCTCGGTGATGAACTATGGGAGAAGGACAATGATAAAATTAAGGACCTTGAAGCAGTCCAGATGTTACAAGATATTCTTCTCAAAGCTAAGAATTGGGAATTGCAGGCTGAAGTGTTAAATAGAATGTTCCAGATTTTTTCAAGTCACCTAGAGAACTATAGGTTGTGTCAACAGTTACGGACTGTTCCACTTTTGATCCTTAATATGGCTGGTTTTCCTTCATCTTTGCAAGAGACAATCTTGAAAATTCTTGAGTATGCTGTGACTGTTGTGAACTGTGTTCCTGAGCAAGAGCTACTTTCTCTTTGCTGCTTATTGCAGCAACCGATAACATCAGAACTGAAGCAGACAGTACTTTCTTTCTTTGTAAAACTCTTGTCTTTTGACCAACACTACAAGAAAGTTCTCCGTGAAGTTGGTGTACTGGAAGTTCTTTTAGATGATCTGAAACAAAACAAGATTTTGAGTCAGGATCAGCAGGATAACATTTCCAATCAGCTGGAGAGAAAATCTGACTCAAGCAGTTTCCAGAGACATTTGGACCATAAGGATGTTATTATTACTTCGCCCAGGCTCATGGAATCTGGTTCTGGGAAGTTTCCTATTTTTGAAGCAGGAGCTACTGTTGACATTGCATGGGATTGCATGGTCTCTTTACTAAAAAAATGTGAGGCTAATCAAGCTTCTTTCCGCTCAGCTAATGGTGTGACTGCTATATTGCCTTTTCTGGTGTCTGATGTACATCGTTCAGGGGTTCTCAGGATATTGTCATGTCTTATAATTGAAGATGTTTCACAGGTTAGTTGGCATTTGTTGTTCAATTTCAAGCTCTGCAAATAGTTATGTAAGAGCTACCCTTCATTTCTCAAAAATTTTTATGATTTCTATATTTCAATTGTGTTTGCCCATTTGATGTGGGCAATTAATTATGAATCAGAAATGAAAAACTTCTCTACATCTTCAATCATGAAAGCCTATACGTGCTTCCTGCATTTAAAATTTCTTTTATTTTTATGTTGTTTATTATTCATTTACTGTTCCTTTAGAATCATCAAGTTGGCAATCTAATTATTACTCGTACCAGGTTCATCCTGAAGAACTGGGTGTGCTAATTGAAGTTGTGAAAAGTGGAATGGTGACCAGTGCTTTGGGGTCCCAATACCGGCTTTCCATTGATGCAAAATGTGACACCATGGGAGCTCTTTGGCGGATCCTAGGAGTAAATCATTCTGCTCAGAAGGTTTTTGGTGAAGCAACTGGTTTTTCTCTGTTGCTCACTACATTGCATGGGTTCCAAAGTGATGGAAAGGATATGGATCAATCTCCATTGAATGATTACATTAAGGTGCTTACATATTTGTTGCGTGTTATAACTGCTGGAGTATCTAACAATGCTGTTAATAGGATGAAGTTGAACTCTATTATATCTTCACAAACTTTCTTTGATCTCCTATCCGAATCTGGCTTACTTTGTGTGGAGCATGAAAAACAAGTCATCCAGTTGATGTTGGAACTTGCCCTTGAAATTGTAATTCCACCTTTCTTAACACCTGAAGGTTCAAAGCTGATAAATGCAGTTGAGGATGAGTCATGTCATACTCTCTTATTAACTCCATCAGGTCCAATTAATCCTGATAAAGAGCGAGTTTACAATGCTGGTGCTGTTAGAGTTTTGATCCATTCAATATTGCTGTTTACTCCCAAGGTGCAATTGGAAGTGTTACAGTTAATTGAACTGCTTGCTCGTGCTGGCCCCTATAATCAGGAACACCTCACCTCTGTAGGTATGTACCACACTGCTTGTTTTTCTGCATTCACCTTGAATGCTCAATGGTAGTTTAACTGCTGTTTCCTTCCATATCTATAGGCTGTGTGGAACTTTTACTGGAGATAATCCACCCTTTCCTTCTGGGTTCATCTCCTTTACTTTCTTATGCATTGAAGATTGTGGAAGTTCTTGGTTCCTACAGGTAGGATTGATATCATATTATTGTTGTTTAAAAATTTTTTGCTTTCATTTAGTATGATTCATTATTGATATTGTAACAATATGTTTCTGTTAATTAGGCTGTCTCCATCCGAGCTTCATATGCTCATCAGATATGTTCTGCAAATGAGGGGTAAAAATTCTGGTCACAGAATCATTGAAATGATGGAGAAGTTAATTATTATGGAAGACATGGCCTCTGAAAATATTTCCTTGGCACCCTTTGTGGAGATGGACATGAGTAAGATTGGTCACGCTGCTATTCAGGTTTCCCTTGGTGAAAGATCCTGGCCTCCAGCTGCTGGTTATTCATTTGTTTGTTGGTTCCAGTTTCGAAATTTTCTGAAATCACAATCCATAGAAACAGACCCTTCCAAATCTGTCTCTTCTAAGAAGCGATCTGGCTCAATCGGGCAGCAGCAGGAGCGGCATCTTTTAAGGATATTTTCAGTTGGTGCAGCTAATAATGATAATACAATCTTTGCTGAACTTTATCTTCAGGAGGATGGTGTTGTAACTCTTGCAATCAGCGATTCTTGTTTCTTATCATTTTCTGGGTTAGAACTGGAAGAAGGAAGGTGGCATCACCTTGCAGTTGTTCACAGCAAACCAAATGCTCTTGCTGGTCTCTTCCAAGCTAGTGTTGCCTATGTGTATCTTAATGGAAAGCTTAGACACACTGGAAAGTTAGGATATTCACCTTCTCCACCGGGGAAACCATTGCAGGTGACTATTGGGACTTCAATTGCTAATGCGAGAGTTAGTGACTTAACATGGAAACTACGATCTTGCTACCTTTTTGAAGAAGTGCTTACATCAGGGTGTATTTGTTTTATGTACATACTTGGTAGAGGATATAGAGGGCTCTTCCAAGACACAGATCTTCTACAGTTTGTACCTAACCAGGCTTGTGGTGGTGGTAGCATGGCCATACTTGATTCTTTGGATGCTGATTTGACCATGGCTTCTAATGGTCAGAGGCTTGATACTACTAGCAAGCAAGGAGACCTGAAGGCAGATGGGAGTGGAATTGTGTGGGATTTGGAGAGACTAGGAAACCTTTCTTTACAGCTTTCAGGGAAGAAACTTATATTTGCATTTGATGGAACCTGTACAGAATTCATTCGTTCATCAGGGAGTTTTTCACTGCTTAATTTGGTTGATCCCATGTCTGCAGCTGCTTCACCTATTGGAGGTGTGCAACTCCTTTTACAAGCTAGAACTTTATAACTTTCTTTTTCTTTTTCTCTTTTTTTGGTTTTCTTGTTCTGTTTCATTGTTGTTTCGAGGGTTTGCAGGTATTCCTCGTTTTGGACGACTCTATGGAGATATTTATATATGCAAGCACTGTGTGATTGGAGAGACTATTCATCCTATAGGAGGCATGGCAGTTGTGCTGGCTCTTGTTGAAGCTGCTGAGACTAGGGATATGCTACATATGACCCTGACATTGCTTGCCTGTGCACTTCATCAAAATCCTCAGAATGTCAAGGACATGCAATCATATAGGGGCTACCATCTACTTGCAGTTTTTCTGCGACGTAGAATGTCACTATTTGACATCCAATCTCTCGAGATCCTCTTTCAAATTGCTGCTTGTGAAGCTTCATTTTCTGAACCGAAAAAGTTGGAAAGTACACAGATTGTTTTGTCCCCTGTGGCGTCGATGCAGGATACTGGTCTTGAGGGTCATTATTTGTCAAAGTTTCATGATGAGAATTCTTCAGTTGGATTTCATGGAGATATGAATAATTTTTCCATTCAGAAAGATTCATTTAGTCATATTTCAGAGTTGGAAACTGCTGATATTGCTGCTGAAACTTCCAATTGCATTGTCTTATCAAATGCAGACATGGTTGAACATGTGTTGTTGGATTGGACAGTGTGGGTAACAGCCCCAGTTTCAATCCAAATTTCATTACTGGGATTTCTTGAACATTTAGTGTCTATGCACTGGTACAGAAATCATAACCTTACAATTCTCCGGCGAATTAACCTTGTTCAACATTTACTTGCAACTTTGAAAAGGGGTGATGTTGAAGTTCCTGTCCTAGAAAAATTGGTTGTGCTGCTTGGTGTCATCTTGGAAGATGGCTTTCTGTCTTCCGAGTTAGAAAATGTGATTAGATTTGTGATTATGACATTTGATCCCCTGAGGTTGGTTCCACGAAGTCCAATAGTGAGAGAGTCAATGGGGAGACACGTGATTGTCAGAAATATGTTACTGGAGATGCTTATTGATCTACAAGTGACTATAAAAGCAGAAGAGTTGCTTGAGCAGTGGCATAAAATTGTTTCTTCCAAATTAATTACATATTTTCTTGATGAAGCAATTCATTCCTCAAGTATGAGATGGGTCATGACTCTACTTGGTGTATGTCTAACTTCTTCCCCTACATTTGCCCTTAAATTTCGTATGAGTGGAGGTTATCAAGGTTTGGTTCGGGTGCTTCCAAGTTTCTACGACTCCCCAGACATTTATTATATTTTGTTTTGTTTGATATTTGGCAAGGCAGTTTATCCTAGGTTACCAGAGGTTCGCATGCTGGACTTTCATGCCCTTATGCCAAGTGATGGAAGTTATGTAGAACTAAAGTTTGTAGAATTGTTAGATTCTGTGATTGCTATGGCAAAATCTACTTTTGCTAGGTTATGCATGCATTCAATGTTTGCCCACCAAACTGGTAATCTTTCCCAGTTTGGTGCAAGTCTTGTGGCTGAGCTTGCGGAGGGAAATTCAGATATGGCTGGTGAGCTTCAAGGGGAAGCTCTGATGCATAAGACATATGCTGCTCGCCTAATGGGTGGTGATGCATCAGCCCCTGCTGCGGCAACTGCAGTTCTTAGGTTTATGGTTGATCTAGCTAAGATGTGTCCTTCTTTTACTGCTGTTTGTAGGCGTGCAGAATTTCTTGAAAGCTGCATAGATCTATACTTTTCTTGTGTGAGGTTTGTTACAAGACTACTTCTCTATTTTCTTGCACTGCTTCTGTTTAACTTCTTACCTGTAATTGTAGGCTGATTATTCTCATTATTTTGTTTATATCTTTTTTTGGTCCTTTTAAAATTGTTCCTTTTCAGTTGAACTGCATGTTTTGTGCCTTTCAGGGCTTCCCATGCTGTTAATTTGGCAAAAGAACTCTCTGCGGGGACAGAAGAGAAAACCTTGAATGATTGTGATGATACTTGCAGTTCACAAAATACATTTTCTAGCTTGCCTCTTGAGCAGGACCAGTCTCTCAAAACCTCCATTAGTCTAGGAAGCTTTCCTCAAGGGCAGGTAAGTAGAAGTTCTGAAGATACGGTTGCACCTACAAACTCTATGGCTGTGAGATCAGAGAATAATGTTACTACATCCCAGACAGAGTCAAATAAATCTGTCAAGGTCTTGGACAGCGATTATGAAGATCAAGTGCCTACGAACATGGGTGCAAATGAGGTCGGCTTTTGCAGTTTCAAAGGCACTTTGGACAATCTCCAGACAACTGATTTACAGAGCTCTACATCTTTTACCACATCTGACTCTCCAGTTTTATCTGAAAAGTCCAGTTCTAGAATTCCTCTTGCACCTTCATCACCTGGATTGGCATCTTGGCTGGGAACTACAAGCCATAATGAATCTAAATCTCCCTTAGCAGCAACTCCTTCTTTAGATTCTTCCATGTCTGTTGGGAATTTTGATCCAGCTTCAGATATGAAATCCAGTGCTCTAGGTCCATCTGCCACAAATGATTACTTTGCTGTAACTTCAAAGATGCTTCTGGATGTTGATGATTCTGGATATGGTGGTGGGCCATGTTCTGCTGGAGCAACTGCTGTTCTAGATTTTGTTGCAGAAGTTCTTTCTGATTTTGTGACAGATCAGCTGAAGGCATCACAGGTTATTGAGAACATCTTGGAAAGTGTTCCTCTATATGTTGATGTTGAACCTATGTTAGTTTTCCAGGGCCTGTGCCTAGTTAGATTTTTGAACTTCCTTGAAAGGCGATTGTTGCGTGATGATGAAGAAGATGAGAAAAAATTGGATAAGAGTCGCTGGTCCTCAAACTTGGATGCTTTGTGTTGGATGATAGTAGATCGTGTATATATGGGTGCTTTTCCTCAACCTTCTGGGGTAATAAAATGTCTTGACTTTTTGTTATCAATGTTGCAGTTGGCGAACAAAGATGGTCGAATTGAAGAAGCATCTCCTGGTGGAAAGGGACTCTTATCAATTACTAGAGGAAGTAGGCAACTTGAAGCTTATGTATATTCCATTCTTAAAAACACAAATCGAATGATATTATATTGCTTTCTCCCAACATTTTTAAGTAGTATAGGGGAAGACGATCTCCTTTCACGCTTGGGTTTACTCAGTGAGCCTAAGAGGAGATCATCCTCAACTCCTCAAGATGATTCAGCATATGACTTCTGCACCGTCTTACAATTATTGGTTGCTCATCGAAGAATTATATTCTGTCCCAGCAATACTGATACAGATATTAATTGTTGCCTTTGTGTGAATCTTTTGTCTCTTCTCTCTGATCAAAGACAGAGTGTGCAGAATATGGCCATTGATGTGGTCAAGTATCTTCTAGTGCATAGGCGGGCTGCCTTCGAAGACTTGCTTGTTTCTAAACCTAACCAAGGGCAGCAACTTGATGTACTTCATGCTGGCTTTGATAAATTATTGACTGGAGGTTTGTCTGAGTTTTTTGACTGGTATCAGAATAATGAACAGACCGTAAATAAAGTATTAGAGCAGTGTGCTGGCATCATGTGGGTGCAGTATATTGCTGGATCAGCAAAATTTCCTGGAGTAAGAATCAAAGGCATGGAAGGTCGTCGAAAGAAAGAAATGGGGAGAAAATCTCGAGAAGCTGCAAAATTGGATTTAAAACATTGGGAGCAGCTAAATGAGAGAAGATATGCACTGGAATCAGTTCGTGATGTGATGTCTACTGAGTTGAGAGTTGTCAGACAAGATAAGTATGGATGGGTTCTGCATGCTGAGAGTGAGTGGCAAAGTCATCTTCAGCAGCTTGTGCATGAACGAGGGATATTCCCTTTTAGCAAATCATCTATGTCTGAAGAATTGGAATGGCAACTTTGTCCCATTGAAGGTCCATACCGGATGCGGAAAAAACTTGAGCGCTGCAAACTGAAAATTGATACCATCCAAAACATTTTAGATGGACAGTTTGAAATAGATGAAACTGAGTTGTCTAAAGGAAAATTTGGAAAGTGGCTTGATGCATCTGATTCTGATTCTGATTCTGAACCATATTTTCTACAGATGATGGATAATGATAAACAGAATGCTCTTGACAATGAGCCATATGATGCACCTTTATTTAATAAGTTGAACAGTGTCAAAGATGCTGTTTCTGATGGGAATGAGTGGAATGATGACAAAGCTAGCAGTATGAATGAAGCAAGCCTCCATTCTGCGGTTGAGACTGGTGCCAAGTCTAGTGTAGTGTCAGTTCCAATAGAAGAGAGCATCCTAGGAAGATCTGACTTGGAATCTCCTACGCAATCTTCAGTGAAAGTTGATGATGCTAAGTTTGCAGATGATAAACTTGATATAGAGCTGCATGATAATGGTGAATTCTTAATCAGACCCTTCCTGGAACCATGTGAGAAAATAAGATTTAAATATAACTGTGAACGAGTTGTAGGTCTTGACAAGCATGATGGAATATTCCTGATAGGTGAACTTTGTTTGTACGTGATTGAAAATTTCTTTATTGACGACTCTGGCTGCTTCTGTGAGAAGGAATGTGAAGATGAACTTTCAGTTATTGATCAGGCTCTCGGTGTAAAGAAAGATGTTACTGGGAGTGTAGATTTTCAACACATATCAACTTTGTCAGGGAGCACAACAGCTAAATCATGGGTTGGGGGAAGGGCGTGGGCCTATAGTGGTGGTGCATGGGGAAAGGAAAAAGTGCATAGCAGTGGGAATTTACCTCACCCATGGCGCATGTGGAAACTTAATAGTGTTCATGAGATATTGAAGCGTGATTACCAGCTCCGTCCTGTTGCTATTGAAATATTTAGCATGGATGGTTGTAATGATCTCTTGGTTTTCCACAAAAAGGAACGAGAAGAAGTTTTTAAAAACCTAGTTGCCATGAATCTGCCTCGGAATAGCATGTACGGAATTTTATTTTGCTTTATGTTTTACTGTTTTTGTGTTCAGTCAATTTGTTTCTTGTATATTTTTAAGAGTTGATGCTCTTGACGTGTTTGGATATATGAATACTTTGGCATTCATGCTACAGATGGTTGACTTGTTTGATGTTTGATTTCTATTTATTTATTTACAGTCACATGAGTACTGGCCTTCTATAGAAGCTTTAGAGTTCCCATATAATATTTGAGCTTTTTTATGTTTCATAATTTGTAATTTATGTTTGTGTTGTTTACTTATCCTTTTTGCTTTTGAACCTTTTTTTGTGTGTGTTGCATTAGGTTGGATACAACTATATCTGGAACCTCAAAACAAGAAAGCAACGAGGGCAGCCGGCTTTTTAAGATAATGGACAAATCCTTTACTAAACGGTGGGAAAATGGAGAGATAAGCAATTTCCAGTACCTTATGCATCTCAATACCTTGGCAGGACGTGGGTATAGTGATCTTACCCAATATCCAGTCTTTCCATGGGTCCTTGCAGATTATGAGAGTGAAAATCTTGACTTGTCCGATCCAGAAACATTTCGTAGGCTTGAAAAACCAATTGGCTGCCAGACACCTGAAGGAGAAGATGAATTTAGGAAAAGGTTGGCATATCAATTTTATCATTAATGTTCTCTTGCAGGTTGGAATTTTTCATTGATTATCTATGACATGTTTACAACCAACAAATAGCATTAGTCTTATTCTACTAAGTAAGGTCGGTTACATGGATCATATGGCGTCATTTGGTTCTATAAAAACTGTCTCTTCAAATAAATCATTTATCAGGAGATTCCACCGTATAACCTCCTTTATTGTCCTTCTTGGTCTTTCTCTAGGCCTTCATTGATTATCTATGACGTTGTTTGCAACCATTACCATAAAAATAATTCACTATATGTTTTGCTGAATTCCAAGAAGCATGCCTGACAGAACTAGTTACTGAAATAGATTTAACATGACAGAAATCATATAATGCATTTAAAATGCTGAGGCATGAGAATAATTTTACAATGGTTTCTTTGCATTCACAATGAACATAAGCCTCCAATTGAGTTACAATATTATGGCAATATATCAGGAAAAGACGGGTGTTCATGGTATCTGGTCTTATAAGGTAGTTTCTTCTAATTCTGATGTATGATTTTAAATTTATCTCTGTTAGATATGAGAGTTGGGATGATCCAGAGGTCCCAAAGTTTCATTATGGATCTCATTATTCTAGCGCTGGAATTGTCCTATTCTATCTTCTCCGCCTGCCCCCATTCAGTGCAGAGAACCAAAAGCTTCAAGGTGGTCAGTTTGATCATGCTGATCGCCTTTTCAATAGCATAAGGGATACTTGGTTAAGCGCAGCTGGGAGAGGAAACACATCTGATGTGAAGGAACTGATTCCAGAATTTTTCTATATGCCTGAGTTCCTGGAAAATCGTTTCAATCTTGACCTGGGAGAGAAGCAGTCTGGGGAGAAGGTTATCCTGGTGCTACTTTTCTAAATTGTTATTTATGAAGTTCCAAAAGACAAAACATGGGTGAAATCTATAAAAAAAGGAGTGGAATGACTGGTAGTTTGATGACTATGGTGTTTCTTTCAGGTTGGGGATGTTATCCTACCTCCGTGGGCCAAAGGTAGTGCAAGAGAGTTCATCCGGAAGCACAGGGAAGCTCTTGAATCTGATTATGTCTCAGCAAATTTGCATCATTGGATAGACCTCATTTTTGGATATAAGCAGAGAGGGAAGGTGAGCGTTTTGCTTTATTACCTAGATAGCTGTCCCCTTCTTGTCAGGCTATTGTAGTTTCTGAATCTTTCTATTATGTTACATTTTCTCTTTTCTTGATTGTCATGAGTTTACTCTACTATCTGATATCACTTCAATTATTCCCTCATGTATTTTTATCTATGAAAGTCTCCTATTTGGTTATTGCTGGGACATGAGCCTGATGAATTTTCATGATGAATGTTGTCTTTATGCTCCATATGATTTCTTAGAATTGGGGGAAACAATTTTTGTATAATTCTAAATCTGTTGTTTTCTTGCATTCCATTGATTATCTTCGTATTCAGCACTATTGGACTAACTTTTTAGCTATTGATTCTTCATCGGTCAAAGTTTGTGGAAATTTAATATTTGCATCCAAATATAGATGAATGGACTGAAATGAAACTTATTTACATTTCTCAGGCAATGTGTCAATTTTTTTTTTTTTTGCCAGGAATATTTCTTTTTGATCCGTTTCTAATATCTTTTTTTTCCTGAAAAACTGACAGGCTGCTGAGGAATCTGTTAATGTGTTCTATCATTATACATACGAAGGGAGTGTAGACATAGACTCGGTTAATGATCCTGCAATGAAAGCATCCATTTTAGCGCAAATTAATCATTTTGGGCAGACACCCAAGCAACTATTCCTCAAACCCCTTGTAAAAAGGCGAACTGACAGAAAATTGCCACATCATCCCCTTAAACTTTCCACTCATCTTGTTCCACATGAAATTCGCAAAAGTTCTTTGCCTATCACTCAAATTATTACTTTTCATGATAAAATTCTTGTGGCAGGAACTAACAATTTGCTTAAACCAAGAACATATACCAAATATGTTGCTTGGGGATTCCCAGACCGTAGCCTGAGATTTATGAGCTATGATCAAGACAGACTTCTTTCAACGCATGAAAATTTGCATGGGGGTAACCAAATTCGGTGTGCTGGTGTCAGCCATGATGGTCGGATCTTGGTTACTGGGGGTGATGATGGGCTAGCTAATGTCTGTAGAGTCAGCAAGTTTGGGTCTCGTGCCTTGCAACACTTGCGGTTGGAGAAGTCACTTTGCGCGCATACAGCCAAAATCACCTGTCTTCAAGTTAGTCAGCCATACATGCTTATTGTGAGTGGATCAGATGACTGCACAGTTATTATATGGGATCTTAGCTCCATGGCATTTGTTCGTCAGCTCCCAGAATTCCCAGGGCCAGTTTCAGCAATTTTTGTTAATGATTTGTCTGGGGAGATTGTTACTGCTGCAGGTATTCTTCTGGCGATATGGAGCATCAATGGGGATTGCCTGGCAATGATCAACACGTCGCAACTGCCATCTGATTCAATTCTCTCTGTGACAAACAGTACATTTTCTGATTGGATGGGCACAAACTGGTATGCGACAGGTCATCAGAGTGGAGCTGTGAAGGTGTGGCAGATGATTCACTGCTCTGATCCTGACAGCTCCCTAAGTAAAGCCTCTAGTGGTATGGGAGTTTTAGATCTCGGTGGAAAAGAACCAGAATACAGGTTGGTCCTCCGCAAAGTACTGAAGTTCCATAAACATGCTGTTACTGCCCTCCACCTGACAAGTGATCTGAAGCAGTTATTGAGTGGAGATTCAGGCGGGAATTTGGTTTCCTGGACAATACCAGATGAGAGTCTGCGAGCTTCATTGAATCGGGGGTGAAACTGGTAAAATGATTGTTAATTTTGATGACTCCAACTTTTGGCCCTGCAATTGATTCTTGACTCCTAATATTGGTTTCTGAGTGAAACTCAATAGCCGAAAAGACAGTTTGGTATTCATGATTATTGGAGATTGTAAAACGAGAAGGAAGCAGGACTCGAATTCAGAATGGGTGAACAGGTTGACGAAGGGAACCTCACAGGAGACATGATCGTTGAGAACCAACTTGCATCAGGAGTAATATGTGCTCATATGGTGGGGGAAGCATCAGGTTGAGACAGCAGGATGCGTGGAGTAAAAGAAGAAAGCAATGATGTCCTGAGATTTTGTTTTGTTTTGTTTTGGGTGAATGGGGGGACAATTCTTTTGGCTAGATATGTCCATTGGCTTTTCTTTGATGTACATATATGGAGAAGCTTTTAGCGTGTAATTAAGTTGTACAGGTCATGAAATGGAATGTGATTTAAAGCAGAGGTATGAGGTCCCGTCGATGGATGAGTATCGTTTCTGGGAAATATTCCTTTTTTTTTTGGCACATGGAAATTGGGCCACTTCTTTTACTAAGAAGAAAAAGGCCGTTTCTTGTGAATTGTACATGTCTGTCACCTCCATCTCTGTGACAAAAGTATCTTTCCTTCTTTTGGCCAATTATGCACTACAGAAGAAAAGAAAAACATGGGACTCATGTCGAGCGAACAAATACTCCCACTCCTTCAAAGCAACACGTCTTAGGTCTTACGTTGGACTCATGCCCGCACTTTGCTTGTTGCATTATTTATTCATATTATAACGCTTGCATCTTATAAAATTCATTTCAAATTTCTTATTGTTGTTCAAATGTAAACGTTTCGAAATTCCGTTTGTGCTAGCAGTGTTTTGAGTTCCAACGTCTAATCTAAATTTTAATTTTTTTTTTGGGCCAAAGAGTACAGTAGACGTTCATTCAAGTTAAACAAATTCTCGTTCATTCAAATTAAACAAATACTCTAAATTGCATGAACGAAAACAATTCATTTTATTAATTCATGTAAGTTGCAAACAGACGACTGTAATAAATTCTTTCCACTTCTCACTAAATTTGCCTCCTACGCTTAAATTTACTATTATCTTCCAATAAATCCTATCTCATAATTTTAAATATGGAACCTGAAATTGAATATTTCCCTCGCTCATTTTCTTTATCATCAATATCAGTATCAAATATCACATCTATAATAAGTAATACCATTTATAAGCAGTGAGTATGACTTTTTCTTTAAAGTGTGAGTGGAATACAGAGGGCCTACGTATTTTGTTATATATACTAGTTGAAGAGAGAAGTATGATCATCCAGAAAGTATAATTCGTACAGCTACAAATACGAATACCCCATTATGAAGTCAATATGTTGGGAACTTTTCTCTTGGAATAATGTGTTTTCCACTTTCTGATATATTGTTAAATGGGGATGACTCTGCGTGCATCTATTGGTTCCATGCATCGATCTGCCAAAGACATCAAAACAACTCGAAAGAAACACAACGTCAAAATCACAGCAATCCTCAGAATATATTACTATTGTTTTTATTTATTTTTTTTAGTTTCTATCACCTTCTCTCTGTTAAATCATTCCGCAGCTAAAGAATATTGCTTTTATATAATTAATGCGCAACTGACACCAATTAGAATGATGGATCAAGAAGAATTGTGTCCAACAATTAGCACCTCAAATTCAAAAGGTAAAAGAAAAGCTATCTTCACACGCTGAGGATAACATATATAATATTAATTTAATTAAAATATAGGAAAGAAGATGGTGGATAGAGAAAGAGAGTTGAGTCACTTGGTTTTTGCTATATGTTATTTTATTTTTCACCTTTGCAAACATGACTTGGTTATTAGGATGCGATACTGAGTTTCTTCTAATGTTGGAATTGTAGGAAGCCATGCAAATGGTCCCCATTAAAATTTAGCGACATGCACTTTTTTCTTTGGTTGATGTGTACTCCAAGATAAACTTAGAACCACTCAATCGTGCCTTTTATCAACTGTTGGAAGCATATTGGTTACAATCATAATATTAAAGTTTTCTTTAGCTTTGGACCACAGTGACACATGTCCCTCTGCGAATTAAGACCAATATATTAATTTAGCATTTGTTAGCACTAACATCGTTAACTTACATCTCTTCCTCTCTATTTATAGCCCTTCAATCTCCCCTCCACCTTCAATCCCTCATAATGAAGAGTCCTGTCTTTCTTCGTCCCTGTGTTTCTCTCTCCCTCTCTCTGATCTGCTCATATACATGTACCGTGCACCAGTAACAGATGAAGCTGCCAGCATGATCTAAACTTTTCTGTCTCTCAGTCTCGAGGAAGGATTGGATCATGTGGCTGCTTCACCTGTTGGTAGGATCACGAACAAAGCCATTTTTTTCCCCCATTTTGGGTAGTTTCTTCTACATGAAAATGAGAGAGGTAAGTGTGTGTATCAGTTCCTTTTGTACATTTTCCCCCTCTTTTGTTTCGGTTTGTTCAAGTTATCCGGGTATTAATCTGGCTTACATTACATATGTAACTTACTTTGTTTTCCATTTGGTTTGGATCTCCTGTTTGTTTTGCCTTCTAGAATAGGATTCATTACTTTGAAACCATTTTGTTTAGAAGTAATTATTAATCTTGAGATACTATACTGTATAATATATATATATATATATATGGAGAGTTAATGATCTGATGAATAGTGATGTGCAGTTATGTTGGGGGAATCTTGTTGACTGCACTTGAAGATATGAGTGTTAGGGTTTAGAGTGACAAAATCTCTCTCACTTACGTATAATTGGTTGGTGCTTTTGAGATCTCATCTTTGCCTCCCAGCGCGAAGTCCTGCTTTCCAGTTGTTACAGCATTTCAGAACCAACGTTCCTCGTCTTTCCTCTAATCTCTATATCTATATAATACTATATTGAGTATATTCTGCAACATAATTAAACTAACGTATTGGTTTTGGTGAAGACCAATTAAATATTCTTTGGCATGCATCACTAGGGCACAATTCAAGGATAATATAACTAAAGCCTTGTATGCGAATAAATTAAAATATTTAGTTAAAGTGCTGCATATATAATCATGTGACATCAAACTCCAAACTTAACGGCAGACTACAATCTTCATTTTCAGTTAGTATGATAAGAATTAAGAATAATTAAATAATTTTATTTTTAAAGGGAATATATATATATATGTAAAAACTTAAATTTATTAAGGTGTGTGGTACGAATTTTTTTTAATTAGGGGCCGAACGTTCTTTAAAATAAAAAAGATCGAATATCAAATATAATTTATTTGAATATAAAAATAATATAATTTAGTCTATTTAATTAACTACACAAAGTGATCTTTTGGCAACTAAAGTAAATAAACAAAAAGTTTATTTTTCATGTAAAAACTAAAAAAATTGAGAAAAAATAATAACTAGTAATAATAATACTTTTATTAGCTCAAAAACGAACCAAAAGATGGAAGGGACAAACAATATGCCATGGCTTGTTGGCAGAAGTGCACGCGTGTGTCTATATAAAAAGTATAAGCTTTGATTCTTAATTATATAGGTTCCATTTAGTATGAAAAATTTTTCAAGTTTTGTGAAAAAATAATCTTAGAAAACTAATTAAGAATATTATGTTTTCTATTATAACTTGTCTTCTTCAAATATTGCTAGAGTATTACACTTACTCCTTGTCAAGGCCATGTGGGCCTTTAGCTAGTTAAGAACCTGCCTAAGCCCTAAGGCCCCCAATATATAAAGAAAAACAATGTAATAAAAAAAATATATATATATATATATATAAAATAAGAGAGGATAAAATACTTTTATGTATAACTTAATAAATTTTTCTTTCCAATGCAATTTAATGGTTATATGTTAATATTTTAATTTTATCCCAACTGATATTTTTAACTAAATTTCTTTTATTCCAAAAATTTTTTTAATAATTTTTATTACCTATTTTTCTCAAATTATCATATTGAAATTGATATAGATGTATTAAAAAATATTTGTATTAAAAAAGATGTTCCCCTATGGTTTAATACAAATGTATTTTTCTCAATTTATCATATAAAAAAATTGGTATTGAGATTAAGGGTGTGTTTGGATTAGATTATGTATAAGTGATTATGAGAATAAGTGATTATGTCAAAAGTGATTTGTGTTTAGATAGTTTTATCACATAAGTGATTTTGAGAAAGAAATGTGTTTGGATATTAGGGGTTTAAGTGATTATTGAGTGGATAATGAGAAGGAAAAATGAAATAAGTGATTATGAAAGGATAAGTGATTATCACAAGCTGAAAAAATTAGCTTATTCCATAAGCACTTATTTGAGGCATAAGTGCTTATTGAAAAGTTACTTCTGTTTGGTAACTCCATCGTATAAGCACTTATAGGACCCTATAAGCACTTATTTGTGTAATCCAAACAGGCTATAATATGTTGAAAGTAAATTCATAATACTGTGTTATATTGAGATAAATACAAATGTATTGAAACTAATAAAAATGTATTGGAAAATATTTGTATTAATCTTGATGGCTATATTATCTATTAAAAGTAAAATGTTATAATTACCTCATTATAAAACTTTAATATCTTATAAAAAAATTCTAATAACTAATTTCATAGATTATAAAATTAAAAAAAATTATATGAGAATTAATAAGTCACATTACACTAAATCCTTTAATAATTTTGCCTTAGATTCCAAAGCTTCCCTGCTTCTTATTTGTTATAGAGCTTTATTGGAAAAAAAGCCATGATAACTTTTTCAGTACTGTAGAAGTATATTCTAATTACACCAAGAATAAGACACATGCTTGATTCTCCTACACTCAGGTATGGATACCCACAAACTATTGACACACACATGCCATGCCAATATCAAATTTATAAACATTTTATTAAGAGATTTTGGGTTTGAACTAATCTTGTAGATAAAATATTTTAGGGGAAATGACACTTAAGGACCAATACTTTGAATTAATCACAGTTTATGATCACAAAATTCGAAAATACCAAAAAAGGACCATGATTTCAAATTAATTAAAAATGTAAATATGAAATGATCTAAATGTCCTTGTTAAAACGTTTTACACTCAATATCTGTTTTTTACTACTCTTTTTCATAAATTTGACACTGAACATCCCTAATTTTACACTGAACACATTATGGAATATGAGTATAAAATTGAGGAAGTTTAGTGTAAAATTTATGAAAAAAAGTAGTAAAAAATAGATGTTGAGTAGTAAAAAATGGAAGTTGAGTATAAAATTTTGAGACTTATCCAGTATAAAATCAGGGGTCTTCAGTGTTAAATCGTGGAATATGAGTAGTAAAACGCAGAAGATGAGTGTAAAATTTTGAGAGTTAAATTCTTTATTGTATTCAGTGTAAAATTTGGAATGTTCAGTGTCAAATTTATAAAAAAGAGTAGTAAAAAATAAATGTTGAGTGTAAAATATTTTAACAAGGGCATTTAGGTTATTTCATATTTACGTTTTTAATTAGTTTAAAATCATGGTCATTTTTTAGTATTTTTAAATTTTGTGGTCCTAAACTGGAATTAATTCAAAATCTTGGTCCTCAAGTGTCATTTCCTCAATATTTTAAGGATATGCATTCAATATTTAAGTGATGCCTATTAATTTCTTTTTTTAAAAAATAAATTTCATATGTGATGTGTTAGCAACGCAAAATGATATAAAGAGTAAAGTGCTGTTTGGTGGGCAAAAAGAAAAAGCTAAAAAAGCACGTTGTGTATGTAATTGTGATCTATTGCCGTTAGTGGGATTTCTTGATTTCCAAATAATATATATCAACCAAAACGATCTTTAGTTGAGTAAGAAAATGATAATGAGCCTCTCATTTCTAAAGGGAATGAAATATTATTAGGGAGGGTGGGTCACAGCTCCAGTAAACTTTTTATAATTTATTTCATCATTGACATGATTGATCATCATTTTTTATATACACACACAATACAACACTTCTTGCAATAAGAATTGAGTAAGGCGCTCTAAATTATGTTTATTTAATCTAATTAATTAATTATAACACCAAAATTTTTTATTGTACTTGAAATCATTTTTACTCGCTGAAGTAGGCACTTCACTTTTTTTTTAATGTTTTTATTAAGTGAAAGAGGTAGAAGTTCTGATTCCCCAATACGTGCATTAGGTAATAATTTAAAAATCATGTCAATAATTTAAAAACGTATTAGACACATTGAAAATAAGTGATTCTGTTGAAATATTGATATAAGAGGAGAATGGAGAGGGAGAGGCCATGGACAAGGAAGGAGAGAAAAGGAGGAATTCAATGAGAAAATAAATAATTGAAAATAACTCAATTCCACTTAATAATTATGAAAAAAATGAGAATATTTATAGATCTTAGGATCTTTATTAAATGAAAACAATTTAAACTTAAAGGAAAATCTGGAATTATCTAACCTAAGTTTAAAGAAAAAACATAAAATAGGAAATAAATAAAGATAGTATAAATTCTAATAATTTCTTAAAATATGATAATATCTAATTAAATATACAAGATATTTCAAATATCCTAATAAAATAACTTTATTTTAAGATAAAAATAAATGATCTTAAGATTATCTATTATTCATCATTCTCTCCTACTTAACATAACTCTCCTATAGATAATTAGGCATATGGTATAACTCTATAACAATGCAATACCTGGGAACCGACGCGTAACGATTTCATAGAAAAACATCTTGTAATCAATCCTTCTAATCAAATATTTACGCCTAAGTTCCAATTATGGGTTTTCTTTATCATATATCTCATTGTAGCTGATTACTCAGTTATTGCAGAGTCACTACCAGGAAAGTTATCCACTAGTGTCTAGACTCTAGATAGCTCATATATATATATAGCTTCTGGATATGTGGTTTCTATACAAAAGATGAATTGAAACAGAAGTGCAGAATTCTCCCTTGCGAGAAAGCATTTTCCAAGTCAAATCAACTTGATATTTGGGGAGGTCGAAATAAAAAAAACTTGATATTTGGGAATATAGAAAAAACATTTTCTTTTACAGTAGAATAAACATGTTTATGTGGAAAATGGGACATTGAAGCATCAAGAGCATATACAGATGGCAAAAATCTGGTGAGTAACAATGTCAGAACTCAGAAGACAATGTTACCTGCAGTGATGATACAGTAACTAAACTTGATCCAAATCTTCGTTTCAAAACACTTGGTTAGAGAAGAAAATAGAGGAAAGAGAAAATTGAGAAAAATAAAGGATAAAATATATTTTTTCCTAGTTGGATTGGAGGAAAAAATAGAGAGGAAAGAAAAGTGAGAAAGAAAAAAAACATTTGAGACCATATATTTTCTTCCAAAAATTTTCTCCCAAAAAGTGGAAAGATTTTGGACAGGGCTTATTTTCCAAAATTTTTCATAAGGAATGCTTTATATATATTGATGTCACCTATCACCATACATAGCCACCCTCTGCCGCTAATGCCCACCAACCACCACCCTCCACAGTCGGTCACTGCATGTTGCTAGTTGCCATCGCCAGTCTTCTACCACTAGTTGCCACTACCGATTGCTAGTGACCATTACTAGCTGCCATCACCAACAGCTGCTAGCCACATCCACTGATCATCGACCTTCACCACCAATCACTAGCTGCCACCGCTAGTCATTGGCCACCACTACTAGTCATCCCCTGCCGTCGCCGCCATTGGTCATCAGCCACTACCACTAGCCATTGATCGTTGATCACTAGTCGCCGCCACTGTTTGCCAATTGTTAGCTACTACCACCGCTAGTCACCAATCGTTGGTTGCCGCTTTAAATAAAGGTATAGCTTGAAACAATAGAATGTTGTATGTTGGAGGTTATATTATTACATCTTATATTTAGAAATATTTTTCCATGAAAATTACTTATTTGATGTGTGAAAATGTTTTTAGAAAAACTCAAACCAATTAAAATCTTAAGATTGTACAAAATCATTCTTACTGGTTTATAGCTCATTGCGCAGAAATTTTTCAAAAATCATAACTAAATGTAGAAAAATCCTTTTCCAATGGTTTAAGTTCTAAAAATCATGCACATCTCTAATTTTCAGGGAAAAATCAGAAACTAGGAAATGAACGTATTAATTTATACAGTTTATTATAAACATATTACTGTTCATTTCACGTCTCTATTTCAGTCTGAAAATCTGAATCTTAAATTTAAAAATTCATTTTTCTTAATATACAAATTCATTTGACACATACTTAGTATCATTGGAAAGCTTTACTTATCTACTTTCTAACCATATTTTTTTTTTGTACATTTATTCTATTCCTACTGGTTAGAGCAACAATATGTGTCATAAGAAGTCAAAAATAATGTCTACTAGAGCAGTTTTGGTAAAATAAGAATAACTACCAGTATATAGTTCCAAATACAGCCAAACTAGTGTCATTTTGTTCCTAAGACATAGATTTATCTATACATATAGATCAATGAATTTTTGGAGATATGTACAAATTTATACAGTAACAAAAAACATATAGTATATAAACAAAATATTAACAGCTTTCAATAAGGTTTCATCATCATTATTCCTCATGCTCTACATACTTCCATTTTTCATGACTTGGCCCTAATATTGGTTAACTATAGGATGAGATTGGGGAAATCTCAATAGTCAATTTGCATATGTTATCATATCATCACAAAAATATTTGAAAACATAACATATTTTCATTAAATCATCAAAATTTTCATGTTGTCTAACGAAATTTCGGTATCATAATGACTTAATAAATGGGTATCCCAGGGCTTAGCCCTTAATATAAAACAACCACCAATCATAGAAAAGCATTCATAATAGCAACATGACATCATTTATAAATCATTATAACCTATACAATATTTATAAGTAATAACATTAAGTAAGGGTAAGAAACTACTTTGGAGCTTTACTAACTTTTCTTTGAACCTTACTTTCACTTAGTTTTCGATCACTTTCTTAACTTGATTGAAGCCTAAAGTATCATTAAATCTTACTTAATAATTTAATATTATTATATAAATCTAACTCAACCATAAACTATAAACTCTTTCCCTAATATCATGTCTTGACCCACAAAAAGGAACAAGAGGAAGGAAGAAAATAACTTAAACTCTAACTAATCTTTAAACTAAACAAATAAAGAAAAAATCTAAAAGAGATCTAGAATATGAGCTTACCTCAGAAGATCCTTACTTGCCTTCCCTTTCTTTCTCCTTCCTTCTTTCTCCTTTTTCTGCTTTTTTTTTTCTTCCTCTTCTCCCCCACGGCTCTCTCCCTCACGCTACCAATCCCTCTTTCTTTCTTGGCTTGCGTGAGTTGTGTGGAAAATGAGAGAAGGGAAGGGGGTATTTATAGGAATGTCTGATGATTATGGACCATTAGATCGAGATTTAATCCGAGGGCTTACAATTATTCTCACATTTAATATATCAATTACCCATTATACCCATAGATATTTTTTTTGGGCTTGTGAGAAAGGGGAAGAACAAAAATGTCCAACTTTTCCCTCCTTACTTTATGTCAAATCAGAAAAAGCAGATAATATATTTTTTACTTTTGCAGATAAATTTGACTCTGCTTTGAGTACTTTTTGAACCGGATTTTCTATTATACTCAGTGTTCTGCCTATTTACTTTTTCTAAGGAACACATTATCTTTCTCTTTTACTTTTTCATGTAATGTCCACCTATCTTACTCACTTTCTACTATTTATCTTCTCCGGTATTTACTATTTATGTAGGACCTGTCTTTTACTAGATTTATACCTTTTTTCCTCTTAGGACCCACAAAATTCGTATTACTTGTACTTTTAACTTATAACGAAGTATTTAAAATATTATATTTCTTGTCTTATTGTAAATAATAATTTTGCTATTTTTAAGTCCCTTTTTATATTTTAGGATATTTTGGACCTTAAGCTAATTTAATTAAATATCCAGGCTTTCGCAATCATTATAAATTAATTCAGAACAAATTAATATCATTTATAATATTATTTGGTCATAATATTCATACATGAAAACTAGGAATATTACATATATAATAGTTAATAGTATGGATATTATAGTCTTTATGAAATAAATAAATTTTATCATATATTTTTTCCCTTCATCCAAACACAAGGGAGAAAAAATATTATCTCTCCACTTTTCTCTCCCTCCCATTTTCTCTTGTCTCCAAACAAAGCATAGATCTCTTGTTTCTGGATGGCATCATGGATGTTGCAGGATCAGTGGACAAGAAAAATTATTGACACACTCGAAGGAAATCAGTCTCATTGTATGGCCAATTAAGTAGAAAAAAAGGCTCATTCACTTACTTGATACTGAACTTTGACATTTGTGTTGGCATGGATATGGCAGAATAGGATAGAAGAGTTGTTTGATATACAATTTAATTGTTGATATTACAATTACTTTAAATAAGACTACAAGAACTATCAAGTAATACTTGCAAAAATATAATAATAGACATTACACAAAAATATAATAATAGACGTTATCTTGGAGCTCTAAATATAAGATATTTGTAAGCAACTTGGATGAAAAATCAAGATCTCTTATGTTCCACATAAGACAATTTGAATTTCCATGTATCTTAGTAGTCAAATGTCTTATATTAAGACTTCAGGATCCTTGAAATTTAGTTTTTTTCGTGTCCTGAAAACTTTGCAGAACGTTTGCTTTATCCAAATGAATAAATTAAGCTTCTTGGAGAAGTTGAAGAAGGGTTTCTCTGGAACACGCACGGACTTTACTATCCAACCAATTGGCCATGACACAGCAGCAATTGCAATACAAACTCCCCATTGTTTCCATGTTAATCTCTGGGTATCAGCAAACTTCTTCAGGAATTCCACCATCACAAATTGAAGAACAATAGTTATGCCCACTATTCCCAGAAACAAATGGTTTCTGTGGATACCTTGGAATACATTTTGTTTCTCCATATTCCTTGAATTGAACTCATTGAAAACTTGGCAGAGTACAAAAGTATTAAAAATAAGGGTTTTGTTTACCTCCTCACTTACATTGAAGATTGACTCTCCCTTGAACTGTAAAACCAGGAGTACGGTTATCTGATAAAAAGCTTGAGCTAAAAGATTCCTCCACATAACGTTGGTAATAAGTGGCTCAGTTCTACCCACTGGCTTCCTTTCCATTAAGTCCTTGGTAGGCCTTTCTGTGGCCAGTGCAAGAGCACCTAATGTGTCCATAATGAGATTGACCCATAATAGTTGAACTGTTGTTAAGGGTACATCTCCAGCAGAAACTGCTGCAATAAAATTTATCACTAGAGCTGCAACATTAACTGTTAGTTGAAACTGGATAAATTTCTGGATGTTGTTATAAACACATCGTCCCCACCTTAAAACAGTGGCCACAGAACTGAAGTTGTCGTCCAAGATGACAATGTCAGAGCTTTCCTTGGCAACTTCAGTGCCTTGGATGCCCATTGAAAGTCCTATATCAGCTTCTTTTAGAGCAGGCGCATCGTTTGTGCCATCTCCTGTGACTGCAACTACATGGCCTTTCTGTTTTAAGCATTTTACCATGAGATGCTTGTCTAGAGGGGATGATCTTGCCATCACCCGGATCTTATCAACTTTCTGCATTCTCTCTACGTCTGTGTAGTTCCGAAATTCCACACCTTCTACTACTTCTCCTTCGTTTACTTGGTTATCAACATCTAGTATTCCACATTCTGTTGCAATTGCCTTTGCCGTGAATATGTTATCTCCGGTGATCATCTTTATCTCCACCCCTGCATGCTTGCAAGTTTGCACAGCTTTCTTCACATCTGGTCGGCATGGATCCTTGAGACCAACAATTCCTAACAAAGTCAACCCATCTTCTTTAAGAATAGGTTCACTTTCTGAGTTTTGCATGTAAGCGAATGCAATGCATCTTAGGCTACGAGCTGCCATGCCTTGAATTGTCTTCTCAATTTTACTTCTATCTTCTTCATTAAGGGACATAGCCGTACCGTTACTATCGATATAGTTGGAACACGTTGCTAATATCATCTCAGCAGCTCCTTTCCAATGCACATGAATGGTGTTGTCGCTCTCCTTCCTTATTGCTACGCCGCTTCGTTTATTCTCAGAGTTGAATGTTTCAACATGGAGCACAGTATACTTTTGCTTCAGTGCGTCCATGTCCATACCCAACTTTGATACAGCCCATAAAAGGATTGCTTTCTCAGTTGGGCTGCCTGAAATTTCAGGTTCAGATATTGATGAAGGCTTATAGACACTGCCTGTTGTATTAAGGCCTACTCCCTGGTGAAATAGCTCAAGAACATTTGGTTCCATAACATGGTAAAAGTTTTCCTTCATGTGTTTATGGCCAAGACAGAAGTTAGTCACTCTCATTTGATTCAACGTCAAGGTGCCAGTCTTATCAGTGCAGATAACTGTAGCTGCTCCCATCGTCTCACAAGCTGAGAGTTTTCTCACCATTGCCTGTTCTGCCATCATTCTCTTCATGGAGTAGGCTAGTGTGAGAGTGACAGCTAAAGGAAGACCTTCAGGGATAGCCACAACAACAATAGTTACTGCAGCTGCAACTATACGCACAACCGCATTGAAAATATCATCTACATCTGATTGCCCACCGTTGAACTCCTTTTTCCCATTCTCATCTTTTGTGTGTCCAGTGAAATAACGAATCAATAACACTACTAGAACCAGAAAAGCGACTGCGAGGCCTACCTTTCCAATTGAAGAGGTTAACTTGTCGAGGCGAGCTTGCAAAGGTGTTCTTTCGTTGTTGTCATGGGATATTGAGCTCATCATTTCACCCCAAGCTGTATTTGTTCCCACAGAAGTCACAAGCATTCGAGCATAGCCATTCACCACCTTTGAGCCAGAGATCAAGAAGGGGTTTTTGATTGATTCAATTTCAAGAGGATCGCTCTCACCTGTCATGGTTGATTCATCCACTTCCAAAGAATGCCCAGTCATGAACAACCCATCAGCTGGGATTTGGTCACCGATCTTGAGGGATACAATATCTCCCACAAGAATGTCAAAGATAGATATCTTTTGGGGCCTTCCATTTCGCACGACCTCAACTTTGATGTTGTTGCTTATTTTGGACAGTTTGTCAAACTGTCTTTCTTGTCTGAAGTTGCTGAATGCAGAAACAACCACCACCAAGAAGACAGCCACAAATATGCTCCCACCTTCATACCAGCCTTCATCTACTCCATGTTCTTTGATGCCAAAACCAAGAGAAAGACCAGCACAGACTAGAAGGATGAGCATGGTGGTGTCATTCAAAGCTTCCAGCACAAAGTGTAGGAAACCTTTCGGTGGTGGCCTCTGGTATGTGTTGGAACCAAACAATTCAAGCCTTCTGGCAATGTCTTCATCGTCGCCATGGATGCCCTTTGCAGGATTAGTTCCAAGAGCAGAAGCAAAGCCTTCAACTCCTCCAAGTTCAGCAAGAGCTTCCAAGTCTCTGTTCTTAACCATTTTTGTGAGTCTCGCTTGATTAGCATCAGAGGCAAAAGAATAACGATTACTTTCATTGCCCTTATGATCAAGGTCAGCAAGAGCTTCCAAGTCTTTGTTCTTAAATACTCCTGTGGGCTTCACATGATTATCATCAGGAGCAAAAGAGTAATGAATGGTTTCATCTGCATACTGGGAAGAGTATGGTTCAATTATATCAAGGGTAGTACTGGAAGAAAGGGATTGGAAGAATTTGGCATACTCAAGGTTATTTCTCTTGGATATGACCTTTTTGGCAAGGGAAAGCATTACCCGTGTAGAATAAATAACTACATAAGCATAACGCCATTTTTGTTTGGGAGTAAATCGGGTGAGGGTGGAAGTGATTTCATAGAGCAACGGACCATTACAGGACATGGTGAAGAGTGATGGCTAGTTTCGTAATCAGAAAATGAAAAAGTATTAGCACAAGAACAGGTGGGAAACTACGAGGTAGGAAAGAACTTCATTCTGAGTGCAGAGAGATGCAGCTATTTAAGCTTTGTTTGTGCAGAACGATAGTTCACCCGTAATTTCCCTTGGCAGGGGTTACTTTCCTGTCCAAATTCCCAAGTTTGTCAAGCTGCATGTGACTTACGTTCAGTACGAAGCATTCGTGCTGTACTCAGCAATTGAATTTTCGATATCAAGTGGAATATTAATGATAAGAACCAAACATGCACACATTCACTTAATAAAATTATAAAATGTCATTCTACCAAAAAAAAATATAAAATGTCAGACTCATAGGTGAATAGTGATAGTTATCTAATTGCAGCCGACTTAGAAAGTAGTGGCGCACTATTATAGTCGGTGGACATTCACATTCATATTTTAGGAGAGTAAAAATACATTTCCCCAAATATTTGGAAACACGTTTTTCAGTTGACTAGGAAGTTATATTAAGCATTCTCTGTAAGATAGGTGCACTTGTTGAGATATAAGGGAAGCTTAGGTTCACATGAAAGCTAGCTACATTTAGATGTTCACGGCATCCAGGTGGACTTCATATTTTTAATTCATGAGGAGACAACAACACAGCATGCTAGATAGTTAATTAATATATTAGCTTTCAGAATTAACTCGTACCAAGAAAGGCATCAAGTTGAATCACCTGAATGCCTCGTATTTGGAGTCCTATTTCCGAAAGGATCGAGTTGGTGGAATTTCTTCTTGTGTCTTGATCCTACGAGATCAATTCACTGCTGGATTCCAAGAGTTCATACATACGGTCGGTGACTTGTGTCATTTTATCATTCAGATTGGTCGCATTATGCTATGAACATTCTCAAAGACTCCGAACACACCGCATATGCCTTCCGGAGCAACAATGGTAAGGGCCAAATTTGGTGTATGAAACTAGGCTAGGCTGGGCATAATAGCGAATATGGCCAATACCATTCTAGCTGCATTTTCACTGTGTCTATTTCTAGGACAAACGAGAGGTTAGTCCACATAACGTAATCCAAGGGCCAAAACATCCAACTTTACGGCATGTGTTTCCCATCTCTGAAACTGCAAAGCATTGACTGACTCATGCCGTGCACTACGTGTGCAGTGTTTATACTTTATAGACATTTACACGTATTAAAGGAACCAAAACCCAAGGTTAAGTATGACTATGCATGGTTTCTTTGAATGACGAAAACGACTCATAATGGAACTACAAATCTTAAACTATCAAAGAAGCAATCAGTATTTCCACAGCACATGAGAAAAATGAGAATTGAGCATGAGAAACATGGAATTTTTTTTTATTTTTTATATAGACCGGATTAAATATAGTATAATTCAACGCTAATTATCTCTATTTACATGAATTAGGTAATGTGTATTGGTGAGAAATTTTCTAACAAACCCCTTCGACCTTTTACCGTGTGCGGGCAGATTCCCAGCATTTAGTTTCATAATTTTCTCTTGCGGTAGTTTCTTTTTAACTTTTATACTCTGCCTTTTTCTATTTGAACCATATTGAGGCGTCACGAAGACCTTTCTCTGTTGTTGACTTTTCTGCTTTCACCCCAAAATTGGCAGCTTCCTGGTAGTTTCGTGACTGATAAATTTAATGCTGCGCCAAAAACAAAACCGAAGGCAAATTAATAATGAAACAACCAAGAAGTTTCGCAGCTGATATTATTATTTAGTCAAGGGAATATAAATTCCTCGTGAGCCGTCAGTGAAATTTCCTGGCAACTTCCATGTCGAAAATGACATCCCTCTCCAACCAGACCCCACCGCCTTTTTCGGTGTAAACGATTTGTCACACATGATCTCTGTATCATTGGATTTAAAAAACCCGTGGCATCACCAGACTTTGACTATAGACACCATATCTCGTTTGTTATACTTTCTTATGAGGATACTTTTTAAAAATATACTCCTCTAATCTAAAATAAAAGTTCTTTTTTAAAATAATTTTTTAAACTAAAATATAAGTTTTTTTAAGATAAATTTAAAAATATTAATAATTTTTTTTCATAATTTATCTTTATCATTAATTAGCTCATAGAGGAGAAAGTTATTTTAGAAATTATATTTATTAAGGATAACATTGAAAAACAATATAAGTTTTTGACAAATTTAAGTAATTTAACTCTCTTTCTTCATTTCTATGCATATTGTCGGAAAAAACTTATATTTTAAATCAAAATAAGTACTTTTTTTATAAGTTTATGTTAGATATGTTTAATTAATTTTATACTTTTCAAGAATTTGAAATTATTTTTAAATATATATATATATATATATCGTGTTTTAATGTTGAAAATACAAATACTTTTTTTATTTCATAATTTTCTTAAGAAGTTAATAATCTTTTTAGGATTTCTCAAGATTTTGCTTCGGAAGTTCAACTTCTCAAAAACTTTTATATTTTTTGTTAATCAAGTAACAACTTCTAATCCATTTTTTAGAAAGTTTAACTTTCTACTTTTATTTTTTTATACCAAACGACCCCTAAATAATGATATTTTTAATAGAAATGCTTCTTACGAAAGGAAAGTAAAAGTGACTTGCTGAGAAAAATAATGACAAGTAAGGACTTCAAAATTTGAAGATGCCAGTTGAACATCAAGGTCTTTGTTAAAAAAAGAAATTATATGGACCAAAATGTTCCTACCAAACATAGCTTAATTGTAAAAGTCACAGCTCAATTGCAGAAACTAAACAACCTCATTGTAAAAACCAAAAGCTCAAATGCAAAAATCTTAAATTCCATCTTACCTCAGTTGTAGCTTTTGCAATTAAACTTCCGATTTTTAAAAGTCATTAACCTATATCACTTCATTTCTAATATTAATTTTCATTGAGCAACCATCTTTTATAATTAAGATGGGTAGTTTTTGCAACTAGGCTATCTTTCCGACCTAATAGGGGTGTCTTGGTTCATGATATTCTTTTTAATATTAGTAAAGGACCGTAGTCCTTAATTGATATTTTCAAATTTCAAAATCCTTAACTGTTATTATCTTCCTTAATAGATTCCTAATTGCCATTGACACAAACTATGCAAAAAAAAAAAAAACAAAGTTGGCAATTGCGTTTGAGCATATGACATAAAAAATTTCAAGAATCCTACCTAAGCCCAAATGCAAATAGATTATCCGTTTATGCACAATTAGTCGAGAGATTGAATACCTAGAATTCTTCATACCAATTTTTACAAGAGAAATGCAAGTTGAACAAGTCTTAAGATTGCTCATTATATAGAGAGCTAAATTTAAAAGGTGGTTCACTAAGGGTCTTAGACAGCAAGAGACTAGGTTTCTTATATATAATTATTAAAGTCACTGCTGTAAGCACACATGGCTAAATATCAAGAAAATGTCAAAATAGAATCTCTCAACAGCATGGTCTCCAATCATATTAAAAAATCCGAAGCACCTGCAGTGGGAGGCTGCACGAATGTCTAATTCTTGCTTTTTCCTAATCTTAGTTCAGGTGAAATTGGGCTTCAAGTTATGACGAACATTTGGTTCATTATCACCACATCCTTACCAACATCACACAGCTAGGGTCTTGGAACGCAGAGTAGCTTTCTAGTTTTTTTTCCCTTTGTTTCTTGGTCTTTTGACTCCTTGTTTTACCAAAAAATAAAATCACACAGCTCTCCCCATGAACCCACCCAAAAAAAAAAAGGAAGAAAAGCCTCTCTCCCATCCTGATCTCCTTTTATTGTGGGAGCTTTTCTTTTTCTTCTGGGTGGCTCTGTCTTTAAGATTTTCAAATCCATCCTCCAAATCTGCCAGAGTGTTGTAGAAATATTGTAAAGGACGGCCTTTAAGTAGACACTACACCAGAGAGGGATAAAGGGGCAACATGCCCCCTTTAAATGTCTTTCTTATACACTATTTACGGCTGTAATTCCGTCAAGGATGTTGCACATTTTCCAACATGTTTAACCCTTCATTTGAAGAAACATAGGATGGAAGGAAAATTATGACGAAAACAAGTAGAAACTTAAACAATTAGGTTTCTTCTTATTTATCCTCTTAATTTTTCTCCCCTCCTATTTTGTTTTCATTTCAAACAAAGCCTAAAAACTATGTTTATCTTTGATGGCTCTACTTTTTCCATAGAATAACATGCTTGTTTTGTTAGAGTTTTCATCTTGTGCAAGGAAGAACTTCTATAATCCTCAGGCTTTTGAGCATGTTAATCTACTGTAAGGCAATATTTTGCTATCCAAAGTAAATATTAAAAAAAAAACTTCAGCCTTACAAGTAAGTCTTTTTTGTTAATATTGGATTGAATGCAGAACTCTGGCTGATCACTTTAGAAATGCCTAGTTGTAAGAAGGAACTGCTAAGGAATATGAATGAGAAATATCATACATTAAGAGAAGGATATATGTTTATAAATATAGACTACAATGTCTTACATCTCATAATAGGAATTGTTTATTGGAGCAATTTCAAAGTATACATGTGAACACCTATTTTGTTTGGGCATCAAATAAATTAAATCCTAAAATAAAAAAATAATATTAAATAAATAAATAATAATAATAAAATATATGTAGCCCAATTACTAACCAAATTCAAAAATGATTAAAGATTTGGATTGGGTACTAGTGGCCCAATCCTATAACCAATTAAAATCAAGAGTAAAATCCAAAATTATGGTTAAAAAAGAAAGCTAAAGGAGATAATAGAAAATCCTAAAATTATAGAAAATCTCCTTTCAAGATAATCAGTTTAAGTAGGTTCTATATCTTTCAAAAGATTTATAACTTTCTTTTGGTAAAAATAAAATAATAAATTAAATTAATTAATTCCATAAAAAAATAAAAGAAACAAAAATAAAAAAAATGTATGAAAGCAGGGGATCTTAGGTCGAGTTTGAAATGCTAGTGGCCTAGGATGTCAATCCAAAGTCCAAAGTCCATACACTAAAAGTTAATAATGATAACCCAAAACAAAAAGAATGAGGACCAAAATGCTGAGAGTCAGCATTTTGGCTCAAATGATACTGAGCCCTTTGAGAGGCTCAAGCACAAGCACAAGAAACACATACCCTGGATGCAGGGACGGACGCAGAATGTGAATTTTAGGGAGGTCAAATCATCTGGTTAGAGATACAAAGTACTATGAAAAAATTTAGAAGAATATAAAAAAATTTAGATTTTTAATATATTTTTATGTTAATATTATTTAGTGATATTTTGAACAAAATATTAATATATAACTTTAAATACACATACACTATATATACACTAAATGTATATAGATATGTATATAAAGTATATATGTGTGTGTATATTTGTATACATTACACATAGACCGAAAAAAACTAGGACTTAAACCCATATATTGCAAATATTAGGGATTATTCAACAAATAAGGTGGTCAAACCACTATGTGTGTTAATATATACACACACATGACCAATGGGAGAAGGTTAGGAGGGGCCACAAGCCCTCCAAGCCTTAACGTGTCTTCGCCACTGCTCGGATGATGCCCTAAAAAATAGAGGGAGCCACGGGTGAGAGGAGAGACAGACTAGAGGATACTCATGCAAGGAAAAAAGAGAGAGCAAGAGGAGCGAGGAGGAGCGACAATTCACGCGAGAGCAAGGGTCAGAGAAGCAAAGGAGAAAAAGGAGCTCGTGCAAGCAAAAAAAAGTTAGGGACAGAGCACGACAGTGAAGAGAGGAAGAGAACATGGTGAGACAGAGAGGGACCTAGGGCTCAAGCATGAAGGAAGGGTGAGATAGAGGGAGGCCGAACCAAGGAGGGAGACAGATTTAACGCCCCTCACGATATCTTTATTGATTTGTGTTCAAGATCGGAGGAAACAAGGCGGAGTTAGGTTCAAGAGAAGCCAGAAAGAGCTCCACGCCGAGGCGAGGAGCAGAGCAGCCGCGGTGATATGCCTTCCAGTAGCGTTGTCCGGAAAATTTATGGTGGAGCCGCGGCGAGGGTCGATATTTTTGTTTAAATCCAGATCATTTCGGACATTCGGAAAGAAAGAAATCGGAGAGAGCGACGAGAGAGACAACGAGGGTTTGATTTTCCGGCATCCAGGAGTGATTTTCGGACCGAGGGAGCTTGGATTTAAGTTGGTAAGTTACTTTTACTCCTCCCTCTCCGTTTTTCTTCGATGAAAATGTGAGGTTTTTGGTTTTGAGGTTGGGTTTCCGGTTTGTGACGAGATCCACCAATTGAAATGGTTAAAAAGACGTTAATGAAGTGTGTTTTAGTGTTCTTGTGGATTGGATGTGAGTTTTGAAGGGTTTATGTGTGATTTGAGCTTAACCCTAGGTTGATTTAGTTAAGGCTCTTGGGAATCCGAGTTGTATGGTATTGTTTGGTGTGTAAATGTTCCCCAAGAGCTTATTGATGCATGAAAGGGGTATTGGAACCTTGGGTTAGGCCTAAAGTGGTTGAATTGTGATGTTTTGGTTATTGGTATATCGTGTTAATGAAAGAATAGTGTTATTATGAAGGTTGTATGATTAGCCGAGAGGGGTTCAAGCGTGTTGGTGTTCAAGAAAGCGTGTGGAACTTGTGTAAGAGCGGTATTGACAACCTGAGGTAACCGGGTGTTTGTTTATGTGGTATTGTATAGTGTGGTATATATATATATATGCATGTCTCTTTCATACCATGATATTGATGTGTTATGTGTATCATTTTCTATATATATATATATATATCGTGGTATGCATACGGTTAGATGATGATGATGATTGTGATGATGACACATATGATGTTGACATTGATATGATATGAAATGGTGCATACATGATGATATGACATGATGATGATTATATGATGATACATTAGCATCACCGCATGTTATCGTGACACTGAGATGGATAGCAGATGGAGTGGTAATGATGTGATGACATATAATCTATGATGATATATGTATTTGTTAGGGAGGATAAGGATGAGATATGTGTATATGTATATGTGTTAGGGAGGATAAGGGTGGATTGTATATGTTAGGGAGGATAAGGATGGATTCTATTTATATGCTTGTTAGGGAGGATAAGGATGGAAGTCCCTATGAGGACGACATGCATACCATTCATTTTACATTACATTCATATGTTACATGATTTATATGAGTATATATGTATGTTTATGTGTTGTTGATCCCGGTTACTGAGACATTGTCTTACACCCCCATTTCCCATGACTAATCATTTCAGGTGAAGGTTCTGGCACTAGTCCTGAGAAGCCTAGAGAGTAGCTGCGTACGTGGGAATAGTCTATGTAGTTTTTATTTTCGGATAATGTATTATGTGCCAAGTAGGATAGAAAGTTTGTATTAAGTGTATGGTGTGGTTAAACGGTTGTGATTACATATATCGTAACGTATGGTCGGTTGTATTTATGATATGTGTATTTTGTGGTGTTTTGAGAGTGTTGAATGTTGGGAAGTTAGTATGGTAGTATTTGTGAGCCCAGAGTGGTTTGGGCCCGGTTGTTGTGTTTTTGGGCCTGTAGTCCGTTTGGTCATATTGGGGTTCAAGGGGGTCAAAACTCAGAGGAATTGTTCCTTTGAGGTGAAACCTCTTTAGACAAGTCAATTTGGGGGTTTTTGACCTGTATGGATGGTCTCTGAGTGACCAGTTGTCTTTGGTGACAATTGGAAGTGGTTAGTGGTGAGTTTTGGTCAATAAGTGGCCAAAACGGTGTTAAGGGTCCAGAGTCTCCATATGGAGTTGGATGAAGGTGAAAGTGGCATCTATGGATAGTTTATGACTAGATTGACTTGTAGGAATTGAAATCAAGTCAATCGGAGGTCGAAGTATAAGGTTATGTGCATCGGAAGTTCGCCCCGGAGTGTGAAAGTTGCTGATATCCCATATCAGCATGGGGTGCCGCGACTCCAGTGTCTAGGCCGCGGTGCCAATGTTGACAGAAGCGGGGGAAAAACAGAGCAGGCCGGAGCCGCGGCGGTACTGTAGCAGTCACGGCCCCAACCCAGTTTTTGGCATTTTTGGGTTGTGTTTTGTTGGATATTGATGTATTTGGTTTTTTCTGGAAGTATAAAAAGGAAGGATGTTACAACAGAGATAGAGCACAATGATGAGATTGAGTGAAGAAAAGAGAGTGAACGCGAGAGAGAGCGAGGGAGCTCGAAGGCGGAAGAAACCCTAGAAGAGACGAGAGAGAAAGAAAAGAGGAAGAGGAACCGAAATAGAAAAGGAAATTTGGAGGAAGGATCGAGCTGCAAGGTACTAAGATTATTATCATTTCTATTTTGAAATTCAAGCCTTAACTTGAGGTTTCTAAGTCCTATTTTTTTTCCTTCTTGTCATCTTTCTCTTTTCCTTATCCTGGAGTCTAGTAATTTCTTTTCCTCACTAGATTCGGTCTCACAGTAGGTTTTTTTTGGGGCTCTGTTTTCATATATGATTGGCATTAAGCTATGTAGATGAATTTTGTTTTACTAAATGCAAAATGAGTTGGATGTACCTATATGATGATTTCTTCATGATTGGAAAATTAATTTTCTGCTGTTTCAAGATCTGGTTTCTGTTTGGATTATTTTCTCAACTTGTTAAGTTGTTTACTGCTTATTATATCAATAATGGTGAGCTAGGTTTGTGGTAGTTGTGCAAATTTCTTTTAGGCCTGTTTAAACTCTAGTAGTGCTTTTGCGAATGGAAAGACCCATTGTGGCTTCACTTTCCGGTAAGTCATGGAAAGGTTTCAAGATAGCTTTTTTGGAGTGTCAAATTCAAGCTTGGAGTTGTCTAGGTGCTCATGGCTTTGTCTAGATTGCTTGCTAAAGCCTCAATGGAATGAACCAGTAATTTCTGATCTGAGTGAGTTTATTGTTTGCAATAGAATTTTGTTCACTTGTTCCCCTAGGTCCTTAGAGATAGCTTGATGGTTTGCTCAATCATTTCTGGTTTGCAAAAACATTGGACTTGGAAGATGTTTGTAAAAATGCCCATAAATTCTGCACGTGTTCAAGAAGTGGTATTTTTTTTTTAATATAATGCTAGGTCACAGATCTTGCATATTTTCAACTTGTCCCACACTTTGGAAGGAGGAAATGTAATTGGGATTTAGGAGTCAAAAAGCTATTTTCAGTCTACTGTAACTTATTGGGTTTCGAGTGTTAGTGGGTCCTTCCTTAGTATTGGTGGTTTGGATTTGGTTCGATTATCCCTTAGCATAATGTTGTTAGTTAGTGAGCCCTTCTTCCTTTTTGTTTCCATTTGTGAATCTGAATGCTTTTGGGATGATGTTATGCCTCTTGGTATACTTTAATGGTCTTAGATATCATACATGCACATTGGGTCATTTGGGCAAAGCATGGGGATATTCTGTCGCTAATTCTCTTGCCTTGCTTAAGCTTAATGAAATGCCCATTCAACTTTAGTTTTGCATTAGGAGGCATGTTTTAAGTGTTGCATTAATGTTCTTGTTTCTAGCTCCAAGTTATACTCATTACAACTCACTTTGACTTTATAAGCTTGTCTTTACTATCACAAACTTGTTGGTTTTGTATCATGCCTATAAAGGCTATCACAGGTCCATGCTCCTTGCATATGATGTTTAAAATATCCATTTGATTATGTTTTCCATGAAAAAGACTACTAGTAATCTAGTCATATATATAGTTATTGGTTTGAATTTGAAGTGTTTTCTTTTGGGCCATGTTTATACTAAAATTATGTATCTATTGCCCTATTTGCTCTCATGTGAAAAGAGTGTATTCATCCACTTTTTTTGCTCAAATCCCCATCATTTTTGTTGTTGTGAGCTTGCTGATTCTTTCTTTGACTTGAAAGAATAATCCGTGGCAACATCTTTATGGTGGAATGATGATTTGGACTTCTTATGGGATAATAGTTTTGGTCTTCTATAAAAAAAATATTATTCTTGACGTTTTGGCTTAATTTTAAGGTGAATACTAATACATTCATATTCTTATTCTTTGTGAGCACCATAGGAGCATGATTCGAGTTCAAGGAAAGTGAGGCTATCATCTTTGAAATGAAGGAAGAAGAGGAAGACATGAGTTTTCATCTGTTCATCTTATGATTGTGTTTAAATTACTTGAGTTTGCATATTAATATACACCATCACAAAATCCTACATGTTTGTAAATATTTGTCATAATATATATTATTCTTGTTTGCTTTTAAAATTGGTCATGAAAATTTTTTAAGTTTTCGCAAAACCCTAAAACAATCACACCGTGTGAACCTATGGGGCTGCACGAGTGTATTATAAAGGTATACTTAATAAATGTATATAATAACAATAAAAACTTAAAGTCAATTACATCATGTGAGGTTTTTGGAACCCATGCAGGTATTCGAGCTAGTCATGTCGTCGCATGAGATTGTGAGTCAATGTAGACATGTGAGTTAGATGCGATACTTGTATTTGTTGAAATAAATAAAATTTTGTTTTATAAATTTTCAGTTGTTTCTTTAATATATGTATAAATATAATAATATTTTCTTAAAAAATTAATTAAATTATTCAAACTATAGAACCTTCATCTTCTATAATAATTTCTTAAATAACCATTATTAATGAAAGGGTTTTCAAGCTGATTTCCTACATTCCTAGAAATATAGAAAAAATATATATAATATATATAAAAAATTGATAATAATAATAATAATAATAATAATATAATAAATAAATAATTTAAATAACAAAATATATAAATAAATGAATGGTGGTGTTTCCAAATTTCTTTTAATTCTTCAAAGTAATAAATAATGACAAATATGAAAAAATATAATAATAATAATTAGCTAGATAATCACACCATCTAAGGTTTTAGAACTCACACAGGTATTCAAGTTCACCATGCTATCATGTAAGGTAGCGAATTCACGTAGATACATCGATCATGTTACGTACAATTTATTAAAATGTATAATGACTACTTGAAAGGTGTTTTCATTTAAGAAAATAATTACATTTAAAAAAATAAATTATGATAATATAACAATTTTTTTAATTTCATTTTAAAATATATAATAAAATCATTATTTGAAAATTGAATAATAATAGTATTTTCTAAATTTTGCTTTAAATATATAATAGAACCTTTATACCGCCGAGGGTTTTTAGAGCTCCCATAGGCAATTGAGGAATCGATCTATTGGATATGACTGCAAGTCTGCAATAGGTAAATCGGTTTTTTTTTTCTTTTAAAAGAAAAAAATTCTCAAAAGTACGAAAAATATATCATTTCAAAAGTCAAAAAATCAAAAAAATATTTTCAAAGTTAAATAAATAGTAAGTAAATGAAACTAAATTTTTTTTTTGCAAAATTAAAACACACCAATCCAAATCTCAGAAAATTATTTTTTTTACAAATTGATAAATTATTTTTAATTAACTTTCTCTTATTACAAAGTTACAATAAAAAAAAATATCAATGTACAGACATGCATTTCTAGTCCTAATTAAGTGGACTTTTGTAACATCGGCATTTTTCATGTATGAATATTATGACCAGATAATATTACAAATGATATTAAATTATTCTGGATTAATTTATAATGATTGGGAGGCCTAGATATTTAATTAAATAGGTTTAAGATCCAAAATAATATAGAAATATCAAAAAAAGGCTTAAAAGGGCAAAATAGTCATTTTGCTAAAGGTAAGGGAAAAATGGTCATTTTACAATAGAAGAGAAAGCAAAATAGTAATATGGTACTCCAGTGCAGGCTAAAAGTACAGGTGATACTGGTTATGTGGACTCAGAGAGAAAAAAGTATAAGTCTGATAAAATGCGGGTCACAAGTAAACAGTAAATGTCGGGGGAGATGAATAGTAAAAAGTAAGTAAGACGGGTGGACTCTACATAAAAAAATAAAGAGAAACAGATGATGGATCCCATAAATAAAGTAAAAAGATAAATATATAAGATATAAAGAAAAACTCAGGGAAAAGTACACAAACCAAATCCAAATGGATCTGATAAAGTAATAAAAGTACATATATACTTTTTGACTTTTTGGCCAAAAATCATTGTACAAAAATGCCCCTCACTTCTCTCTCACATGAGATAAAATATCTTGGGGGAAAAATGGTAAAGAACAATAAATAAAATAAGAATAATTCATGACCTTTGGATCAAAATGAAATCTAATGGCTAAAATCCACCCAAATTTCCTTTAAATATCCCCTCAACCCTCCTTGCCGTTTGCTCATTTTTACCACACCAAGAGGGGTGTTAGAGAGAGAAGGAGGAAGGGCATGTAGAGAGATAAAGAGAGAAGGAAGGGAAAGGAAGAGAGGAAGGAAATGAAAACTAGAAGAGATCTATAAGAGGTAAGCTTATTCTCCTAATATCTTTTAATATTTTTTTTTCTTATTTAGCTTAATGTTTAATGATGATCTAGGCTTCAATCAAGTTAAGGAAGTGATGTAAAGTTAAATGAAAGTAAAGTTCAAAGAAAAGCTAGTAAAGCTCCAAGGTAGTCTCTTGCTCTTACTTAATGTTATTACTTATGAATGTTTTATATGTTATTATGATTTATAAATGATGTCATGTTGTTGTCATGCATGTTTTTCTATGATTGGTGGCACTTTTATGTTAAGAGCTAAGTCCCATAATGTCAATTTACTAAGCCGTTATGCTACCGAAATTTTGTTAAACAACATGGAAATTTTGATGATTTAATGAAAATATGTTATGTTTTATATGCTTTCAAATATTTTTGTGATGAAATGATGGCATGTGCAAGTTGACTACTGAGATTTTCTAATCTTACCCTATAGTTAACCAATGATATGACCAAATCATGGCAAAGGGAAGAATGTGGAGCATGGGGAATAATAATGGTGAAACCTTGCTGAAAGCTATTAATATTCTATTTTGTACAGTCTCATTCAAACTACTGTATAAAATCAAATATACCTCAAAAAATTATAATGTCTACATGATCTCTGTCTCAGGAGCAAAATGACACTGTTTTAACTATATTTGGATTGATATAATGATAGTTATTCAAATTTTGCTAAAACTGCTCTAGTAGCGTTATTTCTAACCTTTCATGATATATATTGATACTTTGGCAAGTATAGTTAGAATAAATGTAAAAAAAAATATGTTTAGAAATTAGACACGTAAATCTTTCCAAAGATACTAAGTATGCATCAAATGAATCTGTATGTTAAGAGAAATAAATTTCCAAAATTGAGGTTCTCAGACAAAAATAGAGACGCGAAAATGAACAGTAATGTTTACTCAATAAACTGTATGAATTTGTACATTCATTTCTCAATTTCTGATTTTTTTTTCTTGAAAATTCAAGATGTGAAAGATTTTTAGCTACTTGAACCACTAAAAAATGATTTTTTTACATTTAATTATAATTTTTGAAAATTATTACGCAGTAAGCTGAAAAGCTGCGAGAAACAGTTTTAGGAAGTTTTAAAGTTTTAATTAGTTCAAGTTTTCTAAGACTGTTTTATTACATTAAAACCAAGCAATTTTCATGGGGAAAGCTTTAAAATATAAGATGTAATAACTTTGATTCTTATCGTAGGGTGCGTAGACCCCGAACTCTAATTTTGGGTTAAGTCTGTCCTTATAAATAAATAAATATTTTTCAATTTGATTTTCTTAATTCCTTTTCTTTATTTTATTTTTCAAATTTTCTTAATTTCGTTTCTTCATTTTTGTTTCCAAATCTCCTTAATTTTTTTAATTTCTTTTCTTTATTTTATTTTTCAGATTTCCTTAATTTCTTTAATTTTTTTCCTTTCTACCCTTATTCTTGCATATGAACCATTAAAGGATAACTAAAATAATTTTAAAGTCATATTAATTTGTAAAATCAACTTAAAATAATCGTTCTTAGGAATGGGTGTTGTGAAGTACTTAATATCTTCCCCACGCATAATCTACTCTCGAACACAACTCTGACTACGCAAACCATCATTTCTCTTCTTAAATCAGTTTTCCAAAATTTTTCTCAAAATTTTGGTGGTTACTTCTCTTAAATCGGTTTTCGTTCAGAAACTTGATTCGTCTCTTCTTTCCCTTCTTCGCACACCATTCGCGTCGCATGTCCGAGTACGACAACATGACAGAGACAGACTTACTCCCGAATAAAGAATAAATACTAGCTACTTTAACTTGTGGAGTGTTGCAATAGATTAAATTTAAAACAAACTACTTTATAAGTTATGATGTCTCTACACAAAATACGATGTATGTTCTTATTGATCCAACAAGTTGTCAAGACAATTCAAAAACATGAGTAGAAGCATAATTGATTCGTTGAACTTTGTAAGATACCAAGTCTTCTAATTTCTTATCTGGAGCATTCAAAGGAGTAATTAACTACCAAGTCAATAACATCTTAAAATCATGTATTCATGAAGCAAAATCCTAATACAGTGAGAATAAAGATAGACCCTCCAACTAAGTCTAGTCTCAGTATAAGAGAAGAAAATCAAACTCCTAATAACTTGTTTAAAGGATTAAAACCTTTACCACTCATGCAACCTTGAATAGTGTATTTATATGGGTAAAACAAGGGGTTCAAAAACCCAAAACAAAACAAATGAAACAAAATGCCTTATGACAGACACACTAGTGTCTGGGCCATTCTTGTTGAAACACTGAAGAATAAGTGGTGTTGGGCTGGCCCATAGATGTATGGGCCATGAATCGATCTTGAGCAGGGCCCAAAGATGGTTCGACCTAGGCCATGCCTCCCCTCATCTTCGTCGTTTTTCACTAATCGGAACCGTTCCTCTCGCAATCGAAGGTAGTGAGTAGAAAGAGCTGCTGCCTCCATTCACAGTGAGTTTCCTGCTCTCTTTTTTTATTTTTTGATTTGTATATTGCCGCTTTCTTCTCTGATTTCTCTCTCTCGAGCACGCCCTCTATAAGAAGCTCGAGAAATGAAATTTCTTTTCCTCTCATAATCTTTCTTGCAGGATGCAACGATTTCCTCTTGTGCCCTTTTCCCTTTGAAAATTTCAGTTAGAATTCTCTCTATGCTGTATTTACTAATGGATGGTTGGGTGGGTGGGGATGGGGAACATAACTATCTCCTTCTTCTCGAGTACAAATGCTGATAGTACGGTTTGGATCTTTGTGGGTTATATTCCGACATTTTCTTTATTGAAGTTAAATTTCTTAGGAAATAAACATTCTGTAGTTCCATGGAATTTAAATGCTGTTTAATTGGATTCTTAGGGTTTAGGTTTTTGTAGCTTTATTGCTGTGTAGTTAAGAGGTTTTGCTAACTACTTGTATCAGTATGTCATTGGAAGCCCTTTTTCATTTTCTAGCGGAACTATTTTATCTGACATTCTTTATTTGCCAGAGGCCTGAGAGCAACTCAATTTGCATTTTGTTAATGTGATTGAAATTCGAAACAAAATGGTTATTGGGAACTGGGTAGGGATGAAGTTTGCAACTTTGCATGGTTCTTTACTGTCAAGGAGACTTGAGTCACCTTAGTGGAGACTGTAGTTTGCAAATGTTGAATTCAAACATGCCCTAAAAGTAACGCGTGTAGGATGATATAAGACATTGTCGCCTTTGACTAACAATGGCCTTCTATTTTAACTGTAACATAAACATGAATGCTTTTTGTAGTAGGCTATTATACTTATGAAATGTTGATACTGATTCTTAATTATTTCTTTTTCTACTTCCCCCTGAAGCATCCTTTGAATAAGGTGATATGAGTCAGAAAAAGAACCCACTTGTGTTTCTAGATGTCTCAATTGATGGGGATCCTGTGGAAAGGATTGTTATTGAGGTAATAAGAAAAGCAGAAATATACTCTTTTGCACATTTTGAAATTTCCCCTAATTTCTAAGAGTGATATAAATGTCTCTCTTCAAATGATGCAGCTTTTTTCCAGTATTGTTCCTAGGACAGCTGAAAATTTTCGGGCACTCTGTACAGGTATCTTTGGATTGTTCTGAAGTAATAGCCTGTTACTGTTATAATCTTTTTTTTTATTGTTGCTCGTAGAGCATGTGCTTTGATTAATGTCAGATGTTGGAGCGTCTTGTTAACTTAAGAGGCCCTTTGGTGAGGTAGACACCAGTTTGGATGTGGTTGGGAAGTTATCTACTTCCTAATCAAATCCCCAACCCTACCTAGCATTGGAGGTTATCTACTTCGTAATCAAATCCCCAACCCTACCTAACATTGGAGCCTATTTTCCTTCTTTGTGAAAGCCCCTGTTTGTAGAACATAGATTTATATGAATACAAAACATGTATTTAATTGAATTATTATTCTTCACATTTTATTTGTTTTTCTTTTGGAATTTTACTGACATGAAAGCACATGATCGCCCACCCCCCAGGGGCTTATCCTTTGATATTAGTAAAAAATATTAAGTTACTAAGAAATGGTGTATGAGATAGTCCTTGGATTTGTTTTTAAAATGAAATATAATCTTCCAGGCACCATACTAAATTTTAATCTCTGTAATTGCATGGATCAACACTAATGCTAAAGATATAATCTGAAGAAAGTTGAGGGATGCTGAGTTTTTAAGCATGTTATTTTAATATGACACTGTTCTTGTCAAGTTTTAGGTTTTTGTTGAGTTTGAGATTTCCTAATTTGTATGCATGACATAGTAAGTTCTAATTAACATATGGCTGCTACATACAAATGTGGTTCATATGGATGCACACTGCAAATTATAATACACTGGAATGAAGAAATACTGTATATTTGGTTCAGAATCAAGTATTATTGATTTTAAAAACCAAGAAAGGGGACTTCTGGAATGATGATAAGTTTTCACTTCAATTTGTTGTTTAAACTTTTTAGTGTGCCTTTACTGTAACCGAGCTGTCCTTTGTTTGAAGGTGAGAAGGGCATTGGGAAATCGACTGGAAAACCTTTGCATTATAAAGGAACTTGTTTTCATCGTATAATTAAAGGATTCATGGCCCAAGTAAGCTTCCCTGCCTCCTTTTAGTAAATTGGTCTTGGAATTTAGTTTTTCATGAGTGACTAATTCAGTCAAGTTACTACCTTGCTGTTGCACTTATTCAGGTTTCTTTTAAAAGGTCTGACTCAGCTGGTTTCCATTAAATTGCTTGGGAGAAATGAAATTGGTGTAAAGTTATCTATCTGCTTGTCATAAGTAAACCGGAATGCTTAGACAATTTAATCTTTAAAATTTGACTTTTATGATGCCATTTCATCCTCTGTCGCATAACATGCATGGTAGCAGTTGCTGTACTTGTTAGTTATTTTTATTTTTGCTATTTGTGCAATCATCCTCTATCTTTGTTGGCTGTGGAATTTAGTTTACAATGTTTAAGATTTCAATGGGTCTGCAGGATTGACTCAATTGCTGGACATGGTTATTTTATTTTTTATTGTCATAAGCTAATTATGCTATAGGAAACTGTCATCTTGCATGAGAAGCCTCTGGCAACATTGGTTATTAGCTGGTAGAAATGATAGTCTATTTTGTTAAAGTAGGAAAGCTGGGGTGTAAACTTTTGGAGTTTGACAGCCCTTTTCTCCTTATTCTGCAACTCCACCCCCCTTCTCCCCCCCCCCCCCCCCCCCCAAAAAAAAATACTTGATCATTGGATGATTTTTTTCTTCCATTTCCTAACAGGGTGGTGACTTTTCAAGGGGCAATGGTATGCTTTTGGCCAATGCAGATTCCCTATTGACTGCTATATCTTTTTTGAAGACTCATAACCAACAACCTTTGACTTCTTTACAGGCACTGGTGGAGAAAGTATATATGGTGGAAAGTTTGCTGGTAATTTTACTTTCTACTAGGATTTCTGATCCTATGAGTCTGTTCTCTTCTCTTTTATTAAGTTATTTTATTTTTCACTGATCTGAGGATAAAAAATTAACTTTATATAAAAACTTTTGCTGTTGGACTGTTTTCATGATTAATCATTTGAATGTACACGTTCCCTTCTCATTGCAGATGAAAATTTCATATTAAAGCATGATGGACCTGGTCTTCTATCTATGGCTAATGGTGGTCCAAACACAAATGGTTCCCAATTCTTTATTACCTTCAAGCGCCAACCACATCTTGATGGGTATATAAGCTTTGCATGATTTTCTTTTAAATGTTATGTTCACCATTCTGACTGTGAAATCTGCAGCCCTTTGTATTGTCTTTGGCCTCAAATTTTGCAATTAAGACTGTTTTATTTTGTTGTTGAAATTGTCTTGACAAACTTATCTTTGACTTCTTATACTTGCTTTCCTTAAGCTGATGAGATTAGATTGGTGATCTTTGCTTTGTTAAATGATGAGATTATTATTAATCATCTTAAATTCTTTCATGTGACATTGCAGGAAACATGTTATTTTCGGAAAAGTTGTCAGTGGATTAGATCGTCTGAAGAAAATTGAACTGATGGGAACACCAGATGGGAAACTTGTCCGGCCAGTTAAAATCATTGATTGTGGTGAAATGTCAGAAACTAAAATTCAGCCAAAAAAAGGGAAAGAGAAAGGTACTTGGTGATATGGAAAGACGTTGATGAATGCATTATAAACCTCTCTTCAGCTTGATTATTCTGCAGTTTATATTTTTTTAACCAAATGGTGCATGAACTGTTTCTTATTTTAGGTAAAAAGAGAAAATCGGGGGAATCCTCTACTTCTGATGATAGTTCTGACAAAAAGTCAAGAGGGAAAAGGAAAACAACTTCCAAGGATTTGAGGAAGAGGAGGAGATACTCAACATCTGATTCATACAGCTCGGATAGTGATAGTGATTCTGTTTCTTCGGATTCTGAGTCAGATTCAGGGTCGGAATCATCACTTTCTGATTCAAGTTCCTCTAGCTACGGGAAACGTCAGAAGAGGAAACCTGTTAAAAGGTCTAGGTACAAGCATGGGAAGAAGAGAAGAAATGGACAAAGGCAAAGAAGGAGAAGCGGGCATAATAGAAAATTAAGACGCAAGTCGAGATGGTATGATTATAGTTAAACTGAAGAATGGCCTTTCATTTATAGTTTTCTGCTTTAAGCACCTGCCTGATTATTCCTTTATTAAATTGATTTCCTTGGTTCAGGAGCTCAGAGGATTCAAGTGACACAGAAAGTGATAGCACTAGTACTAGTGGCAGCAGTTCTGATGATGAGAAAACTCATCTCAATGTCTCTGGTCATAAAACACATGCTGACAACAAACAAAAAAAAAGTTTAGGTATTCTGTCTATTTTAATTTGATAATTATCCTGCATCATCCCCACCAAAAAAACAATGTGAGCTTAAAAAATTATATTAATGAATACTGTCTAACACTAATAACCGATCATGCTACAGAAACAGGAAAGCAACCTTCCAGCCCTTCTTTACTTAGAACTGCTCCAGATCAAGGGGAAGATTCCAAGGTTAGAAGAACTGAGGACAAGCAATCACATGAAGAAGGTGAATTGTCTCCAGAAAATTCTGAGTTTCTGAATAATGGGCATGAAACTGAAGCCAAATTCAGTAAACCTGCTAAGCAACCCACTCATTTGGATGATTCTAATGACAATAGGTTTCACTTCTTGGCTTTCTCGGCTTCTAATTAATAATCATTTATAGTATTATTTTATTCTTCAACTTAATGTCTAGTATATCTTGGGACTTGAATGCATCTCTGATTGAGGTTTTGTGGACATCTTAGTTTTATCAGAGGTGCAAGTCCAAGAAGAAGTGATGCTACGAGTCCCACTAGGAAGTTAGTTGAGCAAAACCAGGGAGGCGCTTTATTGACTAGTCCCCACCAACATGTTGCCCCAAAACATAGTCAGGATTTGTCGAAAAGCCCTTCACCAAATGGTGTACCAAAGCGTATTAGAAAAGGGCGTGGCTTCACTGAGCGCTATGCCTTTGCACGCAGATATCGTACTCCATCTCCAGATCGGTCACCCCATTCCTATCGCTATGGTGATAGAAGTATAAGAAGGAACTTTGACAGGTATGCCCATTGCATTTTGCTAGACTGGGGTGATAGAAAGATGTTGATTGTTGTTTTGATTTGTTATGTGTCTTTGAAGACGTACAAGCTACAGAAACTACTCAAAGCGCTCACCACAGAGACGCAATGGAAGCCCACCAAGGCGCAGGAGCCGTCTGAGGTTATCTCTCTCTCATGATTTGGATATGTTGTGTAGTTAGACGCCATGAAATTTTGTATCCATTCATGTATGAAGTGAGCATTTTCGTGATAAATATATAACTGGGAACCCCTTTTTTTCTGCATTCATTCTTTTAGATACCAAAGCAGAAGAAGCCGGAGTAGGAGCACCTCTCACAGTCCAGTGCGTGGCCGTTTTAGGGACCGTGGTCGGAGCCAGAGTCCAATACGTAGTCCCACTCCAGGGGGCAGGCGGCCTCCAATAAGTGATAGATTAAAATCCCGACTTGGTCCTCAAAGTGATCAGCACTCTCCAGACAAAGGAAGGTCCAGGTCCAACTTCAGGAGTAATGTCTCGTCTCGCTCGAGATCCCCTGATGCTACACCAACTAGGCGTCATGATAAAAGGGCTTCCGTGTCTCCAAGCAGAAGCAGATCTAGATCTAGTTCGTCATTCGGACAGAAGGGGCTAATTTCCTACGCAGATGCTAGTCCCGATTCGGGGGCAAGGTAGGTTGATAAGGCATTTTCATACTGCAAGATCATCTGTGCTTGCTTTACATTGCCAACTATGATGGGGAATGGAGTGGGTTATTTTCTGTTTCTCATTTTGATATTTTGCTGTATATTGAACAATTCCGCTTCGGAGTCACTCATTGGGTAATGTATCAATATATAATTAAAAGCTACACCATGCAGGTTAGTTGTGAACAGTTAAGCTGATTAATGCAATTTGTGTTATTTTTTCAAAACGAAATTCGTGCACTGTTTACTTACGTGCTAGACCAATGTATTGGATTTCTTTAAAAATAATTTAAGAAAAAGGAGAACTATTTTATTTTGCACTGATAGTTAATGGTAACTTTCTCTTTTAAAAAAGGAGGTAAACTCCTTGCGCGTTGCAAGCCATCACAATTAGCTGCAAGTGTCTTTCATAATTATAAATATTATTTGAGGTATATTATATATAATTGTTGCACCTGAAAATGTGAGGTGGACGATAAGTAGAAAAGGGGAAAGAAAAAAAAGAGAAATATGGTTTTCAAATGAAAATTGATTTGTAAAGAATTGTCACCAAAATTTTATAAGAAATTTTATAAAACCAATTAAAAGGGAAGGAAAAGATGGTCTATCTTAAGACATTTATTCTTATGAATGGTTTACTTAAGTTGATTTGAGTAAATAATGTGGTTTTAAATGTATTTTAGTTATCAATTTGTCATTCATATGTAAAAATAAAGGTAAAAAATAAAAGAAAATAAGAAAAAAGGATATTTAGAAAGTAAAATAAAAAAAAGAAGTTAAGAAAGTTTAGAAAATTAAGAAAATAAATAAAAATTTATTTATTTACCATGGAGGACTTAACTTAGAATTAGAGTTTGGGTCCAACATATCAGGGATCAAAGTCTATGTAGTTCGGAATAAAAATGTGTACCAATTTTATATTTTTGTAATAAGAGAAGGGTAATTGAAAATGATGTACCATTTCACAAATAAAATAATTTTATGAAATTTGGATTGATATATTTTAATTTGTAAAGGATAATTTGATTTCACTTACTTATTCTTATTTTATTTAATTTTTAAAAATATTTTTATTTTTGTATTTGCTTCTTGAAATATACTTCTTTTTGTATTTTTAAAATTTTTTTGTTTATTTTATAAAAAATAAAATCAATTTACATGCTGTAAATTCGTCATTATATCCGATAGACCAATTCCTTATGTACCTATGAAAATTTTAAAAACCTTCACATTGTAAAGGTTTTAATATGTACTTTAAAGCAACGGTTTGGAAAATATTATTATATTTATTTAAAATACCCCCTTTTTTTTCATAAATAATTGTTATTTATGTTAATAAATCTAAGTTATTCAGCCTGACTTACATGCCTGCGTAAACTCGCCACCACGCGACAAAGCAGTTAACCAAAATACTTATGGGAATTCAAGATCCTCCAAGCTATGGTTATTTAGGCAATTATTATTATTATTTTCAATATTATGGTTTTATTTTTTTGTTATTATTTTTTAAACAAAGAATTAGCAAGCATTTTTATATTTGTTTAAAACATTTTGAGGCATTATTATTTTATTTTTAAAAACCACTTTATAGATGATTGTTATAAACTTAAATCATATAATTTAGTCATCATGCCTATATGGACTCGCTATCCCATGTGGCAATCGGTTAAACAAATTACTTGTGAAAGTTCAAGATCGTCTGGGGTATGGTTGTCTGCCAATTGGCTTAATCCTCAACAAAAAAAAAAAAGATCATGTATTGGCATAAAACTAAGAACATAGTTTACGCTATGCATTCTTACTATTCAGAACTTGATAATGGAGACATGCTTCCAAATTGAGCATAATTTAAAACCATTGAACCAAAAACTAAAATATGCATTGGAGGATACAAGAAAAACCTAAACCATATACATAAAAGAATCATCTTGTTTGCCTTATTTAATTGGTTCCAACCTATTGCTTAATGCTATTCAAGGCACATATATTGCAAGCGATAATCTTAGACCAGAAATAACAAGATCCGGCTACAACACAGCGATTTCCTAAGAAAATCCTAATGATCATAATAACTCAACTGAAAGCTATTTTGAAATACCTCTGTGACTTGTGATAAAATAAAATTCACGACAAATTTTTCTATTATCTCTCACAATTACAGAAGTATTTCCAGAGTTCAAAAGGGCCCAGAAAGAAATTTTGCGAGACTACAGCAACCATGGTCTATAACTTACAGTTCGCAACTTAAGGAGATAACTTGAGAAAACTAAACCCATATGTTGAAACAACTGAGAATCAATTCTTCCACCCATGAAAGGACAACATATAGATTCATAGAACATTTTGCATTTATCCTAAGGGAACAGCTCATCTACATAACAAACACAGTTTAATGCTAATCTCCTACAAAAATAGAGTACCGAAACAACTTGTATGATCAAATCATGAGACAAAATTAATTAATAGACTTCAAAGTGAAGGGAAGGGGAAGACAATGAGGAAGCAGCAAGGAAAAGGAGCAAAAACCTCAGTTCAAAGCCTAAATTTTAAAACAAAAGTTACCAGTTGGTGATTACAAAACCTTGCAAATCGTCCTTTCCTCCAAGTCTCTTGCCTTCTTCCTTGACTCCACTCTTCCTCTATTTCTTGGAATTTTCTTTCACAGCTCCTTCGTCCCTTCTTATCTTTTCCCTTTCGCTTCTCGTGCTCTCTCTGGTTCTTCGCCTTCAAAACCTCTGCCTCTTTCCTTTCGGCACAATTCCTTTGCTTCTTAGGGTTGTTGTTTCATAGCTCTCTCTCTCTTCCTCTAGGGTTTTTTGGCATCAATTCCTTTGCTTCCTTTCTTAGGTTTTTCTGTCTTGCTAATGTCTGCTTTTATAGACGTGTGGCAACCAAATCCCTCCCTCATGTGTTGCTCTACTCAATTTCTCTTCCCATTTCACGCATTGCCCCCTTCTACTTCGTTGTCCAATTTAGTGCTCATCTCGATTACTCCCTCTCTTGCCACTACATTGCATTATTGGGTACGGATTGAGGGATTAGGAGTTTGTCGTTTTCACCTTCTAAACCCTCTCTACTTAGCATTTCACTCCCTTGTGTCATCCTTTCCATCTCTTTCCCTAACTTCCATTTCCTCATAGTTGGGGCTTTTGGGCAGCCTAATTCCTCCTTCTCTTCTTCTTCTTCTTCTTTTTTTTTTTTTTTGCTTTTTTGGTGATTGAGTTTTAGCCTAATATTCATTACTTATTATTATTATTATTATTATTATTATTATTATTATTATTTTATGTTTTTTATTTTGGTTTTCTATTATTATTATTATTAATTAACTAATTTTTATTTTAAAATTTAATTTATTTAATTTCCTGAAGAAAATAGAATATTCACATCCGTCTTCACATCAGCAAATGTTAGGTTTTATTGTAGAATCCACCTATTAGAGAATTTAGGCATGTGCCCATAACTATTAATGATTTTAAGGGTGTGTGCTATGTAGGATTTGGGTTCATTCCAACTATTAATGATTACAAAATAGTGAAAATTTATGTGCCTAATCATGACACTTGTCGAGTGAATGGAGTGAAAGCATATTCATTATATACAGAGTTGTGGAAAGAATTAGAATTTGGGAATATGGATGGTGTATTTATTGAGTTTCAATTAGTTACAGCTAATGGAACTGTGTTTTGGATTGGGATTAAACGACATGAAGATGATACTTATTATCAGATAGTTTCATTTGACATGGCAAAAGAAGTATTTACATTGATACCAACGCCCCCTATAAACTATTCTACTGAAATTGTACGGCTTCCTTTGTATGAGAACAAACTTGCTCTTCTTTCGTCCAAGATAATTGAACCATATGAATTGTGCATCGAATTGTGGGTGATGGAGGAGGGTACAGAGAGATGGAATTTGACCAAGAGTTTGACTACGAATTATTCTAACGACCCTTGTAGGCGCTTGATGGGCATACCTCCAATGACTATTTGGGGGAATACAATTGTTTACGTACCTGAATTTGAGGCCTACGATGAATGCTGAAACATACCTATTATTGTTCAATAGCACTACCAACGAACTTGAGAGATTTTTTGTTCCCTGGACATCGCTATATTCTTATTTTTTCAGTAATTATGTGGAAAGCCTTGTATCAGTTAACAACAACCATACTGAAGGACCTTGATCCTAAATCTAAATTATTATATGGTAGATTTACTTAGTTTAAGCACTTTTTGTGGAAATAAATCCATAGCAGTTCAGATTATTATTTACCTGTTTTTTTTTCTTTCTTTCTTTTGATAAAAACAAAGGAGAGATTTACTTATTGTTTTTTTCTCTTTCTTTTTTTGATAAAAACTAAGGATGGATTTACTTATTGTTCTTAATACTGTCAGATTCAGAAGAAAGAAAAAGAAGGAGAATTTTAGAAGCAATTGTGAGAAGCTTGCTTGATTATCTTCACTGTACAGAGAATAATATATACACGGGAAAGAGAGATGGGGGGAATAATTACAATTAAAGAATATCAATCTAAATCCCTAAAGAAAAGGAAACTATCGAGGGAAAAAGGGAAATCTAAAATAATTACAATCAAATCAAATCATATCAAAACAAATCAAATCATATCAATTATAATTAACATCCCCCCTCAAACTCAAGATGGAGGAATGACAGCCATTTTGAGTTTGTTCACTAAAAGTTGAAAGCGGCCTGTATTATGGGACTTGGTGAACAAGTCAGCTGGTTGATCAGCAGTCCGGATGGGAAGAAGTTTTAGAATGCCTCGGGTAACATGCTGCCTAGTGAAATGACAATCAATTTCAATATGTTTAGTCCTCTCATGAAAGACATCATTGTGAGCAATCTGCATAGCACTCTGATTATCACAATAAAGAGTAGTAGGAGAGGTTTGACAAATGCCCATGTCTTCAAGTAACCATCTAAGCCAGAGTATTTCAGAGGTAGTGTCTGCTAGTGCTCGATATTCAGATTCAGTGCTAGATCGAGAAGCCAAAGTTTGCTTCTTACTCCGCCATGAAATAAGAGAGGTACCGAGAAATATGCAAAATCCTGTGGTAGAGCGACGATCAGTATGATCACCGCCCCAATCAGCATCAGAATAAGCCTGTAATGTAAGATGTGAGGTGGCGGAGAAATGTAGACCATGAGATAGAGTGCCATTAATATATCGAAGAATGCGAAGAACCGCTGCATAATGAGTAGTACGTGGTGCTGACATAAATTGACTAACAATATGAACAGCATACGCTATATCAGGACGAGTTACAGTGAGATATATGAGACTTCCAACCAACTCACGGTATAGAGTAGGATTATCCAGTGGAGTCCCATCAGTAGGTGTAAACCTAGCATTGGGCTCAATAGGAGTTTTCTCAGTTTGATCATCAGGAATTTGAGCTTTGGAAATCAACTCAGAGGCGTACTTAACTTGAGAAAGAGAAATACCATCAGTCAATGTCAATACTTCTAACCCAAGAAAGTAACTTAAGTGCCCAAGGTTCTTCATTTCGAAGTGTTGCCCGAGAAAATTTTGGAGTTCCTGAATACCTGTAGAGTCATCACCAGTAATGATCATATCATCAACATATAAAAGTAATAGAACAACCCCTCGATCAGTTCTATGAATAAAGAGTGCAGTGTCGTGGGGGCTACATGAGAATCCAAGTTGATTGATTGTAGAACTAAATTTGGCAAACCAAGCACGTGGAGCCTGTTTAAGACCATAGAGAGCTCGACGAAGATGACAGACTTTGTTTCCCGAGTAAAGATAGCCAGGTGGAGGTTTCATGTATACCTCTTCCTCTAAGTCACCATTCAAAAAAGCATTTTTGACATCCATTTGATGAAGAGCCCATTGCTTTGCAGCAGCAATGGCAAGTAGACTTCTGACTGATGTAATACGAGCAACCGGAGCAAATGTCTCCTCATAATCTATGCCATACTCTTGAGTAAAGCCTTGTGCCACTAAGCGAGCCTTGTATCGCTCTACAGACCCATCAGAATGAGTTTTTATTTTGTAGATCCATCTGCTTCCCACGAGAGTTTTATCTGGTGGAAGCTCAACCAAATCCCAAGTGTGCATTTTCTCTAAAGCCTGTAATTCATCTTGCATTGCTTTCTGCCAACGAGGGTCACTAGAGGCTTCTTTAAAAGACTGAGGTTCATGCAAAGAGAGTATGGTAGAAAAGCAATGATAATCACGAAGATAAGAAGGAAGATGCCTTACTCTTGTAGAACGAGTGGTGGAAGCTGAAGGCATGTCAGGTGCAGGATCTTCAAGAGGGGCAGAATCATTGGTGAGGGGCGAATCATCGGACGTAATGGGAACCTGATCTAAAATTTCAGTACCTGTGTCACTGGGAAAAAGATCAGCAGAAGGATTGACAAAAAGAGGAGATGAGGTTGATGGAATGGAAGAAAATTGGGATAGACTAGAAAACATGACATGTTCCCAAAACACAACATGGCGAGAAATGCGAATGCGATGAGATAGGGGATCCCAACAACGATACCCTTTATGCTCAGAATCATAACCTAAGAAGCAACAAACTCGTGCTCGGGCCTGGAGTTTTGTGAACTCATGGGAAGGGAGAAGAACAAAACAAGTGCAACCAAAAACTTTAAACATAGTATAATCAGGGGGTGTACCATAGAGACGTTCAAAAGGAGAAATATTACCAAGGATAGAGGAAGGAATACGATTAATAACATAAACAGCTGTAAGAGCTGCTTCTCCCCAAAAACGCTCAGGACAAGATGATGAGATAAGAAGAGCACGAACAGTGTCAAGAATGTGACGGTGTTTTCGCTCAGCTCTACCATTTTGTTGGGAGGTATAAGGACAAGAGTATTGTGAGAGAGTACCCTGTGCATCAAGGAAACTAAGGAGTTGGGAGTCACGATATTCCATAGCATTATCACGCCTAAAAACCTTGATATTTCTGGAAAACTGAGTGCAAATCATATTTGCAAACTTAATATAAATCGCAGACAATTCAGAACGAGTTTTCATCACATATATCCAGGTAAAACGTGAATAATCATCAATAAATATCACAAAATAACGCGATCCTCCCATGGAGGAAGTAGGAGCAGGGCCCCAAATATCAGAGTGGATTAAATCAAAAGGAGACTCAGAAACAGAAGTACTTTTATTAAAAGACAATGCTGGTTGTTTTGCAGTCTGACAAGAAACACATTCTAAAGATTTTTCAATAACATTGCCTAAAAGTCCATTTGAAATTAAAGATGATAATTTATTGATGGAGCAGTGACCAAGACGATAATGCCACAACTCAAAAGAAGAGGCAGGGGAAGCAGCACATAATCGAGTTGATTTTGATGGAGGAATATGCAAGGAATTCAGCTCGAACATACGTCCAACTTTACGCCCCGTTCCAACAATCTGTCCCGTCCGAGGATCCTGCACACGACAACCATTAGAGGAGAAGATTACATCATAACCAAGGTCAACTAACTGGCCAACAGATATAAGATTGAAAGAAATAGCAGGAACATAATAAAGGTCATCAAGAGATAGGTTTGACAAAGAAACAGAACCAGTATGACTAACAGACATCAATGAACCATCAGCAGTGTTGATTGGAGGGGTAGCGGTACTAGGAGACCAAGAAGAAAAGATCTGTGACTGACCAGTCATATGATTATAGCAAGCAGAATCAAAATACCAAGAGGGGTTACCTGAAGGAGTGGCTAAAGCAGTAGGTGGAGAGGAGGTACCAGCAAGTAATTGCTTGAGAAGAGCCTCAAGATCACTGGAGATTGGTGGAGTGGATACATCGTTGGCAGTAGCTGTAGAAAAAGCAGGCTTGGGTGGTTGACTGGATCGTGAGAAATTTCTATTCTGATCAGATCTGGGAGGACGAGTAGGGCAATGCTCAATGACATTACCATTCTTCTTACAGTATCGGCATAGAAGAGAGGGGCAGTTTGCAGCAATATGACCTTTCTTCTTACAAGTGCGACATTCAATCAGAGGACACTCAGAAAATGCATGAGTGGATTGAGGACAGCGACGACAAAGTTTAGAGTTCTTCTCAGTCACAGCAAATGCCATGTCAGTGTTACGTCTTAAAAGTCCCAATCTAATTTCTTCAGATTTTAACCGAGGAAGTGCATCCTCAAGAGTAGGAAGTGGGCTCTGATGCAGTAAAGAAGCTCGAACAGGCTCAAAGTCATCAGTCAATGCCATCAGAAAGTGAATAAGTCTAAGACGATCACGATAAGAGATAAAGGCATTAGTATCACTGTCGCACTTGAATGTTGGCTCAGAGTATGCCAATTGATCCCAAATAAACTCCATTTTTGCAAGAAACTCATAAACAGGCTGGCCAGGTTCTTGTTTCAAAGCACTCAAATCTTTCTGAAGCTGAAATTGGTTAGAGAGATCAGAGGACGTATAACGACTGGCAAGATGATCCCATACCTCTTTGGCAGTCTCATAATGACCAAATTGTTGATTGATACTGGTGATGGAAGTGTTCCAAAACCATGTGATAATTTGATGATTCTTGCTGTCCCATTCTTCCAAACGCTCAGCAAATTTAGCGGCCGTTTCTGATTCAGAGCGAACAGGATATTGAATGTCACCAGTGACATATCGCCATAATTTGCGACCTTTGAGAAACCCTCGCATGCTCTCTAACCAGTGACGATAGTTAGATCCATTAAGGAGTACAGAAATTGGCTGTGAAACGTCATTTTTATCCATGATAGTAGTAGAAGTCAAAAAAGGAGCAGGATTTTGCAAAAACAGAGGCCAGAAATGAAAAGAACACACCCAAAAACCTTAGGAACCGGTCCAACTCGTTCAGAAATCGGTCTGAAAAGCAGTGACTCGGCCAGACGAAGAAAACTGAACGTTTTGGTGAGCAGCGGCGTTCCGGCGGCGCGTGGAGGCGCGTGCAGTGTCCGACCACCGTGAAAATTTGACAGCAGAGTCGCAAGACGTCGATGAAGAGGATGGTCAGGCGCGTGTGACAGTTTGGCTTCAGTAGAGACGCGAAACGGAGATAAACAGTGGCTGAATCGGAGTGCAACGGAGGAAAAATGTCAGATCTGGATTGTTCTCGGAGAATGAACAATCATATGCGGAGTAACTGGAAGGAAAGCTCTGATACCATGTCAGATTCAGAAGAAAGAAAAAGAAGGAGAATTTTAGAAGCAATTGTGAGAAGCTTGCTTGATTATCTTCACTGTACAGAGAACAATATATACACGGGAAAGAGAGATGGGGGAATAATTACAATTAAAGAATATCAATCTAAATCCCTAAAGAAAAGGAAACTATCGAGGGAAAAAGGGAAATCTAAAATAATTACAATCAAATCAAATCATATCAAAACAAATCAAATCATATCAATTATAATTAACAAATACCTTTTAGCAAACGATAAATGCATATGTTTCCAATGCCAGATATATGCTAATTCTCACAACTGAATCCATAACAGTTTAGATAAGCTTGTGGATACTTAATTGTAATTTTTTATTATTATTTTTCATTCATTCTTGTATATAATATATAGCGATGCAATTTTTTTTGGAAATGAATCTAATGACCACAGCCAAAAAAGCAAATACATAACAAATTAATTAAAAGGCTGAAAGTATATGGCAGTTTATCTTATAAAAATGTATATGGTTGTATTTATATATCCAAACTTTTTCTACTAAATGTACAAATTAAAAAAATTAATTATTATGCCACAAAACAACAAAACATGCATATCAATACAAGCTAACTATCTGTTAATATCTTTATCTTTTGTGGACCCGAAAGGGTGGGTGGTGCACCAATACCTGTAATGCAGATTCTTAATGCTGAATCCATGGAACTTAGATTAGAAGGCTTACTCGTTGTGCTGCGAGCCACTATCAGGAAGCTTTCTAATTGTAGGTTTGTTTTAATCGTTCAGTTTAGGACATTTCTTTAGCTTCGTGATTTATGTGTTACTCTCTCTTGGTCCAATTTATAAAAAAAAAAAATTACTTCACAAGTATTAAGAAAAGTAATTTTAATTAGTTAAAACTAATTAATTTATCTCATATTTTAAGTTTTTTTTAAAATTATCCCCACTTAATTTACTACTAATTTGAATTAATAATATATTTAATCCTCTCTCATACAATTAATAAAAGATAACTTTTAAAAAAAAATTAATGTACTATTAACTCTTTTTCTTTTCTTATATTTAAGATCACCAAAAAAATTTTTTTTCTTATAAATAAGATCGGAGGGGCACGTTGTTTCTGACTTTGGTTTCCGTGATTTTCAATGAATTGATCTCTGTGGTAAAAAAAAATACAAACTAAATGTCTCAAATTATAATACTATTCATAGGTGAAGTACATCAAATATGTTTCCTGCACAATTAATAGATGAGTAGGTGTAGGTGGTTAAAAGAAAATTGATATGTAGATATAGATATAGATATAAATTGCAGTATTCATAATGTAACATATTCCTTTAATTCTTCAGATATTTTGTTATACATAAGGACCACCTAATTTAAGCGAAAAAAATTCCCAAATATTAAAGTATTCCCTTTACTAGTTCATATACATATAAAAATAGTGGTTTGTATCGGGAAAAAAAATAGTGGTGAAAAACCAAAGTATTTTTAACTTCTGATGAGATAATTAGCAACTAAAACAAAAGCCTAACTAGCTCTAGAGACACTGGAAAAAATGTTATAACCCGAATAAATGTTTTTTTAATTTTGCAATTTAATAATATTCCTAACAAACTTAATAAACTAGACTAAGGACATGTTTGGATTAGCTTATCCATAAGTGATTATAAGAATAAGTGATTATTTATAAGTGATTATCAGAATAAGTGATTATGTAAAAAGTGATTTGTGTTTGGATATGTTAAATTCAAAAGTGATTTTTAATAATTGATTATGTTTGGATAAATTTGATCAAAATCACTTTTGAATAGATAATGAATTGAAATGTCTGAAATACCCCTGATTCTTAAAATACTAATTTTTTTATAATATTATGTAAGTGGATAAAATTTTAATATTTCTGTAAGTAAAATTCTAATTTCTAAATAATATAAAAATATTACATAACTAATTATTATATACATGTTAAATTAAAAATTAAAAATATTAAAGTGTAATATAAAAAAATTAAAAATTATGAGCCATTAAATTTAACAAGATATTTGAGAGCCTCCAGATTTAAGATGGAAATGCAAGTACAATAATTAATTGTAGTGGTGACGTACTTCTTGATGGCGATGGGCCACTAATCACAATTAAGTTAAAACCAGGTTACAAGAAGGAAAGACGCTTTACGGATGCGTGGGTGTATTGGTCTGGACAATAAATGTTTTCCCTCATATTCATTAGTCTGGACAATAAATGCTTCAGTGGTCATATTTTCCCTTATAATCACGATTGAAAAGCAGGTCCCTGGAGCTTATAAGATAAGCGCTTAAATGATGAAAAAGTGATTATTAAACAGTGCTGAAATGTTTGGATGTAGGAATTGATAAGTGATTATTTGTCAATAAGCACTTATTTTTGCATATCCAAACACGCACTAAATCATAGATTTTTAAAATAAAGAAAAAGTCTATGTAATTAAGACAAAACAAAGGAAGATCATAATATTTTACTCTAAATATTAATATCTATATTATTTATAGTAATATCTTTCTCCTTGATTTCAAAACCTATAGATACATTCAAAATAGTTTGTTATGATTAAATTATCTCAAAAGATTTAGCCTTGATAATTATAAATTTAAATAAGATGCTTCATGTTCAAACCTATCTCCAAAGCGCAAGATTGCAGCAAATTAATGCAATTCTCAAATAAAGATAATTAGGATTAGAATCATTTATATTCACCTAAAATAATTAAAACTCTAGACAAAATTATTTTATTAGAATATTTAGATTATCATATTTAATTTAATTTATTTTGAATTATTTGATTATTTTTTAAAATTTAGTTCATTAGACTTTGTCTTTTATTTAAATTTAAAAGATTTCTTATCAATAGGATTTTAATAGTTTAATTCAAGTATGATTCTAAAATTAGAATTCCATAAATAAGCCTAGGATAGCCCCAAATCACAAAATTATTGAAAACCTTGCCGAAGGAGTCGAGGTAAAATATATATATATATATATATGTGTGTGTGTGTGTGTGTGTGTGTCTGTATATGTATATGCAAATGTATATATTGTTTTAACTTTAATTTTTAATAATTTATTGATTATTGTTTATTGATATTGGCAAGAAAAATCGATTTATTGATGAAAGCACTTTTTTTTTCCAACGATAAAAATCACCTTTGCGGCAACATTAATCGTCGACTCCCCTTTGATTGTGAAGGTTTTCCTCTGCCAGATACCTTGTTCCCAGCTGAGCACCATGAAGCAGATTGCAATGGACAGCGATACACCATTTCTTCCCCAAGATAAAAATCCCTAACTCAATTTCAATTTGTTTGCAAACATTGGAAAAATCTCTTCAAAAACCCATCTTTCATCCAAGACCATCTCCACCACCACTCTAGTCATCTAAATCATTCTCTTCTACTCCCACGGGGTGATTTGGGATCCAAGGAATGGCACTTAGATTTGCTAGATTGCAACATGAATCTCCATTAAGTTCAGAATGTACCGTTGCCGTTGATCAATTCCCCATGGACAAATATCATCGGTTCCACTAATGGCTTGCTCTGTCTTGAAATCGGCAAATCTGCTTCATTATATCCACGTTCTCTTTTATGGAATCCAGCGATTAAACAATTTAGACAGGTGCCTATAACTAGTAATGATTTTCACAGTGTGTGCCATTTAGGATTTGGGTTCATTCCAACTTACAATGATTACAAAATAGTGAGAATTTATATGCCTTATCATGACTTTAATCGAGTGGAAATATATTCATTACGCATAGGGTTGTGAAATGATGTAAAATTTGGGAATATAGATGATGTACTTATTCATTCTCAATCAGTTACAGCTAATGGAGCTGTCTTTTGGATTGGAACTAAGATGGATGGACGACATGAAGATTGTACTTATTATTGGATGGTTTCATTTGACATGGTAAAGGAAGTATTTACGTTAATACCAACGCCTCCTATAAACTCTAAATCTTATTTTGTATGAAAACAAACTTGCTCTTCTTTCGTCCAAGGTTATTGAAGAATATGAATTGTGCATTGAATTGTGCTTCAAATTGTGGGTGATGGAGGAGGGTATAGATGAATCCAAGGAGAGATGGAATTTGACTAAGAATTGTACTGAAGACCCTGGTAGATACTTGCTAGACATATAGCCAATGACTATTTGGGGGAATACAATTGTTCACGTACGTAAATACTGTGAATTTGAACTCGAGAATGCTGAAATATATCCATACCAGTTCAATAGCACTACTAAGGAATCCAGGAGTTTTGTTGTTCCAGGACGTCGCTATATTGTTATGTTTTTCAGCAATTATGTGGAAAGCCTTGTATCAGTTGACAACAATCACACTCAAGAACCTTTTATCCTAAATCTAAATTATTACATGGTAGATTTACTTAGTTTAATAATTTTTTTCCTGTAGAAATAGATCCATAACAGTTTAGATCATTAATTACTTATTGTTTTTTTTTCCTTTCTTTTTTTGATAAAGAAAGGAGGGATTTACTACCTGCTTTTTCCTCTTTCTTTTTTGATAAAGAAAGGAGGATTTACTCATTGTTCTTGATGCCTTTTATAGCGAATGATAAATACATACATTCAATATTTCTAACAAATGAATACATTAGAGTATAGATCATTATCGAGTTTTTTATGGGTATATAATATAATTAGATATCAGTCAAATCTTGTGGGATACCTTAATTAACCTAACATCTCGCAAATACAATTTTCTAATAATTGACACACACAAATCCAAATAATTGTTCTCTTTTCTTCTATTGAACTGTGACATAAAAAAGTTATAAAATTAGGAGACGAAAAGACGTTATAGATGAAATATTTAATCTATTGTATTTATGGATGACTCCACCACAGGTTTGTAATCTTCGTTGAGTGCAATTTGATACACATAAAACAACTAATGCTTTTTAACTTATGGCCGTTTGATTCAAAGCGATGCTTCAGGGTATAAGGTCTCAAGTCAGCTGAAAAATGAACACCACGAGAGAAACTATAGTATAGGGTAGCATATAATGCGCTCAACTCAAACTATCATGGCTTGCAAAAGCATAACACTGGCATTAAGGCTATGATTGGTAGAGAGAAAATTAGTTTTAAGAAAGAAAAAAGGGGGAATCACATTTTGGGACCAAGATCTCAAATTAATCACAAAGGAGGATTTTTAACTAAAATTCAGCGGTAAAAATGGGAGACCGGGTTGCAAAATTGGAAGAACAAGTAGTAAAAAAATCTATTTTGTAATTAATTTGAGATCTTGGTCCCAAAATGTGATTCCCCCAAGAAAAAATGAGAGAAAAAATCTATTTTAATATATTTGGTAGCTAAATATAACTCTTCCATAAAAAATCTCAATATTTTTCATATCCAATAATAGTTTTTTCATTGGAAATCAAACACATTAAGATAAATTTTCTCTCCCTTTTTCCCTTTTTTGAAACCAACTTTCTTTCTATCAAATATAGCACAAGTGACTATAAATTAAGTGACCATGCCAATGGGTATGATAAAATATTTCTCAATTGCAGATATAAACTTCGTTTGAAGAAAATCTGAACAAAATCACAGAAAGTATAACCAGGTTCCTTAATTAGGGATGACTCAGATTGCTTGACCTTTGGGAACAATTTGATCTTTGAGCCACATGTAAATAGGAACCAATACAAACCATGTAGCAGCCATGGCACCCAAAATGAACCGCAACAAGAAGATAAAAGGCTTTACAGGCTTTTTCACATCTTCCTCCTTTGGACCAAGCTGCACCAAGATTGAAAAGCTTCCTTAATCTCAGTACATTTATTAAAAAAAAAAAAAAGGAACCTGAAGTGAATCTAAAGGCTCAATTAACACATTGCATAATCCAACTCACATAATGAACTTTGCTTTGGAAAGCCCATGGTTAAGAGGACTATTTAAGAGATCAAAAGTACTTTTTGGAGCTTATTTTATCTCATTAAAAGTCCAATATACTAGTACACTCATGAAGGAGTCCAATTAAACCTTAATTATACTGTTCAAGAGCATGCTGAATTGGGCTAGGCAAGTAAAGTGGCATCCTCACTAATCCTAAGGGTGAGAATAATGTTTTTAAAATCCAAATAGAGAGAGAAACCAAAGTTCCAAATTCCACTAAGATTAATTTAAAATTATCTCCTTTCAATTTGTTTTGATTTTATTTAATTTGATTTGATTCAAATCTAGATTAGGATAAGGATTTGCTGGCTTCCAACTTGTATTCCATAGGGTCAAATCTTATATTTAAATTAGTTTAGTTTAAATTCTATTAGATAAACCTTATATTTAAGAAATATCTAATAATATTAGGATTAGAATATTATTTTTATTATTTTCTTTAGTATTTTCGTTTTTATTTTTAGACTATTAGATAATTAGTTATCTCTTCCGAATTTATTAGATTTATGAAGATTATTTGAGTCTCAAGTATTCTTACTTACTTTAGGATATCTATTTGCATATTTATAGGTCTCTTTTATACGTACAATTAAAACAGATCAATCAATTCAGAATATTTTCTACTTGTGAATTCTTCACTAGTTTTTGGTATTCCTATTAGAATACACCCTACTTATAAAGCGAATAATCCACTCTTGTAGTGTCTCTCATAACTAGAGTTTTCTGAGGTAGGTTCTAATTGGATTCTAGTTTAATTAACTTGTTTGAGTCAAACTTCCACGTTGCTATCCTTTATATTTTTTGGGTCTCGAGACAGGTTTCTTATGGGGTCCACATCAGAACCCCTTTTTTCTTTCTTTCTTTCTTTCTTTCTTTTTTTTTGGGTGTGGTGTGGGGTGGGGTGGGGAGCCAATAGAGGAAACCAAGGCCAATCAGCATTTTTCACAGATTACAAACAATTTTAAAGCTGTAATAAGCAAATAAATCAAGTGTGATACAAAGATGTTTTGTTAACCGTAACTATAACTATCATCATTAAGATGGATTAGCCACATTCTACAGTCAAACAATAGTTCTATTATTTTTGGCAGCAATCCAGACCCCTGACTTATGATAGAATATATCACTTTGCTATCTTTTAAGCATCGGGATTTTACCTGTGCCATACTGGTGAGAAATATTTGAAAATGTTAGGCATCCGTGATAGAGAGTATCACAACAATAATAATTATGCAAATGCCTATTGCAATTTGCAAATAAGATGCTCAAAGAATAAATAGAGGTGAAAAGTTTGAGTGCTTAATTGAAAATCCAGAATCTACATATAAAAATCCTGTGTTTTCTTGGGTTAATTGACACTTATCAATGTTAATTATTTATTTTGCAGCCTTCCCACACTATCATGATACCATTAGTCTGCCTTGTTGATTAACCTTTATTCATAGTTGCATGTGTCACAGCTACTTTCAACTCCATCGCCATGACAGTCTGCTTACTATTACAGCAGTTATAGAAAAGATTCCAAAAACTTGTGCCAGAATCTTGTAATTTTCAACATATAAACTCTATGGATCAGATGCACTAACAGAATATGAAAGGGAGGGAGAAGAAACTCACAAAGGCACAGAGAAACTGCCTTCAATTCTATGTAAAAAGAAACAGCAAGTAAACCCCAAAAGATTAAACATGATTTGAGAAGTTAAGTTGACAAATACCTGCAGAGGAGAATCTCCGGATGCAGGTTTAACACCAGTGACAGAACAACCCATAATCAAGCCATGACGACGAACCCCACGATACCATTTAGGGCCAATCCTCTTCAGTTGGACATCCTTGAATCCTGCTTTTTCAAACCATTCAATGTACTCTTCCTCCTTTGGGAAAAGCATCCAAGCATCAGCAAAAAAGCGTGACAGCCAAAATGTTGGGTACACGGGTCCAATAACACATGCTTTGCCTCCAAGTTTCAAAACCCTGTATGCTTCCTTGATGCCTCGTTGTGGATCTGGCCAGTACTCAATACTGAGAAATGAAAGCATATCATTGGTTAGACAATCTACTTCTTGGTGTAGACACTAACATGTATATAATTTTACCTAGTCATCTTCTTAAATGATAGAATTGCACCTTAAGCATACTTAATGCAAACTTATTTTTAGTAGAGGCATCTTTATACAACTTTGGCACCATTCATTCTGTGCGGACAGATGCAATAGTATATAATACAGTTAGAATAAGTGTAGCTAGAAATAACTCAAAGAAGATCAGTAGGAAAGGTTGAAGAAGTGTACCTTCCTGCAGATACATATCTATCTGCATAATCAGTACGAAAAGGGAGATCCTCAGCATCCCCTTCGATTATTTTGCATTCCTTCAGTGGATCCTTCTGCTTGGCCTTAGCAAGTTGATGAGGTGACTGGTCTAGAATGGTAACATTCTTCGCATCCACGTGCTTCACTATACCCAATGTGGTAAAACCAGTGCCACCACCAACATCTACGACTATCATATTTCTATCACTGAGATCAGCTGGCTCAAGTGCTTCATCCCTCATGTCCTCAGTCCAGTGCCCAGGATTTATAACATGGTCGTACACAATTGAGAGAAACCTATAGAACCAAAAAGCCTCTTTCTTGTGCTGTATGAATCTTGGCTGTGAGCTAGGCCTCGAAGCCGAGATACTACACTTAGGCACTATGGTCCTCGAATTGGGAACACTAGCAGAACTAACAAATCCCAGTCTAGGGTAGTTCTTCCCGTGCCAATCCGATCCTATAAAACCCAACTTATTAGGGTTTCTACTACTCAAGAGCGTAATATTTTCAGCTCCACTGAGCATTACTGAAGCCATGAATAAATCTGAGAAGGGAGGAACAGCAGTGAAGATAAAATTGAACCAAATTGAGTTCACAAATAGGAAAATGGGGCCCGAAGAGGGTATAAGCGGCGGTGCAATCGTACCAAAAACGGAAAAAAGCTTAGCCGCAAAGTAAACTTACCGGAGACCACCTTGGTGAGAGAGGAACTCGGAAGAGCACCACGAACCACAAACTTCAGTGTTCTTGGTCACTAATACGGACCACAAACTCGGACGTAGTAGAAGAGTGTAGGAAAACAAAACTGGTCCCGAATGCTAGAAGAAAATTTAAAAGATTATTTTTTGGTTGTGAATATTAAATTATTTTTTCCATTAATATCAGCTGGTTAACCATGCTAAATCACGAAAAAAAAGCCATCGAGCAGAAATTTAATTATTTAATTAGGAATATTTTTTAAAAGCATTTTCAATTTGTGACGCATTTAATAAGTATGATTGTACCTTATATTGAAGATGAATAGTATCTAGCCAAAAAAAAATAAAGATGAATAGTACCATTTTTTATTCTCTCCGCTGGCCACATCAAGCATTCAAAATACTTTTTTTTCTAAGAAAATTATAATTGTTTTCCGGTGAGTTTTAGACTTCAAATATAGAAAAGAATTTCTTCATAATGTGACACGTTTGCATTTTTCTTTTTTAAACATATCGATGAATTTTCGAAGCTCATATTGAATTTAGACGGACCGCCTTATTTCTGCCAAGTGCCAAAACTACACCCCTCGGGGGGTCTCTTTTGGATATATGGATCGAATTTATATTTTGTCTAACCAATAGTGCAGGTGTACATTATTTCCCTTTGAATTTTCAGAAGTACTAAGGTCAATTGACCGTGAGGAGAAGTCAAAATGAGTGATTTTTCAATCTTAGCTGCACTGGAGTATGCTGAAGGGAAAGAGAGAGAAATTTTGAGGTTAGTATGTCCCTAATGCTTGTCAAAATTTTATTTAATAATATTATTAATTTTTACAAAATATAATGTTGGTGCATGTTATTTATGATGTTGAATTGAGCAGATTGTTTATGCTCAAATATTAGATACTGTTCCAAGAAATTTGTTGTTGAGAGTTGTCCATGGAAAAAAAAAAAAAAGATTGTTCTGTCTATACATGTTAGTGAGGTTGCTATATCTTGCTAGGTGTTATAAAAGACATGCTAGCAAAGTTTTAGAAGGTGTTGAACAAACACCCAGTGAATGCACAAGGTTGTAGGCTTAATCCATATAATATCATATTATGAAGCTCCTATTGAATTTTTACCAATAGAAATTGAGTTAAGTCCAATAGCATTGACATAAATTTCTCCTTATAAAATAATTATTGAGATTCTAAGTGGTGAAGTTCAGCACTATTTATTTTTTATTTCTCTATTTAAAATAATAAAAAAAAGATGAAAACATATATAACTCCAACTTTTAACTTTTGCGATCCAATATGTTGCTAATGATAATTTTTTCTGTTTATACAACTTGAACTAGAGATATTATTTAAAAAAAAAAAGTACCAAATCATTTGAAATAACTGTCGTTGCTGGATATTTCAACTTTTACCCATCGTAATTAACTAATATTTTCATCTTTTCATCTTTTGCCACTGATTGGAACAGAATTGGACTGAGCTTTGTTTGACTTCCGTTCCATGAGCTCTGACATTACATCATTCTTTTTATTTATTTATTTATTTTTTCAATTTAATGAAAAAAAACACTATATTATTATAAAATACACTATAGTATTTAGGTGATACAATTACTATTCTTTTTCATTCGTTAAATTTTTTAGATCAAGCTATATGTATAAATTTTGATACCTCTACAATACAAAGGCCTTTTACTACTTTGTTAAAAAATAAATAAAGAAGATATGTTTAAATGAAAAATAAAATTCTTAGCCATCAATTTATGATTGGATTAGATAATTTTTATATAAATCAAATTAATTTAAATAAAACTTAAATGCACGGAGGATACCATACCAATTTGGAGGCGGCCCCTATTGGCATTGGGGTCATTGTGGCAGAAGATCTGCTTGGGACTATCTATTTAGTGTTCGCCTGGGCCCTGCCCCGCTCTTTCAAACCAAAAATAAATATCTCAATTTTAATTTAATTTGGTGCTTTCCTGGTGTTTATAGTTGCTTTGTTGCAGTGTACTGTATGGGGCTTTGGCCCCTTCTCTGTTTACCAAAAATAAAAAATAAATAAATAAATCGTTCACCCAAAAAAAAAATCTTAATAAATCAAGTGATGACGAGTTGGTCAGTTGGTGATAAGATAAGCCCAAAATTCATTAACAAATCGTGTCTCTCCAACGAGTTCTATTTGAATATGTAGCCGTAAATTAAAATTTGCTTTCATGAAGAGAAAAACTGACTAATTTGCTTCCAATCGTGCAACAGGGAAAGCAATCACGCTGGCTTATCTCCATTTTCGCAAGTCGGTAATGGAAAATATAGAAGGCGAGTTTCTTACACCTGGACCGTTTTTCGCAACACTCCATTGAGTCGGTAATATGAAATTATTAGCAGGTACGTATTCAACCTTTATAGCACTTACAGTTTATGAACTCCATCCATTTGGCTTAATTTTCGTATGGGACGAGTCATTAAGAATGGCTATTACATCATTATGATGCATGCAAGACACTAGTATGCATTATCACCGCGTTCCTAGTCTAATATTATTTTACACCATATTTTGATTATATTCTTGTCCAAATGATCGATGTCCCTCTGGCTTCTGATTTGGGGCAGGAGTGGAGAGATAGGGTTTCTCAGTGCATGGCCACTAATGTTGCTGAGGAACGAGTACCCTGTTGCTTTGCTTGGCTAAAACAAATTTTTAGTCCACTTTCATGTGCTATAACGATACATGGAGGTGTTTGGGGAAAAGACTCATTGACTAAGACATAAATAAATATACTTTTATCCACTTACTCTGCTTTTACATATTCTAATGACTCCAAACGGATTTTCAAATAATTATCATGAAGCAATTCCACTTTCAAGTGAACTTTTATTGGGTCAAAGTGGGGCGGAGCACTTAACTATTCTCCTAATAAGAGAGAAATGATGGCCGATGAGTCTTAGCTTTGGTAGCACACAGAAGGTGGGAGACACTCTTGTTCTATCCTTGCTGACCTGAAAGCCTACAACAATTCTCGAGTCAAAAACACTTCTTGTAAAAGGAAAATTATTGGGTTTTGTAATGATAGATAAAGGACACTGGTGATGTCCTTCACAGAATCACAATCCAATCCCCCCATCACATAGTAGACAAAAATATATTGGAATTTAAATTTTCATATTTATTATGTTCAAGCATCTTATTACTAGTTTTTCAAGTGTTTGGGAAACTAGAATAGCCATATACCAAACACTAATAAAAGACTGAACCGCAGTCTGAATGGAAAAGGTTTCCCAGACTGAGTAGTCTTGAACTTTAGCAGTTTGCCAATTTATGTATTTTTAAAGATAGTATTCCAGGCTTCTTTTTTTCTTGGGGAGAGGGGCATTAGTTATGAAGTAGTTGCCGCTTATCATTCTTTAAGACTAAAATAGAAACCCAGCAAGTGGATACCAAACATCTCAGATTTTTGCAGGATTCATATATATATATATATATATATATACATAATTAATGAGTCTAAGGTTGAGAAATAAAGGAGATTCATGTAGCTCTTAGTGGTTAGTATAAATTGATGTTATTCACAAGCTACTCATTCCATACCACTAATTGAGGCAGTTCATCTCATGCTTCTTTTTTGCTGTGCCTGCATGATATAAGAACATAAAATATGAGTTAGGTTCCACTTTCTGGCATAATTTACAATCTTCTACACTAATTTTTAAGCTTATCAGACCATTGTCACTTTGGCAGAGCAAAATAATATGCAATTTTGGTTTTCCAATAGCCTCTTTCTGGTCAGATGTAATAATCTAGAGCCACTTTCTTGTTCGTTGTATGCAGTTTGTCTGATTTCAAGGCCTTAATTTTTTTCCCTTTAAAAAAAGTAAATCAACATAAAAAAAATGTCATAATAAAGTTATTACATAGTTTATAGCATGGTTGCTTAAGTGCTGGATCATTTGTTGATGCTGGAGGATCCTCACCAAATATCATCTCACAACTCATGTCATCAAAGTCTGCAAATTAAAGATGCAAATAAAATTCAGACTGAATATAGGCACTTCAATTTTATTAAGTTAGTGCGATTCATTTAATCATTTAGTCACAGCAGTTCACCTTATTTACTGTACTACTTTTCAGCAAGTTTTTAGAAAGAAGAAATTACTATATTATAATGGCGATTATGTCATTATGAATACGGTGCAATTTTAATGCTTTTGGTGAACGCAACTAATAGGTATACTATAGAAGAATCATGAGAGGCAAGATATCATAGATCGAACAAAAGGTGCATGGTACCAATAATCATATCGTAGATGTTTACGGCTATACTTGAGGAATCAATTTCTTGATGAAAAGCATGCAGTGTATTTAAGTTTTCTGAACTGAGCTCTATCCCAATTTTGCATCCCGAGTGGCATATGCATGGGGCCCTCCATTGAAATGATGAGATTGGCTTCCACAATCTAGTGGATGCCATGATACTCTTTCAAGTATGAAAAATGTTTCTTTTATTTATATTTTTAGTGGGAATTACTATAAAAGGAAACCGCAGAATGAATTTCATAGCAGGATCACCCTTTCCTGCTTTGTTTTAGTTTTGGTTTAACTTAGGTGACTTTTTTTTTTTTAAATGTTATAACGTAGTGTCATTTTGCTAATACGAGAAACAAACACATAATGCATCAAACTGTTCGCTTTTCTCCATTTCTTTCCAAAAAGTACATGACATAGAAGTTAAACAACAAGTCTTCAAGTGAGACTTCAATAACCATGTCAAATAATAGAACTGTGCTCATGCAAGCAGTAGCTGAATGAGTATACTCACTTGGAACCATGTTGATTGGCACACCCAGAGAATCCTTTATGAATGATTGAGATGGCATTTTGCAGAGATTAACGCACATCCCTACACAATTTGTCTGTTCCAAAAACCTGCACAGATTGTTATTAAAACCAATTAGAAAAGAGGAAGAAAATGTTGGGTTGCTTAGGTGAAATGATGAGAAAGATGGACATAATAATCATCATTTTGGTTTTGACAATAATGTTGATGGTGATCATGATAGTCATGATGGGTATAGAGAATAGAATATTGGAGCTGCATCATCATTGAAGCAAATTGTTTGAGGCCAGAATGTATCTTAGGTTGGTGAATTGGGGACCATCTTGTGTAGTAGATTTGAAAGTTAAAATATTAAAGAAAAGGTAGAGTTACCTGCACTTTTTTATGTGGACAACATTTTTTTCTCTTATCCCGTTGACCTCTGATTCCCTCACCTTGTTCACGGTGAAAATAATGAGGTTAATTCTTCAACAATATTATAGGTTGGATATTAAAAAAAAAATTGCTTGCATACACAAGTCAATTATGTTATATGATTGAGTGTGTTTGTATGAATTAAATTTGGAGTTGATTTCACTAGTTCCGCTTCCTTAATTACTCTGCAAGTGCTTATGCTGTGCCACGTTTGTCTTTTCTGTTCTGTTGGTTAATTAATGTCCATTCTAGAGAATGTTGTATTGTGAAGCTTGATGACATGTTACAATTATATAATACTTACACATCCGTCTGAATGATCTATATTAATTTGTGTGCTGATAAAACTGAAGTGGGGCAAGATGGATGAATGAAAATGTAAGCTACTTGTGGAGACTAATTAGTGGGCTCTAAACAGTGAAAGGGGATGATTACCTAGTTTTTCTTTTCAGCTCTGCTAAGTTGACTTCCTTCCCTATCGTCCATCTTATTCACTACTATTCTGCTGCCATGCAAGAATCTTTTTCTAATTTTTCTGTTGTATTATAAACTGTGTTGCCCAGATTCTACAGGGAGAGGGCCGCTTTGAAGTTTGCTTGGTATCAGGTATATACATACACCCCTGATTCTGATTAGCTAGTTACAATGGGGATTTCCTGTATCTTAATCAGCTTCCACAATGATTTACTTCAATATGTTTGATCTGACTTATCACCAATTATATTTCAGTCTTATCCCAAGTGGAAGGCGTAGTGTACCATGTTGTTCTGCCTATGAGCTCCCTTGCGGGGCTTCTACTAATTATAATTAAGATTATAACACCAAAATGACATCAAAGTAATTGTAACTAGTCAGCAACATTAACACTACAGTATAATGTTTGTTACCTCACAGGACCCGACTAACCAAGCAAAAAACAAAGTGGTAAAAGCGGCAAAATACTCCCTTGCAAATTTAGACGGTGGCAGCGCTGTCCTTATCTGCAATCGATTATAACAACATATTCATTGATGATAATCACAATTTGCCCCAAGAAAATAGAAGAAAAACATGCCTGCACTATATTTCATTTTTCTCCAATTCTAATATATGGAAGAATTGGCATAACAGAATGGTGACGAACTCACAAAGGAGAGTATTGGCCTGGGGAAGCTTCTGTCGAGAGCTTGAATGACAACTTCTCGTTGCTGAATAGGATTGAATTTCTGAGAAACCACAATAGCTGCTTCAACCAAGCTGTCATATCCCCTCTTGCTGTTAACGAATCCTGCATAGGATTGAAAGCAACATATGAATGACGGAAAAACTAATTCATGAAACTTATCTGTGAAATGAATTGCATACAAATGGATGGAAGGGGGTGAACCTGATGCCTCTTGAACGTTCTTAGAAAGATGATTTATGGCCAAGCGGTCGAACCAGTTATCTTTATAGACATTGGTTTTTCTTGTTTCTTCTGTAATGTCATCTGCAGGTCTTGTCAGCACTCCAACCACACACGGATATTCTGGTCTACGTTTGAACTTCCGGTGTACTGCACACACGGTTGAATTCCTGCTCAGTGTCAGAATTGTGGCTTCCATTTATGTGTGTAACGATTGCTCTATGTAAGAGAGAGAGAGAGAGACAGTGAAAGAGTTTAGTGGGGGAAGAAAGGACGGGTATATATATTTTAAGAAGTAGGAACAAAGGAGTGCATGGAAAGAATATTTAGAAAAAGGTTCGTGAGATAGATTCTTTAGTTGGAGATTGTTCGGATATTTAGATGCTTTTTTTGTTACTATACGGTTGTCCATAGTGTGTGTGTGTGTGTGTGTGTGTATACTTCATTGTCACATCGATGTTCTCCAAGTTATTTTAATTGTAATGAGTAAAATATTCAGCTCGTTTTCTGTAATGAAGTTTAAATTATACAATTTTTCATTATGAAAACGTATGAAGGCTCTTTAAAATTAAAATATAAATTTGACGTCCTCAACAATGATAGTATTAACTTTTTCTCTAAAAATAAAACTTGTTAAACATTTTTAAAATTTTTTCAATGTTATTGTTTTTTTTGCCAAACAATGTTGTTTTATTTTATGTTGAAAATTAGAAATTCGATTTTATACCATGTCTTAATATTTTATCTTTGATTTAAGAGAATAAGATTAATAATGAGCATAGATTTATAAAATAAAATAAATGTTTAATTAGAACATTTATCATATTAAAATTTCTTTTTGTTTTTTTTTAAGTTTACACAAGTCTAGCTGTAACACCCTGCAAATCATACTATAACATCCTGCCACATCAAGGTGGTGGATCGAACAAAATACGCAGTCTCAGGCTAAGCTCAAGAGTATGAGCGTGATTACCAATTCAGTCCACATAAAAAAGTTTGATTCACAAAAACTATGAATGACTCAGCCAATTCCCACTCTGGATCTACGTGTGGCAAATGCACTTCCCACTCAACTCAAGATTCATGATCTCTGAAATGAAAGCAGGTAAAATTCTGATTTTTTTTTTTTGTCAATTCAATGCGTATTGCATAGTAAAATTCTGATACAATAAAAGATATTTTTTGCCCGGGAATTTAAGCCTTTTCCGAGAAAAAGAAAATCAATTTTATGAAGAGGATTGAAGTTGTTTTGACATGACAGATCTTACGTTTCTGTTTTTTTTTTTTATTGTGTCTCTCTCATTTGGTGGCCACTGGCCACTTTAGGAAGTAAATAAATGGGAAAATGATACTTGAGGGTTAAAAGTTTAAATTCAATATAATAAAAAAATTTATAATTTTTTTACTACTAGACACCACAAATTTATTATTATTTTATTTTGTATTTATTATTGAAAAAATTATCCAATTAAGTGTTATATTAAGTTGAAGGATGACACCATCTAGAATAGCACACCCTCGTTCTGAAAATATTGATAGTGAATGTCCCCCGGACAAACAAAATATTATAGCTACCCCAACAAACAAGTTCAAGTTTTCTTTTCTTTTATCTCAATTTTTGTGACCTTTTTTCCAAAGACTTAAACCTGTTTAATTTAAATTCTTTATACTCATAATTCATTCAAATAAGTGAACACTGTGCATTAAAAAAATACAAAATACAAAATATAAAGATGAGTTATATGTCTAATGAATAATTATTTATTTTAGTGTCGTTCTTTTTTAATATATGATAGATACATAAATCAAAAGTATCTGATTCAAAATTTATTGCTATGATAAACTCATCATTCACCGAACATGTTTGCTTAATATTAGGGCGAAACTCCACAATCCGGGGGTCCAGCTTGTTTAATTTTTTTATTTTAAAAAACACAAACCAAGTGGATCCTGGGCAACACCGGTTGGCTAAGATAAGATTTCTGACTCATTAATTATTAATTACTAGTATAAAAAATACTGAAAGTATGAAAAATTAGTGTTTACAAACCTAAGTTCAATTAATGAATTGATTAGTTTATTTTCTAATTTAAAATAGCCCAACCTATTAATTAATAAATTTAATGAAAAAGCACAATTTGTCTGAAGTATTTAAAATCTTAAATGTGTTTCACACATTGAAATAAGCCCACCATATAGGATTCTATTTTTCCCCCCCCAAAGTTAAGAAAAAATTTATTCTCATTATTAAACTGACATTGCTGCCCACCAGGACCATGTGCTCCATTTTAGATGGCTATATTAAATCATATGATGGCACATGATTCATATAGGATTGTTGTTGCTAACGCTCTCAGCAGCAAAGAAAGCATTAATAACAACACCAAGAAATTGTAAACAAATATTGAGGCCCTGCTGAGTTAATATGACGATTTGAGAGCAAATAAAACATTTTAGATGAACTGAAGAGCACCAGAGGACAAAGCCCAGTATGGAATTGTGAAGTAACACGTGTTTTCATTCAAAGAATTTGTTACTTATTGGCATTTGCTCGCCACCAATTTAAATTAAGTCAAAGTATTTTCTCTACACATCAATGTAAGACAATCTTCCATAAACACATTGCATAGGTCACAGCAACGAATACTAGTAAACAAACTGGCTGATGAATACAACCACCATAGGCATCAGCAGAATTCATTACAGAATGCTCAAATAAATATCTATTAAACCATCCAACAGCATGAAAACACAAGTTAAAAGACAGAACATCTCATGACCATTTACACACTAACATTTCAGTTCTAAGCAAGGGATTAAATTAAACAGCCTACTCTACCGCTCATTGTGATTAAGTCATAATGAACTCAAGCTACATGATAAGAAAACAGGCATACGAACTGAGAACTCAGAAGAGAGGTGGTCATGGTCATTCTTTGGAGGTCTTGTTGATGAGGGACTTGTGAATGTGAGGGATGACGCCCCCACCAGCAATGGTGCCTTTAATAAGGGTGTCGAGTTCCTCATCTCCTCTGATAGCAAGCTGCAAATGCCTGGGAGTGATCCTCTTCACCTTCAGATCTTTGCTTGCATTTCCAGCCAGCTCAAGAACCTCGGCCGTCAGGTATTCAAGTATAGAGGCCAAGTAAACTGCAGCTGTGGCCCCAACTCGCCCATTCGCTTGGATCCTTTGTTTCAGCTGTCTATGAATACGACCCACAGGAAACTACAACCAGCCACGCAAACATGAATGAAATAAGAACCAAAAATATTAAACGAGAGAAAATCCGCGGCAAACTAGAAATATAAAATCCTAATCCAGTTAATCGTCTAAAGTCCATATAGATTTGAAAACTAACACCTTCCATCCAATAAAAAGGAGCCTGTCAGTTCAATTGTCTCCAAGAGACATTTAATACTGAAAATAAGTAACCCAGCTAGAAGCCTACAATATTTCCAGCATCCGAATTACAAAAAGTCTTTTTCCTTTTTTTAACTAGCTTTGCGTTGAAGTCACAACTTATCTTTCATGGTCTCAATTTTTTTTTCCCTCAAATGAAGAAACAGTCGAACGTTCTTCATTTTGACATCCATTATCCCATCATTACCAACCCACTGCCGAACAAAATAACAAACAAAAAAGTAGAGGTGGAGCAAAACAGAAACCTATGCCGGCGGCCAAATCAATGAATTACATAAAATATCTTGCAAACATACTTGCCAGAAAGAGTGCAGGCCGACAAAAAAGAACAAGTGCTTAAGGCCAAGGACAGAAAGATAAAATATCCTAAAACTCCAGTTAAAGTGAATAACTTGGTAATCCACGACAATACTTAAATACAGATGAGAGCATAGCAAAGGGGCGGTGGGTTACCTGGATTCCGGCACGGGATGACCGGGAAACAGGCCTTTTCTTATCCTTATCTTTGTCCTTGTTAGCAGTCGTGGTTTTTGCAGCCAAAAGCCCCTTCCCTCCTTTTCCCGCCATTTCCTAAATATTAAACCTATAAATATTTCAAAAGTTGAAATGAGGGGGAAGAAAATGCAACACAAATAGATCCATTGAAATGAACGAGCAAAGGAACAAAAGAAAACCTCAAATTCTCTCCGAGAAAATGGACAATACTTTTCAGAGAAATGAAGAAATAAAACAAAAAACGTTAGAAACAAAGGATGTTGAACGGGTTTGTGCAAAACCAAAAGTAGTTCAGTTCCTAAAAAAGAGAGATCGAACACAAGGAAGGTTTACAAGGAAAATAAAAGTAAGGAAGCGGGGGATTTGGTTTAATTTTTAGTGTGACCAAATGAGGAATTTTGATGCCAGAAACAAATGAAGAAATGCTTTAGTTTATATCCAGAAGACGGAGAGAGATGAGAGTCTTAAAAGAGAGCATTAAAATGAAATCTCAGACGGACCTGCATCACCCTAAGATAGAGATGTGGGCAGGAAGAGAAATTACCTGAAAGTAATGAAAGCCAAAACGCAAGGAAGCGAGAAGGGCGGTTGAGAAGTCAATAGTAATAGCACGCCAAATGCCAGACAGGGAGCGACTGGACAGATCCAAATATGATTCAAATGTTTTGAATCTGCCAAATCAATAGAAATGGCGGTCAATCTCGCGTGGGAAAATTTTCCCCATTTCCTATTTCAAAAAAATTTGAACCCAAACTCCGTGGCCCATCAAGGTCCATCAACCAAATGGACCTACTGCTTTTAATTTAAAGCCCAATATTTAGGATAAGGTTTGTTTGGTTGTAATAGCTCTGTTGAAGCGGCCAAGTTCACTTTCATTCACTTCCACAGAAAATGAAGAGCATGGAATGGTTATCTGAGTAGAGACATATGGAAGCCATGAAAACGTCCTTATTTTCGCCAAATTCAAGTTTAATACGCGCTTCTAGTTGTGGAATTCAATGTTTATTATCCCAACACACAACATTGTTGGGTTTTCCCCGACAGAAGATATTTTTGGGGACTAGAATTGGGAACCGTCATGTGTTCGGGAAGAAGGAATCATCGAATAGAATTGTGGTTGTGGATGTGACTCAAGGCTCTGCAGATTCAGGCAAGTCAGAAGAAACAATCCCTTCATGGGCTAAACCAGATTCAGATGAACCTCCACCTTGGGCTCGGGACGAAGCCAACAACAGTTCTTCCCAGGACGGGTTTGTCATCCCCTTCTATGTTTATTTACTTGCGTCTGCTGTCACCGCCATCGCCGCTGTAAGCTTCTGCATTCTGTAGCAGATTCCGTCCTTAACTTTTTTCTTTGTTGTGCGGCTCTCGTTAGTCAATATGCTAGCTGTGTTTGATTTCTTATTGCAGATTGGTTCCATATTCGAGTACGTAAACCAGAGGCCAGTTTTTGGAGTTTTGAGCTCCGATAGTATATTTTATGCTCCCTTGCTTGGATTCTTTGCATTTACTGGCATTCCCGTCTCGGTGAGTACTTCTATGAATAACTTAATCATAGTTATTGTTATTTACAGTATTAGATAAATAACTTAACCTATGAATAGTGGGTCGTGTGCCATTAACGATTTTAGTGGTCTCTTCTTGGGACTTGGTAATTTTTTTTTTAACAAGATCATCACTCTCAACTTAATCTGACTACTGCTAGGGTGAATCAGTGAATGAACTGTGTATTCAAACAAACGACTTGTAATTTGGTGATTTCAAATGTGAAGACCATTAGTTGAGAGCTCTTAAATTATGTTACACTGATCCACGGCTGAGCTAATTGAATTGAAGACATTATTGAATGCAGGGATTTTTGTGGTTCAAGTCCGTTGAAGCTGCTAATAAGGATGCAGAGGAACAAGATAGGAGGGATGGCTACTCATAGGGATAGGGTCTAGTCCATCCAATTGATCTGTATACTGCAATCTGCAACTTTTCTTCTCATAACTCAAGCAAGCATACCTTTCTCTGTTCTTAATTCTTTGTTTCATCGCAATATCGATATACGAAGTGAAAACAAGGGGCTAATTAACTTAATATCAGAAATCACCAAGTGACATCATAATAACCAGAGACCACACTGCTTCTGGTGTGATAAAATCGGATCCAGTTTCTCTGCACCGGTCAAAACAGTAGCACTTGGTGCCGCTGTTTTGAGACCAAATCTGAACCGTCTATACAAAATATGGACGGTCCAGATTTTACCTTATGTTTTTTCTTAATTTTTATTATTAAATATTATTTTTTTTAAATGTTACTTTTAATAAATTATTTTTATTTTATGTTTTATATTTTTAAAATTAAAAAAATTTTAAAATTTTAAAAAAATTTATAAAAATATCTAGATTGTCCAGCACTTTTCTGGACGGTCCAGATCCTCTGCTGCTGCAGCAGCAACAGCAGAGGATCCATTTCCGATAAAATCCAGGGCTTGCGAAACAAAAGCACATGATCAACAACATTTGCAGACATTACTCAATTTTTGTTTATCCTTCTTTTCTTCACGCGGAGACAATTTACTGTTAGTGAGGACCACGTCCCAAACTATCAGCTATTGGATTTGCCCACTTATGAAAGGGTTGGAGTATTTCAAGCTATCTGCTTTGCCTACTTAATCATTATGCATCTACGTTAGGCTAGGTTGCAGGGGAAAACTGCATTATGGTGGTGTGAATCTTAGATAGTTCCTACCCTGCGCTTTATCAATTACACTAATATATGAATTTCGTATGGAAGATTTAAGAGAGTTTTATCACATTTAAATTATATATCTTATTATTGATATTTACTCATTTATTTTCTTAGTAAGGTTATTGATGTGATTCAGAAATGACGCAAGAATAATTCAATTGATGAATCTGAAAGTGGTGCTAGTACAGCTGATATTTGAAAAACCTAAATCTTTCAACTCTTGCTTCAAGATTAAAGATTCAATAAGTGAAGTAGTTCAAATTCACTCTTTCTCGTTTTCCCTCCCGAGCACACCTTTGACACCTAAAATCTGAAAATTTTGAATTGACAATCACTTGGCACGCGCTTCATAAATTACAAAAAAAGTGAGACCAAACCATTTTTTTTTCGGGCACACCCTCATCCTCCTTCTTTGAAGTTTTATGTAGCTGCAATCCAAAAACTCAGGCTAATCAGATCAGTTAATGAGAAATGGAAGGACGGATCATGGACCACGGAAGTCTGGAAGTTGTTACTGTGAAGTGGGCTGAAGCATTTATGTCTTGCCACATAGAAGTCAAAATCGGACTAATCGAAAACTTTCTATTCTTCATCTCATTAATATTAATTTTGATGGTTCAGATTAAATTGAAATAATTTAATTTCAACTTTTTAAAAAGATGGTAACTAAGCTATTAAAATTTGAAGAAAATAAATCTAAAATTTAGAAATCAACATATGAAAAAGAAATATAGAGAAAATTATATGTATATCTGTGTCTGGGAGATGGTACAGAATACAGACACAAGAGAGTCCGAGACTAGGAAGGCATTTTTATCTTCAATTCAAAATCCAAATCCAACACGGTCGACAATTTTGACAATGTTCGTAAGCATGGCCCCATGATGTGTGCACGAGGAAATGTTCACTTGAACCACTTCAAAGGTTGTGGAGTAAAATATATCATCACCAATCTAGCGTTACATGTGTTTTTTAGAGCAATGATCGCCTATCTTTTCTCCAACATAGCGCATTAAAAAAAAACCTGCTAACTTTTTTTTTTGTGACAATAACCTGCTCTAACTTTTAAAATGACGGTCCTAACTCTTCAGATGGACCCAGAACTTATCCAACGACTCATATATTGCTTTTGCTTCTCTTTTACCATAAAATTAAAAAATAAAATCCCAGCTAACAAGTTTTTTTTTTTTTGTTAAGAAAAAATCCTAACCAACACAAGCCTGAAAGAGCACTTACAAATATATTGTCAGATTACCTACTAATAAAATTTTCAAATTGGTATCGAAATTTGAATACTAACCAAGTCTTGTTGGGTACTCATTAGTCATTTCCATGTCAAATTCCAAACTTGGAGTTTGGACTATGCTTTCGGGACCATACTACAAACAAGAGAAAGTCAAGGACAAGTCGCCATCACTTTATCTTTGATAAAACGTAACATAGGCTCCCAGGCCCTCCTTTGTTGCCATCGATGGAGCACAAACGCGTCAAGGATTCCCTGTTGCCTTGCCACGGGTAAAGCAATATTAGAAATTAGAAAATCAGTTCCTAAAAAAAAAAGAAATTAGAAAATCAGTATCAAGGAGCATATATAATTAAACCAAGTGGGCACTCTTGAATAAACTGGATCATGAGGAAAACTCAAGTGATAACGGAGAAAAATACAGTGATTGACTTGAAGTTTGTACGGCTCATTATTCTTCCTATGCTATTTTTCCGCGTATTGTCTTCGGTATTACTTATATCCTTATCACTACTGGCCCACTGGGTCCGTCCCACACAACGCAGCTGGGCCTTGCCTATTAATTGAACTTACATCACAACATAATGACAGCAATTAATGAGTTGACAGGGAAGACTATTTTTATATATAAGGTTATAATTTCCCCAATTCAAATTTATCCAGGGAAAATAGTCAAATTACAACATCACGTTCAAGCATATAAGTGGAGCTCCTGTCTCATCATCACTTGTACAGGAGCACTGGGATAATTTATTTGCATTATTAGAGAGGGGGAACAAATATTATTAGCAGTATTGTCAGAATCGTATCGAATTGAACTGATCAATTCAACAAGTTTAATTAGGAATTAGTTTCATATCTACTCCAATTATAGAGATAAATATTAACTTATTTATATTTAAATATTAAATTATAAAATTTATTAATAATTTATTTATTATAAATAATAAATTAATAATTTAGTATTATTTAGTTTAAGACCTTAATTAAATAATAAAATTTATTTAAATTTATATTATTTATTTAAAATTTATTATTTTAATCACTATCCATTCAATCCTAACTAGATAACTATTGAATATTTAACCAATATCATATCCAGTTGGATATTCAGTTCACTTCTAACAACATTAATTATTAGTGAGAGTAAGGAAGAGGCAAAAGACAATGGAGCAAAGACGTTATACCTACAACTATCAATTTAAGTGGCGTGCCCAGACCCCATATGGCTACTCGACTTCTAACCACATTCTTGGGCATATATTTTGCTTCTATTTATTTTGTCTAGTAATTAGAGCTGACAAATCGGGTCAAAGTAAAAAGTCTGATTTGTCAAACGGGCCTAACTTTGAAGGCTCAAGCCCGTGGGTAGGAAGCCCATGGACCGGCCCATAAATCCAATTTTTTATATAATTATTTAAATTAATATAATTATTTATCATCATAATTTAGTAAAAATAAATATAATATTTAAATTTTATAATTTATACATTACTAATTAATAAAATAATATGTATTTTTTAATATTAAAAAAAAATGGGCCAATCAGATCAACTTATATCCTATCGCGAGTTGGGCTTAAAAAATTTATTTTTTATTTGTACTCTTATTTTTAAAATTCAATCTACTTATTTTATTGAGTTAAATGGGTTAACCCATTAAATTTACCTCCTGTCATTGGCTCTACTAATAATATATTCATTTGGAAAGGAAAGGGAAGTTCAGAGGAGATAAAATAAAGGAAGCGAGACAAGAACATCTTTTTTTTTTTTTTTGGGACTTGGGGGAGAGCATTTCTGTGGAGAGAGCTAGACCATAGGACGGAAGACACCAAAGATGGGCCATTGGAGAACCATGGATCGTGTATTTGTCATGCATGGGCCTCACATCCTCTGTGGCAGGCTCCTCCCCGATCTGATTCCCTCCCTTGGGGTCCTCACTGGGCCCCACCCGTCATCCACCTCCCAATCGCATGCCTCTCTCTCTGTTTCTGTGTACCTCCTCCAAATTTTCTTATGGGCATCCCTGTTTGGATAGCATTTTGAGGGCTCATCATGTGCTTATTTATTGTCCATAATTAATTATAGTTAGACATTGTCAAACATATCGGTTAATTACTTAAAACCAGGAAAATCACTTATCTATGTAAGTGAAAAAATTTTCCTTATTATTCTGAATAATCACTTAAAAATTTAATATGTTAAAAATTAATATTATTTAATTAGTTATGTAATATTATTAGTTATTAATGAATTTTTTTATAAAAATTAGTATTATTTAAAAATCAAGGACATTTTAGACATTTCAAGTGATTATCCATCCAAAAGTAATTTTGATAAAATCATCTAAATATATTTTATTTTTTTAAAAATTATTTCTGGAGTAAAAATATCCAAATATAATTCACTTTTAACATACTTAACTATATTTAAAATTAATTCTACAAAATCAACCATACTCAAAATTAATTATGTACTAAAATCTAATACAAACACACACTTCCACTTATATCAACTTGATATAATTTTATTATTGAAAAAAATGTTATTGATAAATCATTCACCTTCTGTTATTTTACAAACCCATAGCAATCAATGAGGATTAAAGGAAAACATAAATAAATTAAAAGAAAAAAAAACTACGCAACTGAATGATGAACAGTTGCTAAAATTTTAATTTAAATTTTATATAATAGAATATTGATATTGATTCGTCGTGTTGTGCCTTCATGCGGAAAAGTGGGATTATTCACACATTGTAATACCATTTATAATTACAAGTTACGTTTTAAAAATTTTTTTATTTTAAAATATAGGTCTCATTTGATAATATTTAACATAATATGTTTTTTTCCCTATTTTGACTTAAATCACTTTTATTCCTAAACCATAAACCTCCTCAGCAATTAAATGTGAGAAAGGTGGGAAATGATATAGAAGTTGGGTAGATTTTAAATATAATGTATTGAATAGAGGTAATATTAAAAAATAATATTTACTTTTTCCAGTTCTAAATATAAAATTTTTTATCTTGATCTTAAATATAAGACAGTTTGTGATATAATATTTATTATACATTTCTAAAAAAGTCCTTATTTGATGTATCATAAAAAGATAAAGAGATTAAAATAAGAATAGTTTTGAAAAAATATTGAAATCTTTAAAAAAATCAAGGTATTTAACTAATTTTAATCTCATATTTAATTCGTGTGATTCGTTTAAAAAAATATTAAGGACAAAAGAAAATACTTTTAATCAAGGTATTAAAAATTGGATCGACTATTGAACCAGTCAAAAGATTTAAAATTTAATAGGTTAACTGTAGTTGAATCGTAATTAAACTAGTAATAATAAAATTAATAATTTTTTTAATTTTATATATTATATATCATTAAAAAATTATTAATAAGATATTAACCTAATATTAAAATTTAAATAAGTAAATATTCATTTATAATAATATTTTAAATTCAAAATATTCAACTATTATTATATTTTCATATTATTTATTAAATAAAATTATCATTATTAATAGTAATATTTATATAATATTATAATATAAAAAATATACAAAAATTAATTATATTTAGCACTAAAATAATACTATTTTGTCTTCAAAAATAAAAAAAATTAAAATAAAAATAAAATTTTAATTGATTTTAATGAATTTTTACTATTTCAAGTTTGATTAGATTTGTTTTCATCAGTTCTATATTTCTCCGGTTATGCTTTTTTCCCAAAGCCGGTTATGCTTTTTTCCCAAAGCAAATTTGACACTAATTTCTAGCCAAATTGATTGGTTAGTCAGACTTTTTATATATTATTAAAGATGAATTTAATAAATAAAACCATCTTAATTTCTTAGTAATTAGTTAAACTAGATAATATTCGAACCGTAGGGTGTATCAGCCAGTGAAAAAATTGATTTTTTCTTTGAAAAATTATCAGCTCGTAAAATTAAAATATCATGCCCTCATCTATTCTCTCTGGTTCTATATATGAAATTTTTTATTTTTATTCTAACTATAAGACCTTTTACAATATATAAAATAATATTTATTATATATTTTTAAAAAAATACTTATATTTAATGTATCAAAAAAAATTAAATAAGGATAATTTTAAAAAAATATTAAAATTTTTTAAAAAATTTAAATAATTAATTAGTTTTAATTTTAATTTTTAATTTATAATTAAAAAAATCTTAAAAATAAGAGAGAATAAGTCTGTCCCAGAAATAGGACCATGATTTCAGTTTCGCCATTAACACTGAAAGACAGGACGTTGAACTCATCACGAAGGGACTTTTTTTTTTGTAAAAGTAATCGAACGGCAGAGGACGAGGTATTCAGCACGCGTGGCACCATCGCATCATTTCAAGGAGAAAACGTTAACGTTCTCGTTCAAAGGTAAGGGCAAACTGCACAGTAAACAGTTTCTACGTTTCCTTTTTAATTTTTTTTAAATAGAAAAAGAACTCTACTTTGGAAAAAGCGAAGTGGATTAGTTTCCAAAAATGACCCTGTGTTCTCAGGGGGTACTACTAGTAACGGCCCCACCTCCGGTTCGGTCCCCCAAGTGTCACACAATCCGCTCTGCAAACTGCCAACAGCAAATGCGAAAGCCCACTAGTACCCCCTACCCGCACATATCCATACCCTTCATGGTCATGGCCCCCCCACCATTTATCCTCTTCTCATGTTATCCTCCTACTTTCACTCCATTTACAATTACAATCGTGACCATGCCTCACGCAACTTTCACCTCCAGGTATACCATATTTTCAACCTACACAAGATTCTTCTACATGACGTTGACACTGAACCAACCAACCAACCCATGTCCTTTGTCTCCGGGGGCATTTTAGTCCATAACCAACCCCCACTCTCTAACTACCATTTCCCCCCTTCACACACCCCAGGCAAGTTCATCTTTGCCACAGAATTGCACTGCACTGCACATTATCTGCAAGTCTGGACGCTGCCACTTGAGCCAATTGCCCCCGTGCTTCCAGATTCCTCTTGCATAACAACCAGGGCATTCTAGTCACACCAACAAGCACAAGAACCATCCCTTCCTTAGGTTCAGACCCAAAAATAAAACAGCGTGGGGTTTTATTCCTTCTTGCCCATGCCACCATCGTGAACCCACGCCCGTTTCCTAATCGTCCGTATCACGAGGGCTCAGCTTTTTCCATAATCCCACGGCAGTTTCGGCATTCTAAATTCAATGTCCCCACCCCGTGGCGCAACTTGCTATCGACACGTACTCCGCTATGCCGGTCTTGGAGTCTGCCACGTAGGATTCACACGTGGCCAGTTCGTCTACTCATCTTTCTCCCACTCTTCGACCGTTCGTTCCCTTTAAATACTCCACACCTTCTGATCTTCTGCTTATCCTCGCCTTGCTAAAAAGCCATTTCCACTCCCCATCAAATCAATCGCTCTCGTTTCAATCTCCGCTCGTCGCCGGTGACCCTCTCCTCGGAAAATATCATCGGCGAGCCGGCGATTATGGAGGCCTCTTACGTCGCTTTTTTCCTTGATTTTCTGAGGATTCACCTGACTTTATCATGCCTTCGCTTATTTCGGAACTCTTGCCGTATCAGGTAGAAGCCCTAAGCAAAAGCGACTTTACTTAGCAGAGTTTTCAAGTTATTCCATGCTTTGTCCTGCAAACCCGAGGTCTATTAATACTATATAATAATCGGAGAAGTTAAAAGAGACCTGCTCTGGTTTGTGCTTTCCGAGTTTTTGACAGGAAGTGCATTATTTTTCTCTTCCTTGATTTTGTGTGAATCATTTGGTTTCTCCTTCGTCCTCAAATTTTGAACTAGGAGGCGGAGAATCGAGAAAGCTAGTTTTTAGTTTTACAGTATCTTAGAGATTCGAGTAGCTTTTGATGCTGTGTCTTTTGACTCCCGAGTAATTGAAAATTGAGCTCGGGGTTTACAAATGGAATAGTGGAATTGAGAGACTCAGAGATTCTGGAGTCATGCCTTTTCCAATGAAAATTCAGCCGATCGATCCTCAGATACATGCAGAGGGGACTAGGCCTGAGCAGGCCAAGCCGGTTGTAAAGTCGCGATTGAAACGACTCTTTGAGCGCCAATTCCCCAGTGTTCTGAGAAATTCCGCGGCGGAAAGGGTCGCAGGCGAGGAGCTGCATTTAACCAAGGACGCTCTAAACGACTCCAATGATTTCGAACCCAGTTCCGCGTGTTTGGTGAAAATGGTGCAGAATTTCATCGAGGAGAATCACGAGAAGCAATCCGCTCTCGTCAGGTGTGGACGAAACCGCTGCAACTGCTTTAATGGGAACGGTGATGATAGCTCTGACGACGAATCCGACGCATTCTGTAGTTTTGGTGACTCCAACTATTCTTCGACTGGTGAAGCGTCTGAAATTCTGAAGGTACCCGGTTTTTGGGGCAGATTAAATTTAGAACCCACTTTTCTTTTAGAAAAATAACCCCGAAATTGGTTGGTGATTTATGTTCTTGAGCAGTCTTTTTAAATAACTTTCCTTATTTAATTTGGATAGGGTTTGGTGGCTTGTGCGAGTGTTTCTGAAAGGAATTTGCTAGCGGACACTGCAAAGATAGTTGAGAAGAATAAGATCTGCAAGCGTAAAGACGATTTTTGCCGAAAGCTTGTTACTGATGGGTTGTTGGCTATCGGATATGACGCGTCAATCTGCAAATCTCGCTGGGAAAATTCTTCCTTCTTTCCTGCTGGTACTCTCTCCCTCTCCCTTCAATTCTGGTCGTCGTTTTGGGTTGGAAAATTTCTCAGCTGTCTTTGATTACTGGGAAACAAGAAATCTTTTTAACTTTTTTGGGAAAAAAATGGCACTGCACAACTAGAGAATGTTTCCAATTGGGGTCTAGTGTTTCTCTTCGGTATCATCTGTTTGTGAGTTTATGACATGAATCTCTGGAATTCATCAGGAATGAGTGTTTTTAAGGTCAAGAATTTGTTTATTGAAGAAATTCAGTAAAATGAATACCTAATTGTCTTTCACATGTCTTATAGAATTTTATTGCATGATCTTGTACAGGTGAATATGAATACATTGACGTGATCATCGACGGCGAGCGATTGGTTGTAGACATCGATTTCAGGTCAGAATTTGAAATTGCTCGATCAACGAAGACGTACAAGACGATTCTCCAAACACTCCCCTACATATTTGTCGGCAAGTCTGATCGTTTGCAGAGCATTATAGCTATCGTATCGGAGGCAGCTAAACAGAGTCTGAAGAAGAAGGGAATGCACATCCCTCCTTGGAGGAAAGCCGATTACGTGAAAGCAAAATGGCTCTCTCCTTACACGCGAACCACAGCCACAGAGCTTGACTCGCACGAAATGAAAGAAATAACGGAAAAGCATCTACCTTTGGTTGGAAGCAGGGAGTTTGAGCTGAGTAATGGGGAAGGAAAATCTGCTGATGAGGATGGGCATGGTTCTGTGTTCACTTTTTCTGACTTTTCTGGGGAAGACAATAAGGCGACGGTGGAGACAGGATGGAAACCTCCGGCGCCGAAGCCCAAGAGCAACAATTCTGGAGTTAAGATCGTGACTGGCTTGGCAGCAGTCCTGGATAAGCCGTAGAACCATGAAGTTTTGACTTTTCTTTTTTTTCTCGGCTTCTTTTTGTTTGCTAAGATAGTAAGATGAGAACTCAAATCGTTATAGCTGTAACAGTTTTATCCCTTCTCTTTTTTTTATGCAAAGGGATGAATTTACTTATATGAATTAAATAAAAGCGGATATATGATTAGCAAAATTGATTATTTGATTCTTTGCTTATAGTTATAGCTAATGAGTTGCTTTTGATCTGAAGTTTATATAAATTGTTTGATATTCCTGACTAAAATTTTATGTTAATCATAAATTTGGCTGAATTGTAGACCTGATTAGTTGGTTTTGCCTAATTCACTGTTATTCTTTTCTTCAAGACGAAGGAAAATAAGTTGACAAAGAAAAATGGGAACGTAAGGTGGACTATTACGATGCCTTCTAAAAGAAACAGGGCGATCTCTTGTTTTTAAATTTGTGATAATGGCTTACCTTACCCTCTGAGCCTTAGATTATTCAACTGTATCGTCAAAAATTATAAGATAATGCCCATTCGCAATTAACCTATGTTAATTATTTGCGATGATGTTGCATCTCTAATATTTTAGACCTATCGATTTGGTAGATTGCTCCTATTAATCATCCCGTATTTATTTCTCACCTTTGATCATCGTCCTTTCTCCTGCAATACGACAGAATCCCTTTCCTTTTTAAAAGAAATAAATTTTGACAGTTTCCTTGCTTTATACGCTCAAGCGATCCACCTATCAGAATAATAGGCAATCTCCTGAGCTGAGATTGAGTTTTAATATTCCTTTTCTTTTTAAAATAAATTTTGACAGCTTCCCTCACCGTTTCGATTGAAAAAACAAAACAATGATGACAGTGTCCGCCCCTACAAATCAATTTTCTGGACAAATCACTTAGGTTGTTGGTTGCTCAGAAAATACCGATGCTTCATGAGAAGTGAGAACTACAGTTTCAGTTCGTTTAAATCCTGTATCTCCCATGTTCGTTTTCCCCTGCCCTTTTCCTCAGTTTCAAGCGCAGGGTGCTCTGTGCTGATGTAAACCGTTTTGTCGTTTCTTCGCCTCTAACCAAATCCACATAATACGTTGGAAATTGCGCATCTCTTTTTGATTCATTATTTTATTTTATTATTTTTTTAAAAAAGCATTCAGTTGCAATCAATTCTGTGCCTATATTACTCCCTCCGATTCTATTCTATATATAGAAATTTTTGGCTTGATTTTGAATATAAGACCATTTACAATATATGATGTGGTATTTATTATACATTTTTAAAAAATATTTCTATTTAATATATTTAAAGAGAAAAAGAGAGAGAATAAATAAGGATAGTTTTAAAAAAATGTTGAGATTTTTAGAGAAATCGAGATAATTAATTAGTTTTAACTTTTCTTCTTAATTTACGTAATTTGATTAAAATAGTCTTATATTAAGGACTAGAGGGAGTAGTATTTTATTTTCTATGCATTCAGTCGCAGTCAATTCTCTCCTCTGAATAGTTACCCCGCTTTTTAATTCGTTTCCTCTCACTGTGCACTGGACTCATTCTATTTAATACATCTTTATCTTCTTAATATAATATAAGAATATTTTAATTCTAAATTAAGAATTAAAATTAAAATTAATTAATTATCTTAATTTTTTTAAAAAATTTAATATTTTTTTAAAATTATTCTTATTTAATTTTTTTTTCTCTTTAAATATATTAAATATGAATATTTTTTTAAAAATGTATAATAAATATTATCTCATATATTATAAAAAGTCTTAAGATCAAAATAAAAGATCCTATATATATATATATATGACCAGAGGGAGTAATCCATATTTATCCCCCACAAAAAATAAAAAATCTAATAATTAATTTTTTTTAAAAGTAAAATGAAATGATAACATTTATGGCAATCAACATATTTAAAACCGATTAAATAAAACTAAATCAAATCAAATCAACATAAATCGATCAAAATAAAATTGAAAGAAGATCTATTTAATTTTTATTATTCTAAAATTTACTCGACTTGATTAAGTCAGTTTCAGACTTTTGAAACATAACCCAACCAATCCTACTATATTTTTTTAAATATAAATATTATATTTATTTAATACATTTTTATACTATTCACTAATACAAGACTTTTAAATAAAAAAAGCTTATGAATAAGATCACAAAATATTTATTGGTTTAAAAAAAGAATATAGATAAATGTATTTTTATAATTAATTATATGAATTTATAATAAATAAATAAATGTGTAAAAAATTATAAAAATTTTACATAAAATATTTATATTTTAGTAAAATATTTATATATAATTTATATTCATAAAATATTTATATAAAACTTATTTAATTTAATTTTTTTAAGATGATAATTTATTTTTAAAAAAATTAATTTAACATAATTTAAATTAAATTAAATTAAAATTTGAATCGAACCAAATTGATTAAAAATAAAATAAAGAAGTTTCAAAAATATTATACCCAACTTAATTTTTAAATAAAAATCAAATCAAACCAAAACCAGCGAATAAACGTCCTTCGTGGTAACTCTGTGCGGTAAAAAAGATATTGGCAGATGGTACCATCCATGACCGTCATTGTGGTTACCATTTTGATATCAGTATGAGTTACTATCCATTAACTTTTAAAAGGGTAAGCTTTCTGAAGGGTCAGAAAAGCAATAATAGAGTTTGTTGGGGGTGATATTCTCTAATAATATTTTCAGAACCATATTTTACTTCTGGATGCTAACGTCTCACCTACTTAATTTAACCCATCTCTCTCTCTCTCTCTCTCAATCCATGCCATCACTTTCAAAAACTAGATATTTTTTTGTTTAAAAAATAATAATTTAATTTTTTTTCAAAAACATATTCACTTTTATCACAAGAAAATCAAAATTAAAATAATAAAAAATTACAAAACTTGAAATAAGTCGCACTTACTTTACTTTCTATAAATTTAATATTTCATAATAATGATATGCACCTTCGCATGATTTAATTACAAAATATAATTATATTTATAATTATAAATTATAAATATTTATGTATTATGGATTGTTTGTTCTGTGGTTTCCAATTTTTTTATATTTTATATTGATATTAATACTAATTTTACCTTTTAAATCGAATAGTTACTATATAATTTTTTAAAGGAAACTTTATTGATCAAATTTTATTCACTGACTCGATTAGGCTGTGGCAAGAAATGGTTCATTTAGTCATTTATAGAATAATTTTTAAATTTGACTCTTCATAGAATTATCTTTTTAATTGGTTTTTATAGTTTTATTATTTCTCAATTTAATTATATTAAATTAATGATGGCTAATTATCAAATTGAAAAATATTCGTACGCAATTGACTATTATTGATAACTAATTTTTTTATCTTTTTTTTTGTCAGAATTAATTTATTTATCAAAACCAAATCAAACATATTCATTTATAAATACCTAGACTAAAAAAAAATACAGGTAATCAAATTGAAAAATGTACTATTATTTGTGCGAGAATAAATTGAAAAGTATTTCATTTAGCAACTCATTCCTAATTGTCATTGCACAGATATTTTATCTCTAGGTATGAATTCACTAAACCTTGTTACATATATATTTTCGCATTATGGCAAAGCCGAATTGTTATATATATCTACCGGAATTACTTTGGTTTTTTTCTTTTTTTTTGTTTTGGGGGGGGGGGGGGTGGGTTGGGGGGGGGGGGGGAACTGAGAATTATTGGAATCACTTGAACTTGTGCATAACAAACAACGCATTTTACGACAATTATTCCACATGCAATTAAGTTGAAGTTTCGCGACCAAATTTAAGCACTTTCCACAGCGAATAGTGATTTAACCCAATTTTCCCTCACCAAATTTAGTAAAACGTGAACCACTAAACAATGAGTTCATTGTTTAGGGCATAACAGAGACAAAATCCCTTCACTTCTTTTTCTATATTTCATTTTTTCCTCCTTATAATATATAGTTAGTTGGGAGGCTCAGAATGACTATTAATAGAGTTTCTTTCTGTCACTTGCAAACATTTTTTTTCTTCCCCTTACGGAAGCAAACTGCCGAAAGGGATGTATATTGGGAAATAAATTGCAGGCGAAGGCATGTACAAAACGGAGAAACTTATCGCTCAAACTAATGTAATCAAAATCGTTAATCTTTTGTTACTTATGGTATTTCTTGCTTAATTACTTATTATGTTGTAACTTGTACGCCTTAACCATGCTTTTCCCACGGTATATATTTGGATGCACTCAGCTGCCACCTTAACTTGGAAAAACTTTGTCACACACTTCTAGATACATACTCAAGACTTATAATCTACTATATATTTAAATATTTGACATTATTTGATTAATTTACATTTTTTCTATAATTAATATGTTTTAGCAATAAAACAAAAACTATATATATTTGTCACAACTTTATCAATTTAAATACTAAATATTCTGTTAATTTCTGCTATACCAACTTTGTCCCGACTTTAATTTCTTAGTTAAAACTAACTCATGATTATGGTGGTGTAGGACTGTATTTTATAAATTTTAGGGGACGTTTTGTGTACAATATAATATTTATTTTGATTAGTTTATAAAAAGTAATCAGTAATATTTACTTTAAAAAAAAATTAAACTAAGGGCAGCACTCAGCAGCCTTGTTCTGTATTGTATTATACACACATGGCACCATGGCCTTCTTGTCTGTCACTCCTACCTTTATATCATATATAGCATTCTAAAGGAACAGAGCGGAACCATCTAATTCCAATGTTAGAAGCCAAGGCACTTCGTGCAAGAGAGTCATTAATATTTTAAAATATATATAAATTTTGGGAGAGTGTTTATACAATTAATACTTTGATATAGTCATAACCGGCTACATCATTATTGTATTCAAGTAATATACGTAAATCCCCTAATCAAACATGTGTTGGTTAATAAGATTGACACCATGATATATAGTTTTAGAACTAAATTAAAGTAATCATTTGATGAATGACATAAAATGCTTATAATACCAAGAATGATAAAATCTAAATTAATAAAATGAAATATGACTGAGTTGGGAAAGTTGAGGTATGAAAATTGATGCACATATATACTTTTATTTAACTTAAAGCATGTTGATTTGCATTGAGATTTGAGATATATGCTTAAGGGCTATGGAATGAAAAGACGAGCCAAATGGAATAACGTGCCTACCTAAGAGTTCTATTAATTATATATATATATATATATACTTGTAACTTTTTGTCGCGCATAGACAAAACATGCAATTTTAACCCTTCCATTAAATTAAATTATATCCACATGCATCTTATAAAAATACTCAAATTTAAAAGAACACATAAAAGGAAGGGGGGTGTGGGCTGGTTAGTTTTTGTTTAGTGGGCATAACATCACGTGTCATGAAGTGTGTAATAAAAGTGGAGCAAGATAAGAAAGGTGAGTGAGCAAAGTTAAACAATGGGAAATTTCTTGAGAATCATGTGTTGTAAATAGAGATAATGAATTGAATGGAATGGAATATGGATTTCCTTAAAGCTGCGGGGGTGAAAAAGAAATTGTACATTTGAAGTTGGGGTATGAGCACTGAGGCTTCTTTAATTTAGAGTTGGTTGGCCTTTTTTGAAAGAGCCAAAGGGGAAGGTGCATGCTTGCAACACAAGTCAATGCCTTTGGCTTTGTCTTTTGAGCTTGGAAGGGATTCTCTTTCTCACTTTCACGAACTACTGTACTCATTTTATGCTTAGTCTTGTTCTGCGATGATGGGTTGTTTCACCTTTATTTCTTCTTTTCTTTTTTTCATTCCACTCCACTCCACACAGGCTTTAGAACAATTAAAGTTTATATATATATATATATATAGGAAAATAGATTTCTTATTGTCACAGTGAACAAGAAAAGAATAAATATTATGGTGGGAAAGAAATGTGAAGAGGGATATTACTATTACAGAAAGAAATCGGAGTGAGTGCATATATATATATATATTATAATAGGAGATATGTGTGCGTGCGTGAAGATGGGGTTGAAGTAATTATGAGACTTTGAACGGGAGCGAGAGAGAAAGAGAAAGAGGGGAAAAAATGGCAGAGGGGCCAGTCTTGTTTCCTGAACGTTACAATCTATAAATGAATATCATTTTACCTTTGAATCAGTAAAACCGGAGGAATCAAAAGGAGAAGCTTTAAAATGACGATGAATTAGCATCCTCTCTTGGTCACTCACTCGTCTATTTTTTTTATTACTTTATAAAAAGTAAATTATAATAATAACGACTTTCATTGAATAAATATTTTAAAAATAAATTATACATATTTCCGTAGTTTTATTTAAGTTATTTAAAATAATATACAAATGCTTTATGTAAAACAAAACTTATGACATATATACTTTAATCTGATTTTTTTTTTGGAAAATATATTTTATCAGCTTAAATATATATTTTACACAGAAATGCCTCTTTACATGTGTTTTGTAGAGAATATTTCAATAAAAATTCAAAATTAGATTTAAATATATATTGAAAAATAAAAATGTTGTATTATTTGCATGCGTTTTTTGTTTTCTTTAAAATTTAAAATAAAATAAACGGCTAGCTCTATTATGAAAAATAGACCAAAGAAAAAAAAGACTGAATGTGATGTCCAAATTACAGGGCAAAGAATCCTGATTCCAGAAAAAACAAAGAGGGAGGGTGAAGAGCTGTTTCCCGTGACCCTGAGTGAGTTTTTTTTTTTTTTGGGCTAATGTGACATAGAGTTTCAAAGTAGCAAGAAGTGAGAGCTCAAAAGCAGACAAAAATTGTGAAGTATTAAATTGTGAAGTATTTGTTTACTCCGGTATTAAACCGCCTAATATCTGAAAATCACTTAAAATTCAATTAATCCAGATTATATCAAGAATGAATGACCACATGAAAATTGTTTAAGTATGTGTTATCAATTATATTAAAATAATTATTCAACTTCTTATACTTAAGTTAAAAAATAAGTCATCCTATTCTTAACGTATGAGAAATATGACTCACTATAAATTTATATTATATATATATATGTCAATGTCATATATGGATGGATATTAATAAAAGAATGGAATAAGGAAAAAAGGGAAAGAGGAGCGGGGAAAAAGTGGGGATTGAAAAATGAAAAGGACACGAGAGTTATGTGCGTTGCGTGGGACTCATCCATATTTCATGAGCAGGATGATGCAACCCAAACACTTGCACACCACACTTCCATATTTATGTATCTTTCTTTCACCCTCCTCCCTCACCCTCACCCTATATTCAAACCTCATCACCCACTTTCGGCTTTTTTTTTTCTCTTTAAAATTTAAATAATCAGTTTCAGCACAATTTCACGTATCTTTTCATATATAAACACTTTTGTTTGCACATGGTTTTTTGTCTTCCATTTTTATTTTTGCTTTTGCTGCCTCCCTCAGGGTTTGATTGTTGCAAATCACTAATGATGTCCCTCAATCAAAACGATTGTTTGAAACAATCTTCACCAAGAATCGTAAAATATTATTCAATTATGTATCATGTTCATGTTTGAAACTCCCAACACTCTTGAAATTTGACATTTTACTTTTTTTGGACCTTTGTTTTTTTTATGGAAGACAAAAAGTAATACTAGCCCATAACTCACCAACCCCCAAAATAAAACCACTATTGAGCCCAGCCCAACTAGTGTTGTCTGATTAACAACAAGCCCATTCAAGTACTGGGGACCAATGTAAAGAACTTTCCTTACAAATCATAACAGGTCACATTATTTATAATAACATTACAAATAATTCAAGTTCAGGGTATTAAACGAAAAAATGTGTATGGTTTTGGATAAAATTCAATGATACCAATAATATTACACACACACGCGCGCGCGCGTTACCGGGGATTTCACAAACTTCTTATGATATTAATTATACACATTTTAGTGTATCATACATAGAATCATATTTATTTCTAATGACATCGAATTTTCTCTTTCTAAAATTAATTAATTTTTTGCACTTTTTTTTTGTTGTAAAATGTTACTTGTCTGGATTTGAAGATTTACTCTTGGCTATGGTAGGTCACAACTGTACTACTGCCTTTAGCTTACCACAAGCACGTTATGTGCTTGCCGAAAATGTTAACCACTTTATTTTCTTAATTATCCTTTTAAAACCCTAATTTCACCCTTAGATATTCTATGTGAATTGTGGAGCTCTGGTTGCATGCAATAATGTGAAAACCGGACTTCGTGTTTCTACAAAAGAGTTAGTTTAATACTTCATTCATCTTTTTCTTCATGCAACTTATATAATTTTCACGGCTATCTATCACTAGGGCGTGTGGACCACCAGTCTCATTTCTACAAGAAGTGTTTTTTTTTTCTTTTAATCTAACTAAAAAAAATGCGGCAAATAAAAATTTGACTTCTGAATTCGAACTCAGTTCAGTTGTGGTCCCATAGCTAGTATTAATTATAAGCAATTCAGTGCCATTGACTAGTATTCATAGTTTCGCACACAATAAATTTAAACTCCTTCCTCCCCTTTGTGTCACTTATTACCAAGTAGAGGGGAAGGTATGGTACGAGTTATGTTATCAATCATAATATTGAAGCCATCTTGTTTGTCTCCTTTGCTAGCACCTTTTACTGTTTTTTTTTTTGGCCTGATAGTACCTTCTACTGTTTGATCGTGAAGAAACATTGTAATTTTAGTTCCAGAAGTAATTTAATGATAAGAATGCAAATTTGTTTAAGTTGTCCATGCCGATGTTTTTCATTGCATCTATATATATTTATTTGTGCATTACTAATTCATGTATATACCTGTTCTTATTAAGAGAGATATTTTTGCTGCATTAATTTCATTGAAATAATTTATTATTTTTTTTAAAACCAGCTGCAATATATCGCTAACTGATTGAACCTTAAACAGCCACATCTCCAGCGAACAATGCTCTATGACATGAAGGATTCTGAACTTAATCCATTCTATATTAAAAAAAAAAGAACTTACATCCTCTAATGTTCAAGTATCTCTGAAATGCGAGTGTAGGGGAATAAGATTGTGTATAAGGCATATATATTTTCTCTTTTTTCACGCTTCTTTTTCTTTATCTTTCTCTCATTTCAGACACACTTTGGAAGATGGATGTACAGCTAGCTATTAGAAGTTTCTATCTCTTCGACAAGAAGAAGGCTGGACCTTTCTTGAGTAGGTACTTGGCGTGATATTTGCATTCCAAGGGAGGGGGAGGGTCAAAATAAACAGCTACGTGATTGGATCGATTGAGAAAAATTTCTGAGAGAATAAGGAGATAAATTAAGTGCAACAGATCGAAACTGGACTAAGCTACCGAACTTCTTCACATTTGTAAACTCCCATTATTTTCTTTATATAATAATCTTCATAAATTCCTCTAGGAGGATTATGCATGCCCATTTACGCAAAATTATACTATTATGCAATTTGGTAGAACTAATCAACATTTAAGCAAATCAATCAGAGATACCACAAAATATAGCTTATATAACTCATTGTTGCTTCACAGTTCTGTCCATGATATATATATATATATATATTGGGGCTTGTTACGATTGTTCAAATGATGCGCATGATTTTACTTAATGTACTGGCTAATCAACTCATGCATGTACTGCTCATTTCAATTACAAAATATCTACTCCTATTAAATTGTTAGAGATATTAGAAAGTTCACAAAATGGTTAGAATTGCTAATAAAAGCAGAATGTATAAAATTTGGTAACTACATGAATTGATGTTACTTCTTTAATTCTATGTGCGCATCGATCTCAATGAAACTGATTTAGTGAAAGCTTTAGCATGACTGATTTCAAAGGATTTATACATTTATCACCGCATCAACATGTTATTATTTAACTATCTTTTGATAGTTTTGGATAAATACTATGTCAAATTCAGCTAAAACGGTAAATATATATATATATCTACATAAACTAGAAGTTATGAATAAGTAAGGTAACTTGGGATCTGTTTGGTTCAAGTAAGGGGACTGAAGGGGAGGAGATTGGTGGGATTTTTAATAAAAAAAATTGGAGAGATTTTAAAATTCTCTTATTTAAAAGGATTTTTATAAAACTTTATTTGGTTTAAGAGGGAATTGAGTAATAAATACTCTCTTTCCTTAAAAAAACCCAATTTTGAGGAAATATAAAGGGATAAGGAAGAGGGTTGGAGGGGATTAAAATTCTTTCAATTTTTTGAACTAAACTAGGGGAGGAGATTTAATCCCTCCAATCCCCTACCCTCTTTTTAAAAAACTCCCAAAACAAACATAGCCCAAGGGTCTTTGTGTTTGGTTGGAGGTGATTGGGGATTTTTTAAAGTGAGATGAGGGGATTGGATGTGATTAAATCCACTCTCCCTCCCCTTTATAAATTCCCCATAAATTTGGATTAGTCCAAGAGATTGAGGTTATTTTTTACTCAATTCTCTCCAATCTCTTCCAATTCCCTCTTGAATCAAATAAAATATTATTAAATTTTTTCATATCCAATTCTACCAAATAAAAAAATTTTAAAATACTTCCAGTTTCTTCTCCTCCAATCTACCCCTTCACCCCTTCAGTTGAACCACACAAACCCTCAAGGTTTTCTTCCCCAGTTTGAATCTGACTTTGAATGTGACAATACCACGTTCATATTTACTTGGAAAAAGAATGGACGTACACAAAAATGTAATTATGCAAAAGGAATCAGCTCCAAGTTCTCAGGCTTCCTTCCATGACGAAATTCCGTGCACGTTTCCTGTAATGAAATCAAAGTTTTGAGCAGCAAATCTGTGATGTACCATCAAACTATGTGTTGTATCATTCTCTCACTCTACATCGTGTGGGGATTCTTCTTAATTTTCCATCTTTGAAAATTTCTCATTCTTTTCTCTCAAACTTCAAGACTAGAGCTCAGGTGATTTGCTCTTTATTCCTATTAACAACATTCACGAAAGCTCATTTTCACGTGACTGCGCAACCATCCACTACTTGGGATCCCGTCTCCACGTTTGAGAGTGCATAACCACTAAGCCATCTTTTTCATATGGACGCAAGCACAATCACAACCTCTTCAATTGGTTGGAGATGTCTCTCTTCTTTGTATGAAGTTATTTGCAGAGGACGCGTGAAAGGTTAAGACTCCCACAGCTTCTGTTGTTGTGGTACGTACTTTCCAAATGTTATTGTTTTTTTTTTTTTTGGCTAGGCAAATGTTATTGTACTTATGTATAAATCCATAGTGATTTAGATGATATTAGATCTTCTTCATTTTTTTATTTGTAATTAAACTAATAAGCTCGAAAAGAGAAAGGGAAATAGTGTTTGTTCAGTGTTCACTGTCATTTTCTTACCGCCGTTTGAGTATGAATGGCATAAGAGTCAGGATTTTTAAACTTTCTATCTTATTTTTATTGGAATTAATAATTCAATTTGTTATATATATGTGTGTGTGCATACTAAATTAGTCTTTTAAAATAAAGTGATCCTGCGCTTTAGTTGAACTATAAAAAATTAATATGCTGGCTATAAAAATAAAAATTTAATGTGTAAAGAATTAAGCATTAAGGATGGTTAGGTTGAATGTAATGAGTAGTAAGAGTCTCAGCAATCCTTAACTAAGATATGTCGAATTAGAACCTTATAAATGAAAAGAAAAAACCATGTTAAAAGAGCTGCTCTTATTTAAATTTGACAAGACTCAAATCTAACCAAATAATATCAAATACAGAATAGGTACACAAAAAAAATTAATGTATAAGGAGCAGCATGCAAATCAATCATTAAGAGAATAACTTATTAAAAATATACATTTAGGGCTTAATATACTAATGTGTATATGATTTAAATATTAAAATAACATAATTATTTCTTTCTGTAGCTAGCTGTGAAACAAAATTAGAAAAAAAAATTTTATTTGCTTAATTTTTCCGTAGAAACACCTTGACATTGATTTCTTCTTTAATTTATTTCACAATACCTCTACTCTAGACATTGAAACCCATGATTCAGACATTCAGTATTGTGATATATAAGAGGTAAGTAATTTATACGATAAGAATGGTTATATTAATTTAACATATTTAATAAGGTAAGAGGTTTATATACGATAAAAATATCTATTATTAATGAAAGAAATTTTTTAACAGTGTTCATGAACATAAGCGTATCAAAATGAAAACTCACGACTTAATATTGATCACATATACGAAATTATTTCTTAATTGAAATCTAGCGAAGTCAGTATATTTTTTGGGATAGATGCATACTGGAAAAGACATTAATCTTTGTAGATATCGCTGTAATATTGTAATATTAAATACATAAAAAAAAAAAGCGAATGCATATGATGCTAAGAATAATTTATGGAAAGAATGTAAATATAATTTTTTGTTAATTCGTAATTTGACCCCTAATAATCACTATACCATATATAATCAATAACTTAAAAAATAAGGTTTCAAGTGTTGCCGGTTTTATCACAATTTTCATAAGCCCTCATTTTGGAATGATAAATATTTTAATTAAAGAAGACATAGAACCAAATTTGAAAAATGCAATTACCACGTACAAAAGGGGAAAATCAATTAGGAATATCTGAATATATATTGTAATATTTTTACCCTGAAATGGATTTTGGACAGTTAAGTTTCATTGAAAGGCAGGAAAGAAGTACAGAGAAAAGATACTGTAGGAGGCCGAAGATAATTCTTCGGGGAACCGTTCAGTGAAAATGCTTCAAATTGCCTAATAAATTTGTTCCTTCAACACTGAACTTTCTTCACTCTTCCTCCTTCAATAAGAAGTTGAGTTTTCAAGGACTTCAACTGAAAAAAAGGGACTATACTGAGAGATGTTGATTAATTTTGGAGAACTAAATTAAAGAGGCTATATTCTTACAGTGATTAAACTAAGAGGTTTTGTTTAAAATACTTAACAAACGATGTATTGGCAAAAAAAAAAAAGATATAATACGTACATTTCATTATCTAAGTCATATATTCCAGAGGATGTTGAATTTTTGTGTACATTCTGAGGATTGAAAATTATAATTTAGTAGTGTGGAATATAATACAATATATCAACCAAAGAAGACTGTTACTCTTGATATTACTTAATTGCTTTCAGTTTATCACAGATACCGCCATGTGTAAACTTGTGATATCACTAAGCACAAATGATCTTTTTGAACCTGAAATTAAAAGCTATAACAAAACGTAGAAGTTATGCAAGAGAATGCCCTTTTTTCTGTGTATATTAAAAAGCTCAACGATTTACGAACTCTTGGAAACAATAGAAACATAATTCAGTGGCACTTTTAATCTAGTTCCAGGACTAAAATATCACATAATTCTGAAATGTATAATATTTATGGGTACACTTTAACATAATTTCATGATAAGGGGGTTGTGCGTTAAAAATATCTATTAATTAAAGGAAAAATCTAAATACTTATGAAGAAAAACGTGTCCAAAATGAAAAACTCACCGACTTATTACTCTTGTTTACAAGATTAGTTCCTATTATTAATTATATCTCGCAATTTATAGTTGAAGACTAATTTCTTCTGTGTGTAAAGATTATCAAAATAAATTTTATCTTTTTTAACAAGATTTTTTTATACACATAGTTAACTTCAAGGACCCAACTATCTACTAACTTTATTAAGATCTTGTTCATTAAATACATTTATATGTGTGCATATATATATATATATATGAAAAAAACCATTGCTGTGGACATTATTGTGATTAAATATAAAAAAAAAAAGTTAATCCATAGTCCACCAGAATAAGGTTTCTATAGTTGCTATGAGAAAGGGAGGACGTTACCAATGGACACCTAGTTAAGTGGTAAATGACTTGACCAGCATTCCTCAGGGTTGAAATTTCGATTCCTAAAAAGTGCAGTAACATAAAAAATAAGCCCTCAAAAAAGGTTTTCTATCGGTACTGTCACCATCTTAAGCTCCCACAGCACAAGGTATGGATTAGTCTAGAGCAGGTAATAAATCCAAGTTAGTCCAGGATACCGAGCGCAAATAACAAAAAAAAATAAAAAGAAAGGGAGGGTGTTACCATTCAGTTACAATTCGTAAGCCCTCATTTTGGAACTATAAATTTGAGCAGATATGTTCAACCAACTTGGAAAATATTGTAAATACCAAAAATGAAAAAATAATAATAACGTAGAAAAACATATTCTAAAATTTTATCCAAAACAGGTTAATTGGATTCGGACAGTATCATTTATCAAAACAAGAGGAAAAGAAAAAAGGATACCGCTGAAGGCAAAAGTACGACTCTCATAGAACGCACGCGCGCGTGCAAAGTACTCATAGAAAGCTATTTGTAGCCCGGTCACCAAATATTCGCTCACGGTAATTTTCCTACTTGTAAACTAGACGTGGCAAGATATGATTGGATGAGAGGGAGTAAATTGGTGAGCTTGCACTGCCCTGGGCCTCATGAAGTTGACTGTAAACAAATTGAAGTGCAATTGTCGTTTACAATAGAATAATCCTCAAAACATGACGCTCATTAATTTTATACATTAAAAATAATAATTGAGAATGTGTGTGTGTGTGTGTGTGTGTGTGTTTGTGTGTATATATAGCCTCAGTATACATTCATTGGTTGTCAAACTCTCAATTTCCTGCTCGATCGAGGTCACACTGACTGCTCAAACTTTAGCTCCTGCAGAGGTAGGCCTGGCTGTTTAAGTGTTAGGGTCTATTTTGAATTGTTTAATTTTTTATAGTACTGATCTGGATTTGTTTGTGGCAAGTTGACTGGCTTGATTTGGTCTAGGGTATTTAACACCTTCGGTTGAAAATGGCTGACGCTCACTGGCTCTACGAGAACTCATTGGATGGTGAAATCATCTTTAGCCCTAGTCCATTTTCAATTTCTATTTAATCAATTGAATTATCTGATTGTATATTACTGATCTTTTTTGTAACTGAGAATTTTTTCTCTATTGCTTGATTTCGTTCTTGTCCATCATTAAAGTTGTGAATTGGTGTGTAACGAAATATAGTCTATAATATGAATTTGATATTGATATCTCTCTTTATTCTTTATCCGGTATTCTTCAGATCTAAGTATATTATTTTAGATCCGAAAGAAATTGGAGAGGGAAATCATGAGTGAAATCGGGTTGCGCTTATATACAGGGTAGTCCTAAATCTTTTTTTTCTCCCCTTCTCAGGGTAATTAGTGGGTCTAGATCTACCAGTAGAGAGTAACAATCCCAAGAAGATCTCCCTAAAAATGGAGTTGATTTCTTACATCAGAAATATATAACACCAATAATTTTTTTCATAACAGAAAACAAAAATTTAGAAAAGAAGGAGGGGAATTCTATAAAAAATTTGAAAGGTTTTGTTTCTGAACCCGTATCGTAGAGAGTAATTGGTAGTGGTCGGCGTCTTTATGAATGAATATATATGGTTATGTATTAAGGTTGACGAAGGTAACAATTAATTCCTTCAAGTCAACCTCGTTAAAAAAATTAAATGGTTAATTCAGCGATGGCTAGCTAGCTAATCTTCATTTTGATTTTATATATATATGTATAGATGTTATGATACTTAAGCGTAGTCGCACCAAATATATAGTCAATGTTTTCTGGTATCGCAATTCGCAATCATATATATGCATATCTTTGTAAACATATCAATAAACAACGATATGAGGTTGTGTAACATTGTTTAGAATCGTGTTGTTAAGTCGTGTCTTCATTTTGATTATATATATACGTATATGTATAGGTATGGTATTCGTAGTTGCTACAAATATATACTCGAAATATTTTCTGATGTCATTGCAAAGATATCTCTACTTATATAGTCTTTTATCTGCGTTTGTGAAAATATATCAATAAACGTACCGCGAGCCTGTATTATTTATTGTTCAATGTCGTGTGCTTGTTCTGGTTAAATGTTAAAGCCTCATGACTGTAATTATTGCTGGTCTTTTATATGCGAATGCCTAAGCATTCATTTATATAATGTTTTTCTTTCCCCTGTTCTCCATGGGGAACTGATCAATATATATGTACATATATATATATAATACAATTAATTAACGTGGGAAACAAAAATGTAAAATATAAACCATGCTCAAGAATAGTTCCTTACTTGACATTTTTTTTCTTTAGATATATACCACATAGTTTGTATATGTTAATGTAATGCTAATTTCTAATGTATAATTCTCTTTAATAGTTGAGGACGCCTGCAGCTGCGTCCTAGACCCGGACCCTGAAAATTCAAGAGAAAGCGCTCAAGAAGTTGAGCAACCACCCGCAACGATTGCAATCATTTTAACGCCTGGACCCAGTAGAATCTTTGAATCTGTGAGTGTTTAAGCTTTTGATGAAAACTTTATTTATTTCTAAAATTTTGATTTAGTTTCATAATTAATGACAGAATTATTCTTTAATTTTTCAGATAATACCTCCCAAAGCCCGAGAGCTCATAGGGCGGATAGTCTGTAAACAGTGCGGGGGGGCAACGTACCTGGGAACTGTCGTGGATTATAACACTGAAAGAAAGTGGTTTCGAGTAGGAGTTTTTCTTCTCTTTTTTCTTAATTTCTCTTCTAGCAATCTGTATGTACCTTGCAGCCTTCTTTTTTAAAGGGCTATGTGATCCTTTTCCATGCCAACTCAAATTTTTGTAGACTTTGATTTTATTATTTAATTACAGCATTCATATATAGCTGTTGGTTCGGCAAAGTCATAAGTAGATTGTTTTGATACAGATTGAGTATGACGATGATGGGTCGGAAGACATGGTGGAGGAGGAAGTCCGAAAGATATTGGCTTCTGCGAGTCAAATCGAGGAACAACGCCGACGGTAAGAGCTGATCGATTAATTATTGCCCTAGCTACTAGCTAAGGTCTTTAGGTCTTTTCCTAAGATTTTTAATTTTTCATGGCGGTTTACCACAACGTATATGAGCAACCTTCTATATAAATATATTCCCAGAGGAGACCCTTGGGATGGGTGTGGATTGTGTATGCTAGTGAGAATTAATGTAAACAATCCATGCAACTATTAGTTAAATTTATGTCTCAATTATTCTCTTAAGTAAGTTAATGTTGTGAGTAAGGGACAAAAAATAAAATATCATAAAGATAAATAGAAAAAAATTTTGTCTCATATACACGCGAGCACAACCACAACAAAAAAAAATCTCAAGTCTTTGAATTCCCCTCATATTTTCTCATTTCTCTTTTTTGATAATCTTTATATATAGAAACACACCCACTTGCACTCCTAACCATCAAAACATCTCTCTGGTTTCCATTGTGATTTCTTGTGAGAGAGAGAGAGAGAGGGAGGATATACTTCTCCATTTTGAATTCTTGTGAGAGAGAGAGTATAGAGATCGGATAGAGATTTTGGAGGAAGAGGCTTAAGAATGAACCATGACATACCATTGAAGCAACCCAAGAAGGACGTCGACGGTGAGACACTTGGATGTCTAGATTGTTATAAGGGATGGAACTTTGAAGTGCAAAAGAAAATAAGATTGGAGAAAAAGTTGTGCACAAGTCTTCAAGGCGTGGGCAACACTTTCCTTTAAGTTTAGTTTGCCCTCACCAATTTCCAAATCTTAGGTACAATTTAGATTAATTACGAATTTTCTGTAGTATATAATGAAGACCATTAAGTAGGTGCTGTACTTCCAAAACTCAAGTCTAGACAATAATAACTTTTACAAAGTGGTAATTTGTTTTTTATCCTTTGTGCACTAAAAATAAAGACAAGTGAGTTTGTATATGTTGAAACAAGTATGGATAAATTAAATTGGAATTATCGAATGATGGAAGATTGTGGACTATTTATAGGGATTGAGAAGACATCTCTTGAAGTAACATGACTCTGTTAATAAAATGACACATACATTAACCAATGTATGTACATTGTAGTGATTCATGAATCTAGACAAAAAATTATTTCCTTTGATATGATTAATGCATATACATTATAATAATTCATGAATCTAGGTAAAAGTCACTTCTTTTCATATTTCATGAATATTGTGATTTTCCATGAATCGTCTCAAGAGTCATCATTAATTCATGAATCCTTTAAGAGACACCTTTTTATTTTGAAAATTTTCTCACCATCCCCCACCATTTTCAAAATGAATAATTATTTTTTTAAATAACAAACTCTTATCACTTCGGAAATCTCATGTTTTCGGTAAAGGTGTCTTAAAGACTTGAACCTTTACTTAGTAAGACATGGTTTCACCCATCCGAATTAATATGGTAGACAAGCTTTGAACCAATTAATCCATTTGAACATGCGTGCATGATTTACGCATAAAATCTCGAACCATTGTATGCCATTTTTAGTAGACACTTTTTAATATGGCATTATATCTTGTATCCTTTTCATGAGAGTTTGAGAGTCAAGCCCTTGGATTGTTTAAAGCAGCCACACTTCACTCTTATATAGGTAGACTCTGTTAAGAGTAACACCATGATAAGTACTCCAGTAAATATATACTTACAGATCTATTAAGAGTTAAAACTCAGCCTTCCTTTAAATCCATGGTAATCAAGTACTTTTCATCCTTTGAATGAATAGATAATATTTCATGTACTTGTAATCACTCTAATAGTGTACTCTCATCATTGAACTTAAGACTTGACATTAATCAAGTATAAGTAGGGTTTCCACCATTGGTAATCATGATCTAATGGGCTTCAATTCCATCCCCATTGATGTTTTCAACACCATATGCCTTGACATCCCTTTCGTCAAAGGATCTGCAAGATTTAACTTAAACCTTATATAACTAATAGAGATTACCCCATTCACAATTAAAACTTTCACATAGCTATGTTTTATTCAAATATATTGCGACTTTCCATTATAAACTTGATTATAAGCCTTTGAAAGAGTAGATTGAATATCACAATAGATAGATATTTGTGCTATCAACTCATGATAAAATATATAATATAAGTTTATTTCCAAGAACAGTACCCCCACAAAGAGTGTAAACCCATGCACTAGTAGAAGCATGATCCTTTAGATAACTTACCCAACTATCATTTGTATATCATTCTAAAATTGAAGAATTACCACTATAGATCAAACTACAGTGACTTATTCCTTTCAAATAGTTATTAAATCTCAAATTTATATATATGTCATACAAGAAGATTATCTAAATTCACATGATCATCCATGAATTTGAATAAACATATCAAATATTCATCTAAACATTCATTATGCATGTTCATAAATTCACTTTTAAATGGTCATACCTTTTCAATGATATATTTTAAAGAAACACAACGGTATCAAGAACAATCATTAATAAAAGTCATAAAATGCTTTTTACAACTTCTAGCAAGCCAACCATGCATATTATCAGAATTAATTCTAATATTTTAGAACCTTTTACTATTCTAGGAAAAATATTGTCTAGTTAATCAAATAATGTACAATTCTTGATTTCTTATAGATTTTAGAATTAAGTCAATATTTATCATTTCATTTAATATAATTAATATGACAAAAATGATATCATTATATACTACAAGAGTCAATAATACAAGTATAATAATAAACATTATTATTAACTTAAGCAACATTACATTTGAATATGTTTCCATATAAATAACCCTTACCTACAAATATTCCTCTCTTAGATAGAATAAACTTATCTCCTTAAAAAACAGACTTAAATCAAACTTATTAAGTAAGGGTACAAAAATTAAATTCTTTATAAAATCTGGTACATAGTATACATCTATTAAAGTAAGAGTTTTCCCAGAAGTGAACTTAATTTCCACGGTCTCTTTGCCTTTAACTTGGATACTTGATACATTTCCTATGTAGAGCACATTTTCATCCTCTTCCTTGAATGTCTTGAAGAGATCCTTGTTCTTGCACACATGGCATGTTGCTCCAAAATCCACCCACTATAATTCATTATTTTCAACCATGTTGATCTCAGAAATAACAGCTACAAGATTATCTTTTGATGAAGGATTGCTTTCTTTCTTCTTTTTGAAGAAACGACATTCTTTCTTTTAATGACTAATCTTCCCACAAAAGTAACATTTATCCTTCTTTTTCTTGTTCTTATGGCAATTTTGTCCATATGATTCGTCCTTTTCCTTCCCTCTTTTCTTAGAAGTTTTATTTGACTGTCCTTCCTCTATCACATGTACTTTCTCATGAGCATTGGTGTCTTTAGTATCATCTTATTTATGATACTCCTCTTTTAAACGAAGATGATTCCCAGTTACTCAAGAGAAATATTTTCTTTTTTATGCTTAAGACTCTTTCTGGAGTCTTTCCATGAAGAAAGAAGTTTGTCTATAATTGAGGAGACAATAATGCTTTCATCCATATGCATGTTATATTGTTTGAAATTATTCAAAATATGCTCAATTTCATGCAATTGTTCCAGAACAGATTTTCCATCAATCATTTTATAATTATTGAAACGAGTAACAAGAAATTTCTTACTTATTGCATTCTCTTGCATGTACCTTACATCTAGTTTCTCCCAAAGTTCCTTTGCAGAGGTTGAGTACTCTTGATAAACATCAAAAAGGGAATCACCAAGTCCATTGAAAATGTGTCCAGTACAAATATAATTATCATTCTCCCATTTTTGGCTTTCTCTAACATCAGTCATAGTTTCTCCTTCTCTTTCTTCAGGCTTGGGAGTGGTGAGAACATAGGCCACCTTTAAAGTAGCGAGTAGAAACTTATCTTCTTCTGCCATCTCAGAAAATTGCCTCCTTCAAACCTCTCCAATTTCACAAAATTTGTAGTCAAATCCTTCAAAGAAGCCATTTGAATTCAACGTAATTTAAGCCTAAAGATTGTTAGAAGGGATGAAACTTTGAAGTGCAGAAGAAAATGATATTGGAGAAAATGTTATGCACAAGTCTTCAAGGTATGGGCAAAACTTTCCTTTAGGCTTAATTCACCCCCACTAATTTCAAAATCTTGGGTACAACTTGGGTTAGTCACGAATTTCCTGTAGGATACAATGAAAACCCTTGAGTAGGTTCTGTACTTCCAAAAATCAAGTCTAGACAACAATAACTTTTATAATGTGGTAATTTGCTTTTTATCCTTTGTGCACTAAAGATAAAGACAAATGAGTTTGTATATGTTGAAACAAGTGTGGATGAATTAAATTGGAATTATCGAATGATGGAAGATTGTGGACTATTTATAGGGATTGAGAAGGCACCTCTTGAAGTAACATGACTCTTTCAATAAAATGACATATACATTAACTAATGTATGTACATTGTAGTGATTCATGAATCTAAACAAAAAATTATTTCCTTTGATATGATTAATGCATATATATTGTAATGATTCATGAATCTAGGTAAAAGTCACTTCTTTTCATATTTCATGAATATTGTGATTTTCCATGAATCATCTCAAGAATTATCATTAATTAATTCATGAATCTTTTAAGAAACACCTTTTTATTTTGAAAATTTTCTCACATGGATGATATTCATGAAGTGGTTGATTATTCACAGTGGTTTCTAGATCTTGTGCCATTTTTTCACAGTGAGTGATGCATTTTTGTTGAAGCTTTCTAATTCCAGCTCTTTAGAATCACAGAAATGATCATTGTATTTTATTGTAATCAGAAAGAAGTAGAGAGAGAGAGAGAGAGAGAGAGAGAGAGAGAGAAGATAAGTTGAATGCAAAGAGAAAAATTAGACACTCATAATTATGTATTACTTTCTCGCCCCCGATCCATGATTATATGACTGCAGAAGATATGATTAATTTAAAGCTCTCTTCCTCTCGTGAAAATGATCTCCAATAGTATACCAAACATGTTACAACATTTGAGCTTAATTACCAAGGAATCCAATACCAGTTTCGTTTTATATTAAAATCGGATAGCTAAGTATACGTCAACTAAAATTTCCATAAAAACGTCCCCTTAAACAATTATTGTGGAGAGAATTTTAAAATTGATCATTAATAGTACTATGGACTAGTCTTACAAATGAAATTAATGACTCAATTTTATAGCAATTAATTAACAGGAGGACCAATAAAATCTACAATTTATACTTTCTCATTATTGTATGCACATATGTGATAGTTTTTACTTGATTTCGTTACTCTTAATTATTAGAAATAGGGTTCAATATATAAATGGTGGACTAAACTGTGTGCATATAACTTTGGTGGGTGGGTGTGTGTGTGTGTGTGTATGCAGATTAGGGATGGATGATGGGAATAAGCAGAAGCATGTTCCAGCAGGAGAAGGACCAACTTCAAAACCCAAACGCAAGAGAATGGACAAGGCTGGCAAGGAAGCTGATGGTTCTTACGTCCCTTTGGCCTACAGAACCACCAAGAAGGATGACTACTACTACTATTGGTAGTGATCACATCAGGTACGTATGTACGTACCCACCAGACCAGCTTCCTGCTGTAATAACTGGTTGATTATTAGTATAATCTTTCATTTCCAATTTTGTATATCTTCTAAAAGCTTCTGAGTCATCTATCGTTCATCTATATATGAATATTCATGGGCAATGGTTTACCATTCTGCTGTTCATTATGTTATTGCTCATGTTTTGAGGAACATGCAAGCATGCATTCCAGAATATTTGCAAGGTACAATAAGTAGATATTTGGATATCCATAGCGCTAGCCAAGGTTATATATTGCATTTCTATACTACTAATTTCTTTAAGTTTCTAAAGTATTGTTCGTCCATAAATATGTAAGTGAATTAGTAAATGTTTACCATTCATTTATTAATATGAACATATAATATGTTTTGAAACTGGCTGGCATTTCAAGAATAGGGATTGGAGAGCTTGGAAGGTGCATAATAGGTCAATATATATATATATTCTAATTGCGTAGTACGTACGTAAAAAATTATGTAAAATGAAAATTCAAAGTTGTGTAATTTGAAGACACTGACACTGTAATACTGTATATATAATTGTGTTACCCTTACCATGTTATATTGAATATATATGTTGATTATACTGCAGGGTGTAGCAAGCAGATGAGTAAGGAGGAAGTGTCTGAGTTGCCGACTGAGCTTTGTTAATTTCAGACCGTCATGTGTCATCCTTATATAATTAATATCGTTTAGAAACATATTAAAGCTGAGAGTGTCTTTCTGGCTTATATATATATATATATATATAGTATATATAGTGGATATTATTATCATCGGGAGTCATGCTTCCCGTTCGCAAGTCGTCTTTCTTTTGTTTCCTTTGGTTTGGACTTAGTTAGACTCATTTTACTTTGGATGTATATATATAATTATATATAAACCCTGCTCCTTTTTGTCCTGTTCTTTTACTTTGTTCTTAATTTATATGCCATCTTATAGAAATGAACAACATAATTACGATCGAAATTTTTCGTAATATCCTTCCAAAGTAACAACATATATAGATGGAACTGTTATAGGGTCCGTAACTTAAGATGTTTACATACACACGCACACACACATTCATACATTTAAGATGTTGACTGCAATTGTTAGAATATCATCTGATCATAAAGTAACACAGACCCAAGAAAGGTGCCCTGTTTTCCCTACATGGATGAACTGTAAACATATACACACATTCATCTTCTTGCCTTCCAAAATGATCATCTAAACCCTAAATATATAGCCAAAAAAAAAAAGCTACAATAAAGAAAATACCCATTCTCTCGTAATATATTAACTCATACTTATCTATGTATTTTAGTTTTATTTTATTTTACTTTACTCTTTATTTTTTTCCGTTATTTTTAGCAATCACATGCACAAATCGGATCAATTCGGGAAAGACTACAAGGATGGTAAAACAGTCCCAACAAATACTTAATGTTGTTGGGTTTGAATTTGAGACAATTAGTTAAGCACTTAAACTAGTACAACCCCAACCAACTTAGCAATGCACTTGTTGATGATAATATGATATATATTTTTATGATTTCTATACTCATATTTATCACATATATATTGTGATTTAATAGCTCATAAAGTTTGTCCTAAATTAATTACTATAAATAAAATTTATTTTTGAATTTGAATGCTACTTCATAAAAAATTCAGTTTTAATATAAATAACACATATAGCTTACGAAAATTTGCAACATTTCCGGTTGGAACTCTCGTCTAGTTCCTTTTTAACTATCTTAAAAAAAGGAAAAAACTTAGGTATTTAAGTTTATTATAGTTAATGTACTTTAATCCAATCAAGTCCTGACAAGTGGATTTTTTTCATGCATAATTTATTCTATAACTAACTTTTGTTATTTATCTTATTAATTTTTTTTTGCCAAATATTGTTAATTTATTTTTGAAATTTAAAATCCACGTATTTTGATTTGATTTGATAAAATTAAGTACGTTGAGTATATAAGGTTAAGTATCTAAGTCTTCTCCTTTAAAAAAAAATACCTTATACACATATATACATTATTCTAAATTGGCAATACATTTGTATTACTTGTAGTCTCGCATGAAGTATAAGGAAGACATAAATAGCTGGAATATGTTGAGTATCGTATGGTTGCCCTTGTGTGATAGATTTTTTTTCTCCAACAAAATGTTATAAACATATATTTCCTCTTGTCTCATATATAGGGTGTTTTATAGAATAAATTTTTTACCCATATTATAAGGTGTTAGGTATAATTTTTCATTTTTACCCGTCATTATTATTTCTTGTAAAAATGTCCATTAAAGCTCCTTACACCTAATGGGCATGGTGATTGAGCATTTAATAAGGTTAAAAATGAAAGTTGCAGTTCCTTTTTCATAAATTTAAGATGTTTTTAGACTTTTCTTAATATGTGTGCATTTTATACAAAATACCCTATATATGGGATCAAAGGAAGTTTATGTTTTGGGATCAAATGATGGTGTTAATTATTTCTCCCTCCATTTTAATTATGTTATAAGGCAATATGAGGGGCCTCATAATATATGGTAATATGTAGTGATTTATCATTTTTGCCCCTCATTTATGATATTACTAATATTATAATATGTGCTATATTTAATGAAAGAAGTGGAATTAATAGAGGTAAAATTAGAACTTTTGGTTTGTTTTAGAAGTTTAATGATATAATAAATATTTTTTAATATGCCTGAAACTCCTCTCATTATCTTATAATATAGGATGGAGGGAGTAAACTTGGAGATTAATTAAATGGCAAGAGAGATTACGAAGTCCCTAATATTAATTGTTTGTTGGCTTTAAAAAAATGTTTGTTGGCTTTAGGGTTTTCAAACAAAAAATTGCATCGTAGAAGAGAGCACAATGAGAGAGAAAGGGAGTATGAGTGTAAGTAACCTTGGTTCTTCTTACGGTAAAGGGCTTCCAGGAGGTCTCACTAAGGAACAAGAGGATGTTTCCGGTAGAAGTATCAAGAAACTGGGTGAAACAATTGAAGTGTCTATGGAGGAGGTAGACAATGATACTACTACTAATAGGGAGGCATCGCAGAAAAACAGGGGTATGGGGGATTCTCCTAACCCCCATCACCCCAGGTCATACAAAGCTTCACTAGTTGGAAAGCAATGAACGTAGGTAGAGTGTGATCTATTGGACATCATGAAGGATTAGCTTTTGGAAGCGCAATTGTTAGTACCAAAGTACACAGAACAGCAGCTGAAGATCATTAATTCTCTTCCCACCATGAATGTATCAAATGAGAGGTTAATGAAATTATGCCTTCTTTAGGTGGATGCTTTGGTTGTTACATTATTAGGAAGAAGACTAGGCAAAAAAGTAATGAGTGAGAGAATATCTTCGATTTGGGGAACCTCTGATTTCAACATCATTAATGTCAAAAATAACTATTATGTTGTTTGATGGGAGTATGTGCTCAAAAGTTCTAAATGAAGGATTGTGGGTGATACAGGGTCATTATCTTGCGGTGCCACAATGGAGTCCAAATTTCAACCCAAGAAACAATACAGTTAGAAAGCTTGCAATATGGATTCGAGTGCCAAGCCTTCCCTTACATTTCTATGGTAAGGAATTTCCACTAAATTGGGTAATTTTATTGGGAAAACCTTAAAGGTTGATCTCAATACTTTAAACCAAGACCCAAATGCTGACTATAAGGTAGAAAGAGGAAGCTTTTCCTAGGTAAGTGTTAAGATTGATTTATGTAAGTGCTTAAATCCCTGAGTGGTTAATAGAGGTCATGTTTTCAACGTTGAATTTGAAGGTTTAAATATCATTTGTTTTAAATGTGGCAAATATGGGCATAGAATGAAAGAATTTCCACTAACTGCAAACCAAACACTAGCTCTTGCTCAAACCACAAACCCCAGCAACCTCAACAACAAACTGACCCTCTACCGGAGAAAAAGATGGTAATCCTTTTGGAAGAGGAGTTTGGCCCATGTATGGTAGTGAAGAGATACCAAAGACTGAAAATTTGGAAGACTAAGGAAGAAAGATGATAGGCTGGCAAACAAAATTTAGAGGAAAAGTCAAAGCAAAAAGCTACCACAAATCCTGCATCCTCAAGATACTCTGCCCTAGCTGACCTAGAAGAAGAGAATGATACGACAATTGAGGTGGGTTACACCCCTAAGGTTCAACATAGAGAATAGAGAAAAAAGGAGGGAAGAAAGGGAGTTGAGAAAGGGAAGGTTTTAACAAGTTAAAAGAAGTCACATCAAAAAAGGGCAGCAAGCTTTTTACCTTTACCACCAATGTGCAAAATACCCTAGGTGGTAATGATTTGGGACTAAGGCCAACTAGTCAAAACAATGAAAAAGAAGAAGCAAATATCTCGGTTTCACCTTGTGGTGATGGACACAGTAAAGAAAGGACCATTAACACTAGGCCCGAAGGCAAGTGCTAATCCTCTCAATGACATCTCAGGTAACACTCAAGAATTGGATCCTCTATCACAACCTGTATTAGGCGCCATCCAACAAAATCACCAGACGTAATTTACGGGGATGATGGAACTGAGGTGGAGATGGCTTCAAATATTAATGAAAGCTCTATTTAGATCTCGACAATGGATCTTGCTAAAGAAGAGAGTTTTGAGGATTGCTAGGAGAGGGACTCTATGATGGCCAAAGTGCTTCCCAGGTCCATCTTTTCTTACACCTTTATTTTATGGATGTCATCTTATGGAATTGTAGGGGAGCTATAGCTAAAATGTTCCCCAATCGTATTTAAAGACTTGCTGAGATATAATAAGGTTGATATGTTTGTTTTGTTGGAAACTAGAGTTAGTGGCTCCAAGGCAAACAGAATTATAAGAAACTTGGGTTTCTCTAACTGGATAAGAGTGGAAGCTATGGGTTATGCTGTCGGGATTTGGTTTCTTTGGAATGATTCAAATCTCTCTTTTGAGTATGTTTTCTCTACTACCTAGTTGCTCCACTGCAAAATCGATAATTTTGTGAATGGTCAAATGAATGTTCAAACTATGTGGCTCACTTATGTCTATGGTGAACCTAAATCTACACTGTGCAAAACTCTCTAGAGGGACCTTCAATTTATTAGTGAATCCATGAATGATGCATGGCTAGTAATTAGTGACTTTAATGCTTATCTTGATCCTTGTCACAAACTTGGAGGGGCTCCCCCTAACCTTACATTTATGAAAAGCTTTAGGAATTCTGTTGAACAATGTCAACTAATTGAATTGGATGCGGTTGGAGACAGATAAACGTGGGAAAAAAATCAAACCAAATAAAAGATTGACTGGGCTTTCGGCAACATACAATGGAGCCTTACTTTTCCATTAGCCAAGGTACATCATTTATGCAAATTTGGCTTAGATCATCGACCTCTACTTGTCAGATGTAACAAATCTAATGGAAGAAAGAAGAATTAGTTCCTTTAGATGTCAAGCAGCTTGGGTTCTTGAACCAGATTTTAGAGATGTGGTGAGAGATTCCTGGAGATGTGGTGATTGGATTGAAGGGCTCAAAACTTTTGAAAGAAAGGCCACAGAGTGGAATTGAAACAAAATGGGGAATACTGTGCAAAAAAAAAACACCTTCTCAGAAGTCTGGATGGTGTGGGTAAGCCAAATTAAGGAAAGATAATCAATTTCTTATTCATCTTAAGAAAGAATTATGGAATAAGTATAATAAAGTGCTTGCACAAAAAGAATTATTATGGTACCAAAAAGCTCAATGTGACTAGCTAAAAGGGGGAGACAAGAATAGCAAGTTTTTTCATGCAACTACAATTGTCAAAAGAAAGAAGAATAGGGTCGAGGCACTTAGAAATTATGATGGGGAATGGATCATAAATCAAAACCTTCTTGAAAATATGGCAATTGACTTCTATAAAGAACTTTTCAATAGTGAATTGCAAATCAACCAGAATTTGTGCACTAAGAAGAGCTTCCATCTATTATCAACAGAAGAGCTAAATGACCTTCACACAGAGGTTACTAAAGAGGAAATTAAAAATGCTATTTTTGAAATTGGTCCTTTCAAAGTCCTTGGGCTAGATGGTATTCAAGCTTTCTTTTATCATGACCAATAGGATGTAATTGGTGACATGATTTGCTTAAAGAGCTTATTTGAGAACCCATGTTCCATTAAAAAGGTTAACCAAACGTATCTTGCTCTTATCCCTAAGGTAAACAAACCTGAGGTAATGAAATACTTTAGACCAATATCACTCTGCAATGTAAGCTACAAGATTGTGTCTAAAAAAATAGTTGATAGATTGAGAAAAGTGACGGACGGATTAATTGGGGATCGTCAATGTAGCTTTATATCATGTAGACTGAGCTGTGATAACATTGTTGTAGCGCAAGAAGTGATTCATTCCATGACAGCAAAAAAAGGATTGAAGGGTATGATGGCCATTAAAGTTGATCTAGAAAATGTTAGGTTAGCAGGCCAAATGTTGCAGCAGTACAGGGATAAACAGAGAGTATTGAGTGAGGCTAATGAAGTGAGAAAATGAAGATAAGACACAAGAATTTATATTGATTTGGCCCAAATCACTTGATTACATCCAGTTTTCAAGCCATTACTTGGGATTTTTACTATATTCCACAAGTTTGATTTAGTCACTTGTGAAGTTTCAGTATATCCCATAAATTTAACTAGGCATTTGTGAAACCACTCTCCCCACACCCTTACAAGATATGTAATTCCTTTAATGTTTCTCCATAATAAGATTCTACACAAAAATTGTAGAAAGAAATATTACAGAATTGAAACTTTTTTGAAAAATGGATAATACATTGAAACTCACTCTAATAAGATAGATTTAACTTTGAATGCTCACACAGAATGATTTAATCCATTACAGCAGCATTTGGGCACATAACTCACTTAAATTACTTACCTATAAGTTCAAATGAAATTTTATTTATAGATTTATAACTTAACTAGTCATTAGATATAAGACCTATCCGTTAGAACAAGTTCTAGTTGTTACTCTACAAAAAAAAAACTATTCAACAATCATATTAAATACGTCTAACACACCAAAGTTTGAATTTTGAGACTCAACAGACGAATTTCACAAAGTCAGTATAGTTATGTGTTTAATATTGAATTTCAAAATTCGTTTGTTACTAATGACATTCAAAGTTCGAATTTGCAAAAGATACTCCATGTTAGTTTGTACGAATTTTCATATTGGAAGTGAGTCCGTGGGGTTTAAATAGTTGCTTCCAATTTTCACAATGCACTTTGAAATTTAAATTTCAAAAATTGAAATTCGTTTATCAGATGCATGTTCAATATGATACAAAAGTTTTTCACTACAAAGTTCAAACTTTGAACTGTAAAGTTCATCTGTCATAGGCATGCTCTAACAAGATATACAAGTTCTCACTTCAAAGTTTGCACTTTGAAGCTCAAAATTTGTTTGTTAAAAGCTGTGACTTTGAACTCACTTTGAACTTCACCAATAGTCAAATTTTAACTAAGTTTCATGTGAATTTTACACACTTTCACTAACTATGCATAGTTTGAAAGTCGTATTTCAAAACTAAAATTTATCTACTAGAAATAAAATCTCTATAACTTTGAACTTTAATAAGTAAAGCGCGAATTTTGCACAGAATAAGTATAAATTAAATAGTAAAATTCTTCTGTTAATCAATATACTTCAACTTTAACACATGATAACATCATATTTACTTAATTTAACTCATTTAAGACATATGATAATAAGATTAAGTAAATTTTAAAGATTAAACCACCTCAAGATCTAAGTGAAAACAAAATATACCTAATAGTTTGGTCTTCAAATTAAGCTCTACTTTCATTTGATCATTTCATTATTGGCATGCTTCATTCTGTTCTTCAATTCTTGGAGTATCTTTTCTCTTCTTTTTCTTTGAGTAATACATGATATTGATTTCTCTTTCTTTATTCCAATGCTCAATCTTTCTTCTTGGACAATCCTACATAAATATATTATACTTACAAACTAAGTAGTTAATCTAATGTATATATCCAACTTATATTATAAAATATAAAAGCACTGTAGAGATATTAGTATATAGCATGATGTATGCATTATAAATACAATTAAATATCTGCTAATACATATGTTATTTCTTTTGGGAACAAAATATATGTTAGACAAATATGATGTATTTGTTTCTTGTTACTATACATTTGTTATCATAAAAACTTATATTATATCAAATGTAATAGAAAAAATTTATGATTGACTTGAATGGTTGTTCATACAAGATACACTAAACTGATAGGACTAAATGAAAAAATGATAGAGGTTATTATGGCCTACATAAGCTTTATAGAGATTAAAGTCCTATGGAATAATGTACCTTCTGAAACTTTCAAGCCAAGGAGAGGTATTTGCCAAGGAGACCCCATCTTGCCTTATATCTTCACTCTATGCATTGGGAGGTTAAGTCACATTATCAAAGATCAGTTAGATGAACACTAATGGAAACCTTTGAAACTTGGAAGAAGAGCCCCAAAAATTTCTTACTTGTTCATTGCTGATAACTTAGTCTTGTTTGTTGAAGCTTCGACTAATCAAGTGGAGGTCATTAATAAAAGCTTGGAGGAATTTACAAGTTTTATGGATAGAAGATTAATAGGTTGAAAGCTAAAATGTATGTTTTAGCAAATGTTAACTACAAGTTAGGAGTGGGAATCACGGGTGATCTTGGTAAATATATGGGAATTCCTTTAATTCATAAGAGAGCCTCTTTCTCTCTTTTTGCCCTAATCTTAGAGAAGACTAGAAGAAGATTCTCAGGGTGGAAGAGTAAAGTTTTTAGCTTTGTAGGAAGATCCATGTTAATTAGGACAGTTTTGAATGCTTTGCCTAGTTACTACATGCAAACAATGCTCCTTCCTGAGAAACTCAATAATGAACTTGAAAAGGCTAGTAGGAGTTTTCTCTGGGGCATGAATGAGGATGAGAAAAAAGTCCATCTAATGCAATGGAGAAAAGTGATTAAAAGCAAGAAGGAAGGTGGGTTTGGATTAAAATACTTGAGAAGAGAAAATGAAGCCTTTATCATGAAGCTATGTTGGAACCTAATCATGAACAGACAAAGTCTGTGGGTGAAAGTCTTGAGAGCCAAATATAAATGTGCAGATGGAATTCTTCCTAGTATCTCTAATAAATCTAACACCTCACTTATATGGAGAAGCATTGCCTGTGTCGAATTGCTTCAAAGATAGTATAGGATGGAAAATTGGTAATGGGGACACTACTCTTTTCTGGATGGAGAAATAGGGTGGCTTTGATGCACCTTTAATAAATTATTTGAATGCAACTGCGCTACTGTGGATACAGAGGCAAAAGTGAGAGACCTTGTGAATATGTTTGGCGTGTGGGACTGATTAAGTTGAGAGACCTATTGCCAAGTCATATAATGAACCAACTCACTTGCACTCAACCTCCCAACCCTGCGAGAGGAGAGGATTCTATCATATGGCTACCATCTAGAGATGGTAAGTTTAGTATTAATTCTGCTTATAATTTTTTACTTGAACTTAATTGTGCGAACAACAGGACTTTATAGAAGCACATTTGGGAGTGGAAAGCACTAGAGAAAGTCAAATCTTTCTTGTGGTTGGTGGCTCATGACAAGTTACACACAACTAAACTGAGGGCAAAAAGGGGACTATCCCAATCTAATCTCTATCCCTTTGGTTGCGGCATAGCTGAGGATACTTTACACGTATTGCGAGATTGTCAAAATGTTGAACAATGATGGAAGGATCTCATTAAGCCTGAGATATGGCACACCTTTAAGAACCCGGATAGATTGGAATGGCTCAAGTAGAACTCAAGAGCTAATGCTGAACGAGAAGTTACAAAAAAGGTACCTTGGAATACTTTGTTTGCCTATGTGTGTTAGGACATATAGACCAATAGATGTAGCCAGCTGTTCCATACTGTGGACCAGACTACAAATGTAGATGCTTACCACACTCTAGCAAAAGCGCATAATGACTTGTGCATTTATACTTTTTCCTACACTTTGAGAGACCTGAATAAGAAGAACCTACATAAGTGGCATGCTCCAAATAGAGGTGAAGCTAGGATGGATATTCATAGCTTTGTTAACTCTGAAGTGCAAGACATCTGTTTTGGTGTTATTCATGATTTCAAAGCTGAATGGATAGTAGGATGCATTGTTACTTTAGGCGAGACTCCATACGCATTAATTGACATCCTGGGCATTAGTAAAGGCTTGAATCTTTGCTAGGAGTAAGGCCTAAGAAATATACAAGTCTTCACAGAAAACCCTGATACAATTAACAGAATGTCAAGATAGCAAAATTATGAACTCTTCTACCAAGCTGTAATAGAACAAGCCAAACTTTTGTTGCTTAAGAATTGGACTATTTCTCTTAATTTCATGTATAGATACGCCAACAAATGTGCCTTTACTTTAGCTAGGTTTGATTTAGATAGACATAATAATATTTACACCTTTGATCAACCTCCACCTTCGTGTCAAAAGGTGGTGAATGATGAAATGCTAATGTAATTGTTGTAAATACTGTTTTTTTGGTCTTATATGATATGTATTTTCATTCAAAAAACAAAAGATCGCGTTATTTTAGATATGAAAATAATGATTGTTAAATGTAGATTTGCTTACATAGCACCAAAAGTTTAAGAAAGTATCTTTCAAATTTTAATTTTAATAATTAAATTACTAATTTACTCAATTTTATTTAAATATGGTCTATATTGAATTCATTGAACTATATATTTAGAACTAGGGGTGTTCAATTAACCCAGTAACCCGGTAGACCTGGTCCTACATGGCGTACCGAGTTGGTCCAAAAGATCAGGCCGGGTTAAACACCGAGTTGAGATTAAACCTACTCTTACCTGGTCTTGGTATATATAATTTTATATTTTTTTAAAAAATTTATAAATATTAATTTTATATTACATTTTTTGATACATTATATGTGATAAATCGGCTATATCATTATTGTAAATGTTTTTAAGAATTCAATTTTTTATTTTTATTTAAAATTTTAAATTGATTTCTTAATATTGTGTAAAAATAATACATGATTATTGAGTATTTATAATTTTAACAAATATTACTTTTAATTATAATATTATTTTTTAATGAAATATATTTTGGATAAATGTATTTATATTTTTAATAAATAAAATTAATTTATTTTTTATTTTTAAATAATTTTTAAGATCAGGCTAACCCCAGTCTCATATACTGAACTGGCTTAGTCCCCCAACTTTACAAAAATTGGGTATCAAGTTAACCATCATTCTAATCTTATCCAATCTTTATGCATTCCTATCTAAAGCCATATATTCTACTATTGATTTTTAGTCTAACTACTTGCGAAATCTCCAATCATGAGAGTTGAGAGAAGCCCAATAGGTCCATTAATCTCGACGTTTTTAGCCTTTTGAGTTTAAGAGAACCTTTTATTTATTTTAACAATCAATAAATAAATAGATCTCCTGGACATGATACTAAGTTTGAAGAATAAATTGTAAGGGCTCCTATTGAATATATCTTGCTATATATTTTATATTAAATATTGATAGCTTTTACATATCTCAAATAATAATTAAATTATATGATTAAGAATGCTACTTATTAAAATTTTAATTATTGATTAAAACTTAGCATCCATAAAAACTATCCAAGACAAAAACAAAATTAAAAAATCCAGTGTAAAAACATATCAAAAAAATCTTAACTTACCTAAGACTCTTATATATATATATATATATATGAAAATTCAAAATAAGAAATACAATTCAATGATCAACTTATAGAACATATCAATAAAGTTATTTATGATTAATGAATAATATATCTTTATATATAAATATATATATTTTTTGATAATTCGATATAACGATTGATGATTGATTAATGCCACTGTAGTTTTTTTTTTCTTTGGTACTTATTATCATTTTTTTTTTAAGGAAGGTCCTTATTATTATCTGTGTTTTCTGTTGGAACTTGCCCAGAACCCCTAGACAGAACGAGTACGCTGATACCAATCCGTACTTACAGTAATTTTAGATGCCTGATTATTGACAAACTTGCTCGGATCGAATCGATTAGCATCTCTTCGACGCCATCACTCAGAACCCTAACATTCGGTTGGCTTTAACTTATCCTCTTACCCAATTATTTATGCGCTCCAACTGCTACCTTAATCTAATTTCTAAATACTGTATTCGATGTTTGATGTATTACTTCTGTGATGATGTATTCAGTAGCTGGAGCCAATTTTCATGTTTGGTCTAGAGTAGATGGGATGTTTCGGGTAGTATATAGTAAATTTAATTTAATTTTCAGTGATTGAACTCTTTATTAATGGTTAAGCATTTGATCCGGTGAATGATGTTTGAGCATGGCTCTTCAGTTGTGTCCGTTTCTGAATGTATTCTGGTAGAAGTTTGTTTCAGACTGAATCCTCTAAGTACGAAACTAGATCAAGTCAATTTCCCCCCTCTTTTTAACGTCCGTCTCGTCGCCTTTGAAGCAATTGTAATTTCTTCTTCAAATTATAGTTTGTTTCTTGTTTTTTCCCTGATATTTGTGAATTCCACTTTTGAATCGCAAGACTTATGAACCTTTCTACCTAAAGTAATTTCAAATGTTCTTTAATTTGTTGATTTAAGATTATTATATAATTTAATTAAATTGTTAGGAGATAGAGGGAACAAATGAAATACATATTAGGATTGCATTTATTTTAATTGTACAACTAGTTTCAAGTAGTTTTTATTTCATTGACACGGATTAAATTTATCATTGTATACAGAAATTAAATTCATGTACTGCATTATACAGTTACATAATCTGTATTCTGTAATATCAGTGGGTAATTAACATATGGTCTCTTTTCGTTTTCTGTTTTCCTTTCCTTTATCTAGTTCTGCACCATTTTCACACTAAATGGCCAACAGAGTTCAAATTCCTGCAAGAAATTCAGCGCTCATCGCAATGATTGCTGATGAGGTAAGAATGCCACATATACTACTCATGCTTCACGGGGGTGTATGTTGTAGAACATAAATTTTTGCTTAATTTGGCATGGTCTCAAGACATTTTTGTGACTTATGAAGGGTTTAATGGTTTATGTGGCATTTGATTCATTTGTGCTTATCTAAGGTGGGATTTGGATAAAGATCTTAGGATCAAGTTGTAGAATTTCCTAATGTACCAGAAAACAGTGAGTTTCTTAAATTAATTTGTAGGATGATGAATGGCAGGTGCCAAATGCTGTTGTGAGAAAATCCCATTAAAACAGATGAGCTCATTCTATAGTTCATGAACTTTAATTTGGTTAACCTCTTAATAGCTATAAGTATGTATACTGGCTATGAATAACACTGTTAAAGCTAATGTTATTTCACTTCTACTATATGTAAATAGAAAATATGTTTATTTGATATTTTGTTTGGTTTGGCTCCATGTAAATCATCATGTATCATCCTTGACTAATTAAGAAATTGATGATATGTTCTATAAATTCATCATTGCATTGTATTATTTATGATCCATTTTATGTTTTTCTTACGAATATTTAAAACATCTGAACTCTTTCATCTGCTAAATTGAATTTAATCCAGGACACTGTTGTTGGATTTTTGTTGGCTGGAGTGGGCAATGTTGACTTGCGTAGGAAGACAAACTACCTTATTGTGGACTCAAGTATGCTTCTGAAATTTGGATCTTTATAAGAATAACTCATTTCAACTTCTTATATAGCAATTCTTTTTAAAAATAATGTTTGGACAATTGAGGGACTCCCTTCTATCTCAAATATTATTTACATTATCACCCAAAAAAAGGCATTATTTAGACTCTCTCTTCTCTCTTTCTCTCTCTCTCTCTCACACACACAAACACATACAATTCTTTAAGTGATCCAAAAGATGTTGAAGGTGTCAAAAGTTGGGGCACAAACCCTGCTATGGATACATAAGAAATCTGTTGAACAGCAGTCCCTGGAAGTAAATGGTTATTAGGATGGAAACACGGCAGTTTGTAGGAGATTGCATATTTGCATAATGGTGCCAGCTGTTACTGTCATTTATTTAATGTCTAATTAGGTGGGCCTTGTGATTGTGAAAAGTCTGAGGAATGAGTTGTGAATAGTGGAACTTGCTATCGATTTAGTTTGTTATGTTGATATTGATGATATTGATATATTCATTTGAACGACTATTGAATATGCTCATGTTTTATATCTTGCATTGCCTTTGTAGAAACCACTGTCAAACAGATTGAAGATGCATTCAAAGAGTTCACAACAAGGGAAGATATTGCAATTGTGCTCATTAGCCAATATGTAAGGTTTTTTGTATTGCAGGACTTTTACATGAGTGTAAAAAATGGCTAAGGGTATTATCCATGCATATGTTAGTCTGGCAAAAACCATTGACTGCCCATTACTGAAGTAAACATGTTAAGCATATTGCTAGATGCCAAAGGTCCTAACTGTATGGTGCATAGTTCATGACTGCATACGGATCTCATTACATGTTGAGGAAACTTTTCATGAAGCATTCTCGTCCATATAGTTTTCCCCTCCTCTGTAAAATAGCATTATTTTGAGCCAAAGTTTCTGATTCGTGACATCACATATATTATGTTTTGGTATTGCGTGTGGAATTTGTATCTATGGTCTGGTAGAATTAATATATTTGTAAGTCTTTCCTATACCACTGACCACTGCATTCATGACATTCAATGGAGTTATGTTTCATGCAAAATCATGAGGAATCTGCAAGCATGATAAGGTTTTTAGGGTCACACCGAAGATCTAATACTCTATTCTTCGCTAACCAGGTTGCAAACATGATAAGGTTTCTAGTTGATAGCTACAATAAGCCTGTTCCTGCTATATTGGAGATTCCTTCCAAAGACCATCCTTATGATCCTGCGCATGATTCAGTTCTTTCGCGAGTGAAGTATTTATTCTCTGCTGAATCTGTGGCATCTGGGAGACGCTAAGCACTCTTGTTTTCTATTTGAAAGTTTTTTTTTTTAATTTTTGAATAACTGTTTGAAACTTAATAATGCTTTGCATGTTCCTGTTGGCTGTCCATTTAAGACTTTACTCGATAATCCCGAATTATTATCCGGCTTTATGGTGTGTACTTGAACTTTTTAATAAGCAAAATTTTTGGATGATCAATTCATTTTTTTCCCAAGTCATTGTACTAACGTACCAGGAACAGTATTAGCATAAATATTTGCTTCTGGTTTAATTTGGATCCTTTGCAATAAACGCACATGTGCCATCGGAGAAAGAAAAATGCACAAGGTAGATGACTCTCTTGCTTCTTGTTTAACGTTGCTTTTTCATGACACTAGACGACTTACTCTTTTTGCTTTTATTGGTACCGTTCATGTATGCAAATTTTTTAAGTGATTTAGGATCCGGGGATACATGTTTTTCGTAACTTTTTTTTTTTAAAATAGATAAACAAAAGAACTTGTTTGATAAGTCAATTTTTTATAAAATATTTTAAAAAATAAAAAAAACAAAATAATGAAACAAACATAATATTTTTAAAGTGTTTTATATTTTTTATTATAAAAAATAAAATAAAAAATGAAAAATACTTACCTATTTTAAATATCACATTTAGCACTTACTAATTATAATTTTGATAGTAATTATTTAAATAAATTTTTTTATTTTTTTATTTTCAAAACTTGTTTTGAAAAATAATTCTACTAAACTATTTTAAAAACATTAAAACCGAAAATGCATTCAAAGCAACCTTTACTCTTTTGCTTTTGTTGGTACCGCTAATGCATGCAATTTTCGAACGTTTCTCCTTCGCACTCGTATTTCTTTTGTGGAATCAATCAACAATTATACATTTTGTAGCTTAATCTGATTCATTGCGCAATGTGCTTTGGTTTTTTTTCCTCTCTTGCAAATGCCCAAGGAAATAGCTTTCCCTTCAAAATCTGCTCCCACAAGATCATGGAATTTGGATCCCATGCTCATCTTAAAGATGAGAATGCAACAAGCTCTTGACTTCTAAATGTGCCCTACTGTATAGATGTTTCAGTGTGTTTAACCTATCGCTTTCCTTTTTTTTTTTTTGGGGTTTTAGCATAACCCATCGCCCTTAAAACGACTGAAAATATGTAATGACGTGAATACATTTTCACGAAATTCCCTTTGGTGGATTGAAAAAGGAGTCATGGATGCAGAACATTTTATTCAACCATAATGATTGTGGCCATGACATAGGTACTTCCTTCTAGTGAATGATTCAACCTAGCCTTCAACTATTTCTCTGTTTGAGCAAAGATGAATATTACCATCAATAACGCCTACAAAATTAGTCACGCAACAGCTGTGTAATTTACTCTAATAGGGGTCAAATGAAATAATATTATCAAAGTTCTTATTATTCTCAAGGTACATTAAGATCGCAGCTACAGGCTAGACCATTTTATTATGTCCAAGGTAATTGAAGGAGATGAAACATTAAGGAAAACATCGGGGCAGTTCTACTCATCAACTCGTTTTCAAGGAAGTGCAGATTTTAACGACTTGGTGAAGTTTTCTAATTCTTTCAACCCATCCTGAGGAGATTTGGCCTCACCAAGCAACTTCACTATCGCACTGCCGACAATTACACCATCAGCTCCCCATCCCGCTACCTGTATCAAATTACATAATTCAGTATTACGTGACTGCATTAAGATAGAAGCACCAAAAGGTTGGACTGAGAACTAACCTGTTTTACATGCTCTGGTTTTGCTATGCCAAAACCAACTGCCACAGGCTTAGTTGTTGCCTAATAAGAATATGAGGTATTCAATAAAGGGCTTAATTACCAATTGCCAACACTAGCAAGTACAAAGAAAGAGATGAGGGAGGAAGGGCGGGTTAAAAAAGTGACTTGAACTTTTCAGAAGTGTTCACAAGACTTTTCTAGCAATTAGCAAATCATGACTTCACACAGATTTTTTTTTTCTTTTAAATGAAAGGCTAAAGAGAAAGATTAAATAGACAAACCTCTTTAATTTCAAGCAAAAGACCCTGAACCTTATCACTTACAGACGCTCGAGCTCCAGTGACGCCTACTGAACTCACCTATATCGCAGATCATAAAATGGTTTATGAATCATGTTTCACTGGCAGAATATCACTCAATAGATGCAAGACATTTTCTGTTTTCACCGTTCTTGTTTATCTTATTTCCAATACTTTGGGATTAAGCAAGTAGATATTGCTTTCGAGCCCCTATGATACAAACAACAGAAACAATTATTATGTCTCTTGATTTTGGTGATCCATCAACCTTGTTTAATAGCCACCAATTGACCAAACCTCATTCTTTCGCTTACTTTTTTAACTAATAACCAAAGCTTAGGTAATTAGTTTCCATTGTATCCCTTACTCTCTAGAATAAATTCAAAATTGATCATCCATTCTTTAACAGCTAACTACAATAGTACACATTTAAATTGGACAAATCCATTTAAGGACCAAAGGCCTAAGTTAAATGATTAGCCACTAAAAAAACAAAAATAAGCCAAATTGACAAAAGAACTTGAGGCAAGGCCTCAAACATAAGGCCTTACACAAAGCACTTAATCATCTAACTTTAAGAGCTATGCATGTAAGTCATAAATACATCAAACAAAAGATATATTAAAATTTAATAGAAAAGGAATTTGAATTTCCTTCGGCTACATTATTCCGCTAATTTCCCATGTAAATCTTTTTAGTATTAAATGTGTTTGACCTTCTTCATTATGCCAGCCTAAATTTGAGAAAGAGGGGGGGGGGGGGGCGCGCTCAGCAAGTACCAAGTAAAAGCAATCATGGGATTTATCTCCCCTCTCCCCACCACCCCCGCGGAAAATAAAAGGGATCATCGGAGAAGCCGGGGAAAAAAAGGATCAATCACAGGTGAAAGTTGAAACAGATTCTTACAAGATAAATAAATCCATCTGAAGCTTCAACAATGGCTTTCATCCGGTTTGTTGGAGTGGTGGGTGTTGTGAGGAGTACCTGAATCACATCAGAGAAACAAGTTTTTAGACAATACCTTCCCCTGACAAATCTAGAAAATATAATGCAAAATGTAAAATCCAAAAATTAAAAGTGAAGTTGATTATAACAAGCATTTCACAGTTCCACCACCACAACAAAGTCTTTTCGATTCAGCTTGACTTGGGGATTCCTTTTATAAATTCATATTACAACCAAAAATATAAAAGAGGTTGACCCCTACATCTATAATGTTATGAACAAAAATTAAGGATATAAAAAACTTCATCTGGCATTCAGGAACAAAGTGAGACAACATTTCAAAGGTAAACAAACCAGCTCAATCCCATTCTTCGTAGCTTCTATCCTCAAAGTAGTAGTCTCCTCCAGGGGAACATCGGGAACCACAAGCCCTGAAAACATAGGGAAAAGTAACATATATAATATTTGAATTCCTGAACTGGAAAGAAACAGAGAAAATGTTACAAATGGTCCCCTCTGCTTTAAAAAATGCTAAGTCCTTGCAGTTACACATTCGAGCAAATAAGTCTCTCCATTTATTTTTTCTCATCGATGTTATCTCATTTGCCAGTTCAAACATCTAGATAATTGACGCAGCAATCTTCTTTCTGTTCTGAATCCTAACATGTCAATTATGGGAATCTATGATGTGGCAAATGAGTTAATATCAGTAAGTGAAAAAGAGACAGAAGGACCTATTTGCAGAAATATGAAAGTTCAGAAATCTAATTGCCAGTTTTGAAAGTTTAAGGGATTATTTGCAAGTGATCCAAAGTTCAACAGGGTTTTCACATTTTTTTTTCCTTTTTATTTCATAGGCAATTTTTTTACGTTGACCTCATATGGCAACTTAAACTAGGACAAGGCAGGAGAGCTCTGGAAACTTTATTTATCCTTCAGAAATCAAAATCATGCATCTAATTATATTTGTGCAGTGAGTCCTGTACAAGCTACACAAATCCAGCTCTTCTACAAATAAATTAAAAAAAAAATTGGCATACTAAAATAATAAAGAATGCCCTTTAAGGCGTAAGGTAATATGTTACCACTTCATCAGTCAAACTTCAAAAGGTAAGTGTAGCACATGAAATAAGTGAATGGAACTGCTTTCCTACCTATCTATGCTTTCTAACACATTGTTCGCCGTAAGATTTGTTAAAGAACGAGGTCCAATAGAATGATGTAACTCATGACTTACCATGTACACCAGTGTCACTTATAGTGGACATAAATCTCTCAGTACCACGCTTGAGTATAGGGTTGTAATAAGTAAACAGCGCAATTGGACAAGACAATTGAGGGACAACCTGCCAAATTAACAATTTAGAATAATAATCTGTACATGAATCTAAGATTGATTCAACCTGAAAAGTAATAGCTGAAGACGTTTGGATCTCCCCATCCCTTGGAGTAGTTGTTTTGACAAGGCAGCTATGGCGATGTGCAAGTGAGTGTGTGTGTTTATATGTAATTTTCACGAGAGGGAGATCCTATCAAAGATTCCAATTGGTGAAATACTCTATGGTTTCATACTTTCTTGCATTCAACTAAGATGAACAGAATGATATGCATGTAAGCAATCCACTAACAAAATTGTTGTCAATAATCATATTCCCTGGAGAACATTAAGCCTAAATGCATCTCCTCCCCCTTCAAGACATAGGGTAAAGGATCCATCAAAGGTTCATAAAAACTAAGAGTATTTGCACAGACATCTTATCAATGGAAAATAAAAAGCCGAGAGAAAATTCATTACAGCAGCAGGGAGGGACTGAATGTAGTTTTGGATGGTAATAATTAATGAATATCAAGAAATTTGCACAATTGTACCTCCTTCAGCATGGATATAATTGCATCAAAATTGGTACCCCTTGCCAAGGAACGGGTAGCAGCAGCCTGCATAGAAAAGACTCATAAGTTCGAGAAATGGCCATTACATGTTACCAAAGCAGCAAAAACCTTCAAACCTGGATAACAGGACCATCTGCCAAAGGATCAGAGTATGGAACACCTAGCTCAATTATGTCAGAGCCACACGAATCAAGCACTTTCAGTGCTTCTGCTGTGGTTGAAAGATCTGGATCACCAGCTGTGATGTATGGGATAAAAGCCACCTTGACACGAATAGACTTCTTAGAGAGGGAAAAAGTCATTTGCAATTTTAAAAATAAAAAGATTTGAAATTTTATCAAGAATCAGAAGCAATACTGATAATTTAGGTGGAGAAAGTGTCAGTGTTAAAAGTGATGAACTAACTTATATAGTTGCCATCAGAGCTGCAGACTAAGAAATGATGCTAAGATATTTAAAAGTTAATTAGCATACACTTTTAATACCATCCACAGAACAATTTTATTACCGCTTCCTCTCCCACTGTACATAAATGTACATAAAATGATTTTTTTGGCAAATTTGGTTCCAAAAGGGATTCGTCAATGTGCACAAAATATTATGATCTCTTAAGGGAATCAACACTCTACAGGACCCATGGTACAACTTTAAACTCCAAAATTCCATCATCTGTGATCATAAATCCATGCTCCTCTAACACACAGTTAAACAGTTCTTGAAAATCAAATAGTAAAAAGGTTCAATTCATGTCATTGTTCAAACAGAATCTGAATTAAAAATTCCAGTCCGTAAAAAAAAGAGTACACGTAATTTTTGCATTGCAGGCAGAATGCTATGGGGATGAGAATTAAAAAAAAAATTAAATGTAACTACAATTTACTAAAACAATAGTGTGAAAGAATAAGTGCACAATTAACTCTGGGGTAACCTTCTACATCCAAAAGTACTCAACTCAAATCTCTTTTCTATAAAGACAAAATAACCAATCAATATATGAAGATAACTAATAAATAAGCAGATTATATTAAAAAATAAGTTGATAATCCAGTATTATTCAAGTTGAATCATGACATAAAGGAGACGTATAAAACGCATGATAAGCAAATAGCAATAGAAAAAGGTTCTTACTTTTCCTTCTTTTTTCAGTCTAGTAAATGTTTCGGAAAGCCCAACGGATTTTGTGGTGCTGATAGCAGCCATTGGAGTGTATCTTCTAACTGGTATAACACCTTTCTTGGACGGGAATAAGGTTTGGAAATTGACCTTGTGTTTCTTCAGTTGCAAGAAAGTAGTTGATTTCAGTGCAATAGCCATAAAATAGAGTCGTCTGTCACTGAGTGATTACACATGGATTGAGAGTAAGTAGATTAAAATGAGTTTAATAACACTATGTTGGCTGAAAATGAGAATGTAAGTTCTTTTCGCAATACAAACATGCCTGTGGAAACCTTAAGGCCATTGCCTTAGGCCCCCAAAATAGTAATTTCTTACACCACTCATTTATTAAAGACCAAACTTATTGAATATGGAAGTAAATGTGAGTTCAATGGGTAGTGGTAGTTTTTGGAGCATTCATTTGAATTTTGAAGTCTTGAATCAGTGAGCAAACGCAACTTTTATTTATTTATTTTATTTACATCCCAAAATTTTAAAACTTTATATTAGAAGTACAGGTATTGAGAGGAGTTAATGGAAGAAATTAATACCTCACGGAAATGTTAAAACTACATCAAAAGATTATATTCTTTTTCAAATGCATGCATTGTTTATAAAATATAATCAACAATACATGTAACAATTGCTGTTGTTGAAAGAAATTTTTCAAAATTAAAATTGCTTAAGTCCTATTTGAGATCAACTATGTAATAAAATAGATTGAATGAATTGAGCATGCTATCAATTGAGAGTGAAATACTAAAATTACTTAATTATAAAACTTTGACAAATGGTTTTGCAACTTAGAAGACAAAAAGAATGATATGATGATTGATGAATTATATTACATTTGATCCTCTCAATTGATAACAAGTAAAATGATCAACTATGTAATATGACGATTGAATAAACAAGTAGTGCACAAACTAAAATGATTGATTCCTCGTAATAACCAACTTGAATTATGTTTTCACTAAATTGGATGATTAATTTCTTTGTTAACAACTGCCTTAGTTTGATGATGTTATACAATAAGAATGATTAATTTTGAAATTCATTCTTATTATATATGATTCTAAATGGAGGCAAAAAGAGTGAAACATAATGCCTATGATAAAGACCAATATAGTCCCTCCCTATGTTCCACTAAATAGTGGAAGCAGAAAGCAAATTTAGACTTTTATTTGATGCATGATCTGTATCAAACACGAACAACAATATTCATGGTTCTGCAAAATCTCCGCAGTCATGGTTCTGCATGTTTTTACAAAAAATCAGGATAAAAAAACACATTGTTACCAGCCGAACAAAACATCAAACTAAACATCATTCCAGTAACATCACAAGTAAATGGTCTCTAATTGTTGCAGAGGGACGAGATATTTTAACGATAGGAGATTGAATGTCAATTGCCAAAGATATTATTCTTCTAGTGGCTTCACTCACCTGAGAGCTTGAGACACGAAGCTTGGAACTGGGGGAGTCGTGAAGCTCGCAGAGCAAGAAGAAGAAGGGGAGAATTGGAATTTGCCAAGGGAAGACGGCACGACAGCAGTGAGATGAAATGCAAGACGGCACGACGGAAAGAAGAGCCGAAGGGACGCACACGGCACCAGCGGAGGAAGACGAGGAAAGGAAGGCTATGGAGTTGCAGGGCACAATTCGGCAATGGAGGCTGCGAGCTACTTGTCGATTTCCTTCCCTTTAAAAAATCCAAAACACAACAATTTTTATCATAAAGGGCCCAAAAAATTTAAAACCTAAACAATTATACCCAACTATCTATTAGTATAAAATTGATATAAAATAAAAAAAAAAGAGTATAAAATATTTTATTATAATTATAAAATTATGCTTTAATATTAAATTATATTTATTTTATATTTAATAATAAAATTTTTTATATTTATTTTTTAAACTTTTACAATTATAAGACATGGATATAATTTTTTAGAGTTTTAAAACTTTTTAATAATTTTTTTTTATTTTGAGATTTTTCTATGATTTTTTTTGTTAAGCAAATTTTATTTTTATTTTTTTGCAACTTTCTTTTTATTTCACTTTAGTATAATTATATAGCAAGTATATTATAATTATATTATTATAATAATTATAATTATAATTATATTATTAGACTAAATTTAGATGCAACCCTTTTGTGTGAATAGTTTTGATTATGTCTTAAAAAGCTAATTCAAAACAGTTCGATCCAATTTAATCCTGAAAATAGTTTAAAAATACAAAACAAGCTGATAGCGTATCTAAATGACAGTGTCAGTTCAACCATCCAATTTATCTAGTCTCAAAAACATTGATTTCCTCAATGCTAGATTTTATTAATAATAACTTTTTTGTCTAATTGCAACTTAGTGTGACTTTGCTTGCAAGCGCCTTGAAAATTTAATTTAATTGCATAGAAGCAAACTGGCCATATCCTTTACAATTATTATGAATGGCAATATAAACAGTGAATTTAGAGAAAGAGAAAATAAAGTAGATAAGTGTAATTATTTTGTTCTCTATTGACATATATGAATAGAAAGAATTTTGATAAGTATCCAAAGAAAAAACTAACTCTAAGATTTTATTTGGAATGAGAGAAAAATAGGGGGAGATGAATACTAAGAAGGAAAATAAGGATAAACCTAGATAAGGAAGTGTCTAAGTTTCTACTTATTTTCTTCCTGAATTTTTCTCTCACTCTTATTTTTTTCTCATCCAAATGGAGGGTAAATATATTTTTATTCATCAATGTGCAAATTTCTGTTTACCTAGAGGGTCCTTTAAATCCATTATAACTAAGAGGCTCTTTCATGTATCAGAAAATGCAATGGATTTAGTTTATAATGATCTTTAGCAATTTACTAAGTTTATTAATGACTTATAAATGTGCTCTAATTGATGATATTACCACCTACTCCCTTCGATTTTAAATAATAAGATATTTTTAACTACTTCACGTATCTTAAAAAATAAATTTGATCATTAAATTTGTTAATAAATCATAATATTTTTTTTATCATTTGTCCTTATTAATTATGTTATTTTTTATATTTTATATAACATTTACAGCTTGCCTATTAATTATATATTATGAGCATAAATAAAAATAATAATAAATGCATAAAAAAAACTGTAAAATATTCTATATTTTTTGGATCAAACATTATAAAAATTGTCTTATAATTATTAATCCATCAAGTGTCCAATTAAATGGGTTGTCACCATGCGCTTGTTTGTTTGATTGTTGTCTTTTGTAACGACCTTTAGTTTGTTTCATCAACTATTTTTTAAAAAACACACCTATTATATATTATAAAACAAAAATTGAAAGAATGATATATCACAATTTCATACTTCCATATTATAATACTAACTACTAACTATACAGAAATCTGACCCCACATATTTTAAATAATATTTATTTTTTTATAGATTTATTTGTTCTTATTGCTAATTAATATGAAATGCTAATAATTATGAAAATAAAATCAGTTATATATTATAATTTCTCAATGGAGTTTGAAGATGCAATAGACTGGACGTTGCCTACCCCTAGCCTCCTTTCTCTTGTCTCGTACTAGTCTTTATATGTACGTGAACTCCTTTCCTTCATTCTCAATCGTCTTCATAAGATCCCCTCAAATTTTTTTTTCCTATTTTAACGCATATCATTCATGCATACTTGTTTTATTTGATCTATAGGTTTTATAGATTCAATTGGTGTCTTCAATTATCTTTCTATTTGTATTATTATATCATATAATTTTATATTTATATTATGACATTCCAAGGAGAGAAACTAGATTTGACCTTGGATCAGAAACATTATATGTTAGGTTATATATTGCAGTTTTGTTAGATATATATGTAATGGAAGTCATATTTTAGGATGTGGAATAATATATTAATGCTACCTTCAATACCAGCTAATTAATTTCATCATATATTAATGATGTTATGATAGAATTCAATGACTTTTTATAGTTCAATTAGTTGAAAACTTTTTGCTATTGCCTTTTTAGATATTTGATAAATTGATTTCAAACTTTAAAATATCATTTTTTTGTTATGCGAAACTAAGTAATTCCTTATCCTTTTTTGTAGTATGTTATGGATTTGATCATTTGTTTTTTTTTCTCATAATAAATTTTTGCAATAATTTTATATGGTGACATAGTTTGGGTATGCTAATAAATTTCTTATATTTCTTCTATAAATACATGTGTGAATAATATTACTATGATGCGTATATTGGAGCTTTGTTAGTAGCAAGTTTAGTGGCAATCCTTGAACTTTATGCCAATATGTTGTGCTCTTTCGATCTCATTTGATATTGTTAAATATGTTACTATAATATTTGTGCTCCAATTTAAAACGTTACCTTCACAATTGATAGGTACTCACTTGTTAATAATATTTAGTTTTTAGATTTATTGTAATACAAGTTAAAAAAATTTTTGTGCCTAACATTGTATTCACATTGATCTATGCTTGTAAATATTTATGCTTTCTTATGTTAGATATTAATAAAGTATTGTCAATCGTCAATCCACTATGAGTATTTAATCATTTTTCTTGAATTGTTAATTCTTTCTCAAGTAATCTAATTATTATATTCTATTTAAACTCATTCTATTATATTCACTTTTATATAATTTGATTAAATATACTTGGAGTTCCCCATGCATTGCACGATTTTGAATTCTAGTTTTATTGAAACTAATAATCAAGAAAACATGATTTGATTTATGTTTTACATTTATTTTAAATGGTCTATTTTTCCACCAAAAACACAGTTTTCTTATGAGAACCAAAAAAACATTTTATTGAACTAATAATCAACAGCTTACGTAAAGAAATGCCCACATGATACAACCCTAATCAACAAGAAACCAAAAGCCAACCCAAAAAGGTAAACACAAAATGAAGTCTTTGGAACCCTTGGGAGACCATGAAATGCCGCCTATCAAAAACCACCACATTGGTCCCATCCCTTTCATCAAATTAAACAATTGTTCTCTAATCAATAATTCAAAAAGCATCATGCAAAGTCCATGTAAAAGAAATATTCATCATGAACTCCTTCGACTCAAAAGTCTCTTGAGCCACCAGTGAGCTTCACCTCACACACCTTGAAACACTAACCGTTGCCATTCTATGAAGCATTTGAGTACCCTCTTAATGCCCACCCTCACTAAAGATAGAAGATCCAAACCACGTACGTACATATCAACATTGGCTTGAGACCCTCACTAAAGATACAAGATCCAAACCATGTGCCTACATATCAACATTGGCTTGATGGAGATTCATTCAATGCAATCCACTATCAAGCCACCAAAACTTCAATCCTAGTGCAGCAGTTGCAATCTGCCAATGCCAATTACTATAGGCCCATTTAGTTCCTGGAGTGATCAAAAATAGAATGAAATAGATCGACTGTCAAAATCAAGAATGAAACTAGATGTCATCAAAATCAATTTCGACTATGGTGTCAATGAATGAAAAGAGAAGGTTGGTGGAGGAGAGGAAATTAGGGATGAAGATGAAGAAAACGAGATTGGGGAAGAAAGATAATTTGGTTCATAAAATAATTCTTGAAAGTGGGAATGAGAAAATATTGGGATTAAGGTAGTAATCCTTATTCATTATTTTTTGCGTGTCCTGATTTCATATGGAGTTTAAATTTTCTCTTTATTGTATAACCAAATAGTCTAACCTTTGAAATAGAATCCGAAATGTCACTTCCAAACTCCTTAGAAATCAAATCAAACATGCCCTTTTAATCCATTTATATTTATTTTTATTTAATCAATTTTATTTTTTTTTAAAATTCTATTTCCCTAATATCATACCAAACAGACTGATAGTGATTATCATTCCATTCTCACATATTTCATTCCATTCTATTCCCGGTCACTTCGAGAACCAACAGACCCTATATCTTCTCCTAATATTTGACTTCACATATCACAATGCCAAACGTACAAACCAATGAACACACCCTACGAAAGACATACTCTCACCCGAGGACACGAGGAGAGAGGCACCAAGGAATGATTCACACGATAACAACGCTCACATTGGCAAAGGAAAACTAGGTAAACTATTTTTCAGTGAAATCTCACATACTTGTATTTGATTTTTAAATCTTGTATATGAACAAATTAAATTTAAGAAATAATTGATTTCTTTTGTTAGCATCTTTTTAATTAAAACTTAGCACGCATGTTATTATATTATATATGACTATTTATATCACAAACTTATCACATTTTTATTTAATAATAATTTTAAAACAATGGCATATTATTTTGGGGAAATGACAATTAAGGATTAAAAGTTTAAATTAAATACAGTAAAGAATCTTACAATTTTTTCAGTTGTAAATACAAATAAAGCAATAATAAATTCCCGATATTCAATAGTAAAAAAAACACTGCAAGATCCTTTATTGTGTTTAATTTAAACTTTAAGTTCTTAATCGTTGTTTCCCCTATTATTTTTTTACATTTGTATAATGAATTTATATATTTTAAATATCCTTTTATTGAAACAAATAATTTATTCTATAATAATAAAATGAGCCATGAGAAATTCAGTGGGCTTTATGATATCCCTTCACTTCTTTATTGACTCTAAGACTATGTTTGTTTGGATATATTTTAGGGGGGGAGGAGAGAGAATTGGAGGGGATTGAATCCTCTCCCCTTGTTTAGATAAAAAATTAGAGGAGATTGGGAGAAATTTAATCTCCTTCAATCCTTCCTCTACCCCTTTATAAATTTTCCCCAAATTGAGATTTTTGGAGAGAATTGAGTAATTATAACTCAATTCCCTCTAATCCTCTCCTGTACCAAACAAGATTTCATTAAAATTCTTCTAATTTCCTTCCCTCTAATCCCATCAAATAAGAAAATTTTAAAATCCCTTCAATCTCTTCCCCTCCAATCCCCTTTATTAAAATTCTCTCCAATCTCCTCGTTGAACCAAACAGACCTTAAAGAAATTCATCCCACTCTAAGCGGACCGGAATGTAGCCCATATTTCACACCAAAACGAGCAAGTGGCCTAGGTTCATAATACGGCCACATTTGCTTTTGGGGCCACATATATCCTTAAAATCAAGCCCTTATTTTTTATTGTTGCAAAAAAAAATTCAAGGGCATGATTTCTCCAAATTTAGAAAAACATTAATGGCCAGATTTTACAAGTTAATTGATTTTGATAACAATTTGTATGATACTAATAATTGGATAAACATTGAGTATTTGTACCAAAAAAATACAAATTTAAGAGATACAAAAACTTTTGCTTGTTTAAAATGTATTTATATGAGGTGCTTTTTACCAATAGCCTAATGGCTTAGTGGCACTAAGTACTTCTAGCGTGAAGAGAGGTGATAGAATCAAGTTTTATTTTTAGTGTTATGTAAATGAGGCGCCCTTTCATATAATGAAGAAAATTAATGAGAAACGCCTTTAATACTCATAACATTTTCTATCTCCACGTCCAGGACGAGAGCTTGAAACCCTCTATTTTGAGAGTCATCATCTCTACTTTAGAGTTTCTCCTTTGTAACAAGTTTCTCCGTTGTGACAATTTTTTACTTTGCTTCATTTCTTTTACTTTTCCCTTTCTGTTAACCTTTTCTATCTATCATGTCACACTTGGTTGAAAGGGACTTTTACAAACAAGATTAGAGTAAGTGCAAGCGGGGTACTATGGAAGTGTATCACTCCTGCTTTAAGGGTTGATTTAAACTGGTCAAAGGAGAGTACTCCAGTACAAGGTGAGAGTATGTTGGTAGAAAAGTTGATTGCTGGAAAAATGTATAGTACAAGACAAATAGAACCGATTGTCTTGAAGGCATGGAATATCAAACATTCAGAGGAGGATCCAAAAGATAAGGAGATGCATGTGTCAGAAGCAGGTAATAACATTTTCTTTTTTAAGTCCAATCTAAAAAGTGATATGGAAAGAGTGGTAAGAGATAGCCCTTGGACCATCAAGGGTTACGTTGTTGTTCTAGAAAAATGGACGATGAGCTTGAGTCTCAAGGAGGTTTGCCTAAGTAAGTTTGACATATGGGTTCAGTTTCATGGCCTGCCATTACAAGGCATGTTTGCACAAAATATTATGACATTGGGATCTAATGTGGGGAAAGTTGTTGTTTGTGAAGAACCTCTTGTTCATGGTGGTCTATCAAGAAGTTTTATTAGAGTCTATTGTTATAGATATTTCTTAACCTCTCCTTATTGGTTTTTGGGTTACAAGACAGGAGATGAATAATTTATGGATTTCACTTAAGTATGAAAAGCTTTCCAAGTTTTGTTATAATTGTGGTATTTTGGGGCATGATGATGGAATATGTAGAAAGGAGAGAGCTGTTGTAATATCCCAATTATTATGTATAGGGATGTAATAGGGCAAATGAATGATTAGGTCCATAATTAAGTTTTTTTATGCTTTTAAAAAAGAAAATTTTCTCTCTTTAAATTCTCTCTCAACATGTCTAAAGAATGTTTTAAAAAAAGAAAAATATGCCTCTCTCTAGTTTTTCTTTTGGCCAAAAATGTAAGAACAAAAATGGAATTTTAGTGTGCCATTTATGATGTCATAAGTATGATGTCATAAAATGGTCCAAAATATGATATCATAATTAAGGAACTTGGACAAGAAGAAGAAGCTACTTGGAGAGAAAGTAGATTAACTTGGGAAGCAAATTGAACAACTTGCAAGCCAAGTTGTGGGAGCTTATAAAAGGCACACCAACTCCCTCAATTCCTTACCAATTCAACATGAGGAAGAGAGGAAGAGAGAGAGCATGAAGGTGTGAGAGAGAGAGAGGGAGGAAGAGAGAAAGAGAAAAAGAAAGAAAGAAAGAAGAAATGGGGATGAGGAAAAAGAAGGAAGGAAAGGATTCAAGGCATAGCTAGTCAATAGATAGAGATTAAAGCAAAGATTAAATAAAGTTAAAGTTTGCAGGTATTATCTTGTACTATTCTTATATTATTGCAAAATTTTCATGTTAAATGTTATATATTTTCATGAATGATTGGCTATTTTAAATATTTATTATGGATATCCTATTTATGTTATGATGAAGTTATGCCAATAGTTTAAAAAGCAACATAGATTTTATTTGATTATTTTGCAAAGATTATGAAATGTTTCCAATGTTTTCAAAGTTGATATAATGATACGAATGTATGTATAATGTTGCTATTGAGATGTCCAATCTCACTCCGAAGATTCCAAATGCTATAAACAAGTTTTTCCAAGAGCAGGAGTATGAATCAATAGAGCTGTCAAAACGAGTCAAGCTCGATGGGTTGGCTTGAAAAGCCCGAAAAAATGAGCGGGCTCAGACTTCAACTTTGGAAACAAATACATAATCCGGGCTTTTTTAGCCCGGATCATGGCGGGTCAGCCCGAAAAGTCCGTTTCTTTTTCTTTTTTTTTTATTGTTTAAAATATTAAAAAATACATATTTTATTAAGTAGTGATATATAAATTGTAAAATTTAAATATTATATTAGTTTTTTATGAATTATAATGATAATTAGTTATATTAATTCAAAGAATCATATGAAAAAAATATTAAAAATATTTAAAAATTTAAAAAAAAACCCGCAGGCCGACCCGTAGGCCCGATCCCGCAAGCTCGGGCTTAAAAATTCAAGCCCGTTTGTCAAATCGGGCTTTTTTTCCCTACCCGATTTGGGCTTGACCCGATTTGACAGCTCTATGAATCAGGAAAAATAACAAAAGAAACATTGGTCTAGAAATTGTTTAATTAAAGAAATGTTATACCAAGAATAGGTTCTATATTGATATAACTGCTCATATTTTAAGTTCTTGTATAAATTCATATAGTTGCCTAAAAACTTAGTGGACTATGTTTTTGTGTACCTTTACGTGTTATCTTCCATTTGGTACAATATAAATGTATATTAAATTTATACAATAATAGAAATTGATGATTTTACAAAATGGTGCAAATTTAGAAACAATTTGATATACTAGTGTTTTGAACGAAGCCCCAGTTCAATAGTGATAATATTATCATGAAAAATTTATATGTTTTGAAACTAGATAAATAGAGCTTTTTTATGATATAAAGTTTAAATGTTTTGGCTTTATCTATGAGAAGAAATGATATATCAAAGTTAAGACTATAAAACTGAACAGTTTACTGGATCGAATTTTGAATAAAAAACTTTTTAGAATAAACTATATTATTTCACATAATTAAAATATAGTTTCTTATTTTTTTCTATAAAATTCAGAATATAAGTTATTTTTAGAGATTTGAACAACTGATAAATGATTTTTAAGGAATTAGTCATAAATTTTTTAAAATTACTGCACAAGTGAGTAAAAGTAGTGTGAAACAGTTTTATAGTTTTAAGTTCAAGTTGAGTTTGAGTTTTCTAAAGACCAAGTTTTAAGATTAAGTTAAGTTTATATTCATGGGAAAGATAGAGGAATGCAAGATGTGATAATTATGGTAGTATTTGATAGATCTAAGTCATGTATAATTCAGTTCTGTGTGCTAGTCCAAAATTTAGCAAAGATTGTCTTCCTTGATAATAATGAGATTAATGTTGATAATTCCAGTCTAGTTTCCTCAAAGATAGTTCCAGTTTGAGAGGAATCTCTGGTATTGCTTCGTCCTCCCATGAATCTGGAGCATTCAATGAATACGGCAAGGGGAATGGTAATTGTGGAGGTCAAGAGAACACTGTGTGGAACGATGTTGTGAGTCCTCATGTAGATTTTAATCATAGTCAGAGTAGTTTAAAGCCACGTCGTCCAAGAAGAGACTTTATGAGTGGAAATTCTATTAAAGAACAGGCACATGAAGAGCATGGGAAATCACAAAGGAGTTTTAATGTTTTGGATAAAGTAATACAAGTCATTCCATCTTATGGGCCGTTTGAGAAAATGGGCCAAAGTAGTGAACCAAAGATACGTTGAGTCTCCCTTCTGGGCTTGGTAAAGTTATATACCATGAGCCCAATGTTTACAATGTAGAATTCCCTAGAGATAAAGATGAGCTTTCTCCGGTACGATCGCCTCTTGTCCCCGTTCAGAATCAAGAAGTTGCTAAATTGATAGGGAAGCTCAAAGCGTCAATCTGAAAAGAACCAGAACAGCAGAATTGGAATCCCTAATTGCCAAAAGAATTAAATCACTAGAAGATGAACCCCAACTGATGCGATTAAGAGGATGAATCGTATTGAACGAATCCGTGTTCTTCATGGAAGTCCCAATTCACAAGACCCTCAAAAGAAAGATGGAGGTAATCCAAAAAAGAAGAATAATGTAGCAAAAATATTATTCTTCCCAGGTAAGACTTCAACTGTACAGAGCTCTTCTCTCCTTAATAATCTGAGTTCTGTTGATTGGACGAAGATCGAGTTCAATGCTTCACCAAACAAGACCGTTGAAGGAAGGCAAGGTGGCTGGCCATCCACAGCCACCGAGACGCCATGAGTTGCCTAGTGTGGAACTATCAAGGGTTGGGGGTTATCTTGACAGTTAGGAATCTTTGATTCTTATGCAGAAAATTTAACCCCCAAATGGTGTTTTTGTCTGAAACCAGAATGAAAGCTGTGAAAGTAGACAATATTAGAAGAAAATTGAAATTTGCTAATGGCTTTTGTGTAGAACCAAATGGTTTAGCTGGTGGTCTTACTTTATGGTGGAAAGAGGATATTCAACTGGATAGTGCAACCTTTTGTAAAAATTTCATTCATATTAAAAAATGTCCATGGTGATGGTATCTTAGCAGGGGACATTACCTTTGTGTACGGACCGCCAACTATAGAAGAAAAGGAAAAGTGGTGGAAACAAATGCAAGATCTTATTCCAGATTCAGGTACTCCTTGGATTGCAATTGGAGATTTCAATGAGCTATTGCACCAATCTGATAAGGAGGGTGGGCGCTTGAAAAATGTTGCTAAAATGGGCAACTTTAGAAAATTCATGATGAATGGAAATTTGGTTGAAATTGAATCAATAGTAATCAAGTTCACATGGGCAAATAATGGAGAGGAAGGAAGCTTTATCAGAGAAAAATTGGATCGAGCAGTCGCAAATATTAAATGACGTGAAAGATTCTCCAAAGGCCAATGTCAAGTGCTCAAACCTGTTGGCTCAGACCATTGTCCACTTCTGCTCCAGTATGATTTCTCAGATACAAAAACCCAGGTAAGTTTTAAATTTGATCTTAGATGGTTATCTCATCCTAATATTCTGAAGTAATTAAAAATAACTGGAAAGATGTCCTTCCGAATGATGATTCAGTGGTTCAAAATTTTATAACCGCTTTGGATGATCTTAGGAAGTTTTTAGTTAGATGGAGTAAGAAGGAATTTGGGAACTATTCTGTGATGGTAAATAAAATGCTTAGTCAGATTCAGAGTCTTTTAAATGGACAATGGAGTGATGATGTTGCGAAGAAAATTTGTAACCTCAAACAGAAAATCAATGAATTATGGCAACAGGAGAAGATTTTTTGAGTTCAGAAATCTAGGATACAGTAGTTGAAACTAGGTGACAAAAATACAAAATTTTTCCATTTGACTACTTTCCAGAGAAGATGTAGAAATAAGATTTCTAGGATTTGTAATGAGGTAGGATCTCAAATAGAGGACGAAAAGGAAATTGGTGTCTGTTTTGCTGAATTTTATAAAAATTTATTTTCTAGTATGGGAAATAGAGACTTTTCAGAGGCTATGAGTTATGTGGATGAAGTTGTTTCTGTTGAAGATAATTTCATGTTAATGGCTCCTGTGTCAAATGAGGAAAGTAAGGTAGCAATTTTTAATCTAGGAGGAACCAAAGCACCAAGACTTGATGGTTTCACTGGAGCTTTTTATCAAAATTCTTGGGATATCATTAGTGATCAGGTTTGCTTTTTGGTCAAGAAATTCTTTTCTGAAGGTTTTGATCTTCATTATCTTAATCAAACTAATATGGCGCTAATCCCCAAAGTTGATAATGCTGAATCTATTAACCATTTTAGACCTATCAGCTTTTGTAATTTTTCTTACAAAATTATTTAAAAAATTTTATCAAATAGGCTGAAACCATTGTTAGGAAAACTGATATTAGAAAACCAACGAGCCTTTGTGCTTGGCCGAATGATACAAGATAATATCATAATAGTACATGAGGCATTCCATCATTTAAAGCTCAAGAGAAATGGGAAAGGGGAATTAGAACTCAAATTAGATATGAATAAGGCAAATGATAGAGTAGAATGGATTTTATGTATGTTTTGTTGTTCAAAATGGGATTCGCCAAATCCTGGGTATAGAAAATTATGGTGTGTAACTTCGGTTTCCTTTGATATTCTTCTACTTGGGAAAAATGTTATGAGGGAATTGCGACAAGGTGACCCTTTATCATCATATCTTTTCATTCTCATTAGTGAAGCGCTATCAAAGATAATCAAAATGCATGAAGACTCGAGAGCTTTGAAGGGCATTAAACTGGCAAGGAATTGCCCTATATTGTCACACTGTTTATTTGCTGATGATTCTATATTCTTTTTGCAGGTTGGTTTTGAAAATTGCAAGACTTTAAAGAAAATGTTGGACATATACTATAAGCTCAGGTCAGGCAATTAATGTGGGAAAATCATGCTTGTTTTTCTCTAAGAACACCCCGGAGAAAGACAGAGAAGATATATGCCATATTTTTCAGATAGCAACTGTTGATTCTCCCAGAATGTATTTGGGATTACCCATCTTGTGGGGAAGGTCCAAGGCTCAAGCTTTATCGTATGTTATTGACAGAGTGAAGAAGAAGATCCAAAGCTAGAACAGGAGTACTCTTTCTTCTGCTAGTAAGGAGACATTGATTAAATTAGTAGCTAATGCAATTCCAGTATTTCCTATGTCATGCTTTCTTTTCCCCAAATCTATTTGCAAGTAGCTTGATTTAATTTCAAATTTCTAGTGGGGTAGCTTAGATTCTGATAAGAAAACTTATTGGGTATCCTGGAACAAAATTTCTAGATCTAAATATGGTGGTGGGCTTGGGTTTAGAGATTTTACTGCTTTTAATAAGGCCTTACTAGCTAAGGTTGGCTTTAGAATTCTGTCAAAGCCTAATGAAGTGTAGGTGTGTATTTTGAAGGGCTTGTGTTTCCCAAATGATGACTTCTTATATGCTAAAAAAGGTTGTACGGCCTCTTGACTATGGGATAGTATTCTAGCTGGACGAGAAATTCTTCAAGGTAGAGTCCGTATGAGTATTGGGACTGGAAGAAAAACAAAATTTTGGAAGGATCTGTGGCTACCTTCAGTTCTAGGAATGAAAATTCTTTCTGTATGTCCTTTTCAGGAGTATGAAAATATGCTGGTGGCTGATTGCTTAGATGGAAACCAATGGAATCTGTCGATAATTGAGTCTTGGCTGACTAATGATGAATTAGAAGTTATGCTTTCTTTAATAAGACCTGTTCTTAATAGAGAAGACAAATGGATTTGAACAAGGGGTAAGAAAAGAACCTACACAGTTAAAGAAGGTTATAGGCTTCCAAAATCTTTGAGTGAGAGGAAGTTAGTTAAGAGACCAGGTAGTTCTTATATGATTTTGAGAGAGCTTTGGAGTGCTATTTGTAAATTAAAAATTCTTGGTAAAGTTAGGATGTTCTCTGGAAAATCTTATCAAATGCATTGCCATGTTTTAAATCCTTGAATATAAGAGGTTGTATTTCTACACCAATATGTCCTGTTTGTAATAATGAGAAACTCTTGAACATATTTTTCTTTTATGTAGTTGGGTTAAAAGAGCTTGGTTTGGTAGTTCTCTTTCGGCAAGAATTTTTGAAGAATACATCACCAGAATTGACCAATGGCTTCTTAATTCGCTCACTCTGCCTAAGATGGATGATTGGATCAAAGTAAAATTGGCCATGATGTTGTGGTATATCTGGAACGGACGTTACAAATTTGTTTATGAACATATGATTCCGGACCCATTGACATCTTTTACTGTAGATAAAGCTGTTACTGAATTTTGGTTAGCTAATGGGTGGCATATTAATAGGTCTGTCGATTCAAGAAGAGCAGAGACAGAATACTAGGCAATGGGTTCCTCCTGATGATGACTTTATTAAAATTAATACAGATGGAGCCTTTGATTCAGAAAGGGAAGATGCTGTTGTGAGCTATGTAGTGCGTGAGAGGAGTGTTTTTTCGCTAGATGGGTATTGTGAAAAAATTAAAGCTGTTTCACCTTTGATGGCTGAAGCTGTTGCCCTCTTTAAAGCAGTTAATTTTGCTGTTATTAATGACTTGAACAACGTTATTTTTTAATCTGATTGCCTCCCCCTTATACAAGCTGTCAATTCAGCGTCTTTAGGACCTGATTGGAGGTGTGAGCAAGTTTTTGAAAATATCCTTACTTTAATGAAATCTTTAAGGAACCATCAGTTTATATGGGTTTATAGGAATGTCAATTTAGCAATTGACTGTGTTGCTAAGGCAATGCAAAAGGAGATGTGCCTAGTGGGCTGAGTTTTACTCCCACCATCTCCTCTTTATAATAACTTATCTGAGGATGCTATTTCTTTTAGAAGGGGTGTTGGCTAGTCTCCTGTTTATTTTGGTTCATTTTCTTTGTTTCTTGTTTGTTTGCTTGTACTAGACTCTTTAACTTGCTTTTAATGATATTTTGTTGTTTGTTGGCAAAAAAAAAAAGTATAGTGAAGAAAAATAAAAGGAAGAATTACATTTTAAGATCAAAATAATAAATTTATTACAAGATATATTATTACTTATTTTTTCAATTTTACTACTAAATATTTTAGATTTTAATATTTTTTATCAGTTAAAATCTTTTTTTTATAATTAATTCACTATACTCTATTCCTAACTATAATTTTCCCAAAATAAATTGGAAAAACACTTGTTTAAGATAATATTTTGGATAATAAAATTATTTTCAAGTCCAATTCACATTCATATCCAATTTTTCATAAAATAATTAATATATAATTTAAGTAATGAGCACATAGTTTAAAATTTATTAATAGTACATTTTGTTATGAATGTTATATTTTACATTAAATATCAAATATTGATATTGATATTAATAATATTAATAATATCATTTAGCCATCCCTGGACAAACTCAAGTGGCAAGAATGAATTAGGGTGTGGATAGTGGTTAAAATTTTTTTTGACCGCCAAATAGTGATTAAAAATCCAAATTCTCATAATGTAATAAAAAATATACTAATATAATTTTTATTATAGATATTGGAGATCAAAAAATAAACCCTTTCACTTTATAGCTAAATTATAATAGTGAATACTAACTTTATTAAAAATAACCACAATTTAGTTGGGATTATTATCAGAGCAAATTTAAACATTGTTAAGTCCTAAATAAAATAAGATAGCTTTCCAACATCATTTTTCTTATGTATAAAATTTAAATTATGTTACAAAAAAAATTTAAATTTTATCAATGGATGATTATTGCGATTTTTCCAAAGAAGGGAGAAGAGAAATGGGTGGGCATGTAAATCCCCAAAAATGAAGCCCCTTTTTGATAAAGAGCAACATTTTTCTGCTGGCATAAAAGAGCAAAATTTTTTAACCAAGGATAAAGCCTACTTTTCTTTCTCTTGGCCTCGGCTCTTAGCTTAGTTCCCACATAGAGATACCTGACTTCTCCTGAGTAGGGGAAAAAATAGAAAGGCAGAACTAGGAACAAAGCAAAGCTCTAGGTTGCAGAAATTCTCTTTGCTTCATGTAGATAGGAATTGGTTCCTCAACGCGTTTTGCCACCTCGACTTCACCCCTTCGAGTCCGGACTAATGGCAAATAATCCTTCCGACGCCCCCGCCGACGACTTCCTCGAACAAATCCTTGGACTCCCAACTTTTGCTTCCGCCGACTCCGGCTTAGCCGGAACCGCTGCTCCGCCTCCGATGATGCTGCAGCTCAACTCCGGCGACGGCACCGACCACCTCACTTCTGTTGGCGCTGGCGGCGGTAGTGGTGCCTTTCATGCACCAGTGTACCAGTTAGGCCTGAGCTTGGAGCAAGGGAAAGGAGGGTTTCTGAAGCCTGAGGAGGCTTCTGGAAGCGGGAAGCGTTTTCGTGAGGATATCGTCGATGGTAGAGCGAAGAATGTAAGACAAGTGTAGTTGTTTTTTCCTTGTGTGCGTGGTCAGTGATTGGCTGAAATGATTGAACTGATTTTTACAAATGAAATCTGATAGATACTTTATCATTCGATTGCGGTTGCGGTTCGCTGATTTATGTCTTTGTTTCAGTGAGCAATACTTATGGTATATAGTTATTAGTCAGTTTGTAAAGGGGATTATTCTCTCTCTTCCCCTCCCTCCCTCTCTCCATTTCCATTGATATATTTGCTAGAGGATTCATCATTTCAATGTTTAAACTTCTCCCGTACTGAGGTACGGTTAGAATACTTTTATTCAGGAGCGAAGTAAACTTTATTCTTTTCAGTTGATTCTCATATTTTGTTCGATACCTTACATGACTAGGATGGAAACAGAATGTTTTGAAACCTATGATCATAAGAGCTCGGATTTCGACTTGATAGTGTTAGATTCTGAGAAGAAATAAATATAATTACATTTGACAGTTTTTTAATAAATGGGAATTGCTGGATGGCCGGGATCTAATGCTATCATTCCATCTGATGCAAATGAAAGTACGAAGGAGACATAGTTAAGTGAGTCTATTTTTCGTTGTCGAGGGATGTTTCACCATGTGGTTATGTTATGTCACTACCACCATGGCCCCATAACTTAGCATATATGGCACAGAGAAAGGATAGGATGATTTTAGAGAAATAACACCCATTCATTACACTGGGTTTCTCTTTCTTTGCAATTGTTGAATCTCCGAAATCAGATTGAAATGGCCGGCATATTTACAGATTTGTTGGCCGTGTCTTTGCTGTTGCCAACTTGATATAGATTATAGACATTGAAGATAGTTCTCATCAGATTGCCATGCCTGGAGTGGACTTTTGTTCCTGTAGAACTTGGAGTTCAACCATTGGAAATTGAACAATTTATTAGAATTCAAGTTTAAGGTCAGATCTGGACTTGTGAAGGACAGAGACCAATCTTTGCCGCTTTTAGCTCTAGCCTCATGACAGTGTTTCAGTGGTTTAAACTGTGCAGGATTATGACACAGTTGCAGTTCGGTTACTTAGGAATTTGAATCTCTACTTGTGAAAAATTTCCTAGAATATTTCAACCTATTGATCTTATATGAGATATACTCTATTTTGAATAACCCATAGATTAAAGTTTTTTGTTTTGTGGTAAGAATTAAACTCTTTATAATTGTTCTTTCTTTTCTCCTTTGGGAGGGAATGGGGGACTTGGTTAAATAGCTATATATTGGTCCTGATGGTTGATAATCCTTTTGCAGGTTTTTCATGGTCAACCCTTGCCTACTACCATTCCTGCAGCTCCACATCCACCAGCAATGCGTCCAAGGGTCCGAGCTAGAAGAGGGCAAGCTACGGATCCACACAGTATAGCTGAACGGGTGAGCTTCAGAATATTTACATGAATAAAGATTGCCTGCTAGCTGCGCTCTTTAAAATTAAAGCTGGGGATAAACTCTGGAAACATTTTCAATTACGAATTCCTTGATTATGCTCTTGTTTCCTGATTCCTTATGTTACCTTTTGTTAACAGTTGCGCAGAGAAAGAATTGCAGAAAGAATCAGGGCTTTGCAGGAACTTGTTCCTAGTGTCAATAAGGTATTGATTGCTCCTGCATGCCTACATGTTATTTTATTAGAAAATGTGGTTTTGTATTTGTCTCAATCAAGTGGAGTTTAGTATGTAGAAAAGTCAGGGTTTCTGTTTTTGTTTTCATGTTTGTCCTGAGAAGTTGGAGAATAGATAGATATTAATAGGACAACAATTGTGGAGATAGATCTAATATCATATGCTGCACTTGACTTATCTCCAATTTGTGAATATTTAGATGCATATCCTGAGAAATAAAGCTGAGATTACCTGTCAATTACAATAAAAAATAAAGCAGTGCTGAAAATGTAGCCGTTGGAGTTGTGCATTTGACTGATGTCTTGGTTGTTAATGTTTTATTGCACACTTGTGTAGGGAATAACCATCTCCTGTTATCCTCGAACCCTGTTGCCTTTCTTTTACAGTGCGAGTTTAGTAAAGTAAATGCCATTATTTAAAAAATTGTGGATTTTGGGGACACAAAGCTTGCAGGAAGGATAGAATACATGATAAAAGAAAGTAGGCAAGGACAGCAACAGCAATAGAGTATTCATGAGTTTTAAACAACAACAACAACAATAGAGTATTGAGGAGTTTTAATTGATATTCTGGTCTTTTCCTCTAAGTAATGGATGTGAAGAATGTGGTTTTATATACTAAGGGGGGAAAAAGGGATGTCCTCTTGACAACTGATTGGATGCAAACTAATTGGCATGCATCTAGCACACTATTTGGGTTCAACTAGTCCTGAAAATGACATCTGCTGTGATGGTCCTATTGAATGCTCAGATGTTTAAATTGAGTGTGTTCTTTTATTTTATTTATATAAAATCTCCTGATCAACAAATCCAACATGTTTTCATGCTACACTTCGAATTTTGCATGCATTATTTTGAGAATAAAACTAATCAAGCAATTTGTTTTTTTGGTTTCTACTGAAATTCCTGTGATGGCTATTGTTATAATTGGAAAATCATTACTGCTGTGTAGTGTTTCATAAGAAAATCATTTTCATGATTCCATTGATTCTAATATTGTTGTGAATTTGTGCTTTATTCAGACTGATAGAGCTGCCATGCTAGATGAAATTGTGGATTATGTCAAGTTCTTGAGGCTTCAAGTGAAGGTAGACAGATCCTCCTGGGCTCCTCATGTATTTTACATTTATGTTAATATCTTAACACTGATCTTAATGTTATCCAAAACTCCTAATGTTTCTTTAGAATGAACAACAGGTTTTAATATAATGTCATGTTTTCACCTGTTGCACAAGTTGCTAAACCAATGCATTTTATTACCTCCCATAATTGATTAGAATTTAACTCTTGGCTGTTAACCCGACTAAAATGGTGGGTGCCACTTTGGATTAGGGTCCTTTGGCCCATGCATTTTATCCTGAAGAGTGAAGAGTTGTGAATATCTAAACATATAATCAATCATTTAATGGTGGCATTCTCGCACTGCTAATCAATTCCTAGACGTCTGTTCTGTGGGAATATATCTTGTTTGCCCCATGATATGAATATAAAATGGCAAGACATTTTACGGGGTCCAAATTAAATCATCTTAGATTTGTTGGTAATGTAAGTGTTGAAAACTTCTAATGACGGTGGTTCCATCATCTGGCCTTTCAGGTTTTGAGCATGAGTAGATTGGGAGGTGCCGGTGCCGTGGCACCACTGGTAACTGACATTCCATTATCATCAGTTGAGGTAATTAAACTGAAGAAATATGATTTGCCAAAATTTATTAGCTCTCTCTCTGGCTAACGTATTAACGAGCACAGTATTATTGATCAGGAAGAAGGCAGTGAAGGAGGAAGAAATCAACCAGCCTGGGAGAAGTGGTCAAATGATGGTACCGAAACACATGTAGCTAAGCTTATGGAAGAAAATGTCGGGGCTGCCATGCAGTTCCTTCAATCAAAGGCTCTTTGCATCATGCCCATCTCTCTGGCATCAGCGATATACCAGTCACAACCACCGGACACCTCCAGTATAGTGAAGCCTGAAACTAACCCTCCTTCATAGAACGCAGGCGCAGGGCGCACGATGCAACGGTCCCATCCAGGGCTCACCTAATACTGCTGGGACCCACAGGTTATTTGTCTGTTCCAAATTCCCCCCATAATTTTAGTCATTGGCTCGCATCAAGTTGCAATCAAAGTCGGATGCCATAGCTCTCTCTTTTTTAGCCTTTCTTTCAGCTTTTGTCAAAATGTCAATGCCCGAGAAAATATAAGTAGACCCCACCATGTCTGATCAAATTTCAATTAAAGGGTAAGAAATTGTCAAAGTTCATTTAATATTGATTTGCTTTTCTTTTTAGTATGAATGCGTGGGGGTAGTGGAACATGATGGAAGCGCTTTTATAGTGGGGCTTAGTTTTTGTAGTGGGCAGTGGGACCTTGTGAAAAGGTTAGAGTGGTGTGTAATATATTTTTATTAATGATGTAATTCTAGAGAATTTTAAATGCAAGAGCTGAATGGATAATGGCTGCTTTAAGAATGCTGGGTGTCGCAAGTCCAGCAGAAAATGATGGTGCTTTTTGTTTGTTTATGGTGTGCGTGAGTTGTCTATTCAAAAGTAATTACATTTCTTTTCCCTATTCTCCTGGATCATTATTGGGCGATAAACCTTTAGAAATGGAAGCACAAATAAGGGTGCTCTCCCCCTTCTCTCTCTCTGTATATATATATATATATAGTTGTTGCTTCATTTTATTTTAAGAAAGCATTGTATGAGTCTTCCCTGGCCCAATCCCTACAATTCAACAAGTTATTATATGATTTTATTCGCCTCCCTAGTGATAAGGCTTTTCTGTCAATTCACACATGCACGAAATGGTATAGTTAAAGTTTCACTAAGTATATCTTTCCTGATAGAGTGAATCTTCATTCAAGTAGGCTCCTCTCCTAATGTTGTCAATATCTGATCTGCTTTTTCCTTTGGATAGAGTTACGCTTTCGGCATCTGTTAAAATTCAACAAAGCTCACTGTTTTTCTTTTAAAATTTGGTTATCATTTGTGTTGGATGATTTTGACTTTAAAGGGAAAAAAAAAAAAAAGCTCAATACTTTTATCTTATGTTCCCTGAGCTTTTTTCCGTGATCCGCAGAGTCACGGTTTAATGATGTTAGGACAATAACCAATTAATTTGAAAATAATTATCATTTTGAAATTATATTTACAGATAAAAAAAACTAATAAATAGCCAAAATATTAAAGAAGTTTAATTATTTTTAATATAAATCATTTTTAACTAATTTAAAAGGTAGTTATATTAATAAAATTGTAAAAATAATTGCTTTGATATTTGTATATAAAAAATTTTATATATTTAAATTTTTTAACATAATTAATGCTTCATATAATAATTTTTAGTAAAAATATTTTTAAAATAAAGTAATTAATACTCCATTAATTTTTATAAAATGACTTATATTAAGAACAATAAAATTTTTCTAGAAAATAATTAATGCTACATATAACAATTTCCAGAAAGAACATTTTTAGAATAAAATAATTAATATTTCATAAGCTTTTATAAAATAACTTATATTTGATATCATAAAATTCTTTTAGAAAATGATTTATATAAAGAATCAAAAAAAGTATTTTATTATAATATTTTATTAATTATGTCATATTCTTTAGTGTTTTTCTATTTCTTAATTATTACTAAACAGTAAATTTATAAAAAATAATTAATCTTATTTTAAAAATTGTAAATTAACAATTATAAGAAAAACCAAAATAATAATTGTTTTGAATAACAGGTAGTATCACGCATCCATGGTTTCGTGTTCAGAGTGTAGTTTTTTATTCTTGTTTCTACTACCCTACTATTCGTGCAACATTACACGGCTTTTACTATTTTTTTCCCTTAAAAAATATGTATTTGTTTAAATATGCGACAAAAAGAAGAAACGTGTACTCCAATACAAATTAAATATGTCAAATCATGATACTACTTACAAGTTAAATTAGTCAAGTTGGCTTTCTATAAAAATTATCTAATAGTAGATAGATTTTGAAAAAATAAATATTATTGAATAATTTGCATATAGATATAATAAACATTGCAAACAGAAAACAAAAAGGAGAATTTATTCAGTCAACTTGTAAATATAAAAAATTATAAAATATCAAAATAAAATATAAAATATAAAAAAAATCATTTTATTTACAATTTATAAATAATAAAAATATTAAACTTTGTGTAATGCACCAAAAAATGCATCCAGTTAAACTAATCTGGATAAAATTTATAAGGAAGGATTTATTTAACTTGGTAGAGTCAATAATCACGTAAAGTTCGATCTCTATATAATTAGATTTATTTTGCAACAACCGAATTGAAAGATGTCACTCTGTAACAATTTAAGCTCTTATATAATGAAATAAAAGACAAAGGATCATTTCTAAAGATTTCAAATTAAATAAAATGATTTCAAAATTTTAAATAAATTATAGACCCAAAGGCCCAAGTCCAAAATACAAATTTAACTAGTTTTTATAAATTATGTACATTTTTTTACATTGGGCTGCAAAATCAAATGACCCATTTTCCATAAAAGGCTTGGAACAAGCGACCCATGGGTCATTTGATTTTGTAGCCCAATGTCCGTTAGCCTGAGCTTGATTCTTTGTGGCTCCATTGGTCCTCGATCACTGTCTGAAATAAATAAAAAAGCAAGATATTTCATCCATGCGATAATCGGGAAAAAAAAAAAAAGAATATTTCATTCATGCGCCATTCGTAATTTGAGCAGCGACATTCTCTCCATTTCGCGCGCGTTTGCTTAAATAATCAAAGACGAGATAAGGGTAATGGCTGCGTTGGAGCAGGCAGTAGCGTCAACTAGTTTGAGGAACTTGCTCTTCATCCCTCAAAACCCTAGTTCAGGACCCACTGTCCCTTCTGGGATTCAATGCTCTAACTATTTCCAAGCTTATGTGCCTTCGATCTATTCTCGATGCGAGAGGCAACCCAAAACGAAATGGAGAGGGCGCTTGAAGTGCTCAATGGATGATTTCAAAGAGCAATCCTACGACCATTACAACCAGGTTCGGGTGGCCTACCCTAAGCCCTCGGAGATTCCTTGGAATAAAGAGCTTTGCAACTCCGTTAGTCTCATAGGCATTGTCGCCAATCCCGTTGAAATCAAGCACTTTCCTTCGGGCAAAGTAGTTGCTTGGACCCGCCTCGCCGTCAGGAAAAACGCCACCCAGACATGCTGGTATTTCATTTGCATTCCCCGGCTGTTTGTTGCTTCCTTTTGTCCGGGGAATTGAAACGTCATATCATTTTCCGTTCATGATATTTGATTCCATTTTTTCAAATTCGACGGCTGATTTTTATTGGCTCGCTCTTTGATTTCTTTACTACACAACTGGTATAGAAGTCTTTAGATTTCCGAATAAACATTTAGTTTAACTGGGAAAACACACACATGCATTTATGTATGTATATATATTTTTGAATATTCTGAAAGGTAGTCATCATAGGGAATATAAGGTGGGGAGAAAGAAGATACGTATGATATGTTTCTCATCGAACAAAACATGGGAGGATCTGCGCGAGGTTTCTGAAATTTTATAAGCAAAGCATGTTGCAAATTTGAATAATATCGAATTTGTCTACCGTGTTGATCTAGAATCTAGATATAAATATAATGAATCGTCTGCTGACAGTTTCACCTTTGCACCCCACCCCCTGCACATCCGTACATTCATGGTGCTCAACAATACTTCTGAACGAACCTCAACTAAATGAATGGTACATGAACTGAGCGAAATTCCAATATTAACATCATCATGCGGCTACTCTGTTATACATACTCTAATGTTATTGTAGGTGCCATATCCTAGCTGTTTAAAAGGCTTGTATGATCCAGTACCGCTTCCTCATGTGTCAGCTTGATAGGATTTTTTATTTCTGGTTTACATAGAATAATGAGCTGATGTACTTTCATTTGAGAAGAGGGGTCAGATAGGATGATTTTGTTATTATTTTCCTTTTCTTGTGTACCTTTGAGGTACTGCATTGTATATTCCCTATTGCTGGTTCCATTTTGTTAGATTCTTTTGACTAAATTTTTATGTTGGGGATGGTGTGTTACGTATTCTCGACTGAAGTGAGAGGTTACTTTGCTGCACATTTCTGGCCATTTCGTTATGTCAAGATTGTGAATACTGTCTTATCTGTATTCCAAAGAATTTCTCGAATTTGTTATTCTTTGAAATATAGGATTAATTTGTCGTTCTGGGATGAGCTGGCGCATGTTGCTTTTCAGCATTTAGAGAAAGGACACCAAATTTATGTTTCTGGTCGTTTAGTTACAGATACAGTTGAAACTGATGACGGGAAACAGAGCACTTACTACAAGGTTTTTAGTTGCCAACATAATTTACTGCTAATATTTGTGGCCTTTCCCCTAGCAGATCACTAAGTTTTAGATCTTGCGCAGGTGGTCGGTCAGCTGCTGAATTTCATTGAAAGGAACCCCTTACCAGTGTCCTCGTTTGACCAGGAGTCCGATTCCATGATGTCTGGTAAGTCTTGCTTATTTAATGAAATGAAGTTTCAACTTCAGCGTGTGTTCTGTTTATTAATTACAAAACTTCCCTGTTTTCTGTTGGATGATTTCAGGTAGCAAAGGAAACAATGCTGTAAATAACACTGGTTCTACTGAAGAATTATGGCAAGCATTTTTTGCTAATCCTGTAGAGTGATGGGACAATAGGAAAAACAAGGTAAATCGTTTATTAAACTTGTAAATAAGTGAAACAATTATCACATGGCTATTGAATATTGCAACTTTATTTGAATTCGCTTCTTCAATGACACCTAACTGGCTATACTTTCTGAATATGCCTTCCAAGATTTGCCCATTTCTAATTTAGTGTGAAAAGCAGTAAATCCATCTCCGTGTCCAGGGCTCTGTGTCTGCGCTATTGTGTTTCGTATACCTTTCCACATTTCCTATGCTCACGTGGTCACACAAATTATGACCCTGTTGGTTGTCGTCCTAGGCTCTCTATGCTCTCCTGTTTGAATTCCCTTCTAGTTTCTACATTTTTATTTTCACGTGGCTGAGTCTATGACATGCTATAACCGTGTTGGTTTGTTGGTGAAAAAAAAAAAGTTGCGTTTGTTTTTATATCAATGAACTCAAGATGTCTCTTCCTGCATTAAGCATATACCCTCAAAAACAATGAATGGAGTACCAATTCAAGTTAATGTGAGTAGTAAGGGTTTTCATCTCTTAAACAAGTGGTTGGGAGTCTAATTTCTGGCTTTTATATATGGAACCTAATTGAGAGGGGTTCATTCTTTGTTCTCAATACCCCTAGGGAGATCAAAAAATTTGTAGCTTTTTTTGGCCAACAAAAAAATTTTTAACTTGTTTTTCTTATATTCAGTTCATTGTTTATTTTATGGGTGTAGTTTGGTATCTAAGTAATACTCAAATGAATCGACATAAATTATGATGGTTGCATCTTATTTATTCAGAAGATTATTTGTAAGCTCTGAGTTTCTTTGCTTGGAGCTTGGTGTAATACCTGTAGCTTGGCATTTTGTATAGCTATGTGTAATTCATAGTTCATGATCACTGAGAAATGAAAATTTTTGCCATCAAGAATCCTTCCATAGTTGCTGAATATCCTAAATAAATTGTCTTGTTTTTTTATTTTTTTTCTAATAATTTGCAGAGGAATCCTAAGTATCCTGATTTTAAGAACAAAGATACAGGGGAAGCTCTCTGGGTAGAAGGAAGGTCCAATCCACCATGGGTCAAGTCCCAACTTGCAATTCTAGATACGAGGATGGGGTCTCTAATTGATCAAAATGCCAATATGCCTGCGAATATGGTGTCTGCTGATGAATTCTTGTCTTTCTAAGAGCTACTTGTGCTAAATGTTGATCACTTTAAACTTTGATTTTGAGGTGACATTTTTGTTAGAGCTGTCAAAATAGATTGACTGATCGAGTTAGCTTGTTTAATCTATCAATTTGGTGGGTTGGATTTATCCTTTTTTAAGAAAAAATTGTTTAGTATAAATCAGATCTAATTCAACTTATTTAGGGGGTGTTTGGTTTGCATTTTTGTAAACCAAACTGTACTTTCTAGCCATTATTTTCTCCTTTTTTCTCCAAATGGTTTTTCAGTATACTTCTCTACTTTTATCCAAATTTCATTTTTGTAAGCTGTGGTTATTCTAAAAGTACTTTTATAAAAAGACAAATCAAACGGACACTTAACCAACCAAATTAATGGATCAACTAATATATATATATATGCATATTTATTTATTTTGATTTAATTATAATATACATTTGTACGTAGTAAAAAATAATTTAAGATAAAATTATAATTCTAACCTAACTTTACTCTTACCCTTTCGTGTCCCAACCTTTTCTCACTATTCCTGACCCATTATTCCTTTTAAGTCTCGTTTTTAGCTTGTCAAGATTTTTCTTCGTTGTCTTCAATTTGTCAACGTCCCTTGCTTCAGTTATCTCTGAGGTGTTGACTAATGATTACTGTGACTCGTAGCCTCCCATTAGTCCTTACGTCTCCATTTCAGCTTTTCGAGTTTTCCTTCGTCTTCAATTGGTCGTGGACTCTCGAGTCTCCTCATTATGTTCACTTTTAAATACCATTGAAGTCATCTATAGGTGTCCTCCTCTCCGTTATGGTTTAAGCCATCTCATCCTCACCTGTTCTCCAATTCACAAATTTGATGTGGTGATGCTCGACGGTTTCTAACTTTCTGGCTTGGGCTATAACTTCCAATTTTACATTGGTATGATTTGCTGGATTCATTATTGCCATCCCCTTCTGTTTTGCTCAAGGATTTTGCTGTTGGCTGGCTTGTAGTTTGGTTTCTGCAACTTTATTTTATTTTTATCTTAGTTCAAAATCACGTCATATATATGGAATTCATCGATAATTATATCAATGATAGTGAAACTGGATCTCTCAATCTGTCTCTCTATATGCAATCTGTAAAATTGGTTCGGTCTAATGATTAAGGACAAAATATTTCATTCAAAAAACTTTCAAGCTTTCTATGACATCAGTTTCATATTCAATACATTCCAATCCAAGTTTCCTTGCAGGATCACCAAAATAAGTTTTCGCTGCCCATATATAAAGCACCCTGAGAAATTACTTGAATGAACATAAAATTAAGTCTCATGAACAGAAAATAGGTCCGTCATGCATCACTTGCATATTCTTCCTTTAATTTTTTTATGCAGGAGATAATTTGTCTTCTGCTTAGATGGAACTAACGTCATATATGGAGAGCAAGTATTGAGAATAATGAGTATGGAGATGATTCAATTCTTAAAGATAACGAGGTGGTAACTTTGGATCAATCAAGAATTTCTTCCTAATCCAATCAAGATATATAGTGGGCATAAAAAAGGACAAGAACCTAGCTTATAACCCACACTATGGATGCGTGACAATCTTTTACTAAAAAAGATAGGTAGAATTGATGGTGAAGCACTAAAAGCTAAATCTTTTACCAATGGACTTGTTAGTTAGAACATAGTAGTTACGAGGAAATTAAATCGTCATCATATTCATACATCCAAATGACATGCTATCCGTCCGTTGTTGAGTCACTGGCCAACTATGGCGTCAGGAATGAAACGGCAGAAATTGGATGCGCGCAGACGATAAGGCTTGACAACATCAACGTGGGATGAATCCCCAATGTCTGTGCATATATGGGTGCATGTGTCCATGTTCCAGCATTACATTTTGCGGAAACCCATGAATCTGCTTTCGCAGTTGCACAACTTTTATACCAGAAAAGTCCTATATATATATTCGATGCTCGCTTCCTTATTTTCTGCTCTTCATCAGCCTGCATATATGCATGTGGACCAAATGGTGACCTGTACGTTTTTATATACTTTAGCAAGAGCTTTGACTAATTCTGCTGCATCATTTTTGTGGCCAGTATGAATGATTAATTCATTTAATATATTGGCGTAGTTATGACATGGAGATCGATTGGTGACAATTACCCAAACCAAACTTACCAGTTTGTGCATAACTAACACAACTTGGAATGAAGATGGTCCATCAAGAATGTAGATAACGTGTGGAGGTATACGTACGTAGGACCAGTTGAATATGTCAGAATCCTACAGCACAAGCTAGGTTGTTCAGATAAGGATTCACGCATTTAGATGGCTTCGTCTTCTTGCTTCGATTTGAACAGTTTAGGGCATGTGTGTCCATGCCCTCCCAGCTGTGTGAGACCCCATGCCATGCTCATGCTCCACTGTTATGGAGTATACGGACAGTGTCCCACCATCACACAGTTTCTAACTCCAAAAAGCTTGATGTTACGCACTCTTACTCCATAATGTCATTAAAGTGAAGGCTCCTATCACCTTCCTTCTAATCCGTTTTTGTTTTTTCATGGGTAGGCCACCATCCTATCTTTTTCATTCGCTATTTTGTTGACTGATCAATTTTAGGTCCCCGTGGTGGATCCCTATTGCTATTTCTAAAAAATATAATGCTAATAGATCTGAGTTTAATTAGGAATACAACTATGCAGATACAATAGAGCGCTAACATACACAATCTATTTTTTTTACAAAAAAAATTTACAAATGATTATCTATCGAACTCAAAGGAAAATCATCGGTACGTATATAATTGTTCAAAATTGTGACTATATATGAACAAATTCATATGTTGCCGGTACATATATTATACAGCTAAAAATTTTGCATGAATGAAATGACTTTATTCGAATCTTTTGAACGTATGCAGATACCAGAAAAAGTTATCTAACCCAACAAGCTCATCGGAGGATTAACTTTCGTGGATATCCTTAGAAAACCCTAAATAAGAGGGATCACCTTGCTATATATATGTGTGTGTGTGATTATGAGGACAATGATGGCTCCGTAAGTGAGCGACATAAGCAGAATGTATCGTTGTATAATTTATAAGCAGATGCATGAATTTACGGAAAACCTGTATGAGTGCAAGTCCCATATTTTGGTGGGAGAGACGAGGGTGGTTAATACTCTTATCTTATAAACATAAACCCATTAGTTTTCCGCACCAAACGTTAAAATTAACTATATATACAAGAGTCTAATCAGATTCGTTGGTCAAAAAATTAATATAATTTTATTTTCAGAGATATACGAAACTTTTGCGTATGTATGGTGGGTTGAATTTGTGTAAATGATTTCGCTGCTGGTCCCAATCAATCTTACGTAAACATCTCAAATTTCTCAAAAGCAGGGAATCAAACTCAAAGAAAGAAGAATTTTCAAATTTTATCGAACTTGAAGATCTTGAAACGGACTGAAACCAGGCCTTTTCTTATTCAACGCTTATTCCTTTGGGTGTACCTTTTCCTCCATAGCTTGTTTCCTAATTATGTTTGTATCCTGCCAGATCCAGAATCGAGTAATGATAATAAGTTTTTTTGGCCATCTTTTAGAATGAATAGAACCGTTCCAAATAAAAAACTATCAATTATATATATAACTTTTGATTTACATAGAGTTATGAATGAATCATATCTCAAATTTTCTTCTTAATTAATTCTAAATTTAAATTTTTGTTCTCAAAACTTGTTTTATTTTCACATTAATTCGTTGCATCATTATTAACAGAAAGAAAGAAAGCTCCATTTATGGCCCTCCCGTATGAAATTCATAATTTGATATATATAACTTAATTACATAAACAAAAATCTAGGACAAAATAAGAGACAATATATCGTCGATCTGTACAATTAAAATAGCAATTGCTTTTCCTTTCTTTTTCTCCTTGTTTGTGTTTGGGGCCTCGTTGCTGTTTCGAGGATTTATCACAAAACTATATGACGAAACTGGAAAGTGTGTATGCTCGTCTTGAGTTTCTCATGGGCGACACCCTTTCTCACAGAGATCACGAGCATGCTTCGACTCCACCAACCCAGAGAAAGGTCATGTGGGTCATAAACTACCCAATCCCTTAGCCTCTGATCCTTTCATGATTCTCAGCCTCTTGCAAGATGACATGAACATACTGCAATATAACCAGAAACAGCTCTATAAGATGGTGGCAATATATGTAAATCCCAATTTTAACCTTAAAGGGTAGATCACTGAAAAAACAGAAGAAATGAAGAAAGAGATGATCAGATCGGAGAACTTACTTCCATGGAACATCTCCAACCAGCATCCAGTCACCATCCTTGTCTTCGTAAGTAGGAGCGTGTTCAGATTCGTTGTACCCTTCCCTTTCTGAGTATTCACCTGTACCACATCAGATCAACTCAAAATCATTAGTAAAAGCTTCCCCCTACATATTATGAGGATCTGTGAGAATTAGGTGATGCAGATGCAGAAAGTGTAGGTGTTCTTACCAAAAGTGCACTTGAACATGTCTTGCAAGGCCTTGAGGAGTTGTGGGTAACTGTTGTAAACCTTGAGATCTATCTTCCTCAAATAAGGTGCACCATCCATGCTCACTTTCACATACATATTTCCAGCCCCTTGATCACCCTCTTGCGATCCCTTCTTTTGTTGTACACTGTTCTTCCTGTAAGATCGAATGGGTGGCCATCCCACTACTTGTACCCTGCACCATTAATTTCATGAATACATCAGTTCTATATTAATTCATATTCATATGATATTTTTGGATTCTAATAAAATATATATATATATATCACTTACTTTGCTGGCTGGACGTTATCCTGGTCATCATCAGAAGTATTACAGACGTTGTTCTTGTTTATTGACTCCTCCTCCTCCTTCTCCTCACTTGATTCCCGCCAACACCTCTTCTTGCTGATAACGCTGCATGAGCGTTTCTCTTCCTCATCCCTTCCCGGCAATCCCAACCTGAGCTCTGTGTCCTTCAGATTCATGAGCTCGCTTTCAAAATTAAGCTCCATTTGTTGATCCACCTTCAACTTGTTGTATATCCAAATCCAGATGTTCTTTCGGCTCTGGTTTGATTTCTGAGTGCTTGTGACTGTGAGATCTAAAGATCCTGATGGGAGCCCTGGATTCTCAGTCCCAAATCTCATCAATTTTATAGCAACGTAGGCGAGGGACAATATCGAGCTCACTTATTCTCTTGGCGCCTCGCTTAGGCACAGTACAAAAGCATAAGCCCACCTCCTTCCATTACACGCGATACGTCACCCACCAACCACATTTCGACAACGCAGAGGGCCTACCCCACACGTTGGGAAGGCGCGTGATGGGACATCAAGAGTACAGATATGATTGTCGGTCAGGGGAGAGACATGAGAGAGTAGAGTGTCGAAGGAAGGGGGGACAGGAGTAGCCCAAGGTATTGATGATTGAAAACGGTGGACCACAAATGAACGGCTGCGATTGGGGAAGGTGGGGAATGGTGCAGTGAATCCTGGAGCGTCGGATGAAGAAGGGATGGGAACAGGAACAAGCCCATGTGAGGGGGTCCCACGTGGGTGGCGTTGATTGGACGGACATGACCATGTGGATGGATACTGTCTGTGACAGAATTTCATTGCAGTCTGGTGGCTACATCGCATGTGGGATGGCATGTGAACTGGTCAGCTCACTTGTCTCTCTCTTTCCTCATCAAATTAAAGTATTCATTATTCCCGCTCTATTTTTTTTCCTATTATTAAAGTTGACAATAGTAAGAAAGAAATGTTTGATTCATTGATGTGCCACAAGCCAAGCACTCGAGAACACTATATCATTTTCTAATATATTTTGTTTTCACGTTAAATTAAACAAGAAAGATAAAGGGGAAAAAAATCGAAGGAATATATATATATATATTAGAACTTAAGTTGTCGGATATTGGATGGATTATTGATGAGTATGTATTCTGTGAGAATTGAATAGAGAGAGAGAAACAAATTAGAGATGGATATGGGTTGGACCACACGGCATGCAATATATATTAAGAAAGCAAAGCGGGAAGAAGAGAAATTAAGCAAGTTTTTGTTAGAGGACAAAAGTATATATATGTGAGGAGATGGACGAAGCCTTTTATGATAATAAAACCACAGGCACTCTTTTTCCCACCCTACTCACTTGTGTTGGAAGCACCACACACAAAGCTTCATCCACTTCCCTACCCCCAAAGAAACTTAATTACCTAACACCATCATTGATATATATATATATATATACACAATTACAGCATGCACGCCAAAATCTTTTTAGGTATACTTTTTTCACTTTTCAGATTTAGTATAAAGAAAACAGATGAACTTAATTTCATTAAAATTACAATTTTTCCTTTTATATATATATATATATACACACACACTATATATGGAAGTTAATAAAAAGCAGATGAGAGAATCAATTAACGAAGGAATGTCAATTTTAGGTGAGGTGATGGGAGGCGAGGTGAGGGAAGTATCTAATCAGTGGGAGCACACACGTGTGTGAAGAGGATGATAGTGATGGTGAGATGTGGGGCTAGAGCCACACGTGGGTGGGAGAGTAGAGGTTAAAAGAAGGCCCAAACGAATGGAATTAGGCCAAAAAGAGTTAGGTCCCCACCCCCCCTCCCCCTCAAAACCTCCCCCCTTGCTTGGTTGCTTCTCTAATGTTCCCTTTAGATGCCTATATAATGTCCAAAAGAAAAAATTGACTGTTTTGGCCATTATATGTATAAAATAATTGAAGCTGTCAATGCATCCTTCTTTTATATACTCTTCAACAATGGCATTGCACCTAATACAGTACTATTAAACAAGACCATTGTGATCAACCCCCCTCGAGCTTTGCTTCCAGCTTTACCATTCAGGCTATATATGTTTTCTATGATTCCCTAAACTATTCTACATTCCAAGAGTCTAAATTCCCTCAGTTATTTTCAGTTCACCATAAATTATCCATACTGAAATATAAAGTTCATATCGAACTACATTATAATTCAATAGTCGTGACTAATACAACTCATTCTTCTAATTCTATGCAATATATACAAGGTCCCACCTAATTTCATAGTATCACAGAAAAGTGATAACAATGTTTTTTAAAAAATAGATATGATTAAAAAGAAGAAATGTAACTCTTTTATCAAGTCGCTTTTTCTTTTGCATTATAGCACTACTACAAGAGGACCCAATGTCGCATTTCACATGTGAATTTTACGGTTAATTATTGACTCTCCTCCTAAGAAAGCAAAAGGAAAAAAGGTAAGTTAACTAATATTGGACCCCATATAGACAAATTGTAAAGGAGTTTTAATTAAGTTGCAATTAGAGCGACAAGAAAGAGTCGCATATATAGATCGATAGGATTATATATATATATATATAGTAATCTGCTTAATTTTTTACCCAATCAGGGAACCATTCTCTCTCATGAACAAGTCAGCGCCTTTATTATTGATGGACTAGATTTCGATCAGTAAGTTGTTTCCATGAGTTCTTAATTAATCTTGCCCTAAAATATGATTAATTAATAACATGAGAAAACCGATAGCTCCACCAAGCTAATTCTCATAACTTAAGATTAGGGTAAGAATGAAAAAACAATAGTGGAAGTAACTCGAGTATACATAATTCATCGACTGTTAAGATAAAATTTATAGTTAGGATCTGAAATTAATCAATGTTTTCAATATATATAACTAAATATCTTGCTCTCATGTTTACCAAAAATATATATATATCCTGCTCTCAATCATATATTAACATGGTTAACATAGTGTCCTTGATCGATACTGACTTTGACTGCACTCTTATTTGTGCTGATGGGGCTTTGAAGATTGATTTTGGGTCAAAACCGACAGCATTTGAAAAAGTTGGCCAGCTTCTGATACAAGTTAAACGCTAAAGTTGACCACCCTATCCTTAATGGCTATATTCATGCACTCGCATTGACAAAGAAACGAGAAATGGCATCACCTAATTTAACATTTATTAATTTCCTTACGACGGTTCTTGCAAAGTAATGGACTGAGTTGGCCCCCATTTCTTGTATATCCACTCGATCCCATGCATTATTTCCTTCGTAAAACGATGAAATATTGTCTTCATTTGTGTTTGATGGAATGCCTCAACCAAACCCACAATTCAGCCCTACCATTGAACACATCTCCTTCTCGTTTAAAGTGATCAGAGATCTAGCCGCATGTATTACCTAAGCTAACTAGGGCTTACAGACTTTACTAGATTGAACAGACTACATTCATTGTTTCTTCTTTCATGCTGCATCTGCATATATTATTTATATATATTATTTACACCCACTGGTCTGTTTGATTAAAACTCAGCTAACTTTCCTTTTTTTTTTATGTGTGTGTGTGTGTATTATTTGATTAATTCTATATTAAACTGTAAGTTACAAAGCATATATTTGTTTTATTGTTGCAGAAGTCAAACGGGACCTTGCTGGTTCATCAAGATATGGTTGCCAGGTTTGATAATTGGCAATAAGTGACTGTGTCCAAATTACCAAATATGAGCGAGTTAGGCATGTGATATGATGAGTATATCTTACAAAACGAACCCGATTTCACACAGCACGTCGACCCAGAGCATGTGCTGAAACTGACACAAAACTGAATGCGAAAAATTGACAAATTTAAACCATGGAAAGCTGATGTAATGGAAAGATCCGGGGGAAACCTTAATGGTTGTGTGTACATTTCTGGCAAGAACCGAATCGAATTTGCACTGTTATTGAGCCCAATGAAACTAGATACAGTTGGATCCGATAAAAAAACTAACAAAAAAAATGCATCAGGATCCAAGAAAAAGTAACACATCTTTTAACGCATTAAAATAAACTAACAAACTTGTCAACAGATGGCTGATCGAGAAAATATGGCCTTGGATTGATCGTGTCTATGGTAACATTTGGTTGATCACTTTTTCTGCCATGCATAGGATTTTTTATTGTCTTGTGAGGCCCCTCTGACTTCAGCGTTGTTTATGTTTTAAGACAGAGCTACAAGTTAATCACCGTCTGAATAAACTAGCAATATCTCTGAAGCATAATCATTGAACAATTATTTCATTTCAGCCGATGCAAAAGGAAATAAAAATCATGATTGAGCAATTCCAGTACGATGTGTGTTTCTCTCTTCCCATCTCTTAATGGATCCTACCCACAATAATCCTCATCTTCCTCAAAACCGACCTTCTCAGTATTGGATATCAGTTAGGCATGCATGGTGCTGAAATGTTGCAGATACACCTAACCTTATTACTGAAATTGCTCTAATGGATGGATGTTCATTGTAAGTGGATGATGAGGGCGAATCTCAAGGCATTTAAAAGGTGAAGCTTTTGAAACTAATGTTGTATGATAATGATTAAATTTAGGAAATGATTTTGTTTAGTGCTTAATAACTTGGAATGCAAAAGAAAGAATAAGGAGGAGGGGGTGGGGTGCCCGACAGCGGCGCACATGGGAAAGGGTTTGACACACACAGAACAAATCACGTGCCCTCTTTGAGTGGGCCCTCTCTCACTTACCCGATGAATCTTACCACATGCCTATGTTAGTTTCTTACCCTTTGGGACCCACTTTCTTCCTCTGATAAATATTCAATTTCCATTTTGGGGTATAGTGAACCCAAGTCAGCTGCCACACCAGTCCCTTGTTATACCAGTTAGTTCTTGTGTGCGCTTATAATTTCCATAAAATTCTTCTTTCATTAGGCACATCGTTGCTCTCAAAACATTTTTTCTAATTTTTGAAATGATAATTATTACATTTAAATTAATATTTTAATTATTTAATAAATTTAAACTAAATTACAAATTTTGTTTCTAAAATTTGCATAGATCTCTAACATTTTTATAATAAAATACTCTCCATCAACTTTTTTTTCTGGGCCAAACTCTTCATCAACTAGAATACATACATTTTTACTAAAATACTCGTTTTAATTTATATTCATATGAAAGGTATTTTAGTCCAAAATTTTAAATTCGATAAATATAAATTTTAAAATATGAAAGGGAGATACTTGTGGATTTCATCAAACTTAAAAAAAAAAAGACTGTGTAATTTGCTTTTAAGTTTATTAGTACTTTGATTATACTAATTAATTATACAATAATCAAAGTAGTTCCTTTAAGAGTATTCATGCATTTAATTATCAAAGGAATTAATATTTTTAATTAACTATTTAATAAAATATTATTTTATAAGTATCATATGAAATAACAAGAAATTCATGCTTTGCTTACTTTAAGAAATAACTCAATTAGTATTTGATCATGGTGGGGAAAAATATACAAAAATAGCCACTTCAATGATCTTTACGCATGCCTAGGAGAGATTAGTTTTTAATTGTCGATTTGGAGATACCCTTGATGCTTACCCAAAAAATATATAGAAATATTTCAAGTTTTATTATTTTTATTTAAAAAAAACTCTGTAATAGCATTTAGTATTGACTAAGCTGTATATAGAGATAAGTATCTCATATATTGTAGCATTATGAAGCCAAGTATTTCAAGATTATATTAGGTATTAGGAAAACCTTTGACGCAATCTGGCATCAATTTCTTTGCTTCGTCTCACGGTCCAGTTTGGTTGTTGAAGAGAGAAAGTGCATATTGGAAAAGAATTGCTAAACGTGGACACCATGTGTGCCTGCAATTCTGAAAAAACATGGCACAGATCAACACCACAAATCCTGTGTATCTATCTGCACTGTTTCTAACTGCAAAACAGTTGGGTGTGCTATTCAAATAATTGCGCATCGATCTATATTTGCATTTGCTCCCACATTTTGTTTTGGCCAACCACCTTTATAACATAGCAAATTACGAGGGCACATCCCAACAATAACACTTTAGCTTGTCCACCACTTCAAAAGAACTCTGTAGAAACTAAATACCTAAGAGACTGTAAACTACTCCTCTAATCTTAAATATAGAGTATTTTATTCTGATTCTAAATATATGACTTTTTACAGTGTATAGGGTAATATATATTATGCATTTTCAAAAAATTCTCTTATTTAATATATTCTAAAAAGAAAGATATATTAAATAAGGATAATTTTAAAAAAATATTGTGATTTTCAAAGAAATTGAGATAATTAACTAACTTTAACTCTCATCCTTAATTCTAGTGATTCAGTTAAAAGATTTTTATATTAATGATTGGAGGGAGTATAATTTATTGATCTTTTCATTTATTTTGTTGCCCATGTGATCAATCGATTCCCTATATTAGCCATAAAAAAGCAGTCACGAAGCAAACCAGAGAGATGATCATTCTTTCTTCAATTGGGATATGTATAGATTGTATATACCAATTAAAAGAAACAAGAAACATGGCTGTTTTAATGGACTTTCCCCCTATTAAGAATGCTGCTTCTTCTTTTTTTCCTGAAATTTGGTCAATTTACGTGGTTCATTTTGTTTTGAATAATTTGTGCCAAATTAGGAATATTGAATGAGATAACTCCTCATGTTTATATGTAATAGGCGACAAGGCTTACTTCTGAAATAGCCAACACATTAAGTCTGACAATTACTCCGAGCCATATGTTTAGATTTATTCGGAGACTATCAGGGGCCATAATAGATGCTTCTGTTTAACGAAGGGCTACAGAAAAAAATCCTCTTTGTCATCAAAGATCGAGAATCGTCATTTTCAACTTTGTTTTTTGATTTAATGTGTATGCTTTCTCTTATACATGATCACTGTTTTTGACAAATATTGAGCTACATATATCGAAAGTTCAGTTCCGCTTCATCTAGCTAGTATTAAGACCAATATTTACTATTGAAATCATTTCGAAGTTTTTTTTTCATGAATAAATTATCAATCCCCAGTTAGATGGTCCAATGGAAGTCATTATTTTAAGTACCCAGTTGGCCTCTGAAAAAAAATATTTCAAGTATCCTCGGGTTCACTTGGGGAGTAAACTTCTGGAGTTTTGCAAACTTATTGATCCTAGGTGTCTAAACCTTGGATCCATGATCAATAATAAGCTTTGCTAAATCCAAAGATGAGTAGAGCAGTTCATCTGCAACTTTTATTTTGCCGTGATGAGGTGAGTATGATCAGCTTGAAGAATAAAAACTATAGACCGCAGATCGATACTAGCACATAAAAACCCTTGGATCCCCTTGAAATATAGACGATAAATGTTAAATTCCATTAGTAATTAAGAAAAAATATTTACGTGAATTCGATATTCTAACTGAAGTTAATTAGTATTTGACCATTGATATCTGTGTCATATATTTTTAATATTGACTTATATATAGCGTAATGATCAATTATAGTAAAAAAATTCATCTTACACTAAACAGATGAAACAGTAATAATTACGTTATTTACAATGATACAGGCAAAGATAGAAATAGATCCATTAATATGAAATAACGAAACCCTAGGAATTGGTGAAAAAAAGGGATTTGAGCAGGCAACATGGGGTGTCCATATTCACATCTTCCACTGAACAACCATTGGGAGATAACATCAGCTTGTCGTCACCTATCCCAGCAAGGTCGGAAAGTCCAGCTCACGCATTCGGCCACGTGTCACAAAGCCATTCCTGCACAAGAGGAAAAAGACAAAAAGGCCCATGCGTGCTTCTATTAATGGCCACCACGCCCAAGCACACCCTCCTTCCCTCCCACACGCACTATTAGTATTTATCATCACGATTCAGAAAAGCGAGAGAGAAGCCGGGGAATCGTTAGAGAGAGAAAGTGAGGTGAATAGTATTGATGGAAGTACTAAGTGTGAGGAAGGAGAAGATGGGTTTCGAGGAAACAGAACTGAGGCTGGGATTGCCTGGAGGCACCGAAGGAGAAGTGGTTAGGAAGAGAGGTTTCTCTGAGACTGAATCAGAGACAGTGGATTTGATGCTGAATCTCTCATCTAAGGAAGCAGATCCAAGTGATAACCTCAAGACTTTGCCTAAGGAGAAGACCCGTCTGCCCTCTGATCCAGCCAAGCCTCCCGCCAAGTAATTTTTAGTTAACTCTGTCATTTCATATTCATCCCAATTTCTCTACTTTTCCATTTGTGACACTTGATATTTTGATAATCTTCTGTACCTCCGTATATAATTTACAGTGCCTGTATGCATATAATACCGAGGATAGGTTCCATAACTAATCATGAGACAGAGAGGCAGGAACGAGTGGCTTGCTTTTCAAAACGAAAAATTTGGTAATTGAATATTGCAAATTGAAACGTCCAGCTTCAAAAACTAAAACTCGCGCACGGTTTCATGCCATATATGATATTTGTTATCGACGGAATCAAGTAGGGGAGGCAATATCTATGGCCGTACGTTTGTCGTCTACAAGTTTTGATGGCTTAATTTATACTGAATAAGGATTTGCTTTTCTTGTCCTCAATTATCGCATATTTTCCACTGTACACAGATCTCTTTTAGTGAAAGGAACAAATATAATATTATGTAAATTGCACTGGCTAGATATATATATGAACAAACAAAGGCAGTTCATATATATATATATATATATATCCAAATCAAGTCTAAAAGCTTGAGGGTTAGTGATGTGAAGAATTATATAAAATAGGAAAGAAAACATCAAAAAATCCTAACTGCTCAAACTTTCCATGTTCGTTTTCTTGTAATTTTGACTTTTCTGAGCTGTTCAAAGAATTGAAACAAAGAGTTACCTTGTACGTCCTTGTAAATGTATGATTAATGAACTTTCTGTCTGAAATTAATTATGTATGTAAGATGAGTCTGATGTGCATGATTAATATGAATGATATATGTAGAGCGCAGGTGGTGGGTTGGCCACCAGTGAGATCCTTCAGAAAGAACATATTGAAGAACAGTGGAGAGGAGAGCGAGAAGGGAAGCCCTAACGGTAACGGAAGCTTCGTGAAAGTAAGCATGGATGGAGCTCCTTACCTTCGCAAAGTGGACCTCAAGTTGTACAACACTTACCAAGATCTCTGTGATGCCTTGGCCAAAATGTTCGGCTCCTTCACCATAGGTATACATATATATATGCCATGCCCCACCACTTGGGTATTTTTTCAATATTTCTTTAATTTCTGTTGGCTTCACACTCAAATAATTTTACGATAGAAAAGTTAATTATAGTAATTGTTGAATCAAATGGGCAATATTTGATTAAGTCGAGCATGTCAATAAATGTAAGAAAGAAAAAATAGTTGAAGCAGTTGCGTGTATATTAATGGAGGAAATTAATGTCGTGCTGTTGATTGAAGGCAATTGTGGATCCCAAGGAATGAAGGATTTCATGAATGAGAGTAAGCTGATGAATCTCTTATACAGCTCCGACTATGTCCCAACCTATGAAGACAAGGATGGTGACTGGATGCTTGTGGGCGACGTCCCTTGGGAGTAAGTACTAATTTCCCATCTAATCTAATTAATTATTACCCCAAAATCAATCCGATATTACAGCAATACCAGCATATTATTAATTCGTTGAAACAACTCACTAATTATAACAATAATAATTATATGTATCGTACTCTGCCTTCTTAATTAATTATCACATTTTCCATGTCGACCACCAGGATGTTTGTTGAATCATGCAAGCGTTTGCGTATCATGAAAGGCAAGGAGGCTATCGGACTTGGTTAGTATAGTAACAAGTTTATTTTTCCCCCTCCACAATTAATCATCTCATCAAAAGTTTACTATTAATTATATACATACTCCCTCTCATCCCATTTATAAAATATTATTTTAAAAATTTGTTTGGTTCTATTTATAAGATGTGTTATTTTTTTATTTGAATTTTTTTCTTTATTCTTTTTTTAATGACTTTTTTTGTCTCATAAATTATTTCAGTCTTTAATCAGTAGGTATAAGGTTGGAAGTTCATACTAATTTTTTATAAATTCAAGAGTATAATTATGTTTTCTTAATATCTGTGTAATGAATAGTAATATCTTATAAATAGGATCGAAAGAGCATATTATAAATAATATTAAAATTAATTATTTGGGTTTATTAATTTCAGCACCGAGAGCCATGGAGAAATGCAAGAACAGAAGCTAGAGGATATGTATTATTAGTGGTTACGATGAGTCCATGACCTGCTCCTTAATTTGTAATTGTGGTGGTCGATGACTAAGGATTAATGGAGTGAGCTTCGATTATATGTAGTTTTCTGTATCATTAATTAATTAATATGTACGGTTTGTTATGTAATATTTCAAACGAGGCAGTGAGAGAGATGTCTTAGTATGGCTTATAAACAGAAAACAGCAATGATGACTGTATTATGTGTTTGCAAGACTTGGCTTTCTTTTGGCCACATAACAAAGACACTTGGCTTTCATATTTATAATTTGCTTGGCTAGTTTTGCTGCTTGTTTATTATAACAAGCTTAATAATGTGCTTGGCTATTCTGGTCATATCCCATATCATTGTTGTTCAATTTTTATTTGTAAATTAACTGATGTCTTCTTTTTGTTCGTTTAATTTTTTATTTATTTATAATAAAAATGAGCTTTCTTACGGATTTAGTTTACGATCGAGGATATCGGAGGGTACTGGAAATGTTCCCCAACAAGTTGGACGAGGGAACAAGATCATGTGCGTGTTCATTCGCCGTTTATGCATGCCAGCCAATTTAGATTTTTGATTAAGTAAATTCAACTTAATTATGACATGCATAGTGGAGTATATCCAGTTTCAAAAATTATTTTAAATTTATAATGCCAAATTTCAGACACGCAGAGGGTTCCTCCTGGTAAAAATCAAAATTCTCTACAGCGAGGATTTTGTACAGTAGGAAATTTAAATTATAGTTTGTGATTGTCCAATAAGAGTGATGATGTGATGAACCCAAAAAATAATGCATTATGTAGTTATGATGCAATGATATTTTACCACATGTTTAAAATTTCACATTATTTAACAATTAATAATTTTTAATAGAATTGATTTCATTTTTAGGCCAAAGTATACAAAACCCCCCTTAAACTTTTAAGTTTGTGTATATAACACCAACCCCCCCCCCCAAAAAAAAACTATCAATTATTCGGTTATTACACAAATGAAAAATAATATGCTATTGATCATATATCCCTTAAACTTTTTTTTGGTATAGATAACTTTATCAAATTTTGAGTTATGTGTAGATAAACCCTCTGAACTTTAAATCATTTGCAAATAAACCATCTATTATGTCACATTTGATCAATGAAAGGACAAATTAACAACAAAGGAGTTATATTTCAAAGTTTAGGGTTCCAATTTATAGTTTTAAAGGTTATGGAAGCTGTTTGTGCATAATTTAAAGTTCAAGGGAGTTATATATAATTTAGCCTAATTTTTATACAATTATTGAGTGTAATTATAGTAATAAATTTAATAGAATAGGTTAAGAATTATTTATATTTAGTAACTATTTTACATCTAAAATACAAGATATTTATAAATATTTCTATATTTATTAATTGTAAAATTTTTAATTCATTTTTTCTAGGGAGTATATTTGGTCTGCTGGAAGAATTTTGACCAAGAAAATGAGGATAAAAAAGGGAAAAAGGAATTGATCAACATTATGCTTGATGGGGGCGTGTATTAAAATAATAGAAAAAATGTTTAAGACGGAAAAAAATCCAAATACTCATGAAGGTAAAATTTATTCAAAATTGAAGCTCATAGTAAATAACCGAAAATTTGAAGAATTTTAAAGCCTAAGCAAAAAAGAATGGAAATTTGGATCCAAGTCAGGGAGAGAGAGGAGATATGTACCAAAAAAAAAAGACGGAGAGAGAGGAGATATGTACCAAAACCAAAGAGACACGGAGAGAGAGGAGATGAGAACGAGGGGAGTGAGAGACCAGAGAAGAAATAAGGGACAGGGTATTAGAGTAGGGAGGGACAGAGGGACGGGGGTAGATAGAGATACTCGTCGTTTGTTTTTGACTGGCCCTTTTTAAAATAATTATTATAAAAATTATCTAAAATAAAAATTTTATTTCTAAGATATTAAATATTTTTTATTTTACTTTATCTACAATTAAATTAAATGTGAGAGCTAGTAAATAAAATAGGTATTATAATTAATATCATTTTAGATTTTTATAAGGATAATATTAAAAAATAATATATTTTTAACAAATTTATTAAGTAAAACTATCTTTCTTAATTCGTATGTAATTAGTTAAATTGGATTCATATTTTGAAAAATAGAATACTTTTTTAATTATACCCTTATTTGTTCTTTTAAAAGTCAAGAATGATATTTATTATTTTTTTTACCTATTTATTTATTGCAGGGTATATTAAAATTTTTTAATAAAATTAAAATATTAATTATATTTTCTAATCTATACTCCCTTCATTTTAAAATATAAATCTTATTTTTAAAAAAAAATTAGACTAAAATATAAGTCCTTTCTAGATAATCACAAATATTAATATTTTTTTCTAATAATTTTTGTCATTAATTAGCTTATAAGATAGAGTTATTTTAAAAATTATATTTATTAAGAATAATATTAAAAATAATATAAATTTTTTATAAATTTAAGTAATTTAATTCTTTTTCATAATTCATGTATATTTTATTAAAAATTACTTATATTTTGAATCAAATGGAATATATTAAAACTTTAAATCACATAAAAAGAAAGTGATAGAAAGTCATAAGTGGAAGACAAAAATGTCATTAAATTTTGAAAAGTCAGGACATGATGAAACGAAAACTTCCAAAGAAAAGAAGAGGCATCCACGAGGGTGGGAAAGAAAGAGGCTTTCATGAATTTTGATGGAATCTTGTTTCGAATGAAATCAAGATATCTGAGCACAAACATGATACTTCATGAATGTCCATTGCATTTCCATTTTCAAGTTAGAAATCTTTCATACTAAACGAGAATGGTAAACTTGTGAAACAACGTTATAACGGAGTTGTTACTGAATGGTCCCTCATTTTTTTCGTTTTTGGCACTTATGTATGGAATTTGGTGATAGCTATTAGCTAGTGTTGGGCTCTTGATAGAAATTGTTATGATTAACACTTGCGTCAATATCATTATTCATTAATTTTGACAGTACTGAGGCAAAGCAACAGCAACCTAACTATTTTATGTAACCAACATAAATAAATAACACAAACAGTTTTGAAAGTAACATGTTAATAATTAAATAAAGAAATAAATATTGTGGTCCAAAGAATGTTGCTAAAAAAATTGGCCTAAAATGACACAACGAAAGCAATTAGAGAACAGTTAACCCCATTGAAAGTAAATGAACTGAAAGGCACAATGAAAGGAATATCCAGTTAGCAGTCTAAAACAATGCCTAGACTACACACTAGAAGAAATTATCTAACTGAACAACCCAAGCCTGGCAAGCCTTTTCACAAGTTGTGATATAGTGTTCAATTCTGATACAAAACTGACTGGTAGATTAAACATGAAAGTGAGATGAGCACAGCAAGGAACATGGTTTCGCAGATCAAGAAATGAACACAACTGGAGACTTCAAAATTAAGTAATAGGTTCTATTCATTGTGTTGATTGGCGAGTCTTTATCGTTGTTAGATTTCGTGTTTTAGATACTGTTAAATAGCTGATGTACTAATTTAACATTTTACATTTTCATGTTAGTATAACTATGGAACTTAAAATTTCCTACGATCACAAGACTTTATAAAGTCATCAGAGTTTGTCCATCCCAAGTTCCTCGTCCATGACTTTAACTTATCAATATATAATATAAAAAAAAATCTTTAGCAAATCCTATTATTCACAAGTTATGAACAATGTGACAAAGCTGAGAAAAATGGTCTAGTTACATTATAAATTCACTCCAGCAACACTCAATCCAAATTATTTCTATTGAGTTCTTGTGCATAACTTGTGAACTTGGAGAGGAAGAACTTCATAAAAAATGTGATATCTTATTAGAAAAAATGAGGCAATCATCCAATGTCCATATAGCCCACTGCTAATTATGATGATCAACAAGTTTATGATAAAATGGACAATGCTAAAGCACCAATTCCATACCCTAACTTGAAAAGATTGAGTATGACCTGATCAGCGCCTATGTGATACAGCCTGTGGACTTTAAACTAAAACAAACAAGATATTGAACATGTATCAGTAAAATCAGTCGACATGCACATTACAGAGCCTTTTCTCAATCCTCCGCCGCTTTTTTCCATCATCAGGCAGCTGTAAAAAGAAATGAAATTATATGCTGAGTTTCAAATTCAACACAATCCTCTTCATCTGCAATAGATCAAGGCACGGCATTGGTGGCTACAAAATCTAGACAAATTTGAAATTCCTTTTGTGTGGGGAGAGGGGGGATGAGATCATATGAACAAGATACACAAAGGATTCGGCACCCTATTATAACATGGATGCTGCACCTCCTTGAATAATGCACAATTATATTATTAAGATGACATAAACAGTTAATAGTACAACATCTCAGATTGTAGGCATGGTGCTGGAATTTTAATTTCAACTTCTGAGGATTCAAGCAATAATACATTATGTGATGCTCAATGATATTTCTTTCAGCTTTACCTCACCGCCGAGAAAATGTGGAACCCAAACCCTTTTGGAGCCATCAGGTAGACGTTTACAAGGTGATAAATTTTCCATAGCAGTAAAAGCATTGCAGACCTGCAAACAAAATAAATAGCAATCCATGGTTAAATAAATTTGACTTTTGAGCCCCTAGAATTTCAAACCGTAGACCTAAGTATATATTCTTTAATTAACCATGACCACTGAGATTTTGTTCAGACTTCATAATATATAGTTCTCCAGATTCATATTGCTTCATGAAGCTCCACCTTAAGAGAGAATAGAGAACACTACAATACTACAGAACAAAAATTATTGGACCTGCTTCGTTACCTGACTTTGGATAGCCCCAATTAGCGTGTCCTGACAACCTGATGCATATACGTTTTCTAAACTGGAGCACTGGAGCAACAGTCTCTCTGAATAATTTTAAAAGGACAAAATCAGTCTTTCAAATTCTTATGAAAATCTTGAAAAATTGAATTCAATATGAAAGCAATACTTTTATCTCATGAACAGGGTTATCAAATCACTACCTGGATGCAAATTTTTACAAGAATTGAGATTCAGATCATTGAGTTGAGGGCAGTTTAAGTATAGAGCCTGCACATTGATTGAGGATAAAGTTTAACATTAAAAAGCTTGAGAAAGAACATGCAACAAACTTCTTCAAAGTAGCAAAACTCACATCTAAGCCAGAACAGCCCCATAAACTTAGTTTCTTCAACCGGTTATGCTTGATAATTAACTTGTGATTCACAAGGTGAAGATTAGGATTGGATGTCTCCAGTAATTTGCAGTTTTTTTCATCAGCAGTTTGATTTTCGGAATTAGGATCACATATGGTCATGCCACAGTCCATAAGTTCAAGAAGCGGCAATTGAGCTGAAGCAAATTGAATGCCACCTGAAAAATATGGGTAGCACATTAGCGGGAGGGAACTTGAGCAAGTATTGAGGTTTGTGAAGCCATGTAGTAAATAAAAGGACAGTTACTTGAGGTCACGTTGGGGCAAAGAGCAAGGAGAAGTCTTGACAATGTTTCGGGCAATGCATTGCAGATTATCCCAATTCCACTGTCACTGATGCTAGATCTGTAATAAAAGCAAATTAATATGCATAGTTGAGACATCTATGTTAATGTTCGACTCTTGATTATATTTGTGCACTGTGTTAGGTTGCTACAGATATTAGTTGTCTCCCAAGTGAAAGCATCTTCCAAAATCCTAAAGAAAATGAACGCATTTAGAATAGGAACATAAACATACCCACTGAGATCAAGCAATTCTAGATTTGGATAGCTCGAAGCAATTGCAGCAACAGATGCATCAGTAACTTCAGATCCAAGAACTAGTGAAAGCATTCGTAACCCTCTGAATGATGGAATACATAAACAAACGCCATCAGGCTTATTTAAACGAGTGAGTGCTATCACAATTTACTCTAATTCAAAATATATAAAATAAAAAGCACATAAATAGTAATGACAGTTTAACAGTACAGAAAGCCATCACTATATCCTATTCATTACATGCTGATTTAGAGAATGGGTTACAATCAAGCAATGTACCGAAAGTTGGAGAATAGGAATGGCACGAATCAAATCCTTAACATCAAACCTTACGATACCATTTTACTTTACATCATAAACTTTAAAAGAGGCATCAATAGATTATAAACCCACAATCACAGACATAGCCACACCATTAGATGTAAAGAGTTCACGTACATTTTAAGCGTCAGACATAAACACAACTTCAAAGAAATGTATGTGCTTCATAAGACGTGGTAAATTGTACTCAACATCAAATAGACTCGTTTTGTTATTAGGATCTATTTTGATTTTTATGCACTATATAATTCATTTGCGATGTAATGAGAATTATTGTCTTGGAAAATTTCAGTCATATGACTAAATGAGGTGTTAACACATGTATTGTCTAAATTTACTAAAATGAACGCACAGAGCACATGAAGTCATCTGGAAAATCAAGGCATTATAGATGATTTAGTTCAATGAACCGTAACATAAATGGATCTTATTTGTTACAATTGAAAAACAGAGTCCGAAAGAGAAGACTTTGACAAACCTCAACTGAGCAGCCGTTAGAGCAAGCACAGCAGCATTAGAAAGCCGCATTGAAGCTATATGTATGTTTTGCAACCTCGGGCAAGTTCGACCTAAATTTTCAACCATAGCAGTGAGATCAGTAGCTTCATTTTCTTGGCGAGAAAATTCCAATGATATCTCTTTCAGTTGGGGGCAGTTAAATACCTAATAGTTGAATGATACTGTTAGTAATTAGAGAATAGTTAACCCCATAGACAAGAAACGAAAAAATTTCAAATGTTGAGAATGATCACACCTTACAAAATTAAGTGAGAAAGGAAAGGTAATCACCATCTTAGAAAGAGAATGGAGATCCGATAGCCAAAGTGTTGAAAGACTAGAAGAACACAGGATAAAACCACCCAGATTATGACAACCTTCCATCTTGAGGCTTTTCAGGCTTCGTTTATCAGCAACAAATCGACTTAGTTCATCCCTGGATTTTTAAATTGGAACCATAGAATTATCTGATCAGAACACCCAATATAGTTTATATATTGTAAACCTTCATAAGGAAAACGAATAGAAATCAAGTTCAAGAATTTCACAGTGTAAGTTTGAATATGATTTACATAGGAATTAGTGGATATATGTGGCACAGCAGGAAGGCTTCACTCACTTACAGAGTTCAACATATTATTATAATTTTCACTTTTACACATTCAACCATTGGATAATAAATAACCATCATATTGACCTTACATGTAATACCCATTAAAAGATCAGGTGAGAGATGGAGCTTCAAAATGTCCAAATAAATTTTCACTTACAACCTTTAATTTATCAGGTTAAAGTTTACATGTGTGTAGACATCAGCTCTCTAGAACTGGAACGCTTATTTTACATACAAAACTAGAAAAAAGTACCTTAGACAAAAAAAATAAAAACAAAAAAAACAAGCAATACCCATTGATCCGATTGAACGCAGTATTAGATGTCGATATCTCCATAAACTCCAGATTGGGGCATGAAAAAGCAATGCAGGCCAGCATAGTTGAATCCACATCGCTGCAACATCAAGGAAATAAGTCTAGCGTTAGGACACAAAGAACTGAATATTGTTAAGATAGCGTCTGCCAATATCGATCCTCATTTTCAGTCACGGTTATTTCCATATTTACAAAACCCGGGATTCATTGGATCAAATTTTCGTTTTCTCAATTTATATTTTTTTCGGTTTGCATCTTTGTGCGATATCCGACCACTAATATCAGGTAAATTTTTAATGTTTTAGATTACGTTGCTCGTACATCATTTAATTAAACTAATCCACTCGGCAGTACAGTTCTGCAGATCTGGAAGAGTCCGGAATCAAACAAAATGCGCACCTTTCCATTCTAAGACAGAGCTTCACGACCCCTGGACACTTCTGCAGCATCGATGCAACAAATCCCAACTGAACTCCTGCTGGAACCCTGAGTTTCAGCTCTTCCGCTGCCCTCCACAGCCTCCTTGTCATGTCCCTCCATCCTTTACATACATTCGCCGCTGACAACAATCCCGTCGGCGGCAGCCTCTTCAGCACTTCCCACAAAAGGTTTGCCGGCAACCCAGACGAATCTAGATCCGGCTCTGTGTCGATAAATAGGTCTCGATCCTCTCCATCAGACATCTCCGACGGATCGAATCCGCTGGTATGGTCATCGACGTCATCGAATGATAGCGCACGAGGGAGGCGAGAATAAAGCTGCCGGGTCGGTGGTTGTCGAACTGCACAGACAGATGAAGGGCCGGAAATGGCAGAGAAACTCGATACCGATAAATCGGTAGGTGAGGTAGCAGAGGCAGAGGTGGGGGTTCTGAGATGACAGTTGTGGCCCTTCTTAGGAAGACCACAGCGTCCACAGTTATAGCTGCCGCGCTTTTTGCCATGTTTGACGTCAGGAATGACGATGCCGGCGCCATCGGGGGTGGCGGCGATATGGGGTTGGGGATGGAAGTGCTGCATACAGAAGAGTGAGAGTGGAAGGAGAAAGTGGGGGAGGGAGAAGAAAATGAAGATACCGAGAGAGTAAAAATAGAGAGGCGGGGCGGGAGAGTTGGCGCCATTTTGATGGTTTTTCTGCGTTGCTCATTTTTAATTTTGGGGCGCTGGAGGCTTTTTTTTAAAAAAATTAAATTCATTGCCAATTTGCCAAAACAATAAAGCAGGTCAAAAGCATGAATGTGTATGTGATCTTGCGAATTTAATTTGGATAAAATAATTAAAAAAATAACCTTTTGTAAAATCGATAGATTATATAATTAGTTCTCTTTTGTTTCTCTCTTTCTTTACTTATAAGTTGTAATCTAAGAGATTGAAAGACTCGATTAGTTGTTTGGAAGATATTTTTTTCAATTGGAATGAAATATTAATCAACGTAAATTTATTTATTTTTTATTATTATTTGTTAAAATATATTATTTTAATAATTCCTACATTTTAAAAAGATTAGTTTTCAATTCTAGTTAAAAATTTTCTAATCAAAGTTTGGGTCATGAGAGAGTAATGACCATTCTTTGGGTTGTAATTGTGAAATCAAACAGACGAGCTCTTAGTTTGTTAAAAATAAAAAGTTAATTTTTAATGAGTTTTATTTTTTATCTGAAAGTTTATAATTTTTCCTTTTTTCCTTGAAAAAATTATAATGAGTTGAATACTTGTCGAAATACAGAATTGAACTATATCCTACCTTAAATTTTAGTTTACAAAATATAATGTAATTTGCTTTTATGCTTTTAAGAATAACAAGATTTCTTTGGCAAAAAATTGAAAAACTAGAATTTATCTATATAGTATATACACATAATTTTTAAAAATAATTCAACATAAATTAAGTTAGATGACTATTTTTTGCAACAGAAATTGTACCAGGGTGTGTTTGATTTAGAGACTCTTTCCCTCTAATCTTCTAATTTCTATAAAATTTCTCCTTTTTTTTTCTCCGATTCCTTTTCGTCTTTCTCTCTCATTATTCTCTCTTTTTTCCTTTATTACCTTCATTTCTTAAAATTCATTTCCTCCCTCCCTCCCATACGAACATACAAAAAGAAAATGAAGATGCCATCAAGTGTTTTGAGGGCTATAATTGTATTAAACGCAATAATACTAACTTGCAGGTAACGATTCTATGTGTGGCCATGATAGCTCTTCTTATCAACTTTCATGTGAATATTGGCAATTTCATTAGTGGTTTGTTTAATTCGTTTAAAAAAAGGTCATTTCCTCTTAGACAATCATATCGCTTTTTTTTATTATTATTTGTGGAGTTAACTTACTGAGATATCCGTTTGCACATATTTTTTATAAGTGAAGTGATCACCTGTGTACAACTGGAGTGAAAAATTTGAAGCTTAATTTTCTTTATGTAGCGTAAAAATTTGTAAAATTAACCTTTCTATTAAAGCAAGATGTGTGTATTTTCTGATAACGAAATTAAAAAAATATGAGATTTTTGTTGATGAATTCATAATTCTCATATCAAAGCACATTTGTTTCAGTTAAAAAAGCAATGCAATCTTATATTTTAATTGAAAAGTGTAATAACAAATCAAATTTAAGTATAATTAAAAAGTGAAAAAAAAACGATGGGACAAGTAAAATAAACTTGATACCTCTCTAACAAGTTATGAGGTTGAAATCTAATATATTTAAAGTAGAACTTCTTTTTTTAATTTCAAACTTGACATGATTTGAATTCAAATTTCAAATAATGCATGATATCAAATAATGGGTGTTTGTAAGGGAAAAAAAGTATTAAATAAACATTTTTTATATCTATTTCAAATTTTAAATTGATGACCACTCAATTTCACAGACGCACTGCAAGACTTTTATTTATTTTGGCGCCTTCAAACCAATGAATGAAATTAAGGGCCTGTTTGTTTTCAATTTTCAAACCACGTTTTAAGCTTAAAACCACATTTTTTTTTTATTGATGTTTGGTTGTCGAAAAGCAGTCACGTTGCCACCATGAATTTGGCTGAAAACGGAATTGGGAGAGAAGCATATGGGTGCTGTTTTTCGGTTCTCTTTTTTTATTTTTACTTGTATTTATTTTAAAGTAAGATAAAAATAAACCAATAAAATAAAAAAAAATTAGGAAATTAAAATTTTCATAAAATTTTTTTTATCTATTAACCAAAATATCCCTTTAAAATTTTAATTTTTATATATCATAACCTGTAAGAAAATGTTATATCAGATATATTATGTTATCAATTAAATAAATGCAGATTAAATTTTAATCTAAGTAAATTAAATTAATTATGGGATAAAGTTTAAGCTCAATTTAGAGGAAAAATATGAGTTTTATTAAAACCAATTTTTAAATAAATCATCCAAACATAAACACGTTAGTCCAAAACCAATTTTTATCTTAACTACATTAGAAAACCAATTTTACCAAAACTCATTTTTAACCAACTGAGAACCAAACGGGCCCTAAATCTAATTATCAACATCGTCACTGATACTTAGTCAAACTCCTATTTATTATATAAAGTATGAGAAAAGAATTATACTGCGCTATCCAAGAATTATAAATAGTTTGATTTATGTTATAACAAAATTGTTATTAAATAGTATGATTTATTATAAGAATTTTATTTCATGCCAGTTAATAATAATGACGAAGATAATTACTTCTATTAAGGATATAAATAATCGCAGATGTGTGCGAGATGGTCAAGACAAGCTGTTAAGAGTTAAAACTAAATTCAAAGGAGGGAATTAGGGTATGATGTGCAGTGTGGGTTGTCGCAATTTGATGCATGTCTTCTGTCCATCGTTGGACGGCTACAAAAATAATCTTTTTTTTTTCTCTTCTATTATTTTCTTAGCACAAGGACATCATTTAATCGGACTAATTCTCTTCTAAATCTGAAATTATCACTTGGATAATGGATATTGCTTAGACGTAAATATTGTACAAACCTTTTTTTTGGGTAAACATACAACCCCATTTTATTATAAATCACATTTAACTAATTCACACAAATTAAAAAATATTGTTAAAAGTAATTTATATTCTTGAATTTTTAAAAAATTATCACTACTTTTTAAAATCATCCTTCATTGAAAGTTATTTTTATTTTTCTTAATAAAGTCACTTTTCAAATTTTTTATTTTGAAAATAAAGTCAATAAACTAAATTTCAATATAAAAGCATTTGTGAAAAGAAATTAATTTTTTTAGATATTTTATAATATAATTTATATTTAAGAATTAAGATTACAAAAACTGTGTATTGGCAACAACAAAAAAGACTATAAAAACATTTTAGGGTGTGTCCTGCAACGTGACTTATAACACGCAACACAGTGAAACAGGCTCAACGGTCAAGTGAGGCAGACAAGGCGTACAGGACAAATACTCGGCAGCAACGAGGCCCTAGCTGGATTGACCCATGAAAAATACCATGTTTGACAGAATCCAATGTTATAGATCGAATTTAATAATACTATATCACAACGGTCCATCTATTTCTGTTTTATTTAGTCTTTATAAATAAACTAACTAATTTTGTTTAGGTGAGATTAGTATTCCTAATCAATAATCAAAGCCTAATATTTTTACAGTATAGAAATCACTAAAATGAGTTTTGTTTATCTCAATAAAGTCTTTTTCATAAAAAACATATAGAACTAAAAATACATCGGTTCAACCTTATTTGAACCATTAAATATTAAATTAATGTCTTAACTAATTTAATAACTGATCCAGTTTTTAATATTTTACTTTTCTATATATATGGTCAATAGTCAAATATAAGACAACATGTTTAAAGGAATCCATTATTTACCAACTGTATTGAAACCTTGTTAATATTAACTATTTTTTGTTATTCTGATATGAACCAATTAAACAATTTAACCTTCAGGCTCCATAAAAAATATATATACACAAGGGTGGAGCTACGTTGTGCTCAGTGTGTGCATATACCCTCACTCAAATAGGGAAAATTATAAGGGGTATGTAAGTTTAAAAATTTTGCACTCCCTCCTCTAAATATTTTGAATCCATATATATTTTTATGACACAAATCCAAAAATTTATATATGAGCTCATAAATTTTTTATATCTGTATATAACTATTTTTTAAATTATTACAATATTACTTTTTAAATTATTAAATTTTGAATTAATCTGTTCGCATTGGTCAATGTATACATGTAACCAAAGCTTTGACCAGATGTACAAGACATAAGGCCAACCACAAAGCATTGAGAGTATTCAAATAATAAAGTCGTTTACCATTGGGCCAGTTTCATCCCACACTGGTGCCACATGCCAGGCTAAATTCGGCCTGACTAAGTTGGGTTGGGTTTATCCCCATAAGAAAAATGATTAATAAAAACTTTAAAGATATTAAAAAATTGTATAAAATATTTTTATTTAGATTATATATTTCTTTAAAAAATCTAGTTTATGATATTATTTGAGTAATTAGCTAGTGTTGTAATGTTACATATATATATATATATGTATGTATACTACGTTGCATGACATTTCTTGGCCCACAATATCCTTCATCATCATCTCATTTACCTGGAAGTAAGCAGTAGCCTAAATCTCCAGCTAAACTCGAGATAGTCACGTGATGTGCGCACTTGTTAGCTTCCGTGAGTATATATTGAATCGGTATGTCCAAGTCCTTCATCATCCAACTTTTGGTACAGTGTAACAATTGTTAGCTTCCGTGAGTATATATTGAATCTGAAAGTTTTAAAACTAGTTTTCTACTTTTGCCATCTTGATTGAAAAAATATAATATGATTTTCTCCCCTTTTTTCAAATATATATTTTAATCTGAAACCCTCTCAAGTGGACATGTCCTCAGCTCCGCATTTAGTTCTATATTGGACCATGTTGAGAAGTTTCTAAGCCTAAGATAAAATTATGAACGAGCCATGGTATACCATAATTTATCAGTTCTCATATGGAGTATATATATTTTTTAACTTTATAAGTTATGAAATTAGTTATCAAAATTTTATAATAATTAAATAATTTTAACATTTTGCTTTTAATAGATAATATAACCATTAAGATTAACATACATGTTTTTTTCCAATTCATAAAAGTAAATGAAAAAAAAAATCTGCATTAATCTTAATTTGACAATTTAAGAAAAAAAGATGATGTGGATTATTAAAAATATTATTGGAATACAAGAAATTTAGTTTAAAAAAGAATTAATTGGGATAAAATTAAAATATCAATAAAAATATTTAACCATTGAATTGCATTGCAAAGAACAATTTATTAAGTTATACATAAAAAAATTTTCTCCTTTTCTACTTTTTATATCCTTTTATTTTTATTACATTATTTTTTATATATTCATTAACATATATATATATATATATATATATATTAGGATCTTAGGCGATTGCTCAATCCATATTACATATACAATGTAATTCCATTAAAATTTGATTTTTTTAAGTGTTCAAAAATGTAATTCCAATAATCACTCATCAAAGCTTCAGCTAAAATATAATGAAAGAAAATATATTATTATGGATTTTTAAGTAGTTGAAAATGCAACATAATACATCACAACGAATTTTAAAATCCAAATCGAAATCAAAATGTTGAGTAAATTTTAAGAATGGAGCTAATAAAAATAAGTTCAAGAAGGAGAAAAATGAAATAAAAAGTAATATTAAAATTTTCTAAATAGATCCATGTAAAAAATGTGTAACTCATCAAGATTTTTCTTTTGGGCTTTGGATATTATTTTGTCTTGTGCAGGACATAGATAGCAATTATTTTCTAATTCTACTTACAAATTAGTTTATTTTTTTCTTTAATCTCAACACAAAGAACTAGACAATTTTTAGGGGGAATTACAGTTAGAAACTAATTAATTGAATTAATTATAAAGAAGGATTTTAGTTGAAAAAAGTGTTAAAATCTGAAATATTGAGTAGTAAAATTGAGAGAATAAGTAATAATATATCCCGTGTTTTAATAAATTTATTATTTTAATTTTAAAATGTAATTCTCCCCAAATTTTATTGCAAACTAGAGCTAGAGATCAAAATAATCACAACGCATAATTACAAAATTCACAATTAACAAATTAATTAACTAATTAGTATCTAGCAAGTTTATTCTTGAGCCAAAAGCATATGGATCTTGTTTTAGGAAGCATCTAATTAAAAGGACGATGCAGTGGGATCAAAAAGAAAACCTAAAAGCTTTGGTGCAATCAAGTGCATCTTTTGATTGGTAATCATCATGGTATGACAATCAAAGCCATAGCTTAAGTGGGACTCTCATAGAAGTTAACGATGGAGAAATTTGCAAAAGTGATGTCGATGGAGAATCAGAGCTTGTTGTCGTTGATGACACAAGTGACGGAGATGACATTAACCCAGAGAATAAGGAACTTGACTTTGACACCTTGCAAGTTGGTGAGCTTATCTTTGGCTATGATGCCAATAATAGTAGATAGGTACTTTGATTTATAAGATTGGACACTGAAAGGGCAAGAATAGTTTATGTAGGCTTTGAATCTGCCTGTTGAGGGGGTCTAATTTGTAGTAGAGAACACCTTTGAGAAGGAGGCCAACAAGGAAGTTGTGTTGTTCAAGAACTTGGTAAGCAATTAAGATTTGTTTCGAAATAAAAAGCATAAAGAGTCTACATCTGTAAGAAATGAATTAGTATAACCTCATTCTGAATTTGAACCTAGAAGAAGTCAGAGAGCAAAGAAAGGAAAATATTTAGATTCTGATTTTATTAATTCTCAAACAATAGTCTTCTTAGTTGAAAGTGATAGAGAGTCAGTGTTAAGACAAATTCCTATTCTTTTAAATATTGAAGAAGATCCTAAAACATATACGGAAGCATTGATGTCTAGAGACTCAAGTTTCTAGAAAGAAGCCATAAATGATGAAATAGATTCATTGTTGTCTAATAAAACTTGGGAATTAGTTGATTTGCCTGAAGGGTCAAAACCTATTGGTTGCAAATGGGTTTTTAGACAGAAATATAATACTAATGGCTCTATTCAAACATTTAAAGCTAGGTTGGTTTTTAAAGGTTTTAAACAAAAAGAAGGAATTGATTATTTTGATACATATGCTCCACTTGCTAGAGTTACTTCTATTAGAGTTTTATTTGCTTTAGCATTTATTAATAATTTATTTGTGCATCAAATGGATGTTAAAACAACATTTTTAAATGGTGAATTAGAAGAAGAAGTTTATAAGGAACAACCAGAAGACTTTGTACTTTCTGGAAATGAAAAGAAAGTTTGCAAATTAACTAGATCTTTGTATGGTTTAAAACAGGCTCCTAAGCAGTGACATGAAAAGTTTGATTATATTGTGTTGTCTCATGGTTTTAAACATAATAATGCAGATAAGTGTGTTTATCTAAAGTTCAATGGTGAGCATGGAGTTATCATTTGTTTATATGTAGATGACATGCTTATCTTTGGAACTAGTATGTTTGCAATAAATGAGACTAAAAAGTTTTTATCCTCACAATTTAAGATGAAAGATCTTGGAGAAGTAGATACTCTTTTAGGGATCAAAGTTAAGAGGCATAGTGGACGTTTTTCTCTAGATCAATCTCACTATGTTAGTAAAATTTTAAACAAGTTTCAACATTTAAATATAAAAAGAGGCAAATACCCCCTTTGATTCATCACATCATTTAACAAAAAATAATAATAGATCAGTGGCTCAACTAGAATATGCTAGTGCTATTCAGAGTTTGATGTATGCAATGCATTGTACTAGACCAGATATAGCTTCTGTAGTATGGAAACTTTCGAGATATATTAGTAACCCAGGAACAAAACACTGGAAAGGAATTACAAGGGTCCTAGGATATCTAAAGAAAACAATTAATCTAAAACTGCTTTACAATAAATTTCCAGTAGTTTTGGAAGGTTACATGGATGCTAGTTGGATAACTGGTGCAGGTGATAGTAAGTCAACTTCAAGGTGGATATTTACCTTAGCAGGAGAGCAATCTCCTGGGCATGAAAGAAACAGACTTGTATAAGTCATTCTACGATGAAATCAGAATTTATTGCCTGAGCATCTGCATGTAAAGAAGGAGAGTGGTTGAGGAATTTATTATTGGAAATAAAGATGTGGCCACAGCTGATGCCAGCCATCTCTTTACATTGTGATAGTGAGGCTACAATGTCTAGAGCATTTAACAAAATTTACAACGGTAAATCTAGACATATAAGCCTAAGGCATGAATATGTGAGACAATTAATTTTTAATGGAGTAATTACAATTCAATATGTAAAAACAAGTGAAAACTTGGCTGATCCTTTTACAAAAGGACTCAATAAAGAATTGGTTAACAAAACATCAAAAGGAATGGGATTGAACCCCATAAACATCAGTCACCAGTAATGGAAACCCAACATTTAACTAGACCAAATCTAGTTTAAAGGTTCAATTGGTAATAACAAGTTATTGATAAGTGACTGGGCACTAGAGTAGACATTTAACCATTCCGTGACTAGTGCATATAAGAAGAACTTAATTGTTCACGGTCAGTTAAACTCTTAATGGATTCAAGGAAGTCTGAGCAATTAAGGCTTAATTGAAATCCACCTATATGAACATAAGAAGTGGTGCCGCTTCTTACAAGAATTCAGGGGTAATTCTTTAAATGTTCATGAAAAGCCTAGGATGAGCACATGGCCATAAAAGTGCGGGAAGTCTATGCAGAATGAAATCAATATAAAAATGTGTGTGTGGTATTTCCGGTATTAATACTAAAGTTGTGGTTCAATGTAGTTAAGCAACTATCTACTTGTTAATACTTTGAAGTACTTACACTATTAACAGGTTCAAGTCAAGAGACACTTGCTATTATGCATATTCTTATGTTTACAGAGAACATTTAGCTTTTCAAACTAAGTGGGGGATTGTTAGAGATAGTTTGAAAACTAGAGTCCCACATTGAATGTGAATAAGGCTTATGAAGTGAATATAAGAGAGAGAAGATAAAGCATGTTAAAAATAATTATTGAGGGAAAAATGTTAAGTAAATTTAAATATTATTTATTTAATATTTAAAGCACTTAGCACTTGGCACTTGACACGTGGCACGTCGTGATAATTGAATTGATCTAACGGTGGAGATCTGATCTAGTATGAATTTGAGATTAATATTTTTAATTAATCATTTTTTTCTTTTCAGAAACAGAATTTCAAATAACAACGTTCTGAAATGGTACATTCTGAAACAACATTTTATTTGATATTCTGTTTCAATTTGACAACAACGTTTCAAATACAATGTTCAGAAACAAACAGGTACATCAACAACGTTTCAATTTTCTGTTTTCCACTATTATAAAAGGATCAAACTAGAGACTAAAAGAATCCCTCACGTTCTCTTCTCTTACTTACAATCTCTCTATTTCGTTATGTGTTTCAAGGTATTTGAAGTTGCTGTCAGATATCTTTGGTACTAAGAATAACTCCTAGGGGTGATTCATCGAATCCCTGCAGCAAACCTAGTGGGGTGAATAACACCTTAATGACAGTGTTATCATACGTTTATGGGCACCGGTTGTTTTCATATACTATTTCTAACATTGTTGTGGGTTTGATTTGATGATATGAGAGAATTAGGGTTTAAGAGTGTTAGGTCTAACCGTTTAAGAGAGTCCACCCCCTAGACCTAAGAATCTATTCAAGGTGGGGAAAGCCTCACCTCACCTTTGTCCTCAAATGATATGCACACATAAGAGATTCATTGATACAGTGCAACAAAAAAAATCTTCAAATTTTGCTCAAACCATTCCATCTAATTAATGATAGAATGGTATTGTGCGATATTGAAAATATGATAAAAAGACAAATTTGCCCTTCATTATTTCATTATTATAAATTTTATTTTTTTTTCTTTAAGAATATTTAGTTCATTGACTATTATTTTTTCATTTGTATATTATTTTCATCTAGCAGAAAAAAATGAAAATATAAATCTATTAGGGAAAATTAGGTTTTGGAACAAAAAAAATTAAAATATTTGGTTTTTTATACCAAATTTGGAAAATTTTCTATCATGATTTAAAAAAAAATTGTATCCTTATTTGAAAATATTCTATCCTTATTTGATGTCCAAAAATTCTATCATAACTTGGAAATTTCCTATCATAACTTTGAAAAATTTTATCTTGACCCCAGAACAAGGTGAACTTTAGTTTTATTTCCCAAATATCTTTTTTTTTTATCTTTTTTCCCAATTCTCTCAATCTATTATCATACTCCATTATTTTTCTCATTTATTTACAAATCATTTCATTCCATTATATCAAACATACTAGACTAGACAATTTAAAAAGAATTAAAGAGACAAGAAATTTAGTCTAAAAGTAAGATACTGATTTTTTTAGTCCATTTAAAAGGTTTGAAACTGAAGTATGCCCTCATCTAATGTTGAAGATGTTGAATATAGAGGCTTTATACTGAACAAAATTATATTTAATTACTGCATACTTTTTTAAGAGAGATAAAGAGAGGTGATGAAATCCATGGATAAAGTGAGTCCTATGATTTTCTTCATCTATTTTTTTTTATTGGATCATACAATCCTTAAATGGAATCTAGATTAATACTAAATAATTTTTTCAATTTAGAAGTAATGTTTAGTTTAAAATATAAGATATTTTGCAGGTTGTCTACTGTATTAATTATTTTTTTTATTCATGCTCATGATCTATAATTAATAGGTGAGTTATAAATGTTATGGAAAGTATGAAAAACAATGTAATTAATAAGGATAAATGATGAAAAATATTATAATTCTTTAACAAATTTAATGATTCATTTAATTTTCTTAAGATGCATGAAGTAGTTAAAAATATCTTATTATTTAAGATCAAAAGGAGTAGATGTTAATATTACCAATTAGAGCACATTTATAAGTGTTCATGGACTTGATTGGGTCGTGCTTGACCCAACCGTTACCCAACCCAATGAACTTTCAGGCAAATCAGGTTCAGTACCGGGCTGGAGTCGGGCCATCCCAATGCTAAATACATTTTTTAAATATTAAAAAAATAAAAAATTAACTTTATATATTAACACAAAAAATAATTATTTATAGGGAGAATTCCAAATAAATATCAAGGGGTGAAGATAATTCCAAAAACATCACAAAATTTGCTACAATTCCAATTAACCACCAAGGTATCAAATTAGAATTAAATTTCTATTGTAAAAAGATGAAACTACCCTTGCTGAAAATTGAAGAAAAACCCTTGGGTTCTCTTCCTCTCCCTCCAAACACTGTACCTCTCTCTCGCACCTAAACATCATGCCTCCTTTCCTCTTTGTCACCATCCCTTTCCTCCTCCAAGGCTACTGTAGCTGCTACTCCTCCCTCTCTCACCATAGCAAATCTCCGTCACCATGGGATTTTTCTAGGTCCATGTTTCCTTAGCTAGTTTTCTCATTCAAAACCCCAAAAATTCTCGAAACTATTGCGACCTCCACCTAGATCTTTCTTATCTTCCTATTGACTTTGGCCATTTCCACCTAAATCTGCATCTTCTATGTTAATGGAGGTCATGGCACCCATATGCCGATACAAACTTGCCACACTAGACCATCTCTCACAGGAGATTGTTGTACCAAGCAACTTGTAAACTTGGAGGATGATTTGCTTTTGCTCCATGGCATACATATTTGCACCTATAAATAAAAATAGAAATGGAAGGATGAGAGAGAGAGAGAGCATTGAAAGAAGCTAAGGTCCTTTGCATTATAATCTCACCATCCACAAAGGTAAGTTCATGGATTTGCTATACTATCTTCTTGCATGTGGTTTGTGAACAGGGATCATTTGATAAATCTTTCTTCTGAAGACTGCAATAGTATTAATAGACTCTTATGCATCTTTCAAGTATATTGATGGCTCTTCATCTTGATTATGTGATGGTTGAAACTGTGGTTGTAGAATTCTTTCTTTTCTATGTAAATTGCATCCTTGTAAGCTTGTTGAGTTATATCTCATGGTACTGTTGTTTATTTGATTTCCACGAAAAGAACATGTTCTTTAATATACCTGATAGATGTTCTTTAAAATGCTTGTTAAGAATTCTTTTGTTTAAGAGGTGGCATTTGCTAGGCGTAATTGTTTGGTCACAGCTTCTACATTTCTCTTAAGCTTTTGTTGTTTTTTTATTTATCATGTGCATCAAATTGGATCTTGTGTTTATATGTTACTAGCATGTTAGCTACTTGGATTGAATAGTTAGTTAAATGGTCTATGTTTAAATGATTGTTTTTTTTAGTCTTTGCTGGGAGTTTATATAAACGGCTTATGTTTATATATTACTAGCATATCAGCTATTTAAACTAAATGACCTATACTTGGATTGGGTATGATTTGCTTTCATTGGCAATATCTCATATTGGGTCTATTGTTGTAAAATATGAGCATGGGCGCCTAAGATGGAAAAACCTTTCCAGAAGTTGTTTGAGATATGAAGTTGATTTTTACTAGCTTTTTTCACTTTCTTTCTTGCATTGCATTTTTTGCTGTTCTATTACTTAGTTTATTTCATAATTTCTATGCCTTTTGCAGTTTCACGTTAGTTCAACAAGTCACTTTTAGCTTTGAATAATAAGGACAAGTCAAAATGGCAAGTTAATCATGTTTTAATTTCCAATTGCTGGAAAATCAACCTTAATCAATTCTTTTGTGGCTGCAACTTGTATTATTGCATAAGAAGTGGCAAGGTGTTTAGATCTAATTTTTCTAAAAAACACCTATCGTTTTATACCCATTGAGTTACGTGAATAAATGTATAAATGTAGAACTTCTCTAGATTTGTAGAACTTTTCTGGAGCTGTGTTGTACTTGAAGTCAAAGGCTTAAGTGTAGTTGTACAATGTATGTTTATGCATATAGATGAAAGAAGCTGTAATAGTCAGGCGTATGTGCCTCAAAGATATTGTAACTCAGTTCCATCAATCAATAACATATAGGTTGTGGTTGTAATTTGTTTTATAATTTGTGAAGTAGATGAAAAAATATACTAGTTAATTTTTTATGATAACTTTTTATATAAAACTACACTTTCGATTTGGTGAAGTTGGCATGTGTTGTTGTTGCTAAGTTGTAAATATACCATATTAACTCATAAACTCACAATTTACACTTGTAAATTTATGATTTGGTGAAGTTGACATATGGTGTTACTACACTAGTCAACCATCAATCAATGATGGTCACCTATCCATCTCCTATGTCAAATGGTTTAATTTCAATTGCAAATGGACCGGTTACAGTTGCAAATACATGGTTGTGACTACTAAATGCACAGTTATGACATGTCACTCACATGGAATGACCAAGTTTCAAGGGAAACCAAGGTGGCATTTTTTACACGGCTATTGTGACATACAAATACATAATAGGAACATGTAAATCCACAATTGTCACTTGCAAATATACCCCATAATGACGCATGATGCACTGGTTGACCATTAGAGGGGGCATCCTCTAATGGTCAACCAATGCACCATTTGATATGGATTTGGTTCTGTCCAATTACTGCATTAGTGGACTATTCAGCAGTGATGGTCAACCATTGATATGAAATCCCAATATCCCAGTACAAGTTGCAAATGGACCACAATCACTTGCAAATACATGATCATGACTACTAAATACATAGTTATCACATATAACTCACATGGAATGACTAAGTTCCAAGGGAAACCCAGATGGCACTTGTGAATTAGCCAGTATGACATGCAAATACATGACAGAAATATGCAAATCCATGGTTGTCACTTGCAAATAAACTCCTGGTGACATATAGTTCACTAGATGTGACCACCCTTATTATACTATCCTGAACTTAGTCTCGAGCCAACAAAGAGTATTGTTAATCATACCAAATTACATCCTTTCAGCGCATTTTCCTTGAGTTAAACATTCATATTTGTACATACTTAACACTCAGGATAGGAAAATGTATAAGTTAATCCTAATAATGTAGAGTAGTATGTTTTTGCCTTATTATGCATTATTTGATTTCCATGAAAGATTATAAGTCCTCATCTTTGTTACAGACCTCATGGGGAGAGCAGTGGAGCAATCGAGGCCCTATGGTAGAATTGGGAGACCAGGAAAAGAGGGAGAGAATGAACTTCAGAAAGATATGCGAGTAAAGAAGGGAGTAGTCTTCTGAAGAATGCCATGCCGTGGCCTGATAGACTGAAGCCGCGGCCCCATAGCAGACAGTGAGGGAAGACCACAAACCTGAGATTCCCCATGCTGCGGCTCTATGACATAAGGCCTCGGCCCCAGGACAAACAGTGAGCTAAACAGCATGGCCTGATAACATGAGGCCACGACCTGGAAACTATAGTCGCGGCACCAACCCTTCGTCAGCAAAATGCAGTGCTTCACTTGAACAGAGTATTTGAAGGGTTTGAGGCAAATTTTCAAGGAGGCTGAGCTAGGGCACACGGAAGACGTCCATAATTCGATCTTGGGAGCTTGGGTGTGCTAGGGTTTGTCTTCTTGAAGAAGATTGAAGCTAGAGTTTGAAGTATTGAAGAGATTTTAGCTTCCCTCTTTGGTTTTCTTACATCTCCCTCTTCCTTTTCTTACTTGTGTTCAATAATGATGCAGATTGAGATATTTTTTGTTATGATTTTGTTGAACATGAGTGGCTAGTGCTCCATTTCTAGGATTATTCTGAACCCTTGTATGGATCAAATACTCATTTCTCCGTTATATTTGTGATTAATATCATCTTTATGTTAATTTAGCTCTATTCTTAATGCCTCTTATTGTTTGGCCATCAATAAGATTGTCTGGTTTATTTAAGTTATGCTTGAGAGAGTTAGCTTATATAGAGAACTTGAGTTTGGTCATGTGAGAACTTGAATCTTGCTTTATTGAGTGAAGAGTTGTGTTAGTGAGGTAGAGATATACTCACTAACATCATATAGTCACTTAGGGTTTGAACTGAATTCGAGAGTTTAATTAACTAGTTAAGAGATTACGTAATTAATTAAACTAAACAGCTATGTGGAGATTCGAGAGAGCACGTATAGCTAAGTTGACATCATGACTAACATAATCTTGCATTAAAAGCACTCGTAACAGGAGTTCAGTTGGGTATTTATGAAATACAAGGGGGATGAATAATTCTAGGTCTCTTTGAATTCTTTAAGTCCTAGTTGTCCTTGTTGCTGATTTTATACGCTTGTCTTTCATAGTAGAAGTTAGTCAAATAGTGAACCATTTGATTACTTTACTTGAATTAATTGAAAATGCCATGTCCAATGTTTGATCACTTTTAATCTAAGTCCCTGTGGAAATGATACTCACTCATCATTTTACTATTACCTCAGCCCGTATGCTTGCGGTATAGCCTAGTGATGAACAAGTATACCTAATGACGTGTGCAGAATTGAAGGAACCGAGATTGGAGAAAGAGTCAAAACAGGACAAATATGAAAATGGAAACAAATAAGGGTTGCACCGCAGTGAGATACAGGCCGTGGCGGTGAGAGACTAGTGGAAGCTCAAAAGTTTTCTTGGCCAAGAGCATTCGTGAAGCGGTGAGCTTATTGGCGCCGTGGTAAAAGTCACGAAAATCTTTTAAATTAGAACACGAACCAGTAGGACAAATAGAAGAAAATGGAGGGATTCGAGAAGAGCTCTGCTAGGGCTTATGAAGTCTGACCTTAAGCATCATTTTTGGACCTTGGGAGGCTAGGATCTTGGTTAGTAAGTGATCCCTAACCTCTCATCCTCTCTTTTCTCTATGAATTTCATTTGGAAATCTGTGGGAGAATATTGGATTCGGTTGGGTTATATTTTCCACCGATTAAAATGCATGTTTTGGTGTTGTAGAAGTGTTATGTAGTGTTAAAAAGCTTTGAGTATGAGTTTTAGTGGGATTGTGATGGGTTTGAGTGGAATCCTAAGTTGAAAATTGTAGAGGAAGTGTGAAATCCAAGATGTACGAGGATAATTATGATGTGAATGGTTAATTAGAGTTCATTAGTGTGTAATTATGTTGTTGAACTCCAGGTTAGGCATGAAAGGTTAGATTGTGGACTTTAGTTGTTATGGGTATTATGTTAACTAAAGGTATTATGATATTATAGTGATTGATTGGCCAATTGGAAGCGTATAGCTCGTGGTTGGTGCTTCGGAGGGTTGCCCAATTCCCCTGTGTGCGTGGTGTCAGTAATTCGTGGTAATCAGGTATATGTGGTATTGTGTATTATGTTGATATATATATAGGTATATATGCATGATCATTTTCATACCACAATAATGTTGTGTGTATGTATTTCCTTTTCAAAATATGGTATGTGCATGGCTAGTAAATGTATGTGGGCCTTTCTTCTTGACATTCATATGTGATAGATAAGGATATGGTATATATGTGTATAGATATGTTTATATGCATCTCCACGTAATAGTTTATCAATACAATGATGATAATGATTATGAGGATATTGATTGCATATGGTAGTCGCATGCTAGCATGACATTGTTGATGAATTCATAGTTATGTAGATGCGTGATTCGACATTGAGCATCATCATCACATTGAGCATAGGGAGATATGGTGGATGGGGTGATGATGATGAGATGAGATATGATATGGTATGATATGATGATGATATAGAGAAAGATCTCTACCACTAAATACTCTCCCATGGCTTGGGGAGTTAAGTGGTAGTAGGCTGCATCTTCCTTAAATAGCCACTAATTTGGGGTGGTTCGAAGAAAAGTCATGGTCCAAGTATTAGTATAACTTTTGGTCGGGTGTACTAGTGTGAGGTGAGCTTGGTGATGTCACAAAATTAGTCTTCATCGGCTGTTGGAACGGAGTCACCTATTTAAAATGTCGTGATGATACTAGCTCATGGTTTTAACTATGTATGAGGAAAATCATGCATTTCATGACATTTGGCATTGCACTACATCATTGCATATATGTGTGATATTGATGATATTATTATATGTGTGTGTTTGCCCCGATTACTGATACGTTGTCTTACATCCCCTCCCATAACTAACGTTTCAGGTAAAAACTCTTGTACTAGTTCAGAGAAGATTAATGAGTCATAGGACTCTCCGCATTTGGGAATTTAAAGTGTAATTGATAGTTGTTATTTAGTTTATGTAATATTGTGTCAAGTAGGTTATTGTGTGTATCGACTGTTTTGAGTATTCTTGGGGAGTATTGTTGGTATGTGGTATGATGATGATGATGTTGAGTGATGATAAATGGTATAGTTGTGGCTATATGCCAGTTTGTGGTTAATGTGCCTATGACATTGATAATGGATGATGTGATAGATATAGAAATGTGTTAGATACAATTTATATCTGTGTGATAATGATGTGGACCTCGATATGGGTCATTATTGTTGAAGCACCTATCGATGAGCCGGATTAGCCGTATGTGGGAGCCCAAACGTGATATGTTTTGGGCATGTAGCCCATTGTATGATTTTGGGGTTCAATTCCCGGAGGAGAGGTTTCTCTAGAGTAAAACCTCCTTGGATAGGTTAGTTGAGTCAAATAGGACTTGTATGAATAGTCATTGAGTGCCAAGTTGCCTTTGGTGATAATTGGAGGAGGTTGTTTGTGAGTTTTAGTCAAAAAGTGGCCAAAATGGTGTTAGGTGTCTAAAATCTTTATATGGAAATGGATTGAGATAAAACCGATGTTTATAGATAGATTGAGACAAGATTGATTTGTAAGAGTTTGAATCAGGTCAATCGAAAATTGAAGCACAAAGTTATGCTCGTCAAAAGCTTGCCCAGAAAATCAGCATTTTGCTGATATAGAATCTGATATGGAAGCCAAGCGCTAGTTGCCTCTGTCCCAAAAATATTTCAACCCAAGAGCACTCAGGCTGTAGTGGTACTGCAAAAGATGCGGCACCGTGACTTGATTTACCTGTTTTGGTTTTGTTTAGCCCGTATTTTGAAATTTAAGTGGTTGGTGGATGTTTGTTTTGGTAGGGTGTTACATCGACTATTAGAAGAGGCCTTTCATAATGATTGAACATCGGGACATAAACACCAGATCCTAAAACCGCTTGCAAATAATCTAGTGACTTGCAAATACAAGACTTTAACTTGTAAATATACAGGTAGTACTTGCAAATGATATTATATTAGTTAAAATTTATATAGAATACTTGTAACTTTTAAATAGTCCAATAATACTTGCAAATACATGATTTTAACTTATAAATGTACAATTATCACATATTAATACATGACTTTAATTTGTAAATAGAATTATTTAGATATGTTAAATTAAGGCTTGTCATTTCCAATTGATACAAGTAAATTTCCAATTAATATTATTGGATTTTCAAGTGATTTTGAGAAATTTACAACTACAACATGATCACTAAGGCCACTTTTAAATTCCCTAAGATATTAAATTATTACTCATAAAATTACTTATGCAAACTCTTAAAGATACTAAATTAAATAGTTTGGAGTCACATGCAAATACACGATATTCATTTATAAATATATGATAATTGTTTGTAAATTGACTATTATCGCATGTAAATGATAATGTATCAGTTAGACATGATCATTGATGATGGTCATCAATACATCAATGGTCATGCCTAACTGATACATTGTGATTTACTTATGATAATAGTCAATTTATAAATAATAATCATGTATTTACAAGCAAATACAATGTATTTATAAGTGACTATTAGGGAAAGTCACAACTTGCTAGTGACTTTGATCATGACAAGTTAATAGATGTGGTCCGAATGATCATAATGTAGTTGTGAATTTTCTCGAATCACTTGAAAATCGACTAGTATCAGTTGGAAATTTATTTTATCAATTGGAAATGACAAGTCCTAATTTAACATGTCTGAATAATTTTATTTACAAATTAAAATGTATAAACATGTGATAGTCATGCATTCACAAGTTAAAATATTGTATTTACAAGTGCTATTGGGTTATTTCCAAATTACAATATTGTATATTTCAAGTGACGATGGGCTATTTGCAAGTGATGTTGGGATCTGGTGTTTATTTTTCAATGGCTGATTACCCGATGGTCGACCATTAGTTGACCTACAATTGATCCTTGCACATTTATATAAACCCCACATTTACATATGATATTTATGTCCCAATGGTTGAGTTAATGTTGGCAACTTCCCTCAGTGACTTTCCAACGACGGTGACTTTTCTGACACCCACTTGCAAATACATGATATACATTTGTAAATACGTGATTATCACTTGTAAATGATGTATTAGTTAGGTATGACAATTGATGTATTGGTCAACCCTCACCTTTGATGGTCAACCATCAAGTCATGAGCACTATTTCCAACAAACACTTGCAAATACATTATATTTACTTGTAAATACACAATTATCACATGTAAATAACTTTATATTAATAAAGCATGACAATTGATGCATTAGTCGACCACCAGATAAGGCCTCCTTTGATGGTCAACCAACTATCAGACAGAAGCACTAAATCCTAAAAGTGCTTATAAATAACTCATCATTACTTGCAAAAACATAACATGGACTTGTAAATATATGATATTTACTTATAAATACACGATTATCACATATAAAACATTATATCAGTTAGGTGTGACAATTAATGTACTAGTCGACCATTAGAGAATGTCTCCTTTGATGGTTAACCATCAAGACATAAGTACCAGATTCGAAAAGTGCTTGCAAATAGAATTCATCACTTGCAAATACATGACATTAACTTGTAAATACACTGTATTCATTTGTAAACATATAATTATCACAAGTAAATGACATTATATAATTTAGGCATGACAATTGATGCACTGATTGACTAGCACTTTTATTGGTTAACCATCAGAACATAAGCATTAATCTTAAACCTATTTGTAAATAGCCTAGAATCACTTACAAATATACAATATTTACTTCTAAATACATGATATTCACTTGTTAATATACAATTATTACATGTAAATAACAGTGTATCAGTTAGGCATGACAATTGATGCACTGGTTGACTATCAAAAGAGGTCTCATCTGATGGTCAACCATCGGGACATATGCACAAGATTTGAAAGTCATTTGCAAATAATCTAGAGTCATTTAAAAATACATTAATTTCACTTATAAATATATGGTTATAACATGTAAATAACTTGGTATCAGTTATGGTAAATGGAAAACTCCTTTGACTTGTAAATAATCCAATATAACATGCAAATACATGATTTTTCCTTGTAAATATACTGATATCATATGTAAATGACTTGTACATATGGACCAAGAAATTGTACATTTAAAGTATCCTAAAGTTTACAACAATCTTTACATTATTAAAAAAAAATTGCCTAGTACAAGTAAATATTTACAATTCATCATACAATCCATGTTAAGTGGTTTACATCCTATTTTCACATTGATACAATTCATCATACAATCCATGTTGACAGTAACTTTCCTCACAGCAAGTAATTGAACCCAACTGCAGTAGCAATGCTTTCTTCAAATGATCCCCAAGCTCTTCATAATTGCTTGCTCAGGCATAGATTGACATACTGGGAAGCTTGGCTTTTGCTTTTGAATAGGATACATCCTTGTTAATTATACCAAATTACATCCTTTCAGTGCATTTTCCTTGAGTTATGCATATATATTTATATATATTTGATACTCAGGGTAGGAAAATGTATAATTTAATCCTGATAATGCATGGTAGCATGTTTTTTCCTATTATGCATTATTTTACTCCCATAGAAGATTATAAATTCTTATATTTGTTGTAGACCTTGTTGGGAGAATTGTGGAACAACCAAGCCTCTTCTCTAAAGTGGGGAAATTAGGAAAAGAAAGAAACATTGTAACTTGAGAAATATAAGAGAAGAAGGAAGCTAAGAATGGAGTAGGATTCAGAAGCATGACCACGCCGTGGCTTGATGACATGAGGTCGCGACTTCATGATAGATAGTGAGTGGAAACCACAACCTGAGAAGACGGAGCTGCGGCTTGGCACACTGAGGCCACAGCTCAACATCACTCAATAACTCATGGAGCCGCGGCCTGGATAGTGTAGCCGCCGCCCAAGACCCTTGTCAGCAAAACACAAAGCTTTACTTGAACTGGGTATTTGAAGAATTTGAGAGAAATATTCGGGGATTCCAAGCGGAGGCACGAAAAGAATGTCAAGGAAGCAACTTTGGGAGCTTGGGTGTGCTAGGGTTTGACATCTTGAAGAAAATTGAAGCTAGGGTTTGAAGCATTGAAGAGATTTGAACTTCCATCTTTGGTTTTCCTACATCTCTTCTTCCTTTCCTTACTTGTATTCAATGATGGTGTTGATTGGGATACATTTTGTTGAGCATGAGTGGCTAGTTGTTCCATTTCTAAGATTATTTTAAACCCTTGTATGGATTAAATATTCATTTCTTATTTATATTTGTAATTAATGCCATATTTATATTAATTCAGCTTTATTCTTAATGCATCTTATTATTTAGCCACCAATAAGATTGTCTTGTTTGTTTAAGTGATGCTTAAGGAAGTTAGTTTAAAAAGAGAATTTGAGTTGGGTCATATGAGAACTCGAATCTTTCTTGTTGAGTGAAGAGTTGTGTTAGTGGCGTAGAGATATACTCACTAACCTCATATAGTCACACTTAGGATTTGAATTGAATTGGAGAGCTTAATTAACTAGTTAAGAAATTACTTAATTAATTAAACTAAATAGTTATTTGGAGATTCGAGAGAGCACATATAACTAAATCGGTATCCTGACTAATATAATCTTGCATTAAGAACAAATGTAAAAGGAGTTCAATTGGGTATTTATGAATTAAAAGGGGGATGAATAATCCTAGGTCTCTTTGAATTATTCGAATCCTTAGTTGTCCTTCTTGCTATTTTTATATACCTGTCTATCATAATATAAGTTAATTAAATAGTGAACCATTTAATTGCTTTACTCGAATTAATTGAAAATGCGACGTTTAACCACTTTTAATCTAAGTTTATGTGGAAACGATACTCACTCATTACTTTACTATTACCTTGATCCGTATGCATGCGGTATAGCCCGGTGGTGAACAATCCTAAATATAAATCTGTTCAAAGGGCAAAGATAATAATCACAAATTAAATTAAAAAGTAAATAGTAACTTCATCTCTCAGCTAATTAATAATGAATCTACAGAAATTAAATTAACTATCAACTGAAGTAATAATTATAGGAAAAGCAAATGGTAAGGTCACATTTGCATGCTTTAACATATGATTTCATGGTTTAATGATCAACAAAACACCATAAAACAATCTACTCAATATAAGGGATATTAGACTATGATAAGAGCACAATGTGTCCAACGCAAACAACACCTTTCAACCTTGTATAAAAGCAATTGATAAAACTGCTCTTATTTACAATATCATAATTGTTACTTTTGTTTGAAATTAATCAGTAGAACTTGAAAACATGTTTTATTTCATCCACTCAACAAATTACAAGACATACCAGAACCATAACCAAACAACTTTGAAAATGTAGTGAAAAATGATAGAAGGAAAATAAAACAACCTCTAACAACTTTTAGAAGCAACTCATTGCAAGTAACATTTAAAGCAAAATCTATGCATATATAGTAAGCTAAGCGTGAATGTATAACCATTTTGATTAGCAACTCAAACCATAATCTTTGTCATCCAATTATAACCAAGCTAGTCACTTGAACAAAGGAATCTCTCAAAAGCATTTTATCAAGCATTTCAGGGGCATATTTTAAAATAGTATGGAATATAATCAGGCCAATCACATCAGCAATGTCAGAATTAAGAAAAATCATGGTTGAAGGACAAGAACTAAGGAGAAATCAAGGGAGGCAAACAAGTAGAGCATCAAAACTCAACCATAGAACTATAATCAAAATTAAAGTTTGATATTCATATGCCAATTCCCAAAGAGTTTATCAGCAAGCAAAGTTATAAGAAAGGGAGTTGAAAAGAAAGAGAAATTGAAGAGAACAAGAGTGAAAAAGAGGCAAAAAATATACTTGTGGAGAGAAGGGGCCATTTTATTGGTGAAAGTGCTGGTAACAATCACGAGCATTTGACTGTAAGGAAGGAACGGCTAAGGAACACGAGAGAAATGGAAAAGGAACCACATCTTGTGAACACAAATCTAACGGAGGATGAAATCAGAGTCAATCAAGCCCAGATCTTTAGATTCATCCTTACGCTTGAACTCACAACAACCATGGGGAGCAAAATCGAACCAACAACCTTTTGCACATGCATTAGAATTGTAGAGGCCTTACCTTGGGATTTGTACTTGGTGGCTTTTGACAGACTAGTTGGAGAGGGAGATTGCCGCGATAAAGTTGATGGTAGAGGATAGCAACTGTGAAGGAAGGACTATGATAGTGGAGTGGAGGTGAAGACACGAGAATTTCCTTCGATTATCCTTCATCACTAGGAGTCAAGGTAGTTCAGCCTTTTTTGCATCCAATTTTAATTCTAATTTGGCACCCTGGTTTTAAATTAAAATTATGACAAATTCTGTAATATTTTTGGAATTATCTTACTTTTTTAATATTTATATGAAAATTTTCTTTACTTATATAAAAAAATAGATTATTTTGAAAAATAATGATAATATTTTCAAAATTATGAATGCTTAAGAATTATATATTATTTTTATATAATATTAAGGTATCAACTCAATTTAAAATTTTAAATAAAACTAAAATATTAAAATTTTAAAATGTGTTTCATCTTTACATATGGTACATAAAGAAAAACTTTCTATGAAATCATTTAATATGTACTAAACAATAGAAAATAAACCAAAAGAATAAAAAAAGTAGGTATACATATACATAATTACAGTGTAATTATATTAAGGTGAAATAAAAAGAAAGTTGGTAAAAAAAAAAACAATAATAATAATAATAATAAAAAGGAGAATCGGGAATAAAACAACGGTTAACCTAGATTGAAAGAAATCCACAAATCGCTCGCAGCCTCCATTGCCGAATTGTGCCCTGCAACACTATCGCCTTCCTTTCGCCCGTCTTCCTCCGTTGGTGCCGTGTGCGTCCCTGCGGCTCTTCTTTCCGTCGTGCCGTCCTTCCTCGGTAAATCCCAATTCTCACCTTCTTCTTCTTCCTCTGGGAGCTTCACGAATCCCCCAGCTCCAAGCTTCGTGTCTAAAGCTCTCAGGTGAGTGAAGCCACTAGAAGAATAATATCTTTGACAGTTGACAGTCAAACTCCTATCGTTAAAATATCTCGTCCCTCTGCAACAATTAGAGACCATTTGCTTGTGATGTTGCTGGAATGATGTTTAGTTTGATGTTTTGTTCGATTGGTTACAATGTTGTTTTTTATCCTGATTTTTTTGTAAAAACATGCAGAACCAGGACTGCAGCTATTTTGCAGAACCATGAAAATTGTTGTTCATGTTAGATACAGATCATGCATCAAATAAAAGTCCAAATTTACTAATAGATCATAGCGATTAAACTCTGCTTCCATTATTTAGTGGAACGGAGGGAGGGACTATATTGGTCTTTATCATTGGCATTATGTTCCACTTTTGTTGCCTCCATTTAGAATCATATATAATAAGAATGATGTTCAAAATTAATCATTCTTATTGCATAACATCATCAAACTAAGGCAGTTGTTAACAAAGAAATTAATCATCCAATTTAGTGAAAACGTAATTCAAGTTGGTTATTACGAGGAATCAATCATTTTTCTTTGTGCACTACTTGTTCTCATCCTTAAAGATAGATTAAAGGTTCTATCGATATCAGTCATGAACTAAGCATAAGGAGTCTGGCATGCGAGAGCAGTAAAATCTGTGTAACTTTTGCTGAGTTAGTTTTGTTACTTTACTCCATAACAGCATATGGCTACGCTGATTGCCTTGGTACTGGTGGTTGGTAGCTGTCAATTGATTTTATTTTGTGATGTGATATGTAATTTGTCCCTTACCTTCCCATTTGGGAAGAAGACAAGTTAGGACCTGGTAAGAAAAATATTCTCCAACCATGATCCCATTTGGAAATTCCCAAGTGGAAATGAACTAAATTTTCAAAGGAGATAAACTAAATTTCCAAGTGGGAATCTTGGTTGGGATCTAACTTATCTTTTTCCCTTTCCCATTTCCCCTCTTCTAAAGTGATTTGGTAGTTTACTCAATTGATTAGTGCTTGGGCTTTATTTTTTTAGCGTGTTTCTTGGAAGATTAATTGCTCAGACTGTCATCCCCCTTATTTAACCAAATACAGTAATGTCAAATGGATACTTCTAGATATTTTATTGATTTCCATTTGTGTTTCTAGGTGTTTAATACTTTAATTATTCTTTGCATCCCTTTCATGTCAAAAGGGATTACCTTTCCATATTCTAACTATATTCTGTGGACATTAATTGCATAGACTGTACTGTAGTTTGTTATTCTTATTTCTATACTTACTCTTATGGCTAACCTGTTCTTTGAAGTCTTTGTTTTTCTGGAAATGGTGAAAAGAAATGAGAACTTTTTTTTTTTGGCATTTCATGTTTGTATATGCATTGGCCAATATTTTATCTACAAGCTATTTTTCTTTGATAAAATTTGTATAATATTGAATAAAAAAAGTATTTGACTACTTTTTATAGTGGATGAACGTCCTGATCATTTGGATTTTATGGCTTCAAATTATATTGGTTTGAAAAAATGTCATTAAATTATGACTAAATCATAAATTTTGTGTGAACTTTGAACATTATATGTGAGGCCGTGTCTAGAAACTCTGGGGCCTTAGGCAAAATTATTAGAGGATCCAATGTGATATAATTCACCAATCATCATATCATTCTTTTTGCTCTCTAAGTTGCAAAACCATTTTTCATGTAGAAGAACAAGTTTAGTTGGTAAACTAGTATCATTCAAGAGAAATAGAGGAAGGTATAAAAGAGTACAAGCATGGCAGCTAGCATAAACAAAAGATTAGAAAGAGGTACCTTAATATTTAGAATACAGGATAATATCATTTCTCAAACAAGTCAGACTGAAATAAAGCAAATTCAAGCAAAATATTTACTACTGGGCCAAGGCCATGTCTAGAAACTCTTGGGCTTTAGGCAAAATTATTAGAGGATCAAATGTAATATAATTCATATTATCATATCATTCTTTTTGCTTTCTAAGTTACAAAGCCATTTTTCAAAGTTTTATAATTAGTAATTTTAGTATTTCATTCTCAATTGATGACATGCTTAATTCATTCAATCTATCTTATTACATAGTTGATCTCAAATATGACTTAAGCAATTTTAATTTTGAAAATTTTCTTTCAACAATAGCAATTGTTACATGTATTGTCGATTATATTTCATAAACAATGCATGCATTTGGAAAAGAATATAATCTTTTGATATAGTTCAACATTTCTATGATGTATTAATTTCTTCCATTAACTATTCTCTCAATACCTCTAATTCTAATATAAAGTTTTAAACTTTTGTATGTAAATAAAAAAGAAAATTAAAAATTGCATTTGCCCACTGATTCAGGACTTCAAAATTCAAATGAATGCTCCAAAAACTACCATACCCACTGAACTCTCACGTATTTCCATATTCAATGGGTTTGGTCTTTAATAAATGAGTGGTATGAGAAATTACTATTTTGGCAGCCTAAGGCAATGGCCGTAAGGTTTCCATGGGCATGGTTCTATATCTTCTCCGTGTTTATAAGCAATCCATCTATTTTTTTTTTTTTAAAAAGCCCGTTACCAGCATTTTCCCCCTTTTCATTGCTATCTGATATTGTCTTAGAACCAATTATCTTTTTAATTGGAGTATTTAAGTAGATTTCAATCTTGTGTTTTGTAATGTTCTTCGCTTAAGCTCTTGCTGTCTTATTAATCCTGTAAAAGTTTATCACGAGCTTAAATCATACTAGAGTAATTCAACTGTCATAATGCGTGTGTATGTTGTTTTATTTCTAAATTTAAGAAGCACAATTTTACTATTGAATATTTCAATTCATTTGTACTTTTTTTATTCCACAGCCTGGCTTTGTGAAAGATGAGTTTGATATCTCAAAATATTGACCTAAAAAATGAGGTGAAGAAGACAAAAAGGGAGGAGACTAATGAACTTTCATATCTAGAAGAGGTTGAAGGCGCAAAAGAATCTGAGATTGATATGTTGAAAATGAAAAAGAGGAAGAAAGAGAGTAAGAAAGAGCAGCTGCAAATGGAACAAGTGAAGGAAATGAAAAAGCTAGAGAGTTTTTTGTTTGGGTCTCTCTACTCCCCTATTGAATTTGGAAAGGGAGATGACAGTCTGCAGGACGAGTTAATGAAGGGTTCTGATTCATTCTTTACTGACCGTTCTGCAAATAGTGTGCTATCTGCATATGAAGAAGATGCTGATTATTTAGAGGAAAGTTGTGATGATGAGGATGCATCACAAAGAAAACCAGCTTGGGTAGATGATGAAGAGGAATTAACTGCTGTAAACATAGCTAAAGTTAATAGATTAAGGAAACTGAGAAAGGAAGAGGGTGAGAGTTTGATTACTGGTTCTGAGTATGTGTCAAGATTGAGGGCTCAGCATGTAAAACTCAACCCTGGAACTGAATGGGCACAGCTTGATTCAAGGTCAAAAAAAGATAAATCTTCTGATGATGAAAATGAGGTTTTTGTGGACGAGGACGTTGATGATATTCTTAGAACAAATGAAGACCTGGTTGTGAAGAGCAGCTCAAAGTTGTTGCCAGGACACCTGGAGTATTCAAGACTTGTGGATGCAAATATACAGGATCCTTCTAATGGTCCCATATATTCGGTTCAGTTCCATAGAAATGCTCAGCTGCTTCTTGCTGCAGGACTGGATCGGAGGCTCAGATTTTTTCAAATTGATGGCAAGCGGAACACTAAAATTCAAAGCATCTTCCTTGATGATTGTCCTATTCGAAAAGCATCTTTCTTGCCTGATGGATCTCAGGTTATATTATCTGGAAGAAGAAAGTTTTTTTATAGTTTTGATTTAGTTAAGGCTAAAGTTGATAAAATAGGCCCTCTGGTTGGTAGGGAGGAAAAGAGCCTGGAAGCTTTTGAGGTGGCCCCCGATTCTCGGATGATAGCCTTTGTGGGTAATGAAGGCTATATTTTGTTGGTTTCAACTAAAACAAAGGAATTAGTTGGTACTCTAAAGATGAATGGGACAGTCCGTTCCTTAGCTTTTGCTGAAGATGGACAGCAATTGTTGAGCTTTGGTGGTGATGGCCACGTTTACCACTGGGATATGAGAACAAGAACTTGCATACACAAGGGAGTTGATGAAGGTTGCATAAATGGTACGGCTCTTTGCACATCACCTGGAGGGGCACTTTTTGCTGCTGGTTCAGACACAGGGGTTGTGAACATTTACTATAGAGAAGAATTTCTTGGGGGTAAGAGAAAACCCTTGAAGACTATTGAGAATTTGACTACCAAAGTGGATTTCATGAGATTTAATAATGATTCTCAAATACTTGCAATCTGTTCGGGTATGAAGAAGAGCAGTTTGAAGTTGATTCATATCCCATCTTATACTGTATTCTCCAATTGGCCACCACCAAATAAGAACCTGCACTATCCCCGCAGTATTGATTTTAGTCCTGGCGGTGGTTTTATGGCTGTGGGAAACGCTGCAGGCAGAGTTTTGTTATACAAGTTGCATCACTACCAGCATGCCTGAAGCGAATTTGAAATATTTTTCATCTGAGTCTGACAAACAAAGCATCATTTGGTAGGGGTTCTGGCATGGTTGGCTAATTTATTGTTTTGAGATGAAATGTGTTAGGGCACCTGCGTCTGCTGATGGCTGATGAGCAAGTGTCATGTTGAGTCGATTCATCAAAAGCTGCGTTCTAAAATTTCTGGACTAGATTCGAAATGATCCAAACCAGAGAAGAAACATTTTGGGCAAAATTTTCTTCAGTTTTTTTTCTTTTGGGACCAATTGGTAGTTTTACTGAAGAATGCCTTTTTCATTCAAGTTTTAGCCCCTTTATTAGGAGATGAAAATTGTAATCGTTTCCAATTTCTTGATGCGAATAGTATTGGCGGTAACTGATGAGAAGAGGTTAGGGGAAAATATGGAGGATTTGGTTTCACTGATGAGTAATGCAACTTATATTTACAACCTTTCTTTTTGGTATTATGTGGGGAGCTTCCCACCTCCAATAAACTCTTCCACCGTCGTCTTGTTCACATAATTTGTAACGCTCTTGGATGTTCAATTCTTTACCCCGTTTAAATCTCGTTGTTTGAAATTCATATTAAAGTTCGATTAATCTAAGTTAAATTGAAAAACGTTTTTTTTTAACTTTTATCTTTTTTTTATTGATAAAGTTCAAATTAAAAATTTTGCTTGAAGAGAATGAGTTTATTTGTTTCTCTTCTAGTCTTTCAGAATAATCGATGTCAGTATTTAAATTTGTTGTGATACACACGTGCGTATTCCCTTCGGTTCTTTTCTATAATGGTTTTTTAATCGAATAATATGGGTTAAGATATGTAGTTAAAATTTGTAAGGAACTTTGATTTTATAAAAATAAATATTATAACATTTCTAAAATATTCATAATAAAGCTATGAATCTCTATTTTAATTTTTTATAAAATATTTTTCAAATGTTTTTCCGGATCCTTTTTACAAGGTATCTCACAATATTTAGTAATATTGTTCCTATTTTAGATTGATAATTTATTTCTTGACCTTGTAAATTATCATTAGAATTTTTGTATAATTGGTCAATGGTAATATTTTTAGTCTTATTTTAATTGGTTCCACATTTTTCACTTAATAATGATTGAAAGTCTTATTTAATAAGAATTTCATTATTATAATAAATAGGAATAAAAGAGGAATGTTAAGTTTCTTTTTTAATTTTAACAATATAACTAATTTTGTTAATCTATGCAAAATAGTTGAAGGAGCTTTATGAAAATGATAAAGAGGGCTAAAAATATCAAAAGATATTTGTAATGAAACGGACATCTTGGAAGTAACTTGGCAACGAATGAGTTCAACTGCTCTCTCCTCACGAAAGTGGTGAGAACCTCATCAGTACACAACTAGTACAAAGCTAGAGAGGCCATCCCAGGTCAGAGATTGTTATCACCCAGTTGAGGAAGAAGAAAGAAAAGAATGGGACAAGAATTTTGTAACGCGAGAAATGAGGTTAGGGAGTTGACTAAGGAAAAAGACGAAGTTGTAATTTTAAAGTTAAGGCTCCATTTGGTTCAAAGAGATTTTGGAAATATGGAGAGAAGAAAAATCCTGAGGTGTCAAAGTTTAAATATTTGGGTTCGATTTTACAGAATAATGGTGAAATTGATGGGGATGTTATGCATAGGATTCAAGCTGGGTGGTTAAAGTGGAGGAAAGCTACAGGAGTTATTTGTGACCGCAAGGTGCCTATTAAGCTTAAAGGTAAATTTTACAGAACAGCTATAAGACCAGCAATGCTATATGGTAGTGAATGTTGGGTTTTGAAAGGACAACAAGAGCATAAGATGGGAGTAGCAGAGATGAGAATGTTAAGATGGATGTGTGGTCATACAAAATTGGATAAGATACGAAATGACTGTATACGAAGAAAAGTTGGGGTAGCACCTATTGAGGAGAAGATGGTGGAACATCGTTTAAGGTGGTTTGGGCATGTACAAAGAAGAGGGCAAGAGGAGCCAGTGAAGAGAGTTGATCAAATGGCCTGGAGCCCGATCAAAAGGCGTAGAGGAAGACCAAAAAGGACATTAAGGGAAGTTATAAGGAATGACCTTTTGAGATATGATCTATCTGAAGAGATGGCATTTGATAGAGCTCATTGGCGTCGTTTGATCCATGTAGCCGACCCCACTTAGTGGGATAAGGCTATTGTTGTTGTTGTTGGAGAGAAGAAAAAAAATTTTATTTTATATTTTTTTAAAATTAAACAAGAAAAAATGGACATTTTTACTCATATTCTTTTTTTTAAGTGCTCCCTCTTCTTATTTAATTTGAAAAAGAAATAGAATGGAAAAATTTTTTCTTCCCTTCTCCCTCGTCCAAAATCTATCGAATCAAACGAAAGATAAAGAATGCATAAAAGCCAATAGACAAGGGTGTCTTACAGATATTTACTATTATACGATTTGCCCGGCCTCCGTTGTAGTAGCTGTCTCTGAATTCCAAATTGTCAGACTTCGTAAACAAGAGAAATTTAAATCACACCCGCTCCTGTGACATTTCTTCTTTATTTCAGCATGGTAGATCTCAGGTTGGAATTCAGGCTACATAAGTTAAATGACAAATGGCGCGAGTGATGAAATATAACACCTCTAAAATTCAATTAGGCTTCTTTCTAGGCTGAATATCGTAGCACGTAATTACATTGTAAAAATCGACCTCTCGTTTGTGCCTTTAATCCCTTCAAAAGCTCCTTTGTTGGGGATCATGCTGACCTTCAAAGAAACTAAATCCCACGCCATTTCAGGTAATGACAACTGGCCCTATCTGGTTTCTGAAAGTATAACAACTGAATCAGGGCCTTCCCTAATCTTAAACCCCAGCCGCAGTTTTTACTCCAGAATCTGTTTTTCCCTGAAATTAATTAAATACAATGGTCAGTCAGAAGTTGAATGCAAGTACTGGTGTCAACAAAGAAAATCAAGACATCATAATCCATCTCTACAAATTAGCTTAACAGAGCTTCATCCTTGTTTTTCCCAACTTTAAAATGCATGATTTACCCACTGTGGAAAGCAGCATATTGATTGACCATAGACAGAAACTTTACAGCAGAAGAACTGAATAAGTGACGAGCAGACACACACACACAAACATGAGTAATCTATACAAGTCTGTGGCCTGTCTTTTAGACTTTGTGCAATGCATAGTTCTGATCTTATTATAAAAAAATTACATAAGTTCTTTAAAAATCCAAAACCCAGTAAGAATGGACGATCTATCACAGTAAATGGTTTTAGAGTCACTAAGCATTCAGTTTATTGTCCACAATACAAGACTTCATAAGTCACAAAATGAGAATCAAACAAAGGTCAGGTGTCCTTGACTTGCCTGAGAGGGCTCGCTCTTTCGAATCTTCCTAGTCGGAGTCCTCATTGTGACAAATTCCTCAGCAGCAGTTGGGTGAACGCCCACAGTGGCATCAAAGTCTGCCTTGGTCAAGCCAGCTTTAACAGCAACAGCAAATCCCTGGGCATCATTACATGTATAATCAAGTGAATTCACTACTCATCATCACCGAAGAAATAAAGTTACAAGCAGCTATTGCAACAACACAAACCTGCACAATCTCAGGAGAATCTTCTCCACACATGAGCAAACCCAAAACTTTATTTGTTTTTGCACAGACTATTAATTTCATAAAAGCTCGGTCAGGTAACCCTGAGAGAGTAGCTTTTAGTGGCCTGAAATTTGTTGTGAATATGTCAATGTCTCCATACTGTTGTACAGCCTGTGAAAACCATCAAAATGTTAAGCATGACATCAATCTGCACAAGTGAATAAATATTCTGAAGCTAATTAGCCTCATGGGAAATGAACATTCTGCTACCTGTTCCTCTGTAAGACCAACTTGTCCAATTGGTGGTTGAGAAAACACAGCAGAAGGAACAGCTCTAAACATGGGAGAAAAGATTAGCCAATTAGGAGGCTAACTGTAGTATACATAGGACGAACGATAAAATTTGAGAGGCTGAGTTGACACTAGAAGGAAAAGGGAAACAAGAGGCTATAGCATGAATTTATGCACTGAACGATAACAAAATACAGTTGGCCTCATTAAGAATCCATTACAAATACCCAGCACTGTTTGGAATTTTCAACTAATATGTTAAAGAAATTCAAGCAATTATATTGACTTTATAAGAAACGGATAGGTTCAAAAATGTAATTTCTATGTGGTGTAGAAAATACTGATCATACAATGAGACATCTCAGTAAAGAATATGGATTGAAAACATGGAGTCTTCCACAAGACCAATATAGGACTGAGACACAGCAAATATCAAGATGATTTTTGTAAGGAACAGAAACATAAGACAGAAAGGTCAAAAGCTAGAATTTCTACAAACTGAAAGTACTTAACTTACAAAGCAATCTGATATTTAATTTTGTTGTTTGGCATGATTCATGTCGTACCTATAATCAGGTTTTGTTGGCTTATTCTGAAACAGTGTTTTTGCTAGTGCCATTCCCTCCATCAATGCAACCGGAGTAAGATTCATCCTATCTGTAACATCTCCAACCGCAAAAATTGATGGAACTGATGTTTGAGAGTATTCATCAACCTGGATGGTAAGGGGGTTTCATGAAGAATAGTTAGACTGATCACTCATATGTCTAAAAGTTATTTGAACAAACCAAAGAGAAGTTTAAACCTCAATTGCTCCATTTTTAGCTGTTTTCACACCAACAGATTCCAGCCCTAGGTTCTGCAGTGAAGTTTCAGTTAAGAAACACACTCACCAGGTTAGCAATATAAAATTATAATTTCATGACAAAACAACCAGCAGCTTGGGCAAAATGACATTGAGCAACTTAAAGACTAACCTTTCAAGAAAACCAAGTGAACTACTGAATAATCATGACAAGCACAATTGAGCCAAAAAATGGCCCTCCTTTTGAAAAATAATAAATCTTAAAGTTGACTCCCTTTTTTCTAATTGTGTGTTGTTTAGAAAAAGCTTTTTGGAGATGATGGGAAGGTAGCGCTGCTTTTTCAAGCTACTACGTTCCCCAGTGAGCTACTGTGTGTTCCAACAATCTAAAGAGCTCTCAGATAAATGCAAGCACAAAAAAATAAAATATATTACTGAAAATCTAACCTTGGTATTTGGTGTGCGTCCTGTTGCAAACATAATATGTGAGAAACCTTCCACTGTACCTTTGTTCGTCTTCAAAGACAATGAACCATCAGCTGATTTGTTGATGGCTTGGGGAGATTCCTCGACATGAAACTCAATTCCTCTTAGTGACATCTGTTCTGAAACAAAATCTCTAATCTGCAGACGTAGTTCACAATTTGAATGTGAAGAATTTGTACTGTGTGGCAATTGTTCAACACTAATATCATCTATGGTTCTTACCTCTTCATCAAATCCCCTTAAAACTTTTTTCTGCCGTATAAATACATGAACCTCGCTTGTTAAACCATTGAAAATACCAGCAAACTCCAAGGCAATGTAACCACCACCAACAATAGCTATTTTCTCAGGTTTTGAAGGTAAATCAAGGGCAGCATCTGAATTTATAGCATATTCACGTCCAGGGATATCAGGAATGAAGGGACGACCCCCTACTGAAACTAGAATGTGTCTGGCTGAATATAGCTTTCCATCAACATCCACTGTGTGAGGATCTACAATCTGTAGGTGATAAAAGCATTAGCACCGTAAAGAAAAACATTCCCACTACATCCTTTTTAATTAGAAAGCTAACTACTATTATCGCCTCACCTTTCCACGGCCTTCAATCAGCTTGACACCAGAATTTTTCAAAATATTCTTGTAGATGCCAGTAAGACGTTGTAACTCAGCATTCTTATTAGCTATCAGAGTACTCCAGTCATGCTTTGGTTCACTATCATATTTCCAACCAAATCCATTACTTTCTTCAAATTCATGAGAATATTTTGACGCGTAGACGAGCAACTTCTTTGGCACACATCCACGTAGTACACAACTGCATGGAAATGACAAAAGGAAAAAAATAAAGAGATGTATTTGAGTCCTCATAGTGACAGAAACACTTAAACAAATATAAAATGCTTCTTGAAACATGTTGCAGGTGCTGTATCTTGGAATTCCTTTCAGTGTACCACCCACCCAATTCTTGAAAAACGGATATGTGATACAATAATGATACTTTGATAATTAAAGCAAACCAGCAAACCACATACACCTCAACTTTAATATAAAACAAGATTTTGGGTTCGATACGATGCTGAGAGCCAATCAGAAGCCGCCCTGTTAATGGCTCCTTATAAAAAGTGCACCTTCTACTAAATTCTATACATATATACTGATGTTACACCTTTTATGGAAAAATTAAAGAAAGTGAATCCTCCCCTCATCCCCCTCCCCCTGCCATCTCAAATCGACCACCTAGGAGTTATTTAAGTTCTCCTGAGTTAATTTAGTTTTATTCATTTCTCCCAGACCGTACCATCAACACCTTTACTTGACTTACCAGCACTACCTCTTTCTATCTTCTCGAACTTCCCTGAGGATTTTCTGCTGGTGTTAAACCACGTATCTGGCAATCAGAAAGTATACTTCATACCAGCATCACTAGAAATGACAAAAAAGATTTTTTTGAGGGGAAAAAAATCGAACGCAGAAGTATATATATTGTTGCACTGTAAAGCCATTTATATTTTCCAAGCTGTGACTGCTTAAGAATCCTGCTATTAGTCTCATAAACCAGAAACTACCTAAGTTTCATTCAACCAACCAACTTCACCGTTAATGGACACTGGACAGCGTAATATTAATTGCTTGCTTAGTTTCCACGGCAATTCGACGGATATTCTCAAGTCCTAATACTATGAAATGAGCTTAAGTAATAAGTAACATTAAAGACAGATATCGAGACAGCACTCACGTTCCGCCTACTCCTCCGGTGGTGTCGGACGAAATGGTAGAGAAAGGGAGCTCGCAGATAGCGACTGAAGCGCCGAAATTGGCAGCAAAGCGAGAGGCGCGGACACCACCACTACCGGCACCAATAGTGAAAAGGTCGAAGTCGTACTGGCGGGAAGCGTCGGCTCCATATTCGGACTCGGAACGAACGCTGAAGGTGCAGCGACGGTGGTAATCAGAGGGAAAGCGGGCATGGTGGGAGAGAGAGAATAGGGTTTTGGGGAGAGAAACAAAGGAAGGAGATATTAAGTGTGAAAGAGGGAGCTTTTTGCTAAGGAGGCTCTGCAGAGTTGGGGAAGAGAGAGAAGTGAGCTTCGGGCTCGTGAGAGAGGAAGCCATTGTCTTCACTTTTCATCTTCTCTCTTGGTAGGTTTGAGTTATTAAACTACAAGGGATTTTTTATTAAAAAAAGAAAAAAAAAAGAACTACAGGGATTATTCTTTGTTTTTTTTTTTTTACAGCTTCACAAAATCGGAGACCTTTATCCATGTTGTGTCCTACCGATTTGATTTAGATTACAGTGGTCAAGGCCAACTCGTATCCTTTATTTTTTTAAAAAAAAGCTGTAATATTAAAATTATGATCGGTCGGATTCCGTTCATATCCTTCGGATATTGCACTCCACCAAATATGATATATCATATTTATTATGAGATGAAAAAATTAATTTAATTTTTTAGAAATACAGTGGTACATATAACAATAATGATAATTTTATATTAGATAGGGAAATGTTAAACTTTTTGCTCTCAATGAAAACTAAAAAGCTATAGGCCTCACGTCACACAGTTGCTTGGTTCTGCACTGCAGTGTAGATCTCCGGAAGCAGAATCTATTCAGTACTCATTTTGATTATATGTAGGGTTATAATGTTTCGTCCCCCAGTTAAGTTATTTGAAATTCTATATGAAAAATTAAATTACAACAATCTAAAGAATTATAATTATTTTTAAAATTTAGTATTATTACTAATGAATTTTTTTAGAGTTTTGAAAAAGCTATTACTTAGCTGTTTTTCAGTTCAGATCTGTTTTTCATTTTGTTTGTCTGCATTTCCTTTGTTTTATTCTCTATGCTGTTATGCTGTATTGCTTTGTTTCTATGGCTATGTTTGGGACCAGTTATAAATCTTGGTTTGGGATCAAAATCAAGATTTGATAAAATTTGGGTATGTTTAGAGGGTTTTTTCCGATTCCCCGTTGGAGAATTATTTTTTGCGCAAAAAGTTGCGAAGAAGCAGAATCAAGTTGGTTTTCGTTCTCCTTCTCCTGTATTTATTTTAAAGTTAGATAAAAATATACTAATAAAAATAAAAAAAATAAAAAAATTAGAAAAATAAAATTTTCATAAAATTTTTCCTATCTATTAGCTAAAATTTTCCTTCAAAATTTTAATTTTTATAAATCATGACCGGTAAAAAAATGTTATATCAGATATATTATGTTCTCAATTAAATAAATATAAGTTAAATTTTAGTCCAAATAAATTAAATTAATCATGAGATAGAGTTTAAACTCAATTTAAAGGAAAATTATGAGTTTTGTTAAAATCAATTTTTAAATAAATCATTCAAACATAAACACGTTAGTACAGAACTAATTTTTATCATAACTATATTACAAAATCAATTCTACCCAAACTCATTTTTCACTAACTGAAAATCAAACGGCCCAATGACTTTTAGGTATCTAATATATCCTTCGTATCTAATGAATTTCTACGACTTGTGACCAAAAAAAAAAAGAAAGAAACAAAAAGCTATTACTGATAAATTTTATGAAAATTATTATAGATTACTTAAAAATTATGATTGCATCATTTATTAAATTATTATGATAATTTTATATTATAATGTAATATGTTAATTGTACATATTAGTTAATTTTACTTATTTTTAAAATTTCTAAATACTACTTTAAGTTTAAACAAATGACATCTAATATATTTATATTATTTTAAAAAATATAATAAAAAGTCACGTGTATCTTATCCCCTATTCATTCTTATAATAAACAAAATGCTTTGATTTTTAAACACTTCCACTTTAATGCTTATAATATTTTATAACAAATTATATTAGGAATTTTTTTGGCCAATAATTATATTAGGAAATTTATCACCATATAAAGAGAAAAGTAAAACTGATGATATAACAGCAAAAAAACAAAATCATCGCACTCTTTCGTCTTATCAGGATCTTGTTAGATGTAAGCTTGTAAATGAGGGTTAAAATTACAATAAGTATTTCTCCGCGTCTCTTCTCCGCCGCAACTGAACTGTCCTCGCTTCTTCTCTTTGGTATATTCCTCTTCCTTCTATTGCATGTTATTCATTAATGAAATTCTAAATACAGAAAATTATAAAGCTTTTAATAGCAATTGTGACTCTTGTACGCATGGAATATGCTCCGGCGGCTCCATCCAGTTCATTATTTGAATTATGTCATGTTCAGTGATTTATACACTTCGTTTCCCTTAATTTTCATTGTAAGAGTGTTAATATTTTGTTACGTACAATTTTGATATGAATGAATGAGGCAGGTACCTTGTCTTGTACCCGAAGCAATATGGAATGTTCACCAGAACATATCAGAAAAGCTACAGGGGAGACCAGTTGGATATGTACAGTTTTAGTTTATAGTTCAAATTAAAGCCACAGGGGAGACCAGTTGGTTATGTACAATTTTAGTTTATAGTTCAAATTAAAGCACGCAAATACTTCGTCTACTTCTGAACTTTAAACTACAGTTCCACATTTGGATTTGGAGGCAGTATGGATTGGAGTGACAGATTAACAAAGAGCAGAGTAAATGAAATGAAGGAGAAGCCGTGGTTTAGAGTAGGAAGAAAGTGTGGGTTTAGATGCAATATTAATTAGGAAGGACTGAAGTTTACAAATTTATGCGAGATACAGTCAAGAAGGAAGGAAGGATTTAGAGAGACAATCCTGAATCTTCGTCCTCATCAAGTTCGGAAGTGTAGACAGTATAGAAAGCCCAAGTGAGGCCGAACACACCCAAGAGGATCCAACCAAGAAGGTTGTTGCTGAGGCCGAAGGGAAGCCCTGTTCCCTCAGTGCTTAGTCTCTCATCCACCAGAGCCATGGCTGGGCATGACATGGTTGCAGCTGCTATCAATGACAATGATGCCCCCATCCCCATGTTTGTCTTTGACTTGCCAGCCTTCCTCTCTATGGAGCATCTCACTCTTCCCACCTTAGATATTGCTGGCAATGGCACCCCTCCACAAACCATATTTGTAATTATTAATTAATTAATAAATATATAAATCATTCAAAATTTTCTTTTCCCACAGTAAATATACTACTGTCATAAAAAACCAAGTGATGCAACTAAGCCTACAAAAGTACATACCTATTTGATTGTATATATGTCTAAGAAAGAAATAAAAAAAAAAATTCTTTTCTTTTAGGGTGGAAAGAAAATGCTTACCAAGAACAGGAGCGGAGGAACGCTTAAGGGGTCGCTTGTGCGCACGACCAGCGGGGGCAAAGGATGAGGTAGGGGCGCTAGTGGAGATGGCTGCCATTTTTCTTCAATAATAATTGGATGAATTATGGCAAAGTCCGGGCTGACGAAGCAGTAACACAATGGATAGCAGTTTATTTCATATTCTTTCCATCAAACGCTTTCAATCATTATTATTACTATCATGGGAACGCCACTCTCGTGCACCACACAATATGGATAAGACTAGAAGCCTCTCGTTCAATTGCCCCATCTCCAGAAGTCCAATTACTTTTTTCCACGCGTCACATATAATCCATTTCTTAACCCATATTGTCCTCTTAATTGACAAGGTCTTCTAACCTTCTAGGAGTATAGAGAGGGGAAAAAATCCACAAAATATTTTGATTAGCCGTTCCTGAAGAAAAAAGATGACGAGTTTCTTTTTCTTTTAAGTAAAGATGACGAGTTCCTTGACACTGCACTCAAATGGTTTAGGCCATAGTCATAGAAGGGGCGAAAATGATAATGGAACCACCCGGTTATGCGAACAATAAACCATCTGGAATAAAAAGGAAAAATAAAATTTATAGCATCATGCTACAGGAAAAAAAAAAGCACCAGATAAAGCGATCATTGACACAACAATTTAAGAACACAGCCCTCATTTTAACAAATGTGTGTAAATTTGTTCTTCCTGAAAAAGTATAGATCCGCTACCAGTCTCTCTTTAACTAGGGTGGGATAATTAAATGAGAGCAGCGAAGATGAATTATTTACACGAGGACCAATAGAATCTGCAAACAGCTAAAATACCCCTGATTCTTATTTCCATCTTAATTGTCGCTATAAATTGGCTAAGCTTTTCAACAAGTGATGTGTAGAAAATTGTTGACAAGGTACGAAGGCTTTACAATCAGTACCACCAAAGAACAGGAAAGAATTGAGTGGGGAGAGAGGCAAATAATGTGCCATCGGATTAGTCAACTAACTCAAGCTAGGCAGGAAAATTTGGACTACTCATGTAGATTGCACTGTTGCAATAAAGGGTGGTCATACTTAATAAATTTTGTCCAATAACCCTTGTATCTTCCCATCGCAATATCCAACCACGGTTTCCTAATTCCATCATAGTGTATCACAGCGGCACGCTCAATTTCATTTCGATCTATGCCTGAGTAATAACCAAGGCCAAGAGCATGCCACCGTCTGTCCAACACCAGCGTCTTGTTATAGAAGGTGAGCCAAGCTATAGGTAGAAGGCCGGCATTCCATAATGGCCTCTTAGAACCCTGGAATCATCACCCAGATAAGTAGGCATCAGAAATCATTGCATCACAATTTAGAAATGCATTTTGTTGAACACTCAAAAAAATAAACTGGGGAATAGAGGAGCATAAGTTGCTTTAGTTAACATGTATGCCCCCCATCTTTAAACGGCTATATGAGGGTGAGCATAATGACACTGCATATCCTAATTTAACCAACTTATCTTGGGAGATAAAGAAGCAGCACTTGGAAATAACAAATCTGGCTATAGGAGGAATATCAAATTTTTTACCCCTGACAATAGTGTCACTACGAGGCATTAATTTGTAATTGAAGTAAAACTACTTGCTTAACCATTCATGTTGCAGAAAAGAAATGTTGACTATGACTGATTCAATCGAACTTCAAGAAAACACGTCTTCATTAAGGATTATTTATCTAGAAATGTCAGCTCTGGATTACTTTGTTCGTTCCTAAAATCAATGAGATTTTTTCCCCCTGAAAAGCCAATCTGAGAAGTTAAGAGATATAAATGCAGGACAAACAAATTGATAACAATGAAAATGCTGCGGTCCCTACCCACTCCCCTCCCAAGGAAAAAAGAAAAGAATAGAAAAAGAATGGAAGGAAGAAAAAACTAGAAGCATGCTACCAAAAAAAGAAATTCCGTACCATTTCCAAATATTTGTGATAGACAGTAGTCAAATTCAGTCTCCTCCACTGTTGCAAATCAAACAAGTTCATCCCAAATGCCCATGTGCATGCATTGACATCAAACCTCCTTGCAATAAATGGATCTGAGAAGTTGATGAACGCATCCATCCTATAAAATGAAGTATCACCTTCTTGACAAGTCCCAACTGCTCCATTTACCTTTTCCTTCATATTGACATTCCATAGGCCACTGAGATCTTGTTGCACCACCACGTCATGATCAAATAGAATAATCTTATTGAGAGCAGGGAAGATGTCTGGCAGATAGAAGCGAAGGTAGTTGAGTTCAGAACTATATCTTGGAGCACTGAAATTTTGTTTCTTGAAGCCACTGTACTTGGACATCCATTTAAAGTTGTCTACAGTTTGTATGTGGATTGTGGCTTTGCCCGGTGGATTTAATAAGAACCACATTGAGATTGCTGGGAAGTTAAGTGAATTGGTCACCAGATGTAAAACAAGTTTCTGTGGTTCCTGCATCATAAAAGTCATTCAGGAACTAAGCATTCTTGCCACCACATGCAGAATCAGATTATTTGCGTTAGAGTCAATAATGAAGTATTTCTTGCAGATTTACAAAGCCGGAGTTTACCCAGTCAAGAAAAGAGACATAGTTTGAAGACATTGCAGCAACTTCATTCTAGTCAAGAACTGTTAATTTATATGGAAAAAGTTAGTCCATATAACCCCAAAAAAAGGAAAAAACTTTTACCTTGGCAGTAGAAATAGTGGAGTTAACAACCACTGCACATGCCAGAACATTGTCGGAGAAGACAGCATAATGATAAAGCTCGGGATCATTGATCTTATTTTCATTTGGAAACATCCTATCCTCAGGCCTCAGGGCAAAGTATTCTGCAGTCAGCCGCATAGCAAGACAGTGGAGCCCTTTCGTGGTGGTCCTTGCAGCAAGATGAACAAGATATGACACTTCAGCTTGCTGAGTCCGAACTTGCTCTTCAGTGTTATAGTTCATTGCACGAAGCTTTGGAGCCATAAGATGGCAGTGTGGGTAAGCACGGTCAGCTTTGGACAATGAAGCTTCCATGTGTTTCATTTTCTGGATAGCACTGTGAACTTCACTTGTTGTTAGATTGAAATAAAAATTGCTTGACTTTGATATTTGAAATTAATCCACAGCACTAAAATAAATGTTTCCTCTATTTTGAAAAGCAAGACGAATAGTCACAGAGTTTCAATTCATGGTTGGAGTTAGAGATTTCTACATCATAATATCATATTTAGTACAAACTGGCAGTTAATTTGGAAATGAATGCAAGTTGGGAACATAACAGAAGAATTTTTAAAATGAATGCAAGTAGGGAATTCAAGAGAAGAATATACCTCCTTGGTAAATCTGAGTCCTTATTGGCTTCTCCAACTATTTGTTCCATCTCTTTAATCCGTAGCTTCAACTCCTTCACCAAGCGTGAGGTGCTGCTTGGTGGTGCAAACAGCAAGTATGCTTTGGCCCTAATAATTTGGTCTTTGATCTCCGTTACCCTCTCGTTTGACACTATATGTGACTGAGAGTGTAAAGTGTGATGCTGTTGAGATGCTTTTCGATCAGATTGCACATTTTCCCCTTCAATATTTTCATATTTTGTTCTTTGTGATTTAGTGTTCATGCTCTGATATTGTGAAACTGTTTCATTAAACTTCTTCTGCCAATTCAGCCACATCAAACAATGATATAAGACCGCAAGCATGTAAATTCTTTTTTATCATTTTTAAATAATTCAACTGCAATGATAGATGGCATCGCACTATCCAATTTGCATTTACAGATTTACTCAATAAATCTAGAAAAATAGAAGGACAGCACATTTTCCCCACCGTGAACCACTGCTTTTTCATTGTCCTTATACATTAATTGCCTCCCATGTCAAGATCTATATCTAGTTTTTTTTTTCTCTGCCCCAAGATCTATATCTAGTTAGAAGCATAGAGATATGAACATTATGAAATTGTGTTGAGACATGGAGCTGGTGATCCCTATCCAAGTTGTCTAATGCAAATTTATGATACAATCATTCCACTTAAAATCTTGAAAATGTTAAAAGCAAAAATAATCCACAGTACATAGATGAACAAGATATATAAGATCAGCACATAGATGACCGCAATTATTGCAGACTGAAAAATATATCAGAGTCAGTGTCGCCGAGCTACTGCTAAACATCTAGAAAATACATATCCCAAACATCAACCTGATTTTCATACTTTCATCCAGTATAGCTAAACAAATAAATTGCAGAGTTGCAGGTACTATTCAATAAATTGATTGAATTTCCCCAAAATTTATCATGAAATATATCATCCATATAATGAACACATCTTACTTGCAATAAATTTCTTGACGTTTTCTAAATTAATCCAGTAGCAAACCAACACACATCAGGACATCCACATTGAAGCAAAAAGCAACCAAAGGGATCTTGCTATCATCCAGAACAGGAATACAATGTGCTTCTGCTTCAGTTATGAAAACTGATCAATGCAGAAACCTTAAATTTTCTTAGAAAGTTTTCTGACTCTTTGCAGAAATCAGCAAATGTCCAGCCAGGTACATGGTAAACCACATGAATGATTAAGTTGTCTAAGCCAGTCTACTTTTCTTTTCCCTAGAAGGTTAGGCATGAGTTATTGAGGGTGTCAACCTATAAGTAGGAGTTGAGACTGTTTAAGGAATGAGGAAGGGTTCAAAGGTATTAGCTTGATGATTGTCTAGCAACTAAACGATATTGAAATTAAAAAAAAAAAATTAGGCTTTGCTTTTTTATCATATCAAACTAATAAAGCGAATATTAAAGGCAGGACATTCTACAAGGGATCAAATAAAAACTCCGACCTTAAGATGATACAAATAATTAACATATACAGGTACTGACCAAACAAAAAGAAAAATTAACATCTACATTGGACAGGAGAAGTTGATGCTGAAATATAAATCTCAAGCTTGCAGGAGACATTACATGTCAGTTTACAATGCTCATATATGCCAATTTAATATTAATTTTAACTATCATACAAGTGCTTCCTCAAAAGCTTCTAACACAAAACAATAATGTCAGTGTAACAGGAGTGTTTATTTTACGCGATGAAACCTTGAAGGGATGAAATGATCTTAACAGAAAAGAAGTGAAGAATCCTAATATGTTCTGAAATTTAAGGGCATTACATCTATCTTTTCTGAAACCAAACAGATTATCTTCCATTTATGTGGACTCTATTTTTTTCTGTTGTAGGGGAAGAAATGGAAGCAGGTGCCCCTGCAATCTTTGATGATGTGACTTGCTAAAAAATGTAGTGCAAACCTTTTCTCCAGAAATGGAAGAAGATTCTTTCCTCTGAATTTGCTGGTTTTCTTTTTTCTCATCATTGAATCCTGGAACTCCAGAACATTGCAAAATTTAGCTAGTCCGAAAGTGTTGACATTATTTGACCACAAAAAATTTAAGAAATTCAAAATACTCCTAAAGGTAGGTACCATTTCTTTCCAAAAACTTACTTCTGTGCCCTGCAATTCCAGATGCTTCAAAATCATTATTCTGTTTGGAACTGTAATTAATTGTGGAAACAAAATCATATTCTTTATAAACAACTTGTTTTGGCTCTTCTAATCCTCTAGCATCTTCCTGAAAGGAAACAAACGGACGAAATCACAAGCATTAATTAAATATCTTGATTTTCCAATTCAGTGTAAAGAATGATGGTAATAAATTAAATATTGAGGGAGGATCTTATCAAATATGCCACAACCTTTTCTATGGAATTCAATTTTAAGGTATCTGTCCTGTAAGTCTGCAAGAAGCAAATGAAATTCAATTCAATATACAAAATGAGCGAATCAAGCTGCAGTTCACTTGACTTCTGAGGAAGTACAGCAAAAATTCTTTAAGGAAAAAATCCTAATTAATTAAAATCTTCAAGTCCATAGTTCAAAGCCAAAAGCACAATAAACTCAAGTTAGCTGTCCGTCCGCAAGAAATTTATCTTACCGACACTGGAACAGCAGAAATCAGAAGTTTAAAAATGCTGAACTCTAATTCCTCTTACTTTTTTTTTTGTCAGCAACGAAATTAGATGAACGAAAAAACTATTAAAAAAAAAACAATGATGAGAATCTGATGATAGAGGAGCAGGATTCTTACAATACTTGATAAATCTTCCAAAAACTCATTCCGACCTGAAACGAAATTTGAACAATTAGAAGCGATAATAGATACGAAGCAACCTTACACCATATAAAATAATATACATATCACATAGGATTGCAAGCAGGCATGGCGTGTGAATTTACCGTTAAAAGCGAGAAGTTTAAGCCTGTCAGAGAATAAAATGAGAGGAGCAACGACAGAAAGAGAGAGCAAAGAGAGGATGAGAATCCTCTGGCGTCGACGAAATTGAATCATCGACGGAACGAGAAGGAAATGGAACTGGCTCTGGCTCGGGCTCTGGAGAAGCACATTTCAAAGATTCAGATCGCAGAGAATTTCTCGATGCTTCGAAGAGAAGGAAGGAACACACAGACACATTCTAGGGTTTGAGTGATGTCCGAGTCCTTTTTATATTTGGTAAATTCTTTGCGCTTTTTAGAGAGAGAAGAGAGGAGTAGCAGCTCCGTCCATGTTCGCCTCTGTGAGAGAGCAGTTTGATTTCTGTCATTTGTTTTATTTTCTTTTAATTAATTAGAATTAATTAATTTGCCAAGTGAGATTTTATAACTTTCTGGGGCCTGCCTCGAGATTTGTGACCCCAGTATGACTGGGACTAGGAATGGAATATAAATTGAACGCGCTTGATGGATGATAAGGATGACAGATGCTACTGATGTAACTTATCTTAGGGCGTCGGGACACCACGCAGTTTTCACACAGAAGTCATTATCATTCAATTATTGCGTATTAGAACAATCAGGGCTAGTGGGCTACTAATAATTTAATACACTGCCATACCTTATTGTAAGCTAGCATTTAAAATTTTACCAGAAATAAAAATAATATTTTTAAATTTTTTCAAAACAGGTCAAATATTTCTATTAAATATGTCTCTTTTTATAATTTTAACCCAATTTAAAATATTATAAATTATATTAATTATGAATAAAAATAATAAATAAGATCATGTTATCTTATATTATAAAAAAAAATTTATTTTTATTACTCTATATTATAAAAATATCTTATTTATTATTTTACAATATAGAATAGATGGAGTAGTAATTTTCACTCATGCATATTATCGAGAAATTAATATTTTTCACCATTGAAAACAGATGTGTAAAAAAAAAAAAATATTCGTACTACTAGTATGATTACTATAAGAATAAAAGGGAAATAATAAAATAAATGGAAATATGGAAACAGTGGGTACTGAATTTAATAGTATCTACTTGTACAGTTGTACTTCTTGGCCCTCCGCAGTTGATGCCCTAATAAAAGCGAACAGTCAACCTAATCAAGAAAGAAAGTTAACCAAACCATGTGATCCCTTTGGCAGTTTGCGTGGGGTTTGGTCAGCGTTTGAAATAATAATCTGTTCCCAAAGACTCAGTTTACAAAATGGAATCAGTCGTATATGTCTATAATTAAACGCACACCATAGAGTTTTTCAGATGGCTATCGAATAACATCGGGGCTGTGTTGTGAGCTTTTCGCACCATATACGCCCAAGAAAATTTGATGCCTGCTTGGACCAGATATGGGCATATATGCGTGTGCGTGCAAAATGAATCATAATTGTCGGGCATAATTGTATCAATGAATTCCCAGATCCAAAATGAATAAAAAAGATTAAACTATTGCTCAAGTTAAGCAACAAATCCACTTGTAAAAAGAAAGGTAATTACAATTGTCATATAAAAATATTTCAAAAATCATGTTCATTCTACCATATTTGATTTAAAATGGAATATAGCCATTCCTTAAAAGGAATGTAGGAACTATTGTTCTTATTGGAATGGGACAAAAGTTGAAAGAATTGACCAAACATGCATGAAGATTGAATCTTGTTTCCATTTCAATTTGTAGTCTTGTGCGTACAATGACTATTGCTTTCAACCATAACTTGTATTCATTGGCCATTTTTGTTAAAATTTTGTACTCACTTCTTTGTTGACTTGGTCCTCTGGGCACTGTTTGGTTCAATGAACAATAAATGAGAAATTTTAATATTATTTTGTTTAGTTTAAAAAGGAAAAGGAAAGAAAATAATAATGTATAGACAATTATATTCTTATCTATTTGTAATTTTTTTATTTTTTTAAATTATAATTCATCTTATCTTATTTAAGAAAAATAAATATTTTTTACTTTACTTAATGAACAAATCACATATATATTATTTTTTTCCAAAAAATCAAATATTATTCATTATAAATTTAGTTAAGGATAATTTTGGAATAACAGAAAAAAATAAGGCTAATTTAGTTCTCATAATTTCTTGTTGTTTACTCTCCCTCTAAATTTTTTCACTTTTTTATTATAAAACAAATAAACTATAAACCAACAAACAAGAAGAAACGACTCATGCTAAATTCTTTCACTTTTAAATGAGAGTAATAGGAGGGAAGGGGAAGGAAAATGAAGGTTAAGGAAAATAAGGGTTCCTCCTTATTTCTCCCCTCAAATTTATTGATTAAAATAAAAGGAAATCTCTATTTTCTTCCCCCTCTTCTTCCCATCCCCTATTACCTCTAAGTAGTAGACAATGGGCTACTGCTTAGCAAGATAAGTTCGAATTTTAATTTTCAGACAACTAACCTCAATTCTCGAGTAAAGCAAAGCACATGAATTGCAAAAATTTTCGAAAGTTCTGTAGCATGTGAGCACGTGATGCAAAATTTTATTCCATGTAAATTGATTTTCCGAAGCATCTCTGCAGGGAGAAAAAAATATAATTATATATATATAAAAAGCCACATTACTGATAATTCATAAGAGTTGCCTCAAATTACGTATAAAGCAGGAATCTACAGTTGAATTGATTAGAAATAGGGAACCGCTCTTTTGAAGAAACGAAGCATGTGTCTTCATGAATAGCAGGTGAGCAAACTAGTAGAGGAGTTGAGTTGTGCTTCTTGTGTCTGTCAGTAATTTGTTAGCCAACCCAATAATTTCCTTGAGGCCCTCCTCGAAACTCAAAAAATGAATTCAATACCCTAACATCAAATTATTATTTGTGACTGCGATGGATAAGCGTTGAAGTCCCCCGTGTTCCCAGCAATCAAATTTAGGTCTACGTTTCTCTCCACAACTAAAATTCTTTTTCTTTTTCTTCTTTTAAATAATTTTATCTACTAAATTTAATTTCTCATATTAAAATGTTTTTTCAATGTAAGCGTTCATAAACTGATATCCAATAATTGGAATCTTCTCAAATAAAATCGTTACTAATAGCTCTCTTCTACCAATGTTATAAAATTAGGAATTGTCATTCTATGATATATCATACTCATTAAGGAACAATGTTTAAAAATATAATATAGATTATCCTGTTAATTTTATTTATAGTAAATTTACAAGAAGAAATTAAATATTAATAATATTTTATAGGACAAAACTTATACCCATTGGGTTATACCCTTGTTGTCCGGTTTTCAAATTAGTGAGTGACATATTTTTGACACACCTCAGCAAGAGATATATATATATATATTAATGTTGTTAACTCACCTCTCACTTCAATAAATTTGGCCAAGAAGATTCTATTTCTTCTTCTTTTGTGTTTTTCTCTTTTGGGAGATCTTACCCTTACTAACTACAGAATTGCTTTCAAGTTTCAGCTCTAGATTCTTCATCCATTTATCTACATTTGAAATCATCAACAAATCCAAATCGCCATTTCTTTTCTTTTAATAGTTTTTTGAAAATGTTTATTTTCTGAGTTTTGAAATCTTAGATCATGTTTGATAAAATGGAAGTATTTTTAAGTGAAAGGGAAAAGGAGAAAGAGAGAGAATGAGCCTTCCATAAAAGCCTATTTTTCAAGTTTAAATCATATATGGTATAAAGACAAATAAAAGGCTCTTCTAGCTATATATATATATATAGGGCAATTTGGTAAGAAAGTAAGGATAAAACATATTCTTCACGTTCTGTCCTATAAAAACCAAACTTTTACACATTTCAGTAAAAGATGATATATAATTTTTTCACTTGGCCAAATATGATATCTTAAATTAGTTAATAAGGCATTTTTTGGGGATTTTATGTTTATTTTTATAACATTTTAACTAGTGATTTTAAACATAATATTTTTACTTTTCATTGTTTTATTTCATAAATCTAATCATCATATTGATCTTTTTTGTCAAATATAAAATACAGCAATAATTATTTAGTTAAAAAATTTTATACTTATATTATAAACCAAATTAAAAAAAAAAATGATGGCCTTAAAAATAATGTTGAGCTAAACATATATCAAAACAAATATTATAACTTACATGGAGAAATAGAAATTGTCAAATAATAAATAATCACAAAGTTTGAATTTTAAGAAGGAAAGATGGTTTTCATAAGTCAAATAAAGGAAGTCAACTTCCATCAAATGAGTAAAATAGTGGTTTCTTAGTAAAATAAGTTACTACATATCAAATATATTAGGTAAGACTTTTTTTATCATTTTCTTGTTCTTGGAGCTCCTTTTTAATGTGCCAAACATAACTTTAGGTCTCTACAGTTTCCTTTCCAGATCAGTAGATTTCTTTGAGTTGTTGTTTGATTTGCTTTGTGTCATTATTTTTTTTATCAAGTACATTTCTATTTATAATATTCTTGTAGAGCATTTTACTCAGTTTCAAAATGGGTTTTACTAATTTTCATTCTTTATTCTCTATAATTCATCAATATACAAGTATTAATTTTGTTTGTATAACCATTACTTTAACATTTTTGGACAGTTTTTAAAGGATGGTTTTCATTCTTGGGGTTGAAGAAGAAGCACCATCCACAGATAAAGCAATAATGGGGAAACTGGGTGAAAAAAAAAAAGGCTTGAAGAAGTGTGAGTTGGTGGGAGAAAGAGAGGACGGGGAGAAAATTCTCATTTTGGCCAGAAGGATGTGGGAGTGGAGTGAATAATCAGCATAATGAAGGATGTGAGGCTGAAGTGAGTAAACAACGTTAACATTTTTCTTGATGAGTAATTAAAAACATACATGTCATTAATTTATTGGAAAACTAGACATTAAGAACATAAGCCACTGGATATAAGTTTAGTCCTATTTTATAATCCCCATCCCAGATCTATTGTTATTTAAGGTTGTAGCACATAAATTAATAAAATTTTAATTAATGTGAGATAATAATATACAATAATTAAAATACTCTTATTTAAGAAACAAACGAAAGGAGTATATGATCAGTCAAATTGATTAATACTATTCATTTATGAAAAGTTAAATTAAATTGAGAAAAAATAGTTTCCAGAGCGATAAAATTAGGGGGGGAAAAAAAGATTCCAGGATAAATTATATGTGAGATTTAGTAAATTCTTAAAAATGGCTGCACCTGTACTAGAAATTACCAACGCACTAGGAGAGAGATACATAATAATGACGAATTTGAATATGTTGATGGTATACAAATTTGAAATAGCTTGTATTTTTATTTCAATCCTACTGACATTTTAGATTTTTGTTTACAAACCTCAAACTAACTGTTTTTAAAATTTTGAAACATTATTTAAGTTGACATTTCGTCCATATATCTTGACACATCATCCTTGTATGTCATTTATTATATATGTCACACAATAACGGTACAAATGCACATATTTTGAAATATTTTTCAAGTTACATTCCTTATGAAAATATATCATATTGATGAAAGATTAACTTATAAAGGTTTCAGTCTTCATTTAACTAAACAAAATTTCAGACCATCACTTAATTATATAGAATGATAAAATAAATATTTATATATAATCATTTTACATATAAGATTAAAACGCACAGGTCGATAGTGTAGAATTACGGAACATACAATAATAATTTTTTTTGAGATGTAAGAAACTCCCCCTGCAGCATTGCAAGGAATACTTATAGTTTTTAGTTAAATAAATTATATATTTATATATTAGTAATAATATTAAACAATACTATAATATAAATATAAATATATAAAAAATACTGGGGTTGAGTTTGATGTAATTCCTACAACCACTCCTTTACCATTGTAAATAGATGAGGATTGAATTTAATCTGCGTAGATGTTTTTTTTCCACGTACTTTTAACCATGGGAGAGCATTCTGTTCATCCACGTTGGAGTATCTGAGATTTTGAATCGAAATTTTATCTTAATCTTATTTGGTCTTTTGTTTTGGGCCTACCTACCAAGTGACGCGTCAAAGAAAGCAAATGAACCACCTTATTGTAAGAAGGTGGTAGAAGACGAAAGGGCTAGATAGCCCATTGTTTCCCTTTGTACCTATTTTCTGACTAATTGATTCGTTGCTTCATTCAGAGAACGCAAATGAAAGAAATGAGACTTCCGACATAAACATAAACACAAACACAAGCTCACCAAATCACAATTACCATATTTTCGGCACCTAGTTGTTCGGCTACAGATTTACTTTACGTTTATTTTCTCTTTCTGATAATACACTTTCCTTTTTTTGATAAAAAAAAAGTATATACATTTTAAAAAGATACTTTCCATTGATTTTCCACCGAACGTAGAGCGACATCTAACAGTGGCTCTCCACGACTGGCAGGAGGTGCCGAATCGCAAGTTCCATACGCTAATTTTCTCACATTATTTTAAACAACAGTTAGTTATATTGGCATTTTCCTGTCCACACACATTACCAATCAAGTTGTGCGGCTCATTAAAATTATCAAATCCTCTTCTTTATCCTAATCTTTACCTTACTCCATGTATATAACACTCAAAAATTAATTCATTGACGTTCTCGTTGGCAAATACATATGACACGCAGAATCACTTGGATTTTGTTCACGGTCTTTTTAATTAACCGAATGCGAACGGAAAAGAGTCGTGTGTTCAGTTATTACAATAAATTAAGAACAACTTAGTGGGGGAAATGTCTTAATTAAGATTTTGCGTGTTTATATGAGCATGAGGGTATAGTGTTGGTGTAGAGTAGGTCAGCGATCAGCACTTTCCCTTCCTAACCATCTTTCCCTGCGCCAATGATTTTAGACTTTTGTGTAAGTGAAAGGTTGGTGTCATATAATGTTGGAGTCGCACTAAAATTTGTTACCTCCTCAGGTAATCTATAAAATCAGCGTATCTTGTATTTATTATTGATTATTAATTAATGCAGAAGATATTCTTTCACAGATTGAAAACGTTAATTAAATATCTGTTGTACGTTTCATTTGTCCGTCAATTCTTTGTAACTTGTACGGCTCCATTTCAACACTACAAAAGTAAAGTAATACAGTAAGGTAAAGGTTGGACACATTCTTAACTTTTTTTTTTTGGCCACATGACACATTCTTAACTACTTTTTGTGAAGTTGGATTCCCTCACAATTTTTAAACCAGAAAAAAAAAATGAACAATTTCTTCTGTCTTGGTGGTAATGGGCCTTGCCATGAGGGTGACACAGATTTTCACGTATCAGCTTCAAAGCTTTCACTTCAGTATATACCAATTTCATCTTCCTTCTGAGCCCACCCCGACCGGCTACTATCCCAGCCTACGCAGTGATGCAGGTATCTCTCATAGCTCTGATTCGACCACATGAAATCATTATCATTGTCTTCTTATCCACCCTCAACTTGTTCACAAATTCTCACTTCCTCACCGCCAATTGTAAGGCCCTCCCTCTCTCCCTTCCCACACGGCAATTTCAAAGCTAGCCAATTAGAGTCCACAGCGTCCCCAATTTAACCAACATATATTCAGTATCCGCGGAGTTACACAGCGACCACGGTTATTTGTTTCCTTGTTTAAGGGCTTCAGAGGAGCGACTTCTTGGAGATGTGGTAGTGTCTGTCTATGGTCTTGCGAATGGCTTTGCTTGGATCTGTGGTGGATCTTCAAACTGCTTTGAAGAAGAAAACTGCTGTTTCAAGAAGCTGGATTCTACTGGACCGCAATGGCAACGGCACTGTGTTGGATGTGGACAAGTATGCTATTATGCGCCGGGTTGAAATTCACGCCAGAGATCTTCGAATTCTTGATCCATTGTTATCGTATCCTTCAGCCATTTTGGGTAGAGAGAAAGTCATTGTCCTCAATTTAGAGGTAAAAATGCTCTGTTTTTGCTCTACCATGAGTTTCTTCAAACAAACTTACTTGTTTCTTTCTGCGTCTGGGCTTTGTTCATTCGTTGATAGTATTATCTTGCTTGGTTTTGAGTTCCTCTTACAGCATATTAAAGCTATTATCACTGCAGAGGAGGTACGTTGCTGATTTCAATGGCTAATAGAATTATCCTGGAATCACTTCTCCCAGTTTATCCTCTGTTCTTCTTTTTTTGGTTTCATGTTGATGTAGGTGTTGCTCAGAGACCCAATGGATGATGATGTTATTCCTATAGTTGAGCAACTTCAGAGAAGGTTACCCAAAGCATCTAGTACTGGGCAAGGCCAAGGAGAGGAAGAAGAGCCATGTGCTCAAGAAGTTGAAGGCGAAGAAGAAAATGGTACGACTTGCGGAAACTTGGATTCGCAAAGCTTTTAATTTGATGTTATTGATGTTTAAGCTATAACTATACATGATTTGCCTAATTATTTTGACTCGAATATACTTTGAATCGTTTTAATTTATTTTAATTTTAATGGCGTTTGGCTTGTGCCTTGTAGAATTTCCTTTTGAATTCCGGGCCTTGGAAGTGGCATTGGAGGCAATTTGTAGCTTTCTTGATGCGCGGACAAGAGAATTGGAGACAGCTGCTTATCCCGCGTTAGATGAGCTTACCTCTAAGGTGAAAAGCCTATGTTTCTTTAGGTTCATATTTTAGTCACGTGTTTTGTGGAAGAACATCTGAACTGAACATGACTATACTTTACATTACTCTAGTGATAAAAAGGAAGCTCATCATTCGATTTGAATTAAATAGTCCTGGTTGCGTGTTAAGTAATTAAAGGCTGTTGCCCAAGAGGGCGAAAAAAGATTGACATAGACTTCAACTTTAATTTAAGGGAACTCAGACGCTTGACAAACACTTGACCCCATTGTCTGGTTTATAAAGATTTCTGTTCCAAAGCTCAGATCATTTTCTTGTATTTTATTTTTCTTCTTATTTTATCCCTCCTTTTCTATAATTAATGGAATTCATCCATTAAAATTTGGTTTCCCACGTATATCCCACTGGATCTGTTCTTACAAAGTTACATCTCCCCTACATGGCCTCCTGCACTTCTCTGTCCAGATTAGCAGTCGTAACTTGGATAGAGTTCGCAAACTGAAGAGTGCAATGACGAGGTTGACAAATAGAGTTCAAAAGGTATGTTCATATGATTTATGTAAATGTCAATTTCATTTCTGTTTTCTACGTGTTCTTTCTTATATATGGTTCTGGTAATTATATTTTGGGTTATGAGTCAGAACATGTTAAAAAGTAAATCAATTTCCAACAAAGCTGAGTCTGGGAAGAGGAAAAAGAGACCTTCTACACGGTGTCATAAAATTGAAAATAGATATCTGTTCATTTGGTGAATTGCGGAACCTTATTGAGATCCAGGTTTGCCTGCTCTTGTGTACCCATAACATGGACTTACATTATGCATCCGTGCTTGTAGATAAGAGATGAACTAGAAAACCTTCTGGATGATGACGATGACATGGCCGACCTTTACTTATCGAGAAAGTTGGCTGTTTCGTGTTCCCCTGCTAGTAGCTGTGATGCTCCTAATTGGATTCTTAGCTCTCCAACTATAGGCTCAAGGATTCACCGGTCAAGCAGAGCAAGCGCTACAACATTTCAAGGGGACAATGATGTGGAGGAGCTTGAAATGTTACTCGAGGTCATTAGTTAATATCTTAACCTTATTCTGTCCCGGATAATGTCGGCTTACTTAAGTTGATGGTGCTAATAGATTGAATACTAATGCATTTTTGCAGGCTTATTTCATGCAAATTGATAGCACATTAAATAAACTGACTACAGTATGAACCTTGCTTTCTATTTAATCCTCCCTACTTGTCTCCCTGTTCTTTTGTCAAGCAAGTGATAAATAATAGCCTCTTTTTTGTTTTTTTTTGTTTGTTTTATTAATCCCGATTCAGCTGCGAGAATATATTGATGACACGGAAGATTACATCAATATACAGGTAAATATATATTTTGGCATAAAGATAACCCATTTCGTCCATTTAAATTCCCTCAGAATGCGAGCCCCTTTAAATAATCTGTGGCTTTCATTTATTAGCACACTCATGTAGGCACTATCACTTTAAATGTCTCATATATATATATATATATATATATATGTATATATTATAAAAAGGGCTATTAATGTGTGACATGTGCATGCAGCTTGACAATCATCGAAATCAACTGATTCAGGTATACTCTTCTTCCGAGGCTTCCCATTCATTTCAAGGCACACCGCATTGTTTTTGTACGTAATTGCTTTTTAATGAATTACCATTATCGTTATCTTTGTTCCTAATTACAGCTAGAGCTCTTCCTTAGCTCTGGGACGGTCTGTTTGTCCATATATTCTTTGGTGGCTGCAATATTTGGTATGAACATTCCGTACACGTGGAAAGAACGGCACGGATATATGTTCAAATGGGTATGTACAAATCTTTCGCTATATATAAAGTGTACGATGAAGTTACTGATCTTCTAACCATTTCTTCTTGCCATATATGCGAAGAATCTATAATACATGATTACTTTCTGATATTTAGTCAAAATTTGCGGCTCTAGGTGGTAATCTTTACGGGAATAGTTTGTGGATCCTTGTTTTTGTCCATAGTATCCTATGCTCGACGCAAAGGTCTCGTTGGGTCTTGAGATAAAGATGCCATTCGAAGGGACACCAAGGATAAGCTCAACATTGCAAATAAATGGGACTCCCTGCGGTCAAATTGTACAAGAAATAAATTGCAAATTGTCCTCACGTTGTGCGAATATTTGTTGTTTACTTGTTCATATTGTCATTAAATTAGAAATAGAAAATAGAAAAAAACAATTCCATAATGATTAGTTGATAAAACCAATTTTTACCTTGACAAAAATTAGTAGTATTTTCATCAGATTGATGATGCCATTATGTTTTAAATTTTTTAGATGCAAACAATTTAGTTTGGATCTGGATGGTATGTATAAGTAAAATAATTTTCATTGTTTGAAATTTTTTTTGAATAGAGTGAAACGCAAAATGAAAAAAATTATTTTGATTTAAATTAAAGAATATAATTATCAACAACAAATTTTAAATATGAATGGTTCCAATGTCATTAGAATCCGACTGAACCAATTGGTTCAGTTGAAAATTTGAGCAATTAGTGCTTGACTTGTTCTGTAACTTTTTCAGAACCCCTCATTTGGAAAACCAGTCAAAAATTGATAAAGTCGGTAACAATAGTTAAGAAAAAAATGAGCTTATTAATGATTTGACTTCAATTTTATTTAGTCGTTAGCTTTTTTTTTTTTCAATTGAAAGTTTTTCATTAAGTTTAATAATGTTATATAAGTATTATTTTTGTGCATAATTATTAATTATTTTTTATTGATTATCTTATTAAGTGATGGAGACATGAATTATTGAACATAGAAGACTTTCCAATGACATGCTTTCTTGATATAATTTTGGCATGAAATCTTTTATCTTTTTGCTAACCAAAGATGGGAGGGAGGAATGACGCTCCTAACTCTCAACAAGATTTGAAATTCCAATTGCTGGTGGGTCCATTTTGTATCTTCTGCGGCCATTTATGGATTTTTTGACACCTAGAACCTTAAGAGCAAGCTAACCACCAGACCAGTAGCATACACCCACCTTTTCTCCACGATTAGTTGCCCCCAAATAAAACTTTAACGACAAAGAGGAGTCCGAACCCACAACCTGAAGGTTGTGAAACCGTCTCTCTTATCTTTTTCATCAACTTGCATTGGCATGAAATCTAATGATGATAACTTTTATTATCTTATATATATATAAATGCTAATGAATTGAATCTTAATCAATATTAAGTTCAGTGTATAATTATATATTGATATTATCTTATTTAAATTTAAAATACTATTATGGCATAAAATCTATTAGTATTAACTTTTTAATTTTTAAATGATATTCTAAAAAAATTAAAGAAAGTAGAACGTTGTGTTGAGTTCTTGTTTAAGTCTAAGAATTTATTTAAAGTCATTTTAGTTGATCCCGTTATTATTGGTTAAAATTAGTATATTTGTTGGCTCTTTTTGAATATAAAGGCAAATAAATAAAATATCAAGTGTGTTAAAAATATGTTGCCTCAAATGAAATTTATTTTGCCTTTTACATCAAACATTATGGTTACTTGAGATCCTTTACAACAATTTTTTCAAATGTCTTAAAAGGAATTACAATAAAAAAAAACTATAGAAAAGAGTAAAAAGGATGGCCTAAACGACTTAAATCTCGGCGTCGAGAGAGCCTAGGAATATTTAAGCTAAAAAGTTCAAATGAGTTTCATAAATCTAAATAATAGAAGAAGCTAGTTCTCTCGTGCAAGCAGTGGTGTTATCGGTTTGTGCAAATTGTCGAAGTGATGGATGGATAAGTGCTCTTAGGCGGATTGAAAGTTTGAGAGTGTTTGGATGTATATGCATGTATCCCTATCTATCAAGGATTTTCGATATATAAGTTTTCCTCCGGATGCCGTCAAGTCATGATTTCTACTAGCTTTATGTACTCACCCACTCTCTATGAAAATAGCCACGTTCAAGAATGCTTGTAATTCGTGTGTCATGGGTTTTATGACTTTATCTGGAGCTAATGACAAAATGTTTTTTTAAACTAATGGCCATTTTCTTCTACTTAACGTATTAGGCTTGGCCTTGGAGCACTATTTTAACGTAAACAATCTTTACTAATTTAATAATTAATTAACACAAACTATAAAAAAAACTGAGTTCTATTATCTTCATTCCTTTTTAATTTATGTTTATGGTTTCTTACACAAATTAAAAAATGCAATTAAAATGTGAAAATTTCTTTTAACTTTTCTAATATATCCTTAATGAGATGAATAAATAAAACATAGTAATTAATATTGTTTTTAAATTTTTAAATATGATAGGATATAATTAAAAAATAGTAATTAATATTATCTTAAGATTTTTAAAATAACACTTGATAACCTTTGTTCTTTAAGAGAAACAAGCAAGGTATTAAAAATCGGATCAGTCATTGAACTGGTTGAAGCATCGGTTCAAGATTTAATGGTTTGATTGGGATTGGACCAAGGTCGGATCGGTTGTAAATAAATTAATATATTTTAAATAATATTGATGAAAAATATAAAAGATATTTATTCATGATAATAAAATTAACATTTAATTTATGATAAAAAGTAAATTTAATAATATATAGAAAATTAGAAATATTATTAATAAGTTTCATAACCTAATATTAAAATCTAAAGAAGTTAATATTTATCTATAATTATATTTTAAATTCAAAATAGTCAATTGATATTTTATTTTTATATTATTTGTTAAGTAAATTTATCATTATTAATAATTATGTATCATAATAATACTTGTGTCATATTATAATATAGAAAGAAAAAAATTATATAAAAAATAGTACTACTTAATACTAAAAATGATATTATTTCATCTTAAAAAATATTTTAAAAAATTTAAAAATTAAAAAAAATGCTCGGCCGGTTTAAACCAATTTTGTATCAATTCATCCCAGTTTCAAAATTCACCGGTCTTCACCTGTCACCAAACCGGACCAAAGACCGATTTTCGATCTGACTGGTCCGATCGACCCATCCAATCCGATTTTACATACAATGGAAACGAGTAACACTTAATAAAGGACAGGGAAATTATCAATGAAACCTAGACGAAATAAGGTTTGAATTCTTTCTCTCTCTCCACGTCAGTTGTTTCTGTTTCTAATAGTAATAGAAAAACCGGGTCGTCGCTTTTGACGTTGGTTTTGGCAGTCGCATGCGGCCATTAATTACCATAAATATAGTCAATCATAGTATGTTCCTCTGTTTCTGCATTCTCACCTGTAACGATCCAATCATTCCAAATGGGCTTGTTGTTCGTTGGGACCAAGTATGAATACAGCATAGCGTAAACTTCAAATATGTATAAATAAAAGATCAAAAAGATTAAATTCATTTTTTTGGTATCTAAAAAAGATTAAATTCATCAATTTGAAAACCATGATGTCAAAATGCTATGCTATTAGTAAAATTTTGTTCTTTAACGACAAAAATCCAAATAACATAGTTCCTTCTTCCATTTTACATATAAATTCGCCCATTTAAAGGAAAAAAAAAGTGAAACTCTACGTTTTTTTTTTTTTTGAATTCTGAATTCACCAAACCAAACAAAGGCGAAGCTAAAAATATTGTAAAATGGCGGGATTAGTATCTGCGTGGAATTTATAAGTGGGAAGCAGTCATAGGCACGACTCGGTCAGACATGTACTAGGAAAAGGAGGCCGGAAGACTTTACAGTTACTAATCTTTAACCATGCTGCTCACGAAGATCACGTGTCTGTATATTCCGTTGTTCTTTAAAATCAAAAGTAACCTATTGGAGAAGCTTCTTTTTTTTTTTTTTTACAGTCCCAACTCAACCCTGTGGAAAAAAAAAACACAGCGTGACAGCGAGTAATAATAAAGGAAGCATAAATCACTCACCCTCCTCCCTTTTAATGTGAAGTGTACTGGCCGGGATTAGCAGACCGAGCTTACAAGTCCGAGGTAGATAAACGCCCATTTAATGTACCACTCTCCGGGCTCATATACACCGAGCTTAAGCGCAACGATCCGAGTATTACATCGGTTATCAAGTGGTAAGCCCGAGTAATTGTACGGCCAAATGATCGTACGATTAAATAACATCTCGGCCATAGGACCAACTACGGGTTTCTCTACAAAAATTGTGTTGCTCCGAAAATACCCGACTAGGAGTAACGGTTATGAGAACAATAACCATTACGGAATCATAACTGAAGAATGAAAAATCAGGGATCAAGCAAAAAGAGTGCGATACTCCATAATGATTATTTATGAAATATCTCGATAAACAAGGGGTGAGAGGGAGAAGACGGTTACACCTTAACGGTCAGGAGAAGGTCAATAAAAAGGGGGCAAGAAGAAGTGTAAAAGGAGAGAGCACTGTACACTGTAAAAGAGAAATAGTCTATCTCGACTTTTTGACGGAACATTAAGGGAATGACATTTGGAACCACAGATTTGACATTTTCACAGGGAATTCACAGCTCACAGACTCGGATCTGAAAAATTCATCATTAGGTTGTAATTGGTGAGGTAACTACCAGTACCACTTTTCAAATTTTATTATACACAAGTTTTTTTATTTACTGAGAATTTTATTAAACAGGTATAGCATAATTGTAGATTTAAGGTAATAGTCTTCTGTTCAGAAATTCGCGTCTCCAAAACCCCGTCCAAATCATGAATTTACATCTTTTCAGACTTCATAATACATGAATAATTCTAGATTTAAGGTAAGAGTTTTATTGTGTCCAAAAACACAATGAAGGTTCACGAATTGCAAAATTGAGAAATAATAATAATTGCATGAAGGGGAAGAAAAAGAGTGGATAATAAGGAGAACAGGGTCTAGTAATTGCTAGGAGAAGGCCCTATAATACGCTGGAGCGTATGTTAGAATGCTCCCCGCCGTCCAGAACACGAAAGGCAGTGCGCACCTTGGGGCGAAGAGGACACCACGGCGCACGTTATCACAGCACCTAACTCTATTAGCTGTCGTCGTTGGTTGAAGTGTTCGAACCGGTCTTTAAATAAATTTGTTTTCAAATATTTACAAGTACCTGAAAAAAAAGAAAAAAACTGAAAAAGAAAACAAATAAAAGACAGAAACTCAGACTCTTGGTTCATGCTCTTCTCGACGCAGAGGCCCCTCGATTCGGATCATCCACATCTCCCTCTGTCCAAATCTACCAAAACCGACGTCAAATCTGCACAAATCAGACCAACCCATTTCGTAATCCCGCCCCAAAAATCTCAAGCCGCCGTTTTTATCCGTCTTCACCGAACGCTTGGTCCGTTTTCTTCTTTTACGCACGCGTCTTGTGCTATTTATTCCACGTTTTCTCGTTCCTTAATCCATATCATCTTTGCATCCTTCTGTGCTTTTCAGGTTAATGCCGATGATTACAACGAAATGGACGTAAATTTCGCTTGCGCGAGCTTAGTAATAGCATGCACTGGCTGGATACGTGGGTGAGAGAAAAAGAAAGGAGGTGCGACTGAGAACGAGGTTTGTCGGTGGTAGCGATGGCGAATCAGGTAGTCAAAGTGAGGAGAGAAACGATTGCAGCATGCATGACCTGCCCACTCTGCAATAAGTTGTTCAGGGAGGCCACCACTATATCTGAATGTCTGCATACGTGTGAGTCCTCTTATCTTCATTTTCCCTTCGAATCCTGCTTCTTTTAGCTTAATCTAGTGTTAATTCTTTAAATTTTTAATCTTCTGGGCATTTTTCATTATTGACGATCTTAGTTATCCTTGTTTTGCATTATTCATATGGGTTTCGCTCTCTTTTGACCCTGGCTGGGATGGGCATCTGGTATTTTGCATAATCAGATATGCGTAATTGGTAATTTCATGCTTCTGAAATTCTTTCTCTCTCTTTCTCCGTAATGATGTCTCACTATTGGTGACGTGAATGCTAGATAGAGAAGCTTTATCCTTTAGATTGGCCAACTATTCAGTTGTGCCTTTATAGTACTGTGCTAAGTGTGTAAAGCTGTTTAAACGTTTGACTTCAAGTGTCCATTACATACATACAGTAAACTCCCGTTCGCTCATATATGAAGCTCGGATGCTCGCACGTGCATCAGTGTGGTGACGGCGAGCACAATATGCCTTTTCTACGTTTTGGCCTCGTTACTAGATTTTATATGTAGTGTGATTATACAATCTTCTTCTGTTTATTTTTTTCTTTCTCGTTGCGCTCCTCCACTGCGGTTTTAGCTGAAAATTTCTTCCAAGGATTTTACTTCTTGCATTTTGGTGCCTAAAAAGTATAGTAAATTGCGTCCTAGTGTAGACCACCTTATATGACAAGGCTCAATATTCCTAGTTTAATTGGCCGCGTTTTCTATATCATGTGGAGTTTATACTCCAAATAGCTTTGCTTAATGGAGTTTCTCATTAACATTGCAGAATAATTTGTTTTTTGATAATGTGAAGGTTATATTTCTAATTGAATGCTAAAATGACCAGACTTACTGAACATGTGATTTCTGATAGATTAATAATCTGAACTTCATACAGTTTGCAGGAAGTGCATATATGACAAAATTACAGATGAGGAATTGGAAAGCTGTCCAATTTGCCATATTGATTTAGGCTGTGTTCCACTCGAGAAATTGAGGTCAGCTTCCTGCAATTGACAGATTCTGAACCAGTTTATCTTCTCCTATTTTAAAATAAGAAATTGAACACCCCTTTCTTTCACATTAACAAGGTCTCAATATGTTGGATATGCATGAAAGGAGTTACTTTGACTTTACACGTTGCGCCAATAATGTTCATGTTCTGCAAACTGCCCCCTAATTATTATAACGCTGCTACAGTCGAGTACGAGATAAAACATTTCTTATAAGAAACAGATCATCTTTGAATTTGTATATACACTCAAAGTAAAGAGCTTTTCTGATCATATTTTGGATTTTCAAGTTTCAAAATTTATTGAAACACACTCTTCTGGGAAGGTGGGTGAGGAGAAAAAGGTGGGACAAATTTGTCAGAGATCATAGTACTTCCATAACTCTGTAACTTGACCTTCTTTTATGGTGTTGTTGTTGAGGATCAACAAGCAAAAATGATTGTTGATGCTATTATGTGATGTCAAGATCAGGTTATATCTTTTTTGTTAAATTTGAGAACACTTATGGCAGAAGTATTCACTCCTGCATATCGGTAACCTGTCATAATAATAATAAATATAAACTATAGCATACAAGGAAGTATAATGAATTCTGTTTGATCCTCTTCACTGATTTGATTACCTATTTATTTATTATAACATTAACAGTTTATTTTTGGAAGCTTTCTTGGAAGACTTTTCACGTGGATGGTATCCAATAATACAAACTATAAGAATGGACCTCGATCATAAAAAGAGAGCTTAAAATGTGGGACTTGGAGAACCTATAATGCTATATATGGATGAGAGACTATGTTCATGAAATATATGATAGTATTGAGAACTAAGTCTGATTAGAAATTAAAAATTCCTTAAATATATATATATATATATATCTCCATGTGTGTCAGTTAACCCTACCATGACGAAGCCAGGCAATATTGTGTCACATGTGATTATAGAATAGCACACCATAATTCACGAGGGCTTTTGTTGTTTCACATCCTGACAGCTAAAAGTAAAACGCTGTTTACACAAGCCTTTTGTAATGAAGTGCTAAGCTTCTAAAATAGGAGCTCTCTTTTGGATTTTTGCATGCTAAGTTGCAGTTCTTCTTTCTGGACTACCAGGCCAGACCACAGTTTGCAAGATGTAAGGGCTAAAATTTTCCCTCTGAAGAAAACAAAGGCCAAGGCACCAGAAATTGTACCCTCAGTAACATTACCAGCCAGAAGAAAGGAAAGATCACTTTCATCTTTGGTTGTCAGCACTCCCAGAGTATCAACACAGGCAACCATGACAGGCAGAAGAACAAAACCTACAAGAAAGGCCAGTGCTCTTCGCTCCACTAGTTTTCCCATTGAAAAACCCATTATAAAAGAGGAAGATTCAGTGGAGGATCATCCAGAGAGCTCAAGCTCACCTGATACCTCCAACAAGTTTACTCAGAGTACTAGACAGGTAGGAGAGACATTTTGTTCTCTTTTTTCTGTTTCTTGTTATATATAATTCTATTTCCCTTTTTTCTAACATTGTTTTTTTGTAAATTTGTTTACCCTGATTGTATTTGCATTACTTTACTTCTATTATCATGCTTGTTTATTTGATTGGTGTAGAGCTTGTCCCCTCATGATGCAAGCCAATCTGTTCCCAATAAGGAGACAAATAATGGGGCTGAACCTTGGGAAGCAAAATTGGATCTTTGGAAACCATTGAATTGTTTGGTAGAGGTTGCAAGTAGGAGTAAATCTTTCAGGTCTAACATGCAAGGATGTGATGCTAAACAAGAACCTATTCAATTAAATGAGAGTGATTCTCAAGTACAAAAATCCAAAATTAAGGACAACAAACGAAAGTTGAAAGTTGAGGATGAAAAGATTGGCACAGATCCTGCTTCTTCAGATACAGCAAAACCAAATAAACTGCGCAGAATTCGCCGCAAAAAGGAATCTGTTTTGGGTGAATCAAGCATATCACCCCAAGCTGTGCTGGATGCAAACAGTGCTAAACTGAAAGAAAGAACTGCTCCAATATGGTTCTCCTTAGTAGCTTCTGAAGACCAGTGAGAAAGCGTAGCTTTGAAACTTGAATTAATATATGATATTTTGAATTTTTATTCATATAGATGTTCTATGAATCCTTTCTTGTTATTTATTTACTAATATCGGACTGCTGCTTCAGGGACAAAGATTCACCATTACCCCAAATTCCTGCAAGTTACTTAAGAATAAAGTAAGTTCCTTCCTAATTATCATCCCTTAATCAATACACTTTTTATTCTCTAGTTTTGGTTTATTGTATTGTTTTATTAAAAAGTACAGCTAAGTGCAATTTATGATACCGTATGATTGAGTAGTGTTTTTCATATTCTTTACTTTGTTTAGTACGAAATATTTATATTTATTACAGTATTGGTATAATAGATATCATGTGTTTCCATTTAGAAAAAAAAAAAAAAAAGCAGATCTTGTGAACATATGGACAGTAAGTGAGTGAGGGATAATTACATAAATATGTGTTTAATACCTATGTCTATATTATTGGCTAACCATTTCTGCAAGCATGTTTAATTAGATAAATATGCGTTTAATATGTCTTCTTGTCTGTATTCCGTAGTGGTTAATGTTTTCCTCAGAGTTCATATCTTCATCAAGATTTCCATTTTAATAATCCTCCCAGTAATACGGATCTTCATGGTAAACCTATTACTGTTGAGTAAACTTCATGCAACACTTTGAGTCGCAGGAAAGTAGGTAATCTTGGTGCTTCTGCATAATGATGCTTTAGAAATTCATCTAGGGCAAGGAGAATAAATTTCTTATTCTCATCTTGCTTGCTTAAGAGATTTTTTTCTTTTACAAGTCATGTGTGGAATTCAATAAATCTGTGTACTGACTTTTTTTGGCCTGATATGTGTATTGACTTGATGAAGGGCATATGATGAGCGCATGAGGCCTTGAAAATTAGATTCCGTGTTGTTTGATTAGTCGTTTTTAAGCTCTCATTTTTGTCTGTTTTTTGATTAGTCGTTTGATAATACAAAGATAAGCAGCATCATGTGGTCTTCCCTAGGTTTTTCATAAAGAGAATTTCATCTTATTTGTTATTAGTTTCGATTTAGATATTGAAACCTGAAATCACTCACACATATTTATCTCCCAGAGCTCACCCTTTCCAGCTTATCATCAGGCATTCTTCATGCTTCAGATTGGGAGCCATAGTGGGATAGGTCTTACTCTTAGGACGGGGCAACTCCTTTTTTATCTGTAACTTGGTATCAATTTTAGAATGGAGACCATTCCTTAACCATAATTTTTACATTACAAATGATCACCTTGATGGATGACACGATTGATGTCTATGTTCTTATCAGTTATCTGCAAATCATGGCAATATGTAACCTATATAATCATAAAACTGGGAAAGGGGGGTGTGGGGCCTAGAGATTGTCTGGTGAATTTAAAATAGATGCATATTTTCCATTTTCTGAGGGTTCCGCAATCATGCAGAGATTTTTTGTTTTTTATTTCCCCATGTCTCAGAAGTTGTGAAGTACATACTTTATACAAAAGACGGTAACTTTCTCTTTGCCACTTGGAGAATATAATGGTCATCTGTGACATAAACCAGAGACACCTAAAGGTTGAAACTGGATTGGTGACTGCTTATCTGCTATTTTTGCATTACATGTCAATTGTGTTGATTAAAAACATGAGGCATTTGGAAAGAATGATTTTATCAAGGCTCATTCCTTGGTTAAGGATCTGTGACTGAGATTTTTTCTGTATGCTGCATGTGTCAAGATTACCTATGTACCAAACACATGCTCATTTTGTTCTTATCAGCTAATGGAATATCAATCGGACTATAATATATATCCTGTTGATATCTCAAGCCTTTCACTTGTTCTTTTTGCTGCAGGGATGGAACCATACCTGTCTCATTTATCCAAAAGTACTTAATGAAGAAATTAAATCTGACCAGCGAAGCAGAGGTGACTCACTCCCTCTACTCTCTCTGTCTGCGATATATCTAAAATGCATTGATATTAATATTATTGAAGGGAATAGCTCATATGGATGGTTTTATTGTTTTATTTGGCTCTCTGGATGTTAAAATTTCTTGTAGTTTACGTTTCCGTGTTGTTTGTGTGCACAGTTAGTGACAATTCGAATATCCATTAGTTCTTCTCTTTTGAAGCTCGTGACATGTTTCATTACTGATATTTTGATTACCTGTACCCCAAAACCAGCCGTACAACTTGCAGCTTATGCAGGCATCTTCTTTATCTGTTATATGATGGGGCATTAATGTAGCAATATCATATTCCTTTTGAAGGTCTCTTTCTCAATGTCATTTTTTTATCCGCTTTATGACTTGGTTGCCTCAAACACGATGGAGAAGGTTCTAAACCACAGGTTTGGTCTGATAAATGCCAAAGGTTTTCAAATAAGAAAGCATTTGACTTGTAGGAAATTTTTACTACATCAGAACTCCCTTATATGTCTTAATTTAAGGCAATAAGTAAGAACTTTATTTCCCTGTTGACATTTGGTGCTGCTGAGGGATGAAACCAATTTGCTTGTACTTAGTTCTTCGTGTTAGTTTCCTATCATGTTTGCTGACACTTGATGGATTACATTGTAGGTTGAGATTAAATGTATGGGACAACCAGTGGTCCCTACATTGCAACTGAATAACTTGGTTGACTTGTGGCTGCAAACAACATCCACATCACAGAGAATCCCAGCAGCCATTGGATCGTCAGCAAAAGATTTTGTCATGGTCCTCACCTATGCTCGCACAGCCCCACCTCCTTGATCCACCTGCTCCCTCATTCTGCCTCCATCGTGGTATAATCACCTCCCTCCCTGGGCATGTATGCTGAAACATGCCTTTGATGATGGTTCCTTTCACCATATGCTGTTTTTATCAGCATTACTGTGGAGAATAAGATAGGCCACATAATCTCTGCCTTCAATATAACATGATTTTTCTGTGGATCATTGCGATGATGATTAGAGCTTGATTTTTCAAGTTCATGCTTTGCTTTTTTATTCGCTTATTTTAATTATTTGATTTGATGATTGTGCAGCATACATCGTTTCTTAGATAAACGTATACTAGTTACGTGTCACCGTACTTGAATGCAACAGATGATTTCGTGGGAGTTTCACAGTTGAATCGATTTTTTTTCTTTTCTCTTGATTAGATTTTGAATCCCTTTGACTTGATTAGTTTCCTCTCAGAACTAAAACAAATACACACTAGATCCAGTGTACCAAATAAAGTCCCCGTTAGTAAATCCTTTCTATTTCTAGGAAAAGGGAAACTATGGCCTGTTGGTGGAGTTTTTAAAAATAATTTTTTTATTTTTAAAAAATAAAAAAATTTGTTTGATAAACCTGGTTTTATAAACAATTCTAAAAAATAGAAAAATAAAATACCAGAAAACTCATAACATTTTAAAGATATTTTATAGTTTTTATTCTGGAAAATAAAAGAAAAGGTGAAAAATACCCATCTCATTAATGATAAAATTATAAATTTTGAATAACTCATCTATCACTTACTAGTTATGATTTTAAGAATAACTATTCATACAGATTTTTTTTATTTTCTTATTTTCAAAACTTATTCTCAAAATTAATTTTACAAAACTATTTTAAAAATAAGAAAATAAAAAATACTATCAAACAAGTCTTATTTCTCGAGCATATCTTGGTTTCTCTGTTCTTCAGTCCTTCCATTTTCTTTATTTCCTTTATTTTGGGCTGGTTTACTCTCCATGCAATTAACAAGACAAGAAAATTTTAATCGACCCCATGGAACATAAAACATTAATATTTTGCGGGAACAGAGTTAGTAGACATATGGCAGGATGAACGTGTGGCAAAATAAACAAATCATTTCTCTTATTCATCAGATAGAAGCGCTTGGGCGGAAAAAAAAAATCATTTGATAGAAGTGATTAACAATATAGAAAGTCTGATTCAATACCTTTTATGTAAGATTTTGACTCAAATTTAAATTTTATAAATTGAAAAAAATTATGTTGAGAGAACTACTTTCATTTTAGTATAATCTGGTAATACTAAAAGAAACAATAATTATACTAAAAGAAATAGCTAGGAAGCCAGATGATCCATGCTAGCCGGTTCCTCATACAGAGAACAGCAAGAACTATCTTAAAGGAAGAAACGATTTTTCCGACGCAACAACTGTCTGGTAGGGAGGGTAATGTGAAGCAAAGCTTTATGCTGACGTTCATCTAAATATTACAAAACTTTATAATATATTGTCTTTTTTCCCCTCAATCTTTTAATTTATTGTTTGATAAAGTAATTTTTGCAATACTTTGTAAGAATATTTTCTGAAGTTTAGGTAATCATAAATTTTTATACTTTCACTTGACAATAGTTCATTTCAAAATACCTTGAGCTATTATTTTTCAGTATATTCCTATTTAGAATTTCATTAATACCATGTACAAAATTATGACCTAATAGAAATTTAAATAGTAAAATTGTTGATTTAATATAAAAGGCAATATCATGATTGGAGAGTTAATTTTATTTGATTAATTTTAAAAAATAAAAATATTTTATTTTAAAAGGTATATTATAAAAATAATTTTTTTAAAAAATATATAAAATTATGAGAAAAAGATATTTTTTCACCTCCCCTAGTCAAAGATCTTTACTCCGCAACTGATGAATAGCAGTAGTTAGTGGGTTCTAAAATTTTCAGTTCATGCTTTGATAAAAATGTGCACACATAGTTGGTGCCAAAACAGCACCCTGTTAATTTTGGGGAAATAGTACAATAATAATAATTTTTTGAAAAAATAATCATAGTATGATGCTCATTGCTCATAATTCACGGTACCGAACTTGTCTGATCTAAATTTAGATATGAAAGTGAATTTTTTTCCCCTCGTAGATGAAGATCATCCATTGAAGACCAGTTATTCTAATCCATACATTTCACTGCGTTGGCACTGCTTGTGTGACTAGCATTCTTTCATTATTTATATTTAAAATATAAATCTTATTCTCTTTTCGTAAATAGATCTTATGCTGCTTTTATTATCATCGTATCACTGCAGATGATTTATTTTTGTATATTACCCTTTTGCAAACATTTGAAACACTTGCTATGCTATTTTTAACATGCGATCTAATTATATATATCAAATAAAAAATTTTATCTGTAATACTTTTAGAGAAACATAATGTTCAAATAATAAATAACTAAATAAAAATAATATTAATTAACCTTTTTTAGTATTTCTGTTATAACAAATTCAAATGGATTTTACTTGAATCTGACTACAAATTTCTAGATTTGATCTATTCTATATTTAAATCAACCTCAATGGGTCAGCCCTATGTAGTTGCATGAATATTTAGACCAACATGAAGTTTTAAAAAGTAAATTAATTGTTTAAAAAAACTAATAATCATGTCAATAGATAATAAATGAATAATAATCACTCATTCTACTCATACATAATATATTGATTTCTTAAAAACTAATTTATCTTTTTTTATAAAAATTTTATTTGAGTTTGTGTATGTATTTATCCAACGGACTTCTTATTAGTTCACTTTCAAACTAAATATTTGTTTCATGTCACCTCTTAAACCCTTCCATAAGGAAATCTGATACAGTGGATAAGATAAAGTTCATAGCTTTTGGCAAATTTGTCTATTAACTCTTTCTCTGCGTATTGAATTTTCTCTATATTAATTCTCGTTCCATGTGGTAATGAAATCACATACTAATACTAATATCTCTGTGTTTTGTCTTCTCCTCTCTAAAAAAAAAAAAGAAAGAAAGAAACTTACCTATAGACTAAAATAACACTGGACCAAAATGAATGGCAACCCATCAATGGGCAGCCTAATTGATAAATCCAACACTTCCATGCACTAGTAATCCGATTAGCATAACGGATTTAAATTTAAAACATGTAGTGCTCGTTTGGTTTGCCTTTTTATAAAAGTACTTTTAGAATAATCACAGTTTATAAAAATGAAATTTGGATAAAAGTGGAGAAGTTTACTGAAAAACCGTTTGGATGAAAAAGAAAAAAATGATTGTTAAAAAGTACAATTTGATTTGTAAAAATGCAAACCAAACAAGCCAATAGTATTTATTCTATATATATATATTTATCTGAAATATCAAATAAGATTTTTAAATTCACATTTTTGTTTAAGTTTTCTGTTCCATTCATACCGAACTAATCGTTGATGTCCAATCCCCAATGTAATTAGCAAATGAAAAGACAATATAGGGAAGGCATGTAAATATTGAAAGATTATTGTCATGAAAGAAAACACAAGTATTTATCACTAGCCACTTGATGTTTGCTTGGGTGGCAAAGATGGAATGGGGTGGAAGGAAATAGTATGTTAAACATCACACTAGCCATTTGATGTTACCTACGTTTTTTTTTCCCATACATATATGAGAAAAAATATTGCATTAGGACAATATTGTATTTGTAGCGTCAGGGAAATGAAAGAGCAAAATTAAGGATAGGTGCCTCATTATTCATGACCCAGGAATAGGCATTCGACTTGTTGGGCCCGAGCGATCAAAGAGAGCCACCGAATATTTCTTCTTGTTGGGCTAGAGGCCCACTTTTTCACCAGTTGAGTCCGGTGAGTGATAAGACAAAATTTTCAGTCCGGCTGCTCCAGCTCGTACTTTCTAACGACTACGGCGCGAAAATCATTGAGAAATTTGGTGAATTGACTTCTCAGCAGTCCAATGGTTTACATAACTTCTTGGGACGAGTTTGTGGAGCGATCCGTTCACTTGTTCCGTGCCGATCCTCACTCTGTAAGTTTTTTCCTACACTTCTTACAATCTCATATTGTTGTTTTTCTTTTTTTTCCCCATATTTTGGTTCTTTTACTTCTTTTGTTTTGTTGCCGAGAAAATTCAATCAGATCGAACAGAATACGGTTTCTATTAAAATTGTTGTTCTCCTCTACCCGGTGAACAGAAGCAAAAAAGTTTGAACTTCAAGCTTTCTTCCCTTTCTTAATTAATTTTATCGACTACTAAATTGCATTCTTGTGATGTGTTCCGTGGTTTACTTTTCTTTGTCCTAATCTCTTCTTTTGGATGTAATTGTTGAACTGAATTCGGGGTATAGACGCGATATGTCATGAAGTACAGGCACTGTGATGGCAAATTGGTGCTCAAAGTCTCCGATAATCGAGAGGTACTCATCCTTATATGCTGTGCCTTTATTTATTTGGGTTGAATGCCATTGGCTATTAGGCTGAATTACAGAAAACTGTGTTTAATTGTTAGAATGCAGAAACCAAATCAGATGAATCGTAGAATGTTGCTTCGTCGTAGAATGTAATAACAGTTTAATGGTCCAGATAGATGAATAAAGGATTGGTTGATTGTTTCAAATTTTGTATGCTTTCCCTAAATTTATTGAACAGAGCCCTTGTTGCATTTACACTGGATTATCCACGTAAGTTCAGGATACCAATTGACGGGCTTTATTGACCAATTGCCTCCCTCCCTTTAATGCTTCTTTTGGTTTTTGACTTTTACCATTGAGCTAATTAACTACCTTCAGTTACTCATGTGTAATCCGAAGGTTTGATTTGAAAACTTTGATATAACGTTGGTTAACATTTTAACATGTCCTGATTGTTGCAATTTCTTTATAAACTTTTGTACTCTTTTCCTTTATTAGTGTACATCACTTTCTGCTTATGATGTACTAACTTTTTTCTCTATTAGAAGTTCCTACTACATCAGAGGAATTGTACAATCTGTATCCATTATGTGAATTCTGCACAAGTCATTGTTGATATCATGAGATTTGCTAAGCAACGTTGTTATTGTATATGCTACCTTGGTTTTGGTGGAGTAATCTTTATTAGGGAGGAATAGAAAGGCTAAAGCTTCATTAAAATGCCAGTTTGGCCTAGTAGAAGTGATGATCATGCCTGATTCTTGTATGGTTCCACTGTTAAAGGGCTCTAAAATTTGAAAATTTAAAAGATTTTGGGGGAATTCTCTTTTTACCATTTGCACTTATAGGTCTTTTTGAAAAAGTTCCATATAAACAAATCTCTATAACTATAGACTTGCTTTAAGGAAGACAGCATTTAGGAATGAATTATACTTATCAGTTCATGTGTGAGGTTCGGATCTTTTTGTGAAGCTTACTCCTTAAGGATGATGAAAACTTGTCAAATTCAGTAGGAGAGGATATTGTGATTAGTTATTATTTCTAGTTCGAGGTTATGAAGTATGGACTTTTTAGAAAATGAGTTGTCTACAGTTCATGTTCGACACTTGTATTAAGGACAACTTAGAACTTTATGTTTTGTTGTGTGTCATATTTGTATGAGTGCGAGTGTCCTGTCTATGCATCTTCAATGTATTGTTATTATATTTTAGTTTGAATCACCGATGCCCTATACTAAGGATGATGCTACCTCTAGGAATATCTAATAGTGAAGGAATTAATTCAGTGGCACTATTTTGCTGATGTATGTTCATATACTCTCGTTGGGATTGGAAAGGGATGCTGGATGGCAAGTTGTTCATTTTTTTCAATGAGCAAGTTGTTCACTATTGGTGATACTGGCATGTTCCTTACTTCCTTTGCTGGGAAGGTGGCAGAGAAAACCATCTTTACTTTACCAAATTGAGAATTGTTATTGGTGGCAATTGCTATGGAAGAGTTAGACATGTCATTGGTGGAAAAAATATAATTTAAGCCGTATGTGACTCCTGACATCAATTAAATTTGCATGAGCCCATGACTATATTGTCTGCTGAGCCACTTAAAACAGATCCCAGGTAATATCATTTTTGGCGCTTGTATGAATGACGTGATGCAGTGAGTGATGTGCCATAAGTTTATTCTTTGCACTTTTTCAGAAGTTTTATCTACTAACATGTTTTCTTATATGCCGATATCAGTGTCTGAAGTATAAGACGGACCAAGCACAAGAGGCTAAGAAAATGGAAAAATTAAATAATATATTCTTCACTTTGATGGCTCGGGGACCTGAAGGTATGTCTTATCCATGCTTCCGTCAAGCATGACATAATGGAGCATCTGAAAACCATTCCCCATATTTTTCATTGAATTTAGACCGTGAGAGGTGCACACACGCACACGCGCACACACGTATTCATGACATGGTTTGGAGTTGTTTTTAGGTGATCTTAATAAATATTCCCTCTGTTACGCTATATAGTGCACTATTATGAGAAATTCATGTTTCAAAATATAGTATATTACGCGGATTACATTGTGTTTTTTTTATTATCTTTCCAATATTGCCCCTAATAAGTAAGCTTATATATTCTACGGTTACCAATACATTTAATGAAAATTCTTTAATGATTTGGTCAAACCATAAATGAATGAAGGAGAATTTCCCCCAAAAATTTCACTCTTTACAATTGTCAATGACCCATGGGAACTCGGAAAAAAGAATGAAGGAGAGAATGGCTGCAATTTATTAATGTAGGAAGTATTATTAAATAAGGGTAATTTGGGAAATAATGGAAAAAAATTTCGGTTACTGATCATTGTCTTGGCACGTGTGTAATAGTTAAAAGTATACTATAAACTGGAACGGAGGGAATATTAATATGGACAAGAAAATAAGAATAGTAAATACAACCTTAATTTAAATGCAAACGATCAGCATGGGACGTACATTTATGTTCCTTGAATGCATGGATATTTTCCCCTGCTTTAGGTCTCTCTGGGAAGAATTATTTGTCCTTGTATTTATTAATTTAACTATCCACTAATTGTGCAGTGGATCTATCAGAAGTCGGTGGTAAAGAACAAACGGAGGCACAACCAACCAAAAAAGGAAGAGGAAGGAAGCAATAACTGATGTTTCTGGTCGAATGGATATTAGACTTCCCCTTTCTCAACTCCTATAAAACTATCGGACTTATTATTTCTGTTAGCTTTACCATCCTCAGTTTTGTAAATGTTCCTGGGAAGTCTAAATGGTTTTTGTATTGTGAATGCAATGCTTCCCCTAACAATCATTTCCTAATTCCGACAAACAAGGGTGCCTTGGATTTTAAGATAGAAGTTGAATTCTTACTTTCTTCCTGACAAATAATAGTCTTTTATGGGTTATTTCACTAAAAGCAAACCAATTTAAGTGTAAAGTGTAATTACAATATGAGTCATGCTTGGTTTTAAATTTCCGTTAATCTGATCTGGAGCTGCACGTTATATTTTACTGTTGAACTAATGGATAATGTGTAATGTTTGAATACCAAATGAAGTTTATAATTTAATTGAAGTATAGCTTTTGTTCTGGATATATAATTATTACATCTTGTCTTAATTTTATTATAAAATTGTTTAATTAATCAGTTATGTATCTTGCGATGTACTAAAAATCGTAGATTAATACTCAGTATTAAATCTTGAGTACGAATTCAACCAATCCAAGATTGGTTATTCACTATGGTCCATTACAAAAATTTGTGTATTTCGGTTCGGTTAACAAATTTTGAGAAAATGTCCGAGTTATTATTGAGTTTTATCCTTAGATGAAATCAAACAAGATTAGGAATATTCCTATAACATACAAGTTTGCATCATAGCCATTGCAATTTACAAGCCTTTACAAGAAGAATAACTGAGAATCGCATGAATTGAAAACAAAGAATTTGAAATTCATTGACAATATGGGGATCTGAAGGCTGGAAATTTTGTCGTCTCCAGAGTAAAAAAAAATCATTGGGAGGCAGGGAAAGAGATGAATATACGTGCACGGCAGTTCAATTTAAACGAAGATGCAGATGCAGTCATGAGCATCGAAAGTATTGCACTTTTACTAGGCAAACTTGAAGTGTACTTTGGTGAAACAAATCGTAGAACTAGCACTAGCAGTGAATCCAGAATTCAGTAATGTGGTGGCTTACCCCAATTTTTAAGGTTCCAATCATAGCCGTATTTGAATAGTCCTAAACCTGCCTCACCAGATCCCAAGGTAATCTGTTTGCTTTTGTGTGCTTTACTGGCCAATTAAAAAGTTAAAGCGTTTAATGCATGTGCCACGACAACAAAAAAGCTTGTAAAATTGTACCCTTTTCCTCTCCCCCATGGAAGATTTTGTAAAGAAGCAAAGGCATTTGGGGAAAATATTCTTCAATCAGATAAAGCAAAACAGATGGACAGAATGTTTTTTTGGTGGACATTGTGACGGGACAAGGCGCATCGTTTTTTATTTTTGCTTTTAATTTCATTATGTTTTGTTTCCAAGGTTAGTGGGGTCCTTCTCTCCAACAAAATCTCATTCTCAAGCTACTACAACGAGTAGCTTGTGAGCATGAGCCACTCGTCTTTGCTTCTCCCTTTGAAAGAAAGAGCTAAAGGTGTTTGCTTGCCTTGTAGATTCTCACTTGCGTGAGATTTGAGGGCTTCTGATGTGAATGCCTGAGTGAGTCTGTGTTCGTTCTTTTGTTTAGCCACAAAAATATCAAATGACCTTACACAATTTAAAAATACAAAAAAGAAAGAAAAGTTAAATTAAGAATATGCCCTGCCACCTACGGAGGAAATTGAAGCATGGACGAGAGAGTGCCACAATGCCAACATTTCTTTTTAGGTAAGAATATGCACTCTTGACAAGCTGATTTTCACCAGCACACTTGTTGAATTAGAAGTGATTTTACATTTTAATCTTCTACGTCAAAATTTATAAAGATGAACAAAATTAAAAACTTTTCTCCCTCCCTCTCACACACACACACGTAATTGTTTTATCTTGATATTACATGCGTGTAAAATGACCACAAAAAGTTTAACCAGTTCATGCTTTTATTGTACTTTATTAATAACCATTTTAAGTTTTAACATATAAAGGAGAAGAATCCAAAACCTTTCACGAAATTATACAAAATATTGACCACTAAATTATGCTTAATAATTTATCCCGCATTAAAATTATACCAACCATATCAGTGAGAATACGTGTGTGTGGATTCAGTTAAAGCCGGAAAGGGTGGTGCTTCATATTGTTAATGTTGCGCAAAATTGGAGTTAGAATCGTCAGCCAAAATAAATAAATAAATAAAAGGAGTTAGAAATAGAATCATTCAATTAGAACGAACAGGTCGTGATGTCCATTGGTCACATTGTTCGTTCTTCAAAGTGACTAGAAACTCGGATTACGTTACTCCCCGACGCTCCTAACACGCATGCATCACAGGATGGCCTTCAATGCTGAAGGAATAGTCCCTCTCATACCCTTTTAATCAAATTATATAGATTAAGGAAGGCCATTAAAATTAATTAAGAATCTTATTTTTCTCAAAAACTTACTAAACATTCCAAAACTAGTCACACTAATCTTTTTTTTTTTTTGAACAAAAAACTAGTCACACTAATCACAACAATAAAAATAGTGATGAATAATTACTTAGTAGATTTATGAAAGGCTTTTTTACACAAAGTTCATATATGCTTCAATCAAAGTATTTAAACTAGTCCTGAATTTTTATTGAGTGAATTATTTCGAGAATAGGTCAATTTTTTTTTAAAAAAAGATCAAGTTATTAGTAGAACCAATTCTTTCCTTTTTCTTTCTAATAAAGAATAGCAGTATTTTATCAAAGGCAATTTGATTGAAAGATATGATCTAATACTCCTTAAGTAAGGTTTTAATTAAGTTTTATTAATGGAAAAAAATCATGTTGGGAGAGCTACTTAAATTTTACCCAGTTAAATAATTATATAAAAAAATAATTGCAGTATTTTGGGTATATATATAATATTATATAAATATTATTGCTGCAAATAATTATGTAATATTATGATTATTGATTTTTAATTGTTTATTTTGAGTTTAATTATTAAGTATGGATGGATATTGATTTATTTAAATTTAAATATTAAATTATGAAACTAGTTCAATTACAATTTGACTACTCCCTTCATCTTCTATTATAAATTATAATTATTTATTTTATTCATATCTAGAGAATTAGTTGAAAACCTTGATATGTTTAAAAAATATCATAACTTTTCAAAATTACCCTTATTAAATTATAACTCATCTAAATTGAATTTATCTTAATTTCTCTCCACCATAATTCTTTTGAGTGCTCCCAAAAAAGGTAAAAATGGAAAAATAAATATTAAATGTTGCTTAAATTTCATAAAATGACTTATATTTTAAAATCTTAATTATCCAAAAATATGCCTTATACTCCCTCCTATTCAAAATATAAGTCATATATAATCAATTACGTAGGAACTAAGAAATATAGTTTTACTCATTAAATTTATTAAAAAAATATATTATTTTTCAATAATACCCCTATTTAATGTATTACATTTAAAGTTTATTATCTCTCTTATATTTAATTATAGTTAATGACAAAATAGGAAAAAGAATATTTAATATCCTAGAAATTATCAAATAATATTTATATTTTGGACTAAATTAAACTTATGAAATAGGACTTATATTTTGAATCGGAAGGATTTATAGAAAAAAGAGGGAGTATAATCAAAGTAATAAATTTTCAATTAATATCTTAATTAGTTTGATGAACAATTTAAATTTAAAAATATAAAAAAAGAAAGACAATGTATTTGACTATTTGAAATTTAGCTCACATAATAAGAAAAAGATGTATGTTGCAAACATAATTTTAACCATACAAAAACACTATTTGAGCACGTAATATGAATAATGATTTAGGATTCAAACTATTTAGTCTTACTCATTTCGTTTCAAGTTTATAAAATATTTTTAATTATCACATATATATTAGGAGTAATAATTAATAATTGAAATTTTTTTAATCTTTTTTAAACTACCCTAATTTAATATAGTTAACTCATAAATTAAATTCTCTATATTAATTAAATTCATTACATTTTTAAGGAGCACTTTGGGTAAAAAAATTAAATACACTATATAATTTATAAAATATTTTATATTGTAAAATATTAACTCTTTCAAAAAAATATCTTATATGGGTTTGATTCATTGAGGGTGGATTTATAAATGAATCAAATCCCTCCTTTTTTTATTATTAGTATTATTATCATCACAATCAAATTACTCCTCTGGTTCTTTTTAAAAGGTATTTTTAACTAATTCATGTAAGTTAACAAAGTTAGTTGTATTCTCAAAATTTTAAAAAAAATTTATTTTTATCCCTATTAATTAAAATAATAGAGTCTTTATTAAATTAGACTATCAATTATATTATCATATGGGAAATGATATAAAACCAATTAAAATATGAGTTAGAAAAATTTCTTAAATTAAAATTGACCAATCAAATTTAAGTCTATCGAAGACTCCACTTTTTTAGACAATAATTTATAAATTTGAAAAGTAAATAACTAGGGACAAAAATAAAATAGTGTCACTTAATACTACAAAGTGTCTTATGAAAAGAAAAAAAAATTTAGACAATGCATGATAAGGAGTGGGGAGAAAAATATTTTAGGATTGCCATGTGAAAATTTTTTTTAATTAAAATCTTATTTAAAAATTCTCAACCCATATAAAAATTGCTAACTGATATTATTTATTTTATAAATATTTTTATATACATGTACCAAATTATTTTTGCCCAGTGTAGGGGGAGTAATGTTTCATTCTACAGCTGCATAATGGTAAAAGACACTTTTGTACCTCTAACAATAATAAATGATAAATTTAGACCTCCAATTTATCTAATTATCCAGAATTACTCAGATCCTAAATTAAGATAAAAATAAAATGTAATGGATAAAATTAATTTCAATAATTAATAATAAACCAGAATTCCAATTGATTCAAACTAAATTTTCAAGTGTTTATACATGAATTTTTAAGTGCCCCAAACTAAATTTTTAGATAATCCCAAAAGTTTTAGATACTTAAAAATTAAGGTATGTACATTTAAAAAATTTAGTCTGAGATACTTAAGAATTCAAATATAAGCACTTAAGAAATTTAGTTTGAATCAATTAAAAATTTTAATTTATTATTAATTATTAAGGATAGTTTTATTTTTATTCCAATCTAAGATTTAAATAATTCCGGATGATAAGATAAACGGAGAATTCTTTTTTGTCATTAATGGTTTTTTTTGGGGGGCCGCCCCCGGGGGGGGGGGGCCTCAAGTTTCTTTTTCCCGCTGCTTAATTACGCACCACTTGTCTGCAAAAGTTAAAAAAGTCAACGACGTGGGACCCACCTCTGGGGTTCTCCGTCCCGCGTCACTCACCCCGAGCCATCCACTCATTACTCATCATCGGTAGTGATTGTCCCCGGCGCATCATAGCTCCGACCAGCTGTCAAACCGGAGCACTACGCTTCTTTTTTTTTTTTTTCCAAGGGGAGCACTACGCTTCAAACCCCCCCCCTTTTATTGTTATTGGGAGATGCTGGACGTGGACACGTGTCCCTACATCATTCGGATCTCTATTTTGCAGCGGCTACTGCCTCCTCCAGCTATGACGTAGGCCCACTCTTGGTAGACATCGTCATCCATATCAATTTATCAATACATGATACCGCTCCCGTGATCCTTTTTATTTGGCAAAGTTTTAGAGTTTTTTTTCCCTCAAAACGTGAGTTTCATTTTTATAGTATTAATTATTTTATTTTTAAAATATTTTTATTTATGGTAGGGAGAAATAATGGATTATTTGAATTTATTATATTTATTAAAGGTAAAAGTTGAAAATCACATCAATTTTAATAATATAATAAATTTTTTTAATTTCAATTATATAATTAAAACTACTTTATATTAATAAACAAAGGAAGTATAATTATTCAGAAAAATCACTTGAATAAATTTAAAAACAGGTCTCATCAACAAAAAATTGGGTCATATTGCGCCACTAACAAATTTCCATTAATTATTTTGATCCAAATCTTGAGAGAGTAGCCCATTTGGATCTATTGTCCTGATTCTCTAATGTAAGGGGTAATATCTTTTTTTTTTTTTAACTTACTCCTGCATATGGAGAAAAAAAAATATCAAAAGAGCATATGAAAATGATTCGATTCCTGCACAAAGTCATATATGATTCATTTTTCAAACGTCCGTGAAAAATCATGTGTGATTTTATTACTATACTTGCCACGTATATATTAGTGAATTACTTATAGCCCAATTCCCAGCCCCTAAAAAGAAAAAAAAAAAAGGGAAAAATATTAAATTTATTATCTTTGACAAAATTGAGAACATTCATTCAAAGAACTAAACCAAATAAAATTTACAATAAAAATCAAACACTCAAACCATGTTCAGGGACTAAATAACTTCATTTTTATGTTGAATAAGTGCAAATTTTTAAATTATTAGTGTAAAAGTTATCACATGAAATTTCAAAATTACTTTTAAATTTTAATTTTTCATCATAATATTATTTCCGTTTGCTTGTGGCAAAAATTACAATGTTTTAATTCTTAAAAATAATAAATGTTAGAGATATTGTGGCCAATAAATAAATAAATGTTTAAGATGTTGTTTTTTAAATTTAACCAAATTAAAATTTTTGAGCGTATTCTTCCGAAAAAATGCACATAAAACACCATTTTTCACTTTCATCCGTGTTTGTTGTTTCCACCCAAGACTTTTATTCTTCAGTGAACATGCTCCTCTTCCCTGTAGCAGCTAAATGATGTGCCTCAGTATTTACCTTTTTGCCTCAGTCCTTTGAGGGAAATTAATTTATACTGTTAGGGAAATATTCCTAATCCACAATAAATATATATATATTCAAATATATTGTAAAAAAATATGTTTAAATAATTTAGAACAAGTCTGAATTTCATCTCTTGTTATAAGTTTAAAAAATAATAGTAAATTTATTCGGCTTTTTGGATCGGATGTGATAATAAATTTCGACACTGTTACTCGTTCATTCTTATCTTTATATCAAACCCATCTGACAGCCTACCTTGCCCCCTCCACGCCCCTCTAGTTCCGAATTTGGTTCTAATCTATTCAAGGTAATAAAAGTAGACACTAGATTAATACTCTCTTATTTTATATTAATTATATATATATTAAAAAAATTATTTTTTTATCTAAAATTAAATATAAAAAATATCAATATTTTTTATTTTATTTTTATTAAATATTATATTCTATTATTATTGTAGGATTATAAATGAATGATAGAGAAAAATTAAAGATAAGGATAAAATAAAAAAAAAATATTCAATACCCTATATTTTGGAATTAAATTTTATCATACAAAATGTCCTATAATATGAATCGGAGAGAGTATATGTTTTTCTTAAAAAATTTTGCCACCTGACTTTTTTTTACCAAATAATATTTATATAAATATCTTATAATTTATAATTATAATATCTATAAATTATGAATACCACTATTCATTTCAAATTATATTCCATATAAAAATGTGTTTATATAACATATAATAACTTTGTAGCAAATTGTACTACTCACCCATTATAAATAGTACCTTACATTACATGCGATAAATATAGAATGTGTATAGGCAAGCATAAAAAATAGATAGGAATGAAAGAATGGAGGCCTGATTTTGAGGGGCATTATTAGTTCGAAAAGTTACTTAACCCTACCTGTAGACATTTTTGTTTAACTATTTGCACGGTGTTATGAGGTAATCTGGGTTTATTACCTGTCATAAACTAATCTGAATCTCGTGCTATGGGATCTTGCAGTGACGATGGTACCGATGAAAAACTCTCTTTGCGGACTTATTTTTTACGCTGCTGCACCCTTCAGGAATCAAAGTCTCGACTTCAAGAAATGTTGATCAAGTCCTTTACCACTTAACCATATGCCTATTTATACTTAACCATGTGCCTATTTATACTTGGGAACATATTTGGGGACATATTTTAAATGTTTACAGAGGGAGAGAGTAGTACTCCGAACCATTTTATTGTAGTTTCCTAGGTTTTTCAAACAAAAACGACAAAAAAGAAAGTTACTAAACCATAATCCCACCCCAACCATGGGTTTCAATTTTGAATTACAGCCTTCCACATATTCCTTTTGCGGTTACTTATAGGGTATTTTCTAAAAGTATTTTTTTAAAATATTTGTTACTTTACAAAATTCAAATAGTATTAATTTTTTTAAATTTTATTCAAAACAATTAAGATGAAGAGAAAAATTAAGAGAGATATAATTATAATAAAATTAAAATTTAATGAGGATAATATTAAAAATTTTAAGAACCCTTACCAATTAAACTAAATATTTTAATCAATAGTATAAAATAATTAAAAGTAATTTATTTATAAATAAAAATAGAGGAAGTATAAAAAAAAAGTCAGACATGATTTACTTAATTATAGGGTGTAATGATCACTATAAAAGCTATACTTTATCCCGTTCTTAATATAAAACAATTTTAACTGAATTATGTGAATTGAGAATGAGAAATAAAATTAGTTAATTACTTTAATTTTTTTTTAAATAAGACATTTTTCTAAAATTACTCTCATTTGATATTTTTTTACTTTTCGAAATAAATTAAATAGGGGTATTTTTTTTTAAAATGTATAATTAATACTACCTCATATTTTGAAAATGATCTCATATTTACAATTAAAATAAAAATTTTTATATTTAGGATCGATAGTAGTATGCCATAGGCATATGATTTTGTTAGATGTAATATAATTTGCATTTACTGCTATTTATATTTGATTTTATCTTCTATTTATGTAAAAAAGATTACTCTACCACTTTTTATTCCCTAAATTTTGAAACAATTGTTACTTTAGAATTTTTATTCTTATTTCAAAATAACTATCAGTCTACAATTTTTAAGAAAATATTAATTATAATTGGAAAAATTTGCCCTTTAATAATAATAAAGAAAGAAAAAAGTATTAAGGAGTACTCCTTCCATTTTATATTATAAGGTAATATGAGCGATTTTTCTTATTTCATAATATAAGGTAATATACAGTAATTTGTCATTTTTACCCCTCATTTATTTTATTATTAGTATTGTAACTCGTGTTATATTTAATCAAATGAGTGGAATTAATAAAGTAAAATTGGAAATTTTAGTTTTTTTAAATAAATTAAGAATGTAATAAATGTTTCTTAATATATGTGAAATCCCTCCTATTACCTTATAGTAATATAGAACAGAGGGAGTACTATATAATTAATAAGGGTATAATAGTAAAACATAATTAAACTTTACTAATTTTAGACTATTTACTAGTTTTTTTAATTTGCATGTAAAATTTCAAAATAATAATTGTCTCAAAATGAAAGAAATATATACTAATAACTAGGAAATAAAATGGATAAAAAGGGAGCAAAAAATGTGTTTATTTGTTATAAATTATAATATAACATGAAGGATTTTCTAGTACATAAAATTTATTTTGGTCAAGTTTAGAACATAAAATTGAGCAATTAGTAAAAATTAAGTAATATTTCTTTCATCTGAAGTTTGAAATTTTAAAAGGAATTAATTTTTAGACATATACTATATATATATGCATCAAAATAAAAAAAATCATAAAATAGGGTAACAAATTGTCATAATTTTTATATTAATTTCAATTAATATATTAATCATGAATCATGATTCTAAAGTCTTAAAAGATTTAATTGAGGTTGAAAATGGGGGGAGAGAGAGGGGGAGGGATTAAAAGGAAAAAAGAAAAGGAATAACAAAGGTCTTCGGGTGGGACCCTTTCGAATCTGTGACAGAGACGGCACTTTCGTTCCTCTTCCGCCTTCCCTGATTTAAATTCCTCTTTCCTCTCTTTTATTGGTTTTTCTTTTTGTTTTCTTTTTTTTTATTTCACCAGATAGTTTCTCTCTTCTCTCCCACATTTTGTCTAATACTATAATTATCTAATTATATTATATTCATATTATAAAATAATATAAAATTTTTACATATATTAAAAAATATTTATTATATTTTTAAATTTTTAAAAATTAAAATTTTTAATTTTATCCTATTTATTCCACTCCTTTCATTAAATACTCATTTAATCTCATATTATAAAATTATTAAAAAAAATTCACATATATCAAGAAATATTTATTTTATTATTAAACTTTTAAAATTTTTTTTATTTTATCTTTACTAATTACTTATAATATAATAAATAAGCAAAAATTATAATACTAATATTATAATAAATAAAAAATAAAAATAATAAATTAATGCATATTATTTTATATTATAAGATAAGAAAAAAATTTTAATTTATTTTATAATATAAAATAAAAAAATATAATATAAGTTATAATATTAATAATATAATAAATGAAAATAAAAAATAATAAATTATTAAATAATATTTTATATTATAAAAAAATTTCTCATTTTTGTATAAAAAAAATATATCACGTAGGAGTAAATATTTTTGTCAGAAAAAATATATTATCTATTTTTCTTTTTGCTGGAGAGACTAGTGAGTAGAATTTTTAGTTTAATAAACTGAAAGTTGGAGGCTTTGCATTCTTATCGCAGTGTGAATTCTTAAGCCAAGCAAAGTCCCCTTTCACACTTCAATCTCATAACCATGGTTGGTTGGAGAATCTAGGGTTTGACAGCACCAAGTCCTTCAAGGTCCGTGCTTTGGTGCTTTTATTATTGTTTTCAGCGGCAGTGGGCGCAGATATGTCGCAACCTCTATTTGGTGTTTTGGCAGACCCAGTTGATTCTGATCTCGTTGTCTATTTTACATTGAAAAGCCAATTATTTGATGAAATGAAAATTTGATACTTCAGTCACAATCCCTAATTTGGCTCCCTGTTTGATGAAAAATGACCTTTTGTCTATCTGGGTCCTCTTATCTGTCACGGATGGTCGAATGTCTGATATATCTGCTGATAAATGAGATTTTCTAGTTTTCTGCTGTATTTGTCTTAGGTTTCTACCTCTCTGTCCTCTGGGAAATTATTAGGTTTTGTCTTCCTCTCTTTCACCTTCTATACAGATAGAGGCTAAAATGGAAGAGGTTGAAGAAGCTAACAGAGCAGCTGTTGAAAGCTGTCATGAAGTTCTAAGCTTGTTGGCTCATCCGCAAGATCAAGGTCAGCATAGGAACTTAATGGTAGAAACTGGGGAGGCTGTGGGAAAGTTCAAGAAAGTTGTTTCTCTGCTCAGTCACGGGTTGGGTCATGCAAGAGTCAGGAAACTCGAAAGACTTAAAATCCCTATTCCTCAAAGCATACTCTTAGACAACCCTAACTGTAGAACAAATTATCAATCAAAGAATTTGCAGTTTCCCCAAAATAACGACTCAATCCAAGAATTGAGAAATTCACTCTCCCTGGGAGATCCATCTTTGGAATTAAGCTCAAATGGGGAAAGTCCTCTCCACCTTACCCACCAAGCGTCTTCTCAGCAGCACTATCACCTCCTTCAGCAGCAGCAACAAAGGTTATTGCTACAGCATCATCAACAACAGATGAAGCACCAAGCAGAAATGATGTATCGAAGGAACAATAGCGGCATGAGTCTGAATTTTGATAGCTCTAGCTGTACACCTACAATGTCATCAACTAGGTCTTTTATTTCTTCCTTGAGTATAGATGGAAGTGTAGCTAACATGGATGGAAGCGCCTTTCATTTAGTCGGAGCTCCTCCCTCTTCAGATCAGAATTCACTTCAACATAAAAGGAAGTGTTCTGGCAGAGGAGATGAGGGCAGCGTCAAGTGTGGGAGCAGTGCCAGATGCCACTGCTCAAAGAAGAGGTTAGACTTCCTCCGACGGTCCTTGTTAATTTTTTTTTGAAGTTTCTAGTATTAGTCTCCTGCACAAATATCTGTTCCTTGAATGATTTATGTTTCTTTACTACGAGTCTTTGATTATATCTTGTGTTTCTCCTCAGGAAACATAGAGTCAAGAGATCAATTAAGGTTCCTGCTATCAGCAACAAGCTTGCAGATATACCCCCTGATGATTATTCGTGGAGGAAGTATGGGCAGAAGCCAATTAAGGGCTCTCCTCACCCTAGGTATGTTTAAGCTTTGCTTTTTGACATATATTTGACTGATTTAATTGTTGTACGAACTATTTTGGTGTGCTGAACAGTTGGTTAGTTTTGAGTACCATAATGTTTGGTATGCTATATGGGTTTTGCTCCCTTCCTATCTTTTATTTATTTATTTATTTATTTATTTATTGGGTGGGTTTATGTGGCAGTGATCATGGTAATACTGAAATGAGAGTTGGAAGAGAATGCACATATAAGTATCGTTGGTTATTGGGAAGTATTAAGGCAAATGAATTTGTTTTTTGTGCCTTGAGGTTGGTTTGTTATGTCACCAGTCTCTTATGATCTTTCAGTTCCAATCTCATCCACAGTGCTATATGTTGCCGTGTTGTTGAATCAAACTTGAAATAAATCAATTTATATTTATTCATAGTTTTGTTTCTACCAAAAAGTTTGAAAATTTAACTGCCATCATTTTAGTGGTGTCAGCATAAACAACTGTCTGTAGAGAGCACTAGGCTTATGCTTATTATCTGGTCCTCATCAGTGATATTATACAAGGTTGAGGTAGACAACCATAGATCTCTTTATCACTGATCTGAGCTTAAAATTAATATATATTTGATTAACTATGATTGCCAGTTTCATGTTTAGTCCCAAAGTATGAACTGCATGTTTTATTTTCAAGGAAATTGACTAGATTTGCTTTGTTTAGGGGGTACTATAAGTGCAGCAGCATGAGAGGCTGCCCTGCTAGGAAGCATGTTGAGAGGTGCTTGGAAGACCCTTCCATGTTAATTGTTACCTATGAAGGCGAGCATAACCACCCTAAAATACCAACTCAATCTGCAAATGCCTGAACTTCATGGAGCTTAACCTAGAACAAGCAAGGCCCAACAATCTACTTGTCTCTCTCATTGGCTTCAGATGCTGCTGTACATATTTTGAGCTGTGCAAGCAGGGGTTTTCTCAGCACAGTTTTTCAGTCTTGGTTAGTTGGCTGATGAGCCATTTAGTTGAAAGTAGGGGATGACCATCCAGTCAAAAAAACAAAAAAGAATTGTGTAAAATTGGTTAGTTTCAATTGAAGGAACCATTTTTATCTTTCTTCTTGAACATGTTACAAACATGTTAGGGTTTTCTTAATGAATGAAATGCCTTTTCAGATGGTAAATCTTGTGTGTTGACTTCTGCCATAACTCATAACTGCTTTTTTACTTGAGCTATGTTGGTCAAGGTTCTAGCAAGTTCATCGTGTCTGTTGCAAACTATGCTCAACATACACATAAAATGATATGAACTTTATATAAGTCCGTGATGGGGAGTGCTAACAAATTCGTTACCAAGTACTATTTCTTTTTTGGTGTTTCACTTTTTTAAGATAAAAGGTGGATTGGACCATGGAGCTGCCTAGTTTGCCAGATTGCGGATTGAGCAGCTTCTGGATTGAGAGATGTAAATTAAATGCGAAACTTTGGATAGTTAAGCGAAAAAGCCCTAATGTTTCTAGATTTGAAGTTGAATCCATGCAAAAGTGTTTTCCGATTCTGGTGTTTCTCGATACACAGATATAGGTTGAAGATTGGGAGGAAGTTTCTCAGCAGAGCATGTGAGTGGCAAGGGGATCAATATGGGCACTCACGCTCCATAATTAGTTCTCATGGGTCCAATACCAACTGTGTCAATATTATTAGAGAATCAAATCTATCTGTTGCCTCTGCACCACCAAACTGTTGAACCATTTTTTGGGATGTGTAGTTGGCTTGGTGGCTGTATTTGGAATAAGGCATCGACTTGTAAATTTACACTGGGGACCAATTCAGTTGTTGGGAGGATTTCAAGAAAAAAATATCTGACTCAACTTATTATTCGTTTGTTATGGAATTCTCTTAATGAGGATTTATGGGATTCTGTTAATGGAATGACTATCCACTAAGCTTCCACTTGAAGATAAGACGTGGGGTTGGAGACTTGGAGGTGGTGAGTGATGGAGTATTGGATTTGGAAGGAAAAGAAAAGGGGAGAGGGAAAGCAACGTTGAGTTGAATGTGGTGTACTCATTAATTCCAAGGGAGGATGAATGAGAGTAGACCCGACCCAAGTTTCAAGAAAACGATAATGATGATAGTTGCCGCAGAGTTGTGTAACCTTGGATGGAACAAATGCTATGGGCCAACAATCCTTGTCAGTGGCAGACTAAACACCAATTTCTCAATAAATATGGCAATTAATTCATCAATCAAGGCTTTCTGGCGTCTCATAAAACCATCTTGGCTACTGCTAATCTTTTCTTTTTTTGGGAGAAGGGAATCTCTCTCTTTTTTTAAAAAAATATTTTTCTTCTTTAAATAACAGGTAGCAGGATTTTTTTTTTTGTGAACTGGGATGTTTTTCTTTTGACCAACAACATGGGAGACTGTTTGAATCACTTTTCTATCTTGGGAAGCAGCCCATTGGGCCAACAAGTAATGTCGAATTTACAAAAAGAAAAAAAGAACAGGGTCAGGCTACTTGAGCGATATTCTTGCTCTTCTTTAAGCCACCGCTGGGCCATTAATACCATTTACACTTTATGTAAAAACTAAGAAACAACATTTAATCTAACACCCTTTTAATTGAATTTGTACAAAAAATAATAGTTAAAATTATTTAATTACTTTTATTTTTTTTAAAAATCATAATATCTTTTCAAAATTACTTTTATTAATTTTTTTTTATTCTCTTATGAACTAAATAGGGACTTTGTTTATAATGTATAATAAATATTATCTCATATTTTGGAATGATCATATATTTAGGATCAAAGTAAAATGTTCTATATTTGTGATTAGATGAGCTATTATATTTCGCAAAAGTTTCAAGAAGAAGGTGAAAGCCTAGAATTACTATTTAAATTTTCATTTAAAAATATATAATTGAAATATTTAAAATTAAAAAAGTGTCAAGATTTAAAAAAATTTTTTGGTCAAACAGATTTAAAAAGTTAAATACTTAAGAATTAGGATAAAGAAATACTCTTTTTAGTTCTAAATATAAAACATTTTCAATTATCTCAAATATAATATCTCTATGAGTTGAATTATTAAAATTATTAAGAAATTTTAATATACTCAACTATTTGTCCTTATTAATAATATTTATCTTTTACATATTAATTATAAATCGAGGATATGAATAAAAAAAATTAACGCATCAAACAATTCCTTTTAATGTCTTATATTTTGGATTAAATATCACTTTTAAAATATGTCCTATATTAAGATGTTTCATATTTAGGATTGGAGAAAATAGAACTTCAAATAATCAATCATATAACATATAAATAAAATTTATAGCAGGCATAAATCATAAAAAATATTCAGTTGAAAAGTTTGTTTAAGAAATATGTTTAGTTTTAAAAATTAAAATTAAAAAACATTGTAAGAGGAGGAAGTGACAGAGGGGGAGGGGGAGGGGGAGGGAGAGTAGGGAGCAATCAGAAGAAGTGACAGAGGGGGAGGGGGGAGGGGGAGGGGAACGGAGAGTAGGGAGCAATCAGAATCAAAAGTGGGAAGGTAGGGGCGTTGTGGTGTGCCTCGTCTTTTCTTTCTCTGTGGGCGCCGCGCCCGCCTTCTTTACTCTTCCCAGCTCTCAAGCATTTTTGCTTGATTCTTCTTTTTTAAAATTAAATTATATTTTTTAATTATTATTATTTTTCATTTAAATAATTTTTCAGTAAATTTTTTTATTTTTATTTAAATTTTATTTTTATAAACTGTGATTATTCTAAAAATATTTTTACAAAAAAATAAACTAAACGGGCACTCATTCTCTCACTCCAACGGACGTACACTAATCATCATCCCCTAATATCAAACCACGTTCACTGCGGAAGTCATTTTTTTTTTTCAAAAATTAATTTTGATTAAAAATAATTTTAGTTGATCATGATTTTTATTTGGAAATAATTTTCTAAAAATTAATTTTAAAATAATTTATTTTGTTTGAGTATTATTTATCAAATTTAAAAGTATTTAGAAGTAAATCACTCTTTTTTTACAAAAACGTATCGATTTCAAATTTTAAAATTTTAGTGCACCAAGATTTTCTATCGCTCCTCCAAACAATCTTTTAATGATGTAAATGTTGTCAACATGATTTTTGGATCTTTCACAGCTTATTCAAATAGCACTAAATCCTCAAATTTGATTTACCCATAGATTTTCTATTGATATTTAAACCTCTTTATCCCTTTTTATATAAACTAGATATGCACCCTGCAATGCACGAATCCTTTAAAAATAAAAAAAAATTTAATATGAACACTTATAATCATAACACAATGAGTTGGAACAATTATATATTTATAAATAAAAATATAAATATATAATAGAAGATGTAGCAAACTAAACATGTAAATAAGAATTTTTAAAGATGAATTAATAAGAAATGTTTTATATGGAAAGAAAAAAAAACACAAAAAAACTATTAGTTTAGATTGTTAAATACTTTTATATACACTATATTTGATGTGAGCTAAGAAAATATTGGGCCACTAGAAAGTACCCATATATATTCTGATATTTGGATAACTTGTACATATTCCTACATTTAATGCTTTTCTATTTCAAAATATAAATTTTAAAAGCATATTTGGTTCGATTACAAGAGGGGTATAAGATATAATCTTGATTACATTATATAACTAGGCACATTTAGTTGTACAAAACTTAGGTAATAAGAATTACATCATTACCTCAAATCAATTAATCTCTTTACTCTAAAAAAATTATATGATAGGAATTATATGACTTAGGGTTAAACAAGAATGTTCGATGGTTGGTTGGCCCGGTCCAACTCAGCCATATCGGCCTAACCAGACTGGGCCAATTTTCGGGTCGGGACAGGGTTAGGGCCAAGGGTTGTTGGCCCGACCCGACCCGACCCGACCCATATATGTTTCTTTCTTTTTTTTTAAAAAATTATTTTATATATATTAATTGATTTTGTATAATTTATATTCTTTATGTATTGAATATAATACATTTACTATGTTAATATTATGAAAATTTTTTAAGATTTTAATGTTTCAATTTTTTTTAATTTTGAATTAATTTTTTAATTTAATACTATGTAAAAATAATGTATAATGGTTAAATATTCATAAATTTTTAAAAATATTTTTTTCTAATATTATTTTTTAAAGAAATCTATTTTTAGATATAAATAAATATATTTTTTGTTATTAAATGAAGTTTTTTTCTTTTTTTTTAAAAAATATGTAGTATCGGGCTGATCCAGTACTTGATCCAAGTATTATTGGGTCAGATAATGGGGCAGTGGTCAAACCCGACTCGACCCATGATCACCCATAATATAACTGCAATCAATTGTAAAAAATAAAAATAAACTACTTTTTGTAGAATAAAAAATGCCCTTCCTCTCACTTGTCATTGGTCACTGCCACCGCCGCCACATCCACCACCGGTACATAAATATTTACAAATAAAATATTTTTATTAAATCCCTAAAATTTAATCTCCAACTGTAATGGTATCTTCTCCAAAATCATTTGAATCAATTTTCAAAAAGAATAATTTGGGCTCCACCTAAAAGAATAATTTACATTAATATATAATCCATGCTTTAATGTATGATGTATTAGAATTAAAAATTGATGTATTAGAATTACAAATTTTTACTACATATATGATACAGTAAGTTATAATTACGGAATCCATAATGTTATCAAATAAACTTTCATAGGTTCATGTATTTAAGTTTTAAATTGAAATATAAATAATATTTTAAACAATTTCATATTAAAAAATACAATATGTTTTGTTTAGAAAAAAAATTACACGTCATATCCACCAAAAATTTAAATAAGCATGAAAATATATCAAGTCAAAAAAAATATATGAAAATTTATCAATAAAAGGTACATATATTTAAATTTATTGAGTTCACTTCATACAAATCAAAAGAACAATTCTTCCACGCCTTCATCAATTCAATAGTATACACAAATGCTTATTTGGAGAAGATATCACAACTTGCCTAGAAAGGAAGAAGATATCTAATAATATTTGTACGACGATACTTGAAGTACAAAAATATAGAATCCCTCTATTTTGAATATATGAGAAAATACTTCTTAATTCACTGCAACAACTATATAGCAACATATAACTTTAGACAAATAAAAATATATGATTTTGGAATACGTATTAATTTGGACTCAAAATTATATAAAGATGCCTGCGAATTTGTTGGAGATAAACGATAATTATTTGCAATATTTTCAAATAAATTAGAATTATAGCATTATAACCATAATTGTGATTTAGTTGTTGGTAAAAAAGTGACATTTAATTTGCATTGATACTATTAGCATATAACATACTCCTACCATATAAATAAAATTAAAACATAAAATATTGAGATTCTGGAAAATAAAGATGAAACCATTATTTAATTGTCATTATATATTAATTCAATGAGCATATAAACATATTTAAAACATGAAAATATTCATTAAGTGCTGGCAAAGAAATATGGTTATTTTTATGAGATATAGTTTATTTGAAAAGAGATATGAGTCAAATTTTTAATGGGATTAAAAGACATTGAATACATCAGTTTCCATCTAAAATGTTTATAATTAGAATTCATATGTAGAAATCCCTGATGATGTGACATTATAAATTTTCTTGTTGATATGACACTCCAGATTTCCCCTAAATTTTCTTTAAATATATAATAGATGAAAGAAAGTAATATTTTAAATGTAAATTTAAATCTACATATGAAAGTTGTAGTTTACTTTAAACTAAATGCTTAAACAATCAATATAAACATAGATCTCTTGGATAAATTATTTAAAAAGTGTAGTAAAAATTTTTGTTGGCCATGAATATTAACAAATTTAATATGGAAAATGTTGCCCGAAAAAACATGTTATATGCAAAGGAAAATTATAAAAGAGATGTACTTCCTCACTGTCCACTAGTTTGGTAAATATTTTGTGAAGTATACCATTTTGGTAAAAAAAATTTATTATATTCTGCAAAAAAAATTCGAGAGAAAACTTCTCGATCCTCGGCCACATAATCAGAAATTTTTATCTTGATCCCTGTCACATGATAGAAATTATTTTTATTCTTACTTCTTACCCCAAGCAGTCTAACATGAGATTCTCACCAGTATCGGAAAATTCCACATATATAACGTAATATCCAACATATAATCATATTTAAAAAATATCCTTATGATAACAATATTGAACATTGAACAATTTATAAAATCTAATAACAACGAGATACGTATTTGATAATGTACGACTTTTCCATACCTTTATGCCCATGCAAGAAATTCTCTCTGGTGTTCAGAGAAAATATGTATCAATACCAATTTATTGATATAAAAATTATAAAAAATTGTAATATTGTAATATTTATTAACCGTTCAACTCATTTTAGGCTCCATGTATTTCAGACACAGTAGTATTCATTAACCAAGAAGAGTACGATTCACCTCAAATCTGGTGGAACTCACTCCTTATTATTTAAATTACTATATCTCATCTCAAAATTTCAATTGCAATTACATTAAAAAGCATTTATTATGACCAAATCAAATCGATCACAATATATACTACAACCTCCCATCTTTATTATAAATTACTTTCATTTAACTATTTCATATACATTAAGAAAAATAATTAGATGTAGTTTATACTCTTAATTTTTATAAAAATTATCACTATATTTCAAGATTGTCTTTAATTAAATTCATTAAAAATAGTTCATCTCTTTGAATGATTTCACCTTTCAAATTTAATTTTTTTTAAAAAAGGTCAACAAATTAACTTCCAATAGAATGGCAATTGTAAAAAAAAAAAAATAATGCTCTAAATATTTTAGTATGTAATTTATATTTAGCACAATGACAATCTTGTACGATGTAACCTATAATAAAAATTTGAGGTAGTATTATTAAAGACTAATCTTTGATTAGGACAGCGCTACCAACAGGAACAATTCTTCCTTGCATTATGTTATGCATACCTCATTAGCGTCGGAAAAACTAAAACTCAACATAAATTTTTTTTATGTATATGAAGTAGTTCTCCCAAATCCCAATGTAATTTTTTGTATCCACAAAGCCTGAACTCAATGCCTTATTCAAAAATTGTTAAATTTCTTCTTATCACTTAATCCATCTATAGGTAGACACTTTTTTTTATTTGTTAATTTATGAAAGCATATACTTCCTCAGCTATACCAAAAGTGTCATTTTTGATTTTTTACTAAGACAAAAAAAGTCATTAAGTGACATAGGTTTTTTGAAAATTTAATATAGTATTTTAATAAAATACCATTTACTTAAATACTCCATTAAATTTTTCATTTTGTATTAATAAAGAGTAAAATAATAAAAAATTAATATTTTTACTATTTATCAAAACTGACAATTTTTATAAAATAAAGAGTTTCATAGTTAGTTAGATGACTCAGATCTGCATTTACACATTATGAAAATGAACCACAAGAATGACGTTATGCAAGTTATGACTCAAAAACGATCTGCCGTTGATTTTACCTGGTCCAACTTCAAAAGCTCGAGTCAATGCCCCTGATCAGTTTCTTTTTTTCTTTTATTTTTTTCTTGATTCCCCAATCAGTTTCATTAAATTTTGGTCAAAAACAAAAGAGCTCGCACCAATAAAATTTTTCTTTTCTTCAGTGTGACAATTAAAAAGAATCTGATAGGGTATTTTATCGCTGCCTCCTTGTATGCAGGTGGCTACTATTTTCATCCAGAAAAATAACTTCCAGTAACTTTTTAAAACTACCTTCTCTATAGCTTTTCAGTTTGAGAAAATCAAAACGGATTCCAGTAATATATACAATCAGAACAGCTTGATGTTAAACTCAGACAATAAATATGGATATTTCGTGCATTTAGACCATTGATCCAAGCTACAATGGCTTCCCTTAACTGTTATCAAAACCTGCTCTTTCTACTGTACACCACAAGGGCAATACTCTGCTCCCAACCATTCACAAAAAAAAGGAGAGAATTTTCCAAAGACCTTGCCGCCGCCCGTCAAGAAGCCCAGACATAACTTTGTCCGCCGGCATCGAGGAAATCAGAAGAGTGGCGGTGGCTGGTTAAGATCGAACAACAACGGTTTCTTCTCTTTTTGCACCTTCCTCTCCTCCTCGCTCACCACCACATCCACATTCTCCAGCTTGTATCCCTTATACTCCGATCTCACAGGCACACCCGCCGGAACATCCGCCGCATAATACAACGGAGGCCTCCAAAACTCCACGCGCCTCCCAAACATCTCTCCACCATTACCGTCAGCACCAGTAGCAGTAGTCACCACCGCCGGTGGCATTGGAACCGACGGAGCAACGGGGACAGCGGCATAGACGAAGTTGGTCTTTGCCCTGGGTCCACGGAGACTCCTAGCAGCCTCATCGTAGGCCCTAGCCGCCTCCTCTGCAGTATCGAAGGTTCCAAGCCATTTCCGCGTCTTCTTCCACGGATCGCGGATCTCGGCGGCGAATCGGCCCCAGGGACGCTTACGGACGCCTCTAAAATGCGCCTCCTTAGAAGCTGCACCGCCGAATCGGACTGGCTTGGGCGGGAGCGGAGGAGGATCGGAGGGAGGGCCAGAGAGAGAATCTCGTCGAAGTTGAAGCGCGTCGACAGCCATGAGAGCGCGAGTGAGGGAGAGTTGAGAAAGTGTATTAGGGTTTGGGGGTATAAATAGGAGAGGAGACAGTCTGGGTTAACGCCGACAGGCTCGGGGATTGTAGTGGCTGCTAAAATTAGAATTTATTTTTATTTGTTTCGGTCAAATAATAGCAATATACTAGCATTAAAGAATAAAGGAGGTAATTAATTTGGGGTATGATGTGCATGGAATGGAAAGTCATTTAGTGAGGAAGCGAAAGTCTTCGTTTGCTCTACACATATGCACATTTCATGCTGCTTCCTAAACTATATAGCCTTTTTCATATTCCACTTCCCTCTTCTATTTCATTTTTTGTAAGTAAAAGGTTACGTTGATGTGGATGATCCCCATCCTTATACCACGAGGGTGAAGGAAACATTATTTTCCTTTTTTACCCCATGTGATTTGATCTTTTCCTTTATTCTCCCACATTGTTTACCTTCCCCTTTAATGAAAGAAAAATTTGAGGAAGAGAAAAATTTGAAGAGAAATGAAAGAGAATCTAAATAATTTTTTATCTAAATTTCTCCTTATTTTCTTTTATAGTATTTATTTTTTCTTATTTTCACCTCATTTCAAACAAAGTCTTATACTTTGTTTGGATAAGAGAAGAAGATGTGATGAGAGAAAATAGAAGGAAAAGAAAAATAGAGATACAATATTTTCTCTCCTTATGTTTGGATAAGAGAAAGAAATAGACAGGAGATAAAACTTATTTATTTAAATAGGATTATAATACCCACACTACTAATATAACTAATTTATATTATATAAATAAAAATAACCTACATAAATGATATTTTTACATATCTTATTTCATTCAATAAGATGGTAGTTGGTAGTGGTGGTGGTCGGTGACCGATGATTGGCAGCTAGTGGCGGTGGCAGTGGCTGGTAATCGGAGATTAGTGGTGACAACTAGTGACTAGTGGTGGCAATGGTTGGTGATCGGCAGCCTATGGCAGTAGCTAGTGACTAATGGTGGTGTCATCCAGTGATTGGTGATTGTGGGCTACCGGTGGTGGTGGTGGTGGTGATGGTTGGTGATCGGTAATGGTGGTGGTAGCCGGTGATCAATGATTGTCGATGGATGGCAACTAACAAGTGGCGATGGTAGCGGTCGATGATCAGTGACTAGCAGTCGATGTCTGGTGATTGGTGATGATTGGCAGCGGTAGTTGATGATTAGCGATGGTGGTAGTAAGTGATCGGTGATCGTCGATGGCAATGGTAAGCAATAGATGGTGAAGGGTGGCAGCTGACGAGCGTCGATGGTAAAAGGTTGTTACTTGTGGTGGTAGGTAACATTAATATACACAAAGCATTCCACAAAGGTAATTGTAGAAAATAAGTTTTCTCTTCAAAATTTCTCTACTTTTGAAGAGAAAATTTGGGGGAAAAACATGTGGACCCCATATATTTTTTTTCCCTCACTTTTCCTTCATCCCTATTTTGTCCTACTATCCAAATAGGGAAACTTTGTTTTTCCCCAACTTTTTTCTTCCCCCTATTTTCCCCTCCATCCAAACAAAGGGTTAAGGTTTTTATACAAGGATTAAGAAAGATAATAAATAACTTAATTAATGATATAATTTTACTAAATTATTCTTAATTATTACTATTTATTCTTCATACAATTAGTTTTTTAAAATCATATACTACTCCCTCCGGTCATATATATAGGATCTTTTGCTTTGATCCTAAATATAAGATCCTTTACAATATACAAGGTGTTCTTTATTATACATTTTCAAAAAATGTCCCTATTTAATGTATCCAAAGAGAAAAAGAGAAAGAATAAATAAGGGTAGTTTTGGAAAAATGTTGAAATTTTTGGAGAAATCGAGGTAGTTAATTAGTTTTAACTCCCTTTCTTAATTCACGTAATTTGGTTAAAATAGTCTTATATTAAGGACTAGAGGGAGTATTAATTATTTAAGGGTATAATTGAAAAAATTAATTGTTTATTGGTTTTTCTAAGATGACAGATAAGTTGAGACATTTAAAATTTTCTAAAATAATATATAAAATGAAACAAAAAAAGTATTATTTTGTTGTAGATTTAGATTCAACTTTGCTAAATTTGACATATATAGAGTAGCAAGTATAAGCAGGGCGAACAAACTTGAAGAGGGAGAGGGGTCAAGTTTGAACTGTTGAAAAAAAAAATTGGAGGCTTCAAGTTTATTTTAGTTTGGACCAAATCTCTGAAAAAAATTTGACGAAAAAATATTTTAAAATAATTTTGAAGAGAAAAATTGGAGCTAAATATATACCCTTTAGTTACTGAATTTTTTTTTTAAGATTTAAAATGTATGAGTCATATATATATATATATCATTAAATAAAATTTTTCCTAAATATCCCATTAAGTGTGTTGAATAAAAACAATACAATTTATAATTGGAAAGATATAACATTTAATTAGAGGTAAATATAAAAAAATAAGTAAAATTTTGAGACAAATTTAATAAGTTTAAGAACCTTATTTAATATGTGTGAGATTAAAAGTTAGTTATATCTGATACCAGAGGGGTTTCATATGGTGGCGTCGAGTGAGTGAGAGAGATTAACTCGCTTTAGATGAAATGAGACTATGTAACAGTGTAACACGGTGTGATTCAATGTGGACATGATCCGATGAAATTGAAAGGTTGAATGAGAAGAGCGGGGAATTACTATTCCTTTGACAATCAAGAATCCTTAAAACAACATTCCAACAAATTTTGAATCATTAATTGACAAAAATAGGTCTTGAACATTAATATGACAAGATTATTATGGTCTTTTTCTTCTTTCCCATTTTCATTCCGTATCACACTAAAACAAAATACTACAATTTTTCTATAAAGGTATTAATGGACTATCTGAAATTACCAGTGTTTTTATTTTTGGCTAGAAAAATTAGTGTGTTTTTATCAGTGCGTTTTTCTGGCCAGTTTTTTTTTTTAATAGAGTTGGACAGTTATTTTCTTTTCTTTCTCTTTTCTTTTTTGGATAAGTTTGGACAGTTATTTTCTAAGAATACTAAATGAGTTGGTCCTCATGCTTTGGGTTTTGTTTTTATTTTTATGACGATTTTTGTGTGTCAATTATTATCTTACTATCTAGACTATTGTGATCCCTCCTTGATTTGATTCGATATGATTACTATTTTTGCTCGCACATTGTTTTTTTAACCGAATTTAAATCTTTAAAGTAGTAAATCTTTTGAAGTGACTTCAATTAGAACAAGGAAAGAGACCGATGGAAAATAATAAATCCCATTTTAATGAATCCATGTGTCAGAATTGGAATATTTTTTTCAATTTAAATATAAAAAATTAGTGCTTACGTTAAGTATTTTTTCATTTAGTGTTGATAAAAAATATAAATATAAAAATTATTATAAATTACATTATTTATTAATTACAAATAGAATCATTTGTTTTCAAAATACTGTAATAAATGACTCACATCTTGTTGATTACTAATTTATTATAATCAATCCATATATAATAAAATTAGTGAAAAAATAATATTTATTAATTATGAATAATATCAATTATGTTAAATTTTACGTAATGTAAAGATACTCATTTTTCGTTAAAAAAAATACGGGCAAATATGTGTAGTCCGGTTGGGAGAGGAGAGAAGCGGAGTGGTGGGTGTTTGTGTTTTGGTGGGGGGTGAGTTGTGGACAAAATGCAGGGGATGCATTTGGACATGGGCGGAGGGGTTATGATTTGGTGTGGCACTTTTTTTTAATCAACTGTTTATTCGCTATAGGTTGAGTTGGGAAGTACCGTCAGTATAACAAAATTTTTTTAATAATTATGTAACATAGTTGTTTATCCAAAATTCTAATTTGTTCCTCTCTTTAATTTGTAAAAATAATTATGTGAGGGTTTTTATAATTTTTTATAATATTTATTATTTTAAAATTTTAATAAAATATTAATTAATTATTTTATTTTTTACCTTTTATTAATATTAAATAGATAATTTAAAAAATATTTAAATTAAAATTATTAAATTTTATACTCCCTCTAGTCCTTAATATAAGACTCTTTTAACCGAATCACGCGGATTAAAAATTAAAATTAAAACTAATTAACTACCTTGATTTCTCCAAAAATCTTAATATTTTTCTAAAACTACCATTATTTAATCTCTCTCTCTCTTTCATTTTATATATATATTAAATAGGGACATTTTTCTAAAAATGTATAATAAATACTACCTTATATATTGTAAAGGGTCTTATATTTAGAATCGGGGTAAAAGCTCTTATATAGAGTACCGGGGAGGTAGTAATACTCTAATTACTACTCCCTCCGGTCCCATTTATAAGATATTATTTTAAAAATTTACTTGGTCCTATTTATAAGATGCTGTGTTATTTTTTTATTTGAATTTTTTTCTTTACCCTTCATTTAATAATTTTTTTTATCTCGTAAATTATTTTAATTTTTAATTATTAGAAATAATATTAAAAATTTATATTATTTTTTATAAATTTAAAAATATAATTATATTTTTTTATTATTTATATAATAAAAAATAATATCTTATAAATAGAATCAGACAAATATTTAATGGCTTCAAAGATTTGTGTAGACCATTTTTATGAAGCCGTAATTAAAGTTAAACTAATATTTGTAATATTAATAAATAAATAAATGGAATTGATGGGACATGAAGATGGAACAGTCAGAAGAGAGTTGTAAATTTTAGAATCAATGATGACATAATGAGGTGGGCATCCCCCGCCCTCCCTCCATTTATTGACTGCCCCAACCGCCACCTCATCCCCTCTTTATTACTCTCCCTCTCTCCGCAGCCTATCCCCTGCTTCATCACTGCCTCTAGTTTTTTTCTTCAACATTTTACCCATTTATTACAATCCTATCAACGTCCTCTTCGCTTCTACCTAAACAGGGTCGTTTAGTTTTCAGTTGCTTGAAAATAAGTTTTAATAAAATTAATTTTATAATATAGTTATAATAAAAATTAATTTTAAAATAACATATTTATGTTTAAATAATTTATTTAAAAATTAGTTTTGATAAAATTTATAATTTTTTTAAATTGAGTTTAAACTCTATCTCATTATTAATTTAATTTATTTAAACTAAAATTTAATTTATATTTATTTAATTGAGAACATAATATATCTGATATAATATTTTCTTACATGTCATAATCTATAAAAATTAAAATTTTGAAGGAACATTTTGATCAATAAATAGAAAAAATTTTATAAAAATTTTATTTTTTAATTTTTTTTTATTTATATTATTTTATTTTTATCTAACTTTAAAATAAATATCAACAAAAATGAAGAATGAGGAAGTAGACGGAAAAGTAGCATGTAGATGCTTCTTCCCAAAACCCGTTTTATGCGCAGAATAAGTTTGAAATGGAAAAGCAAAAATCAAACAAACACACCCAAAACTCTATCAAACTCATTTTTACCCCCAAATCACTTTTATAACTGGATACCAAAAAGGCCCTTAATCACAAGTTTAACTAGTTAACACTAGCCGTCCTATCACTCAAGCGATGGACGACTATTAGGAGCATTTAATTTGGTAGTACTGCCTCCGTTTTTTTTTAGTTGTTGTTTAAAGTTTTATAACTAAAATTAAAAAAATGTAATTAATATATTGTACTTCCTTTTAAATTTACTAACATATTTTTAAAACATAAATAAATAAATAAAATAATTAATATTATTTTACATTTTTACGATGACATTTGAGAATATAAATAGAAAAATAATAATTAATATTATTTTTAAAATTTTAAAATGATAGATAAAAAAATAAAAAAAATTTAAAATATATGATAAAAAGAAATTAAGGAGTACTTTCTTCATCTCATTAAGGAGGATGCCAAAAAATTATAAAATTATGAGTAATAGAAAAGTATAATAATTAAAGAAAACTTTGCAGAATTATATATTTTTTAATATTTTGTAGAATTATATTATTCATTTATTATCTTTCTTCATCTTTATACTTCTTTTTATTTATAAAAATTGTCATTTTAATATTTTTTATGAAGTTATTAAATGATTTTAAATATTATAAATTTTAATAATATTTTACTAAAATATCATTAATTTAAATATTCTTTTAAATGATACATTTAATATTAATTAAGGATAAAATAGTAAAACAATCAATTAATGATTTATTAAAATTATTAAGTGACAGATATTATAAAAAATCTCAAAAATCCTAAAGTGTTAATTTTTACTAATTGGAAAAAGAGTACCAAAACTTTAAATAACATATAAAAGGGGATAGAATGGGCATGTGATCAACGAGACAAATAGGTCGGATTATTAGTTTAGTATCTGAGAGCCAAATGCTTATATTTTAGTGTGGTAGTTGGATTGAGGGGCCATTGCCAATGGCTGTGTCATCAACCATACTTGTAATGTATACTAGGACTACGAATTTAGTTCTCTAACAACTTGTTTGGTTTGTTCTCCTGGGGGATATGTGAAGTGATTGTTTTTACATCACCTTAGTGATAGCGTTTGGTTGTGTATAACACTTACTCATGAACCTATCCATAAGAATTATTAAGGCTATGTCCTGATATGCTGACAGTCTTTTATGTCTTTTTCTAAGTATGATAAGTGTATTCAAAAGTCAAAAAATTGTGTGTTCTAAAGTCAAAAGTTTGTTTGTTCTTATTTTCTTTAGTCTTTCAGTATGTTGAAAAAAAAAGTACTTTGTCTTTAGTACATCTTTACTTTTCAAAGTAGGTTAACAAAAGATGTAAAGTTATCTACCAATAATGTTTGTCTTTAATCATGTAAAAATGTTAGACGCTCCTACTCTATAAGGGGGAGTTTAGTTTGTAAGCAGGGGGCAAGTGGAGAAATCTATTAGCTTCACTTTGTGAAATAAAATGACTATCTTCTAAATTCTTCTCTTTTCTTTTTCAAAATTCTAAAACTAATCATATCTTAATTCTGTTTATCTAGATTCAAATATGTTTTGCACTTCCCTCCCATGAGAAATCTGTGTATCAGAACGAATCTGAATAAGATCCATCTCAGTAACTTTTTTGTAATCAAAGTATCAGAATGTTATATTCATCAAGCTTTATGTGTTAATCCTAAGACGTTGTATGAATTCTTGAAACCCAGAATTGCTTATATTCGAAAGTAAATTGGCTTAATACATACAAATTAATCATCATGTAGACTGATCTCCACGTTAGTGAGACATCACAAATGAACATGCGGTGACTGAATGTGAACCCATGTAAATGTGGAGGAGTGGAGGAGGAGGGAGGGAGCACGTGGGAAAGGGAGTACGAGAAATGAGAAAAGTGGCGGCTTAAGATCGGACATGTGTTAGTGGTGCTGTTGGAATTGCCTGTGGGCCAAATTTCTCTCAGCCTTCGACTTCCAGCCCCTCCAATGTGGATATGACCACAACGTTCCCTCTGGTCCCCACTACTATTTCCCCAACACCAAAGTGGATTACTTTCCCCTTACGCATTACTATTACATGTCTGTCATCTCTTTAATTTAATTTCACACCTTTTATCAATTCCTTCTTTTTCATAATTACGCCTATTATTTATAATTTATATAAATTATTGAAATTTTATATTAATTTAATTTAAGAATCTTATTTTTATTAAAAATTAATATTATATAGAATAATCATCAATATTTTTTTTGGCCACTGAATAATAATCAATATATTACTATCATCAATGTAAAATTCATAAAAAGTATTATTATTCATAAATCATGAATAATTTACCGTATAATACTTCTCAGAAATATGACCACCTTCATTTGTGACTTGTGAGAAACGACAAACCTCGCCTAACCTGAGCTGACGGCCACTTTTGACTTGACTTGTGAGAAAGAGGGAAGGACAGGAGGTAACAGCACAGGATTTTTTGAAGGCTACAAGACGGAAGCGTAAGTGCATCAAACAGTCTGGAAGGTGCCATGTGTCCAATAGCAGGCTGTTCAACACCCTCCGGTGGGGGAGGGACCATATTCATATCTAGCTTCTTGTTGGACTTCGTATAATGTACAGGTTGCAATTGCTCAATAACAATGTCAACACAACAGGCCTACGATGAACTACGTTCAGTGCATTGGGCTAATTCTCCAACACCAAGACGTCCCAACTAGAAGATCCCTTAAGAAGAAGAAGATGATCCCCTTTCCTTTTGCACCCTTCTTTTTTTTGGCAGAAGAACATACCTTTTGCGGTACAAATACAATCAGATAACACGTATTGACATGTATCCACTACCGAGTAATCTGGACTCCGGCCCTAACGCCCCCTAATTGACCACGAAATCTTTCTTATGTGAGAGCTTATCAGTCACAAAAGCTAGCGCAATAACACTATCTAGTTCTGAACCAGGCACACATCCCCCCCCCCCATCACTTATAAACCTTTTAAATTAACTAATTTAAGAAGAGCGTCGATATCCTTCAGGCATTTTGATAGGATTTTAAATAGAAATAAGCTAAGGAAAATTGTGCTTTTTTTTTTCTAGAAATTTTTTCAATAATCAATGGTATAATGGTAAGTTATGATATATTCGCATTTTTTTAAATTCTAATAATATTCATCTATAAAACTCAAGTCAAATTTTGTTCTTTCTTTCTACCTCAACACAAACATTTTCCAACACATCTCCATTCCAATAGAGAAGACAAAAAAATCACAAAGCTTACTAATATTTGATGGCCACTACATCCATACTTCGGTTCAGTAATATCATCAAACACAGCAAAATCACCTAGAAACTACATAAATAGTTTGGGTACAGAAAGTGAAGGTTCTTCCGTATTCATAAAAGAGACAAGTTCGAACGAAGTTTTCACTTAAGAGGAATGAACCTTGAGGAGTGAGTAGCACCAATACCGGGCCTTCCGTGCTTAACAGGCTTGTAACTGATTGAGAATTCAGCAAGATAGTGACCGATCATTTCAGGTTTAATTTCAACTTGATTGAAGGTCTTCCCATTGTAAACACCAATAATGCTGCCAATCATTTCGGGTACAATTATCATGTTGCGGAGATGAGTCCTCACTGGTTCTGGCTTTTCACCAGGTGGTGCCTCCCGTTTCTGTCTCAAAACAACGACTATGGTTTTAATATCAGGCCAAAGATACACTCCAGAAGATTATGGATATACAACCTATGTTTGGAGTATGGAACGTGACAATATATAACTCTAACAAATCAATAATTACTCAAGAAAAATATTGCCTGAATATGCAAAAACTTTTAATCATAAATAGAAGAAACACATGCCAATAGTCATTTAATCAATTATCAGGAAAAGGTTTACATGGCTTACTTTCATGCTATGAGTTCTACTGTCTTACACACCATCCAAACATAGAGCCAAAAAATAAAAAAAACAATTATAATGTTCAGCCGCAAAGAAGCTTGGAGAACTAGATTGCTCCTCATAACTATGTATTCGAATAATGCAAAGTAGTCAAATGCAAAAGACACAGTTAAGGTGCAAAAACTCTAAAATACCACGAGGTGACACAGAGGCAAATGTGGAGTGATACCTAGAGTTAAAAGGTATTTATATGCATTTATATATGATATGTGTCAAAAACAAAATTCAAAAGACATTTGACGTGAATTAAAAAAAGGGCATATAAATAATATTGTATAATAAGAATAACTATTTTACCGTATTCTCTAAAATCTCTAAAAGCAAGGCTAGGATTATAAGGTTGAGCTTTCTTGTTTCCTATTTTATCTTTTCAGCTTATAAGCTAACCCTTCTCTTATTGCTTGCAAAGAGAGGCACCAATGACGCAGTCTGGAACAACAGGAAGAACACCAAAGGCACAAACCTTAAGAGCGCCTGATTGAAGGCAGTGCCTCTCAAGGTGTAAGACGCATTAGCCATGAAAAGCACCTTGCCCTAGGGTCTGAGATGTTAACAAGCCTTTGACATCACTTAATAACCATTGAACATGGCTAACAAGAGTTTATTTAGAAACGAGATAGATAGAACAAAATCTATTTCCTAGTTGGACAATTACTACCCCAGTGACATGGCCACTATTAAATGTGGCCTGACTCTCCATGTCTCTTAATGCCTTCCTTTTTAACCACTAAAATACATGGAGAATGCTGAGAACTGTAAGCAATAGTAGTAGTTTGAGGCTTGACATTGCTTAAATCCAAAAGAAAAGCTGACTAAACAGCGCTTCAAAGAAGTCTGAATTTCATGCATTAATTTGGAAAAGGCAATGAAGCAGTCTGGAAAGTAGTGCGCCTAAGCATCGGTCTACTGATATAAATGCATCTTCACAAAATGAAAGTTGATTCTAATATCGAAATGATAATGTCGAAAATGAGATGACACATATTTAAAGCAAGAGTGAACATTGAAAGGTGCCCGTTCAGGAAAATGTAAGATGAAACATTTCAATGTCCATCCACGTGAACAAGGCAAGTCGGAAACAATTGTTACACTATAAATCATACAAATATAACTTACCGCCTTACGCAACTTCTTGATCAATGCCATAGGCTTCCGTTTCAAACCGCGTTGAAACCTGAAATCAAAACATAAAACGCAGCAGGCAGCCGTACAAGCGTCAGGTAAGTAGATCGTTAAAGACTAATTAGATAAATGTGGAGTGAATACGCAGGATCAAATACCTTCTACGAGCTCGAGCATGGAAGAGCTTGACAAGCTCGTCAGTAGACATGTCCAAGAGTGAATCCAGATCAACCCCTCTGAAACTGAACTTCTTGAACGTTCTCTTCTTCGGCTGTCCTGGTGCGACATCTGTTTCAACGTCCGCCTGAAAAACCCAAGAAGATAGATAATAATGAGTAATGAGAGGCCAGGTGAAACTAACAAACACGCTTGGTTCACGGGAAACTGGAGGAAAGAGAACGGCGTATAAGGAGAGATAAGGGCTTTACCATGGCTGCTAATGAGTGAGACTTGAGGCGCTGGGAGGGGTGCTCGCCTCTGAGGGATGACTAGGGTTTCAGGATAACAGCAATGGCAGAGAGCATTTATAGGGTTACGGGATCTATGATGGGTTTGGTTTTTTGACCCGAATTTCATCAGCTTGGGCTAATTGGACTTTAATTTGTGCCTTTAGGCTACTTGTTCGCATCTCAAGCCTGCTCCAATTATATGGGCTTTTTTTAAAGTTTTTTTTCGCTCATGAACAAGACTGCTATTAAACTGGATAAAATAATGTTTGAGATGAAATTGGAGTCAAATCGGTTATGATTAAATTAATATATTTTAAATAATATAAAAAAATAGAGAAGGTATTTATGCTATAAAAAAATAGAGAAGATATTTATGCATGATCATAAAATTAATATTTATTTTAGGATAAAAAATAAATTTAATAACATATATAAAATTAAAAATATTATTAATAAATTTTACAACCTAATATTAAAACCTAAATAATTTAATATTCATTTGTAATTATTTTTTAAATTCAAAATTATTAATTAATATTTTATTTTTATATTATTTGTTAAGTAAATTTATCATTATTAATAATTAGGTATCATAATAATATTTATAATATATTATAATATAGAAAGAAAAAAATTTATACAAAAAATAATGCTACTCAGTATTAAAAATAATATTATTTTATTTTCAAAAAATATTTAAAAATAAAAAAAAGCCTAAATCGGTTCAAATCGGTTTTATACCGATTTTAACCGATTCGACTGGTTCTTGACCTGTTCTAAAAACCTTCAATTTACATCTTTGACCGGACCGGATCAGAAGCTGATTCCCGGTCAAACTGGCCGGTTCGGTCTGGTTTTTTGTTCATTGTTTATGAGTTACCTAATAGATTTTAAAGAAAATATATATATATATCTACATTTATATATATATACCAAATAATATAATGGCTAAAAAAATATATCAAATAATATTATTAGAATCCTTGACTTATGGATAGTATATTAATTTAACATATTTAATTTGTATTGGGCTCCTTTTTTTTCCTCATGTTTTAACATTTTTTGTGTTTTATTATTTCTTTATTAATTTTAATAATATATATAATACTAATAATTTCTCAGATCCGGTACAAATTGCGGGAGTCTACTTTTAGTTATTTAATTTAATGAGAAGGAAAGGCATAAATGAAGTAACGTCAATACTTATGAAGGGAGATAAATGATAATTTAGTAATTTTTAAATACATAAATCATACTATTTATATTTATAGTTTATAAATAGGGTGACCCTTTATAAATTTTATATTTATATTTTTACATTATTGATATTTATAACCTGCACTCACCAATTGTTGGGCTACACCCTTGATGGGTATAGAGCCCAAACATATGGTACCAGGCCCAAAACAAATTAAATAAAATATATTTTATTTAATTGTTTTAAGTTTGAGAGGGAGGGAACGGTTAAATAAAAAACCGTTCCCATACACAACGCACACCCCGAGAGATTCAAGTGATCGTGCGTGTGCGTGAAAAATAACAAGGAGGATCAGTTATTGAAACACTCTCTCGATTCAATTTTGGGAGTAACGCTCTGAGACTTGCTCTCTCACTTCTTTGATTTCCTCTCTGAGAAAAACACTCTCTCTCTTCCTCTCAATTTTCTTTTCTGTGTGTGTCTACGGTGAAGCAGTAAACAAAGTCCGAGTGATTTTGTTTCTACCGCCTGGATCTCTTCATCTTCTTCAAGTGGAAGTATACTCCGTGTTTGTGGTATGTACATCTTCCCTTCCATTTATTTTCTTTCACCAATAATTATTCTCACACTCCTTCATTTCCTTCCTCCTCTTACCATCTCTTCTTCTCATTCCCTCTTTCATCTCTTTCCATCTACCATTATCTCCATTGCTTCCTTATATCATTTCTTCATCTTCACTTGAAAGTCCAAAAAGAACAGTATAACTGTGGTGGGTCTTATCCCTGTAATATAAAAAAGGTAATGAAATTTTGCATACTTGTTGTTATTATTTGCATTGGTTTTTCCCTTATTCCAAGTCTCAAGGGGGAAAATAATCAATTTTTAGGGGAGACATATAAGCAGAGGCGTGTTTGAATTCACATTAGTGGCCCCTCAAACGTATTATACCCTGATTTTACTTGACATTGGAATCAGAGCAGGTGAATTGATATGGATAAATGGTGGCTCAAGTAAATGATGTATGAAGACCATGGATCAAATTCAATTAGTATGGTGTGATTCTAGTATGAGACAAACTTAGGAGTGTCCTAGGTTACAGAGATTAGCACGCACACACTTTGAGAATAGCGGACTCTTGAAAAAATATGTTGAGCCAGATGATAAAATGACAAAGCAGCTTCAAGGTCTCTAATTTGGGTAAATATAACCCTAGTTAGAATTGTAAGGAAAGAGAAAATCAAGACCTGGGGTGGATACAATGCTTTGGTAGGGTTTTTCTTTCGAGGGGAAAAAAATTCTATGCTCCTGAGATGATAATGATTTTTCCAGTCTTATAAGTCTAATTGACTCCAAAAAATGTTTTATTTTTTTCTTTAAAAGCCCATATAGAAATATGAAAGTTTTCTCTCATGAATAAATATATGGAATTTTCTTTGTAAGAAAGCTACTTTGTTATCTTACTAGCATAGCTAAAAATGCTTTCCCTTACATTTTTTCTTTTCTCAAATCCTATTTCCATGTACCAAAGGCAGCCTGTACGTAATTGCGACTTGCATGGAAAATAATCAGAATTCATCTCCATTTTGTGCTTCGATATTTGTTTTAAAATATTTCCTTTTGTTATTTGGTATGTGGTAAATTGTCTACAAGCTCACTTGATCGTTTGTAATTAGTTTTTCCAGATCAATTAGTGATTCTTTAAAATATAATTTAACTACATGCACTTAAAATGCATCATTCTTTAAACTGTCATAATAAGTTAAAAGCAGTATACATAGTAATTTTGACTCTCTTTTTATATATGCTCACAAAAATGTATATGTTTAGATTTGGATTTAGTTGTAATTCAATTGGGTTATATCCATGTTGGAATAGGCAGAAGTGGAGAAAAACACGTGTGTACTCATTCGGAAGGTTGTAGTCCCCCTCCAATGCCTTGAGGGAGAAAAGGACGTAAGGAAAAATAATGGCTCCCTCGTCGCTTGCTCTAATAATCATTTATCTCTGTAATAATAAATACTAATGAATAATAATAATAATGAACCCTTAGCCCAAACTAATCAATTTTGATCAATAACATGTATACGCACCGCACCCACGAGGCAGAGATCGTACTTATTAATAAATTTGGCTTTAGAGGCTTCTTGATTATCAATATACACATATCAAAATATTCTTTAAATAGGAGCACTCACATCGAGCTCTTTACGTCCTAGTGGAAGTTGTAACTGACATTGCAGAACATAAAATTATGATACACACTGTTTTGCATCTCTAGTTGGAAAAAATCCAACTGATTATTTGGAACGTGAGGAACGAAAAAGACTCTGTTCACAATTTTGCATTAGAGTTGAAGTATAAAACGAGATGGACTTTAAACTGAACAGCTAAAAGTAAGATCCATCGGGCATTTTAGCACTGGTCGAAATGTGTAAGATTATCAAGTGAATGTCAAATGATGACTTCTATGCCTCGATTCTTGAGGGAAAGCGCTTCAAAATCTGCAATCAGGTTGCTTTCCAGTTCACGAACGACAATAGCAGTGGTTCACAATGGAAAACTTCAATTTATTACTTGACCAATTAAGTACTGATCCTTACAGTTTGTGCCATGAGTTTTATTTATGGATCACACGCAAATGGTTCCATCTTCAGACAAGGAGCAAAGGATGAGTCCAATAGGCCTCTGTAATATGCTATTCCAAGGCAATCTGAAAAGTCAATGGAAGGGGCTTGAGTTGGTTATAGCGTGTGTCACTATTAGCATTCATTTCCACAAGACCCTTTTTTTTGTTGAGAGCAATATTTGTGGTGGAAGATCGAAGTCCTGTACCAAAATGTGCTAACTTGGTTCCAGGCATCATAAATATAAGATTCCAGAGTGTTTATGTTGGAGCATATTTCATGCCAAAGGCAACAACTATATCCTACAAGGAAACATCTTGGAAGTTGTGTACCCGGGATGCTTATCTATAGTGAATTTGCTTGGAGTATTATTACGTGTTGCAATATAATGCTTCTTTCTTGTATAAGATAATACGATATGTAGCTTTATAAATGATGGGAATGTAACCATAGATTTAATCATTTAAAATTCATGGCACCAATGGTCCAGAGATGGATTAATTATGATTTAACATTCACAACTAGGTCTTATGAACTCTAATAAGCAAAGCCGCGTGCATCTTATTGAGGTCAGAAGCATAAGAAAAACACGAACTAAACATTGTGCAATTCCTCTTTTGGAACAGATGAGGGAAGTAGTGCCATGAAATAACGTAGCTCAACATTCAATGTACAGAGAGCAGACCAACAAAGTTGTTACTTGCACTTGAAAGCACCATCACGATGAATGACAAAAAAACTTTATTCTGACAATTGAATTTTAGGACCCATTATGCTGACATTAAGATGCAATTCATGAGACGCAAGATTTGATTTATACAGTCGAATGGCAGTCTAGGATGATTTAAGAAATAACTTTGTTCAGCCTACTTGCATAGCAACACATGTTCCTTTGACAAGACATGTTCAACCTTGGTGATCTTCTAACCTATGGTTTTATATTCAAATTTCATCCGATTTCCATGATTCTTGATGCAATGGAATCCTTTGTTAACCTATTACGACGGGGGCTTGCTTAATCTTGTACCACGTCTAAGCATTGTCTTGAATTTGGCAAAAACCTTGATGACATCTTAAGAAACCCTAGTCATGACCATTGTGGGTTCAAATCCAAATTTCTCTATAATTATTCACCCATTTGCCTCGATCAAATACTCGTTGGAAAGCTCATATAATAAACTACAAGTTGGAAAAAAACCCCACTAGAATTCACCCTTTATATCTCAAGTTATGATGAAATGAATCAAACTTAAAAGCACACCTCAAAGTCTAAACACCCCCTTTTCTTCCAAACCCTTCCATCTATGCGTCCCTCTTTGGTACTAGTAGCCGTAGATAATATTTTATCGCACGGCTCACATTCAAACTTGAACAAGGGAGCGATCCGTGTGCAGGACCCTGCACCAATCAGAATTCAGTATTTGGATATCGGCCAACACACGCTTGACTATTTAAGCCATCTGATTTCCGTTATCTTCTCACAGCAGAATTTCTAGTAACAACGTCCGCATAGAGATCCAATCCTTTCACGTTCAACATCGTCCATTTGAGTCTTCGATTCTTCCAAACCCTAATCCTATCTCAGGGATTCACTCTTCTTCAGGCATGGCGACCGAGGAGCCTGTTGTGCCCGTGGAACCGGAACCAGAACAAGCAAACGTCGAGGCGGTCGAGGAGGAGCCGGCCGTCAAGGGTGGTGGGAAGGCCAAGAAAGCTAGGGAGCCAAAACCGAAGAAAGCTGTTGCTCCCAAATCCCGAAATCCGCCTACCCATCCTCCTTATGAAGAGGTATGATGCAAATTGTGCTTTTGTCGAATTGTGTTGTGTAATTCCAATTCTAATTATTGAAATGGATCTAATTTTGAATTAGTGTGATTGGTGCAGATGATCAAGGATGCGATTGTGACTTTGAAGGAGAAGACTGGTTCGAGTCAGTACGCGATTGCCAAGTTTACCGAAGAGAAACACAAGCAACTCCCTCCCAACTTCAGGAAGTTATTGCTATTCCATTTGAAGAAACTTGTGGCTTCTGGTAAGATTGTTAAAGTGAAGGGATCCTATAAGCTTCCACCAATTAAGTCGTCCGCACCGAAACCGTCTGGGGTAACTGCTCCAGCGAAGAAGAAGCCTGCTGCTGCTAAGCCGAAGCCTAAGCCTAAGCCGAAGCCAAAAGCCAAGGCTCCTTCAAAGCCGAAGGAAACGAGGACTACAAGGGTTGCAGCCAAAGCGCCAGCAAAGGCAAAAGCAACTCCCAAGCCCAAGCCTAAAGCCGCTGCTAAGCCCAAAGCTGCTGCTGCTAAATCCAAGGCTGCCACCTCGAAGCCTAAAGCCGCTGCTAAGCCGAAGGCAGCTGCCAAGCCAAAGCCCAAGGAGAGGCCTGCGAAGGCCGCAAGGACATCGACGAGGACGACTCCTGGGAGAAAAGCACCTGCTACTAAACCGGCCCCGAAGAAGGCCCCCGCGGCCAAGAAGGCTCCTGCTAAAAGCGTGAAGCCAAAGAGTGTAAAGTCGCCGGCAAAGAAGGCTCCGGCGAAGAGAGGAAAGAAGTGAAGGGGATGAGCCTATTGTCTGTAGGGTTAGTCTTGTAAAGTTCTTTATCCTCGCGGTGTAGTTTGATCGATAGATGTTCCTAAAGGATATGAAATCGAATTTTACTAAACGGTGTTTGTTATCGTTTGAATCTTTACCCGAACTTAGTATTCGATACAGTTTCTTGTCTGTTTTTTTTTTTGGTCCCTTATTCGCTGGAGTGATTTATGATAAATGAAAGTAGATTTATGATAAATGAAAGTAGAGTATGACGGTTTCTGCACTAGTTCTCTTGATCGCTGGATGTTATGTCTGAAGTTTTTGGTGTGCTTTGCAAAGGAATGAATATGCAACGCATTAAAATTCACGTATATATATATATATATATATGTATGGTGTCTCTTTTGTCACATTCGTTTCTTGTGATCTCAACAATTTTAGTTTGTATCATTTTCTTTTCCGTAATTTTAATGGTAATGAATGGGTGAAGGCAGATTGATTATACTCTCGAGTACATGAAATTTGAAGCTTTATTCAGACTACAGAGCAACACGATGACTAAATCCAAGTTTGTGATGTCCAAAGGAGTTTGATAAACACATATGTACACATTGTATATATTCAAGTCACTGATCTGATTCGATTAATTTGAACTACAAATTCTGGCGAAATTGATTAAACGTAATCATATGTAGATTCGAGGGAGTTTCCACGACCTACTAGCATGCTATCTGAAAACATCCTCGATGAAATCGAGTTGGATATAAAAGTGTTTTGATATTGCTATTGGTATTGGTTTGGTTTGGTCCCAGTACATTTTCTCTGTTTCCCTGTACTGATCCGATTATTGAAGTGTTTTGACAATGGCAATCCGGGGGACGAAAATCAAATATGGCTAAAGCTTATAATTTCAATGAAGTTCGGAGGAGGTGCGTCTTTTTCTGTTATATTTCTTCCTTGGAACGATATTGAAGACAGGGCAATACCGAGAATAAGCATTCCGGTGGTTGTTTCAGCTGGTGGAAGGAATGAGCACTACCTCAGATTCGGTGCATACAGTACATTCAACTTTAACCCTGAAATATTTCTGACACGAAGTGCTCTGAATTCACTTTGAGCATTCAATCTATTCGGTGGAAGTGGGCTTTTCAATGGGAGAGTGATTACTAGTTATCAAACACATCAATTTTCTCCTTCACCCTACCTGGAAACCCTTTTCCCTCCTACTAGGATCATGTGCTACAAATGATTGGGCAGTTATCAATAGAATTATTTCTGATGGTTGAGTATGAAGTAATATGAGATTGTTCATGTTCTTGTATTTGACTAATGAGGCTGCTCTGTTGCCTCTGTTTTCCCCCCCAAAACCTCTTGGGTTGTTGCCATGTTGCTTTCTAATCCCTATCACTTTCTTCTGTGCTCTGGTGCATTTCCTGTTTTACCAAGCTTGATGCCACCCTCTATCTCTATTCATATTTATGCCGCTTTTTAGTTAATTGATACATTGAAACTTTCTTTGGTAGCACGTTCCATTCTTCTCGGTCATTTCTTTCAGGGTGGACAAAGCATATATTTATGATTCTTTTGTAAACTACATTATTTTTTAATCTAATACCTTTCTTACTATTGCAATTCACACGCATCATTAATCCCTATCACCCTGTCTTCTTGTCCTTGGATGACAACTGAATTACTGGGCTACTGTGCCTTCATGGTAAGGATAGACTGCATCAAGTATTGATCTGTTTTTTTTTTTTGGCCTCTAGTATAACTGACTTTTTAGATATGAAGTTTTCTGATCGTAATTGTAGTAGGGTTACAGGAATATGAGATCAGTGGGGAATTAGTGATTGTAAAATTAGAATGTCTAACAAGTGAGACTCTGCAGAAGACATAAGTAGGTAGTAGTGAATCTCTTTGGTTCTTCAATGCAATCAAATTTCTGAAAGGTTATATTACTAAACATTAATAATTTATGATTTATGTTTTAGGGTCTACTTTGTGTTACAACAAAGGATGGTAATGATTTTTCTCTTCCAAGTAGCATTTTGGCATGACTTGCATGGTGAAATTTTTCTTCATTCTGATCAAGGGTTCAGGAAGAATTCTTTCCTTTTGGCATAACCTTTGCAGATGAAAATTGAAATTGACAGTTTGTAATTGATGGCTGAGATATAGATGTTTCAGGAAATAATCAAACAACTATGAAGTTAATCAGGAAACTATATGTGTTTCATGTTGTAATATGAACTAAAAAAATAGGGGTGAACTCTGGATAACCTGAAAGAAATAATGATTTTGTTTATAAGGTATTAATGTGTAAGTAGAACAATAAAAGAAGTCATATATGAGATATCAATGTAATGGGTACTCAAGTGGGATTGGGAATCGTCTCCCAAAAGCTAACTATTGAGATGGGAAACCAATCCCTTAAATACCTGATTAAACTTCTTATGCTACCTGAGCCCCATCACAATGCAAGGTAGCTTTTTAAGCCTTTAAGAGAAGGAGTTTAAGTGGGACTAAAATTGACATGGGAAGTTGAACTTTGTAACAATTGGTGAAGTAATGAATAGTTTAAGTTTAATATAAGGTTGATGGAGCTTAACATTGGGAGAAACCTAAGAGCAAGTCCTTTTCATATGTTGGTCAATCAATTAAAACGAAGAGATCTTAAGGGAATATCTTTCGTAAAATTAAGGCTGGCTGAATTAAACTTTTAACTGTGATGTTGTGATAATGGTTGTTGATGGTGCATTATGGTGTTCACCATTGCATTGTGCAGCATAGCACTACAGCAGATACTACATGGCACCTTAAATGAGCTTCAGTGTTGCATGCACAATCTGCACTATTCACATAGTGCCCGCGTCTGCTTAACACTTTTTTTTTGTTGTTTTCTTTTTTTCTTTTTTCTTTTTTTTGGGGGGTGGGGGTGGTTGTTCAATCGGCTCGGCTGCTACGTTGTATCTAACTGGATGGGGGAATATCTTACAAAATCAAGTGTAGGGATTTATCTGATCAAGCATACAGGAAAATACACTACATGATATTCGAGCTAAAGCTCAGGTTGTCAACCCCCCTCTATGTACAATGAAATTTACCCTTTTCCTGAGGAAAAGAGGGGGGAAAAGTAAAAGGAAAAATGTCATTAAGCTGTATAGTTTAAGGGCCGTGTCAACTGAACAGCATTGCAGAAAACCATGATCTGCAGTAAGTTTATCCATCTGATCCCAGTATATGTCTCTTGTTAACTTTCTTTATATGTGTGAAATCCTAAGTTTGGATGAGTTTGGGGGACTACCGTCTTACTGGTTGGTACACGCAGAGAAAAACATTTTCATCCTCTTTAAACAACCTGCTCGTCAAAATGACAGTTTTATCATACTAAGGGAAGTACCTTCCAGTAGGTCACCATAGAGCACGAAAAGGAATAATAGCAGAAGTACAAGAAAGAGAATGGGAAGTTGGAGTATAAAGCAAGCATCCACGTTCTAACTGTTGTTAGAGTTATTTCTAGACAATAAGAAATCCACAATAGTAGCAAGGAGCCTTAAAAAGTGTGATAACTGAAGTAGTTGAATTCTCTAAGGCTAAAACATAGTTATCTGAACACTTAGCTTAAGTTAAAGCTGAAGGTTAAAGTAGTGAACTGTTAGTGGAAGCCCATGCAGAGGAATAGTGAGTTCTGGTAAAGAGAGCAAATTACAAGCTTCCTACTGGTTTTGATTGGTTGAGTTAGTTTCTTTTGAACTTACGCATTGGGTTTGGGTCCTATACGGTCGGTATAATTAGTGTTTTTCAGTATCGGCATTCTCCACTCCAGAAAATTAGTTTGAACTATCCTGTTTCAATAATCCTATGTAATCAACATTGAAATGGTCGAATCTTCAATTTCATACATGAATTTTACTTGGTCAAATTTTAAATTAGTGGATGATTGTTTAGCTCCCAGCACATGCTCCCCATCCACAGCCCCCCCACCCAACACCCCCCCCCCTCCCCACAAAAAAGCTTCCGTTTGTGTCTCAAAAGTTGAGGGTGGAATGTCAGTCCTACTACATGAAGTTGAAGTTGTCATTTCAATCTCTCAGCCTTTTGAATTGAATACTTGAGCTCCTGTTGGATGTTCAACCTTGAGGGTGATAATACAATGTCTTTCCATACTGATCCAGCTTGACGAGCTGGGTTAGGGTGCTTGCAAAGTTCATATATGGAGTTGGCATCCTCATTCAACTTGGCAACCTTCTTCAAACAGTCAATTTCATCTGGATCAACCAGCAGTGTCTTGTCTCTGTCTTTCCATCCTATCAACTGTACATCAATTGTCATGTCAGATAGAGCAAAAGTAGCAACCGTAAAGAAAATATAAATGGTTAGGAATAGAAATATTTAAAGACTGCATGTTTTACCTCCTTGAATGTGTTATTTCTATACATTCTTTTTCATTTTACGTCAATAATTTGTTGATGCTGAATGGTAACAGAAAAAAATGTAAAGGAGGTGTAAAGATATAATTTTATGGGAAAGGAGTTTCATAATTACAGGTATATTTGTTTGCATGAAACGTTAGCAGCTAAGGTTAAAACGAAAACAGCATATTTTGCATTTCGCTTATAGGAATCATGGTAGCTTTTTGGTAGCATCTGGAAAAGAATACAGAAGAACGAGGAGGGAAAATATGCGTACCTTGTGGGGACCTCCCAACGCATTTGTTAAATAAAGTCGTGCATTGTCTACTAGTTGACAGTAAGTCAGAAAAGCTTCTGCAAATCTCTTGTGGGATTTCAATTGTGAGTTTACTCTTACTGCTCTTCTACACATGATAGCTCTCCTATTGACATTCAAAGTTAGCTGTTATCTATAAGCGAGTAAGATTATCAAATAGAAAGATTCATGCAGCTGCACTAGCTACCTTATTCCTCTAACAACTGCAAGGTATGCATCACATACTACTCCAACCAGCTCTATTCTATATGGTTTTCTCCTTTTACCTCCATTTTGTTCTGGTTCCACTTCTTCCATTCGTTCCCAATAGTTTTCAGTCACAGTTCCATCTTCAGCCACCCTGTAACCAGGTCCCATGCGATAACGGTGGCGATGGACACATCTAGTCATAGTTATAGTCTGCACAACAAATGGTAACCAGGAGAGAGTGCCATCCATAATCACATCTCGCCCTTCATTTAGTGCTGTTACCAGCAGGGATGAGGCTGCGTCTGTAGATGATTGATGTACCTGTTTGTGACGGTAAGTTTGTGTCCAAGGATATATTATTAAGATTATGTCCCAAAAGAAGTGCAATAATCAGAATGAAAAAACAGAGGAGTGTGCCAATCAACTCACCAGTTCAGCTGTTCGAATCATGTCATGATGATGTCCTCTAGAGCTAAGGGCCCTATAGAGGACATCTGATTCTTTGAAGGCATCTGCTTCAATCACTACTGCATTCCCTCCTGCTCCTGCCCAGAAAGGTCTGTTTAAATTTCATTCAATAAACGATATAAGCTTCTTGGTGTTAGCTTTTTACTGATTCCAAAGTGAGACATGTATGTTTCCATTTAATAAGCATAAATGGTGGTTGAAACAAGGAAGCAGAACGTTTATGAACTTCCTTTAATAAAATTCTCTCTCTGCATGTCATTTATTTCTATGATTGTTGTGTTATTATATTTTAATGTTGTAAGCTTTAAAAGATCTTTTTTTTTTTGGGTAAACAAGCTTTAAAAGATCTTTAATACTTGCTATAATCAGCTTTGAGTTCTCATTCCATGTAAACATTCTACTTTTTTGAGACGAGGGAATTTTTATGAGACATGAGAAAGACATCAGCACTGACATGAATTATGAATCTGATACTGTAATTAATGAGATATTTGCAGTATAATAAATGGAATCTTCATTAGAGATGCTTCAGCAATTGTGAGTTCTGTATTGGAGATACTGATATTATGGAACTAAACATGCAAAAGCAAAACATGTAAAATTTGGATCAGAAATTATATTTGACGATACTCTTTGAGAATGTCCTCAAGCACAGTGCTCTTCCCTGCTCCCATGCCACCACCCATGAGGAGTAGCACTGGACTCCTGTCACTGTGAGCTACAGGAGCCATCACCTCCGTACACTGAGAGTCATCATTTGGTGCCAGACCCATTGCTTTCATCTCTTCTACTAACGTATTGAAAACCCTAGCCACCTTCAGATTCTTTGTTACCCTCTCGAACCTTTGCTCCCTATAAATACGAAGCTATAAACATCAAAACAATGTGGAAGCCTTTTCACTCTGCTTACTATAACAATAGCAAGGTGTTCCAACCGCATGAGAACTGGCACAAGTTAATTGTGGATCTAACTGGCGGTTTCAGACTTTTTATGGAATAATGGCAAGTGAGATAAAAAATGAAAGTGCTGATTTACTTAGCTAGTTGATCCATGTTCATATTATGTTTGGTAATATATATATATATAAGCCTGGTCTGTTTTTTCAAAGATTGCTTGATCACATAGAGAGAATTATAAGTCTCACCTGGTTGCTGCCATAACTATGTTTTTGAGCTTCTTTTTTGGCTGATCAGCTTCGCAGCTTAACACCTGAAACGCCATCAAACACACAGTTGTTTATCTGCTGCAATTTTCCATTTACGAGTGTTTGTGTGAGCTTTGAGGACGAAATATTTCATTTCATTTGTAGGAATAATGATGGTGAGTTGAATAATACCTGACTTATCATTATATCAGCGTGGCTCCAATGGAATGCAAAGTAACTAAGAATGCATCTCTCAAATTCCTCCACAAGCTTCACAAACAAAGAATCAGCATCTGGTTCACTTGCGAAGTACGCGTATATATCATGTTCATAGTCCTCGGATTTTCTCATGTATTCTGATGCTAGTTTACAGAGTTGTGGACAATTTCTCCTATCTAACCCCAGTTGCCTAGCTGCACCAAATCACACAATCTCACATGTACCAAGACAAACCAATTCAATTCATTGGATTCAAGACAATATCTATATATATATATATATATATACCGCCATTTGTGGATCTATAAAAGTATAATTCAAATTCTTGGACATGTAATTACCTACATAATGGGAGAACCGTTCCAGCTTCGGGGGGTGCCCTGTTTTTGATAATCTTATTAGGGGAATGATCCTTTGATCTCTTACCTTTTTCATGAAATAATGCAATGTGAAAGCAAATGTCAGCCCCATGCAAGAGGCTACGAGGATCTGTGTGAAGGTGGGCTTGTATTGATGATCATCTGAAGAAAATTGAGACGTGAGAGATCAAAATCGTACATGGTTTCTTTCGTGAGAGGAACATATGACTATGAGATAGTGCAGAAAATAAATTGGGTTAAGTATTACGTACCTTGATGCATTTCTTTAACAAATGAAAGATGGAAACCACCTGAAGTGGAGGAGAATGAGAATTGGAGTTGCGAAATGTGATTCTCTTTGTTAGGAATGAAGGAATTTCTTCATAACTATTGTGGCTGCACGCTAATCGTTACATTTGTTTGGAGTCGATCAAAAAGTTGGCAGGAAGGCACAACTCTTTGCATGGCATTATAATCTATGGATTACACGTATGCAGTTTTTTTTATGGTTGGGAATTTAATTTGTTTTACAAGTTTTGTTTTGAGATGGTAAACATTTTTTAAAAAAAAAAGGAATTTTCCCAAATGTTATTATTATTGTGGTTTAATAAATTGACAACGTTGACTAAAATTTTCATTTAGTGTGATATCAATAAAATGAGCTTTAACACATTATGAATAATCATTTTTGTCCTATCAGGATAATACAATGGCAGAAGTAGTTTGTATAAATTCTATCATTAATTTTTGGGATGAAGGAACTTTTGATTCTTAAGGTTTTTTAAAATTTTTAAATTGGTCCTGTAATTTTATTTTGAGTAAATAAGTCCCTAAGGTTTTACTTTGTTAAAAGTCTTAATTTTTAAATTATGTAAAAAATTAAAATTTAATTCCTCAAACATCCAATATGGCAAAGTTTGGTCAAAATTATGCTGATATGTCAAAATTGACTGCCATGTAGATTATAGAAAGGATGAGTCAACCATTTTTTTTTTTTAATTTTCCCTCCCTCCCAATATTAGAAGAATGTGCTTCTGGTAGGTGTAGAGAAGCTTTCAGCGCATGAGTGAGACTGAGAACGAGGTGCTTCCAAGGTTCTTTCAGCACACAAGCGAGACTGAGGGAGACGAAGTCAGGACCGTGCGACGCTGAGGAGGAAGTTCCAGAAACCTTAAGGCCGAAAAGGAAGGTTCAGAAATGGCACATCATCTCACCGATGAACAGCAGAGCAAGCTTCTCTCATCGCAAAGGGAAAGCTTAATCACGCAACGGGTAAGTCTCATTTTATCCTTACAGTAGTGTTTTATGAACCCCATCTCACTTATGAAGTTTGGATATGGCTAATGTTATGGGCCTATTTGTTCTTTAGGTTTTACATTTTTGGAGGGGCTATTATAATCTCACGAAATGGATGATGACAGTAACTCTAGTAAGTGTAACTAAACTAAACTAAATATTATCTTGATGATAGTGAATGAGTCTCATTTTTTGTTGTTGATATTACTAGTTTTCTTGCATTATGTTTCTTTGCCCTGTAATTTTTTTTATAGGAAATGAGATGTTCAATGGATGATGATGTTTATGACTGGAGATGATGAAATTGATGACAATGGAGAGGAAAGAGAGAATGATGAGCATAGTGATAAGGAAGAATTGTATAATAATCAGCTTAGTGCCCATTTTAACTTTACAATACCACCAATGATAATAGATGGAGATGGATAAACATGTTTCTTTTGATTATGAATGTGATGAGTTGTACTACGTTGATAGTTTAGGTTCTAATAATAATATGATTCCCTATTATATCCAATACAAATTGAGGGAAATGTGCAAAAAATTTAAATTTAAATTTGGTATGAAATTTACTTTCCTTGATCAGTTCAAAGATGCAATGAGGGAGTATAATTTTTTACATGAATATAATCTGCGATTCAAGAAGAATGATACAACCCGATATAGAGTGGTGTGTAAGAAAGGATGTGATTTTTTTATTATTTGTTAGTAAGGTGGGCAATTCTCCAACATATATACTAAAAAGGTATAAACTTTCACATAGATATAGTGTAACCTTTAATGTAAGGATGCCAACTTCATCATGGATTGCAAAAAAATATTGCTTGTGAGATGAGAAAAAAATAAGAAAATGAAATTGACAAATGTCATCTCATTAATTGAAGACATGTACATGGTAGACATATCTGTGCCTAAGCTTCTCAGGCTAGGATATTTGTAGCAACTAATAGATCTTAATAAATATCTATTAAATGTTAGTATATTGCATATTAATAAATATCTATCAATTGTCACAAAGAAAAAGCAAAACTATTGATTTGAAAAAAGCAACATGATATATTGATATAATGCTATGTTTGGTATACATAAAATAAATTTTATGAAAGGGAGAATAAGAAAGAATTTCTTATAAAATTTATTTGATATATATCATTCAAACTTTCTATGAATAGAAAATATCTTTTCATGTAACACTTTTTTCCCTTTCCTTTTTCCTTTTCCTCAAATATGATGCGTTTCTACCAAACATAATTAGTTTAAAAAATGAAATTGTGTAAATAAATTAATTGATCTTGAGAATCATGATATCTCTTTTCCTAACAAAACAAAATTGGTTTTAGTGTAAGAAAATTTAGACTTATTTATAAATGATAAATAACTCTATCATACTAGACTTTATTAATACAATCAGTATAAGCAAAAAATTTGTAGAAATTTAAATTTTTTTTACCATCAGAAATTTAAAAATTTGAATTGCTTACTATTAGATATTACAAATTTAAAACTCTTCTATATAGTTTATTTTTTAAAAGATTTTTGTGGGTGTTGGAAGTATATCATGATAATAAAAATAAAAAATAATATAAAATTGTGTCACATAAAAATGTTTTAATAAAGTTTATGTTTGATAAAAATAAATTGAATTTAGAAAGATGATAAATATATATAATAAAATTAATGTAAATGATACATAAGTAAATAACCAGCTTAAAAGTTTATTAAAATTAAAATTATTAACTAAAAAATTATAACAACAACTCTAAGAATTAATAAAAATTATAATTAAAATTGTTTATTATAATATATAATATGTACTTTATAAAATAAAAATGCCGTTCCTCCAAAGGGGCCAGAGGCTTTTTTCTCTCTCTAAAAAATAGAAATGGCTAAGCCTAATTACATACATTGGGGTGCTTATCAGGAGTGATAAGTACTGTCTTGGATCGTCCAGATCAAATCTCGATAATTCAGATTTAAATTTTTTATTTTTTATTTTTTTACATAATAATCGTAATTTTTTAAAATGTGACAGTTGTAAAATTATATTTATTTTAAATTTTATATCTAATAAAATAAAAATATAATTAAATTTAGATCATCCAAATTTAATCTAGAGAGCCCAAAAGTGAAGAGCACCAAATAGCGATTCCATACACTGGGATCATCTAACCCCAATACATCATTTGTAGCAAGAGCTCCTGTATTATACAGAGGCTGTTGGGTGGCACCCGCACCTTTACAGGCCACCATTTTTAACATGTTAACGAATATTTAGGAAAAAAAACAGAGATTGAAAATTAAAAAAAAAAAGAGAGAGAGAGGGAGAGAGAACACTAAAAATCAGCATGCAGCCCAATATTTACTGATGCCGATACTATTCAAATTAGCCATAGCTTCCGGTAACTTTTAATATACATATATATTGATGTAAAATTAGCCAATAGATTGTCTGAAGTATTACATGCTATATAAAGATTGGAAGTTTTTGACTTGGGAAGCTACTGTTAAAAATGTTAGGTCCATTTCTTGTGTCTTTTTCCCCCAACTGTACCATAAAAGTCTATCCTTGGAAAGAATCTGAGTTGAATATAATTGTATACTTCCATCTTGCCAAGTTTTATTTTGGAAAAATAGAGAATGCAAAAATATTGAGACAATGCAGAATTGTTAGATTTGTTTTTTTTTCTCCCTCTTGATGTGAAAAACCACCTGTTCTTTGTAAACTGTGCTACGTTGCTCTTCCCCCTCACTGCAAACGACATTTATTTGAAGACATGAATGGCTGAATGCTGCTACAGGTGAAGCAGTCTGAATAATTATGAAATATAACTGTTTTTGCTGCCAAATGCGCACTTAAACAGACAATTAGATACTCCGCCATCTTTTTGATTCCTTTAACTGCAAAGTATGACTTTATGAATCGTGTGGAGATGAAGTATGCAATATTGATACAGGAAATAGACCCCAAAAGAAAAGAATATTTGTTGAAGATATGAAGTCTGGACCGATCGAGTGAATTTGGTATGCTTTTTATTATAGTGATTCTCATATTTTAATGAGCTATATATCTTTGGTTAAAAAAAAAAGAGCTACATACGGTACGGGATACAGTTTACCACGCGTGATTAACTTTCTAATTATAAAGAAGAAGAAGAAGACATCAACTTTGAAGGCGTAAGTGGACATTTCCGTCAGTCACGTGCTTTGATTTCATGTTAGAAAGTCCACGACACGAAGCACGGACCCACCGCAAAAAGCTGGAACGACTTCAATAGCTTACTGGAGGACGTAATCACGGGGGCAGATCTTGCCTCTGATTTCTCAAAATTGAAAGACGTAAGTTTGGTAGCATAGTGTGCTTCTCATCGAAACTTAAAAACTAGTAGGTCTTCTCTTTATTCAAGAGTAATAATAATGATTGGAAGTCATACCTTGAGTTTCATTAGATGCAACTTCTCCCTCCGCCCTTTTTGAAATTTTCTAGTGTACAAGTTGTTGGTGTGGTTTACGTATAGACCCACAAAATTTCCTGTGTATACTTCGATTACATCATTATTATTGTTTCTCCATTTCTCTACTCCGTATGATTGGATAAGGAACAATGTCAGACCCAACTATATGTACATTCAGCCAATGCTTACCTGTATCAATGTTAGTTGAAGACAATCCAGCATTATGACGCCAATAATCGATCCGTGAGAGTGATCCCAATAAAACTTATCCTTTTGATTGATATTTATGTCTGATGGGTGAGTCATGAGTGCCTTTCTAAGTACTATCTGGGAACGTGTCAAAAAAGGTTATGAGAAATTTTGTGATCATCTCAGCTAATCAGCTACAGGATCGCTAAATAAATTCCATGTACTTACAGAACTGTCCCCATTCCTATTTTGGCCATGTCCTGCCTTATTTTATTTTCCATTCTTCTTCTTACCTCATGGAAACACAATGACAGGATAGAAAATCAGGTGGTTTTAACTTTCTTACCTCATGGAAACACATGAAGGACGCAGAGACTTAGGTTAGCGTGAACAGTACTTTATTTCCAGTTCGTATCAAAAGGCAAGAGGTTCTGACATATGAATCCAAATACTTGTACTTCTGATAAAATTTCCCCAATTTTTCTTTCTGTCACATAAGACCCCCAATTAAAGAACTGTATGACTCCAACTTTTTATCCTTACACTATCATTTTCCACACAAGTTATCTCAAAACTTTTTAACATGTATTAATATATAAACCCAGCGTTTATACACACAGGTCATTTATTTGTTATTATGTCTAAATAATCAAACTCTTTCAGATTTAGGGCAGCTTTTTCTTGCTGTCAGATTCCACCTAAACATTGAGTGAATTATAGTAGAATTCTAACGTTCAGTAACATTAATGGTTAACTTAAAATCATGTGTGGCTCCAAACATTCCACCAAGATATGACAACGCCAACCAGACCTGACCCACTAGAAATAATGAGCTTCACACAAATACAATCCAATACCATAGTTTTTTGTTTTTTGATGTTCAAGTTGACTTACAGAGGTTAAATACCAGACCTATCTGGTAGAAATACTTTGGCATAAACGAAGGATATGCTATGATGAATTCTGTGACAGATCAACAGATTGCAACCCCAACTAAATACATGCAAGCTTCAAAAGCAGAAACTTACAGTTTAAGTCCCAAAGACAAAAAACTAACCCCAAAAGATAAGCTTATTGATGGGATTAGGAAAATTAAGCAAAAGTAAGAAAACCTCAAAGATTGAATCATACCCACCTGGAATCTGATCCAATTGCGAATTAATTGTTCATGGTCGTTCTTAATCACTAACTGTTTTTGCACTCCACTTCCGGTCTTCAATTATCTGAGGATCTGGTTTACAGCACAAGGAGATAGTCATATTTCTGATGCTTATATATCAATTATACAGGAAGAGAATAGGTTGCACTTGGCAGCTGAGGGGAATGAAGCCTGGTCCGAAATCACTCAGAGCAGCTATGTATGAGACTTGCACGAATGTTCTCGAACCAGACGACATTCCCCTCAGCTTTTCATGTTTATATGGCAGATAGGGGAGGGGTTGGGGAGGAAAGAGAGAGAAGGAGACCAAAAGAGAGAGAGAGAGACAGAGAGATGGCTATAGCTTTTGATATCGATGCATTATTTTCCATGGGGTCCTTATATATATCCAAGTTTCAAAGGAGGTTCTTTATCGCGGTCACATGATTTAGAGTCCACTTTATACACTATTCCTAATTTGCTTTTCACACGAAGGGCTTCGGTCACAAAAAAAAATGTCTTTCCATCTGAACAAGTAAAAAAACTTTCTCATCATTTTACTTCTGTTTTATTAATCCAAGAACAAACAGAACGCTATTGATAGTCAGGTCAACCCCAACCCCTACAGGTTCCTTTGCTTACCTTCAACTGTTCTCTTCAAACATATGGACCCGACCCGCTTTGGTAATTGCTTTGTCAATACCTAATTTGTTGTGTTTGATGTTAGGTGGCAAAGCCATAAATCTTGACCAAGCCTTATATATAGTAAAATATTATATAAGACTTGGAACTAGCTCATAAATAATCTAATGTGTACAGAAAATGAAGATATATACTGCAGACACTTCTTTGATGGTATTGTATAGTTTAGAGGCTTAGATCGTGTATCAAAGTCTCTGACCTTGCGTTTATTCTCAGCTCTCAAATAAAGGATGTGTCTTTTGATTGCCACTATGGTAAAGAGCAACTGGTGGTGGAGATCCATCACTAATGATGTCATATGGACCAATATTCCAACCTTGAATTTTAAGCTTAACACAGAAAGTTCGGTTAAAGGTGATTAAGCACAATGTAAAGGGAAGAGGGGAAAGCAAAGTGAAACAAAAGTTGGAAAGATTGGTATTACAACCCACTCTTCTGTGCAATTGCTGTGTGCCCTTGCAGCCTACTCTCATTGACTGCCCATAAGAATATTTTGGATGTAACATGTATAAAAAGCAAATTCGAATTCTTTTGCTCAGTAAAGTTGCCTTCTCATAAAGTAATCAGAGAAGATGGTTCCCTGCTTTTTTAACAGTCACCTCGATGTTTTTTTCTTCGGCTCTTAACAATATTCTCCGATTAGCTCTGAGATAATTTGGCCTCTTAAATTTTATTTACTACATATTAAATATTTCCAATTTATCCTTCGAGATACTAATTATATGACAAACAGAATAGCCTTGCCTTTCTATTTAATTGTGTTCTAATTGCATGAGTGTTCTTGTTGTAAATAGACTATGGTGTTCAGACTTCAGATCTCAGCTCTCTCTCTAATTCACTGTTTTGAACTTACAAGAGATTCTTCCAATATAATTTCGATCCAAAACAAAATTGTGTAAAAAAAAAATCAACATTTTATATTTCATTTTGTGAATTAAGACAGTTTGTTAACGCAGAAGCAAGAGCTGTATCAGATAAGGTAGAAAATTTTATACATGTGAGATCCAGCTAAGAAAAACACGTAGATTCATAATCATGTGGACACATGTCACAGTGAATTTCCACCATCAGGTTCATTATCAGAAAACCGAAGCTGTTGAATATATCATAGACATATCTGAAATATGGCCAAAACCTTGTCTGGCCCAGAAATAATGTGAAGGAGAACACAGGTAGGAATAATGTTAGCTTAGTAACATTGCTAAGATCAACATGAGATTTTTTCTCTTTTTTTATTTTATTTTTTGGGGGGGGGGGGGTTGTGTGGGGGTTGTTGGGGTTTCTGCAGTTGTCCGGGAATGATGGCAAAATAAAGTTTAGTTGATATACTCTCTCTGCTATTTTTTATAATGGCTTTTTAACTATATCAAATTATGTAAATTAAGATAGGTAATTTAAATTACTTGGAAATTTTAAATTTGTAAAAAATTACTATAACATTCCTAAAATACTTTTTCTTAATAAAAACTATTAATCTCTATTTCACATTAAAGTTAGGAGAAAAACTAAAAATTATTTAGGACATTGGTAGAAATCACATATTAATATTTCATTAAATTTTATAAAAACTCGTATATTGAGGACATAAAGATCTTAAGGAAGGGCCTTTATATTAAGAACCCCAGTAGCAACATCCAAGCACAATAAATAAATTCAGACAGAAAAAAAAAGTGTGGAAATGACCTCTAAGTCAATTAAGATATCATGCTTTATTAAGGCCACCGCATAAGTCAAAATGCCTTTTGGCAATAAAACTCTGTTCCCACGTTTCCAAATTCCAAGTATGCTGTGAAAAAATTTGTCTTGAATTTTAAATTCTGAAGAGGCGACAATAATGGAAAGCAATCCTACAAAGGAATATATTATCCTTTTGAAATTTCAGTAGGAATATATTTCTCCTTGCTTGTGGAACTTCTTATGGTTAGGCAGGTTGTCATCATTACACGGGCAATAATTTCCATCCTGGTAAAATACACCCCAGAAGACCAGGGCCACCTTGGCTGAATTGCTCTGTCATGATCAATCACATCTTTTCCAGATGGCGAACCCTTCAGTGTGCTTGCCGATTGTCTTTTAACATTCGAACTTTGATGGAGTCAGTAGATAACTTTCAGTGTAGACATGTTCATTCCGTTGTTCAGTATCTTGCAAGTTCAGCTTCTTTAATAGCACCGTCAGACTAGATTCCTCTTTTCAGCCATTTTTACAACGAGTTTGCCCTCATGTTTCTCTTTATATACTTGTTACTACTTTCTTTCCCAGAACTTATAGGCTCTATTGCTAATGCCTAATCTCAACCTGGATTAAAAGGTTCCTTCAATATCTTTTTGTCCCCCTTTAACGAGCCATGCTACAAGAAGTTATCATAGGGTTTTATGTGTATAAATAAATTGTGTTTTTAACTAGGTTAATTCATTTTCTCCTGTTTACATTTAAAGCCAATAAAATAATAATGAAAGTTAAGAGAAGGGAAAACAATCATAGAAGGTAGCTTGTGTAACCTGAAAAATTGGTGCTTCTAACAGCAGTTATTTTATTGAAGAATTTTCACACACAAAAAATGAAGAACAGCAATCTTACTTAAGTAAAAGGGAATGAAGACTGAATTGGGTTCAGGGATTAAAAAGGAGCTTAAGGATTACCAATAGTACTCGCTGTTCAGATTTCGAGCAAGCTGCTTTAAATCACCAGAATCTTGCCAAGCCGCTTTTCCGCTTCATCTCGGCCTGTTTTGGCGGAAGATGATGGGTAATTTTCTATATTTGGGAGTTCAAATCAGAATCAAATAGTTCAAGAGGGATGTATACGCCGTGTATATCCCATAAAACGCAGAAAACCTGCACACAAAAATAATTACTTAAAAGGTTCCTTAACAGACGAGAAGACATACAGAGCACAAGAACCCCAAATCTCTGCCCTGCCGACCACAGAACAATCAGAAAACTTCTAGCTGGGATATTTGACTCAAAAGAGGCAATTGATCAGCTTGATTTGACTTTTCAAAATGTTTGCTTTTGGGTGATTTCTCATTCTCATGTCAATGATGGTGTTGGCCAGCGATTTGACATTTTGGATAAACCCTGCGAAAAAATCCATGTTCCGTCATGGTGACTTTAAGGTTTTGATTTTCTGCAGCATTTTGTTGCGTAACTAACTAATGATTTCTATTTAGACTTTTTGTCGAACAGCTGGACGGGAAGAGCAGAGGAAAAATTATACCCAGAGAAAGAATGATCCGTGTATCGTGATTCTGGAATCATGTTGTCTACTCCACTTTTACATTCGCAATGACAATATACGACTCTGTATTTGACAATTGATATGGAATTTTTTAGGAGTTGCTCAAGTAGCACATATGATGCATGGGCTTTGTATTTCTCACTGCTGTTTCCTGCATAGGCAATCAATTCTTTTTCTTTCCCAGAAAATGTAATGCAGAAAATTAAGGAAATAATTAGAGTTGGTAAATAATAATTATCGTGACCTGTAGCTAGCCAAGTGACAGAAGTGAAATGGGATGTGGCTGTAGATAATAGTTAAGAATTCATACTTTCATAATAATAATAATAATAATTTAGTTTTTTCAAAATCCTGTGAAATCAAATTTCATGCCATATCTGAAATGATGATTTATATATATATTTTTTGTTGTTTTATTAGGAGAGTTTGAATTTTTTATTGTTATTTATATCCCATTCCATCTCATCTTTATTACTTAAACTAATTTTAGGTGAATTAACAATTTGTACATGAGATCATAAAAATATTTCAGAACATGATCCGGGGATTCACCCTTGAAAATTGTTAATTTGTTCTAAGAAATTAAAAATGTACTCGAACGAATAAAAAGATAGCGGAACAGTGTAACAAAGCTAAGTTCACTGTTTCTTGCGACACATAAGCTCTCGTGTATTGTCTATTGCATGTGAGGGTGGACAAGGGCTGAGTCTGTCTTCTGAGTTTAACAATAAATTATACTCCCATTCCAAAATTTAATAATAAACAATTATTAAAATTAAAAAAATAATTAAATTTTTTAAATATATTATAATTTTTTTTATAAATATCACTTATTTAATGTTCTCTTTTAACTCACTTTTAACGCATATTTTAGAATAATAAATCTATTTTAATTAAAAATAAAATTAAAAATATATATTAATTTATTAGATAAAAATTATTTATTTTTTATATTTCTGAACAAAATATATTTAAAAATATTTCCCATATTTTAGAATAGAGGTAATACATAACACATCTTAACTTTAAGCCATGTGAAAATAACTTTTTTAACATTTGAAACTTCAGCATATCTCCCTTAATTTTTAAATTCGGACAAATAACTTACTTGCTGTCAATTATTTCGTTATTTAACTAACAAAACATAATATACTATTTGTTATATACCCTTTAAACTTTTTTTAATGAATAAACTCTCTATACTCTGAATTATATGCAGATAACCCCTAAACTTTAAGTTATGTCTAAATAAATCCCCTATTATATTACATTATATTAGTGAAATGACAGAGAAACTAATTTTTGTTAGAAAGGTTTTAGCTTGTAATGCACAAATATAGATATATGTATTAATTATTATGTACAATAAAATATGATATATTAGATATAATAAATTTTAAAATCTTATGACACCAATACGAGGGTTATACTATATATAGAGGTGGAAATTTGGGTTGACTCGGTTCATATGGGTTAGCCCGTCATAGGCTGGGCTTAATATGAGTTAGGCCCAAAAGCCCATTTATAAAATGGGCTGTGCTTTTTAAGCTCAACCCATATTCAATGGGGTACGGGCTAGCCCATGAACCCATTTTTTTTAAAATTTTTAATCTAATTTAACATTTACAAAATAATCCAAATTTTTTTTCACATATATAATTATTTAAATCAATACTACTAAAACTAGCTATATATTAATTATCAACATCATCATTCATCATCACTATTAAAATCATTAACAAAAAAAATATTTAAAAAATAAAAAAAATAATAAAATTGGCTAAACGGGTCAGCCCGTAGCCCATTTTTTGACAGGGCTAAATGGGCTCGGCCTTAAAAGCCAATTTCTTATGAAAACTCTCAAATTTTTAGTCCAACCTATTATTTTCTTAAAGCAAAATGGACCAGCCCACCAGACTTAACCATATTCCCAGCTCTATGTATATATTTAACAAATTAATATATAAAAAATAGAAAATATATAAAAATTAAGTTTTAAATAAGTATTTTAAAATTAATAATAAAGATACTCAAAATAAAAAATTTAGAATTGAGTTTTCTATAGGCTCTTGACTCATTTTAAATATTATTATGTAAAAAAAAGTAACCATATATATTAAAATATGTTACATGTATATTGAAATATAATACATATATGGCTTCAAATATGTATTCAAGACATATGTGTTCACTTTTTGTTTTTTAAGTGTCTTTCTAAGATAGGTTTTTACTAAGATTTAATTAATGATTATTGATGGCTAAAAATATTAGTGATTACAATTATTTTTTCCAAAATTTTAATATTAAATCATAAAAATGATATAATTATTTTTGAAGATTGTGTATTTATTAAATCATTCTTAGATAATGTAACAATAAAATTATAATTATGCCGAAAATATATGCCGAGATTAATTTATTGTTATCAAATAAATTAATTTTCATATAATATGAATTTACGATTTAATAACTAATAATATGATAAGAAATATAATAAAATAAAATTAGATTTTAATACAAAATATAAATGTTCGTAAATATAATTTAATTTAATAAAATTAATAAATTCATGAGGCATAATTTCGTTAAAATATATATTAAAAATAGTATAATTTACTTTAATAAAAATCAACACTCATAGATCAAATTTAAAGCAATTATCTAAAACCTCTACAATTCTTTTGTTTGCGATATATATATATATATATATATATATATATATATATATAATCCCTTAAAGGGACTGAAACGCAAATATAATCGAGTAGTGCGCTTTCATCCTTACAAAACCTAAATTCTGCGTAACCTCCATATCCACACGCCATTTAACCCTTCGCGCACCGACATCGAATCCCTGGAAGTTTGAAAGGCGAGCTACACTCAATACTCAATAGCCCTAGCTTGTACATTCATTTACTATCTTCTTTCTTTTCTATCATGTAATTTTTATTTGATTTGAGTTCGTTCTAGGGTTTTTACTATCTCCCCCATATGCGCTTTTTATGGGCGTCTTTCGTGTTCGAATCTGTTTTCTCAATCACTTAATTTTCACTTGTTAGTTAAAATTTTGGGACATGGGATGCTAGTTTCTGGAGTTGCATTTATTCTTAGTCTTCGAAATTGCGACGGGAATTTGAGGTTTAATACTTTTTTTACGCTTCACTAGGCTTACCTTCTCATTTAATTAAACGAAGAATTACGGCGTTCTTACTGGATGAATCTAGTGCTCTATTTTTATTCATTTGCTTTTTTGTTGGCCGAGGCTGGTTAGGTTGCTACCGTGGAATTGAAGAAGAACATGCAGGGCTTTATAAGTTTAAGTGTAAACAGTGATTTTAGTCATTTTACTCGTTACGATTTTGAAGTCATTGGCTCCTTTTGAAAATTTAGCTTCTTAAGAATGTCTAATGAATTTATTTGTTGGTCCTCACCATGATGGAGAATTTATTCTGACATTCTTCAACTTCTTTGTTTGTTTGCTGTTGTTGTTATTATTATTTCCTGTTTAAATTTAACTTGTACTGACAATTTATTTTCCACTATTGAATTGACAGCAATTATAGTCGGAATGTCTGGGGAAGGTTTTGATGGACAAGATGCAGGCTATGTGCCTGAGAACCCCAATTTCCCACAAAATCATTCTGATGAACATGATGCCGGAGTGATTGATAATACTGGATTTCCTGAACAAGAGTCTGAAGAACATGATGCAGGCAATGCAGTTGAGGAATACAATCCTCCAGAAAATCACTTGTATGGACTTGATGCTGGAGATTTGCCCAGAAATTCTGAATCTCCACAAAAGCATATTGATGACCATCATGAGGTTGGAGATATACCTGAGAATTTTGATTCTCAGAAACAGGAACATGATTCAAAAGGAACTGAAATAAAACGGTGGCCAGGGTGGCCTGGAGAGAATGTATTCAGAATGTTGGTTCCTGTGCAGAAAGTTGGCAGTATTATTGGCCGCAAGGGGGAATTTATTAAGAAAATTACTGAAGAGACAAAAGCTCGTATTAAAATTCTTGATGGTCCCCCTGGAACCTCAGAAAGAGCTGTGAGTTTACTGTTAGAACTTCCTATTTTTATCTTATCCCGTGAGGAATAAATTTACATATATCTCCATTTGATGTAAAATGTGTGAATTGTGTATGTTGATACCTGTGGGTTTTTGAAAAGTATTTTGATATTTTCTGTTTTAGCATTTGGCTGTGTCTGGTGTTTTAGTTTTGCTAAGTCACACCTTTATAATTTTTTCTTATCCCGTCCTTTAATGTTGTTTGCAATTGTATGCTGTCAAACTGACATTGTTGGTGAAATTTTGTTGCTATTGCTTTGTTGGAATTTTATATCTTTTGTGTGTTATCCATGACAATGTAAAAGTGGGAACATAACTAGGTCTTTTATCAAGTTATATTTGGGGAAGTGCGTGCCTCAGTTCAATGTGGAAAACTTCTACTTGGTCAAATAAACCTTATATAACTCATTTGAAATTGCAACTTAATGGGGGTAATGATTTATTTATGATAAAACGTTCACACATATATTAATATTGTTATCAACGAATTTTATCTAAAAATCTATAGTTGTCAGGGAAGTGAAACCGTAAAATAATCAAGCATAACAAAAGAAATGATAAATATTATAACAGGCTAAATATTTATAAAAAGAGATGTCTTTTGTCCCGATAACCAAAATCGATATGTGCAGGTGGTCAGCAAATATGATGACCAAAGTGGCTTCAAACTGAAGTGCCAAAGTTGATGTTGCAGGGAAACAGCAATGAGCATATACATACAAGTGCTGAAACGTTCTTTTTGTCTTAAACAATCAGAATAGTTTGTGCAGATTTTGGTAGCAACAGGCATTCACTTATACCTGGTAACTTCAGAACTTGGTCGACTGGTGTCTTGCCACACTCCCTGAAAAATAGTCCCTAGAAGCAACTCTTGACATCATTAAAATGGTAAAACAACCAAAAAAAAAAGAGGAGAGAAACCTTCTGAAATTTGATTCACATATAATAAATGGAAACTTTAAGATGAATGCGTGAGAATGTGTCAATAAATTATATAAATTTGAAATACATCTAGATTCATTTAATTACAAGAGTGATCCCTAGAAATATCAGATTACTCTTTTAAGATGTAGGATTACTAAGTAACTTTAACATTTGAATCATCTAACCTCTTATAAGTTTGTCAGAGTAAAAATTACTGCTAATTAATTGAACATGAGATGCATGGGTCTGAAGAATTGGGAATAACGTTAAAATTAAAAAAATGTACGTTTTTATTCTAATGCTATAATTTTGCTGAACAAGTATGTTTTTGTGATGTTTAAATGAAACAATTGATGAGTGAAATAGATTTAATAAGTGTGATTAGAAGTTTGAAGGAAGGTCTGTTTTTGTATTTTAAAAGTACCTACTCCATGCAGTGTTCTGAACACTTACTTTGTTGCTTTTAAAAGGTAATGGTTTCTGCAAAAGAAGAGCCAGATCGCACCATACCACCTGCTGTGGATGGCTTGTTAAGGGTTCATAAACAAATCGTCAATGTTGACCGTGATCCTGCAGATAGCACATCTGTTGCTGGGCGTACAGTTGTTACAAGACTTCTTGTTGCAGATACTCAAGCAGGGAGCTTGATTGGGAAGCAGGGGTCTACTATAAAATCCATTCAAGATACATCTGGCTGTACCATACGAGTCCTTGGGTCAGGTGTGCTTACATGCCTTATCTACTGCACAAAGAAATGATGCTTAATCTGGCAATTTGTCATCAAGCTTCTCTTTGGAGGGCTTCTTAAGCTTGTTACTTGAACTCCAAAATTCAATCCTTGCTGTTGCGTGCATTATTTCTTGATATAAGCCCTCTAAGTACTAAATTTTCATATTGCTATTCTTTTTAGGTATTTGAAAGTTGGATATGTGGTTCTTGTTAATAATTCAACTGTCAAATTTGAAAGTTACATATGTTGTTCTTGTCAATAATTCAAGTGTTAAATCAGCTTTTGTTAATGTACATATGTACTGGGGATATGTTTTAGGATATCCTTTTGTGCATCATGAGTGCAAGGAGATTTTTTGACCATTCTAAAATACTTGTGATTACTGTACCTGAAAAATCTGTAATTTGCAACAGAGCACCTGCCAGTTTTTGCCTTGCGAGATGATAGTGTTGTTGAAATACAAGGTGAATCTGCTGGAGTTCACAAGGCAGTTGAACTTATTTCAACTCATCTACGAAAGTTCTTGGTAGACCGAAGCATAGTTGGTGTATTTGAAACACAGGCAAGTGTTATGTTATTTTTAAAGCTAAATCAGGATAATGTGTGAATGGCTAGATTAGAAATGTCTGTGGATGAGTTATCTTGTCCAATTCGTAATTTCTTCAAGTCATTAATATGATTTAAGCATTATAGGCTTGTCAAATGCATAGCATACCAATCTATTATTGTTGAGTTATCCTTGGTTGCTGTTATGCTGAAATTAAAAATTACCGTAGATTTTGATTGCATGTTAGTTTGGGGCACCTTTCTATTAAAATAATCAGTGTAACAGGAGAGGGTGCTAATTTTCATGGGTGGTTGTTTGGGTCAGGGTGAAGATAAGTTATACTTCCAGTGTAGTTAACTTGGTTCAGGTTCATTTGTTGGCCTAATCTTATTGACATGAATATTTTGCTCAAACGAAATATTACAGAAGGTGATAGCAGAAAACAATGAATTTATCCTTTTTCCCTGATTAAACTTAGGTAAAAATATACAGTTTAAATGGTTTGTTAGAATGGTTGAGGCTGAAGATGAAGCTGATTAATGTTGCTTGATACAAATTTTGCTAGTTTAGGCCTTCAGAGAGTGTGTTGACAGGGTAGTTGGGTTCCCCTTTTAGTGTCAGACATTATAACTGTTGAAAACTTAACATTATATGCATGCCTGACATTACGTCATTCTACAACTTAACTCCTCTATATATCTTTTATAGGATAAAAAATACAGTTTTTTTAATGAATTCTTCTAATTAGGGTTAGTTTACTAGGGATCATGAACTATGTAATGGATAAGCTGAAATTTGAAAATAAGTTCATGTTCTGAAGCCTGGTTTGATCTTTGAATTCTGGAATTGTATTTTAGGTGCTTGTTTATTATTATGCTTACTCTGTTGAGAACAAAATTTGAAATTGGAGGTTGATATGTTAAGCTATCAATAATTAGTTATTAATTAATATAGATTTTTGGTATTCCAGAAGGATATCGGGATGTCTCCATGGTTTTGTTAGATCATTTATTTTTGTTTACCTTTATTTGTGGTGAAGCTTTCTCGGGCTTCTTTTGGGGATACTGTATGCACGGTGCATAATTGTTTATCTTCATCTTTCAGATGCAATCACCAGATCTTCGAGCTAACCAGAATGTGCCCCCACACCAACCATGGGGTCCTCCCCCCCAAGGGTTTCCAGCTCCTGCAACTGGTGGACCTCCATTTGCTCCTAATCCTCAATATATGCCACCTTCACATCACTATGATAACTATTATCCACCTGCTGACCTGCCTCCTATTGACAAGCACCTTCATCAGGGACCACCTCCTTATGGAAGGGATGCTTCTCTGGCATCCAGTGCGCAACCCCAGCAATCTGTTGTGACTAAGGTGTTTTATTATTCATTACTAAGAAGTTCATTGAGAACACTATTAATTCTGAAGCATTTTTGCTTTATCTTGACCTTGTGTATTTTTCCCTTTCTGCTATGTAGGTTACACAGCATATGCAAATTCCTCTGTCCTATGCAGATGCGGTTATTGGAACGTCAGGTGCAAATATCAGTTACATTCGCCGTGCTAGTGGAGCAAGTATTACAATTCAGGAGACAAGGGGTGTGCCAGGAGAGATGACTGTTGAAATAAGTGGGACTGCTTCACAAATACAGACTGCTCAACAGCTGGTGCAGGTATTTGATAATTTTAAAGGCAAATTTTCTGATTCTGCTTGTTCCCGGCGGCTGTTTGATGAAAATAATGGCTTCTAGGGATTTATGTCATGTCTGTTTAGATAAGTATTGTTTTTGGTATTTTGTGGTGAGTTGAGTTTTATGGCTGGGGCTAACAGTTTAGGATTAGTCTAAATAGATCTTATTTGCGTCCCAGAATACGAGTACTGTGATTGTGGTTGGTGTTCCAATGTGAGCTAATGTTACACAAACATACACCTTTTATGTTATTAATTGAAGATTATAAAATAATAAAAAAATATCTGGGAAAAGAAATTATGGAATGGGTAGTAATTGCTTGGAAATGCGGTAGATATAGCGTTTATCACCTCATTTCAATTTTGATGCCCTCTGCTGCATTCTGTTTGTGTTGGTTTAGTGTACTGTGTATATGAAATTGTTTGCAATCTTTTTATTTATTTATTTTCAATGTGCAGAACTTCATGGCTGAAGCTGCAAGTTCGGCTCAGGATCACATGGGGGGAACAGTTGGGCAAGGCTACAATTCATATCCTGCTAATGCTCCTGTTTATGCGTCTCCACCCTCAAGCGCTGGAGGCCATACAGGCCACGCGCCTGCTGCTGATTATGGTCCTGTATATGGCACCAATTATGGCTATTAAGAGTATTGGCATTAAATTTTTAATTGAGGGGAAGCTTTTGTGCTGATAAACACTGTTGAGTTTTTAATTGGAGTGGGGCATCTAATTAGACTTCCTATGCCCCATAGTTTTATGTTGTATTATGTCTGGTACATGACTCTGCGTAGGATTCAGAGGAGATTATTTAGTAGGTTTTCGATTTGGTAAGTCTTTAGTGAGGTTTTCCTGATTAAAAAATCCTTTAAAAAATGTATGTTGTGGCGAAAGCGTCTTGGTTTTGAGATCGGGAGTGTCGAGTTTAGACGAATGGGCGTATTAAGTACGAAATCAGAGGAGGGAAAAGTAAACATAGAATATGTTTTAAAGGTTCAGATTGAGAACAAGAAAAATAAATTTCAAAATTACGAGGAAGCTTTATACTTGTCAAAAACTTGAGCTGCGCCGAGTATCTATGTTACAAAATTTTAAAATTAGAGATGTTTGTTTTGTTAGGCGATAAAATTTTTTATCTGAATCAATGTAAAATATAGACTTTAAGGGTCGCATTGTTCTGAAATTGTATTTTAAGTTTCGTACAATTGTGAAAGACCATTCTGATATGTAACTAAAAATAAGTTTTCTTTCACATAATAAGATAAAAACAAATAATGAATTCTTTTTCTGGAAGTTCTAAATGGCATCTCTCAATGGTACTGGCATTCGAATTAGCCAAAACAATAGCAAATGCAATAGCCCCATGTTCTCCTAACCTAGCAATGAAACAAGATTTTCGAAAATGACGATACCTATTTCAGGCAAAAGCACCATTGGCTGATTATTAGACAGGTTTTGCTAATGATGATTGAATTTAAAACTCAACAACAAAAGCTCTTTAATTTTAACTCATTTTTTTTTTGGTTGGCACTGCACTTTGCCTGTATCTTATTTTACAATCAATGTGTTTTAGGATTAAAAATGTAAAATGCTGTCATTCTTGGTGGTTGCAGGAAAGAGCATATCTGGTTATAGAACATCAGCTCTGACAGCACAAACCATGCATATCTTTTAATGTCCTTGTTATACAATCCGCCTAACATGCTCACATACTAGCAAAATGCATTCGACCGCACCTCATAATACAATTTCAGGCTGGGCTGGTTGTTCCTTGAGTTTCTGAACAACTTTTCGAGCCATCTCACCATATGCTTTGGATGCCACAGAATCGGGAGTGGATAACACTATGGGGCCCCCTTCATCACAAGCTTCTCTGATCTGCATTTCCAGTGGTATCTGGAGTCATTAAAATGTGAACTTATCAATATACGCAATTGTCACTTTGATCAAGAAAATGGAAGCTGGTTTTCTTCATAAACCATTCCATATGCAAATACTATATCACAAAATATAAGCAAATGCCTCCTGCTTAGTAAAAACTAGATTGCCATGGCATTGCCATGCTTTTTGGAGTTTTATAGAGGGAAACTCCAAAATTACCACATCATTCTGATGAGGCAGCCATTATTGATCAACAATAACAACAACATCAGCCATATTCCACTAATGAGAGGTCGGCTGCAGCCATCATTGACCATATTGGTAAAAATGAGAATTCCAAATAGCCTGCTGATTCAAGTGTGCTATACATAGGAGTTTTGATTTAATTATAATGTCAAGCAGGTAATGTGGAAGCATCACAAGTTCCAGGCCCCAAGGGGGTGTTGTCAATATTCCTTTCCCAATTAATTTAAGCAGAAATTTATGATTCCATGTACTGACATGTAGAAGTACATCCGTGTAAACAAATGAAAATGCATATAACAAATTTGGTCCAAATATGCTAGACGGTAATTCACTTCATTGTTTTTAAACCGTTAACCATTAAAGGTTCACGGGGATTTTCTTTGCACATTAGAAGTGGCTATTCGCAGCTTTTATAACAGGGAGATGAAATTAAAAGATAACTTATTACACAGAATTAACCAGTCTATGTCCAGAAGCTTGCTACAATGATATTTCAGACCAGCATCAAGCCAACCATGAATTTTGAAGCCAAAAAGTAAAATCTCAGAAGTTGAGCATTTAGAATCAATTTGATGAACATGGACCATTATAAAACATATAAATACTCAACTTACCTCAACCAAAAATTCTAATCCCATTTCAGCAGCCGTCGTATGAGCCCCTCCTTTCCCAAATATGTATGAAGGTTCACCGCAATGTGGACACTTGAAGCAGCTCATGTTCTCAACAACTCCCAAAATCTGTAATTACAACATGAGATCCCGTAAAAATGATGCACAACATCAGAATCCATTTCTAGCTAATATTTGAATTCCAAAGATATAGAAATTGTAATGTTCACCCTCAACATTTTACTTAGAAGGAAATTAATCTGTAATTGCACATGCAACATTGACCAGAGTATTTTCTTGTCTTTGCCGCACAAATTTTACTGCCATTATGATTTCTAACAAGAAGAATGTATCCAGTTTTATCAGATGTCCCCAAAAGGACAAGAAGAGAATTAAATGATAACCCATTATTATATTATAAAATTATGTCCATAATCCAGTAAAGATAATCCAGCAAGGAAGAACTCTTCATTGGATGGCCCAAAAACCAGTTAATAGTACATTCCTTTAGCATGAAAGTGTAGATGTTTTCTGAAAGCAAATAGTCATTGACATGACTGTTTCTGATGCAGCTACAAAACAGATAATTGATGATTCCCAGTTCCTACAATATCATCAATTTTAAAGAACCCATAGATGTTTTTTCTTCCCGGTACATGCATAGTTTGCACAGCACCCATCTCATGCACATAATTTCAGTGCGCACATATTCTGACTCATAAAAACTGATCAACATTACTACATCAGTATGAGAACAGGTAAAGAATAGGTACACCAATGATGATCATACAGGAATGTTAACTTTATTGAACATATTTACACCTCTCCTAGCATCCATTAATGCAACATCTTGAGGAGTTGAAACAATCACTGCACCTGCAATAATAGCAGACATACAATGAACAGCCAAAGAAAATTTTGTTGATGTAGACTAAATATGAGAACGGATTATTGGTGTCATTATAAACAAAAGAACATTCCAAAATAACATGAAATTGTTGTTTGTTTGTATATGCAGTTAATTACTTTATATAAACTTACAAACTGCAAGTCGTTATGCTTATAAACCAGTTAATTTTCCCTTTGAGAATACTTCTTTTTCTGAGTAGTAAAGAAAGAGGAAAAAAAGAACAAAACCCTTTCACTTTAGGGCTTTGGCAAACAGACCATTTAACTTTCAGTATTGGGCATTAATTCCCTTCAACAATAATAAACCTCCCAATAGTAATTGTGAATTTTTGGAGATTTTGGTTTTCAAGTGTGAATTTGTTCACTAACTAAATTAGTTGGTGGATTGGTGGCTGAAAAAGTTCAGCGTGAAAGTAGTGAAGATGAAGTGACTAACAAAAAAATGGATAAAATTGCCTCTTGGAACATTTTTCAAAGTTGAAGGTAAAATTGAAGATTGAGATGTCTATCTTCTCAATTCCTCAGTTTTTTTTTAAAAGGAAGCGGAGTGCCCATGCATGTTTCCCATAAAAAAGTAAACAAGGTATATTTCAAACATCAGATGGACAAGAACCACATACAGATTTTTTTTGGCCAAGCATACAGATTAATAAGTAAAAGGCCAGATAAAAGTAGGATTCCAAGCAGCTTTTAGGCCTTGCACACAAATTATCTCCTGTATCAAAAAGCCTGTAGAACTATCTCCATAAATTCTTGAACTACCTGATAATTGCAGATTCTGTGACATAGTTATCTGGACATCACCAGTTCCAGGAGGCATATCCACAACAAGAATGTCAAGGTCTCCCCAGTCAACTCCCCGTGTCATTTTCTCAAGAGCATTTGCTACCTATCACAATCCAGTAACAAGAAGTCACATAATTAAGTATAAAGGGCAATATCAGAAGAACATTGCCTTCAGACAGATACTGTATACCTCTGAAGTAAAAGAGATGTCCAACATTGATAACAGAAGCAATAACATTTGCAATCTCACGCATGAAATAATAAGTATACGCAACAACAGCTGAATTAAGCCAGTAAGTGTATATAGCTACCTAAATATGCATGAGGAAAGATAAATTAATATTGATGCAACTTTGTTAGTAATATCTCTTTGCTGATTTCAGTACAAAATTGCTGGAACACTTTCCACTCCTTTTATTTTCTCAATTGAGTATAGGATATCCAATCTCATGGTTCAATAAGGTTTCTAAAACCTCTGTTTGATACAATTATATCATGCAATTTATCAAAGACTGGACTGCATCTCAGAATCAAATCACTACAATCTAACTAGAAATGATTTAAATTAACATAGTAGAGCTGCATAATTTCATGTTGCCAAAAAATAAAAAAAAGCTGCACAATTTCATAGTGAAAAAATGGAAGATGTCAAAGATTGTAATAATGAATTCTTGCATTAGATATTCCACACTCCACTCTTTCAAAATGTAACTTGCTTCTTGTTCATCTCCAGTACTTTCTTAATTGATATTACAAGCTTATATATTTTGGAGGAACTTCGGATCTCAATATATCTACCAGATGCTTTGAAATATAAAGAAAAGGTTCCTGCTAAAGCCTAAAACTGAAAACACCATTGAGTCAGTCTTTAAAAACAAATTCAACATGCATATGAGAACTGAGGTTCACTCTAACTGCTGATTTACTTTAACTCAGACCTTCTAAATGCTTTCAGGCTTTTCAGTTCCAATAAAATCTGGACCTAAAATATACATGCAAAACAGGGACTAATATCTACTAGGAAGGAGAAAAACACATATTACCATAACATGAAAGCAACAAAGACTAATGTAAAAGGATTCTTATACGTGATATTCTGCAGTTAGGTGTGACCACTTCAAAATTTATAGATACTTTTAAGATATGTTAGTCTGTTCAAAGACTGTAATCACACATATTTAACAAGTACATAAATAAAGTTGAAATACAGTAAAGGAACAGGAAAAGAAGAACAGCTGAGCTGGTAGAGGCATACCATGGGTCCTCTCCATACAATTGGCGCATCTTTCTCCACAAGGAAACCTATTGACATGCACTTTATCCCATAGTTTTCAACAGGAATCATTTTTTTTTCTGCAAAGAAGTGAATCGTTGAATATAGCATTTAAGTAAACTACACGTGTAATTTAAATATGTGCAACAAGTTGACAATATAAAATTACCATCTTTAGATAAATACTTCGTATCCAAATGGGAAGTAAAGAGAGAGTGTTCAACCATCCTAGTTACTCTAGTCGCTTCCATCCAATCATAGAAGCTAATTTAAGTTAATGATTTCAAGCGACTCTCTCCAGCATTAAGAAATTCATAAAGCCTGGAATTCAATTGAGTAACTGCAGAATTTCTCCACGCATTTTGCTTTACCTTGTATACTCTCCTTGGGGAAAGCAAACTTTTTTTTTTTTTAAAGTACAGCTTTATTTGTTTCACATGTGGTCCGTCAAAGGTTGCTAGGCAGCGTGTTTGCTCAAGATGAATGTTCCCCTTTTCCTGATATATAAAGGCTATTGCTGCCCCTCAAGGACGATTGATGGTAAGAAAGAAATAACTAATACCTGCGGTCACTTCTGGCTTTCTGCTAATGTTCATCATGGTGGGAATATTTGGACCATATACATCAGCATCAAGCAAACCAACCTTGAGATTGCACTTACTTGCGAGCGCAACAGCTAAATTCACTGCCCATTAAAACAGCATGCATAAGACTAAACAACGCACAGAAAGGAGAAAGAAAGCGCATTTCACAGTCCAGTCAAAACAGTAGCAGAACCTTTAGATCTTTCAATTTATGCTTGAACACTGAATCTTATATCGAACAGTATGGCGGTTCTATGAACTCAGCGGTGATCATCTCGGTATAATTGGCCCTCATACCAAATTTTTAATCTCTTCAAAGTTAAAAAATAAGAATGTTGATAGAACAGAGATAAATTCATAATTTTGGCATATCTCATGAAACGAACCGGGCTGTGTGAGAAACAAATTGTATACTTGCCCACCCCGCCTACAGCAGAAGACCCACATAAGAGAACTAGGAGAAGAGGAAGCAAAATACCTGAAGTAGTAGACTTGCCCACCCCACCTTTACCAGAGGCGATGGCAATTGTATCTTTAACTCCATCAATACGCAGATGCTTTGCGTAGCTCCTAACACTTCCAAGCCTCTGCGCACAAATTGTGAATTTAGTTTACACACTGAACCACAATGGTCAAGACCAATTTAGCATTCAGTGCAACTGAAATACACAGGGGCAACGAAACAAAAGCCGCGACGAACAGACAGACTTACCCTCAACACCTCCCTCATAGATTCCTCCCCAGAAGACAATGGGTCGAGCGAATAAGTGAAAGTGTCGTCCAATTCTATTCTATTCTACTCTATTGTAAAGGAAGACGCAGCAAGAAGTCCACATCGAGAGAAAGTTAAGCGAGGGAAAGAACGATAGAGTATAAAGGAGAGGGAAGGGCAACCGCTACAAATTACTTACCTGGACGCGGTCCATGGGTGATCACTAAGGCCCATGGCCTAGGCCTGTGACCTTCATTGCACTTGGGAGGGGTGCAGGCCTAAGGTCTACTCAAGTAGTGGAGCCTACGTCATAATTTGTGGCAGCGGGGGCCTGCGTTCGCGCGGCCCCTTCCAATGCGAAGTGCAAGCAGCTTTGTGATTTGGGCCGACTCTATACTAGGAGTCTTCCAAGTTTGTGCATGCTTGGCCCCCTCAAATGAGTTCAAACGAGTCGAGTACGAGATTTTGTATATACTCGAGGCAAAGGTAGGTTAAAAAGGGCGATGCTGACTTCTTCATTTTAGGGTAGGGGATGTAGTTTTGTCTTTCTGTGACGTTAGTAACTCGCGTTACGGTAAGTTGTTTTTGTTCACCTGGAAATATAATCTTATAATTAAAACGTAGTCGGGTAAAGTTTTAACATTAATTAAATTATGTTGGTGAAAAAAAAATTAAAATTAAACATTGAAATGATTAGAGAAATCATACAAGATATATTGTTTTTGGTGGTAGAGGGGAACTTTTGATTAGAGGTGTCAAATCGGGTCAGCCCAGTCCATTTGGGTCGGCCCGTCTCGGACTGGGTCTAAAAGACTGATTTGACATACGAGTTTAAAAATGTAAGTCCGAACCCGTGGGATTGGGTCTACAGGCCGGTCCGCGGGCTTTTTTTAAATATCTTTTTTATTTTTTTAAATTTTTTATATAATTATTTAAATTAAGAAAAATTCTTATATATTTTTTTTATATGTTTTTTGTGTTATTTTTTAATTAAAAGTTAATATGTGGATTATTTTTTAATACATTGTAGATTTAGTCATTAATTATATATTAAAAGTGTTAACTTCTTGAATATAAAAAAATATTAAAAAGTCTATATGTTAAATTTTAATTGGAGACTAATATGAAAAATATATAAGGAAAAATATATAAGTTTAGTTCTTAAATTAATACAATTAATTATTATCATAATAGATCAAAAGCTAACATAATATTTAAATTTTACAATTTATACATCACTAATTAATAAAATAATATATATTTTTTAATATTTAAAAAAAATGGGTTTTTCGGGCCGGGCCTAAACGGGTTGGGATCATAAAGTCCATATTGTATTTTGACACTAAAAATTGAGGTCCAGCCTGCTCATTTTTTCGGTCTTTTCGCGCCGGCCCATTGGGCTTGACCCATTTTAACAGCTCTACTTTTGATCAACTAATAAAAACTTGAAAAATGTTTCGGACAAATATTTTAGCTTGAAAGATATAATTTGTGTTTTATTTAAATAAAAATCTGATTAAAATATTTAACAATGTGTAATTGCATGAAGATTTTTTTTTATTCAAAATTTTACAAATTTCGGGAAAAAAATGACAATAACGTCAATAAAGAATAAAGGAATAGTAAGAATACTAACCCATTCTATTTTTATATATTATATGAACAATTAATTTTTAAAAAAATATTATATATTTATATTATCAGAGCCTCAAACCATATAAAGAATATTTGATTACCAATTATTTAATATTTTGTAATGACTAGATATATTTTTTCATACTCCAAATAATGAGACACAATATTTCTATCTTCTATTTTTTTGATATGTGAAAAGTATGTTTATGTATTAATGATTGATATCAGTGATTATTAATAAGAGACTTAGAAAATAAATTTTACAAAATAGCGTGCAAATATGGTGGACCGGTGGGCTGGCCCAAACTTTCCCTCCCTAGATGCATATTGATTAAACTGATCAATAGTTTACCGAAAAACGCTAACCACTATAAGATTGTGACCCAAAAAAATTAAAAGAAAGAAAAAGTACAAGATTTTTTTGATCCAAAATAGTAGTCCAATAAAAGATAGAAAAGCTCAGGTATTAAATTACAAATTCACTTTTTTTTTCTTCTGTTTTTTAAGAATTCTTTCTTTTTGGTACCCAAACAAATAAGAGACAGTTGGTTTCAACGGTCAGTCGATCTCCCAGAAAAGGAGCCACTTGTAATTCCGCGCCTTATTCTCTTTTGTACATTTTTCTAAGTCCGTTTTATTTTTACCCCAAACAAAATTTGTATCATTTTATTTTACATATTTTATCCAATTTTGTCGTAGATTAGATAAAACGAAAACGAAAAGAGATTCTTTACCGTGTTGTTTGATCTGAAATTGCCACTTTACCTCCCTTCGTCTTCCTCAAGCTCTAGAACAGGTATCGCATTTTTCTTCGTTTCTCCATAAACCAAAAACAATATGGACAAAAATAATGTGTTTTCATTAAATTTTGATCTCTGGTGTTCGAACAATCTGGATGGACTTGCACCGTGATCAGAATGCACATTATGTTGGATTTTCGCCATCGCTACCTCCGTTATCGAACGTGGTTTCTGATTCTGTTAGACCCAATCATAATTTATTTTTGTCGCTTGTTGAAACTTTTGGATATTACTGTTCCTGCCGGTCTTTCCAGTAATCATGATTTTTCGATTTTTTTTTGAAAGTTTCTCCCCTTTATGTTTCTCTTACCTCTTTACCAAATAACGAGGGTCTCGAATTTATTCCGAGTTTGGTTTTGCATTAGTATGTTAGGCCTCTGGTGTTCTAATCTAATTTTTCATTTAATAAATAATGTAAATGTCATTTAATTTTCGCGCGCGGGGATAGTAAATTTATTGTTAGTTGTTAGTATAATAAGGCACTTTATGGCACAGTTGGGTTGGTTTGAATTTATTTTTTCTGGTTTTGCTCACGCGGCTACATTCGTATTTGGAAAAATTCTGTCATGACATTGACATTTTAGAAGGGGCATATTTTTCTTGATCAGTTTCTCGAGTAGGTTTCATGGTTTCTTTGTCAAATGCTCCGGTTCTTAGAGAAATTTTCCTGATTTGAGCCCACTGGTCACAAGTATGGATTCTCATGAACTTAATAATTCTTGAACATGCACAATCTCTCCGTAGCTTGTGTCTTCTTTTAACAATTCAGCATTTTATATTGACCGTATCGAAACCTTGTTTGAGACATAAGACGTTATATTTGTTTCATGCTGCTCTTGTGCTGTATCTGTATGAGTCTGGTCTTTATCTTTGTTGTTTTAGAATAGCCTATTATTAAATGCATTTTTCCATTGCTCGTTTCTCATGTTTTATCCCTGGCTCATTGGAATTCATGATATATAATCGATTTTCAGGGTGCAGCTTACTGCCCTGTCCTGAGTTTTATGGATTTATAGAGCATTTGATGTGGAGATGGCAGCAGGTAAAATTTCATATGTCAAAATACAGGGGACGCGGGGACTTACCGCTTTTCTCACATCTGCAGTTTGTGAGTGGTTTTTGATAATTCTGCTGCTTATTGATGCCCTGCTGTCGTATGTACTGACGAAGTTTGCCAGTTTCTTTGGATTGCAAGCGCCTTGTATACTGTGCTCTAGGCTTGATTTTGTATTAGGTGGTGAAAAAACTGAGTTATATCAGACACTACTGTGCGGCAATCACAGATCAGAAATTGCCTCTCTGATATCATGCCATATTCACAATAAGGTTGCAGATGGAGGTGGGATGTGTGATGACTGTCTCTTGTCATTCACAAGGACTAAAGCCCATTCAAAAACTCACAGGTTGATGGTGGGTAAATTAGGTGAGGTTTATGGTGACTGTAGTTTCCAGTGCTCATCAAAGAGAGATTTGTTTCCTGGTTCTTCAGGCTTAAGACCATGCACCTGTTGTGGTAAGATCTGGAAGCCAGGACACAGTTCCCATAGATCATTCCTACTACAACCAACTGGTAGTGCCACTTCTAATTCATGCACTCCTTTGCCACATGTACCAAGGCAAAGCCATCTCAACATTTGCCATGACTCAGAATCTCATGGATCAGTAACATCCCATTGTGTTGGAAAAAACAGTTGTGATTCATTATCTTATGTTGGGTTCACTGAATTGAAACTCTTTTCTGATTCTGAGTTTGAGTTTCCATTTTCTGATAATGAGAATGATGTCGCTGGTGTAATTCATGAAAACAATGAAGCTGGGAGTGATCCTAAGTGTCAATGTACATCGATTATATCACCAAAATTTCCTCTAAGTGACTCAAATCCAGTGGAGCCAAATAGTAGTTCTACAGACACCATGCCCTCACTTCCAGATCCATGTGTGAAGCCCAGCATCAGCAAGCACCATGATGTGAAGTTCCTGGATTCTGATTCTGTTAATGACTATGGTCTAGGTGAAGTTAATTGGCAGCAGATTGATCCGAAGTTATCAAGTTCTGATCTGCCAAAGCTCATTTCACTACATGGGGCTTTACCATCACCTATTGATTTAAATATGTCTCATGGAGAATCAGAAAAGAGTAAAGGTAATTTCTGTCTTTCCCTTGATTTCCTTTCTGCTCCACAATCTAAACTTATTACTTTGCATGGTACTCACTCGATCGTTGGAGTGTCACTAGAGAAATGTAACCTCTTTCTCCTTTTCTGTGCATTGTTATCTAATATTTTTTAGAACATTTGATATTTACTTTCTGAAATGTTTCCAGCTGTAGATGTTTCTCAAGCAAGTGATAACGGAGTTCAGTCTATCAAAAATCATGAGGATGGTTTAATGAAAATCACCACAAGTGCGGGAGCTTTCGAAGAAACTGATCTGGTTGAAAATGACTCTTCTCATATAAGTCTTAGGCACAAGAACATGTGTAATACAGGTAAGTTTTCTGCCTCCGTTAAGGAAATAGGAGTATCTTGCTTTATCAAAGAACAAGCAATTGAAGAGGAAGTTGATGAAGTCAAGGACAAAGAAGAATTGAAGCTATCATCATCACAAAATTCTCCTCAAGGTTCTAGTATGTCATTAATTATTCCCTGTGATGATTCTTACTCCCCTGAGATGCAAGCTGATGCTTCTAGCTCCAATGGAACTAAGGTGATTCCAAGGTCAGCCTCATTGGATTCTGGTCTTGGATCTATGGCTGGAAGCAATGTCAGTAAAATTGAAGAGGACTCTCTCGTTGATCAATTGAAGCGACAGATTGCATATGACAAGAAATGCATGGATTCCTTACATGAGGAAGTGGAGGAAGAAAGAAATGCTTCTGCTATTGCAGCAAATCAAGCAATGGCTATGATTACAAAGTTACAGGAGGAAAAAGCGGCACTACATATGGAGGCTCTTCAATATTTAAGAATGATGGAAGAACAAGCAGAACATGATGCAGATGCATTGGAGAAAGCTGATGATTTGCTGATAGAAAAGGAAAAAGTGATACAAGATTTGGAAGCAGAGCTAGAATTTTATAGGGTAAACTTGGGAGAAGAACCTATGGATGAGAATATGCATGGGGAAAGTAGTCATTTGAAAGCAGCAAACATGACATTACAAAATGTTGGTTTACCTCACATCACAAATAACATAAATTCTTCTTGTAATTCAATGATCACGGTGGCATCTGAAAACACTGATGAAATTGCTCCATCTTTGGCATTCAAAGAGGAAAAGCTGTACATTTCCCAATGTTTGAAAAACTTGGAAAAGAAGTTTCATCAAATTTCTTGTAATGGGACTTCCTCCGATAAGCCTAATGGCAGACTTGAAGACAGTAAATCTGATGAATTTTCCAGTAGTGAAGGGCCTCAATTAAATGGACACACAGAGACAGATAAGTCTGTACAGAAGAAATTTAATATATCTAATGGAAATCTAATTGATCAGGATGGTTCAATTTCCTCAGATAATGATGATTGTTCTCTTAGAAAAGAAAACAATCATTGCACATTTGCTGGACCAAAAAATAGAGAAGTTGATTTGGTTGCTCTTGAAAATGAGATCTCAGAACTTAATGACAAGTTGGAAGCTCTCAAAGCTGATCATGATCTTCTTGAGTGCATACTCAAGACCCTTCAAGATAGAAATAATATACAATTTATTCAAGAGATAGCTTGTGAATTGCATGAGTTACGGAAATTTTGGATAAGATCAAGATGGTAAGTGTGTAAGGAAAGCTATGTTTAAGTTTGCTGGTGATTTCCCACAGAAATTTTTATATTATATATCATTAACATTATCTGCCTTTGTGTCAACAGATACACTATAATCCTGGTGTTAACATTTTAAGTTGTAATTGGAGAAGTTAACCATTTTAGCCTGGCATTTTTTAGTGTTTTATAGAATTATAGCAAACTGTTTTATCTTATTATCCTTATCTTGTTAATTGCTAGTTAGGGATGCTGCATGGTTTCATGCATATGTATTTGTACGTTCTGCAAAGTATTATATGTTGAGAAATTAGTATGTTAACAGGATCCTTTTGGATCACTGTGGGAGAAACTTTTATTGGATACCTTAGCCGTAGCATTATATGTTATTCATGGAATGCTTTTTTTAAATATGAAACTTGGAGATATTATTTCCTGAGCAATTATTTTGTCAATAATTAACAGCACACTCACACACACATATATATCATATATATATACATAGAGAGAGAGAGAGAGAGAGAGAGAGAGAGAGAGCGGCTGCAGCAAGTTTATCTCTTGATTGTGCATTCTTCTGGGTGCACCTGATCATGTTAAAGGGGTCTGAATGTTGATGCTTGTTTTATGAGTGATGGCTCCTAGAGTTTCTAGGTTTTACTTGTAAATCCACACTTTTATCTTGGAGTTTTTTTACCATCTTCGTCGCTGTCTGATACCTTCTTTTAACATATTCAACTATTGCAGATCAATGCAAGCTCAGAATTCATAGTCAGAAAAAATAAATTTTTGTCTGCATCTGGCAATATCTGGGAGCCTTTGGGCCAATGTGACAGAAGAAAAGAATGACGTTTCATTCATTTGGTTTGGCTCCCAATTGTGAAGAATCGGAGAGTCGCAAGGACAGGTATCTCCGGTCTGCATGGAACAAGTAGTAAGCCATACATCGTTAACCTCTTGTTCCTTCATTGGCCTGTCAGTTTTTGAATTGCCCATTTTGTTTGAAGTGAATAGAATGTTGAGTTTTAGTGCCGTTGTGTTGATAAGTGGTGAGTTTGATATTTTTATGTAAGTTCATGTGATGGGAAAGCACTTGCTCTGTGAATCCCAAGTCCAAACATATTGGATTTGGTGGCTCTAGGAAGGAGGATACCTCCAATCGTGCAAAGTACCCACACGAGGACGACACATATACCATCTCTTCAAGCCCAAAAAGAAACATTTACCAACGAAGGAAGGTGAGGCACAACTCTTGAAGTGGTATAGTAGTTTATCTGTTTTTTGGAATATAGTTTTCTATGGAGCATTTGAAACGGCTCTGTATGTATCAGCTTTTTTTTAACATCTCTAATAAAATGCGTACCATGTGCACATCTTATTTAAATCATTTAGAGTTAATTTTGTGCTCTAAATTTCATTATTTTTTTATCAGGTTATTATTATTATGTTTAAAAAAGTAAAATATAGAACAATATTAAACACTCATATTTTAACTATCAACCTAAAATAACAAGTATTTAAATTAAAGAAGATGTTGTAAAAAATAATAAAATTTGAATTCAAATCAAATGTAGACGATTTAAATAAGACGTGGATTAAGTAGATGTCTTTATGATTAATGTATACACTACCAAATCTAAATCGGCTCCACGCACGACAAGGGCCAATACTTACGTACTGACAAACCATGGGACCTTCTTCCTCCACTTAACCCCATCTCCATAATTTTTTTTTTAATTTTTCTTTCTTTCTTTCATTTTGCTTTTTCCTTGTGTGTGTGAAACTGGTGAAGGCGTGAGCATCGATCCGAAATAGTATTCTTTAAATAATAAAATTAAAAGTGTTATTAATATAAGTGAGGGTGATTATTCCATAATATCTTATATTATCTATTTTTGTGGATTTTCAATTATAAACCTATACCTATAAATATGAAACATCTTAATTGTATTTTACACATCAATAATCAGAAAACTTTCTCCTTATCTCATTCTCTCTTTCTATTTTTTCCTCTTCTTCTATTTTTTATAACACATTATCAGCACGAACACTAACTCTTATCATCCTTTTATCATCAGGTATGTGTCTTTATTTTTAATTGTTCATACATATATCATTATGGCATTGAAGATTAACGCTCATGCCAATAAACATCTCTAAAAGGGATGGGGCCACACTCACTTAAATATTGAGCCAATCTTCGTTATCTTTCCATGTCAATTATTTATTTGTATGATTATCTTTCTTTTTCTCCTCTTTTAAATTACTTTCTTATTTTTTTTAATTAATTCTTGAAGATAGAAAAATTGTGCCACATTTAAAAGTATGGGGCACCATTTAATAAAATAGATCCTGAAGATATTCGCATGAAACATATTGTAGATCCAAAAGATATCTATATTCAAAATTTATAAAATGGATCTTGAAACTATCCACATAGAGTATAAAGTAGATCCTGAAGATCTACATTCAATTTCACTCATTTATTTAGTTATTTATTTACTTTTGCTTACTTAAATTATTTTATTGCGGAATAAATTTGTAACTATCATATCAATACATATATATTGTTGTAATTGGAGTAAAAGGAACTCGCATAATTGATGCTTTTGTTTTACGTTGGTTTTCACATATGTTTATTATTATTTGTCTTTATAAAAATGTATTATTTAAAATCAAAATTCTCGGTTAGTTCTCAACACAATCTAATAAATTGTTTTGATTTGGTATATCATATATGATTTTGTTTTAAATGGTTTTGGTTGTATTTATATAACATTAATCATGAATCACGCTGTAGATCAATACTATAAATATAAAGCCAATATGTTTATTGTTACATCTTATATTTAGAAATATTTTTTCATGAAAACTGCTTATTTGATGTATGAAAATATTTTTAGAAAAACTTAAACCAATTAAAATCTTAAGATTATACAAAATCATTATTGTTGGTTTATAGCTCATTGTGCAGTTATTTTTCAAAAATCATAACTAAATGTAAAAAAAATCCTTTTCTAGTGGTTTAAGTCTCTAAAAATCATGCACATCTCTAATTTTAGGGAAAAATCAGAAACTGAGAAATGAACTTACCAATTCGTACAGTTTATTATAAACATATTACTGTTCATTTCACGTCTCTGTTTCTATCCGAAAATTTGAACCTTAACTTTGAAAATTTATTTCTCTTAATATATAAAGCCATTTGGCACATACTTAGCATCATTGGAAAGATTTACTTGTCTACTTTCTAACCATATTTTTTTTATACATTTATTTTACACTTACTAGTCAGAGCAGTAATATATGTCATCAGAGGTCGGATAAAACTATCACTGGAGCAATTTTAGTAAATCATACATAACTACCATTGTATAAATCCAAATACCACTAAATTAGTGCCATTATATTCCGAAGACATGGGTTTATCCATGCATATAAACCAAAAAATTTTTGGATACATATTTAAATTTATACAATGCATCAAAATAGATAACAAAAAATAGAATAATAACTTCAATTTTCTTCTTCCATCCTCATTGTTATATTCTTTCCTTTAACATTATTTGGCCCTATCATTGGGAAACATGGGATGAGATGGGAAGACATCTCAGTAGCAACATAACTTAAGCTTATCATATTAACACATTAGCTTAACTTTGCATAAATATTATAAATCACAATACTTTCATAATATACTTTTAGGAAAAACAATTAAAACTATAAGTTGCAATAAAAATTTCGGCAGTATAACAGCTTAGTAAATGGGCATCCGGAGACTTAACCCTTAACTTAAAAGGGCCAAATCAATATAAAAAGCAACCAAACATTACAACAATATTTTTAAAGTATAAGCACAATGTATAAATGTAAAAGCTTAGAGTAAGAGTTACTACCTCAGAGCTTTAACCTCTAAATCCTGGGATCTCTACTTCTTGAATAACTCTTTGGGCTTGACTATAGCCTATTAGCATCATTAAACCTTACTTATTAATTTATTATCATCATATAAATTTAATTCAACTATAAACTATAAACTCTTTCCTTAAAATTATGTCTTGATCCAAAAAGAGGAATAAGAGGGAGAAAGAACATAGCTTAAACTCTAATTAATCTTAAACTAAATAAATAAAGAGGAAATCTAGAAGAGATTTAGAGTAGGAGTTTATCTTAGAAGCCCCTGCTTGCTTTCCCTTCCTTTCTTTTCCTTTTTTTCCTTTCTCTCTCCCCACAACTCCCTCTCTCTCACGCTACCACTCCCTCTTTCTTTGTTCGCTCTCTCTCACGCTACCACTCCCTCTTTCTTTGTTTTTGTGGCTTGCGTGAGCTGTGAAAAATGGGGAAGGGGAGGGGGTATTTATAGGGTAGTCTGATAGATATGGACCGTCAGATCAAGATTTAATCCGAGGGTTCACAATTATTTTCATATGTAATATACTAATTTCCCATTATACCCTTAGATATTTTTGGATTTGTGAGATAGTAGGGAAAGTAAAAAATGTCAATCTTTTCTCTCCTTACTTTATGTCAAATCAGAAAAAGAGATAGTATACTTTTTCTTTTTGCGAATAAATTTGACTCTGGTTTGAGTACTTTTTTACCTGGATTTTCTATTATACTCTGTGTCCTTCCTATTTACTTTATCTGTGGACCCATTACCTTTCTCTTTTACTTTTTTATACTTTTCCCTCTTAGGGCCCATATAACCAATATCACTTGTACTTTTAACTTGTACCGGAGTATTTAAAATATTATTAATTTTACCCTTTTTAAGTCCATTTTTATATTTTAAAATATTTTGGGCCTTGAGCTAATTAAATATTCAAACTTCTCCACTTATCATGAGTTAATCCAAAATACTTTAATATTATTTATGACATGATTTGGTCATAAAATACATACATAAAAATTAGGATGTTACATTTATAAATACTAATTTTATATATGTGCGTATGCTTTGTTCCTATATTAATTAATATGATAGATATATCCTGTTTATCCCTTTTTTTTTCTGTTGGTTCCCTTCACTCCTTATAAAAAAAATATTCTACTTTTAAGGTTGTTTTGTGTTTATAACAAAGATTGGTTTGTGTTCATACTTAACCTTATTTCTATGCCCTATTAGTTGTTCTCATTTATTAATTTATTAATATGCCTAATTCTTTTATAAATCATAAATTTAGTTTTACTGAATGTTTCCTGATTTTATTTATTCTTATTTTTATGATAGTACAAACATGTCAAATTTAGCAAAACTTGAATTCATAGCACTGGACATTACTGAAAAGAATTATTTATCCTGGGTTTTGGATGCTGAAACTCACTTAGATACAAATGGTCATGGGGAAACCATTAAAGAAGCAAATGCCGCATCCGATCAAGATAAGGCAAAGGGTTAAAGGCTGAGTAACTCACAATAAAAGACATAACGACTGAGTACCTCATAATAAAAGACATTCTAAGCCTAAGGGTCTATTTGGTTCAACTAAGGGGATTAGAGGGGAGGAGATTAAAGATATTTTTAATGAAGGGAATTGGAGGGATTTTAAAATTTTCTTATTTGGTGGGACTCGAGGAGAGGAGATTAAAGGGATTTTAATGAAATCTTATTTAGTTCACGAAGGGATTTGAGAGAATTGGGTATTACTACAATCCTCTCAAAAAATCCCTAATTTAGGAGGGAAAAATAAAGGGGTAGGGAAGGGGATCTGAGGGAATTTAAAATTTCCTTATTTGGTGAGACTCAAGGAGAGAAGATTAGAGAGATTTTAATGAATTCTTATTTGGTTCACAAAAGGATTGTATGGGATTTGGTATTACTACCCAATCCCCTCCAAAAATCCCCAATTTGGGAGGGAAAAACAAAGGGGTGGGGGAGGGGATTCGGGAAAATTAAATCCCCTCTAATTTTTTGAACCAAATAAGGGGAGAGAATTTAATCCCCTCCAATCCCCTCCCCTCTTTTAAAATCTCACCGAAAAAATCCCAACCAAATAAAGCCTAAAAGAAAGGCTTGACCATCTAACAACTGTTATTCTTCCTAAACCCCGTTATAAGGATACATCTGCACTTACATGATTTTAAAAATGTGAGTGAGTATAACTCAACTATGTTTAGAATCAATTCTAAATTCAAACTATATGGAGAAACAATCACCGATGCTGACATGCTAGAAAAAACATTCTTCACTTTTCATGCATCCAACGTACTCCTGCAACAACAGTATTGTGAAAAGGGCTTTAAGAAATATTTTGAGCTGATATCGTGTTTCTTGGTGGCTAAGCAAAACAATAAACTTTTGATGAAAAACCATGAGTCATGCCCGACTGACACTACTCCATTCCCTGAAGTGAATGTAGCAACATATGGCCACATACTTATGGGCAATTTTATGGTCATGGCCCTAATCGTGATCGTGATCATGGTCGAAGACATGGTCACGGACAGGGATAAGGTGCAAGTGGTAATATGCAGAACACAAATTCCCACCCAAAGCAACAAATTGAGAAAAATAACAAGAGAAAGGGTGGACAAAATAACAAAAATGTTGAAAACAAATGTCATCGTTATGGTGGAATTGGTCATTAGGCTTGTCCCTGTCGTACCTCAAAGCACCTTGTTGACCTTTATCAGGAATTCCTTAAAAAGGAAAACAAAATGGAGACAAACTTTGCATCTTATGATAGTGATTCTGATTATAGAAATATGTAAATCTCCTACTTGGATGTTGCTGATTTCTTTGCTGACTCAGATGGAAAGATTGATCACCTAATTGGTGATGGAACTGTCCAAAAATAAATTATGTTGAACTTTGTTTTTTGCATTGTTTCTTCTAGTACGTTTAAGTTTTATATATTTTTCATTGTAATTTTTGTTTTAAGTATTATTAGAACATTGAAAGTTTATGAATTATTTATTGACTTTATGATTTTACCTATTTCAAGTCCATTAGTAATAATTTCTTATATTTATTTTTAATGTTATTGAAAAATGGCTACGCTATCGGTCGGCACCAACATTAATTATGACGATATTTGTCTTGCGGATAGTGCTATGACGCATATAATTCTCAAGGATATGAAATATTTTTTGGATTTGGTAATGCAAGAAGTATATGTTAGTACTATATCCGGTAGTATAAAACTAATCGAAGACTCCGGACTTGCATATTGAGAATGCATTATATTCTTCTAAGTCTCATAGAATTTATTGAGCTTTAGAGAAATCCACAAAAATGGATATCATATTGAAACGACTAATGAAAAGGATGTTGAATATCTTTATATTACGAGAACTATCTCAAATGAAAGGTGTGTATTGGAAAAATTGCCAGTATTTTTCTCTAATTTGTACTACACGAATATTAATACAATTGAATCACATGCCATTATAAACTAGAAGTTTACAAATCCTACATTCCTTATTTGGCATGAGCGGTTGGGCCATCCCAATTCAATTATGATGTGAAGAATAATAGAAAATACACATGGACATGACTTGAAGAACTAACAGATTCTTCAATCTAATAGTTTTTTATACCCTGCTTATTTCCAAGGAAAATTGATTACTCGACCATTACCAACAAAAATTGAGAGTGAATTAGTCAGCTTTTTAGAGCGTATACAGGATAATATTTGTGGGCCAATCCACTCACCATGTGGACCATTTAGATATTTCATGATCTTAATCGATGCACCGACTAAATGATTACATGTTTATTTACTATCAATGCAGAACCAGGTGTTTGCGAGACTGCTTGCCCAATTAATTCGACTTAGGGCGCATTTCTCTGACTACCCAATTAAGAAAATATGCCTTGACAATGCTGCTGAATTTACATCACAAGCTTTTAATGATTATTGTATGTTTGTTGGAATTAAGGTCAAACATCATGTAGCCTATGTTCATATATAAAATGGACTTGCAAAATTATTTATTAAACATTTGAAATTAGTTCCAAGACTATTGCTTATGAAATCAAACTCCCAATATATGATTGGGGGCATGCAATTCTGTATGCTGTAACATTAATTTGCATTAGGCCAACAAACTATGAACAATTCTCTCCTTTACAAATGGTTCTTGATCAGGAACCTAATATTTTCCATCTAAGAGTATTTAGATATGCGATTTATATGCCAATTGCTCTACCATAACACACTAAGATGGGACCCCAAAGAAGATTAGAGATATATGTTGGATATGAATCTCCATCAATAATAAGATATCTTGAACCATCAATAAAAGATTTATTCACAGCACGTTTTGGCTGATTGTCACTTTTGCAACAACCCTTAGTATACTATCCTGGACTTAGTTTCAAATTAATAAGAAGTATACTTGGTGATGTGTGCAAGACCGAAGGATCAGGACGGAGGAAGAACAAAAAGGAGATAGAAGCACTCCACGCCACAGCAAACAAGCTGAAACTTGTATAAATTTTTAGGATAAAAGGGCTCCACGCCTTAGTAAACTTATCGCCCGCCTTAGCGCTAGATGTCGGAGTCCTTAAATCATATATATGAGTTTCAGTTGATGGAGACAAAAAGAATTAGAGAGAGAAAAGGAGAGGTTTTGCTAGGGTTTCATTTCTTCGGCCTTGGGAGGTGATTTCTGTCCTCGAGGAGCTTCAATCTTAGTTGGTAACTGGATTTTGCTTCCTCTCTTCCCTTTTCCTTTCATTTTTGGTTTGGAAATTGGTGGGAGTATGCTAGGTTTCGAGTTTGGGGATGAATCTACTAATTAAAATGGTTGTAAAAGGATTAAGGAAGTGTGATTTAGTGTTAGTGATACTTGGGTATGAGTTTTAGATGGAGTATGTATGAATTATGCCTAACCTTAGGTTGGAAATGTTGAAGGGAATGTGAAATCCAAAATGTATGAAGATGATTATGATGTGGATGATTAATTAGAGCTCATTAGTGTATAATTATGTTGTTGGAACTATAGGTTAAGCTTAAATGACTAAATTGTGGATTTTGGGTTTTATGAATATTATGTATGTTAATTAAAGGTATTATAATGTTGTAGTGGTTGATTGACTAATTGGAAGTGTATGGTTCGTGATGGGCTCTTTGGAGGCTTGCCAAATTCCCCTGTATGCATGGTGTCTGTAATTTGAGGTAACCGAGTGTTTGTAATATATGTATGTTATGTTGGTATATATATCTATATACACATTTTTATTCATACCACGATATTGTTATGCGTGTGTATGATTTTCTATACATATCGTTGTATGTACACGACCAGATGAGGTATGAAACCCGACCCCCGGTATTTGTATATGATGATTATGAGTATGATGTTGTATATGTGTATATGTGATTTTGTAGTATCCCCATACGATTGCATGTTAGCATGACCATGGTTATGACTATTATGATGATTGTATTGTTAGAGGCATGTTAACATGGCATTGAACATCATCACCATATGAGCATATTGAGATATCATGGATTGTGAGGTAATGATGGGATGAGATATAATATAATGATACGATGAAAGATCCCTGCCATTAAATTCTCTCATATGGCTCGGAGAGCCAAATAGTAGTGGATTGCACCTTCCCTAAATTACCACCAATTTAGGTGGTTCAGGGAAAGGAAAGTCACGGTTCAAGTATTAGTGTAACATTTGGCCGAGTGCACTAGTGTGAGATGAGCTTAGTGATGTCCCGTAATTAGTCTTCACTGGCTGTTGGAAGGGAATCACCTATTTAAAATGTTTTGTAATGATGTCAGCTCGTGATTCTAGTCATATATGAGGGAAACATACATACCATAGCATTCTGTATCGCATTACATCATTTGCATATATGTGTGGTATTGATTTTATTGTCGTATGTGTGCGTTTGTCTCGATTACTAAAACTTTATCTCACACACCTTGACTAACATTTCACTTAATATATATATATATATATAGACACAAACACATACATAGATCTTTTCCTTGGACAATTTCCAAGAAATTGAATACTCCCTCTGGTCCTATATATATGACCTTTTAACTTAGTCCTGAATATAAGATTCTTTACAATATACGATGTGGTATTTATTGTGCATTTTCAAAAAATACCCATATTTAATGTATCCAAAAAGAAAAAGAGAGAGAATAAATAAGGGTAGTTTTAAAAAAATGTTAGGATTTTCGGAGACATCGAGGTAGTTAATTAGTTTTAACTTCTCTTCTTAATTTATGTGATTCAATTAAAATAGTATTATATTAAGGACAAGAGGGAGTAAAACGAAGCTCGCACGCACACTCAACAGAGAGAGATCGAAATCAATTAATTAGACGATAAAAGAATATTATCTTGATCGAATAATCATTTGGTTAAGCTCTTATATATGATAGCGTAGGGCACAAAAAAAAAACTAGAAATGAAATGAGAATATGGGAACCAGTCGAATGAAGAGAAAAGAAAATGGAATTTAATTATAAACGAATGAATGGCGTTGGAGATCTATCCGGCCAATATTAGGCACTTTATTGGAAGGGCGGAGCGAAAGATTGCATGTTGAAGAAGCCATCCTATCCTAGGTATTTGCTGCGGGACAGCCTATCATCAGTTGTAAATATTAAATGCCATATATATATATATATTTCATTCATTGTGTATAAATACTGAAATAGATGCTACATTCCGTTGCATTGTGTGGCTCTCAAATCAAATCCTACATCCATGGATCGGATCAGGAGCTAACTCTGAGGAAAACTACGAAGAATTAATGGCGGTTAACAAAGTGGTGGGGGTGATGATGGTGATGCTATTGCTAATTGTGGCGAGTAGTACAGTGGGTGCGGCTTTGGCTTCGGCTTCAGAAGGAGCAGATTCCGGCGGCGGAAGTGCAGGTGGCACTAACAGAAGCACTACCAGGAAAGGTCCGGTTCCCCCTTCTGCCGCTTCTTCCTGCTCTTACATCCCAAATCTCCCTCACTCTTCCAACTGTCCCAATAACCCTTAACCACGAATTCTCTGGTCTACTCACCTGCACCTGCACCACCTACACACACACACACACACACACACACACAGCTTTGTACTTGGATATCCCAGTTCCCTTGGTTTCGATATGCGATGAATACGTGTGTGTGTGTTAGGGGGGATGCATGTTACTATCAACCTATTGAAGTTGGGGATGATATTGATACCTATATATGTACTCGTAACCGTAGGTGATGAAGTAGATAAGTAGGCCTGGAACGTACTTAATGAGTGTTTCAAGTACTGCAATTAATATATGTATTGTCATCATGTGTATATAGCAACTACTCTCTTGGTATTTTAATTGTTTCATTTTCTAGTGTTGCAACCGCGTTTTTTAGCACTACTACAACGTATTCTCTTTCTTCTCCGGAAACAAGTACTCCTCTTGTTCATAATTATTAAGATCATTCTAATCAAATAATACGGATTAAGAACATGAATTAAAATTAATTAATTATCTTAATTTTTTTAAAAATTTTAATATTTTTTTAAAATTATCTTTATTTAATCTCTTTCTCTTTCTCTTTAAATATATTATATAAGGATATTTTTTTAAAATATATAATAAATATTACCTCATATATTGTAAATAGTCTTATATTTATGATCTGAATAAAAAATCCTATATCTAGGATCAAAAGGAATACTATATAGGATCAAATAAGATGATGGAAACATCTATATTCACTACATTAATTGGCCGTAATTGACTCGTGTGTTCGTGTGTGCGTAATTAATAGCAAAGGTTAATTATATTGCTGCTTTAGCTTAATACTATCTTTGATCTTTCCAATTATGGCTGTTGAACTAGTTACATTCATATAACATACAGTGTTGATATTGGCATGTAGGGGGCGATGAAAGAGTATGAAATAATATAAATCGGTCTTTCATATTGAAGGTATTTTTTTTTAGATATCAAGCTAGGTTAAAAAATACTTAAGAAATGCCCATGTACAACATCTGGTAATGGGTTGAAACTTACCCAGCAATTCTAGTCCTCCAATATATAATTTGTATAAATCAATGTTACTAAATACCATATGATTTTTAAAACAAACAAAATATATTAGCTGGCTGAATTAATTAATTTCCGCAATATAATTCTCATGCATATTAATTAATTATTCAATCTCAGGGTGTTTAATTACACGACCATCAATTTTAATATGAAAACAGAGTCGAGTGAGATAATAATTAATTATTACTTTCTAATTATTTTATCAAGCCTTATGTTTTCTAATAATATGTATAACTTTTATTTAAAAAAAAACTAATAATATACCAATGTTGAGTTACAAAAATAATACTCATCATATTATATATTATTGAAAAATTATATATTTGTTATAATCTTAATTGCTACCATGAAAACATATATAACTCTTCAATCTTAATAGTACTTAACTAAACATGTGTATGTATTTACACGTAATCTAATCTGGAATGAGTCACATTTTTCAAGAATTATAAACGGTAGATCTTATTATAGATTTTACTATTGTTTATATTGATATACTATAAGTAAAACGGTAAACATAAATACTTTCGATGAGTTCAACTAAGCTGGAAAAAGATGAAATTAAAACAACATGAAATCCAAGATTTTTTTCTTTCAATATTTGATAAATATAATATAATAAAAATGAGAACTTTTGGGTGAAGTGAAAAAGTAAACTTGCATTAATTGAATATAATAATGAGCCCCTCTTTCACCATTAATGGGTTAATTCTAGGAGACTGGAATATTACGATTGAGTATATGTTTAGGGAGGCCAATAAATGTGCTAACTAGCTTACACACCAAGCACATGATATCATTATTGATTTTCTTGTTATTAATTAATCAGCCTTCTATAGATTGTAGGCATATATTAAACAAAAAAGGTGGAAGAGAGAAGCTTTCTTAACCAATTTATGTAATTTCCTAGGTTGGTCCTAATCTTTTTATTCCAAAAAAAAAAAGAGGGGCTTCCCTCCTCTCTTAATTTGTTACTAATTTAAGGCATTACTTGTCACAAATGAAGAATAACACTGGTAGCATTTAAATAAGATCATTATTTATTATAAATATAATGAAAAATAATTTATATCGATAAGTTTAAGGCTTTATAATTAACTAATTTAGATATTTAATACTAAATATTATATATTATATTATTTATTATATATGTTAAAAAATAAAACTAAATATTTTTAATATTAGTGGATTGCACGGATATATTGCTACTTTATGTAATTTCCTAGGTTGGTCCTAACTTTTTTATTCCAAAAAAAAAAGAGGGGCTTTCCTCCTCTGCTAATTTGTTCAGGAAATAAAAAATATGAAATAAGGGCTTGTCACTTTCTTCCAGAAATCAATATTTTGTCGCTCGCTACTTCCAAAGGAATGGGAATATGGGAGATAATGGGCCATTAAGCTACCCGCCTCCAATTTTAGTTGGGTTCTCAACTTTCTACTTTAATGGGCTACACGTCCTGCACTATAGGCCTCTACTCAAATGAATAAATATTCCTCTTATAAAAAATATTTTCATAAATTAATTGTATATTCAGTTTTTTAATTTATTTAGCTTTGCTATGAAATAAAAATATTTGATTTTATCATCATTATAAAAATAAAGTCCATTCATAAATCATAAATAGTGTCACTCATTTTTCGTATGGGGCTAATGTCTAATTCTTCATATATAGTAAATGAATTGTTGATACTAATATTAAATTTGTCAATATTGTTTTTCAGTTGAACTCCGGTCCTTGTTTAAAATTTACGAACGCCTCGCATGAATACACACAAAATTAGATTTAAAGATCTAACTCTGTACCCTGAAGTGAAGCTACAAGGGATATGTGGTGATTCTAGATAAAAATGTAAAAGAAAGCTTTCCTTTTCTTTTTTTTTTCTTTTAATATTTTACTGACGGTGATTCTAGACTTTTAATATTTTCGAATACAATGTATCAAATAGTCATATAAAAAAAAGTTTTTTTCAAATGATTTCATGATCAATGTATGAGTTAAAACAACAGGTGCAACTTTAATAGAGGGGGGGATGAATTGAAAATAATGAATGGTTGAGAGTTTTGACAGGGTCATGAAAGGAGCACTGGGCGGAAGTTTCTGTGGGAGGGCGTAAGGTGGCCCAACAGATCAAAGTTGCGTGAGTGGGAAGACTTCCTGATACACACATGTTTGGATGCTACGTACTATAGCACATTCTAACCCCTTTCAATCTTCAAACAGAGGCTCCGTCACATATCTCCAAATTCCAAGTAAAACCTTACTTTAAACGCAGACTCAGGAGCAGTCAAATTAAACCAATTAGCAAGCTTAATGTACATTAAGAAAAAAACTTGTATATAAGCAGGCATCCATGCAATATGCAAGCACACCCATATAACCTCAAAACGGAGAAAAAAGAAAAAAGTAGATTGATCTGTCTCCAGAACTCCTGCTTGATTAATTCATCGATCATACTTTTCATTCATATATATTATCAGAAAAAAGGAGAAGGCGTGGAAGGATGGAGATGAGAAAGATGTTGATAATTGGAGTAGTGATGAGTGTGATGGTTGTGTTAGGGTGTGTGCAAGTTGGAGAAACGAGGCCGTTGTTCGAGTTGGAGTCGCTAAAACGAGGTCCAGTGAGGCCTTCAGCTCCAGACCCATGTGAAACCATTCCTGGCAGAAACAACGGACACTGCAGCTTCAAACAGATGAACGTGGCTGGCAAGCCTCTTTCTCCTCCTCCTTCTTCTCCCGATCTTTATTTTGCTGCTTAATTAATTAATTCAAATCATCACGGAAGCCTCATTCATCACCCTTGTACCCACCTTAATTTCCATCAATAATCCATCCTTATTAAGCATTATAGATTACTCTCTCAACATTATGTCATTATTTGCTCTCCTATTTTTTCATTGATTGTATTAATGTAATCCGAGTGTGTTTCCTGATTTCTTGTAAGGTTTGATAGCCGACTGGGTCGATATATAAACTTCTCTTGTTAATGTGCTGTTGCATAAAAATCAGAAGAATAAATATATTGATGAGATATATATATTTCATACACAATTATATTTTCTTATCAGATGTAACTGTCTCTTGAAATATATAAGTACATAAATATATCGAATTTTGGTTTAGGTTCTCATATTTCTGGTTTAATAAAACCAAAAAAAGAAGAAATAAACCAATGATTGGGCTGAGAAGCAAAGATTTAGGCGTCGCTTGGATATATCGAGAAAGTACGTTCATGCATGTTCTGCTTATTTAATTTTTAATTTTTCAAGAAGTTTAAATTATTTTTTAAATAGATATATTATATTTTAATATTAAAGACATAAATTCCTTTTTATTTTAAAAATTTTTAAAGGATTAAGGACTTTTTTAGAGAAATATATTTGATAACACTAGGAAAATAGAACTTTCCTATATTTTAATTAGGAAGTTCTAGTTTCCAAATTAAATTCAAACTTCTCACAAACTTCTATATATACTTTTTTTTTTAACTAAACAGGAATAATTGATATAATTCTTAGAAAATTTAACTTCCTTCTTATTTATTTTATACCAAGGTGACCCTTCTATACTCCTAAGTAAGGTCATTGGTTTGTGGATGGGAAAAAATCCCTTGGGAAGAGCCGCATTCTTTTAAGCCTAACGATGCTGAATTTTTTTTTTTTGGATAGTACCATATAACATAGATATCATTGTATAAAAAAAAAAATAGAGATAAAATCTTTTACCGTAACCAAAGATGGGCGTACAAAGAAATACTTGACATATTCATACCAAGAAACAAAAAATTGGATCAGACCACCCAATTTAACTGGAACCAGTGTCAGGTGTGATCTAGTCATAGATAAAGATTAGCCAACTTTATAATCGGTATAAAACTAGTTTCATCGGTCTAATCTTTATTTTTAAATTCTTTTGAAATTTTTTTTTAATTTTTAACATAAAATAATATTATTTTTAGTACTAAGTGACATAATTTTTTGTATAATTATTTTTATATTATAATATTATATAAGTATTATTATAATACATAATTATTAATATTGATAAATTTACTTAACAAATAATATAAAAATTGAGTATTTTGAATTTAAAATATAATTATAAGTGAATATTAACTTGTTTAGACTTTAATATTAGGTTATGAAATTAATTAATAATATTTTTAATTTTCTATATAGTATATAATATTAAAAATATTAAATTTATTATCACCGGTTTAATTCCGATTGAACTATTAAACTTTGAACCAGTGCCTTGACTGGTTCAATGTCCAATCCGAGTTTTTGAATCTTGATTCATACCATGGCCTGCAACTTGCCAAACAAGCCGACATATAGGTTCTGACTTGGATATGGATCGCCAAACATGTAATGTTTGCTAAGATCTCAGATGTCAACATGTTTTGCTTAATTTCTATATATATTTGGTTTCAAATTATCACTACATGTGGTTCCCCTGAATGGCTGAATCATGCTGAAGCAGAGAGACAAAAGATGTGAGAAACGTGACAGAGGAAACATGCAGATGAAACGAGGTCCATATATATGACCGAATTAACCTCAATCTCATCCCAAAACGAAAGAGAAGAAAAAAAGTGGGAGAAGAAATGACACGTCATGCTAATGGTGCAATGTGAAATTAATTTTAATGTCCATTTTAATCCATCCGTGTCACTGACAACAAAACTTTTTTTTTTTGGTTGGATGAGCGCTATGAATATCCGTTTGCCCATCCCCTTAAAATTAAGTCCAGCTTGTCTTTTTTCTTCGTTTCACGCGTGAAAAGATACATATGTAAAAGAAAGTTTTCGTTTTCGTTTTTTCTTTTTTAATATGTCATCACTGGTAATTGAGTCAGCGTTAACCAACTCAATATTAATTTGTGATTCAAATTTTGTAGATGAAAAAAATCATGCTGAGTGCGTTACCCACGATTAACAATTTTTTAATCAACATTGTGTATTATTGAATATAATATATATATATATAAAGTTTTTTTAAAAAAAGTTTCATGATTAATGTATGAAATAAAAGCACAATGTTTTTTAAATAATATTTCTTCCGATCTATATTATATATAAAACATTACCAATATTCTCTTATCTTATAATATAAGGCATTTTATTGGGGTTAGTAAAGCATTTATATCCTTTTTTTAATTAATTTTAAAAGAAAAGTGAATAAAGGATAGTTTTGGAATCGTCAATTTCTTCTGTTCAAACTTCAAAGGTTTCTAGCTATTTTTAATTACCGTTCTTAATATCAGTGATTTTTTGTAAAACATGTTATATTATGGGAGATCAGAGGGATATGACTACGATTAATGCAGGAATGAATGAAAAATTAAGGTGCAACTTGAATAGAGAGGAGATGAATTGAAAATGAATGGTAAAGAGTTTTGACAGAGTCTTGAAGAGTATTGGAAGGCGTTCGCAGAAGTTTCGGATGAGGGAGGCCGTGAGTTGGGGCAACAGATGAGAGATGGGTGAGTGGTCTCGCACGTGGGAAGACTCCGGGATGGATATATGCTTGACTGCTACCCCTTCAGTCCTTTCCTTTGCTTCTTCCTTATGTTTAGAATTCAAGTGACCTGTAGCCTTGCACATTCTAACTCCATTCAATCTTCAAACCTTTCTCGATATTCCAAGTAAAACCTTATACTTTAAACGCAGTCAAAATAAACCCATTAGCAAGCTAAGTGTACAGTAAAAAAAAACTTGTATAAGTAGCTAGGCATCCATGCAAGCACAAAATATATACTCTCACAGAAGGAGAAAACAAAGAAAGTTGATTGATATATATATATATATATATCTGTCTCCAGAACTCCTGCTTGCTTTCATTTTCAGTATCATATATATATATATATAATTTTCATTCATATATATATATATATAATCAGAAAAAAGGAGAAGGCGTGGAAGGATGGAGATGAGAAAGATGTTGATAATTGGAGTAGTGATGAGTGTGATGGTTGTTTTTGGGTGTGTGCAAGTTGGGGAGTCGAGGCCGTTGCTTGAGTTGGAGTCACTAATACGAGGCCCAGGGGTGCCTTCAGCTCCAGACTCATGTGAAACCATTCCTGGCAGAAACAACGGACACTGCAGCTTCAAACAGATGAACGTGGCTGGCAAGCCTCTTTCTCATCCTCCTCCTCCTCCTTCTTCTCCTGATCTTGATTTTGCTGCTTAATTAATTCAAATCATCAAGGACGCCTCGTTCATCACCCTTACCCACCTTAATTTCCTTCAATAATAATATCAATTCTCATGAAGCATTAATTACAGGTTACTATCAACATCACGTAATTTTTTTCTCTTTTTATATTTTGATTTCTTTGTACCGTGTGCTAATGCAGTCCAACTGTGTTTCTCTATTTCCTGTAATGTTCGACAGCCGACAAGTCAATAAAATTTATTACGTTTCATTTAAACTTCTTGTGTTAGTGTGCTGTTGAATAAAAATCAGATGAATGAATATATTGATAATTAGATATATAGATCTCATGCACAATTATATTTTCTTATATAAGTGTCTCTTGGAATGTATAAATACATGAATACAAAAATGTGATTGGACTTCAGGCCTCTACTCTTTTGGTAGCTAGTACCAACAATACAGTTCAAAACCACAAAAGTTAAGCCAAGGCTAACTATCGGAACCAAACCTGCTGATCCTCTTATAATTGTTCCAAAAAAAAAAATCCTTTTGTAATTACTTTTTATAATGCAACAGAAATACTTTTATAAATTAATTATATATTCATTTTTTATAATTTATTAACATTTTTAAATGAAAAATCCTTAATTTTAATTTTATTATTATTTATAGATAAATCTCTGATACTAACATCAATAATTAGTAAATATTGTATCTTGAGCTATAAATGGATAAGAGGGGTAAAATAAAAAGTAAAATAAAATAATAAAAATTATTTATATTATTTTAAAATGATAAAATAATTATTATTAAAGAATTATTATAAGTACATAGATTTTTTTTTTTAAAAAAAAGGAACTAGATCAATGATTGGTTGAGGAGCAATGATTCAATACCCCCAAAGTAGGGTCATGGACTTGAAGGTGGAAAAAATTTCATTGGGAGAGCTACCTTCTTTTAATTTTAGCAATATTTAAATTTAATTTGATAGTATAGAATATCATATGATTATATAAAAATATTAGAGAAATAAAGCCTAACTTTACTAGATACCTGGTTGCAACTTGCCGACCAGCATATATTGTTTGGTAAGATTGATTTCAGATGTTAACATGTTTTAATTAATTTTTATTTATGTATAAAAAATATTTTATTATAAAAATTTTTTTACGGAGAAATTAGTCTTTTTTATTGGTTGACTTAACTCTCCTAAAAATCATGTTGAAGTATAGACAAAGACGTGAGAAACGTGAAAGAGGAAACATGCAGGGAACGTGGTCCATATGACCAATCCGGATCCTCAGTCATCAATCTCATCCCCAAAAACAAGAGAAGAAAAAAGTGAGAGAATAAAAGTAACTTAAACAAAAAAAGGATTTCAATCGATATCCCTTTATATACTTCTCCAAAAGTATACATTTTGGGAAGCTCATGCATAATTTACTTGTTTAATTTTTTATTTTCTAGGAAGTTAAAATTATTTTTAAATAAATATATTATATTTTAATATTAAAGGCATAAATGATCATGGCTTTTTTTTTATTTTAGAATTCTTTTAAGGAATTAAGCGTCTTTTTGAAAAAAATATTAAAAAATGATACAGATGCAATGGTCTAATGTGAAATTAATTTGAACACGCATTTTAGTCCCTCTGTGTCAGAGAAAACATTTTTGTCAGATGATCAGCTATGAATATTCATCCGCCCATTCCTTTAAATTAAGTCCAGTCCTTGTCTTAGATTTAGGAACGCCTAACATATATGAATGAATAACCTCAAAACTAGATCTAACGATCGAGTGAATTAAATGTGTTCCATGAAGCCAAGTTTCATAGGGCTCTTCCTTCCCGCGTGAAAATTGAAATTAGTTTTTCAAATGGTTTGACGGTTAATATATGAATTAAAAAAACGACGTTTTTCAAACAATATGACGATTAATGCAAGAATTAAAAAAGGCGCAACTTCAAGAGAGACAGAGTAGAGCGATGCATTGAAAATGAATGGTTAAGAGTTTTGAAAGGGTCTTGAAACAAGTTCGCAGAAGTTTCTGTGGGAGGGCGTAATAAGTTGGCCCGACAGATCAGAGGTGCGTGTGCGTGTGAGTGTGAGTGGGGTTGCTACCATAACCATTTCAATCTTTTGCTATGCTTCTTCCTTATGTTTATATATATATATATATATATATAGAATTCAAGTGATTTAAAAACCTTGGACGATCTTACTCGATTCAACCTTCAAAGAAAGGCTCAGTCACGTTTCTCAATATTCCAAGTAAAACCTTATACTTTAAACGCAGGCGCAGGAGCAGTCAAAATAAACCCAATAGCAAGCCAAGTGTACAGTAAGAAAAAAACTTGTATAAGTAGCTAGGCATCTAAGCAAGCACCATGTATACTATCACCCCCTACTCAAAAGTAGATTGATCCGTCTCCAGATCTCTCCAGCTGCTTGAATATTCGGCATATATACTTTCAATTAATTCATACATACATATAAATATATAATCAGAAAAAGGAGAACGAGAGGGGTGTGGAAGGATGGAGATGAGGAAGATGTTGATAATAGGGGTAATGAGTGTAATGGTGGTGTTAGGGTGTGTGCAAGTTGGGGAGACGAGGCCGTTGCTTGAGTTGGAGTCACTACAACGAGGTCCAGTGGTGCCTTCGTCTCCAGATACATGTTCTACCATTCCTCACAGAAACAAAGGACCACCATGCACCTTCCAACAGATGAACGTGGCCGGCAAGCCGCTTTCCCACCCTCCTCCTCCTCCTCTTGATTTCGCTGCTTAAATATTCAGTCATCATTGACTTCGACGCCTCATTCCCCACCCTCTTTAACTTCCTTCAATAATAATCAATCGAGTGCTGCCAGATTAATTAATCTCAACATCATATGTAATTTTTTTCTTCTATTTTTTCATTGCTTGTACCGTACGTGTAATCCAAGTGTCTTCCTTTATTTCTCCTAATGTTTGATATATAGCCAATAACGAGCCAGTAAAATTAGGTACGTTTCATATTAACTTCTCTTGTTACTGACTTTAAGATTTTTTTTTTTTTCTTTTTCACATCAAGTTTATCATAATGTTCATAATCGTAATTGATCGGCAACATTTTGTTCAACCGATCGATCAAACAACCACCAGCACTTCGTTTCAGTGATACATGAATTATTTATTACGAGTATTTTCTAATTGCTGGAGTTCATAATTATCACTTACAGTTACAGGTATGCCTTTGAAACTGTTCGTCAATTTGGAGCACGACAACTGTGATTCCATGTTTCACACTAACAAGATGCAGAGAGCATGAAGTGCAAATCAATCTCTCTGCATATATATTGCTTATAGCTAATTGCAGTCGTTTTCATTTTCAAAATATTTTTTGTAAGTAATTAGTACACGCCTAAGCTATATACATAATTTAGATCTAGCGTTTGTCAGAACCGTCCAGATTTTATTTTAATTTCATAAATTTAATTATTTTATATTAATATTGTTGGTTTATAGTCTATATGAATTTTTATTCTACATTGTATAAAATATTAATACAAAATATAAAATTCATGTTAAACCACACTATTTATAAAAATTATGAACAGAAAGATTTAGCTTAAACTCTATAAATGCAATGTATAAGAAAACGTGTCTAATCTTTTTAAAATTAACGTTTTAACTTAAAAGTATATATAAAACTACAAATAAAAAATTTGGATCGTTCAAATTAATTCTAAACATTTTACATTTCATTTAAATAATGAATAGATCTACTCATCCATAGGTCAGCATGGAATTAATCCATAAGAATAAGTTTAGATTCAATTAATGCTTCTCATAAGAATAAGTTTCCAACTTCTTTCCAAATTTTTTGATCATGTTCTCTTTCGATGCATCCTGAAAATGGGACACTATTACAAAAATGAGTTTTCTAGGCGGTTATTCAGATAACCGCCTACAAAGGTTATCCAACTTTAAAAAAAAAATTTTGATACTAGATTAATCCAATCTCAATATATGCAACCTACTAAATTTATTGACAAAAAAATTATTATATTAAAAAATATTTACAAATCAATATCAACTTTATTAATAAACCAACTAAATTACACACACTAATTCACAAAAGCAAAAAATAGAAAAAATAAAGCCTAGGATACAAGCTAGTTATAACACAAATAGTTTCAAGAGTATTAACCTAACAAGTTCCTTATTCAGATACCCTACTCCCAGAAAGCTCAACTTGTGTTGCTCATGCTTTATTAATAGCATCCATCACTTGTTGCTTTCCCCTTCTCTCTGTTTGATCCATTGGGGTCCTCTTGTAACTGAAAAGAAATATTTTTATTATAAGTAGACAATCCTTGGCCAAATATGATGGAAGTAATACAAGATAAAAAAAATAAATGTAGGCAGGTATGTACCAAGTCAGTATATGAAGCCAATATGCCACTAAAACATTTACTTGCAAATCAAAATTAACTAACAGATAGAAAAACTTCATGAGGTTAACTTCAAAGTTGTAAGAAATAGCAATAGAAAATATGAGCAGTATAAAATATTCTACCATGTTAGGTCTTCTCTTGGGCTTTCTAAGAAACAACATACAGCTCCACTTATCAACCCAACTAATTGTCTTTAGCTCAAATCCTTATAAAACAAGACTCTGTCAATTATGTAATTGAAACATGATAGGTTAGAGCACATCTGGTTTTTAATGGGGCATGGAAGATGAGGTTCTATTCCAAAAGTTCCTTTGACATTAGATGAATGAGGTTTAATCATCTCTCATCTAGAAAGCCCAAAGTCATTTACCTGCCAAGAAAAGGAGATTTGCAGTATCCTCAGCATCCCCACCTAAGGTGGAACATGTTCATGCAATGTATGAAATTCTAAATAGGAAGGAATTCATATGGTCTTGGCGAAAAGTTAGATTCTACTGTGAGATTTGTAAGGGAGGGCATTAATGTATCACACATATAGCATATATTGACATTGGCGTACTGTAGAATAAGGACTAGTTCCTCTGGAGTAAGAAAACTGGACCATTGAGGTGTTCCTTTGGGAAGCTGCAAAGCATCAGCTACATGTAAATATTACAATTTGAATAGAGAAAATGACAGTTAAAAGACTTAAATTAATGATAATTTGGGACTTTAAAAGTTAAATTTCTTAAGGACCTTAAAAACAAAGTACTGTGAGTACTTTTTAAAGTTACAACTTAGTCTTCTAAATATTACATAAATATTTTTCATCTACATAAAGTATCAAACTTAAAATATCCTCATAAAATTCAGAAGATCAAATTGTAACTTTAAAGAATATGAATGAAAATTTATTTCAATGAACCTTGAAAAGAATTTTAATTTGTAAGATCCTTAGCCCTCATTAATTTATAGGCCCTTAACTGTCATCTTCCTATGAGAATACATCAATTACAATTACCTATAAAACAAAGACGTGCAATACTACATGGGTATACTTTCATAAAATATCACTTCTAGTATTATCATAGATTTGAAGTACCTCTTGACCAAAAAATATCTATATGTGAAGTATCTTACATTAAGTTTGGCCAAAAAGAAAAAATACCTCACATTAATTAATATTTTTCTAAAAGATTGGCTAAATAGAATGTTTCAAACATCACTATTCAAACTTTTTGTTATGCATAAGAGGAGGTTTAACTAACACAAGGGCAATTATTAGTTAGTATAAGTGAATTGAATGATTCAGTTAGGTGTAGTAAATGCAAATAACTCTGATTCCATCTATGGGCTGTCTCCAACCCCATTAGTCCAAATAGGTTGACCAAACCCCAATATGAATATGAATATGTTGATTTTCCTCTTTAGTTTTTATATCTCCTGCACCTTACTTCATATGTTTTACTTATACCCAAAAGTTCATTCAGCATAATTTGCTTCAGAGAATTCTATGTCCGTTTGTAATAATGCAGATTATTATAAGCTTCATTCTCTCAAGAAGCTTCAACATGGAAGCTGCAATTAGACTGAGCAATAAATAATAATTATTAAATATAGAGGTGCAATAAAAAGACAAATTTAATTATAAACAAATTAACAGTAAATTTCACGCATATGACATGTTTATTTATCTTTTTTATAATTAATTAATTTATTTTTATTAGTACTTAAGAAGACGTGTATTTAGTAAGTAATGTGATCCTAATTTGACTGATATTATGATTTTTCAAAAAGGACTAAGCATATCAAGATGACATGATTACCATATAATTAGTATATTATTAACGAAGTCAACCTCAATCTTGGAGTTGAGGCCTACAGGACTGATGAACTACAACCTTATGTGCTTAATGTTGTAAAGAAAGCAGGTGTTCCCTTTTTGGCATATAAGCAATGACAAACATCCTTACTTCTCTCACATTATAATTTCTCCTCATATATTTTGTTCCCAACTTTACTTCTTGGAGCATAGTCCAAAACTATTTTGAGTTGGGTCAACTTTAATTTAAATAGAACTTTTTTTATTTTCTAGGCAGAGAATCTTATGCTGGAGTGTGGGGTAAACAAAGAGGTAGTTTTCTTTACATTATATAAGCCTCTATTTGTGGTCAGAAACTATTGTTGTTGGGATTATTGACTAGAATCCAATTTGTATTTGCAGTACCTACCCATTGAGGGTTTAGCTGCATTTAATAAGACAACTGCAGTGTTATTACTTGGAGCAGACAACCCAATAATAAAAAAATAAAGAGTATGCAATGGATTCAGAAAATATATAATGTTATAAAGGATATTATATCAATTGGTTAGAATTTAAAAGTAGTAAATAATCACCTTAGATTTTACTTATATTCCTCAATTCACCAGGTTGCAACTGTCCAACATCTTTCTGGAACTAGTTCTCTGTAACTGGGTGCAGCTCTGATAGAACGATACTTTTCCTGGTGCAAAAGTTCTAATATCATCTCCAACATGGGATGAGTATTTTCTCTTCCTTGGTTCAACATCATCATGACATTTGTTTTCAGGGATTATACTTCATGGATAATAATGTGGTCTTGCAGGTAATCACAAGAATAATTTCAATGATGCTAGAGTTCCATGATCTGAGTATAGGTATTTTTAACAATAGTCACCATGTTTCTGGCAACAAACAAACTACATACAATTATCTATCAAAAGCTATAGAATTGGACATACCTGTGGGTCTTTGGGATTAACAAAAAAGGGAGACGCAGTATGAAAGACACATTCACACCCTTTAACAATAGAATGTCAGAGTCTAAAACTAGTAAATTTTAGAGGATGAATGAATTTATAGCAATTCAGAATTGCAATGTGCCTAATGGAATCTGCATAGCAATAAGAATTTATAGTAATTAAATGAATTCATTATTCTCAACAATAATCATGTGTCAAAGTGAATTAAAGTCTCAATAAATTCACTAAATCCCAATAGAATCAAAATTTCATCGTTTCAAAAATCATAAAGCAAGAGCAATGAATCCGATTCCTATGAGTCTTTACCAAACAGCTACTAAAGACACAGAATGAAGCATAGTTACCTAGAGGGGGAACAAGATTTGAGGACTAGTAGGGTTTGCAGCGTACTTGTAGGAGACCCACGAAGATGAATAAGGCATTGAAGGACAGAGCAACAATGCTGAAGACGAATAGGGTCACCCACAAAGATGTACACGCCGGAGGGAGAGAGCTTGCAGCAAAACATAGTGGAGGAAGACCGAGAGACCGAACAAACAGGGCAAGGGGGAGAGATTGAGAGATGATTATAGCTAAGAATAACCGAGTTACAGGTGTAAACAACTTTGGGAAACGCTGGCAAGCAATCCTGTTGATCATTACAGAGACCGGAGGGAGAGAGCACGAACAAGAGAGTAGTGTGGAGGGAGGGAGGGAGATCATGAGGGATTTGAAGATGGAAAGTGAAACAAAGTTTGTAGGTCTTAAGGTAACAAAAGACATCACTCCCTATTTGTTTTTTTTTTTTAATGTTTAAGTAAAGTAAGTAGTTAATTTCAAAGACCGCCTACTTTAATTTTTTTTATTAAGACACATAGGCGGTTTTATACATAATCGCCTACGTTTTCCTTTTATATTTTTTTAATTGTATTGAAATTATATTTTGATATGCGGTTATTTAGATAACCACCTATTAAAGGTTTTTACTTTACTTTTGTAGACGGTTTTTAATATAATCGCCAACATTTTAGCGCTTATAAATCTTATTTTTGGCATAGTGAGAGTGGGGGAGTTGGGGTCTCACTTGCCAGACACCGTGGCAGCTTTGAATTTTTTTACAATTTTTCTTTAATTTAAACATTATAAATGAAAAGATATGTTTTTAGAGTTATGTAGTTATGTATTTATATTTTTTTATCTTTTTAATATATATTTTTTGCCACAGAATCATTGTATGATTACATAAAAGCAAGACTAGATGACCTTAAAAAAAAGTCTTTTTATCTATAATATTTAATTTAAATATTTAGTTTTAAAAATTAAAAAAAGAAAACTAAAATCTGCCACAACAACTCTAAAAAAAGAAAACTAAAATCTGCCACAACAACACTATGGTAGATTGGGGTCTTGTAGAAGAGTCCCTGACCCCTAAACATGTACATAAACTTTGTGTGCTTAAAAATAATTTCCCAAAAAATATGTTGTATGCATATGGAGAGAATAGAACCATTACAATAGAAGAGAAATCGGATGAGAAAAAATAAATAAATATTGTTAGGAGGAAAAAGTAAAAATTAAAGCAAAAATTGCCATAGGTTAACTCAGATGATAATGGTAAAGTGGGTTCTGAGTAGAAATTAAAAATTCAAACTTTCATAATGCATAAAAAAAATCAAAAGCAAAAATCAAATAAAATAATGTATTAAGGCCAATCTATATGGGTTGGTCTTTGTTGGAGCAGAGCAGGAAACCACATGCAGGACATCCGGATTCTATATATTTCCATGTTCGTGAAAGTAACTACGCAAGGATTAAGGTAGTCATATATATGCGTAATCCCAGGTAGTTACTTTGTTCTTCGATTTGACAATTGACTCGCATACCATAGACCCAACCTTCCGTCCTCCTTTTCCTATACTCTCTATTCAGCTTCGGATCGTGCCATCTCAACATTTTGGGATTAAGAAAATAAATATCCCTTGACTTTAGAAACACAAATATATATATATATATATAAAACAATAATTAAGAAATTTCTCATTTTTCAAACCAGACATTCACTTGGGAAACACGCCTCGGATATACTGATGTACTGTTTTAGTTTAGCATGCGGCTGCTTTGACTCTTCGTATCGTGATTCATAACCAGCTTTTGCTACGAAATCTCACACCCCAAAAGCAGAAGAACCACAAAGCGTATACTTGTAAAATATAATATCAATAATATTTGACCCAGATCACAAACCCAGTTTAATTTAATTTTTAAAAAAACAAAAACTTGAAACCCAGCAGTTTCTGCGTAGATTGGTGTTTGGCGTACAAGTTACTGTAAGTTGATCCATTCAATTCAATATTTGGTTTTAACTAGTTTTCAACCTTCAAAGCACGAGAAATCAAGGTAAACGATTTTCTTAAAACCGCAAGAGCCTCTGGTCAATGCACTGTCCTTTATATACATGTTGTGCCAGTCGTTCCTTCCATATATCCCAAATCTACTCTAATTCCCTTCCAAAGCTCGCATTTTCAAGAAGAATATCACAAGGACGTACGACCTGAAGTACAGAATAAAGATCACTTCTTTCTGGTTTATTCATATTGACAGAGACATGGCTTTCTCTTACTGGAAGATGATCTTCACGGTGCTGTTCGTCTTCACCATTGTGTTTTCTACTCCACAAGTCGCATCAGCAATAAGGCCATTGCCAGATGGCTTTTTGTTGCAGGTTCTTCAAAGAGGTCCTGTAACCCCATCTTCTCCCGACCCTTGCAGTACAATTCCTGGACGAGGAGATGGTCACTGTTGACTAAACAGTTTTTGAAGATCGCAGACTGACGCATTCCTCTAGTAATTTTTTCTTCTCTTCTTATTTGGGGACAGCTCAACACTCCTTTGCAGACATGTAATTTAATTTATTCATTTTCCTTTGTAATAATTATCTGAATAGAATTGCTATACTGCCTTCTGTAATCAAATCATATATAAATCAAGTTGAAATTCATTGAGATTGGTTATGCTTTTCGTTAATTTCTTCAAATTTGACATGCGGTGGCTGCAATTATATTTTAAAATGATGAATTGTATGATGAGAATATGGATGAGGTTAGGCAGCAATCCATCTCCAAATCATAGCAGCCAACGTCATATATAAAGGAAGTTGAATGTTTGGGAAATCTGAACAGCTTAAACTTCCCACGATGTCTCTTGTCTGACTAGGATACACAAGTCAGACATGACCCAGACCACAAGTCAAGCATAGAATAGCGATGAGGGGTTAACATGGTACGTCGTGATTTGGATTTTGGACAGTTTGACTAATTGATTCAATACACTGGCTAAAATTTAGCTTTCAGGCCATCTTAAACTTACCAACAAAATTGAAACGTTTTAGTTTCCAAATCCTTTGTTGAATTTTGACAACTAGCTTATGCTACACACAGGTTCAATGTTTTCCATTTCTAGAATCACCACTGGTTTCCATGTTTGGCGTCCTTGATATTACTGGATTAGATTTTTTTCAGTCAAATTTCAACCTTCAAATTAACCCTCCTCAGTCAAGCTGAACAATTTTCTCCCTTTTTGTTCAAAAAAAAAAATGAAGACATTTGTCAAAAAAATAACTTAAGCCACTTACGGAAGCAGAAAAATGGAGGCCCTATACATATCTATCTACAAGTGAGTGGTTTGCCTGCAACACCTCAAAAGTCCCCCGTGCAGACCAGACTCAAAAACGCAAGAGAGCATTTATTTTTGTTCAGTTGGGTTTTTCTCAGAATCAAAATGAATTTCTTCTCTTATGGAAAGATGCTGGTCACAATTGTGCTTATTTTCATTATGTTGTCTGCTTCTGCTCAATTAGGAGCAACGAGGGAACTGCAGGAAGGCCGGAGATACACAAAAAATAATGGCCTTCTTTTGATATCACTTCAACGTGGTCCTGTACAACCATCCACTCCCAATCCATGCTCAACAGTTCCAGGAGACTCTGGTATCTGTACCTAACCCATCTCATATGCTCCTCCATTCATAACAGGCCTCCCATCCTGTTTCTTCAGATTTAGCACTTTTTGTAACCGAATTTATTTTCTATAAATTTTAGTTTTTCTTTTTCCCTCATAATGTTTATCCAATGCACACACACTATAGCATAGCATGGAGTAACCGTGTGTCTGTCTTACATTTGTTGGGATCCACCAAAAAAAAAATTGTGCGTTACTGTAAAAGGTATAATATTCAATCTTGTGCAATTCTTTTCTTGGTACACTGCCATGGAAAAGCTGATTATATATGCGCTTTCAAAATCAAGGTACGCCGTTAAAATTTATTCAATTTGTGAGGAGAACGTAGATTAGGTGCAGCATTCTCAAGTAAAAACGGAAGCTAGATTTACAGCCACAAGACATGACCAGCCATTGCTTGGTTTCCATGTTGGTGGAAGAAGGAGAATCAAATGAACTTTGGCAACCTAAACGGTGTTTAACTTTAACTTTGAACTTCCGCTCATCAAATTTTGACTTTGGATTCTATGCCTTGCCCTGCCCTCTAGGAAAGGGGATAATAGCCTGCCTTCAGCCAGCGCGATTCAGATTGACTTGTCTGTTTCATTCCGTCTCTAAATATTAATAAGGAAAATTGTTAATACCCCAACTTCAATGCTAACATTTTTCCTTAACTTTAAAAAATAGAAACCTTCTCTCTCAACTTTCACTCCAAATTTTAAATTTTTCTATTCATTGCCGTGGTATATTAATATTCATAAAAAAATAACAGTAAATGAGATGACATCTTCAGCAACAAAACTAAATGAGATAATAAACATTTGGGTTTAAATTCTAAAGTATTTTCTAACTTAGAAAAAGTGTTTGTAAATGGTTGTGATTTTTTCATTATTAATATGATTGTGATCTTTCTGTTTCACATGTTCGGTTGTAATCCAAGCCCAGTTTGGATTTTACCTCATTTGCAATTGTACAGAAAAATTGACAGAAAAATTGATACAAAACCACTGAACGCTTGGGTTGACTGGAATGGGATTGTCCTCGTTTAACAAAGATTCCGGGTTCGAGTCCTTGAATACACAGCCAGCGTGGTAAACCCCCGAAGGGGGGTGTGGTAGAGACTTTCCCTAGAAATGGGCCTATCCGGTCTCGAGTCCAGATTAGTTTGGCCCCACAATATTAGACTGGGATACCGGGCACTCTCAAACAAAAAGGAAAAAAAAAAGAAAAATAGACATGAGTGTCATTGCCGTCTATATAATTAATTAATTAATTATACACGTCAAGAAAGTGGTAGAAGCGACTCCAGCATCAGGGCCCTAGTACAATCATAATTCAAAGATAAAAGACATGATCTGTAATCGTTTGTACAGTATATCCAAACGGATGGCAAACTAATATGGCTGAATAAAACTATTCTCACGTGTAAAATCAAGCAGCATATGTAACATGTAATCCATTTCATTATCTATACAAATATCTGTACTTCAATCTTTACACATTTTATGTCCCTTGTACCACGTACAGATTGTTACATACTTCAACCAAAAAAAAAATGAACTCCACCCTACTCAAGAATCAATTTGTGGATACATGTATATACAAATATATCTGCAAATAAGAATGTGGATCATATAACACAATTCCACTAGAACTTAATGAACATTCCTAAACCTTACACTTCACAGACATATTGAACTCAATACTGCAGTATTAATATCTATGGGGTAATTGAAGGGCAACTTCGTGACTAGAGATCTCCACCCCTTCTTCTTCGGATGATAGATTTGTACAAATAGAGTTCCTGCCCTCTTGTGTCTGCTCCTCCTCCTTGTTTCAGTCATATCAACCACATTCGAATGTGTCAATACATACAGCTCCCCATCTAATACTATAAAACCAAATGAAGAGTTATGTGGAGCTTTTCTTGGTACACGAGACTCGTATAGCCAGCGATTCAAAGACATATCATATCTGCAAGGAGCATTCATCAATAAAGAGTCAATAAGAATTACTGTAACTTCAAAAAGTTTCGGAATTTTAATTTACAAGAAGGTAGAGGGCTATCAACAATGCTGCTTCTATACCATCAGCACTGCTATAAGTGTGAATGGCTAGAAGAGAAGAACTTCAATCAATCCAGTAATTAGTAAAAGGACTCTATTGGGAAAAAAAAACAAACTCGAGCACAGAAATCACATATTGGATGGCACTTGCACGCATCAGAACTAAGAAACCTCGTTGAAAAAAGCAGAAGCTTTGCCCCCAAATAAGAAAAAAAGAGAACACCAGCTTCAGCATTTTAAGCTCCTCTGCAAAATCATTATTGCCAAAAAGAGGGGGGTAAAACAATTTACCTAGTTCCTGCTCCTAAACAATTTACCTCCTCATCCACAGCAAAAAAGTAGTTTCCATTGCCATATAAAAGCAATTTTGAGTACTGATGGGCCTAGTCGCTTTGTGGGCCGAACTTACTCAAGGAGAAGGCCTAGAAAGGGTGCTGCAGCCAAGGGGGATGATAAGCAGGCCAAGAGAAGAGTTGAAGCAGGCCCAACAATGACACCCGAGCTAAGTGAGACAAATAGTAGGGCTGAGATGGCAACCCATGTGGGAGCTGAGGTGGCAAGGGCTTAGTAGGATATTTCTTGGCCACTGTGACAGAATGATGGCAAGGAAGACACTGTTTGGAAAGAAGGGGGACCCTACCTCTCAAATTGTCAGGAAGAGTATCATGTTCTGTTTATGCTAATTCTCCTAGCTTTGTTTATTTCATCTTGTAGGAGTCGGGTTGAAGAGGTAAAAAAAACTCTTAAAAGAATAGATAATGGTAAAGCTATTAGTCCCGATGGTATTCTTATCGAAATTTGGAAATGGTAAGGAGAGAAGGGGATTTTGTAGCTCACTAAATTATTTAATGAGATTTTAAGGTTTAAGAAAATGTCAGATGAATGGAGAAAGAACACTCTAGTTCCTATATACAAGAATAAGGGGGATATTCAGAATTGTTCTAATTATCAGGGGATAAAACTCATGAGTCGCACCAAAAAACTTTGGGAAAGAGTGATTGAACATAGACTCAGAAAAAAGTCTCGTATTTCGGAAAACCAATTTGGATTTATGCCAGGACAGTCCACAACAGAGACTATTTATTAAGGGGTTTGATTGAAAGATATTGGAGTAAAGAGAGAGACCTACATATGATTTTCAATGATTTGGAAAAAGCCTATGATAGAGTACCAAGAGATGTATTATGGAAAGCAATGGAGAAGAAAAGTGTCCGTGTGGCTCATATTCGAGCCATAAAGGATATGTATAAGGAGGCAACAACAAATGTGAAAACCCCTAAAGGTGTGACAAATAACTTTCCTATAACAATAGGCTTACATTAAGGATCTTCTTTGAATCCATACCTGTTTGATCTGATTTTTGGATGTTCTAACAGATCATATACAAGGAGAAATTCCAAAGTATATACTCTTCACGGATGATATAGTTTTAATTGAGAACTCAAGAAAATAGATCAACTCTAAACTTGAATTACTGAGACACATTTTGGAATCAAAAGATTTCCGCTTAAGTAGAAGCAAGACGAAATATATGCATTACAAATTTAATAAGAGGCCAATTAGAAATGATTCAGAGGTAAAAATTGGAAAGCAAACCATTCTAGAAGTGTCAAAGTTTAGATATTTGGGGTTGATTTTACAGAGTGATGGTGAAATTGATGGGGATGTTATGCATAGGATACAAATTGGGTAGTTAAAGTGGTGAACAGCATCAAGAGTTATTTGTAACCACAAGGTACCTACTAAGCTTAAAAGAAAATTTTATCGAACAACTATAAGACCAGCGATGCTATATGCTAGTAAATGTTAGACTTTGAAAGGACAACAAGAGCATAAGATGGGAGTAGCAGAGATAAGCATGTTGAGATAGATATGTGGCCATACAAAATTAGATAAGATATGAAATGACTGTATACGAAGGAAAGTTGGAGTAGCACCTATCAAGGAGAAAATAATGAAAAATCGTTTAATGTGGTTTGGGCATGTACAAAAAAGAGGGCAAAAAGAGCCAATGAGGAGAGTTGATCAAATGGCTTAGAGCCTTATTAAAAGGTGTAGAGGAAGACAAAAAGGACACTAAGGAAAGTTATCAAGAATAATCTATTAAAAAATGATTTATTTAAAAAAATGGTGTTTGATAGAGCACTTTAGCATCATATGATCCATGTAACCGATCCCACATAGTGGGATAAGGTTAATGTTATTGTTATTGTTGTTTATTTCATCTTGTCTAGTCTACTCAGTACCTATAAGGGTGGTAATTTTGTCTGTAGATATTAACAGTGGTTTTGCTGTAATCACCTCAATTTTGCGGTAATAATACAAGGTTTACTGAGTTCCCAACAGTTCTGGTATCAGAGCAGCTCGTATCTCGGGGCATGGTACTTACTAGAATCGAGGGCAGGATTGAAGCTTTGGAAAAATTAGTCAACCAACCCCAATCTGAACAAGAGGCTACTTAAAGGCAACTGCAAACCAACCAAGAGGTTACACAAAGGGAGATCGGCAGCATACAGGAATTTCTGGCTCGATTAGACTCCAAAATCACTCATATGGACCAGACGCTACAACACCTAGCCAACTTGACGCTAACCCAAACGGTGAGGGTTCAAGAACCAACCCAAAATGAGTTGGAACGTGCGCACGAAGGCTCACAGCAAGAGCTTATACCCCAAGCGACGCCAACAGGACTTCACCGCCAGAGACAAACAACAACAAGGAGAGGTAGAGCAAGCAGGAGGTTCTGAAGGGAGTCAAAGAAGTAGGTGACGAAGAGAGGGAGACTCAGAAGTACAAGAAACTAGAGCTACCCACTTTCGAAGGAGATCCCATTGGGTGGTTGTTCCGGGTGGAACTATATTTTGCTGTGAATGGAATTCTTGAGGTTGAATGGCTCGATACTGCAGCAGCAGCAGTTAGGTTGGAGCGGCATGCTCTAAATTGGTTTCAGTGGACTGAAACCCGAGCACCAATCAGTACTTGGGGTAACTTCAAGGTTGAGGTATTGGACCGCTTCCATTGCTACCAATTTTTTTTTTGGGGGTCCCCGGGGCGCCGGGGGGGGGGGTGTGTTGGAGTTTTGAACAACTGGCAAGATTGAAACAGGAAGGGATGGTCACGGAGTATCGAGAGAAGTTTGAAATGCTTTCAGCACCATTGAGTGGAGTGTCGAATGATGTTCTTATGGGGCTGTTTAAAAATGGTCTCATCAAGGAAATCAAAGCTAAAGTATGCTTGATACAGCAGAAATCGTTGAAGTAATTGATGGATGGTGCATGTCAAATCGAGGGCAAAAATTTGATGCTTAAGAAAGTGAAGGAGGAGCGTAGAACGAAGATTGTTAAAAGCACTAGTATGCAAAAGCGGAGCAACACCAAATTTAGTCCTTTACAACTCTTGGAGGGACCTAAGACGAGTTCAAATACCAATAGTAGCAAAGGGGCTGAAAAGCCAACGATGGAGGGTGCCAAGAGCTCCAACAGTAAAGTGGTTATTCCCATTACCACTACAACTAGTAGTAGTGGGAGCAACGCTAAACGTAACCAATGCTTGACTAAAGCAGAAATTAATAGAAAGAAGGGAGCTGGGGCTATGTTTTAAATGCGAGGAAAAATACAGTCCCAACCACAAATGTAAAGGGAAGCAATTGAGAATACTTGTACTGGAGAATGAAGATAAGGAAGGGGTGAAAATGCTGAAAGTGCATGAAGACGATAATGAGGTAGGAGAGAAGGTGCTTACTTCTATACGATTGAGACTCACCTCTATGAGGGGCTTCACTAATTGCAAAACTATGAAGTTGATGGGAATAATTAAGGGGAAGAAGGTGTTGGTACTCATTGACAGCAAAGCCACTCGTAATTTTATTGCTCATAGGGTAGTGGCAAAATTGAGTTTAGAGATTAAACAGGCTCGGAAGTATTCAATTACAGTAAGGGATGGACGCAAAGTTTATTCCAACCAAGAATGCCCAGCTGTCGAAGTGGGGTTGCAAGGGCTTTCAGTAACTCAAACATCCTACCCGTTTGAGCTGGATAATGTTGATCTAGTGCTAGGGATCACATGGTTGCAATCACTCGGAGAAACAAGGGTGCATTGGGGTCAATTATACATGAAGGTGAAAGTTGCTAAGAAGAAGTGGGTGCGTCTATGTGGGGACTTTGACTCACACCCAGGTCACATTTAAGGCACTTAAAAAGGTTGTTTGAGGGCGAAGTGAAGGATTCTTGCTAGAATACACTGCACTAACGCACCAGGAGGAAGTTCTTGAGGTGCCAACAGAGGTTCAAGTGATTCTAGACCGATTCAAAGAAGTGTGTGAACCTGCCAAGGTCCCCCCCCCTCCTCTTTCCAAAAAATAAAAAATAGATCCAGGGATCATGCCATCACGATACAGGAAGGAGTGGCACCACCTAATGTGAGGCCATATCAGTACCCTCATGCTCAAAAGACAGAGATTGAGAAATTGGTGAAGGAAATGATCACTGCTGGAATCATATGGCCCAACAACAGCCCCTTCTCAAGTCCTATACATTTGGTAAAGAAAAAGTATGGCAACTAGAGATTTTGCGTAGACTACAGGGCACGCAACAAGGTCACTATACCAAATAAGTACCCTATTCCGGCCATAGATGAATTACTTGATGATTTGGGACATGCTAAATTTTTTTTCGAAGCTGGATTTGATAACCAGATAAGAATTAAGGCTGGTGATGAACATAAAACAGCTTTTCGGACACACGTTGGTCACTACGAGTTTCTTGTAATACCCTTTAGTTTGTCAAATGCACCATCTACCTTTCAATCGCTCATGAATGATATTTTTAGAGAATACTTGAGGAAGTTTATTTTAGTATTCTATGATGATATCTTAATCTATAGTTCAGATTGGAAATCTCATTTACAACACTTATCAACAGTTCTGGAAATGTTAAAAGCTAATCAGCTGGTGATCAATCTAAGAAAGTGTGCATTTGGCCAAAGAAGGTTGGAGTATTTGGGGCACATCATATCGGAAAAAGGGGTGGAGGCAGATCCTTCGAAGATTGATGTAATGGTGAACTGGCCAAAACCCAAAAACCTCAAAGCATTAAGAGGATTTCTGGGATTAATAGGGTATTACAGAAAATTTATCAAAGATTATGGCAAGACGGCAGCCCTTCTTACTCAACTCCTTCGAAGGGATGCTTTTACATGGGGAGAAAAAGCTCAACAAGTCTTTCAAGCTCTCAAGCAAGCCATGGTGGAAGCACCAATTTTAGCTATGCCAAACTTTCAGTTACCATTTGAAATTGGAGCAGATACTTCAGGTGGCGGAGTGGGAGCAATGCTTATGCAACAAGGGAAGCCTATTGCTTATTTTAGTCAACAATTATCTGAAAGGGCCAAGCAAAGCTCAATTTAGGAGAAAGAATTGATGGCCATCGTCTTAGCTATCAAGAAGTGGCAACACTATTTGGGAGGACCTCCCTTCATTATCCAAGCAGATCAAAAGGCCTTAAAGTATTTACTTGAGCAGTGAGTCATGGACCCAGAACAGAAAAAGTGGGTCTCTAAAATTATGGGATACAAGTTCCAAGTGCAGTACAAACCAGGGAGCGAGAATTGAGCTGCCGATGCGCTATCTAGAAGGTAGAGCCGTCAAAATGGGTCAAGCCCGACGGGCCGGCCCGAAAAGCCCGAAAAATGAACGGGCTTGGGCCTCAATTTTGGGAGTAAATACATAATCTGGGCTTTTTTAGCCCGGCCCGTTTAGGCCCGGCCCGTGATGGGCCGGCCCGAAAGCCCAATGTTTTTTTCTTTTTCTTTTATTTTTGGTTTAAAATATTAAAAAATACATATTATTTTATTAATTAGTGATATATAAATTGTAAAATTTAAATATTATGTTAGTTTTTTATGAATTATAATGATAATTAGTTATATTAATTTAAATTATGATAATAATTAGTTGTATTAATTTAAATAATTATATAAAAAAAATTTATTAAAAAACATTAAAAAAATATTAAAAAATAAAAAAAGCCCGCGGGCCGGCCCGTAGGCCCGATCCCGCGGGCTCGGGCCTGAGAAATCAAGCCCATATTTTAATTCGGGCTTTTTGGCCCGGCTCGATTTAGGCCCGGCCCGAGACGGGCCGGCCCAAATGGGCCGGGTCGGCCCGAATTGACACCTCTACTAGAAGGGATACAGAATCTGCTGAACTTACAGCTTTGTCACTTTGGCAATATGCTGGAATGGAAGAATTTGAAGAAGAGATTAGTAAAGATGACAAATTGCAAGCAATAAGGCAAAAGTTGCTCTGTGGACAGGGGGTGCCTACTGGGTATAGTCTCAAGAATGGCTGTTTAATGTCCAAAGACAGGTTGGTGATACCAAGAACTTTTCCCCAAACACAAGCTCTCATAAAAGAATTTCACCACTCACCTATTGGTGGATATTCAGGCTACTTGAGAACATACAAGCGATTGGCAGAAGTGGTGTACTTGGATGGAATGAAGAAGGACATCCAAGAACAAGTAGCTAAGTGTGATGTTTGTCACAGAAACAAGTATGAAGCCTTGAGTCCTATAGGCCTACTACAGCCACTACCTATACCCACTGTTGTTTAGGAGGATGTGTGTATGGATTTCGTAGTTGGATTACCCAAAGGTAAAAGATGTGACATTGTGCTTGTGGTGGTAGATCACCTTACAAAGTTCAGTCATTTTATTCCATTATCCCACCCTTTTACAGCCAAGGAAGTGGCCGAAACCTTCATCAAAGAAGTGGTGAAACTACACAGCTTTCCAAAAACTATAATCTCTAACCGAGATAGGGTTTTTATAAGCCAATTTTGGAAGAAGCTCTTCACCCAATCCGGCATGACATTGAAGTATAGTTCGGGGTACCACCCCCAAACTGACGGACAAACTGAAGTAGTCAACCGTAACCTAGAAACTTACTTACGCTGCTTTGCAGGAGAAGCTCCAAAGAGATGGGTGAAAATGTTGCCATGGGCAGAATATTGGTTCAGCACCACTTACAACTGCTCTTTGGGAATGACACCCTTTAAAGCACTATATGGTCGTGACCCTCCCACTCTTCTACGGTGGAATAATGATTCTTTAATGGTAGAAGAGGTGAACAATCAGTTGCAAGAAAGGAATGAGTTGCTAGACAACCTCAAGGCACACTTAGAGAAAGCACAGAATCATATGAAAGAGCAGGATGACAAGAAATGAAGGGAAGTTGAATTCAACGTGGGGGACATAGTGTATCCATGGATTCAACAATAGAAGCTCAAGTCTCTATCTCAAAAGAAAAATGAGAAGCTTGCACCACGGTACTATGGTCCCTATAAAATCTTCGAAAGAATTGGCAAAGTGGCCTACAAGCTACAATTACCAAATTCAGCACATATACACCCTTCCATGACTGCCTACCCACTACCAAATTTCCTCTCAGAAAATTATGAGCTTTTAGTGGAACCTGAAGAAATACTTAAAGTTCGAACAATGACAGATGAAAGACAACAAGTGCTGGTGAAATGGAAGAGTTTGCCAGAGTGTGACTGCACTTGGGAGGATATGGAAGCTTTGGACACACAATTTCCTAAATTCCACCTTGAGGACAAGGTGCGACTTGTAGGCGGGGAAGATGATGGGCCTAGTCGCTTTGTGGGCCGAACTTACTCAAGGAGAAGGCCTAGAGAGGGTGCTGCAGCCAAGGGGGATGATAAGCAGGCCAAGAGAAGAGTTGAAGCAGGCCCAACAATGACACCTAAGCTAAGTAAGACAAATAGTAGGGCTGAGATGGGAACCCACGTGGGAGCTGAGGTGGCAAGGGCTTAGTAGGATAATTCTTGGCCACTGTGACAGAATGACGGCAAGGAAGACACTGTTTAGAAAGGAGGGGGACCCTGCCTCTCGAATTGTCAGGGAGAGTATCGTGTTCTGTTTATGCTAATTTTCCTAGCTTTGTTTATTTCATCTTGTCTAGACTACTCAGTACCTATAGGGTTGGTAATTTTGTCTGTAGATATTAACAGTGGTTTTGCTGTAATCACCTTGATTTTTCGGTAATAATACAAGGTTTACTGAGTTCCCAACAAATACTAATGAGTGATGACTCATAAGCAAGCTTTTAATTAACATGACAATATCATCGAATATGTTATAGAATTTCAAATGAATTGCACTCAAAAAGCCTGGAAGGCCAGAACATTCCCAAATGCATATTTATGTCTCATGGATCAGGTCTATAATGCACATCAATGCGCCAAAGATGATGCTGCTCTAAAAGTCATAGGACCCTTCAAAAAACAGTTTAGCATGATAACAAACTAGTCACAGTTAAAATACAATATTAAGAACTCTATTATACATTATTGCTTCTCTTGCAACATACAAATTATAGCAATAGCACCACCTTTTTCAAATCATCACGGATTTTTAGCCTCAATTATTGGACAACCCAGACACCAAGCAGTAACATAATAAACGAAATCTAACTAGGATACATTAAAGATAAAAGCAGGGTTCAAAGCCACCTTGACAAGCCAAGGGACAACTTAAAAATATAGGAATTCGAATAGAAAAAAATCTACTGAGCATACGTATTTACAAGCCAGTAAGAAAGCATCTATAGTAAGCTTTTAACAAAAGCACGCATGATGGAATTCCACTCCATAAAACCCAAATAACATAGTTCTGCCAGAGTGTAGCAGAATAGCTACAGTTCGGGGAAAATAGAAAAACACACAAGAAGAACACAGAACTCATAGCAACTCGTAGCAATTAGAGAGGCTAGTCTCTCCAAACACACTCACACAGATTGCTTGCCCTATTCTGGACCCACACCCCACAATATATGCCTCATTAACTGCCTCACTCCCTCTCTCACTCTCACACCTCACACAACCCATTTGAGTCAGCTTTGGCCCATTAATTATGGGCCCATCACCCCACAATTAAACTATAATAACAGATCAACCTTGCAAGATGGGGGAAAATTCACAGGCACAAAGTGCAAACTAGCCTGATAATATAATGAGTATACCACAGATACTGCTATTTTGATCGAAACTATAGGTGTAAATGAAGGATTTCATCGTTACTTTCATCAAGTATCAAAATTGCCCAAGGCTGCCCAATAAACTTTTGCTCGTTCAACAACAGAATCAAAAGAATGTTGAAGATACCTCGGGTTTTATTTCATTTTTTTATTTAAAAAAAAAAAAGCAGAAGCAGATTGGATTTCCTCTTCCCATTCAACAATACCAAATCAAATAATATATCCTCTACTCATCATCCTGTATATCTACACTAGAGATCACTCGGACCCTAATTATATACCTAACTACTCCTGATGAAAACCAGAGTCTGATTTAGCATCAGCAAACAAACATTCAAGTTAAGCAAAACACTATCAGTCTTAAAGAACATATACATTAGGGCAGCCAAACATAACTCAACGATTGAATTCATTATCAATTAATTGGAATCAACTGTCTAAAGCTATTTGCCACCATGTGAATTAACGTAATTGTCTCATCACGTCACGCAGAAGCGAGAGAGTACCTCAGAATCTCATTCCCATCGAGCATGAAAATGATGGGACTGCCTTGATTCTCGTCGTCCTCGAGCACAACAATCTTTCCAAGTCTCATCCTTTCCCCTTCTCCCCACATGTCCCCAGCCTCTCTCCACTTCCCATCATCAAATTCATTCTTCAATTCCATCACCACCGCGTCCCTACAATACTCATCCACTGGAAAAACCCCCGAAATGGTCCTGGAAGCGCCGTATCCACCCATCACCCAGAACTCCCTACTGTCGTCTTTTCGATTCCTAACGAAAAAACCAACGCATCCCGCTCGGTAGTTCGGTAATCCATCCATGGCAACCCACTCGTCCTTCCTAATATCGTACCTCTCCACGGAACGTATTCGGCTTCCGGCGGCGGCGAACATGGTATGCCTCGAACCACCACCGGCCACCAGAATCTGGTCGGAATCAGGGACAGCGGCACAGGCAAAGCTGCCACGTGGTGAGAGCATTGGGGCAAGGCGTTCCCAGGAGAAATCATAGAAATTGAAGCGGAAAGTGGAGGAAGTCGGGGAGGGGCGATCAATCGGAAAGGATCGGGTGTCGAAAAGGGAACCTCCGAGTACATAGAGGTAAGGACCGACGGAAATAGAGGAGAAGTTACAGAGGCCATAGACATGTGGGTTACAGGGCATAAGGGGGAGAGGGCACCAAGCGAGGGAGGAGGGATCAAAGAGGAAAGGGGAAGCTATGGAAGGGTCTTGAGGGAAGATGCAGAGGAGGTGGGACAGGTTACGATGGTGACGGCGGAGAGAGATGAAAGTTCGGGAGGAAAGGAAGAGGTTCCATGATTTGCAGGTGGGTTTGAGGCGAGCATGGTGAGAGTAGGGGATAAAGGAGAGGATGAGGGCAGCGACGTCGATGGGAAGGCCTGGAATTAAGGTTAGACTTTGATCGACGGGGGTTCGAGTGGATTGAGCTGATGAAGGCGGTGGAGGAAGAGACTCGATCATTGGTAATGGTGCCTCGCCCTCTGCTTTCTCTTCTGGCTTGCTCGCCAAGACGCTAAGCTTCAGTCACCACTCACTAATACGATGACAATGGGTAGTGCCCGTGCGTTGCGAATAAATGAGAAAGACCTTGCTTTCTTTAGCACCTTTTTTATGATACTATACGCTACGGGCCAGCTCACCGGAGAGTTCTTGAGGAGTGGGTTTTTTTTTTTTTCCTAAAATTTTAAATGGAAAAACAAGAAGTTTTAGTAACCGTTTTGTTTTCAATTAATTAAAAATAAGTTTGAGTGAAATAGGTTTTGTAATTTAATTATAATAAAAATTAATTTTAAAATAATATATTTATATTTAAATAATTTATTTAAAAATTAATTTTAACAAAAATTATAATTTTTTTAAATTAAATTTAAACTCTATCTCATGATTAATTTAATTTTTTTGAATTAAAATTTAATTTATAATTATTTAATTGGAAATAAAATGTATCTGATATAATATTTTTTTACATATTATAATCGATGAAAATTAAAATTTTGAAAGAATATTTTAGTCAATAGATAAGAAAAATTTTATGAAAATTTTATTTTTTAAATTTTTTTTATTTTTATTGATTTATTTTTATTTGACTTAAAAATAACTATAGATAAAAATAAAAAAGCACACGGAAAAGTATCAATCAAACTAATCAAACTCTTAACCTCTTTTTGCAGCCAAAATATTTTCAAAGAAAAAAGTAAAAATTAATCAAACTCACTCAAAATTATACTAAACTTGATTTTAACTCAAAACTAATGTTTGAATAGTGATGCCCAATCATAACCTAACCCCTCCCCCCGATTTGCTCCCCTCCCCTCCATAAAACATAGACTATCCAAAGAGGGCTCCCCTCCCCCTAAAAGTGTCCCTCTGAAATTGGGGGCAAAGAGGACACTTCTTAATTTTGATCATGTCCCCTTTTTTTTAAATAAAAAATATTTTTAATATTAGAAAAATTTATTAAAAATTTTTAAAAATATAAAAATATTTATTTTAAGGTTCCAATATCAAAAAATATTACACCCAAGTCTCATATCTCAAAAAGTGAATATAAAAAACTTTAATATTGGGTATAAAATCGTGGAATGAGTATAAAACATTAAAACATAATTTTATACTCAATACTAAAATTTTTTATACTCATAAAAATGATAAAAAATTTCTTTAATTTCGAAGATAAAATGATCAAATTATTATTAACTTCTCTCCCCTCTCTTCCCCTCCTGGACCAAATAACAAATTATTAAAATTCCTTCCTTCACCTCAATCCCCTTCCCTTCCTTTATCTCCCTTTCCCTCCATATCTCATCTCTCCTCCTCTCTTCTCCCTTCCATTAAAATTCCTCCCCTTCCTTTCTCTCCTATCCTTTGTACCAAACACACCCTTAGACTTCAAGTCCCAAAAAAACGGTTAGAATAAAACGTTTCCGCTTTGTTTTTCTTTATTATAGAACGTCGCTGACATCATTCATATTATATTCATAATTTTTTAAAATTAACCCCAAAAATTTAACAATACTGTATAATGGGATTTCTTTAATACCTGAATAATAGCATTTTTCAACACAAACATAAATTGCGGATTTTTTTTTTCTTTTGACCACTGACAAGCATAAATTGCGGATGGTTTAACTTAGATCATTAATCAATATCAAATTTATAGCAATTCATACTATCTAATATTTACAAATCATTAATATTTAATAACACGACTCATGTTTTAAGCTTTGTATAATATAGTATCTAATTAGATTTAAACATCTCATTTAAATTTGTTGTAAACTAAAAAATTAAAACACACATCATTGACCTCTTTTGGTACATATAATGATTTTAGAGGGAATGGGAATAGAAGTGAAAACGAGGTTTGAATGTACATTTGGTATGTAGGGGAAAAAGATTAGGAATGACAAAAAAAAACTAAAATAAAAAATAGGTAAATGACTGAAATATCCCTAGTTTTTTATTTGCCATCCTCTTCATCTTCTCCATAATTCTTCCTTCGACCACCATTGTCATCCTTCTTCTTACCACCATTGTCAACATCCAGATAATAGAATAACAATTTCTAGTGTGGTGAATAAATGGATTCGAAGATATTTGAACTAGTGCAATGAACTCACAAACAAATTCAGATGCAATCGAAGAATGTCGAAGAACACTAAAAAAAAATCAAATAACAGGATTCAAATGGAAATCAAACAAAAACTAGATAATAGAATGACAATTTCTTCAAATCAAACATAAACTAGATTTAATTATCGATCCCCAAATCAGATATCAAATAATGTTCTAAAGGAAGATCGAAGAAGATCAAAGATGGATATGTTATGATGGGTCGAAAATTGATCTGTGTGTTTTGTAAATCTGATCTTGTCCTCTTTCTTATAGAAGCTAAGCTGGGTGAGCTGTGAGCATAACCAAGGTACGGCTCTGAGCGAGAGAGAGCCAAGCCAAGCCAAACCAAAATATATAAGTGGGTAGTGAAGACCGAAGCTACGAAGTGTGAGAGAGAGCATGAGCATCTTTGATTCTGATATGCAAAACACGTTCGCTGTTGACTATGAAGCACAATAGGTGGAGAGCACAATCACTGTCCACCATGGAGCACAGTTGCCGTCAACCACAATTAGTGGGTGGAGAGCACGGTTGCCATCGTTGAGAGAAGATCTTACTGCGTCAAATCAAATGGGAAATGAGGGGCAATAGACGAGGTAATGTGTTTAAATTATGGGCATTTTTGTCTCAAAATTTTTTATTTCTATCCATCAGAAACCCAATCCCATGGTACCCTATGGGCTCGTTTGATTCGTTTACAGCCCCCTATATAAAGGTAATAAGCTTCACATCATCTGAGTTTTAAGCGTTTGGTTGGATATTTCACATGTGATCCGGATTACTTAAGTGATCTTATAGAGATGATCCGGATTACATAACATTTTACATGTGAAGATTTTTACATAGGCGTAATAAGATGCAAAAAGACGTTAATACCATTATAAAAATAAATATTGACAAATTCACTTCTAGGGCTAAAGGCAATATGGTCATTTCACTTCTATTCTTATTTTTTAATATAAAAAATTAAAATCATTATATCATAATTTATATCCTACTAAAAAAACTCACATGTAATCATTATCTCATCACATTACATTACATTCTATCACATTACATTACATTACCCTAATGTAATTAAACTAAACGAGCCTTATGGGTTTCACTATTCCCACGTAAACAGATATCAGCATCTCCCAGGGATCATAACTCTTTCGTACCAAACATTGGACTTCAACCATTCCCTCAACCCCATTTTCACATACCAAACGGTGAAAGACTTGTGATATGATTAGATTTTGTTCATTCTTTTGTATCATTTACATTACATTTACTTGTTCTAGCAAAAAGAAAAACTTATTTAAATGAGAAACCCCACCAAAAAGATATAATACTGAGAAAACACTTGAAAAGAATAACCGTTATACATTCCAAATGACATTATGCCCATATCCAATGGGGTGGGAATATTTTAAGAGAAAATGGAGTTGAAATAGTTTCATTCTTGGGCAGGATGTGACCAAGGCCCAAGTATTTTGGGCTTAGCTTGATCCAATATGTTTTGAACTTTATTTTTTTATTGGTTTGAACTCGTTATTTTGTTTTGCGCCTAAAAGGTGTGATTTTAAGTTGCCCCTAATAAAACATTGGCCCATTCGGTAGCATTGATGGAAATGAAATCTCATTAGTTTTTTGTTTGTTTCAGTCACAAGAAATCTCATTGTGTCACACAACAATCAAAATGTGGATTATTTATTGTACTTAAACTTTTATTAATTAACAATAATTTTTTATCAGAGTAAGCAAATAATTTTTAATCATTCAAAGATATTAAAAAAACATTTCACTTCTATAAAATCATTTTTCATTGTATTTTTTATTCTATTTTTGTCTACTGAACATGACATTTTTTAAGCCAACATAATTTATACAGCACAAATGATATTCATGAACTGACTATTGATGGGCACCACCTCAAGTTGTGCTCCATTTCTCCCTCTAGTCCATCGCACCTAAGATCTCTTTTGTAAAAATAATGGCAAAAAAATAAATTAATGATTCAAATTGGTGTACTAGATGGAAGAATTTGTTTAGTGGGAAAAAAAAAAAACACTTGAGTCCCTGAACCAGCTACTAAGTTTATTTGACCGTCAATAATCAATAAATTATAAAACATAGAACAACACTCAAAGATCAAATATTTCTTACCTCCTTTTTTGACATTATCTACTTAATATTTTTTTAAGAAAATATTTTGTTTCTTCCATCAATGTCAAGATGTGAATGATCTTCATAGTATCTATACTATACATAAATTATACATAAAATGCAGATTGTTGAATGATTCAATATGTTATAGAAAGTTCCATTTCATCTAGGCTTCCATCGCATCACTATCTTCATAAGCATAAATTTAGGATATTTTGCCAATGGATCAGACCGATCTAACTTAATGATCAATAACTATCAAATTTTAATTTGAGTAATTGCTGTAAATATTTGACAGCAACTATATGTGTGTGTGCGCGTTCATATGTTAAAGAAAATTTTAGATGTTAAGTCCCAGCAATTATCAAATCAAGGCATGGCTCAAAATTCAAATATAAAAATTATAATATTTATAAATTACTCACTAATAGGAACTTCATTGACAATAAAATTTAAACTCATGCACCCTTAATATGGGATATGAAATTAATCCTCATCAACTAGAGTTGAAGTTCTGATTAAGGAAAAGAGATTGATGGAATCTAGCTCATCATCCTAAAGAAGATTGCTTCCTTGCAAACAAAGCCAAGGAAACTAACAATGCAAAATAAACATGAACATGATCATTAAGGGCCCGTTTGGTTTACCTTTTTGTAAAAGGTCGTTTAGAATAATTACAATTTACAAAAATGAAGTTTGGATAAAAATAAAAAAGTTTACCATAAACCTGTTTGGATAACTTTGAAAAAAATGATGATTAGAAAACATGATATAGTTTACCAAATGGTAAACCAAACAGACCCTAAAATCAAGAGGAAAATGGGAATAGAATAGAAGACAATGCAACTTGGTACTAACTGTCTCTCATTTTCTTTCCTCTTGTCCCTGTCTTTATGACCTTATTCTGTTGTAAGTTTCTTGCAGGCCAAGTCAGAAACGACCAACTAATACATATGCGCTAATTGATCTGGGCCATTTCTTAACTAATAAGCCACACGCTACCACATTTTAAATTCTTTCAACATATTAAATGCATGTCCCAATACGACAGAATCCAAGAATACCATAAAAAAAATTATTTAACGATCAATTCAGGGTTTATTTATGTCTGTCATCCCTCACTACCATCCAATTATATAGCACTACCGATATTGACGACAATAAAATTCTGAGTGGATACATTAGAACTAACGTTAACGAGTTGTAATATAAAATAAATACTAAAATACTATAACTTCACCATTTTAAATTCTCGCAGCCCCTTGGAAGCAAGAGCTTGATTATCATGTTAATGTTACTCAGGAGCTTGTACCATTAATTAATTGTTTGAATAAACGTCACATAAAGTCATTTGACATTTAAAATAAAATTAAAAAAATAATTTTATATATAAATAATGGTGGTATCTTTATTTGAAAAGTATAATGAAAGTTGAAAAGACTATAACACGGTTGAATAGTTATTATAAGAATAAAATAAATATTAAATATTTATTTTTTTGTGTATAAAAAAATTTGGTTTCTAGAAAATATACAATTAAACATCTATGATTATTTAATCATGCAATTGGTCTATATAATATTGTTTCGTTAAACTGGACTTTTATTAAAAAAATTGGATATAATAGTGGTTAAATAGAATGGATAGGGATTAATTAGAACCAATAGGGATATACATGTTCATAAATATAAAGTAATTCGCTTGCCAACTTGGCAACCTGTCGCTTTTACTTGGAAAAGAAATTACTAGGAGCCGAGTCATAATTTTGTATTGGCATATAAAACACTGGTTCATGGTTCATCGACAACAAAGATCAGAATAATATGGGAAAATAACCTCATTTGATGAATTTGTTACATATTTAATTATATATAACTAGGGCTGTTAAAATAAACTAAAGTAGTGATTTTGTAATCTTTTATTATTTTAATATTAATAATATCACTATCATTTTTATCAATAAATAAATAAATAAATAAATAAAGCGGTGATACCCATTTACATGATTAAATTAATTGATTATTATATACCAATTAGTTTATGGCTTTGAGATTATGGTTAATTAATTAGTAGTAGTATCTAATTTCTGATCCAGACAACTAAAGGCCAAAAATTATAGTATTCAATTGAAACAAGGAGATCACGCACACAGGAAAAAAAACTTAAAGCGGGATCATATATATAGTACCATATAGAATACAAACAGGAGCAATTAATGTACTAAAATTAAGAATTAATAGTCACCTAATCAACTTGATGGATATGCAAGCCAGGTCATAAGTGGAAGTATATATGTATATCATATATGACAATATGCTAAATTCGGTGAAAAGAGTTGGAAGTGAGGACAAGTATAAAAGCTACAAAACGGATGGATGAACTCTTTCACTTTAAAGCAAAGGCAGAGCAGGAGGAAGGTTCCTGCATGTTTCCCTCCCAATTACTAAATAGTAATGGAATGTGTGAATTGATCCATCTCTATGTTGGTTCTCACCAACCCAACAAAAAAAAAAAACCGAGTTAATTTAACTTTTCATGCATGCTTAATTAGGAGCCTTTAAGTTGCATGTGATTAATTAATCCTTTCGGAGCATGTAGGGGCTAGCTCTAACCCTATAATTTAGATACATTTGCATCTAATCCTTATATTAGTAGTTGATGCAGCCCAAAATTTAGGAGCAATTGATATTTGTCACACAGAAAAGTTCATGCAAATCACATTTCTCTTCATGATCTTGACTTTTGTAGGTTTCAGGAATACAAATTAATCACATTTAGTTGACAACAATAGTATAGTGCCATAAAAACATTATGCCAAAAATGATTTTCCTTGTCACATATTCTTTTGTGGTTATAATAACAAATGTTAACAAACACCACGCGAAAAATGGCACATATTCTTTTGCGGTTATAATAACAAAAGTCATCCTAGCCAGTGTTGTATTTATCTCCTTAAAAACCTCAATTGTCAAGGTATTTCCAGTTTAGTGTTAAAACAATTGCATCAAGACAACTTGGATCTTAATAATTAACTTTTCGACCGACTGAAAACTGCGTTCACATTTGACATCCAGAAGAAGGGAAATAATATGTTTTGATAATGTGAACATAAAAATATGCTTATATATTATTCCAAAGAAAGAATATTAATTCTTTTATATGTCAAAGGTAAAGTTTATGAAGATTATTTTTTTCTAAAGGTAAAGTTTATGCACGAATAAATAGATATTCAATCATTGAAATATTATTTTTATCTTAATTTGATCATATCAAAATAAAAAGTTCTCAGATCAGGGTGAAAAATATTCTCTTTATCTCTATTTAGTTATATAAAAATAATTTTTTTTTAATTTAGCTTCTCAAATATTTTTCCTCAATAAAAAATTTTTTTCCAAAAAAAATATTTATTACTCTATTCTACACCAAACTGAAATTTTATTGAAAATAAAAGATACGTAATTAGCATGTTGTCCTGAGTTCGATCCCTGACCGTGTGTATGGAAAAGATTTTATTGGGAAAAGCAAAAGTCATATCAATGATCTCTACGTCTCAAAGGGATTAATCTCTGACTGTCAATTGGGGATACCCTTAGTGCTAAAAAAGAAAAAGACACAAAATTAGCAAGTGGAGGGATACTATGAATTAATATAATAGTAATAGTAATATTGAGACCCTATTTCATCAGGGGATTATTTTTGGACCGGAGAGGACTGTTATATAACATTAAATGAAAACATTTTATCCTGAAAATTTAGAAATCAAACTGGGAAAGTGCTTTATTAAAAACCGGATAAGATAATCTTTTCTTTTTAATTTATCAAGCCTTATCTACTATCAGTTTTGATTATTTCATCTATTATTTTAGCAACTGAATTTCTTAAAATAAACCTTCTTATCACTAGGTTGTTTAGGATAATTAATTAATTGTAGAAGTTAGTGAGCAGCGGGTATATATATTATATATACACAATACATATAGAAAACTCTATATTTTCATTCAATACCTCTCTCTATACATAACCCATCATCTTTGGATCATGATGGAATGACTAAGAAAATAATATATAAATTAACAATATATATTTGATTTTAATGGTTTGTATTTTATATTATGAATGTAATGCACCTTAACAATAATATGTAGTGCTTATTTATGGTAATAATTAAATTAATAATACATTTGATTTAATGTCATGATTAGTGATATTTCACCGTACAAATCAAATAGATGGAGGAAATTATGTATAGAAAGAAGTATTATGAGAATGTATAAAAAGAATCGAGGTTTGAAGAGAGAATATAGTCTTATATGATACGACGAATACAAAGTAGTAAGGCTTGCGTAAGGGAACGTAGATGAGAAGCACAGAGAAAAGCTAAATGGGAGACAAACGAGAATAAAGAATAGAGATAATAATAATAATAATAATAATAATAATATATTTTTTGTCTGCTATATAGAGTGAGAATGAGATGATTCCTCAGCCGGCTAACCCAACCCTTCTAGTTGTACCCAAACTTTATAGCATAAGACATCTATTTTATTTACACACACCACCTTCAATTCACTTGACTCTCCTCTCTTATCTCCATAGGTAACATAACACCTATGCCCTTAGTTTGTCTATTCTCCCATATGTTTCTATATTATTAAACACATCGCCCCCCTCTCTCTCTCACTTCATTGCTATTTCTCAAAGCAAACTATGGAATTCAGGTACCAAGAAGAGTCAAAGAGCTTTAGCGAAGAAAGTGACGATCGATCGGAGCAAAATGATGATAGAGGAAGCGGGAGATCGTACGAGTGTGTGTTTTGCAAGAGAGGATTCACCACAGCACAAGCTCTGGGAGGACACATGAATATTCACAGGAAAGATAGAGCCAAGTCCAGCAAGCCCACTACTTTTCCTGCTTCCTCTTCAACCAAAGTGGTCGATGACCATGAGATGGACCATTCAATTCCAAGCTTTCCACCTGCTGGGAATTACTATTCTCCTGAGGTAGATCATAACAGTAATTATGATTACCCTCAGTCCCAGTTTTCTTTTCCCCCAGTACAGTACAGTGAGATGTCCTTGTGTGCAAAAAATCAAAAGGATCGGGGAGATTATAATTGGAGGAGGGGTTTGAGTTTGTCTAATGATTCATTCTATGTGTGTGATAATAAAGACAAGATAGGAGATAGCAGTGAAGAGGATGGTCTGGATTTGGAGCTTCGGTTGGGTTATCATTCGTAACATATATATGCATATGATCTTCTTGTACCAATCAGAGATCGAGCTTTATGCCATATATAAAATTGCATGTACATCTTCAAATTCGTCTTTGGTTTTCTGGAATCAATTGAGGGTGCGGAAAAAACGTACGATAGCAAGATATATAGATGGCCTGGAGGTTAGAAGCTGTAGCTAAGCGAAATGCCTGAAGCTAATTTGGGGCTTTTTCATTGATGACATCAGGTTTTGATGATGAAGGTACCCAATAAGTATTCAAATTTCTCCGTATAATTAATTCTACTATCTGCCCAGCTAGGGTTCTTTCCATCACAAATTCTTTTACGTTTCTTCATTGTGTCTCCTTTTTGGTTTAATTTCTGTATGCTGCTTTCAGCTTAAGGCAATGAACATCAGTCTAATTCTGTTATAAACTTATTAATTTGTTCTTCCTTTCTACCAATCTACCATTTTGTTAAGTAATAGTAGTTTTGAAAATTAATGAAGTGCAGATTTGCTTGTTATTATAGGAAGGGTGCGCTGTTATGAAACTCTAAATATTATATCAGACCTCAAACGGCAATCAAGGGTTCCGTTTTGTTATTTTAAATTCTTAATATATATCTGACAAAAATCTTAGCTATACAAATTTAATAACCATGCACTAAATATACCTTCAAATTGCATAATTGATTAGAGGTTCAAATTGAATCTGTGTATGGACAGATTTAATTTGAAATTGACCATACAAGCAACTGCACAAAGTGTGCTTAAGTATTGTTCATTCCTATACAGGTTTAGCATTTTTGTGGGTTTAAGCTTAATTGTGACCAGCAAAACTGCATGCTCTTGTATTTTTATTTCTCTCTTATCCTCACTTGTTTCAAGTTTTTTATAGATAATCCAGCCAAGTTCTAAATAGGTTGTTTGCTTCAACAGTATATATATATATATGGCCATATATGTATACCAAATTGATAATAATTTCAAATGAATTGTTGCAAATTGGTAAGTTATTTATCCTTGTGTGTGAAATATTTGCTTTTTTCGTGGTTTTTCATAGAGCATCATTTTCAAGAAAATGCAGTAGACACGGTCATTGTGTAGGTCGAGGTAAGACTTGTTTTTGGCTGCCTCTGAGTTATATTTTCAGAGAAATAGATTGATATATTGAACTGTAAATTACTTACATATTGGTGATAATGAACTGCTGTAAATAGCAGTGTCATTAATTTCCTGTGTTCAATTGAACATATATAGGCAAAAAATCTATATTTTGTTGTTTTATTCATCCTAACTAATGGCCTGGCCAACAGGTTAGTTAGAAATGTCACCGTCTTATGACAACGTATATATAAAATGTCACCGTCTTATGATAATGTATATATAATAACCTAGCTATAAATAATGGGAAGACTAAATTTTCTCTTTTAATAATATGGAAACATATGTGTATTATAATAATACCTAATTAATAATTATGTTAGTTGCAATTATTGGCATGCATATACATGAGAGATAGATAGATTCTTAAATCATTATTTAAAGAATGATTTGAAAATTAAGAGAGAAAATTATTATACCTAAAATCTACTAAGAAAAGGTTTGAGCAGGCAATGGACGGAGGAATTATGTGTGTGCGCTTGCGCTTGTTTTCTAACGTATGTAGCATCCTTCTTAGTCGTCCCTAATTTCTTTGATCTTTTGCCTCTGTGTGTGTGTCATAATAACCAGTCCCCAAACAAGTGGTATTTCTGTCTTCGTCTTTCATTTTGTTGGTTAGTTTTCTTTTGTTTTTTTGTTTTTTCTTTTCTGCTTATACAATAATTGGACTAGGTCGACAAATCACGGGAATCCCTGAAGCAAAATAATGGGCAGGTCCACGTTCCAATTTCCACCGGAAGCTTATGGATCAAGATACCATGGATAGAATAAACGACAAAGAATTATTGATTCGTCAATACTATTTAACTTTGAAATGTAAAAACTAAATTTAATGATCATAAATTTTGAAGAATTAAACTAATTTTTTTTCACCTGAGAAATTACTCATTAAAATCTTTCAATTATCAATATATAGACGACTTTTTACTCATACGTACACACATACATACATACAAGTATGTCGTGCTGATCATACCTGCGGTTGACCGCGTCTACTCAGAAATGGACAAGGCCATTTAAACTAGAAAAAGTTGGTGTTTTTTAAATTAAGAAAATAACAACAATAACAGAAAATAGCTCGATCATCAGACTTGAATTAATGTTCTATGGTTCCCTGAAAAAGATCATTTGGAGAGATACATAGATTTAGAATTAAAAATTAAACATATATATATATATATATGACATGATCACTCACGTAACGTAAGCAGTGTAGATGTAAAATATCGGAGTGGGGCTCTGGAAACTTGGATTATATGCGAATAGAAGAATTAGGAGAAATGGCATTTCAAGTAAAGCGTCAGTGGTCTAATCAAGGTTGAGGTTGGATAGATTACGGCATGTGGTTTTCCTACATTCCTTAATTTATAAATATGTCTTTGATTGTGGGAGACAATAATTAATGTTCAACTTCATATATATATATATATATTTGATGAATAGTACGATGGTCAATATATATAGAAAGGCCAAATAAATAGGGGTAGCTTTTACGTGAAGGATAACACCGACCGACCTGCTGCAGTGTGAAGCAACTAGTTTCTGAAATGAATAGATCGATCCCGACAAAACTACTCCCTCTCTAAACATTAATTCGATTGCTTCTTCTCTACCTCATGCCTTTACATTTACATTACATGCATGCAATCTCCCACAATTAATCAAATTTATAATAAGCCATATATGCCCTTCATATATTAATTATAAATAATATGATTTATTTTTCAAAACTTAATTTGTTTAATATATAAGAGACGTACGTGTCTAATTATTTAATAAAAAAGTAGATAAATTAACTAGACAAGAAAACAGAAGTCAAGGGAAAATCTGCAGCTAGCGAAATAAAAGGTTTGATAATTCTCCTTATTCAACATTCATTCCAGACTCTCAAAAGCTTGTCACGTCAATAAATTATTACGGATATAAGCTACTCGATTCAGTTCGATTTGAGCCAACCATTAAAAAAAGACATTGCTCTTACAACCTTGGCACGCATGACTTTATAAGAGAGCACGTGGTTAGAAATTGTTAACAATTATTTATAATACGATCAAGTAAATATAAATAAGCAAAATTCGTAGTTCATTGCAGATTTTAACTTTAATTTGAAATTAATTGCTAAAATTTGACATACATTGTTTAAAACAAATTAAAAGTTAACCTCAAAATATGAGGGGAGCAAAGGTAGATCGCGCAGGTTCACCCTGTATGTTACATTGGATGCGACTTCTTAGTTTAGTAGACAACAAATTGGTTTTAACTTTTAACTAAAAACAAGAAATATGTTATGATATTTTGAAGTTTAGATATTAATTTTATAATTACATATTAATTTAAGAGATAAGATATATGTTTTTAAAAAAATATATTCAAATGCAAGGACATTATATCATTTGGGTTACACTCAAATAAAATAGGAGGTTGGGGTCCAGATAATTTTTATTATAAATCATAATGGTAATCCAACAAACATAATATCAAAACGCAATATATAGGGAAGTTTTCATCTACTTATTGTAAAAATGTTTTTCGATGGATTCTAAACAAGAGTGATGAGTGCGAGTGACAATGGGTTTTTGAAGACGGGCTTTTGCTGCTCTAATTAAGGTTCTAGGGCTCTGGATGACCTTTCTAAGGAGGACGAGGATGTAGTGGGATGTAACATCAAGAAGATGCAGGGAGGAGATACAGTGATGGAAGAAGGAGAAAGCAACCCTACATAGTTAGAAGCTTTATGGGGACAGGGACCACAACAGGAGAAGGTCCCTCCGATTTCCTACAAGGCTTCACTAGTGGGTCAAGAACCAAAGAATGTTGAAAAGGATTATAATGAACTCATTAAGGAATGGCTAGAGGAGGAAAAGCAAACACTGCCAAGGTATACTTAAGAACAAAAAGAGATTATTGATTCACGTCCTAAACTCAACGTGCCTGATGAAAGACTGAAGAAACTATGCCTACCTGGAAAGATGCAGTGATTATCACTCTGCTAGGTAAAAGACTAAGCAAGAATGCAATAAAAGATAGACTCTCACTGCTATGGGGGACCTCTGATTTTGATTTAGTTGATGTTGAGAGCAACTATTTTGTTGCTTAATTCAAGAATAGTAGCCTTAGTAATAAGATACTATATGGTGGTCCCAGGGTGATTCAAGGCCATTACTTGGCAGTTCAAAGATAGAGTCCAAACTTTAATCACATATGTAATATGGTTCAGAAAGTGGCTATCTAGGCTAAGGTACCAAATCTATCGTTGTACTATTATGATGAAGAGTTTCTTACGAGGGTGGGAGATTTCATTGGCAAGGCAGTTAAAGTAGACCTGAACACCCTTTAGCAGGTACAAAATCTCGACCCAAGGGTGGAAAGGGGTAGTTTTGTTCATGTTAGTATGGAAATTGATCTTTGTAAGAGCTTAAGTCCAAGAGTGGTTATCAAGGGATCAGTTTTCATTGTTGAGTATGAAGGACTGAATGTGATTTGCTTCTATTGTGGTAAATATGGTCATCATATGGAGGAGTGTCCAAGCAGCGAGGAACTGAACATGTATAGACCAATTTGAACTAGCAACCCCAAACGGAGCAGGTGGAGGAGATGACGGAAAAGGTTCAGAAACAGCTAGTGAACACAGATATTCCATTGGAGAAAGAATTTGGACCATGGATGGTCGTTAAGAGAAAACAAAGAACACGAAACCCCAAGCTAGTGCAGGAACCTGAACAGACAGATAATCAAAAGCCTAAGGCTAAGGTAACAACAAAGGAGACTCATAGTCCTTTCTCTTCAAGATTTACAGTTTTAGGGGACCTCAATAATAGTGAAGATAGGACTGATAGGGTGACTTATACCAAAAACCAACAACATAAAGAATGAAGAAGGAAGGATGATGATAGGGCTTTAGAACCACAAGGAGTGACTGATGGGATGCAAGAAGATACAGCAAGGGAGGTAGGACCGACTTTTACTTTTGCTGTAAAACAAAAGAAAGGTCCCACAGTACGTAAGACTAACCCTGATCCAAAAAATAAAAATGTGACAAGTCCAGAGAAAGATAAAAAGGCCTTAGGGAAGTAAAAGAGGTGCAGCTTCAAGGCCCAAGATATTAACGCCTATCCACAAAAAAACACAAGTGGCAAGATTTCACCAAGTGGTGATGGGCTCGTTGATAAGAAAAAGTCCCTTCGAAGTAACATAAATGCCCAAAATGGCCCAAGAACAGACAAGTAGCAATGGCAACCCATTTATGAACTCAGAAGACCCCAACGCTGTTCTCTCTTCCCCTACCGTTACAAAAAATCAAACATCTCTAACGAGAAATTCCAATTCATACGGGGTGGCTTTACCTCATCCTTCGAAACCACCGGACCTTGAAGAACGATGAGAAACAATAGGGGAGAACATAGTTATTGAGGCAACTACGGTCTCCTTGGGAAGAGACACAGAAGAAAGTAGCGAGGAAGATCTCTATGTCAATTGTCCAAACAAGGATGCTGGGATGCTTGAAACGTAGGGACTCCTTAAGTTCTACCCTCACGCTTTTATGTTATCTCTATTTATGGATATAGTAGCTTGGAATTGTAGACGGGCGACTGCCAAGTCCTTCCTTATCTGTTTATAGGATATGTTGAGGAGGTCGAAAGCAAAGATTGTTGTATTCTTGAAAACAAAGGTTAGTGGTTTGAAGGAGGATAGTGCAGTAAGGAAGCTGGGTCTCAATGATTGGATTAGAGTTAAGGCGACTATGTATGTGAGTGGAATCTAGCTTTTAAGGAATAGCTTCCAGTTCAATATTGACTTCACCCTATCCACTACACAACTATTACATAATCAGGTTTGCAATAAGGAAAATGGGTCACGATTTTGGCTCTCATGTGTATATGGTGAACCTAATCCAACCCTTCGGGAAGCTCTATGGGATGATATTTGTAGTATTAGCCAATACATGTCCGAACCCTGGTTAGTGGTTTGGGATTTCAATGCTTATCTTATGTCGTGTGATAAAATGGGAGGTTCGGCCCCAGCCAACAATCTATGAGACAATTCAGAAAGTATGTGGATCAAGCTCAATTAATGGATCTTAAAGTTGTGGGGGACAAGTTTACTTGGGATAGAAATCTTACAAAGGAAAGAATAGATTGGACCCTTTGTAACATCCATTGGAACCTTACTTTCCCTTCAGCGAAAGTCCACCACTTAAACAAATTTGGATCTTATCATAAACCCATTCAGATCAAGAAACTAATAGGTTTGTTGACAAGAGTGCCAAGAAACTATTAAGGTGCCAAGTCGCTTGGACTCTTGAACCTAACTTTTCAGATATTGTGAAAAAAGCTTGGGCAGGCGGGAACAGGCTTGAAGGGTTACAAACTTTTGAGACAAAGGCAACGAAATGGAATAAATGTTGAGTAGGGAACATTGTCCAGAGAAAAAAGAATTTATTACGAAGATTGGATGGAGTTGATAGAGCAAGAAGTCAGAAAGATAACCAACACCTTGTATAAGTAGAGAAGAAACTTTGGGCGCAATATAACAAAACTATTGCATAAGAGGAATTACCTTAGTACCAAAAAGCTCGCTGTAACTGATTGAAATTTGAAGACAAGAATAGCAGTTTCTTCTATGCATCCATAATGGTTAAGATGAAAAAGGAAAGAATCGAAGCACTAAGGGACGAAATTGGGGAATGGGTAACTGACAACAATACCCTCAACAAATGGCAGTGAATTATTACAAAAATCTTTTTTCCTCTAAAATCTTAGAATACCGGGAGTTGAAAACTAACACTTAGTTTCTAGAGCTTAGTTAGAATGAGAAATGCATAATGCATGCCAACGTGATTGTGGAGGAAATAAAGACTGCAACTTTTGAGATTGAAGTATTTAAAGCCCCAGGACCTGACGGGCTGCAAACATTCTTTATTCATGACTAATGGAATATCATTTGTTCTACTATATGCAATTTAGTTGAAAGCATCTTTCATGACTCGTCCAGCCTTATGAAGATCAACCAAACTAACTTGGTACTCATACCAAAACTTGATAAGCGAGAGACAATTAAAGATTTTATACCTATATCCCTATGCAATGTTAGCTAGCTACAAAATTATGTCAAAAGTGATAGCCAACAAGCTTAAGCTGATAATGGATAAGGTGATTGGTAAGTATCAGTGCAGCTTCATGGTGGGCAGGCATAGTAGTGATAACATCATAATTACACAGGAGGTCATTTACTCTATGGAAAACAAAAAAGGCTAGAAAGGCTTTATGGCCATCAAAGTGGATCTTGAAAAAGCCTATGATAAGCTAGAGTGGAAATTTATAGAAGAAACCCTAATGTTGCTGGGATTCAAAAGAACTTAATAGCAATCATTATGGCATTTATCATAACCTCCGAGATGAACATCCTATGTGTTAATTTTAATGTAATATAAGTTTTAATGATGATAAATATAGAGAAATAAGGAACAAAAGTATCATATGTGTCTAACATATATAACATTCCTTATAGAAGTAAAATATGCATAAGTATGTATTTAATTATGATTATAATGCATATATATCATGCTATGTGCTAATATATCCACTGTGCTCTTATATTGTATAATACAAGATGGATATATAAATTGGACTAACTACTTGGTTTGTAAATGTAATACATTTAATGTAGGATTGTTCAAGAAAGAAGAGTGAGCATTAGAATAAAGAAAAGAAAATCAACATCACGACTCACTCAATGAAGAAGAAGGAAAAGAATGCTCCAAGATGTGAAGAATTCAAGTGTTAAAGAACTAAAGATCAGAAGGGAGCATACCAAGAAAAAAATGACCAAATGGAAGTAGAACTCATCATTTGAAAACTTAGTAACTATGTATATTTTCTTTTTACTATGTATATTTTATTTTTACTTGGGCCTTGCGATGAGATTAATCTTTGAAAATTTACTTAATCTTGTTACCATATGTTTTAAATGAATTAGATTAAGTAATATAATGTTAACATAACTTAGAATTGAAAAATAATGGTCAACAAATTGGTTTTGTGTTTAGCTCATGTTTTCAAAATAGTTTTTATGAAAAGTTTTATCTTATGCGTATAACATTCAGAAGTTATGGGGATAAAGTCTCAATGTTAATGTTGTTTCTAAGTGTTCTCTATTCATTTTCATGAAAAGAGATCAGGTTATCCGCATAACTACGGTCTGCACCATGTACCTGCTTTTGTCTAGCTCGATTTCCTGATATGGTGCTTACCTTATTCGCATAAGGGGCCCAATAATAAAGATCACTTGTTCTGTGTTGCTCGTTATTAGGATAACCTAGCGAGGTTATCCGCACAATGTGTAGGTTATTTGTATAATCTAGGAAGGTTATCCGCATAATCAGGATAACCTCTTAAGGTTATGCTGATAACCTATGTTTTACAAAAACTTAGTTTATGCTAATTATTTTTCAGAAACTTAGTTTATGATGATTGAACGTTATTCGAATAAGGAATAACATCCTAAGAGGTTATTCTTATAATTCTCAAAGGTATTCAAGTTTGTGAGACATTATTCAAACAATTAAGTAGGTTTTCATGAAAATGTTTTTGAGTTAAAACTTAGTCATTCTAGAATGAACGTTATCCGCACAATCTTGTGAAATTATCCTGATAACCTATATTTTTCCAAAAACTCAGTTTGAGAAAATTTAATGTTATCCGAACAACTGAGTAGGTTTTCATGAAAATATTTTTAAGCTGAAAATTTAGTCATTCTGGAATGAACATTATCCGCATAACGAAAGTTTAACATTGAAATCAAGAGCCAACAGTCACCCATTATTCGCATAACCTGAGCAGGTTATCCGCATAACTCCTGTCAGTTGCATTTAATGCGATAGGTGTATAACTATTTTTCTGAGAATAACAACTAGAACTTTTCTCTAACGAATAGATTTTGTGTCTAATATCTAGTTACACCATAAAACTATAAATAGAACATTATTTAAACTTATGGGAAACAACCTTAAGAGAATTTATACGAAAATGCTGTTCATATACATAAAATCTTTTTATGTCAGCATTCTTTGTAAAACCCACGTCAATAGAGTGAGCTTTCAATATATTATTTACTCTTCAAGAGAGTTTTCATTCTGTAAACATTTCTTTTTATAAATTCTGGATAAATACTTGGTGTGGGGTATCATTAAGGGAGATTACACATCTTATAAGGGTGTAGGGAGAGTGGTTTCACAAGTGCCTACTGAAACTTGTGGGATGCACTGAGGTTTCACAGGTGCCCGGATTAAACCTGTGGGATATAGTGGAAAATCTCAAGTGGTGTCTTAGGAACTGAATGTAGGCCAAGTGGTTAGATTGAATCAGTATAAATTACTGTGTATTGCTCTTCATCTTCTCTATTCATTTACTACACCTAACTCTCTCTATTCATCCTTGTTTTGTTGCACATTTGGTGAATTTGGATTGTGATCCAAAAATGGTCTAAAATCTTATATCACCCAATTCATCCCTCCTCTTGGGTGACTAACCAACCTAACACTATGGAATGGAGAGCAAATAGAAGTGTTCAAACCTTCAAGAGGAATTTGTCAAGAAGATCCTATTTCACCGTACATTTTTACCTTTTGCATGGAATGGTTGAGCCATATCATTGAGGATAGGATTATTACAAGCAAGTGGGAGCCACTTAAACTTAGTAAAGATGGACCTAATCCCACCCATCTCTTCTTTGTTGATGATTTGATACTGTTTGCTGAAACAAATTCAGAGCAAGTAGATGTGATTAATGAATGCTTAGAAGAATTCTGTAATGCTTCAGGTCAAAAAATTAGGAGAAGTAAGACAAAACTATATTGTTCGAGAAACGTGAACTTCCAGATAACGAAAAGTCTCATCAACCAGTTGCAAGTAAGCCTTACAGGCAACTTGGGTATGTACGTAGGAATCCCTCTCATCCACAGGAGAGCATCCTTTGATATCTTTGCTCCTATCCTTGAAAAATCTAGAAGGCATCTTTCTAGATGGAAAACTAAGTTCCTGAACTTTGCAAGATGAGGTACACTGATTAAGTAGGTACTAGCAGCTCTACCGAGTTACTTTATGCAGACAATGTTCCTCCCAAATAACCTATTCACTGGTATTGAAAAAATTAGTCTAAAATTCTATGGGGATTGACAAAGGATGATAGAAAGTTGCATCTCATCATTTCTTGGAGAGAGGTAATCAAAAGCAAAAACGAAAGTGGCTTAGGCTTGAAGGACCTCAAGAAACAGAATGAAGCTTTTATTTTCAAGCTTTGTTGGAAATTGATTACAGAGCATGATTGTTCATGGATGAAAGTACTCAAATCCAAGTACAAATGCAGAGATGAGGAAATGCCTCAGGTTACCAAGAGAACTAATTCCTCACTAACCTAAAGAAAAATCATAATGTTTGGGATTGCTTTAAAGAAGAGATGGGAAGGAAACTGGGAACAGGGAATAAAACAAATTTCTGGACTAATATTTGATCCCAACTTAAAGGTACTGCTAGTATCATGTATTGAAAGGCAGGATGTTGTGCTAAACCTTACAGAGAGGGTTAAGGATTTCATCACTTCCTCAGGAGTGTGGGATGTGGAGAGGTTAAGACCCCTTTTACTTATAAATGTGGTAAACTTGATTGCCTGTTCTCAAACACCCAATCTTGTGAGAGGAGAGGATACTTAAGTGTGGTTGCCATCCACTAATGGTAACTTTAGTGTTAAATTTGCGTATAATTTTTTAATTACAGGTAATGGAGCTATGCAGAACCATCAATGAAGGCACATATGGAAATGGCCTGTTCCAGAGAAATACAAGTCTTTCCTATGGATGATTGCCCATGGGAAAGTAAAAGCTGCTGCGCTACATGCAAGAAGAGGATTGACACAATCAAGCTACTGCCCACTTGGATGCATGGAAGGCAAGAACATAATGCACCTCCAGAGGGATTGCAAGAATGCTGAACAAAGATGGAAAGACCTCATCAAACCTGAACTTTGGTCAACTTTCAAGACTCTTGAGGGTGAATCACGGTTGAAATGGAACTATAGAGAAGAAACAGGGAAGACCTTCACTGGTAAAGTGCCATGGAAAATCCTCTTGTTTATGTATGTTAGGATAGCATGTTATTTGGTACTGAGTCAAGCAATGATTTGCATATTACTGAAGCTAGCCTATATAGGGCTAAGTATGATTTATCTCTTGTTGGAAAAACAACCACACTACAGGGGATGTTCAGACAAATTCATAATAGATGGGAACCACCACCAAATGGATCCTACAGACTGGACATGGACACCCTTACCACCAGACAAGAGGAACACATCTATGGAGGTGTCATAAGGAACCACGTTGGAGAGTGGATGTTTGGTTTTCAAGCTAGATCGGATAACTGCCCTCCTACCATCTTGGAGTTAATTGCAATTAAACACGGACTACATTTATGCAAGACCAAAGGTATATATGGAAAATATCAAGGTGTTCACCACTTGTGCAGAAGCAGTTAATCTTATTACTAGACCTGAAGGTGATAATCACCCATTCCAAGACATTATTAATGTTACTAGGACAACCATTGAATGGAATTGGTCTGTTACTGTGAACATGATGTTTCAAGAAGTTTAATATAGTAGCTTTTACTTTGACTAGGAATGGTAGAAACAACCATAGGGATTTGTACATCTTTGACCAACCACTTTATTGCAACAAGGCAGTGGATGATGAGAGAATGAACTAACTGTTATTGTACCTCTTGTAAATACTTTTGCTTTTCAATGATACGTTTATTCACTAAAAAAATGTTTTTCAATTATATATAAAGTGAGTTGTGGATATTAACATGCTGATCTATGTTATTTTTATGTGTTCTTTTATGTTAAATTCGTGTGAGAATACATTTTTTTATGATAGCTTTACAATTATAATTCATAAAAAGTAGATGCTATTAAATTTTTTTTATATATTTACATCTATATATTTTGATTCCGCAAATAATATATGGAGTTTTTCATGTATTGCGTGAGCATAAATTCTAATTATAATATAAGCCACTTACAATGGACTTTGATAGCTTGCAACCCATAAGTTTATATTCTTCCTTAAAAGAGAACTGGCAACTATGTCATAAGCCCATAGTTTATATAAACCAACTTATGATAAAATATCAATTATGCATAACACCTTATTCGATTTTATTTATAAGAGAAAATTTCTTTCTTGAGTTGGTCCTAAATATAAGAGGGGAAAAGTTAATAGTGCGTTAAAATTTTTATTTTCAAAATCTACCCTTCATTAATTCTGTGAAAGAGATGAATTTAATACATTAGCAATTCAAATTAATATTAAATTAAGTTAGAAGGAACTTAAAATATGAGATAAATTAATTAGTTTTAACTAATTAAACTACTTTTTAATATGTTTTTTTCTTATAAATGGGACATGAGGGAATAATTTTTGTATTGATAAAGGATAAAGAGTTACTTTATCTATTTGAAATATATTTAAGCTACAAAATTGAAGTTGGTGTCATCCTTTTTTCCTCTCATTTGTAAGATTTTTGCATTAACTATTAGTACAAAACAAAATATTCCCTTGAGTTTTTTTTATTAGTTATGTTCTAAAAATTTTTTTTGATCCAAAATATATATTATCTGTAATAAGTTTTTAAAATATTAATTATTTTATTTATAATATATTTTTATTTAAATATGAGAGAGAAAGTGAATTACTCCCTCTGGTTCATAAAACTGTCTTTTTAAGATTTTTTTTATAGATAAAAGAAGTTATTAAATGATTTAAAATATTGTAAATTTTAATAGTATTTTACCAAAATTCTCTTAATTTAAATGTTTTATTAAATAATATATTTAATATTAATAAAGGGTAAAATAATAAAATAAATAATTAATGCTTCATTAAAATTCTAAAGTGACAGATATTGTCAAAATTTTTAAAAACACCAAAGAGACAATTTTTATGTACCAGAGAAAGTATTTGAATTTGTGGTATTTATTAAGTATATAAATGAAAATCACATTAATTTTAAGATAATTTTAATAATATAATAAACTTTTTGTTAATTTTGATAAAATAATCAAAAATAACTTATATTAATAATATAATGGAGTAGGTTTCATTTTCCTAAAAAAAATTAAAAACTAATACATTGATCTTAAGCACAATTAAACAACACAGGAATTTCATTTAAAAAATACTACCTCTAATCCTTTTTATAAAAAAAATAAATAACTAATTCATTAGAATTTTAAAAAAAAACAAATAATTACAATTAATATGTCATAAGATAAAAAATCTTTTCAAAAATGCCCATATTTAATTGAGTTCCAAAATAATCATTGAATACCTCATGAATATAATGCTAATTAAAGAGGAAAGATAAAATATGAAATTATCATTGGAAATTAATTTCTTATAAAAATGAAAAAAAAACCTCATCCAAAAGTTTGTTATAAAAGTGACGGGAGGGAGTAGTACAAATTGCATTAAATGATCACAAAGTCGAAAACCAAATTGATTGGCATTCAGCTTGACTGTTCATCAATAATCCGCTTGCTGTTGCTTTTAATTATACGCCCTCCCCTCTACATTTTCACTTTATCTTAAATATGATCATTTTTTAAAATATGATGCACTCCCTTCAGTTTGTTAAAATAATAAATTTTAAAATTTTTCATAATATTTATATTTTAAAATTTCAATAAAATATTAATAATTTATTTTATTATTTTATCTTTTTATTAATATCAAATATATCATTTAATTAAAATTATTTTGACAAAATACTCTTAAATTTTACTTTATTCTAAATTATTTATTGACTTCTTTGTATGAAAAACCAAACATTTTTTATGTAATAAAAAAAATATTTATTATACATTACTAAAAGTATTCCTATTTAATTCATCTGAAAGATTTTCGAAAATAAAACCCATCCAACTTTTTTATACCTCCCGCCATTATAATTGACTTTCACCAAGGTAACTTTAGAAAGACAATCCAAATTTTTTAAAAATATAGATTGTTATTTAACTCCCCACATCAATTGATGTAATTTGGTTAATTGGTCTACTATTAGGGACAGGAGGGACAGGAATCTATTTGGAGAATCTCTACAGACATTAGAAATGCTAACAAAAGCTGCTCCAACCTTTCAAAGATCTATGGTCCAATCCAAAAGGGGATAATATACAGCAAACTAAGTATGAACATTACTCTCTACCTTTAATATCCTGTTCATATAATCAAAATCTTTATACAAGCACTGCAGAATATCTTACTAGTAACAGTAATTACAGTAACATTTAGAACAGCTTCATCTCAAATCTAACGCAGATGACAGTTGAAAGATCAATTACCTAGTTAGATAGTATACTATAAGAAAAACCACAACAAATGACACCACAAGTGTGAACATTCTCCGGCTGGATTTTGTCTCGAATACCTGAAAGATGATACAAGATCATCAAAGCCTCTAATCTCAAACCCCATCCCATTTGCCCAAAAAAAAAATAAATGAAGAAGAAGAAGAAAATAGTGTGCAAAAATGAACCGAAAAAGAATCAATCCTTCAAAAGGCATAAAGGATTTTTAGAAAAGATACCATTTTAAATTTGTCCATAGTGCCTGAAAGGACTCCTCTTGATGCATCCATATCATTGCCCTAAATCAGTACCACAAATTACTACAGAAGAAAAAAGAAATTAACAAAGCAAACATCAAATAAGGTTTCAACTTTCAACAGTCACAGCATACACACCATACGGTCCAGCATACGGTTATGGTTATCCACCTCCTCATTTATATCCCCTGACAACTGTTACAATCACGACCATGAAGAAGTATAAATCCAGTTACCAAAAATAGAGAGAGAGAGAGAGAGAGAGAGAGAGAGGGAAATCTCATCTAAAATTGAGGACAACGCCTCTCATTGAATCAAAGAATGAAATGTTACAAGTACCTCTAGTCAGCAGCGGAGAAGATGGAGGGGAACACAAATTTTTTTTTTTTTTTTTGGAGGGGGGTGGGGGGGGGGGGGAGAGAACATCTCAGCAGCAGACAAAATAACCAAAGAAAAAGTTTAAAAAAGGAAAACAGAAGAGCCGAGATGGTGATTTATGGCAGGAAAGAAAGTATGCCATAACGATTATTAAGTATTTTCACCATTTTCTATAAGGTCAAAAGGAAACTGATGGAGTTATGAACCCAAAATAGGCTTACTCGTTTCAGCAGATTGACTCGATCTTGCAATCCATCTAGTGCTCTTTCATTGTCATGTTCATCAATTTCATGGGAAGAGTAAGAAGATGATGCCCTGATGCCACCCTCTTCAATGCCATCAAAAAGGGCAACCCTGTTGTTTCGGAGATCCCTGCATGGATTAAAAGAACATACAACCCACAATGGCCAGATAACAAGCAAACTACATAAACAGAATAATTCCCTTCTAGCTGTTTAAACTTTTGAACTCTTATAAACTGAACCAAAACCTCCTTTACTGCATAAAACATGAAATAGATAAGTGAATACAGCAAGAGAATAAGCACTTGACATATTTTCAAATAACAATATTAAGATAACAATCCTGATGAGCTCAACATCTATCTTATGGTTTCCAGTAGCATCACATTGAAGGTGTTCTGTAAATATATTTTCTTGAGGACATAAGTATATCATAATATGACATACCCAAGTCCAACACATATGCACTCAGTTCTGTGAATTCTCTCATACATTTGGTTGACTTGAAGTGCAAACATTTACTTCAAATATGCACCTTGTGCAGCTAGACAATATCCCATGGCATGGGCGGAAATTTAAGGAAAGTGAAGAGTTGGACTAATAGAAACAGAAGTTTCATGGCAGGGACCATGTAGAATGACTCAGGCAGCGAAATCCATCAAAAAGCAGTAAACAGTTGAATAATAGAGTTTGGTTGCAGGCCGGTTTCAGGGAGTTTAACAAAGAGAAATGAGTTACCAGCTCACATATGTACCACCCTACTAGGAGGGACCAGACTGAATGAAGGAAATTACTCAGATGTGCAGTGACAGAAAGAGAATGACAAGAAGGCGAATTAAAAATAAAAATGAAGCACAGTGATTTTGTGATGGGTCCAGTACATCAACTAGCTTGTCTTTAAATCTTAAACTAAGGTAACAAAAGAGAGACCAAAAGAGAGAACGTACACTATACCTTTTTTTGTCAAGTTGCACATAGCTAGATCTATTTTAGAGAAACCTGAATACATTTTAGTAACTTCATACTCAACCTAATTCTTTTTCACACCATAACAAATAAGATCAAGCTTGAAAACAGTTATCAAAGGCATTTTCACCTTCAAGACCCAAACAACATATTTAACATTAAGAATCGACATGCAACCGATAACCCAGTTATCGGATCAACAATGATTGGAACAACAATTGGAAAACTCAAGGAACAATGAATTTGGGAAGAATATCGACACTGACACTCTATCTACATTCTACCAAGCAGAATTTCAATTTTATCGAGCAATATCAAGTATATGACCAAAATTTGTATAAAAAAATCAGAGTTGTGAAATTGTTATTAGCCCATCAATAGGGGGAAAATTCATGAAGTCGATATATAAATTATCATCAGATTGCAATCCAAACATTCCTAGTTTGCCTCGATAACTACGGTCCATGGATCTGAATTAACAATAGCTGCCCGACAAATCGAATGATAAAAAAATCTAATTCTAGAAATAAATCCACAGATTGATGCATCGAAAACAGGTCGCCACCATAGACCGAATCTTCAAAAAAAAAAAAAAAGGGACAAATAAAGCTAAATATCAATCAATAATTCACACTAACCTCCTAGTATTCATGGCTCACAATATCACCAATTCGATGAGCGCGCGCAATTACCCGATCGTCCACTCTCTGTTTATAAGAAAAGAATCTTCACATATGATTCAACGAAAACTCTCGCAAGGAAATATAAATCGAAATCAGAACAGAAACCAACGGAGAGAAGACATAGAGAGAAAATCAACAGGCAAGAAAAAATGCATAAATCAGCGAGTAATACAATAAATATGATAAACAAAAATCAGATCTGATGAAATGAACAGGAAAATCCTAGCGCTAGCGCTAACCTCCGGAAGGGAAGCGGCGAGTTTTTCTCTTTCCGAGCAGCAAGAATGAATCTGAAGAACGAAACGATGAGCGACGGAACCTTATATAGAGTGCCAACGAGTGTCGCTCAAATGGTTAAGAAATAAAGAAGCAAGCGGTAAGGGAGATCACTTCACGCTTCTTGGTTTCTACTGGGCCCACTAACTATACTGTCGGTTTGGCTTCATCCTCTTGATTCAGTCCGTCTACCTTGAGGCAAGCATCCAAATAAATTTCATAATTAAAAAAAATCCAAATAATGAAAGAAAATATATATATTTTTTAACTTTTCAGAAAAATGTCGTGTTTTTTATAATAATATATTACTCATTTTTTAACAAATAATAATATATTATTTTTTATTTTTATTAGAAGACAAAAAGTGACAAAAACCTTCTATTTTTGGGGAAAAATATCAGTAACTCTAGTATTAACAATATTGGCGACAGTCGAGAGAGATGGGGAAAAGCTCAGCGTCTTCGGCTAGGGACGATCTTTGACCCGATGAACAAGATCAACTTTCTAGGAGCACCAAGAAAGCCAAACCAAATGAAATGGTGGAAGAGACAATGGATGATGATGACCGAAACGGAAGGAGAAAAAGCGGAGTATACCCAAAACCATAGGGTGGAGGAGGAGGCCGCTCTGGAGGAAAAGAAACCTGCGAATAGCAATGAGGTCGCAACTAAGAGGCTATATTTCAAGGATCTTCTGATGGGAATTAACGGTAAACATAATCATGATGAGAGTGAAGATGAAGGCATCAACGTCTGGAATGAAGAGGACTTCTCGGACGAAGATGAGCAGAATGAAGCTTTCTGACCCTTTTTGCCCCCAGATTCACATCTCTGCAGAGGAACGTGCGAGGCTCTGTCAACCTTTCAAACAGGCTCTGATAATCAAATGATAGGAAGGAAAATGAGATACACCCATCTCCTTCCTACACTTCAGAGCCTATGGGCACCGAAGGGTACTTTTGAGATGGTCAGCATTGGGTATGACTTCTTTGTGTGCAAATTTACTTCATCAGAGGATTATAAAAAGATGTTAAGTGGGGGTCCATGGATGGTGGCGAGTCATTATCTTCTTATTCAGCGATGGAGGCCAATGTTTAATCCGTTAGACGTTGGATATAAAAAGCTTGCGGTTATAATAAGGATCCCAGAATGGCCACTGGAATACTATGAGAAACATATCTTGTGGAAGATTGGAGATGCTGTCGGAAAAACTGTGAGAGTTGATGAGCAGACTATCAATGAAGCTAAGAAAGAGACAAATGAACTGAAGATGGACAAGGGGTATTTTGCTCGTATATGTGTGGAAGTAGATTTGAGGAAGAAATTGATCTCAAAGGTTCAGGCCCACAAGCAAGTATTTCGAGTAGAATATGAAGGTTAAATCTGATATGCTTTCACTGTGGCAAGTTCGGACACAACAAAGACACCTACCCTTCGAAAGTTCGGGTTGACTCTCATACTACCAACCTGCAAGCAACAAGCGGACTGGCAGTCGGAGCAATGGCGGAGGTAGATAGGCGGTCAAGGGTAGAGACGGAGACCTACGGCTCTTGGATGATGGCTAGGCGTAATACAAGGCGAAACTTCCGGAATAATAATAATCTGGAGAATCCCGGACTATTTGCGCCACAAACTGGGAACAGAAATGGGTGTAACGGATCGCAATATTATGGCGAGAAAAATCAGGCTAATGTAATGACAAGTTTAGGATCAAGATTTAATGTCCTATTGGATGTTTCGGAGGATCTAGAGATAGCAGAAAAGGAGGGCAAAAATATCAACTTGAGAGAGGATCAGGCTACGCACGATATAGTTATGCATGAGAATAGTCTTTTTGGAGAAATGACATGTGTTGCTGAGGTGACAGCTCCTGAGGATTCTGACGCTATGATAGTGCCAGCACAAAGAGAAGCATCTAAGGGAAAGGAAAAGAGGAAAGAGGGCCAAAACTCCTCAAGTGGGCCTAAAACAACGCAAGCCTCCAAAGGGAAATGGGTGGAGAAGGACTGGAAAAGTGGGCCAAATGCAGCTAGCCCAAATAAGAAAAGAGAGACAGGTCTGCGTGCCAAGCAACATGATAAAAGGAGTAAGCGGGTCAATGGACAAGAGCCACTCAAAATAATAACAAATTCGGACCAAGCAAAACATGTGGGAGCCGTGAATTTGGAAAATGTGCATGGACCCGACAATGGAGGATTCTCTAAGAATACGAGAGAGGGTCAAAATCATCCTCCTAGACCTTCGGACAACATACTAGCTTCTGCTAAAGGGTCGTGGGTAGTATGTGAACGTGAAGAGGGAGTTAATAGTGTGTTGGGAGATGATGATGCGAAACAGAGTCTTACTGGCCCTCTACAATAGTAGGGCCTTTCTTTTTACTCATTTTTATCATGAATATTCTATCATGGAATTGTAGGGGAACGTCTTCCAAAGCTTTCCCTAGACTGGTGAAAGACATAACAATAAGGTATAACGTTAATATTTTGATTTTGCTGGAACCTCGCACCAGTGGTGACAAAGCCAAGCAAATTGAAATTGCATCTAAACTGGGTTTCGACAGTTTTTATTGTGTTGATGCACAAGGGTATTCTGGTGCCATATGGATCTGTTGGATGAAGAATGCTGTTAGTTTAGAAATTTTAAAGTTTAGTGGCCAAGCTATTCACATGAAGGTTAAATCTAGACAGCGAGACTGGTATTGGGTTACTGCAATCTATGGAAGTCCGAACTATATAGAGCGAAGAGAACTTTGGCTAATGCTTACGAATTTAGCTAAATTTCTACAAGAGAAAGAGTGGCTAATTTTAGGAGATTTCAATGTATACAGGTGGTCTCACGAGAAGATGGGAAGTAGCTCACACAATATGACAAGTCTCAGGGAATTTAATGAATGTATTGATGCTTGCCACCTGGTTGACTTAGGTCACAAAGGTCCTCTATTTACGTGGCGCAAAGGCAATGTTCATGAATGAATTGATCGGGCTATATCCACAAATAAGTGGTTGTTAGCTTTTCCTACGGCTCAGGTTTGCCATCTAATTTTTTTCAAATCTGATCATAGACCTCTGCTAGTAAAGTGTTATGCGAACTATGAAGCGAAACGGCGACCGTATAAACATTTCAGATTTTTGGCAGCTTGGCTCACAAACAGCTCTTTTTTATCATCTGGTTAGACAAACCTAGCAAGAAGGTGTTGTTTGGAGTTTAGCTTACGAAGATTTTCAGACTAAAGTTCAATCTTGGAACAATGATGTTTTCGGGAACATTTTCCAGAAAAAAAAAACAACTTAATTCGTAGACTAGAAGGGATTGACTTGGCTATGACTACAAGGGACAGTCAGTACCTCCACAATCTCCAACAGGAACTGTGGAAGGAATATGAAGCTGTTCTATTAATTGCAAGAGGAATCAATTTGGTTTCAACGAGCTAGGAAGGAGTGGCTACAAATGGGAGATCAAAATACTCGCTTCTTTCATAGCTCAGCAGTATTGTGTAAGCGACGCAATAAAATAGAGGGTCTTTTAAACGATGAAGGGCAATGGATCAGTGATGAGGAGCAACTGAAAAGAATGGCTCTGAAATTTTACATAGATCTATTTCATGACGACAGAATCGACGGAGGCGTGTTTCCTAAAAGAAATGCTTTTCCCCAGCTTTCTGAGGAGATCATTGCTGAGATTCAAGCACCAGTGACAGAGATGGAGATTAAAGAAGTTATCTTCTCAATGGGACCTTATAAAGCTCCAGGTCCGGACGGTTTACATGCACTTGTCTTCCAGAGTCAATGGCCCACTGTCAAAGATTCTGTTTGTAAGCTAATTATGAGCTGTTTTGAGGACCCACAAAAAATTACTAGCCTAAATGATACATCCCTGGTACTATGGAAAATCCTGACACCTTAAGAAAGCTCCGAATAATAGCACTTTGCAATGTCATCTACAAATGCATCACAAAAATCATTGCCAATAGACTGAAAAGATACTTGGATTTTCTTATCTCCCCCAACCAGGTCAGTTTCATCCCTGGTAGACATATAACGGATAATATTGTGATTGCACAAGAAGTTATTCATACAATGAAGACAAAAAAGTGTAAAAAAGGAATGATGGCTATTAAGATAGATATGGAAAAGGCTTATGACAGAATCAACTGGAATTTCTTGAAGGACACCCTGAATGAACTTGGCCTTAATGAGAGCTTTGTCGATTTAATAATGAGTTGCGTATCTACTAGCAATTTTAAGATCAATTGGAATAGGGAATACACTGAATCTTTTACAGCTTCTAGAGGAATTCGGCAAGGGGATCCGCTATCCCCGTACCTTTTTGTGCAATGCATTGAGAGGTTGGCTCACATTGTGAACTTTGCTGCGGATCGAGGTGCTTGGAAACCAATAAAGCTTTGTAAAGATGGACCCTTGCTATCTCATTTATTTTTTATTGATGATCTTATCTTGTTTGCGGAGGCTTCAGTGGACCGGATACAAATAATAAAATATTGCTTGGATATCTTTTGCTGCTTCTCTGGAGAAAAAGTAAGTGTGGAAAAATCTCGAATATGCTTCTCCAACAACATGCACTTCAATGTCATGAAAGATATTAGTGATGCTGCTGGATTTACGATAACTTTGGATTTTGGAAAATACTTAGGAATGCCTCTACACCATAAAAGAGTTGCAAAAGACACTTACCAATTTATTGTGGACAAGGTGAGAAGCAAACTGAGTGGATGGAAAGCCAAATACTTATTTTTGGCTGGGAGAATAACACTTTGTCAGTCAATACTAAATGTCATTCCAATATTCTATATGCAAACTAGTTTACTCCCATCTAGCGTATGCCAGGAGGTGGAAAAAATATCCCGGAATTTTATATGGAGTGCAGGAGACAAGACAAAGAAATTACGTTTGGTTGGGTGGGACAATCTCTGTAAACCGAAAGAAGTGGGGGGTTTAAGTCTGAAAAACTTAAAAAATATGAATAGTGCCTTGCTTATGAAAATTAGTTGGGGCTTGGAAACAAACAAAGATAGCCTGTGGGCTAGAGTGCTGAGAAGCAAATATGATTGTGGCAATGAGCAAATGCCTAGTTTCAAGAAAAAGCCAACTGTTTCGAATTTGTGGAGCGGCATTAGAAAAAACTGGAAGGATTTTGAAGGTGGAGTTGGATGGAGCGTTAGAGATGGCTGTATTATCAGGTTCTGGAAAGATGAATGGATCAAGGGTAAAGGACGGCTAAGTGAGTGGGCCTGCGCTGAAATTCCAATTTAGGAAATTGACAAACCAGTGTAGTTTTATACCAATGACTCAGGTGATTGGGATTGGGCTAAATTACAAATGCTTCTACCTCAACAAATATGTGACGCCATTAGAGGTATCATTCCTCCCAAAACAGATTTTGGGCCCGACAAAAGGATGCGGATGGCTTCGAAAGAACATAACTTTTCTGTCCAATCGGCCTATCGTATGCTAACCAAAAATGAGCCAATGGGTGTAGGACTTGTGTGGAAGAGAATCTAGAAAGCACCGGTAACACAGAGATGCCGAAGCTTTTTATGGTTAACGGCCAAAGGAAGAATATGCACAAATGAATTGAGGAGGAGTTAGGGTCTCGCTAATGATGGAATGTGTCCGCGCTGTCACTTGGTTGCAGAAACTCCTCTACATGCTTTGAGAGATTGCTATGAGGTAAGGGACTTTTGGTTAATGATGGTTGAACATAAAGCATAGAAGGCTTTTTTTTCCCTGGACACGAAAGACCGGATTGACTGGAACCTTCGAAGACATGTGGGCAAGGACAGAGATAGATGTTGGGTGAGTTTATTTGGTTTTGGTATTTGGCTCATCTGGCTTAACAGGAACCAACTGGTTTTCGAGGGATTAAATAACAGCGTGCTTTCCTTGTGTTGGCCAACTGCCCACTTGACGGATGACTACCAAAACTCTCTATTAGTTTTGAAGCCCTTGCAGCAAAACTACAGGAAAGAGCAAGTTGGATGGGTTTCTCCATCCGAGGATACTTTCAAATGCAACGTGGATGGAAGCTGCCACAATGGAGGTGCTGCAACGAGATGCGGAGGGATCCTAAGAGATGCGTCGGGCTCGTGGATTGCAGGTTTTGTTCATAACTTAGGTCAAAGTTGTGTCTAAGTGTCGAGCTATGGGGAATGATTGGGGGTCTCCAACTAGCTAGAAACAAAGGGACCATGAAACTATGTTTCGAGGCAGACTCACAAGCTGCAGTACTTTTGGTCTAGCGAGGAGTCCAGAGTTCACATCCAATGAGCAATCTGGTTGTGGAAATAAGAAGAGTGCTAGCTCATGATTGGTACGTTGAATTGAGACACACATATAGAGAAGGAAACACAGTGGTGGATATCTTGCAAACATAGCGCTTTCTTTTACGCTGGGTAGGCACGTGCTTGATGAACCACCAAGAGCTTCTGTGGACTTTATTCTCGAGGATATGCGTGGGGTTTCATGGCCACGAAGTATTTATGTTATGAGTTAGTTTTTGTTTCTCTCTACCATGTAAACAAAAAAAAATATTGGCGACAGTCTGTTATGATAATATGAGAAATATTTATCGTGTTACTTATCATTCGGTACCACCCATATTAGATGTTTCTTATATTTGGTGTTGGTAAAAAAAAGTGCGTTCGTTAGGAGTTGTAAATATTACAATTTATTATATTTTTTATATTTTATATTAATTAATATTGATAATATTGATTATTGATATAGCATGGGTGCCAAGAGCAAAGAGAACAAAATTTTTATAATTATTTCATTTTTTGGTAAAAAGTTTATAATTATTTGATTTGAATAAAAGAAAAGAAAACTCTCCCGATTTTTATTTTAACTTTCCCCTAAACTAACGTTTGTGTTTAAATAGCGAGTATCTCATGATTTGCTTTTCCTTAAGCAGCCGTATTGCCGTTTATAGAATTCTGTTCTGTCTGTGGCTTATAGCAGATGGACAGTGAATTTGGTCACTCAAATATCTCTAAATTTTCCAAATTTTAGAGCTTATATTTTCATTCGTAGATTCTGCTTTCATATTTATTATATTTAGAACAGTTGTTTGACATTCTCATAGAGAATGCTGCTGAATTTGTATTTGAATTTGACGGAGCGATTCTTGAGATTATAAATATATATAAACTTGTGAGATTCAAACATGACGGGAAAACTTACTACACAAAATTTGTTTGCTTGCGGCCAAAAAAAAAAGGTTCGTTTGCCAAATTTTGGTGAAACGACAATCTTGTTTCAGTTATAAAAAATTATTATTATGGGTAAGAAGTAGTTCCATCATACAAGATAAAATAACTGTTTACTATGTCAGAAAAAGGTCCTCATTGACAACAACGGCAATTTAGTCTTTTTCTCATTATCTTGCAAAGCAATACAATGTTATTTGCAACATTAGTTTTTTACAGAGTCAAGATTTTAATATATATTTTTGTATTTTTAGAGGCCAGTTGAGAAAGAAAGACCACTAGCACCACAGAAAAAAATAAGAGAAAATATTTTGACCGGAATGGTCATCTTTTGATGTCACAACACTGTTATCTCTGCCTTGATCAAGAGCTTTGAATTAGAGATGCACGAAAAATTTGGCGAACATTAAGCCTTGTTAATTCCAAAATAAATCATTCTTTGTCGAAAGGCATTGATAGCATAATCAATTGTTATTTGAGCCAACTTGTATTTCAACCTGATGCCACATCCAATCCCTAAGCCTGATCCTGGCTTGCCCTTCCTCATTCCTGGATTTCCTGCATTTCTTATTTTTTTCGGTAAGATGGTCATAACCAAGCATCAGAGGTCAAAAGAATTTTACCAAACATTAAAAAAAAAAAGAAATCGTTCAAAGGCATGTTTGGTAACTAAATGAATTTGTGAGCGATAAACTAAAACTCACCTGGAACCCTATGGCTACTCCTCAAGTCAGATCCACAGTCCAGAAAAACAACACCTTCTAATCTCTTGTTCTTTACAGAGCAAAAAAGATTGTCAACATGATATAAGAATAACCAGAACATTGTTGTTTAATGTTTTAATGAAAACTTCATATACCAATGGGAATGTCAATTCACTCTTTGATACAATACACGATTGTCCTGCACCAACTGCACCCTCGCCATAGCCTCGAACACTATTAGGGCCTCCAATTGCAAATGCTAGATGAGGAGCTATGGATCCTACAATTGAACCACCTGTCACCCTGCGAAATAAAAATAGGAATTAGGGAGTGTTATTGATTTTGGTAATTAATACAAGAATATACATATAGTATATATATTGAACATGAAGGAGGATAAGGATTATTCACCTTGTGGAGAAAAATGTGGGTCCAAGTTTGAGTCCTCTTGAAGCAACAAATTTGAAGCGATTGAAGGTTAGCAAATTGGAATGAAATGGAATCCCTTGTTCCACTTGTAAACTCAACTGAATATACATAAACTAACTTGGAGTTAATAAAATACAATTTGATCTGAATATAATATTTATGTAACAGTGAAGATAACTCACATAAGAAAAACGGTCATTGGTGATTCGCTCGTATTTAGATTCTTGCTTGATAACTATCATGTTGTCAGATGAATTTCCACTGCATATATAAAATGATTTTAAAAGACATGTCAAGATCATAGTTAAACAGATCGTATATATGGAGACAAAGATTAATAAAATTGGAGCAACCTAAAGGTCACAGGAAAACCATCTAGGTCTCCGCTTATGGAGCGGCCACCATCATTCATGAAATGAACACGCTGCAGGGTGAAAGAGAATTAACAGAACTTTCAATTTCAATTTAGTTAGATGCAGAAACTGACATGGAATGCGAGTAACATGATCAACTCCATCGTCAAACCTTAAAGTTTATGCTGGTCGTATTGTTCCAATTAGAGTTTGAAGAAGATTCATCCATATAATCAAAGCCTATGGACAACTTGGACGACCTCACATCTCCACTGCTGGAATGAGAAAAATTGTGCATGGGAATTCCATGGATCCCAACCTCAGGCAAAACTGAATGCTGAACGTGAAATAATTAATAAGTTTTTATGATTTATAATCAACCCTTAGACAGAGTGGTAAATACAAATTAATTAACCTGAACGGTTATACATGGCTGGCCAAGATACAGGGGAAGAGGCCTCCTATATGCTATCAAGAGGTTTGAATCATGCAGGCCCTTGTGCCACGATATATCAATCATTTCGCTTCTGCCCAAGAGATTATTGTGCTTCATGCAAAATCTGCTATGGATTAACCAAATGAACAAGGCCGTTATTCCTCATGGGACAGAAATAAGAGAAGCCAAAGTTTGACATCATTGTTGGTAGCTAGAAACTAAACCAAATTCCATACATATACCTACCTGCCAACGGCCATCGAAATGGGACAGGAAGCAGCACATGTACTATTGGGAAATAGAGAAAATTGTCAGCATGTGAGGAAAGTGAAACATTGTTGAAGCAAGAAGTTGAAGAAATAGGAAACCTGAGAGGAGGGACCGTATAGGAACCGTATAGCTTTTGAAAGAAATTAACTCCGATTTCAAGCTTTGCTGTTTTGCACAGAAATCAGCGTTCAAAGAAAAAATGAAGAAGAATTATGAGCAAAATGAATGATGTAGTAGGGATTAGGGAAAAGAACCTTTGCCGGCGGCATGGATGCTCTTGTGAGCTCCCATTTCTGATCACTGGCATTACATTCAACGGCTGCAACGCAGGATAAGAGAAGGGGAAGAGAGTTTCGTATTTTGGCGGCAACGTGCTTTCATCGATGTCACAGGAGGTTCCAAGCTTCTAAGCTTTGACATCCTTTGTTTGCCAGAAACTAGAAGTTTGTCATCTTTTTGCTTTCCTCTTTCAGTCCCAAACTAAAGGTATTCTCAACATATATTCTGCTTTAAATTTCACTTTGATACGATTAACCAGAATCCATTATCTTAGAGGCATATTTGTGATCCCTTGACAAAATTTGATTTCTCACGCCCGTGTTGGAAAGAAAACAAAAAAAAAATATTTTTAATTAAATAAATTAAAAATAATATATATATTTAAGAATAAATTATTTAAAAATTATTTACAAACATGTTTTAAATGGGAAAAAAAAAAAAAAAGAAACACGTATAAAAACCGGAGTATGGGTTCGGGTTTGGTTAATGGGGGGCCGTGCTGGAGTCCGCACCAAAATAAAAAGAGACTCTCAGCCTGTAGACTGAAGCCTGAAATCGACGCTATTTTCTTTATGGCTTCCATGGACGACGGCGCCTTTGTTTCGTCGCCTGACATGGAAAAGTTCCTCTGCGAATTATTACTGGATTCCACTCAACCGATTTCTGAGCGCTTCAGAGCCCTCTTCTCTCTCCGCAATCTCAAAGGTCCTTCCCCTCGCAACGCCCTTATTCTCGGTCAGTTAATGCTTTCTCCCTTCTATGCTGCTTTTTCTTTTTCTCCCATGTGCTCTAATTCGGTTCTAAAGAACTGTCGATGGATTATTTCGTCCAGTGCTATCCTACTCTCGTACCCTCTTTTTTTATTAGAGACGAAGGTATAAAAAAGGTTTCAAATGCTTGACTTGTACGATTAGGGAGTAAGGAGTGTTTGCAACAACTTTATGGCAAAAAACAAAAGTGCATTTATCGTCTTTAGCTCTGAACTTTATTTTTACTAGACTTACATTTTTCTAATTTAGATCATTAGTTGAGGCGGACGTGGGACGGACATATAATCTTTGTGCCTCATTCATTCATTGTTCTCTGATCACATTAGTTTCTGTTTCTCTCTAATTGATCCAAGCTGATTTTTTTAATTTGCAGCCACAAGGGATTCTTCAAATTTGTTGGCACACGAGGCTGCATTTGCATTGGGTCAAATGCAAGATGTGGAAGCCACCCCTGCTCTGGCGTCAGTTTTAAATGATCTTTCTTTGCATCCCATTGTTCGCCATGAGGCATGCGTTTCTTCCATTTTTTGTTCTACTATTCTTTTTGCTTTTTAATTCCCTTCTCCCCTTACATAGATAATTGATTTTGTTATAACTTCATAGGCCGCGGAAGCTCTTGGTGCTATTGGTTCAGAAAGTAATCTTCCTCTATTGAAGAATAGTTTAGATTTAGATCCAGCTCAGGAGGTTCGAGAAACATGTGAATTGGCTCTTCAACGTATTGAGCATTTAAAAGATGCTGGTAGTAGTAATGAAGTGTCTGCAACTGATGCATCACCTTTTAAGTCTGTTGATCCAGCAGCACCAGCCGCCTCATGTTCTTCTGTGGATCATCTAAGGTTTGTCCGTTCCATTCTAGTAGGTAAAACCTCTGTCAGCTTAAGATCAAGAACTATGTTGCTGACTCATATTAATCAACATTAGGAAAGTACTTCTGGATGAAGAAAAAGGAATGTATGAACGGTATGGAGCTCTTTTTGCCCTTCGAAATGACGGTGGGAATGAAGCTGTTGCTGCAATAATTGATTCCCTGGGTTCAAAAAGTGCTCTCCTGCGCCATGAGGTTTGCTAAATATTTTTTTATTATCATCTGGTATGAATTTTATCTGCATATATGGTTTGTGTGAAAAAATGGCGAGTGATGTGCTCATTACTTGTATACATAGAGACGTAGAGGCCTAGAGGGCACCTTATTGGGTTACATATTGATATTTGTACAATTGATCTGATAATTGATGAATACTCTTAACTTCGGTAAACTAAAATAACAAAAATGATTATTTAAATGTAAATTGGTAATCATATTAAATGGCCCTTCTTGGGTTAGGTATAGTATAGGGTGACTTTCAGTTATTTCCAACAATTGTAAACTCTTATTATTATTATTTCTGTTTTTGCCAATGGAAAGTCTTAATTTTTCTATGCTGATAGTTTCTGTAAAATTTAGGTTGCTTATGTTTTAGGCCAATTACAAGACAAAGCTGCATCAGCTGCGCTATCCAATATACTTAGAGATGTGAATGAGCATCCAATGGTTAGACATGAAGCTGCCGAAGCTCTTGGTTCAATTGCAGGTATTACCAAATGATGTCATCTCTCTTTTATAGGAATATAATGTATTGAGGAAGTGTTATGTTGGTTGCGTGCCATCCACTTGCAGAAGCAGAAACATCATGTGATTCATAAAATTCATTTCCAGTTAATGTACTAGGAGTGAATTTAGTAAGACGTTATGGGAATCACTCTTTCAAGAAGGAATCTTTTTTAAGTAAAAACTTTTTATTATTATTTTTTAGATATGGATGAACTCTCTATTTGCCGGAAACCAGCAAAAAATGATCACGTCTTCCTACTCCTCTCTGCAGCTTCCATCTCTCAAATTCTATAACAAACAAATGAACACTACATTCCTTAATTTTCCCCCCAATCTAAATGAAGTCCATATGCTAAGTAAGGTCCAACCTATTTTAATTTAGCTCTGCTGAGCCATATGAGTGGTAGTAGTTAATTACCACAAAATTTATCATTAGTCCTACTTATGCAGAGTTAAAATCTCAACTGATACTTTTTGGACTAACTCAACCTGTTATCTTGGTTGCCTTCTAGATGACCAAAGTGTGGCACTTCTTGAGCAATTTGTGGCAGATCCGGAGCCTCTTGTCTCACAAAGCTGTCAAGTTGCTCTGAGTATGCTAGAATTTGAACAATCAGGGAAATCATTTGAGGTATGCAAAAGAACTGTTAATACTACTTAATTTTGTATTTCTGGTTACTGACACAGCTTCCCCCCACCCCTTTTACTGGGATCTTTTTTTTTTATCCTTTTTGGGTGCAGTTCTTCTTCATGTGCACACCTCTTGTGGAATAAACTTATCAAGTTACATTTTCTCATGATGATGCCTTTCATCATCCCAACACTTGAAGAATGAGTTGATGCAGTATGCACAAGGTGACCAGTGAATAAAAGGAGAATCAAGATTGGTAGGACTTCTGACAGAGAAGTGATACTTTTTCTTAAGTTACAAATTTACAAATTACAATAGTTGAAAATAGGAAACGTTTAGCCTTATCTAATACATTTCTAATATGAATTTACTAGGATTTTGGCTAGAAAGCAATCTTTTTGCTTCTTAAATATGGTTGTCACTTGTAAGATTCTGTTGCGGTTGACGTGTAACCATTATCAAGATTCTGTGCTTCTTCTAAGGTGTGGTGATGCTGCGGTTAGAAAGCAATTCATGTTGAAGGAATGTTTCTCTTGAGAGTCATTCCCCTTAGGACTAAGTCATGGCCTTGTTATGAAGCTTTGAAGCATAAGGTAAAATTATTAAAGGGAATTTATCAATTCTTATATAATCTTTTTTTAACTTTATCATATGTGAAATTAGTTATTGAAGTTTTATAATAAAATAATTATAACATTTCATTTTTAATAGATAATATAACCATCAAGATTAATAGAAATATTTTTTTAATACATTTATTTAATCTCAACACATCTTTATCTCGATATGACATTGTATTATGGATTTACTTTTAACATATTAATCTCAATATAAGTATTTTTTTATACATTTGAATTAATACATTTATATTAAATCATAGAGGAACATCTTTCTTTAATGCAAATGTTTTTTTAATACATTTGTATTAATCTCAATATGACAATGTGAGAAAAATAGGTAATGAAAATTATTAAAAAAATTTTGGACTAAAAGAAATTTAGTTAAAAATGATTAGTTAAGATAAAATTGAAAGATCAACATATAACCATTGACCATTGAATTGCATTGGAAAGAAAAATTTATAAAATTTATTAAGTTATATGTAAAAATAGTTTTCTCCTTTCTTATTTTTTTATACTTTTTCTTTTTATTACATTATTTTTCTTTATATGATGGAGCCTCTGGCGGGTATCTTGCCTGCCTAACGGCTTTGGACTGAGTTTCTGAGTTTATCTTTCTCGCTTGCCAATGATATTTTCCGAAGTTCAATCCTTAACATTGTAAAAAGAGTTGAGGTGTGCTCATACTGTTTTCTGATCAACGATACAGGTGCAAAATATGACACAATTGGATAGCTAGGATATAATAATATTTTAAATTAATATATATAGATAAATATATGTTTATGTAATTTTTTATATATAATCAGCGAAATTAACTTAATGAAGGAAAAATTGAATAATAAATATTCTAAAAATTGTAGTATAACTGTTAAAATAAAGTACATTAATAAAATGTCTATTATAAATTATAAATAAAATTATTGTTTCTTTTGAACACAAAATCATTTGACTAAGTGAAAGTCGAATACATGGGATTAAAAGACTCATTGTTAAAATTTGAAGTGGTGCGGACGAAAGCAAAATATTAGGAATGGTTCGTATCTCCAAGTACTACATCATATATCCAATGCAAGTACGTTGTTATTATCTTTAAATTCATCTTCAAGGAAGGGCATATTTTTATTTTATAGTAAAATATTATAATCTTGTATTGAAGTTTTCTTTATATTTATATTGAAAATAAAATAAAATTATCTTATTATTTTACAATAAGAGTAAAACATTGTGATAAAATTTTAAAAGCCAATATGCCTCAGTCTTATAAAAATAATGTTAAATATAGATGATTTTGTAGATATTATAGATGATTTTGTAGATATTATTAGATTAGATTTTCTGTTATTATTTGAAAATATTTTACATTATTTTAGAATTCTCCTATTGTGTATATATTTTGTAAATTCTACCAGAATAATACGATATACAATTTTACCTTTCTTCATGGTACCAGAGCCCTAGTTTTTTTTCAGTCCGAAATTTTTTTTCTCACCGTCACTGCGTCTCTGCCGTCACTGCCTCCCTCCGTTTTGTCGCTTTGCCGTCGTCCTTTGCCATCACAAATCCCTTCCCTGCCGTCGACTCCCTCTGACCGGCCCACCCCCGACTCAAGCCACCCAACTCCGATGGACGCGCCTCCACGCGCGGCTTCTACAATCTGCCTGTCAGTTCTCTTTTGCTTTAGATCTTTGCCGTCCACCACCTCCTCCGCCCACACGCGCCCCCCCACGGTGTCCCTCTTCCTTTTTTCGGGCAACCCCCAAAATCCCGCAGTCAACCTCCACCGGACGCGCCACCACGCTCCATCTCCAGAATCTGTCACCTTCCTCTCTCTCTCTCCACGCACGTGTTCTCCCACTTCCCATCCTATTTTCACTCATTTTAATTCTATTTTCCACCATTTGAACCCTTTTTTTCTCATTCCATCATTGATATGGAAAAGTCAGAGGTTGCCCATCCTATTTCTATTATTTTAAATGGCTCCAATTACCGCCTCTGGTTGGAAAGTATGGGTGGTTTTTTGAAAGGCCGTAAGTTGTGGCGTTATGTTACTGGTGATATTCGGCATCCTGTTCACGAAGCTGCTGAGACTGACTTGAAATTCACAGAACGACTTGATGAGTGGGATAGTAAAAATCATCAGATTATCACATGGTTTCAGAATACTTCTATTGCTAGCATTCACCAACAATTTGGCCGCTTTGAGACTGCAAAAGAAGTATGGGATCATCTTGCTTGTCGCTATACCTCATCTGACTTATCCAACCAATTTTAGTTGCAGAAAAATCTTAGTGTTCTAAAGCAGGACAAGGGCCAGCCATTGTATGAGTTTTTGGCCAAGATTGAGTCTATTTGGGATCAGTCGGCCTATTCAGAACCTATTTTCAAGTGTGAGGAAGATGCACAAGCTTTCTTTCGGTGCCGTGATCAGCTTCATCTCATTCAATTTCTGATGGCTCTCACGGATGATTTTGAGCCTGTTCGAGCCTCTTTGCTTCACCAAAGTCCTCTTCCAACTCTTGAAGATGCTCTTCCTCATCTCCGCTCTGAAGAGACTCGACTGGGTCTTTTGCAGCGTACTCTTGAGATGGTCTTTGCTGCAACCGGACACACTGTTAAGTCTTGTCATCACTGCCCCCAGTCTACTCATACTTTTGATCAGTGTCCCTATATTGAGTGTCGAACTTGTCAAAAGAAAGGACATATTGCTGCCAACTGTCCTACTCTGTTTTGTCGCTATTGTAAGAAGACTGGGCATCTTATTGACCAATGCCCTACTCGCCCTCCCAAGCCTGATCAGGGAAGATCAATCAGGTCTAGTTTCTCCTCTAAGCCTGCATTATCTATAGCTGATGAAGTTCATACCACTGCTACTAGTTCTACTTCAGGATCCTCCACTGCAGACCTCGAGGGTCTCCTTCGCAAGCTCATATCTGGTACTTCCAGCCCACCTGCCGCCTTAGCTACTCCCTCAGGTACCTCTTGGTTTTTTGACTCTGCCTGTTGCAACCATATGACTGGTCAAGAAAATTACTTTTCTTCTTTGTCTCCCAACACTACTGCCTATCCTATCCATACTGCTGATAATTCTCAAATGCCTATTAGTCATATTGGTTCAGTTTCTTTACCCTCCTTAACTATCCATGATACATATTTTGTACCTGCTATTAACTTTAATCTTATCTCTGTTGGACAACTTATTGATATGTGTTATGATGTATTATTTAACAAACGTGGTTGTGTTGTGATGAATTCTCAGACAGGACAGGTTATCGGGACTGGGCGTAAGGTTGGTCGTATGTTTGAGCTCAACTCATTGCATCTTCCTAAAGTCACTTCTCCTAGATTGTGTGCTGCTACCACATCCTTGTCTCTTGATTTATGGCATCACCATCTTGCTCATCCTTCCTTGAATAAACTTCGCCCTTTACTTTCTAGTGGTCTCTTAGGTCATGTCGATGATGAGTCTTTTCATTGTATTTCATGTCAAACTGCCAAGCAGCCTGCTTTATCGTTTAATAAAAATGACTCTATTGCTGATTCAATTTTTGATTTGATTCATTCCGATATTTGGGGGCCCGCACATATTCCCTCTATGGGAGGATCTCGTTATTTTGTGATTTTTGTTGATAATTATTCCCGTTTTACTTGGAAATATCTTATGCAAAACCGATCTGAGTTGCCTGATATTTATATTAAATTTGCTACTATGATTCACACTCAGTTCTCTAAAGTTATCAAAGTTTTTCATCGTGATAATGCCTTGGAATACCATGATTCTAAATTGCTCACATTTCTTGCTGCTCAAGGCACCATCTCTCAGTACTCTTGTTCTTACACCTCTCAGCAAAATGGTCGGGCTGAACGTAAACACCATCATATCCTTGATTCTGTCCGGGCCCTACTTATTTATTCTTCTTGCCCTGAACGTTTCTGGGGTGAAGCTACTTTGACTGCTGTTTATTGCATTAATAGAGTCCCTAGCTCAGTTCTTGGTAACATCTCTCCTTTTGAATGACTTTATGGCACACCTCCTGACTACAGTCTTCTAAAAGTTTTTGCTTGTGTATGTTTTGTTCTTCTTCCATCTCATGAGACCACCAAATTGCAAGCTCGTGCTCGTGTCTGTTGCTTCCTTGGTTATGATTCTGAACAAAAGGGTTACCATTGTTGGGACCCTATCTCTCACCTCATTTGAGTTTCTCGTCATGTTGTTTTCTGGGAACATATGCAGTTCTCATTTTTGACTGACCTTTCCTCCTTTTCTCTTCCCTCGCCTTTTATCTTTACAGATACTTCTGTTGATCTTTTTCCTAGTGACACAGGTGCTGACTCTCCAACTGAGCTCATTCACACGCCTGACGCAGCGCCCGCTTCAGATGAGCCTACTGTCTCTGATTCTCCAGTACAAGTTACGTCTACGGAGCTCATGTCATCCGACAATACTCGGCCCACTCGTGTAAGACATCTTCCTTCCTACCTTAATGATTACCATTGCTTTTCCACCATCCTTCAGTTTCAGGAACCCCAATCCTATAAAGAAGCCTCCCGTGATCCTCTCTGGCAGCAAGCCATGGCAGAAGAACTGCAGGCTTTAGAGAAAATGCACACTTGGGATCTTGTTGATCTTCCTCCTGGTAAGACTCTGGTTGGGTGCAGATGGGTTTATAAGAATAAGACTCACTCAGATGGTTCTCTTAAGCAGCGGAAGGCTCGTTTGGTAGCCCAAGGGTTCACTCAGGAGTACGGTATTGATTATGAAGAGACCTTTGCTCCCGTTGCTCGAATTACTTCTGTTCGCAGCCTTCTCACTATTGCTGCTGTTAAGCATTGGATTCTTCATCAGATGGATGTCAAGAATGCCTTCTTAAATTGTGATTTGGAGGAAGAAGTTTATATGAAGCCTCCTCCCGGGTATTCACATTCGAAAGATAAAGTTTGTCGTCTTCGTCGAGCACTCTATGGGCTTAAACAGGCCCCTCGAGCTTGGTTTGCTAAGTTTAGTACTACCATGAGCCATCTTGGCTTCACTTGTAGCCCTCATGATTTTGCTCTATTTGTTCAAACTAGTGATCGAGGCATTGTTCTGCTTCTCTTGTATGTTGATGACATGATTATCACAAGTAATGATCTGATAGGCATTCGGGATCTTAAAACTTACTTGGGGCACCAATTTGAGATGAAGGATCTTGGAAGGCTGAGTTACTTTCTTAGTCTCGAGATACATCATGAGGAGAGTGGTATCTTTCTCTCACAGGTCAAGTATGCCTCTGATTTGATATCTCGGGCCTTTCTTACTGACGAGGAGGTTGAGAACACTCCCATTGAGCCTAACGCTCACTTTGTTTCTACTGATGAGACTCTGTTGGAGAACCCTACACGTTACCGGCAACTAGTTGGGGGACTCATTTATCTTACAGTGACTCGTCCGGATATTACTTACGCAGTTCATATTGTTAGTCAGTTCATGTCTGAGCCCCGGACTACTCATTATGCAGCTGTTCTTCGGATTCTTCGATACGTCAAAGGAACTTTGTATCATAGCCTTCACTTCTCTGCTAGGTCCTCTCTTACTTTACGAGCCTACTCCGATGCTCATTGGGGAGGTGATCATGCTGATCGCCGGTCTACTACTGGGTTCTGTATTTTTCTTGGTGACTCTCTTATCTCTTGGAGAAGTAAGAAACAGACTCTAACTTCTCGATCCAGTGCTGAATCAGAATATCATGCATTAGCAAATACTACTGCTCAGGTTCTTTGGCTCCATTAGTTGCTTGATGATTTGGGAGCTTATCAGAAATCTTTCACCGACATATATTGTGATAGTCAAGTAGCTATTAAGATTGCTCACACTCACAATGATGTATTCCATGAGTGAACCAAACATATTGAGATCGACTGTCATTTCACTCGGCAACATATTATTCAAGGTAACATCAGACTTGTCTCCATTGGAACGAAGCATCAGCCGGCTGATTTGTTTACTAAATCTTTTAATCATGGTCGTTTCCAGTTTTTAGTAGACAAACTCAAGCTGCTTTCTCTCAAACCATCTTGAGTTTGAGGGGGAGTGTTAAATATAGATGATTTTGTAGATATTATTATATTAGATTTTCTGTTATTATTTGGAGATATTTTACATTATTTTAGGATTCTCCTATTGTATATATATTTTGTAAATTCTACCAGAATAATACAATATACAATTTTACCTTTCTTCAAATAAAATCTTTTATTTTACCATTTGTGCCTTTTTTTTTGTTTTTTATTTGTTCATTGCGCCAATTGCTTTATTTTTTTACATCATAAGAGTTTAATTGAGCTATTTTAGGCCAACTAAATGATGGGATAATATATTGTATTATTCATAACTGGTTAATAGTATAAATTTTTATTGATTTATCAGATAAATATAGATGTATGAAACGAATATCCAATCTAATCTACGTATAAAAATTTGAATGATTGGTGTGTAATCTCGAAACATTTTGGCTCTACCTTCAATGGGTATGAATATGGTTGCGATTGTCTAAACTTATTTTATTCAAAAAAGGTATTTTTAAAAAATTTTAGAGTGTTTATTTTAATTTTTAAAAATTATTAGAATATGAAAAAAATTTGAGTTTTGATTATTTTGAAAAGTTAGTCTGTGTCACTTTTCAAAAAAGGTTATGCGCTAGAGAAGAGAGTATAAAAAACACAAAGCGCACCTCTTAAAGACAAAAAAAAAAAACCCTATGAAAATTTATAATATGACAAATATACTTTTCTCATAATTCTTGAACATGTTCAACACAATCACACAAATGCTCTTGACTATGAAATCTATGGTTATGGTCGAAATCTATGATTATTGTCAAAGAAGCTTGCCGCCATCACCAGCTACTGCCGTTGGTATAATCCTATGTCAAGTATATTTATATGTCTATATACTGTAAATATTGAAGGTTTCTTATATAGGAGTACAGGGTATTATCTTGTACATTTTAAGTTGGCTCCAGGTTTTACATCAATAGATGAAATATTTAATTTTTATCATTTGAATTTGAGAAGTGTTATTGAAAGAATTTTTTATGTTTGTAAAGCAAGATGACAAATTTTGTAAAATATGATCAACTTCAAGTTTCAAACTCAAATTTCTATTATATGTGTATATTTTATTTTTCATAACTATATTAGAAGAAGGGATTCATGTGATCTAAATATTTTTAAAAATTTTGAGAATCTCAGTGAGCTACAAGATACAAAACAAAATTTCAATGATGGGAATGATAATGATATACTTGATCATGATAAATGGCAAGATCCTACACAAGCTAATGTTAGATACATAGAAGAAATAAGAAATGTTACTAGAGATTAATTGTCAAGACCAATGTGTCATTAGTTTTTCTTAATCCCATGTATTCAACTTTGGAAAAATTTTGATATTTTATTTGACTTTGATGTTGATAGTAAGTAGCATTATTGGACAAAAATATTATCCATGAAATAATTTTTTTACATAATTTTAAGTTATATTTTTAAAATTTTTAATATGTACCAAAGGTACTTTTTTAATCCAAATATGTTTATGAAAAAGTGTCTTTTTATGCTCTTTATTATAATTTCTTAATAAAAAAAAGTGCTTTTATGTTACTATATCCGAAGGAAAAAATAACTTTATAGTAAAATGTGCTTTTTATGACTATAATACAAATATAAAATTATTTTTTTATTTTCATAAAATTTTTAAATAATTAATAATCTTTTTAGATAATATAAAATTTACTTATTTTTTAAGTTTAAACATCCATAATTACAAAGAAGTGTTTCATGGAGATATGAAGAGTCATTGAATAATAAAGAAAGCTATATAAAAATTTCGTTTGAATCTTTTTTATTTAAACAAAAATTTCATTTGAATCTTAGAAGCATATAAAATGTTAATTTTAACATTAATATTTTCTTTTAAATAAATGTAAAAAATTCTAGATAAATCCCAATTCCTAAGTGTTTGGATTTATGGAATAATTACTTATGGAGCTAAAAAAGTAATTATATCACCAGTTTTTAAATATAATTCTGATCAAAATAATTACTTATAGCCATTTAAGTGATTATTAAAATAATCACTTATTCTCTCATAATTACTTTTTTTTTTCTTATTATCCACTCAATAATTACTAAAATCTCAATATTTAAACATATTTTTTTTCTCAAAATCACTTATGGGTTAAAAATATCCAAACACAATTAATTTTTAATATAATTACTTATTTTCATAATCTATTATAAATAATCACATATTCTTATATTTATTTATATATAATCTAATTTAAATTTATATATAATCTAATCTAAACTAAATGTATCCTAAAATTTCCAAAATACACTATAAAATCTACGATAAAATATTTTTTTTCGGTAACAGGTGGGGCCACGCCCAAACAAGAAAGGAAAACAAACGATTAAAAAATGACTTTTAAAAAAAAAGGAAAGCGTCCAGCTTAAGCTAATTCACAATAATCAGTCGGAGCCTCGAACATTCTCTTCAAGTGCATCCTGTGTTTCATTAGCCCGACACTATAAAACTCTTCTTCCCATAAAGCCAACAGTGAAAGACTGTAAGGTGAGGTTAGGGTGGGAAAGGGACAATGGCGAACCCTCAGAAGCCATGGAAAGCAGAGTACGCGAAGTCAGCACGATCGTCATGCAAGACTTGCAAGAGTGCCATTGCCAAAGAGGCGTTCCGCCTTGGCAAGATGGTCCAAGCCACCCAATTTGATGGTTTCATGCCGGTCTGCGTCTCCCCATTTCTACTTTGTTCTCCATTTCCCCCTCACTCTTTCTTCTACGCTCCTCATTTCTTGAAACCCTGAAATCATGTGGTTTTGTTACTTTCCCGGTGTTATTCTTGCGACATATGTTTGGATATAGATAAATGAGTGGGTTGTCCAGTTTTGTGTGTTCGCCTTACTCTCTCACTTTTTTTTTTTTGACTGATTTTAATTTTGTGGTGGCTTTTGGCGCACGCTTTGCCACCTTCCGTGTTTCTTGAACGAAAGGTTTTGTTTTTGGCCATCGTTTCTCAAATTCAGTCAGCGCTTTATAAGTTTGACCAATGTGAGAAGTTCTAACTTATTTTTTTCTTGGGTGTAAAGAGTTGAAGGGGTTAAAAGATATTTTTCGGCAAAAACCCTATATTCTTGCAGGTTGCATTACATGAGTCAACTAGTATTTTCATTATCTTTAACCTGTGGAATGCTGATAATATCTCATGGACTTCTTGTCTATATTTGGATTATTTAGTCTCATATGCTAAGTAACTTGTTTTCAGCCGTAGAAATTGTCCGAATTTATATTATTAAAGAACAGGGGCAACTTGAGGATTCACTAGATAAAAGCTAAACAAAGAAGAAATCGTCATTAATGTGCGCAAGAGTGAATGTTGACAGCGCATTAGCTTATCGGGGCTTATAGTCTGGTGTTGATTGTTTAAGCAATAGATTATCAGCTTATTATTCGTGGGATCATTTTGGGGCGCAGAGTTTGTACTATTTCCTTGCTAATGTTAGTGTGCATTTTGAGTCTCTTCCAATTGCAAATTTCTGAATAGTCGACTTAGTGCCCCCTACGTCATATTGTTTGTAGGTCCTAGTTATGTTGTTGCATTCAGAAGTTCCTTGATTTCACATAGAATGACATTTCATACGTTTTAAAGGGATGATCCATTTGGCTTTCTGAGTGTGACTGAAACTTTGCTGAAGTTTCATGCCAAAGAGTTGTACTACAATTGATCTCCAGATGATTGATTCTAATAATAGATGAAATGATGTACTATAATTTTCTTATTCTATTGGTTGTTTATTTTAACCCCATTACATTAATGTTTTGATCTGTGTTTTTTATTTATCAGATGTGGCATCATGTTGATTGTATATTGAAGAAACCAAAACAGATAAAATCGTACGAGTTTTTCTTCTCAGTTTCATTTGTATGATGATTTGACATGTGCAAGAACTTATTGTCATGCACTACTGCTCTTGTAGAACTGATGATGTAGAAGGCATAGAGGTGCTACGTTGGGAAGATCAACAAAAGATCAGAGAATATGTAGAGGGTGCTGCACAACCAAAGTCAAATACTATTAAAGATATGGAATATGGTATTGAAGTTTCACAAACTTCTCGTGCTACTTGCAAGCATTGTGGTAAAAAAATAATCAAGGGAGAGGTTGGTTTCTATGTTTCTCCGAATATCGTAGTATTTGGCTTAACTTATTGGAGTATGTAAATTGCTTGTGAATTTTGTGGTGTTCAAACGAGATGGCAAGTAAAGGCATACATTCATAGTTCAGATGGATTCCTTTTTATCCTACTTTCTTCTTGTTTGTTCATCACAAAAGTATTGATGGAAATTAGCATGCTTGAGATCTAGTAATATCCTGAGCATGTGACAGATAACACTTATAAGATGCATAGCATATTATCTTACTTTATCTTACTTTCAACACGTTTAGGATACAAATGCTTGTTGTGCTTTCTTCTTCACTGGTGAGTTTGTTCAAATTGACTGCCGTCATAGGACAATTGTGTGTTTTATTTTGATATGTTTTGGTTTTCAGACTGTTCCTTAATTATTTGTAATACTGGTCTGTGTAGATTTACAATTTGATTTTGAGTATCTCTTCTTGCTGACAGTCTTATTGTAATTATAGGTTCGTATATCTAGTAAGCCTGATGGTCAAGGTGCTAAAGGATTGACTTGGCACCATGCGAATTGTCTCATGGAATTATCTCCATCAGTACAAGTCGAAAAGTTGCCTGGATGGAATGGTCTCTCACCTTCTGATCAATCAGCCGTCAGTGCCATAGCTAAGAAGGTTAATTCTAAGCAGGGAGGTATGAGGACCAACATTTTTAGGATATCTGGTTTATTCATGCTGTAGTCATTACATATAATATGTTGTCTTTCTGGTTACTTTCTCATTATTGTTCTCAGGTGGTGCTGACATTGAGGCTCAAGAGGTTAAGGATGCCAGATGTGAATCAACTCCTAAAGCTGGCACAAAACGTAGGAAGGATGCCAGTAGTAACCCCAAGTCAAAAGTTGCTAAGGCTGAGGGAGATGTTTCTGAGGGCATGGTTGCATCAGTTAAAACTACTAATGACTCAAGCAAAACATCTGATCTGGAGAATAGACTGGAAGCTCAAACCAAAGAACTCTGGGCTTTGAAAGACAATCTGAAAAAGCACGTGACAACTGCTGAGTTGCGTCTAATGTTGGAAACCAATGGTCAAGATTTAATGGGATCAGAACTTGATTTGCGTGACCGCTGGTAAGTTATTTATCTCATGCGCTTTCTGTCTATCATGTTCTGGCCCTTTTCCTTTGAATGATTAGTTGTTCATTACTGTACTTTTAAAAGATGCTGTTTAATTTTTCTTGGATGTCCTGTATCATGCTTGCTCAGTAGTGATAGCACCAACATAATTTGTTCTTTGTAAATCCCAATTTATTTTGTCAAAAGGAAAAAAAAAGCAGGCAAGCCTTGCACTGATAATACTGCTTAGGTGGGACCACATTTCCAATTTCGTTGTATTTTGCTTTTTATCCTTACGATATGTTTTACTAATGTTTCCTGTGAAATGTTAATTTTTTACATGACTGTGATAGCTTATTTTTCTTCTGTTGAAAGTGATTGCATCTTGTATCACTATGATATTTAGTGCCGATGGAATGATGTTTGGACCACTTGGTTGTTGCCCAATATGTTCCGGTTCTCTCCGTTATTCTGGAGGGATGTACCGATGCCATGGTTATGTTTCTGAATGGAGCAAATGTTCCTACTCTACTTATGAACCCATACGACTTAGACAGAGGTGGAAAGTTCCAGAGGGAACGGACAATCAGTACCTTAAACAGGTGGGTAACAAAAATTCATGTCATAGATCAAATATAAAACAAAAATCTGACTTTATATTATACCAACTGTTTGCAGTGGTTCAAATCACAAAAGGCAGATAAACCGGTTAGGATATTGCCTCCTCCTTCATCAACTTCTGAAAGTCAAATTATTGCTTGCCAGCATCAATCTGCAGACAGTGAAAGTTTGGGAGAATTAAGAGTTGCTATCACTGGATATCCTAAAGAATCTATTGTATAATGTTCCTTCTATCTTTCTTTTCATAGTTGTGCTTTTACATCCCTAATTGAAAGATTCTTTAGAACCATTCTATGAGTCCCATGTTTAATTTTGTTGTTTGGTCTTAATCCTCTGAGTCATGATTGTGCAGGCAAAGTGGAAAGCCGAAGTTGAGGAGGTTGGTGGTGTGCTTCATGCAAAAGTAAAGAAAGGTATCTGCTATATCGACTGACATATGAAGATGCCAAAAAAATTTGTGAATCTTTTTCGTTTTTGACAACAAGCAAAAAGATTTGTCAAAATTTGGCCTGGTTGCTTGCAGATACTAACTGCTTGGTGGTGATTGGAGCACTGAATGACCAAGAAGCTGAAGTACGGAAGGCAAAGTATGGTACCTTCAAATTGTGAGTTTCAAGTATTTTCATTTCTGATTATTAATAATTCACTGACCTCAAAGGGTTTCCTTAGGAGGATGAAAGTACCTATAGTTAGAGGGGATTATCTGGTGGATTGTATGGAAAGAAAGAAGAAACTTCCAATTGCTTTTTACAAGGTTGAAGCAACTAGTGAAACCTCTAGCATGGTCACCATCAAAGTGAAGGGTCGAAGTGCTGTTCATGAGGCCTCTGGCCTACAGGATTCTGGCCATATACTTGAGGAAGGAAAGAGCATATTTAATACAACTCTAAATATGTCTGATCTATCTACTGGTGTTAACAGGTGCCTCATTATATTCTACTTTTGAGTTTTGTTATGCCAAGCTATGCAAGTTCCAAAACATCAAGATCCCTACAACTGATGTCTATATTATGATTTGATCATTCTTAACGAGTTGTCTGATATGGCTTGTTGGAACATTAGTTGATATTATAATATTGTCTGTGACATGTCATTTCAATCACCCTTATCTAACTAATGATATCCATAAATCTCTCCATGAAACCGTAAGAAGGATTTATATATCCTCATGCCCACCCTATTGTGTAAATCATAATAAAGAAACACCACTCCACTTTGTTTAATCTTTAATTGTTACCAACCTCATTCTATCAGGAGCTAGCAATGTTTGATTGAAGATTCATAATTTCTAAAATAGACGTTAATAGACCCCAGTAAACAAATTGTAACAAAACACTAAAAAAATGTCTAAATAAGCGAATAGAATTGCCTCCACACTGTTTAATCAATATTTAATTGAAGATTTATAATTTCTAAAGTAAATCAACATTGGAATACTTAGGTTCTTTGCAAATTGATGTTAATATTATGGTTTATTTGTTGGACCTTGAAGTCTTATCGTACACTTCTTTAGTTTTTCATGTACTCTATATTGGTTGTTTGCAAAAGAAAAACTCTTCAGAGGTATCTGCCTGACTGATTCCAGACTTGTAATTATTTGCTTTGCACTGTATTTTTCTTTTTTGGGGACTGAATTTGCTTTACACTGTATTGAGTTTTGGAAAACCACATGCCATTGGTTTATCTGAAAAGAAAAATGCTGCTCATTATTGGCGTACATCAATGAAGCCTTTTTACTGTGGTTATAATCTTTTTTTTTTTTTTTGGTGATTTGTAGAACTAAATATTTTTGTTTACTTAGTTGATGAGTTCTTTAATATTGACTTTATTATGGTGGAAATGAGGTAATGATTGTGTAGCAATTGTAGCGAGTTACTATGGCCAATGGCAATCATGTTTATTCATTTCATGAGCTTAATGAGACCACTTGGACTTAAATGCCTTTGATTATTCCTGTACCGCGATTTTCCAAGATTTCAACCCTGCAGGTCTTTTTTATTCCTGCCAGCCCCAGCTATGTTGTCGTAATAATAAGCTAAATTTTATCTCCCTTGATAGCTACTACATTCTCCAAATTATCCAAGAAGACAAGGGATCAGATTGCTATGTGTTTCGTAAATGGGGTCGAGTGGGGAATGATAAAATTGGAGGAAGTAAACTGGAAGAGATGCCAAAAGCAGATGCAATTTCTGCATTCAAACGGTTATTCTTTGAGAAGACTGGAAACCCTTGGGAGGCTTGGGAACAAAAGGATTTTCAGAAGCAACCAGGAAGATTCTTCCCATTGGATATTGTACTTATTTCATATCTTTGTTTCTTTTTATGATTTAAGCCATTCTCACATGTGGATGTTCAACTTATGCAGTTTTAAAATCTTGACTCTGTAGGATTATGGGGTTAACAAACAGGTTGCAAAAAAAAATAAAAATGATGCGGACAGTAAACTGGCCCTTCCATTACTAGAATTGATGAAGATGCTTTTTAATGTGGAAACATACAGGTATTAAACAAATGGCGTCCCTATTTTTGGTATTTGCATGACACAGTACTGAATATTGACTTTCGCAGAGCTGCCATGATGGAATTTGAGATAAATATGTCTGAAATGCCACTTGGGAAACTGAGCAAAAGCAATATCCAAAAGGGTATGCATAGGGCTTTCTATTCTCTTTTGATTTTAGTTGATTAATTTTTTCTTTGGCAATGGCAACATTAGAAATTCTACAGTGAGTATTATTTACCAATTGGCTGATAAATACTAATTGTATGTTGATTTGCTTCCTGGTCCCAGGGTTTGAAGCTTTAACAGATATACAGAATCTGTTAAGTAATAATAATCCCAATCCTTCAGTCAGAGAAAGCTTGCTTATTGATGCCAGCAATCGGTTTTTCACTGTGATCCCTTCTATCCATCCACATGTTATTAGGGATGAGGAAGATTTTAAGTCAAAGGTATGCAGTACTAGGCGGGAGAATTGTTTTGGTTCTCTTGGTAATGAAAAATGGAATTGGGTTGATGCTGAGGGGCTTTGTGGTTCTGGCTTAGTTTCTTTATTACTTTCCACAATGATACAAGGAATTAATGAATTATTGTTTTTTGCTGTCGAAGTTCAAAATGATTATAGATTTTAATATAGTAACTTGGAATCCATTGAATCCATCTCAAAGGACTTCTGTTGAAGGTGATTGAGTATAATGTGTCAAAGATATTGTATACAAATTATTTAAAGCTATGGGGACTAAAGCTGATGAATGTTGTCACAGTATCTTGGTGCATTTTAGACTCCTTTTATTATGCTGCTCTTGTAGGTGAAAATGTTAGAATCGCTTCAAGACATTGAAATAGCTTCAAGATTAGTTGGGTTTGATGCCAATGGTGATGACTCCATTGATGATAAGTATAAGAAGCTTCACTGTGACATTTCTCCACTTCCTCATGATAGTGAAGATTATCGTTTGGTTGAGAAGCTTCTCCATACTACTCATGCCCCCACACATACGGTGTGTTTTATACTCGAATAGCAGTAACTCACAATTGTATTATGCATCTGTGTCTCTGGATCTAGCACTTTAATTTTTAAAAATGTGTTGATTCCCATGTGTGCACTCCACAGGATTGGAGTCTCGAGCTGGAAGACGTTTTTGCACTTGAAAGGGAAGGAGAATTTGACAAGTATGCCTCTTACAGAGAAAAACTTGGTAACAGAATGCTCCTATGGCATGGTAGGTTTGCTACTAGTTTACACTAATGTTTATGCTAGTTAATATCCTTCTATGACATTGTGAAAAACAGAATAAAAATTGAAAGAAACATAAGATAATGTCTTAGCAAAACCAAAACTATAACAGCCTCCAATATCTTAATTTCCCGCATAGAAACCTTATAAACCTGATTTCTTATTAATGGAACACCATTGGGATGTGAAGAAATCCTAGACCTGAGGAATTTTAAGTCTGAACCTTCTCAGTTATTCTTGCATATTTCTTCAATAATATACATCTGTTTCTATCAAGGAATTATTGAAATATAACCACATGGTTGACCATTCTTGTTGCAATTTGCTATACACTAAGTTCACTTGAGCTTGGTGGAAATCAAGATTCAGGAGAATGAAAGTAACTGCAAATTTAGAGTTAGTCTTATAACTAGAATGTTCTCTGTTGCAGGTTCTAGATTGACAAATTTTGTCGGCATACTTAACCAAGGACTGAGAATTGCACCTCCTGAAGCCCCAGCAACTGGCTACATGGTTCTTTCACTCTCTCTTCTGACTCTCCTGTGTTTTTATTTTTGTAGATGTGTACATAATTACTACTCGAATCTGAATATTTTGCTGTCACAGTTTGGCAAAGGGATATACTTTGCTGACCTGGTCAGTAAGAGTGCTCAGTATTGCTACACTGATAAGAAAAATCCCGTTGGTCTGGTGCTTTTGAGTGAAGTTGCACTAGGAAACATGTATGAGCTCAAGAATGCTAAGGTGAGTCTGGTTTAATTCCAATTGTGCTTATGGGTTTACACGAACTTGTGGCTGTTGATTGTTAGTTGTTACCTTATCGTGCATGCCTTCAAAAGATGAAAATGAAATAGTTTTGCATGTAGTTTTATTTATTTATTTATTTATTTTTTTGTGAAAAGTTCTGCCAATTATATTTGCAATTTCCTTACTTCTAATCAGTCTTTGACCTCTATGTCATGAAGTATATGGAAAAACCTCCGGAAGGAAAGCACTCCACTAAAGGATTGGGCAAGAAAGTACCGGATGAATCGGAATTTCTAAGGTGGAGGGATGACGTCATTGTTCCTTGTGGCAAACCAGTGGCATCAAGAGTCAAGACTTCCGAGCTCATGTACAATGAGTATATTGTTTATAATACTGGTCAAGTAAGTTTTCAAGCTTTGGTCATTGTGTTTTTGTCTTATCATATGCCTCTAAGTCAAGCTAGGATGCTTGTAAATTTTCAAAAGGTTCAATTAGTATAAGATGAATTTGGAAACTTCTGCTGAAATGCACATCATGGATCAGTTATGCTGGTATGGTCATGCAAACTGGTTCTTTTTTGGAATTGTTATGCTCACAACTTTTAGCCGTGATGAATGACACTATTTGTCTTGATTATCATTCCAATATTTGTGTTAGGATTGGAACTTCTGTTCTGACTAAAAACAACAAAAACTGAGAATTTCTTTGCCCCTCCCAGTTAGTATGATGTTTGGGTCTCTTTAACACCTGTATTTAGTTTAGTTATTTGTAGGCACACTTTGCCAATCCGCTAAACGTTGATAAACAACGAAACTTTATTATTATTATTTTGAGATTAGATGTATTATTGAGACACATGCATGTGATTGAATGTGGGGTTAATTTGTTACAGGTTAAGATGCAGTTCTTGCTGAAGGTGAGGTTCCATCACAAGAGATGAGAATGGGAAATAATCTATAGATGTCTAGTATTTTGGAGTATGTTTTGAGTATCACTTTTACCAAGCTGTTATGTGACCAGGACTCAGCACATTGTAAATATAGGATTCTCTCTAGTCAGAAGGGTCTCATTTTTGGGTTGGCTGGAGATCTTCAACTCCCCCTCTTTTTTTTTGGTTGTTTGGAAGTACAGGGATTAAGTTGAATGTAACCATCCAGGAGTTTAAAACCCTTATTATAAGTTTGTTCTTAGCATTGTCGTTGATGGTGATAAGGTCCCAACAAAAAAAAAGAAGATTTTGGTGGTGATGTGGATGAGGTGTTTGTGGGGACTCAGAATGCACAAGATATTATGTGGTTTGCATGTGTCATGTGCAAATGTGATGCTGTTATCCAATTTTGACAACGTCATGATTGGGTGGATATAAGATGTTGCATGTTCATTCATGTTGGTGGAGCTGATGGCTCCTGTCCTTTGGTGAGAAGGATGGCAAGAGATGTTGATTCATGTGATGACGCCTCGCATTCTTGGTACATCCATTTCTCCCTCTCAAGGATGATCATTCTGTTTTCATAGACATACATATTCATAAAAAGGATTGGAAAAACATTATTCTGTAGGAAATCCACACTTAAGGCAAAAATAAAATGAATTTCATGAGGCATTTAATATAGGGGGACATGTATTTATTTTTATTAAAATTTGGAACATTAAATCAACAATTTAGAATGGTAAAATGTTATAAGGATAGTGGCAAAATGTAATATACATGTTTTATCAGCAAAGAAATAAAATTAGAAGAGAGCCTCCGCGCTAATAGTTGTATAAATCGTTAAGGTCGTACATTTCACGTTTCTTTGGTTCTTGGGATTATTTTTGTAAGCACATATATATATATAAGAAACCAAAAACATTCCTAGAGAATATTGGCTGACGAAGAAATATGAGACTGATCAGGGCAAATGATTATTTTACCAAAAGAACATAACCCAGAACAATATTGTTAGTTGTCATTATTATTAAAATAATTTGTAATGCCATCTAAATACGAGTACTTAACATGTTATTTTAGCAAGACTTGATTAACAGCTATTAATTTTTCAATTGCGTATTACTATGATGTTGAGCCAATTCCGGATACATAGATAGGTAAGTGCTATATAGACTGACCAAGTTGGATGTGTAATTTTTTTTTTTCAACTTTATTAACTCGTGTTCAACACTCTAGTATTTCTATTAAAAAAAACACTCTGATATTGACTTTCTAGAGAATGTGCTAAATTTAGATTTTACTGTTGTGTAGAAAATAAAAACATTGAAGTAAAAAGAAAAGGTGAAAAATGTGTTGTAGAGGGAGGAAAGGTCGAAATGAACAGGGGAGAAACAACCGAAAGGTGTGGGTAAAAAGGTAGGGGCAGGTGGCGGTGGAAGGGACTCAGCGTCCAAAAAGCGATAAAAGACAGGCAGTTCCCAGGTGCGGCGTTCGGCGCCACAAATTATAAACCAAACTACTACTAATTGAATGTTTTAAATTTAATTAATTAAATCAAACCCATCACGACTGAAAAGGGCAAAAAAAAAACAACTCAACCAATGGAACTGTCCAAATTACATTAACTTGGTCTCGTGGCATTAGAAAAACCAGTCCCACAATGCATCTTCCATTACCCAGTGTCTCCTTCGAACCCTACATCCGAGCGTCCCATGTCTCCCTTTCACATTTGTTATAACACTCCATTCCCCTCCCTTTATGTCCCTTACTTAATTCCCCTAACCCCCCTCTCCTCCCACTACCACACTCAGATCTTGCACCCTTTCCTAGTGTGCGCGTGTGCTTAAACCTTTTATTAATTCTCTTGTAAATCTTTCTCTTTCTTTCTCTTTTTCGTTGGGTCTCCATGGCTTGTTCTGGAAGTAATAGTAGTGGAGGGTCAGGGTCTCCTTGCGGGGCATGCAAGTTTCTGAGAAGGAAGTGCGCAGCTGATTGCATATTTGCGCCTTATTTCTGCTCCGAACAAGGCCCTGCTAGTTTTGCAGCCATCCACAAGGTGTTTGGGGCTAGTAATGTCTCCAAATTGCTCTTGCATTTACCTGCTCATGATCGTTGCGAGGCTGTCCTCACTATTGCCTATGAAGCCCAGGCTCGTATCAGAGACCCTGTTTATGGCTGTGTCTCCCACATTTTTGCCTTACAACAACAGGTACCTTCCTCCACACTGATATAGTTCATCCAATTCTTCCAGCTCTTAACTTTGTTTCTCCTTTAAGTTGCGTGTTGCCTGAGAGTTACATTAATTAAAGCTGAACAACGCAGGTTCTTTATATTTCGCTTTTACCAACCAGCTGTAATATCCAACTCAGTTTTAATTACCACGTTTTGTGATCTTCACCTTAGAACTTCCTGAATTGTACTTCTTTCTCATCTTCCCCTAATTTTTTTTTCTGTCTCCACTGAAAATTTGGAAACAACAATGTTGTGGTTTTTTATAGATTCTATAGATGATTTCTCACTTGTCTTTCTCTTATACGATATGTCTAGAGAGGTTTGGCTTCTAAAGATAAAACTTCAACAGTTAGTCCAAACGTATCATTTATAATTAGCTTTAAGGCTATATATATACATAGGTATACCGATAAATGAAAAATGCTGTTATCGCGTTAATAAATTTAAAAAATGTTGACGAAACGTAGGTGGCATGCTTGCAAGCACAACTGATGCAAGCCAAGGCTCAGTTGGCTCAAAAGAGCATCGAGAATGAAGAGTATTGGGGAAGCAATGTTCGTGGGCAAGCAATGAACCCAATCTATGGCAATAATTACACCAACATGAACCCTATCTCTCCTCAGAGTTCTATAGACTCGATTGATCACCCTAGCATCCACGATGGATCCATGAGTTTGCAGCAAGAGGACTTCTCCTTCCAGCAACCTTGCTCCAAGAGAAGGCCATCATATGATAGCAATGACTTGAACGAGCTTCAAGAGCTAGCACTCAGAATGATGAGAAACTAGGCTAATCAATCAGCTATTCTGCATTAATCTGTCTTTGTTAACTTTTTCTTCAAGGGCATCCCTTGATGTATATACTGAGAGAAGGTTAATTTCCTTAACTGATAGGCCTAAACTAGGCATTTAGGCTTTTTCTGTTTGTGGCTTCCAATCCAAAAACTGATTAAATTTTTGCACTCTTTTATTTGTCAATCTCTATCTCTTTTTATATACTATATATATATCTGAGTGATCAGTCACTACGTTTACTGAATGTAGGACTGGGTTAGCTTCCAGTGTTGAAAATAATGTAGCTTTTTGTGAACTACAAGAATAGGGACAGCCCCAAACTATAAATTAAAGAAGCCTACGACAATAGGGATTGTCTTGAATTATTTTATATATATATATATATGTGGTTTCTTTGATGCCTGTCGAACTTCAATAATATTGACACATACTCTCTCCCCGATCCTTAACATAGAAATAATTGGGAAATTTTTATATTTTAGAATATAAAAAATATAGGAAGTTTATTTGGTATATTTAATATTTTTTTTCTAAAAATATTTTTAATTAAGATGAAATTTTTTTAATACAATTTATTTTTATTAATTATATGATATAAAAGTTATTCATATTAATTGAGAATAATTTTTAAAATTATTTTATATTCTAAATTAATTTATTATTATTTTTTATTTTATAATTTTATTTTTTATCTCTTATATTAAATATTAAAAAATGAAGAGAGTACCTTAGAGTTATGAGGTGTCTAGACACAGTTGTTGGACAAATCTGGAATTGGCATCTTCGTCTCAGAATGGTTCCCTCCACATTGAACTCGTTAACTTAATTTAAAAAAGTAAATAAATTTCTTGTGGGAGCAACCCATCTGAGTTTGTTTGTCCTTGTTAAAAGACAAACACGTAAGCTGTCGTTATCCCCACCCCAGACAGTGAATTGTAAACAAAGTTATTAATTAATTAACACAATCAATTAGGTACTCTTAATCTCTTCCAGAACCTGATTATATACATTTTTTCGAAAAGAAACAAAAGGGGACCAAAAAGAGGTCGTGCATGAGCTAAAATCATGGCTTATTAGACCGTCTTCCAATTTCATCTTTGTGTATGCTTTTTTATATTGGAAAAGATTTGAAAGGAGGAAGTCTCAAGTCAAAAGTGAACCAAGGTGCCCTACTGATCTCAACGGGTTCAGATCCAAATGCAATGTCCCCTTGAGCGTATTGATAAGACAACTTTTTTAAGATTTTGTTATGGCCGAAACAGGGCCTAAAGAAAGGACTTTGATGGTATCATTATATAGTTAAAGGCAAACACAAGCTTGGGGATCAGTACCTAACAGACCCCACTTTCCTAGGTTTTCATATTTTAACTGGTAGGTTTACCTAACATTACATTTGGATGTTCATCGACTACTTGTTATCCCATTTCACTTTCATTTCATTGTATTCCTACGACTAGACACAGTGTCCCCTCCGTTGAAGGCAGACGCTACGTCACTGGCTTCGTTTCTCACAGAAATTGATATATGGTAGAGTCTCAAAACGAAATACTACAGACGTTCCCCCTGTAAGCGAAGCATTGCTCAGAATTAGCACATCAATCATCGATTAATTGTCTTTATCAAATTCATAATAAGAACTCCTGCATATGAAAGGATTAAAAAAAATTATGTGGTATTTTCAATCACTACGCGAGTACTCCAGAAAGTTAATTATATTATTAAATTTATTTAAAAAAAATTAAAATAATATAAATCTCATTAAATTAGTAATTATTATGTGAAAAGAGAGAGTTTTTTTAATAAAAATAAAATAATTAAGAGTAAAAAAGGAAAATCACAATATTATAATATTACATAATACTTTATATTTGAGACTAAAGAAATCTTTTAAAAGACACCTTATAAAAAGGATTAGAGGAGTATAATTTTATAGGTAGCATAAACTATTTTGATATGATGAACTTACAAGCTCCAAAAAAAAATCACATGTATAATAAAAAGTGAACAAAACTCAAACATCATGTGTTTGATCGGTGATATTTCGTTAGTTATATAATAAATTAAGAAAATGGAATTAATATCCAACAATGAGATTTTAATTTTACATGAAGTGAAACTGTGAAAGGAATATAGAGAACTAATGTCATCAGTGCTCAGTGTCTGTATATGATGAATATAGTGCTATTCTTGTGATCATAACCAAGGTTTACTAATAACTTTAAAAGTTGACTTTTTGTGGGGAAGCAGTATATATGACTATTTCATTATTAATGATCATTGTTTTTTCATGCGACCGAAATATTATTGGCGAAATCTACAATAATTTGATCGACAAAACTAAGCATGCATGGTACTTGTTATAAATATTTTAAAAAGATAAAAACAGAAGAACTATAATTTGGTCTCAGGAATATGAATACAATAATAGACAGGCCTCGATCAATGAGAGAGAGACAAGTGCTCAAAGAGGGAGGACCATATACAAATAAATATAAACACATGCTGTGGCAATATGATATTGTTCAACATTTCATTATGGGAACCTGTAGGCGACCAAAGGAAGGAAATCTGTAAGTAATAAGAGCGAAGCAAAATTAAGATATTAACTGAAACGAATCCTTTTCTTTTCTACTTTTACTTATTTATTTGGACGGATCAGTTGGATTACATAATATATAGGTATGGGGCATAGCCCATCCCCTCCCTAAGTTGAAGTTAACAGACAAAATGACCATTAGAGTCCATTAGGGACGAGGGATTATATATATATATATATTAATTATTGTATCTGGAAGTTGATTTGTCAGATGCAAATTAAGAGATATATTACTTATGGAAGATGTAGAAAGTTATTCATTCCAGATGCAAGACCTTGATATTATATGTGTCAGCAAGATCTGGTGAAAGCGAGAGAATTATAGATATATATATATATATATATATCAAGTGAAGGCCACTAATATAATGGTTGTTGTTTGAGCATAGTAAAATATAAATAATAATGGACCCAGCTAGAGCCCCTTCAAAATATAGGAGAAACGGAACAATTATTTGTGGAGATTAATTTAAATATATGAGCACTAGCTAGCTCTCTGTGAAGCTACATATATGTGAATAATTAATAAAATATAAATGCCCATTTGTTCGATACCATAATGCAGAATAAACCAATCCAGAGTCAAGAGGCAGGTGAGTGATCCAACGTGTTGCCCACGACTGAGAAGCTTTAATTAAAGAAAGGCAAAGTAGAAAAAGGATGTAATAGAAAATAAATCAGACTTTTGAGCTACCTCTGGACTCCAATAGGTGCATATATATATATATATATACATATATTTTACATATTAATTCTCCGAATAAGACTACATAATTAGCTTGTATCTGGAAAAGTGTTTATTCCCAGTAGTTTAAGTGATGATTAGCTGAACATGACGGCGAGATCAAAAGCTGTCCAGAAAAGTGGAATCGAACTAATATATATATAGTATGTATTACAGTGAAGATAAAGAGAGGAAATTGCATTATAATAGGTCTTGATTAAAAAATAATTAGTCAAAAAATAGCACTAAAAGAATTAATGTGGTCTCGTTCTGAGCACCTTCAGGTGGGATTAGACCATAGAATTAATATGTACACACCTTTGTGTTCTATTCAGATAAAATTTACCATGAAGCTAATGTGACAGGAGGTTAAAAAAATTTAATATAGCTAGCTAGGTTGGAGGAGTTATTTATTGCTTGGGTTTAATAATAAAAAATAAATAAATAAAGGTGATATAAAATACCAGTACTCTAGTAGTATATTTGACTAACCCCCTCATGGGTTTTTTATTTTGATAAGCCAAGGGACAAGGCTCTATATAATTAATTAATTGTGATCTTTTCAATTAGGATTTGAATTTCGGATGCATGCCTATAAGACTTGACCATTTTAACTGGGGCCAGACTTGACTTGCAACTTAAGTAATTCGTTTTGGAGATGAATGACGCGTTAGACTGAGGACTTTGACTCACATGACCCATTCTTTATAACTCATTAATGGCATTTAAAAAATTAAAAATCTGCAAGTTGAAGCAATTAAGTTTGGCCAGAATGCAACTTGATAAAATTATAAGTGTTCAGATTGAGACTGATTGAGTGTGTGTGTGATAGAGGGAGAGAAAGGAGGGGGGAGATTGTTTAGCTTTTGTCCTCCCGCATTTTCTCTCCTTGTCAGTAGAGGATAAATGTTTAAATTGGTATGAACTGAACCAAATCCATCTACAGAGATTTACAACTGTCATTGGGGTTTTGGAACAGAATGCGATGGGAAAAATTCAAATGAAAGATGTCAATTTTTGAAAATTTTAATGTGAAGAACGCTGTTATGATCAATTCACACATCTTCTTAAATTAGTTTTTTATAAACAGAAAATTTTTAAATATGATTTTGTCCACACGATAGTTATTGTGGTGACATCTAGCTGTTCTTTCTTATTGTAAGTGTCATGTGTGTATTTATTTTATTTTTTATTTTTACCAAATATGTGTCCCAATATGCTGTTTATTTAAAATCTGGAATTTTTTTTAGGTAAATTTAGTATCTTGAGTCTACACTATTTTAATTCAAGAATTTATCAAAATTTAAATTAATGATTTATCAAAGTTTAAACTAATTTAAAATAAGACAGAAAGCATCCTTTCTAATAATAAATTTTACTATCAAATATTTAATATAATAGCATTTTCAAAATTTGAATTCAAAACTTCTAATTAAATTTGTATTTATTTTAGAAATATCTAGAATTGTTTTTCATTCATTAGGATGATTGAGGTGGAAGAGTGTAGGCTGCCAAAACATACGCAAACATTCTTGCTGCTTTAATAAAAAGCTGCCCGCCTGCATGGTCCTTTTATTGGTACGACTTTCTGTCGTACAGCATGCTAAAAAAAAATATCTCAAATAAGCCACCTAAAAATAAATTGGTAGTATTTAATAAAAAAATATGCAATAATATATTCAAAACAAATACTTAAATATTAATATACAGAAAGAGATATAACATATCTCAAATAAGCCACCTAAAACTAAGGCCCGTGGCAAGAGTGGGAAAGGTTTAAATCCTTTCTAATGGGGAAAAAAAAATATATATATATATATATAGAGCCCAAATATAATTTTAGCTGTTAATCCCATTCCTTTTATGTAAAAAATCACAATCCATCTGACAATCCGAGCAGATCCCTTCACCTTTCCTTTTCTCAAACGATTTTGATTCCTTGTCCTCATTCTTCTTCTCCTTCTTCTTCTTCTTTTTTTGATTATTATAGTTATCGTGTCGGCCTGATTTCGAATCTTTCATTGCTTCCTTCGGTTGTGGGCCGGTGTTGCCATGAGTCGCTTCTTCAAGCCCAAAATTGGCATACCTGGACCAGGACCCACGGGCTTGGGCCTATTTTCTAACCCTTTAGCTTTAGCATCAGTCGTTGCTTCCGTTCTCGCCCATCTATAGAGATTCTAGTCCCAAAAAGAAATAAATAATAAATCAACGAACTGTGTATTCCGTATTTCACGTAGACAATCATTTTTTTTCCCAGATGCACATTGAGCCTTGGGGAAAGTTTCGTACATGTTGCTTATGCTTAGACCCTTTGCTTTAAACTTGAATTTGTTAATTATCTTATTTTGGATAATTTAAATTTGTTAACTCTATTCTTTTTTTCTTCTTTTCGCGCTGATCAATTATTACTACTATGCATTTGACAAAGTTTGGAATCTTGACCTTTTTCTGTTTTCCAATCCCTCCTGTTCAAAGGATGTTTCCTTTACCATCTAAAGTAGTTATAAATAACAAAAGAATGTCACTTTTGTGCTTCCATATAGCATCACAACAGGTGAGATATATATATCCGATATTTTAACCAAGGATATTATTATATTCAAATCTAAATACTGGAATTGGAAATGAACGAAGCTGGATTCATGGAAGGTGTATGTGTGTGTGTGTTCAAGTTTCACTCAATTCATATACACATGACACAAGGCAAGGCACTTTTGGGCGTACGAATATTTAATTAAAAACACTTTGATTAGTCAAAGACAAAATTCAAGAGAGCTAGCTAGCGAGCTAGATTCGATAATTAAAAATAGAAGGAGCAAAGAAGAAAAGCAATAGCATTTGCATCGCACAGGATGCCTTTGTAATCTAGCTAGCTGCCAGTAAATAAAGTGGAAATGAAAAGGGAAGGAGCAAAAGAAGTGGGGAAGGTTGCCAACTACAAAATTATCGTGAAATAAGTGATAAGCAGAGTCAGGACCACCACTAAGCCAAGTAGAAGCAGAAATCAAATTAAAGAAAAAAAAACACTTGATTAACATTTGAAAATCACGATGACACTGTGTCATAATTCATAATGCCTAGCAAAAGCATTTGTCTATTGTTCTCTTTTTTGTTGGCCTGATTTGTCCATTATTCTCAAATGTGTGTTATATAGTTATATAGGTCCCTGCAGGAACAGTACAGATCAATTATCATAACGTACTTAATTGTGTGTGTAACTGTGCAACAAGTTATCTATCTATAAATGCAAATGAAATCACCATGCATACAGAATATTGTAGGGGAAAATCACACATGCAATCTTAATCTTTGCCTCTATTGAAGATAATTAAAGAAAGCGCATTTTATAATTTAACGATGCATAAAATAATTTTGTGACTTAAAAAACATCCTTGTAGGAGTTCTTAATGCAAAAACTTCTCGAACTCACATGCTACTTAACATATATCTATATCTTGAGTAGTAACTTACTTGAGTTTGTTTAAACCAACATTTCCGAGTCTTTTAATTTAAACCCGTGTTCTATCTCCTTATCAGCACTGTCATGACCATGAGGGTAAATACCAACATCATTTAACTCCTAAAACTCAAAATCTTAATGAAAATAATAAATGTTAAGCAACAAGAATTTTAATTAGAACTGAACATGATAGCTTGTAAATGTGTTGTTTTAAACTTGTTCTAAAGGACAGACTTGGACAATTAAGGCGTCAGGAAGTGAAAATTCAGTTTGGAAAGCAAGCGAAAGCGCATATAGTTGAAGTTATAGAAGTCATATATATATATATATATGGAAACGTGGGGAAGCCATTGAACCTTGCATAATGGATTGAAGAAGAATATATGAAGAGAAAATTAAGGGTAATAAATATAGAAGGGTATTTTAGTAATTCTATAGTTAAAATTTATAGATTTAGTTGATAAGAATTGCAATGAAACAAATAATTAAATTAAGAGATTTATTATGAGTCTTTTTTTTTTAAGAAAAAAATTGGGAATGCTGCCATTCACAACTATTAATTAAACGTATTTATCATATCAAATCATGGCTTAATATTTGCCAGTAAACTTTTGTATTCTCATTGTATAGTATTTAACATTTATTCTGAAAGAGATTCAAGGTTTCTTGGTCGACAAGGAAGTACCTGCCCTCTTCATTTCTCCCTTGTATGTTTGCAGACTTAAGTTACAAAAATCTAAGTATATGAGTATTCAGAGGTTGCAAGTTAATTATTATAAAAAGAACTGCACGCACGAAGGTTCTCCAGTTTCTGCTTCACTATATTTTAATGCAACATGTTTCATCCTTGGGTTTGAGGAATGTATGTATGTTTATATGTATATGAATCTAAATCTTATATAAAAGCTGCAAGCACTAGACGTACAGTATCCTTCAGAAGAACCCTATCAACGGTATACATATGCCTGGTACGTAGAAGTGAATGAAAGATGCATCGAATTGTTCGTCAATGTATTAAAGCCGTACATAAATCCTGAGCCCAACATATTATCCATCGTTTCTCTCTTCACTACTTCCATTTTGATTCCCACCCACCAAACACACTATAAATGTTATAAAGGAGAGTGCATATTCTGGAGGCCAGAGATCAGTCCTGTAGTTTTAGAATCTGTACGTACGGCTTCATAAATAAAATGAACCACTAGTGTTGTCATCGTCTATATTAACTAGTTAAGGCCCAAGACATTAACAATTAGAAATGGCAGAGAATCTGGCAAGGGATAACACACGAGGTGCAAATATAATTATTTTCTTCTGGAAGTCTAATATCATAAACTCATCCAATAAATAAGTATATGTGATAGACAAATCGTCAGACATTGGGAACGGTAATTAAGCTCAAGCAATAAAAAAACACCGAAGTACTGTGGAAAAGATCACCAAGTTGGTTTTCCCACTAGCTTACCCAAACAGCAGAAAATAGTAAATAAGTTTCTTCGAGATAATATCCCCAAATACGAAGAACTATATATATATAGAAGAAGGTTGTACTTTCATATATATTGTACTATTCTACACATATATATGTCCCATGATTTTGATCAAACGCCCCTTTCTAGTGGCTGAAAACAACGGTACAATAGAGGAAATGAAGAAATGTACCATTTTAATTGAGCAACCAAGCGTGCCTTCCCAGATCACTAATTTCAGTGAAAAATATTGCGAGGTATAGCAAGTTGCACCAATAATAAGTCAGAATCAAGTACATATATGGCTCTCTTTCTATGTGCTTTTTGCCTTATAGATTGTTACGGATCACTTATTTTAGAGAGAAAAAAAAAAAAGCGCAACATTGCTCCACATAGGGTTTCTTAATTAATTTACTTTGGCATTATATATGCGTACTTTGTTCAAGTCCAAAATATTTGCCAGTCCAAAGTTCTTGTGTGAATATCAGAAAGGTAAAGTAAATCAGAAAAGTAACTAGGTTACTGTATTCATTAGGCTAAAATTTAGGATCATTGCTATATATAAACAAACCAATTTAACTGAAAGAAAACCAGAGTTTCTATATCCATAAGAATTACACTACTAATATCAACATACCAAGGTTATAACTAGATCAAACAAAACAATTATTCTAGGAGTGATTTTTCAACATTTTAAAGTAGTATAGATATATGAAAATTTCTAGGCTTCCTAGCTTATTTATATATTGCAACACACAAGTAGTGCTAGTGCATATATGTGTTTCACAATATATATGCAGCAGCATTCAAAATTGATATATCGTTCACCATTAATTTTTCATGAAGCTAGCTGATGATCATCCACTGTAACCAAAAGCCACTGACTGAAGGTCATCCACTTCATGAAAGCCCCCCCACTGCCTACTGCTTGCTTGCATATCATAGGACATGGAGTTACAATTGGTCTTCTCAGGAAAGCTCGAAAACGAAACACTTTCTTCCATGGTTCCTGAATTTTTATGGCTCCCTGTAGGGTTGGGATTCTCGAGAGTATAATTCCAGCAGTACTGTGTTGCAAAAGAATTAATATCAGACGAGCTGGGAAGAAACTCTGTCCCCGTGCTGGAATTCTGCGCCTGGAACCACTTTTGAAGATCATGATCAGAGAAAGCAGTAGTAGGTTTAGGGTTTTCAGTGGCAGAGGCATTTAGAATATTGCTCTGAGCTGCCTGCTCCCTCAGATAAGCTAGCTGTGCTTGTAAATTAACCACCTGCAGAATTTGAAGCAGAAATACGTCTATTAATTCAAAATTCTAATCACAGATTAGGGTTTTCAATGATTTGTAGCAGCAAACCTGTTGTTGGAGGGCGAAAATATGGGAAACGCAGCCATAAATAGGATCCTGAAGTCTAGCTTGAGCTTCATATGAGATTGTCACTGCAGCTTCACAACGGTCACTTACAGGGAGGTGAGCGAGAAGCTTAGAGACATTGCTTGCGCCAAAAACCTTATGAATGGCCGCAAAATGAGTAGCACCTTGTTCATGGCAAAAGTAAGGTGCAAAAACACAACCTCTCACACATTTCCTTCTCAAGAATTTGCAGGCTCCACAGGGAGAACCAGAACCTGTCATCTTAACTTTGGTTTTGGGGTTTGTGGTTATTGAGGTAATGTTGTTTTGGTTGTTTCTGGCTCTTGTGCAATTCACAATCATTTATCACCATCTTTATATACACCAGAGCAAGAGGAAGGGGAGGATTAGAATAAGGAATAAACAATTGTATTAGGTTCCCTTATTGGCCTACAGTGTTGTTTGTTTTAGTATTAAAAACTATCGTCTCACCACTTATTAAATAAATTAGGCAGATGCTTAAATTTTAGCTAAATTATACTTCATATACATCATATCTATATTTAATTTATTAATTGTAACAAATTATACGATTCAGAAGTTATAAATAACATAGTTCATTTTTCAAAACCCCATGCATACTAATTGTTTTAAAATTACATTTATATTCTATTCAATTTTTTTTTAATCAATGAGTTAACTTTGAAATAATGTTTCTTCCAAAATTAAAACATTTAGTTAAATTAGTTCATATTAGAGTTTAGCATTTCAACATTGTCATATTTAAAATAAAATCATAAGTTTTGTATTGTACTTCTTTGATTAAAAAATTTACAATATGTATCAAAATGTTAACAAAAATTCAATATTTTTAAGAAGAAGATGCAACAATTATTTATAATTTAATCAACCATAAAAAAATGAAGTTAGCCTAATTTATTATTATTATTATTATTATTTTTAGTGAATAGCTAATTTATTATTTTTATCTGTCAGGGAAATGAGATTCCCTTCAACACCTTTAATACGACAAAAGAGAGCAAGCATTAATTACCAAACCCATTTCTATTTGCTTGACCATTTGGATCTATCTGCTCTTTTGTCCTTTCTTTTCTCAATAATAATGCATATTGGTCCCTTGTTAATTTGTGGTAGCCGCAAGTACTCCGACTTTTCTTGACCTAGAGAATATATATGATCAGAATTGAATCAAATCATAACTGGGTTAATTATTGCTTACTCATTGTAACAGCTTTATGCATGGTAAGATAACTTATTTAATTATACATTTGATGCTGTTGATTAACTTTCCCCATAGCTCAAAGCTCAAAATTGGAAGCAAGAATGATCTGCCATTATGCGACAAGTAAAGGAATTACTCTATAGATTTAAAGCCCTATCTGCTACCCAACACAAATTAAGAATCACCTGATCTCTCTGTAATTTTCTAACATCAAAACAAGGATGTATGTCTGAAAGTGCCCCGTCAGCTCATTATAGTTATATTACATAAATAAATTATATCACGTACATTGGATCATTAACCAAACTTTAAAAACATGAGCATGAGATTGAAGGGCTTAGTTTATGGATGGCGGCACAAATTACAACATATGTAGTATATGTTACTTAAAGAGAGCATACTAAATCAGGCTTGCAACATTATAAACTAGCTAATTAGTTTCAGTTAAAGAGCAGAAGCCAATAATTTGTGAATTAAGGCCGTTTGGCTCCCAGAATGACTGAGAATGGAATGGAATTGAATAGTTGAAAATGGAATGATGCTCACTATAAGTTTATTTGGTATGATATTAGGGAGATAAAAAAAATTTTTTAAAAATAAAATTGATTAAATAAAAATAAATATAAATGGAATAAAATGGTTTGTTTGATTCAATTTTTAAAATGTTTGGGAATGGAATTTCAGTTTCTATTTCAAAAGTTAGACTACTTGATTACATGATAAAGTGGGAATTTAGACTTTATATGGAATGAGGACACCCAAAAAATAAGGAATAAAAATTATCACCTTAATCCTCTATCTTTTCTCATTCCCATTTCCAAGAATCCTTTTTTTAATCAAATTACTCTCCGCCACCAACCTCATCTTCTCCACCTTCATCTCTCTTCTTCACCATCAGCTTCTCTCCTCCACCAACCTCCTTTCCTATTTCACTTATACCATAGTTGAAATCAATTTCAACGACATTTAGTTTCGTTTTCAATTTTAACAGCTGATCTATTCCATTCCATTTTATTCTTTGTCGGGAACCAATAGGGCCAAAGTACAATAATATGGGGACACTGCCTCTCTAATTAACAAACTAGTGGGGAAAGGTGTTTTTCATTGATTAGACTCGGGGTATAGTTATTAATATCAGAAATTAAATATCTATAATCAATTACGAAAATGGATCAGCATTTGCTGGTAGATTCTTGTTATGGAATAATAGCTGTCCTGTAAGTACATGTTAAAGCAGCCAAAAAAGAAGGCAGATTCCCAAGAGATGAATGAAACAAAAGATAGTGACACTAGTTTAGAACATACAAGGGGATAATCTTAGAGGGATGGAGGGCAGGAGAAAGAGAAGATTGAATTTGTTGCACTTTCCAGACATGGAATTGTTTAATTAAGCTTTGCAGGCGATGGTTTTGTCGAGCAATTCTGAATATATTTATCATAAATAAATATTTTACAAACTCATTCACAACTTAAGTCACTTTATTGTGTCCAGTATAAGCACCAACACGTAGACCCTACCCCCCAAACATAGCTAATAATGACACCCTAACCAAATCCCTCATAATAAAATAAATTATGCAGATTTAATTGCTTTTCTTTCTTTCTTTTGTTTTTGTTTGAGAAGGGTCGGACAAATAAACGGTCCTCTTCTAATTTAATTTTGCAATTAGGCTTTGAAATTTTCAATTAAAGGGAAAAATTGATGCAGACGAGAAAATGGTACTATATGTCAACTGTTAAATAAAACCAAAATCATTCAGTTATTTAGATTAAATAAACATTGAAAATGGATTAGATGGCTCAATTAATTCTTCTGAAAGAAATTAAGAGAGGGTAAATTTTCACAGTTTCCTCACAAGCCCAGATAATGAAATCTTTTTATCTCACACAAACACAATGTTTTCTTTTGTGTAGAGGTCAATAAATACACACACACATATATACAGTGAAAATTTTAAAAAACAATCCGATTGGAAGGGCTGCAACAAAGTGTTGTTAAACAGAGTTGATTTTGGAGATATATATATAGGAATAGGAGTGATTACAAGCTACGCTATTGATAAATATGGGCACCATAAATTTGACAAATGAGAGAGATCCAAGTGTCGAAGTCGACTCAGATTATTAACACTGCATGGCCCAATTTAGTGGATGCCATCTTCTCCCCTCAATGAGCAATTGCTTTGTATCATCCCATTTTTACTTTGTTTGCCACTTTCTCACTAGATAGAGCGAATCAGTGTCCTTCCACACAAGTAGGCTTATGTAACACAAACGCCTCGACTTCATTAAATTACAGGCAAATCATTATTTTAGGGTATTTAACATAAAGGTGAATTATTCTAATTTATTTTTATATTATTCTATCATCCATTAGAATATTCCTCTTTCATTTTATTTTTGTACATTCAGAATTACTAGATAGTAAAACTAATTGGCATTTTGCACGCCTAGATGAAATTTTTCGTTCGTCACTCTACAATAAGAAAATACTGACCTCAGAATTGTTTGACTAACCATTGTTTGGCCATATAAAAACTAACTAGTAACTATAGTTATTGTCTAAATGTTGTTAGGCCAAGTGGCGCCTAACCTTTGTATAATTAATCAGGGTTAGAGTATTTTTTATATTACTATTTTCTTGTATCTGTTTGGGTTTCCATCAGCGTCAGTATGTTGATTATATATAGACTATATATAGTTGGCTTATCTATTTTCCATGGTTTGGGACAGGTGATTTTGATTTTACATTTTTGTGATTTTCGTGTTTTTTTTTGTTAATTAAGTTTATTAAAGATAATTCTTGTTAATTTACTGAGTAAGGCATGGCTTTGGTCCGCATGGTTCTGATGATGATGATGCTGATGCTGGGAACCAATATTGACAGTTACATATATGAGGAGTTTACGTTTGATCGATGGTATTGTATGAGAATTCTATTAATCTTATTACTATTATTTTTGAAGAAAGGTACAATCTAGATGCTTATATAATTTCAAAGGCCAAGAAAAGTGCAGTAACAGACCATTACACTTTTAGGTTGATATATATCTATTTGTAAAACTAATATTTCTTAAATTATAATTTGTGTTAAGCCATCTTGTTATTACATAGTATACAGGTGAGATTCAAGGACGGTTATAGGTAAACTATTATTAGATTATACTTTAACAACGATTAAGTAAAGATTACAGTCACATAAATTTATCAATCGCTAAAAAATTGTTGTTAAATTCCTTGAGACAATTTCTAATTGTCTATCATATGCCATGTGCGATGCACCCAAACAAATTCAGTTAAAACTATATCTATTTATCATGGACTATATTAATATTTTTCTCATTAATTATTTATTAGTATTATATATAATTCCCAATGTTATAAAGATATTAATGAAAATGATTTTATTTTTCCACAAAGTTTTTAAATTTGAAATGTTTATTGACATTATATATAGAAAAAAACTTATATACTTTTCTTTATATGCTTTTAATATTATTTTTCAATTAAAAGTTTACTTACAGCCTTTTTTAATAATAATAGATTTAGCCATTAACCATATGATGTGTTAAAAAAAGTAAACATATATATTAAATTTTAATTAGAAAATAGTTAAAATATATATAAGGAAAAGTATATAAATTTTTTTCATATATATTATATTTCATTCTAAGAATAATCCTTATCTTTGTTATTAATTAATTTTTATGAACAAGTTTGATGAGGGTCGTAATCTAGCCGCTTCTAATTCAAGCCATTGCTAACTTTAATTAGACTTTTTAACTTTGTTTTGTCATAAAGGAAATACAAAAAGTCTTTCAGAGTTTTTTTTTTGTTAAAGAAGTCTTCTGAGTTACGAGTAACATAAAAAATAATGAGATGAGAGTCGAATTTAAGTATATCAAATTTTGCTAACATTTAAATCTTAAAGAAGACGCACTAGAATAATTAAGGATCTTTTGCTCTCTATCTCCTTGAAATGTTACATTAATCAGGGATCGATGGAGCTCAAGGACGCATGTATACACCAGGGGATTTATCCGAAGATTCTTTTTCAGGAATTCAGCTATTACTGAAATGTTCTCCATACGAAGTATATGGCATGCTAATTTCTACATGTATATTCTTTTTAACTGTTAATGCAAAGAACATATATATGGAGGTCTTTAATTAATATCGCTTCAGCAAAAGATTCTTAAATTAATGAAAGATGCTATTTTTTTTTTCTGGCCAGAAAAGATGCTAGTTAGTATAAACAAAACAAGACTACAAGAGGACTTGATTAATCAATTGTTTGGGTAATAATTTTGATCTTTTATGTTTTTGTCCATTTCACGCAATGTACTATTTGAATCATTTTTTTAGTGGGGAATATCTTTATCCTTACACTGTACAGATGGTCTTCCCATGTAAAGTCGCTTCACGCTTGAATTAAAAATGATTGAACATGACACACATTTTTTAACTGATTTTCTGCTTCTTTTTCCATTGGCTATTATATATATATATATATATATATATTAGATGACGTCTCCGGCAAACAACTCTTAATTTATCCATGTGTGTACTTTTATATTGTTCATTAAGATGATTGGAGAAATTAATAGAATGAGGGGAAAAAGTGAATAAATCCGTTGATAATAATTGCAGCCAAAAATTAAGTTGTTAACGATATATTAGCATCAACAATTGCAAAGAGTAGGTTTTTTAGAATTTAATTATATATACGCAAATTCAGGTGGGAGTGTGCTGATCATACACACATACACAAATATATATAGTCAACAAAAGCAATAAAGAATTTTTTTTTTTGGATAATTATGATGCGAAGTATTATAATGAATTAAGTTGAGAAAGTGGGAATGGCATACGTATATATGTATGTGTTTGGTGGATACATAATGCCCCCACCCCCATTAATTTATTTTGAGAATCTGAGACAAAGTGCAGTGCATGTTTGAACAAGAAAACGAGCACTGATGTGAGCCTGCTGCATATATGTTCTGAATTAATGTAAAGCAGGAATCTGTTTAATTGAGTTGTTTAATTTCTGGAAAGCAAGAAAACATAAGCACTTTACAGATGAACATGTAATGCGCTTACAAGAGGAGCCTTTTCTTTAGGTTGTGTCCAGAGAGGCTTCCATGTGTGTGTCTGTGTGTCTTCTTCTACCCATTATGAGTCTTGATCAGTCTTTTTTTTTCTCTTGCCTCAATTAGTTTTTATCAATTTAGTATTCAAAATTAGAAACGTTTTTTTGGGGGTTTAATGTACACGCACACATAAAGGTTTTAATTTGAAAAAAATTAATTATTATTCAAAATTTTACCATGTGATTATCTCTTTATATATATATATATATTCTAAAATAATGATAAATCCATAATCCAAGATAAGGGCGGGAATATTAATAATAAAAATCTAGAGAAAATTCTTAGGAATGCAGTGCCTTAAATACTTAATGGTAGAATTTACAATCTAAAAAGTCTTATATGGCCTTGATCCAGATTAATCTGAACCCGATAAATCCTCCAATTATAATGGGTTTGTCGAGGATATCGGGTGTACACAAAAAAAAAATCTAGAGAAGATATGATAAAGAAGAGTAAAAATACACCTATACACACTCTGAATAATGTAGAAACTATAAATTAATTCACATCATCAATATCAATATTTCAATATATATTTAATAAATTTAATAATATTTGTAATAAAGTGTGTTATTCACAAATCATGAATAGTATAGTTTTTTTTTTAAATAATTCATACATCTCATGTGAAAATATGTGTTTAGTTATTTGTAATTAAAGGTATACTACTACTATTTTAAAGTAAAACTGCATATATCAGTCTACTAACTACTACTCTCTGTGTGTATATAAGATGATTTATTTTTATATATGTATAATCACAAAAGCAATGTAAGCAAAAGAAAAACTGAAAGGAATTAAGAAAATAAAATTAGTGTGAATTCTTTACAGTAAATAAATAATACAATATAATGATATAAAAATATGAAAGAGAAAAGGTTGTCATGCACACAATTATATTTATTTAATTTACATTACTTTCTTTAGATGCATGCCTATGCCATTGTGGAGGAAGACGAATGTATATGTAGCAAGGAGACTTACTGTATATGCGTCAACGCCAAAATTTTGAAATAGATTGTAAGTACTCATTCAACACCATCCGCCTGTAACTTTTTAATTTCACCTTCCAGATTATGGAATCCTAGTTTTGTTTCTAGCAGCTGGGGATCTAATCATAACTTTTAATATTGACATCAATATTAATATCAATTGTTCAATATATAAAAAAATTATAACAAGTTAATCCATTCATGAATTGTGATGATTTATTTTTCAAATTACACGCCATACATAACTACATAAGTAGTTTGATATAAAATTATATATATCCTTTTTTCTTCTATATTTCATTTAGTCCAAAGTATAAATCTTCTTTCAAAATTTTTTTTGTCTAAAATATAAGTCTCATTTAATAATTTTAGAGTATTAAATATTCTTTTTTCTATTTTATCTTTATCTACCATTAAATATAAAAGTGATAATAAACTTTAAATGTAATACATTAAATAGAGATACTATTAAAAAATAATATATTTTTTTTATAAATTTAATGAGTAAAAATATATTTTTTGATTCATATACAATTAGTGAAATGAGATTTATGTTTTAGATAGGAGGAAGTATAAAATATTGACATTCTGTTTTATTGTATTATAATAAAATTTATATGCTCAACTATCAAAAATTAATGATATAAAATACAATTACCTAAATATAAATAATTAATAAAAAAAAATATGAGAAAATTTTATTTATAATTTCATTTATTTACTCTTTTCTAAAATATATGGTTATATATAATCTAAAAAAAAACAATTGTTGAAGATCGGATAAGAGATAAGAGGAGGCGTAGGACATGATTCATAGGGATTGGGAGGCACGTGCCCAATAGGAGACTTTCACTAAAATTTCTGAGGCTTGTATGTATTATCTCTAGGATGAATAATTGAATGATAATGTATTCAATTATTGATAATATATTATATTATACTCTACGTATGATGATGATTCCCTAGGGTGAAATGAAATTCTCAGATGCTTCCAATCCCACGCCGCACGAGTGCTCCTATTTTAACTGGTGGGGCCCAACGCCTGCCTCGCGTCCACGTCACCCAACAACCTTGTCGCTCTTTCTTCCTCTCCTAAATTACGTTTCCCCTTCTTAATTTTGTGATGGATTCTATTTTTTAAATATAAATTCATTAAATGAACCAACCATGATTTTTATTAAACAAGATTAAGCGTTTCAACTTGGATGCAAAAAAAAAAAAACTGTATATAGATAATATTTAATATTTCCTCCTATCTTAATTGGAGTATAACTAAAAAATTTTAATATTTTCCAATGTTTAACTTTATTTATTATAATATTTTTTATATTTCTCATAATATTTATCTCTCACTTATTAAATATGGACAAGAGGCATAAATAAAAAAAATAATTGATATACTAAGCAATCTCATAGCAGCAAAATGTTCTATATTTTAAATTAAATATTAATTTTAAAAATATCTTATATTCAAAGGGTGGGAGTATCTTATAGCTATATAAAAAAAATATAAAAATGAATTCATCAAATGAATATAAATATATAATGCACGCATCCCTGTATTAAATAAATATATAATGCACGCATCCCTGTATTAAATTAACAAATAAGATCCGAAGCCGGATTGATTGCTACACGATGAAACGACGGTCGGCCTTTCCTTCCCTTCTCCATTTCTTCCCTCTCAACCAAACCCCACACACGACAAACCTCCCAGTTTATTCTTTTCAAATTTTAAACCTCACAAACATCCAAACTCATCCGCCACTTCTCTTTTTTCAAAACAATATATCCCCACCCCAATATTGAAAGTTAACCTAACAATATTCATCAACCACATGACATGACACTATACTGTGAGAAATTTAATATATGGAAATTATATAATATTATAACACTAAATTTATACTTGCCTGTATATTAATAAAGACATAATCATATATGTAGTAAAGTTAGCACAACAATTCCAAATTCCTAAAATTTGGAAAACTAAGACTTCCTTTGCAAATGGAACAAGCTGTGGAGATCATAAAAATAAAAGTAGCCCATTTTTCACAGAAACAAAATCGAAATTAATTATAGCTTATAGAAAATTCTAACATGTATACGACATGCATTACTTTTTGAATTTATATTTATATTCAAATAAAACTAATTATTTATCATTGTCCTCATCATCCAAACACATTGGAAAAATATTTAATTTAAAAAAAAATACTCAAATTAAATTTCAGCTCCATTGCCTTTAATTTCTTTCCATTCACTTCAACGAAAATGGGTCTAGCTAGCTAGGAAGCTACATAAGCCAATGATTCCTCAACCAAAGTTACCTATGAAACTTATTGTCTGGTTCTGCATTTGGAGGAGAAAAGATCGAAGGGATCACAAATGGACAAAGACGGTGCTGGAAGGTGATGCTGATTGGTGTGTCTTTGTAAAGACCAGTCAAACCGACACCCTATGGGGCCATCGCACGTGTTTGGATGATTACCAGATATCTAGGGTTTCCATGTTCCTCTTATTCTTCTCAATCTGCAACATGACTATCAGTAACTTCCATCTCTTGCTTATTCTTGTATCACCATACGTCAATATCAAATTTTTCTCCTCAACTTATTTAGTTATCATCATGTCTTTCAAGCAACCTACCTAGAAAATAAGATAATATATAATTCAGTTAACTAATTTGTATTTATACTATTAATCAAGTATATTGACGATTATACATATATGCGATCAGATTTTAAAAGATATTATAAACTTAATACCTCAGATTATGATAATATTGATGATGCAAGTAAAAGCGACTCCCTCTAGATGTTCAGCCAAAGAGCTTTTAGATCTGAATAATGCCAACTGCAAAAGAACATGATGTTGCTTCATGATTGAGAAACATTTGCAGAAAGCTTCACTTTCAAGAGGATAAACAAATGCAATAAATATATCACATAAACTAGTTCATTCACAAGATACTTTGGCATTTAAAATTAATCAGATGTAGTTTGAACGGGGGGCAATTGTTCAAAGTTGAACCTTAATATAAGGACTGGTCTTGTTAATCTATTAATTAGAATAACTAAGAGCGACTACGAGTTATAGGTGTTGTCATTTCAAGGGGGTTTAACGCGGTAAAGAGAAGCTTCCCATGACCAGGACTGGAGATCACAGGTGGAGACAACCTGGAAAAAGCTTGAATTTAGTTGAAAGGACGAATCTATAACCTCATTTGGAAAGGCAATTGACTGAAACTAGCTAATAATATGTATGATTATAACGTTAATGTATATAAGATAAAATCAGGTAGGTCCTACAAAATGATCACAGTATCTAAATGATAGAAACAGAAACTGTTTTAAAGAATGAATCCATGTGGAACTAGAGCTAGTTTAGGCTTAATTTGTTTCAAACAAGTTACCTGAAATTTTCTCCATCTGATCTTGACTGAAATCTTGGCCCACTCGAGCTATAGAGGTGTATACATATTATTTTTGCCGACCAACTTACACAGACTTAAGTAGACTTTAAGCTTCACCTGGTTAACGGGGGAAATGAAAAGGAAAGAAGACATTAATTCCTTGATTTAGTATCAAGGTGTCAAAAATGTGAAATCACCCTATCACGTGTCAACTCTTGATAGATGGAATTTCACATCAATTTAGGTACCTTCTACCAATACGGTCCCTATTAGTTTTCACCGTCCACCCAACTATGTACTGCCTTTTTCCAATTTAATTTTTTGAACCCTTCGACCAAAGGTGGGTTATTTTATTTACTAAATGCCAATGGCACTGTGCTTGTTTCTTTCCAATTCGGTCCCTTTGCATGTTGGGGCACAATAAATTAGGCAAGATTGCACAATGAATCGGTGTTGGGCCTCAGTAGTGAGATAGGCCTAGACCTGACTCATGAACATTAAAAAAAAAAACAGAGAGAGAGAGAGAGTTAAAATGTCAGTGAGAAAAAGAATACAAGCATAGGTTAGAACGAGAAAACCTATATTAATAAGATCTTATATATTAAAAATTAATTAAGTCTAATACTTGATTAAGCTATACATCATTGTGATATAAATTTTTACAACATAAATGACAAATTTGTAGAGAGGTGAGCTAAGCCCAGTGCCTCACCCGTTCTATGTTAACAATGGAGAGTTGAGGGGATGGGATTAGGAAGATACAAGTAGAACATGCGGAGGTTTTAGATAAGTATGAAGGAGCAAAAAAGACAAAATTAATTTCTATATTTAGTTTTGCAGTTGAAATATGAATCAAACAGTGCTAGCTTGATTAATTCAACAGAAAGTGGAACGTAGTGATGCTACGTACTAAAAGCTTTTCTGTATTTTGACTTAGATAGATGCTATAATGCCTGAAGGTTCCAGCTGCCTAGCCGTGACCAGGAATACAGCCAAAATTTTCCCCTAGATCTTCATGGGGTAAATAATGTTACCTATGATCATGTGATAGGTTGGTCCTTGACCAAACTAAATATATATATATATATATAGGTTGGTAATGACTAATGATGGAGTCTTCCCATTTTTAATTGAGGTCACAACAAAAATACGACTATTACTCATCCCTTTTGAACGCAATTATCCTAGCCTATTAAAGCCTAACTGATCCAATTTCTTTTCGATATAGGGTTATATACTACAGACCAATGGGCTTATCATGAACAATGATCAGCAAACGAAAGGGCTTTTCATAATCTGATTTCAGGAACTTCGTGACAAGGCACTCAAAATGGTCTGTCCTTTTGTAACCCAAAAAAAAAAAAAGAAGGTTTGTCTTTCCATGATTTGGCCAGACACATCATCATTTTCAAATAGTAAATTTAACCTAAAAGTGATTATCTTACAGACAAGGGATGAAGAAAAAGTAAAAGGTGCAACGGAAGAGAAGTAAATTAGCGCTTGACAAGCTACTACAAAATATATTACGACTGTTCTAAAGGTGTTAGATAGCTTCATCGTCCATTTAATAAAAAATTAATCAATTTGTGCATTTAATTTGTCCAATGACGACGCTAGGTGATATGAATCATGGCCATCCAAGCCAATTATGAAACGCAAGGTTTGAAAACCACCTACTAGCTTCCAGTGACATTTGATGGTAGGAGTTCAAACTTCCAACAATCGAGTTAGAGGTGGCCTTCACAATACAGGGGAACGAGTTGAAATGGGATTGGTTAGTGGACATTAAGGTTCAGAAGCAATTTACAATACAATACAGACTTTTTTTTTTTCCACAACACATGTGCAATGCATCACGAATTTTTCCAAACATAATTAATCTGAAATAACATACCTCTCCAACGAAAGTCAAAATACCCCTGCCTCACAGTTCAACTAGACATGTACATAATATTCGAACTGGCCTCTTCAAGACAAAATAATGGGGTCTAAAATCAAATTACTTAAAAGGATTATAAAGTGAAAATTTCTTGGGAGCCCAAGTTCCTTGATAGACGGCAAACAATGCCAGAAATAAATAGCTCCTCAGTTAGGGTAGACTCTGCTTCCTCATATTTTATGACAACTAATAATTTCAAGAGTCAAGACGTTACATTTACGGAGGATGTTTCTTGCTAGACCTATCTCTGAAGCCTGAGGAAGATTGACATGATATGAGCCTATTGTACGGTCACTGAAAGCTCCAATCCTGGATGGCACTATTGCTTCATTGGATGCTAGCGATTATTTCCATATGACTAGTTTCCAATTCCATTTCCTGCATGACGCTGGATTTGAACTTGCCCTTCAGTATTATTAAGCTAATTGGTACCATAGTTTAGGCAATAAATAAAATCAACAATGTTTAATTTTAGAAATGACATAACTGGGCCATCTATGCATGATGTATCATAGTATGTTGGCAGTTTACAGATTAGACATTTACTTGGGATAATAAAGAAAGGCAGTTCAATGTTAGAAGTTGTAACTGCCCTGCAGTTCAACTTCATCACATTAATTGGAAAGTGAAAATAATTTGTAATGTCAACTGACCTGTTAGCATATCCCACGAACATAATTGTATAGTTGTTACTTGCCCTTGTGAGCCAAGCCAACAACTCTTCTACTTTAATGGCGTCTTCAACATCAGAACTGCATTAGCTAATTCCATAATCGTCGCCTGCCTTCTTCCTCAGGACATGGAAGAAACTTGAGGTCTTTCTTCCACTTCCGCTTCCACTTCTTGTGGCATTTCTCTTTCTGCCTCATATATTTTCTGACATTTGGAGTTGAGGTTATGACACATGTAGTTCCAATTTGGTCCCTCTATAGTGATATAACTATTGCTACAATCTGCGCGTAGAATATGGAAATCCGGATAGTATTTATACAGGAAAACTGTAACTGCGTAAACAATGAAATTTAATTAATGCATCGTAAGCACTTTTGGGCACATTCTAAGAAGATATTTATTGATATCAGCACACTTGAACTCAGATATTACTGGTTTAAGCGGTTTAACCTCACGAAAATATTGCTCAAACAGCCTTTGTCATGAAACAAAATGAGGACCGAAAGAAAATGGGAGAATGAAAATTAAGAACAGAAAACAACTTTTTCCTCTCTTGTTGGGATGCCAAGAAGAATGAAAATGAAGCGAAAATTACATAATAATGTATTCACTGTCAACTAATTGTATAATAATAGATCTATGAGACAACAAGGTGTTCATAGTATCCAAGGATCGTATGAATAGCGGAAAAGAGACATAACACGGGGAAAAAGAAACGACCAAGAGTTTTGTAGGGAAAGTCGGCTTCCTCAACCAAGTGGCTTCATAATTTCCGGAAATGGAATAACGAAGTTCTTCCATTACTCATCCGCTAAGTCTTTGACAATCATTAGAAAAAAGAAAGAACCCCGAGGGGGACCCTATTGGAATACATGAATGTCATTCGCAAAAGGAGTTCCAGCAACAAATGATGTGAGTTCTAAAATATACACACCATTAAAGTATAAATCACATAATCACAATCAGTACACCAAAAGGACATCGGTGCAAATCACAGGATTGCAGACAGAACTCATAATCAAGATGATGACGAAAAATAGACACCAAAAAGTATAAACAAAAATGAAAAAAAATGGAATTGACATAAATTATGGAGCAGTGGCTAGTACACATAGTGGTTCGTCGTTTTCAAATCAGTATACAAACAATGAAGGTTCGAGCACACTACCTGAAGAAGGGGCGTAGGGAGTGGCTATAGGGGCGTCGAACTGGGATGTGTGGGAAGCACCGTGAGAAGAAAACGGTGATATGGAAGAACGAACTCTCATTCCAATACATTCGACCGGAATCAACAAAATCCGATATGATGGAGGCGGGGCTCTGCGACTGCGGACACAGAAAACGCAGCGTCGCTGGGAGACAATGCTCAAAAGGCTTGGACTGTTTTTTTGGAAGCCAATACTCATATATTTGAGCTTGGACCTTAACTATGCTCCTCTGAAAAGAGGCGTTGCTGCTTGTGTAGTATATGGGCCTATGGGTCTGCTATCTCATCCAAGGTGAACTGATGATGGACTACAAAAATAAAAAATAATATGTTACCAACAAAAAAAAAGAGAAATAAATAAAAATAAATTTATTAGTCCTTAAAAATAATATATAAAATGATAATATGATTTGTTATAATAATACTATATTTTTTAGAATAAGCGAATTGCATAGAATTCACTTAAATATTTGGTAAACTTTAAATGCGAACTTTGAGGAAACGAAACACATTTATTTTTTATTTTAATAACCAGGATGAAATGAAAACATGAAACGTGTTTGTAGATTGTCAAGTGTTTGATCACTATAGAAATTTAATGGAACTAGACTTAGGCCGATGGATAAAGTGTTAAAAAAAAAACACAGTTTATTATAATTTTTTTGATATATTTTTTTCAAATAAAGTATTGTCTAACTTATCTTTTTTTTTTTGGCCTGAATATTGTCTAACCTATCTAATGGTAAATTACAGAGAAAAGATGTATTATTCATAATTAATGAACAATATGACTTTAATTAAATTTTATAAATATTTTTTTGGCTGGTTTTATAGATACATAGATATAAACTTGAGGGAATGTAATTTACTTGACTAAAAAAATTAAAAATTAAAAAAATGATAAAAAATGTAATTATTGTACTCCCTCCATTATTTTTACAAGTGCTTTTGGAAGAAAAATCTTTTTCTACTTACAGGGTCTTTTAAAAAGTTTAAAACAACCTTAATTATTATTTTCTCAATTATATTTTTATATTTACTAATTATTTTACACACTTATTATGAAATTAGATGATAATAAATTAAGAATAATTTAAGAAATACAAAAGATTAACATCTTAGTTATATTTTTAGTCTATATATTAAAATCTTGAAAGACTTATATAAAGGGATGGAGAAATATTATGTTAAAAGTGATAAAGAGGATTTTTTATTATAAAAGACAAAAAGTGAAAGAGAATAGACAAAGAAATATAGATTGAGAAGTGGACTAAGGCGCTATTGTTTAAAATTTAAAAAATAATAATAATAATTATTTAGAGATTTTTGAAAAAAACAGAAATTACTTTGTATTTGGTTAGAATAAAAAAATAATTAAATTTATATATTTTTCATATTATTCTCCAATTGAAATTTAACATGTAAATATTTTAAATTTTTTTAAGTTCAATAAGTTAATACTTTTAATATATAATTAATAACTAAATTTATAATATATTAAAAGCAATCCACATGTTAACTTCTAATTGGAAACTACACGAAAAGTATATAAAAAAAATTATACAAGTATTTTTCTTAAAAATCACTTTTTAAATTATTTAATAAATAAAAAAAATATAAATTTATATTATAATATTTTTATGAGCCAAATATTGTTATTTTTATAATTTTTAAAGTTATTTTATTACACATATGCCTTTTTTGCATTTCTTCTCCTTTATCTATCACAACTGCTTTTTTTCAAATGTCACTTAGAGTAGTTTCTCAAACTAAGTGGAAAATTACATTTTTTTCATATTCGGATTACTTTTAAAAATTTAAATCAACATCCTAAAAAAATTAAAAAAAATGCTTTCTCATATAAAATAGTGATTTTTAAAAAAAATTTAAAAAAAATGACCCTAATATACTATTCATAAGTTATTTGACTTCGTTTAAATTTATTAGATATATACTGATAGATATATAAATATAAATGCCGATATAAATGATTGGAAATTCAATTAAAATTAAAATATGTAAATTCTTAAATAGGGAAATTAAATTCGGCCGTCGGCCCCTGCCTGCACTAAAGCAGCCTACATCGGCATTCACCACCGAAGGATTTTGCATCGCTGGACGCATTTAAGATTTAACATTCACCCTACGAAAAGACTATATTGCCCTCCCTTTCAAATCTCATCTCGCTCGCTCTATTTCTCTGTCCCGGAAAATAAGAAGGCAGGATTCTCAGGTCGTCTCTACTAGATTTCCTCTATCTCTTTACACGACCTTTGCGAGGAACGCAAAATGGCCTTCGCCTCTTTTCTTGGCAGAGTCCTCTTCGCCTCTCTTTTCATACTCTCTGCTTACCAAGAGTTAGTACACATGCTCCGTTGACCCTTTTTTCTTTCCATTTTTTTTCATTTTTCATTCGATTTCTGTTTATTTCCAGCGCTTATGTCCTTATTTTTGTTTTATTAGATAAAAATGATGGTGCTATTAGTAAGTTCTTCAACTGATTCGGTTTTCGATAGTTGCTTTGTCTGGATCTGTTGCATTAAGGTTTTCAACTTTGTCTGACCTGTTTAGTGTAAAAGGCCTGAATAGATCTGTGTTTCTTACCTTGATTTTTACTCAAATTGTCCGGGAAAATCGTTACTTGTTAGTCACTTGTCGTAAATTTCGAAGCTGGACGAGACTTCTCATATGCCTTTTTGACATTTTTGGTGAGGAATGATCTAGTCAGCGATATTCATGAACCATTCAATAAAGGGGTTGCCCTTGTAAAAATGTTAAAATTTTGAATTTTTCCTTTTTCACCGGCGTCATTGTCTAGAATCGTTCCATCTAGGATGCCCTTGTCTTTTGAGGCCTGGGGGAGTTATGCTTGTGCCTTGTTTGATGTACTGGGAAGTGGAACCAAATGTAATTAATACGGAATAATGCCATGGGTATATGCCTATTACTCTAATTATACCTAATCAAGTTATTTAGGGTTTATACCTGGACACGGATTTGTAATTTTTTTGTTCATTTTCTTAGTTTATTAATTCAATCATATAAGGTTTTAGTTGGGACTCGTGTCCAAACAGGATAAGAACTGTTTGCCATGGACTACTGAATCAATTTGACAGACTGTATTAACTGAGATGGACTTAGCAACTTAACTTTTCATGATTGCAGACAGCATTAATTTTACTACCTTGATTATATGTTGCACTGCTTATGCGTGGTTGTTTTGTTCTATTGTTGAATCTGAATATTTGAAGTAAATGAAATTTCCCAAAGTCCTATTACTAATTATTCCAGGTGAATTATATAATTGAATTTGGATGCTGCAAAGCTGACTGGAGTTTCTTGTTTATTGTGATTTCTTTGCTCTGGCCTTGTAGATTCAGTGAATACGGGGTTGATGGGGGACCTGCTGCAAAGGCACTGAGACCCAAGTTTGATGCTTTTACACATCGGGTGCATTCTCATGTTGGCTTTCAACTTCCAGAAATTGATGTATCTCCCTCTCCCTATCCCTCTGTCTCATTTATCATTATTTGCATACTTAGTATCAGGCAAACATGATCAGAATACAATCAAACATAGAAGATAGAAAGTTAATAGGCAGATAAAGAAAAATGTGGATGAGTTGCTTAAAATAGGGAGGAGAGTCTGGATTGAAATCAAAGATTGCTTGTGATTTCAATAATGTTTTTTAGTTTTTTCTTCCCTCATAAAGCATCTATCATGGGAATAATAATATTTTTTCCTGTTACTCAACTAATATAATTGGCCGTGAATCTCAATGGAGAATCAAAAGAAAGTAATTAAGTTTCTTTTATCATTATTAATATTATGTTTGCATTGCATCATAAGCATGTAACTTTTGATTGAATACTCTGTTTTGCATGCAGCATGCATATTGCATATTTCCTGTATGTGAGTAGACTGTTTTTGAAATGACTGATGTCATGACTCATGAGCAGATCAAATATTTATTTGCTGGAGCTATTGCACTCAAGGGAATTGGGGGGCTTCTTTTCATCTTTGGAAGCACTTTTGGAGCTGTCCTTCTGGTTTGTAGGCAGATTTTTCATGATGAGTTAATTTGCTCTGAAATTGGATTTCATCTTATGTTCCTGACTAATTTTACAAGCTATGGTTCTTTTTTCACTGCAGCTTCTGCATCAGATGATTGCTACCCCAATACTATATGACTTCTACAACTATGATAATGAAGGCAAAGAGTTCAATCAACTGTTCATCAAATTTACACAGGTCAGAGCAGTGTTCAGTTTTTTATTTTTTATTTACTTTCACTTCCATATGCCCAAAATCATTCTGTTGCGGTTGTTACAATTGTTTATCTAATTGAAATTGAAATACATCTTGCAGAATATGGCACTTTTTGGGGCTCTGTTGTTTTTCATTGGAATGAAAAACTCCATTCCTAAAAGGCAACCCAAGAAGAAGGCTCCCAAAACGAAAACCTATTAGTAGCATCAATCAGGAGGCACCCATACCCATATTGCATGGAGTTTCTCGGATTACACTCTGGTTTTCGCCATTCTTTAATCCGCCAGGATATGGCCAGGGTTTGTCTAGCTCAGAGCCGATTTTCACTCTCATTTTGAGTATTGTAGTTGCCTACAATTTTTTCTTTAAATTATGGTTTCTCCCTTAGGAAGAGGTTAGGAACTATTTTTCAATTGCTAGACTTTGTCTGCCAAGAGAGGAAAAAGAAAAGTTCATAGCCCGTGCTTTTCAAACGTGAGTGTCATTTTTATTCTGTTCTGGCGATCTTGATCTTAGTTTCAGGCACATGAACTCATGAAGTTACTGTTGAACTTAACTGGATTCGTAGGTCGGCTTCTGTTATTTTTTGGCTCTATTTTTAATACACGCTCTTACCAATCCTTGGGTGATTCCTCCACATGGTCCAACCAATGCTTTATGTTTTCTTTTGATTGGAGGGTATCAGTCACGAGATTTAAGAAGCTAAAAGATGAGATAATTTATGTGATTCCACTCGATTGCCAGCAAATGCATGCGTTAATTATGTGAAAAGTTCGAATGCTGGTAATGAATAAAAATAATGCATGTTTTGTCCCTAAATATTTGTGGCATGTTATTGAGAGGCTCTGTAAAATCAGTATGTTTATGTCTGGGGCCCATGTGGCTCATATGGACTAGTTAAAATTTGAAGTGGTGATTGAATATCAACAACGGATGATTTTAAAGAGGGGAAAAAAAAAAGAAATAACCTTAAAGGCTCTTGATAGGGTTGGTCTTGGGTTTTGAATTCGGTGAGAGGAGGATTTGGTAAGAGGTGGTAATAGTACGTTTCAATTATTCATTTGTAATTTATAGTTGATCTCAATAAAAGTTTCTAAGAAAATATATAGTTATTTGTGCTAAGTTTTATGGTGATTTTTAATAATATAACACTATGTAATGGTGAAATTTTTACTTGACAACTTTAAAATTTGACTAAAATTCAAGATATATAGACTCTAGTCTCTCATCAAATCCACATCTTACCAAATCCAAAGACTAGGTTTTGTTTTAGACGGTTGTTCTTATTGTCACTTATCTCTAGCGAAGTGCATTACCAATGAGCATGGTACGCAATCTTTGCAAGTATTATATAGGAACCCAAAACTTAAAAAATAATAGTATAGGACATGTTTTACTATATCTGTATGTTTGCACCATGTACGCAACTTTTCTAGTGTACTCATTCTGTTCCAAACTGTAAAAGGTATTTTTAAATATATTTTATTTTAAAATATAATAAATAAATAATTTTTGTCTGATAAATTAATATATTTTTTTCTAATTTTATCTTTAATTAAGGTAGACTTATTATCACGATGTATAAATTAAACTAAAGTTAAATGAGAATATTAAATTAGGGGTATTTGTGGAAAAAAATTTCCCTTCATGACATATTTAATATATTTAATTATTTTCTTGGTTTTAATGATTTACTTATTTGTTTCTAAGGTACTAGTAATTTTTAAGTTGTAGCAGAGGGAATTTCTCACGCATCTAGAGTGCCCACTTATATTGTCAAAAGAGTCAAACGATTTATGATTATCAGTGAATGAATGGAAAAATCCATTACAAATAAGCCACAAACAAAAGAAATATTGTATGGAGTTACTGTATTCGAATTTTATTCTTTTTCTACCCATTCATGATTTTCAACTATCAATTATAAACAGTGATGGAGGTGGATGTGGCGCAACTAACTGAGATTCTCTAGGAGCTTCAGCAACGATTTGCTTGGCCAAAAATAAAATAAAAAAGCAACGATTTACACCGTTGGCACATTCCCTCTAAATCGCAACAGTTAGCGATGTCTCTTGCATTTGCATATTCACTTTTGTCATTGTCGTTTTAATGGAGCACATGCCTCCAGTCACAGTGCAAAGGCATTGGGTCGATACTCCTACAAACTCCTCTAAATCCAAAATGTGCATCCTACCATTCTCTTTTATGCAGCAAAGCACAATCACAACAATTATAGAATACGTCTTAAAACCCAAAAGCAAGAACAAAGTTGAGTCTGAAAATTTGCTCTATTTATCAGTCCTTTGAAAATAATGTCATGTTCTATTCTATGTCCAAAAAAACTATTAACATCCGAAATAAACACATAGGATAAAAATGACTCATCCAGCTTGATGTTTCACGTCATTTTTGTTCTCTGCGTCAAATATTGAGTTGAATGTATTATATTTATGTATTCAAGAAAGTGGAATAAAACATTGCCACTATTTATAAAATTTACATCTTATCATTACATTTATTATCTATTTTCTTTTTATCTCTTTGAATATACCCCATACGTTTATTTTTGTAAATGTAAAAAATTACACACCCCTGAGATTTATAATGCCTTTTCATTACTACAAATTGATTCTGAATTATAATCAAATTTACTATACTCTGGCTGCTTTCAAGTTGATATACCACATGCATTTCAAGTTGATTCTGAATTTCAAGGAAAAACTACCATAAACAAGAATCACATCTCCCACTTAAACAGATACCAAACTTTGAATTTAAGCACATAATCAATTGGAACTAACATACAAGTTTAATTATATGAGTTATTTCTGGCTACTACAGTAGTAGTTCTGAACCAGAACAAGAGAAAGCTGTCACCAAACAGAGTGCGGAACAAACAACGGGTTTTTGTTCAACTCGTTGTGTTATTTTTCATATCAAACCTCCAAACAAGTTTTGTAATCACATTCCAATCACATAACAAGCAAACACCATTTGACATGTCGACACACTTTCAATCCTCTACCTAGTATAGCAATCAACAAATGCAAGGTATTTTTTTTTTCCTGTACTTGCCTTGCCGGAGCAAGTGGAGTTGAAGAGCACAATAGATCTCAAGCATCATTTCGTGGATCAAGAGTCAATGAGGGAGCGCAGATGTTCCCAAGAACCAACCAATTATTGTGAATACATAGTACTCTGGGACTGCAGTATTTGAACAAGTGGCCACAATATATCCAGTCTGTGTACATTTCTGTTGTTTTGGCCCTGTCATGAGTCACTCGTCAAGTCGTCATCAATATTTACAAGTGCAAACTTCAACTCAGTTTGTGTAAGATAATTAAAATAACAACGTATTAGATGACCAAAAATCAAGGAATAAAGATACAAATCAACCACGGAGCAAAAGGCACACACAGGTTGTGTAACTTCTGAATAGATTTGATTTTAACATCTCATAATTATTAAAACTTGTAGAATATGAACCATCATAACCCCCAAAATATGTAGATAAACTTCCCTTTAGAACTATAAGAGCATGTTGCCAGTAATTCTACGCTACTTGTTCAATCCTCTAAAAAAGTAAACGGAGCAGCAAGTTTGTTTACTAAGGAAAAAAAAAATCTTACTAATTGTTCTGGTCCTACCTCAACCACAAAACATATCCATGTCTTCTCACCATGAGCTTCTGTTGCACCTGTCAAAATTGTCAGGCCCAAGCTTCTTATGGCTTCTGCTATCTCAAGAAAATGTGTGCACTCCTCACACAGCATCTGCAGCATAAGACATTATTAGAATTAAAACATTAAAAAAAAAAAAGATTCAGCAGTTGATAATGAGTAGAAAGTATCTTTAAAGAACCCCCAACCCCCTGCCAATTAACTCGTTTCTCATCAGTTTTTTAATTGCTCCAGTAAATATTAATTTCTAATCAATCAAAATTGTAATCTTCAACTTGTGCATACCTCAATGAGCATCTGCCCATTCTTGCTAAGATTCTCTACTAATATTGAATGAATTTTCAGGTGGCCTCCTACTTCCATTGCCCAACTTGAACCCTGTTCATGACTAGAGGATCCAAGAACATCTGCTTCCATGTGATGCACCTGCAAAACCACAGTACAATATTAAATTGTGAACACTTTCCTAATGCATAAACCAGATAAGAAACCTGTTAGTTCTGGAGGTTAATTATTATTAAGGCCTTAATGTTCAAGTATCACTTCTTTTGTTTAGAAATGTAGTAGTTACCATAGGCGAAAAAGATAGACTACTGAAATCCGATTAAACCTTCACCTTTGTCTTGGAGTCTGCAAATTTGTTTAGCTTGTCAGCATGCTTAGTTATGCTCTGCAAAAAGAGCATGTGCTTTATTGCGCGCTCCAGCAGCGAATCAATACTGCACTGTTAGGAGTTATCACAAAATTTTTAGCCAAATGAAATCAGAAAATCAGATGTGATTAACAGAGACAGGATTAGGAAAAATGGATTACAGGGACATACCTTTGCTCCATTTGGCACTAGCTCTCTCAACTCCTTAATACGATCTTGGATCAGTTGTCTGTCCCTTGGCCTAGGCCTACAAGATTCTCCTGCCCTAGCCCTCTTCTTGTTCTTAGCTGGTTCAGAAGACCTCTCAAAACGTTCACTACATGAACCAGGACATGTAGAAGAAAACCCCTTGGGGGAAATTACACCACAAATCCCTGACGAACTCAAACAGGGCTGTTTGTCCTCTCTGATAAGAGACGACTGATCCATAGAATAACCTTCCGAATTAATAGTGTGCATGGTGTGAACAGAAGCTTCAAGATTCCTTCCAGATGCTATGCCAGACTGCACCGATGTACAAAATGATAACTCACTATTTGCCTCATTATTACTATGGTGAACATTGGCCACTACTGCCTCCAAAAGATGTTCTTGACAAGATTCAGAAGTCAACTGGCTACAGCTAATCTCATCTGGCATCTCAGCAGTTTTAACATCTTGATTCACCCATGCTTCCCAATCAAAGTATTTACTTCTTTTCAGAAAAGCTGGTCCAAGTGCTTCATGTAGCTCACAGCCAGCAGGGAACTTCAAGATTGTGACTGGGACATCCTTGTAACAAGGATCAGTCTGAAACCCTGACTTTAATGTGCCCTTTTGGAAGTTTGCATCTGGAGGTCTGGAGACACCGGAAAAGCCTTGTTGGTTAGGCTCCACATAAGGTAGCTTATCACTTTCACAAACATCAGCATCAACAAAGTCTACAGGGATGCATGCAGAATGAACTCCAACCTTTTCTGATGGACATATTAAATCATGAAAGCTGTTATTATTTAAAACAGAATCCCGTGCCAATGATGAGATGTTTTTTTCTGATTCCACCCTCATGTTTTTGCAGCCACTACTGTCCCCTTCATTCTCTCCCTCGTTTAGATATCTAGTCTCTAAAAATTTCTGATCCTCCAGATTCATCATATTTGACATTGATTGAAGTAAAATGAAACTTTCATCAAAGTTAAATTCAGACCCCCCATGCTTGGCCACATCAACAGCCATTTCCTGAGTAACACATGAAGGAGAAAAATTCTTTTCAGAAAATGGGAAGGACATCAAATTATTCAGTGTTTCACTCTTTCTGATTTTCTCCACATCCTGTAAGCAAGCAGGTACAAAATTCAAAGAAAACTTTTTCATCACTACATCTGGCTGAAAGCAAGAGATTTAAGCACTCTGATAATTCCTAATGTATCAATCAAAATAAATAAAGGCATTGCACCAGTTGCTATTTTAATCTTGGCAAATATGCACATGCTTGTGGCCACACACAGAACCAATTATGCAGTGTGCAAAGACACAGAGAACATTGGAGATAGAAAGTTACCGGAGATGAGAGATTCTTTGCACTACTTTGTACTTGACCAAGAACATGGCCTATCGTGTAATGCTGAGTAGCCAGAAAAAGATTTCTGATATGTGTTACAATCTCCATATCTTCTATCACCTGTTATGAGGGATGGCAGAAGCAGAGCATACTATTAAAATTTTCAATTAAAATGGACCTCCATATAAAATATTCAGTGTGTGTACAAATTTTACATCCAACAAAATCATAGATCAGCCCCTTACGTGAGAAAAATATATGATTTCACAGCAGGAGGTAAGCTCAAGATGTCACAGAATTTCTAACAAAAATCTTCAACATAAAAATGTTTGAGGAGATGACTATCTTCTTGAACCTCAACAGCAGCAATATAGAGTTTAAGCAAAGCAAATAATAACCCTTACATTATTTAAAGAGCCAAGCTGAACAACTCCAAGTGGAACTACAGCTACAACAATAATGGTCTACAAGGCAAGAGAAGAACTTTGTTAATAAAAAATCTTAATATATGACCAAGTTAGAAAAGCAATTCAGCCCAGGAAATCATCTTTTAATAGATAATCAGTAATTTTCAAACATATTGTACAACAGAAGTCTAGATAATAACATCTATCATCCTTCCTTTTTCACTTTTTGTTCTGTGACAATCTGTCAATTATATGTAACATAAAAAATTTCAAGTCTATTTCCTTTTAATTTTATAAAAATAATTCTGACAAAACAAAGTTTTATTTAGCATCTATTGTGGTACAACAGCTAACTTTTACATAAAAAAGAACATTATATAATAAAATATTGATAAAATGCATCGTACTTGGCATATCAAAATATTTAAAATGTCAACCTAAGGATTCGTAAAATTTTGGTTGAATCTAGTGAAATATGAATAATGAGCCAGTGTCCTGCTATTGCATGATCATTTGCCGTCTTGAGTCAAGAAATATATTAACCCAACTCTCTGATACGTTGTTGAAATTAAATCATCCACCATTCTTATCAATGTAAATCTTTCATATACAACCTATAGCAAGCCACACTATTCACAAACCATAAATAATATGATTGCTCCCTTGGGCTGCATGAAATGCACAGGGTCCAAGATCAAGTTATTTCTAATTTCTGGGTAAATATGGAGTGTTCTCTCCTGCAGCAGATACAACTTTATTAAAGTGTTCATAGATGATATGTTGACTCACCTTGATTCCAGCAGAAAACTGGGATTGCCAGTCATCAGCAAACTGAAAATCAAACCAGGGAGGACGGAGGATAATAAATCAGTATAATAATGACAACCCTCAAATCTTATTAGGTGGAGTGAATACAATGGCAATTCTGAAAAAGGGATTCTCACCTCATATGATGAGCCAGAACCAGTAACTTGATTGCCTGCACAGATCCATCGATGCTTTCCAGTAACAGCTACCTGTCCAACAATACTGTAAAGCAAAGGATCAATACAGTATGAGGCGTAAACTTATTGAGTAACATAATCTTAGTTCATCTGCTTTCATAATTTTGAATGGGAAAATTTTCCCATTTTGACCAGCAAAAGTTTCAATGTTCACACAGACTGAATCAGAGGGTACAAATGAGTAACAGTGAAAAAAGTTCAAAGAAAGAGAAATCCATATAATTACTGTGGGACAATTAAAGATTTACAACTTCAGGTAAGAGCCTCATAAAAGATAAACTTAATTTTAAATAGCATCATTATTTGTTGGGCTAGCCGTACCCTTCCCCTAATGTATATACACGATATGACATCTTTGCCACAACTAACCCCAGAGGATCATGTGAGAATTGACCACCATCCCTCCGTTCAAAGGCCTTCTGGCAGGACTTGTTCTCTGAAGAATCATGATCATCAGGATTGTCATAGTAACCATCCTCCCATGTCAAGATCCTGCAAGCAAGTTCCACACTCAGAAAGTGATTTGATGGAATGCATCATAAACTACGTCCTCACACAACAAATCAGTCGTCAATCTTTACAAGAACAAAAAAATTATATTACCATCAGCACTAAATATAAAACAACAAATACCAATAACAAATGTAAACCTTAACCCATTGCAAATGCTATAATGAAAGTAACATAAAGCCCCCCGACTAGACAGAAGGATCATAATTTATCAAACAATATTCTTTTAGAAAATAACAGCTTTGTTTCCAGATAATTATATGCATGAATGGCCTAGATAAGTAAACACATTAAGCATAATACATTAATTCCATTACTTGAAATGGCAAAGTTAAATTTCAGACCAAAGTATGCAAAACTACAAAAATACTCTAAGTAGTTAACATTCAAAAGATGCAATATATAAGCTGCAAAGCAAGCAGACGAGAAATTTGACATACATCCGAGCACGATGTTTGAGTTTCCAAAAGATGGCGTACTTCCAATCAGAATTCAAACAGAGGCTTCTGAGTACTTGCTGTAGGTTGGTACCCATCTTGCTAAAATTTCCACACGCCGAAGGAGACACTAGAAATTGGCCGTTCAGTAACACCCCCCAAAGAAAAAACACCAAAACACTCTAATTCCCCACAATCCCCGTGACCTAGCTTCCCCTGTAAGATCCTCTTCCAGCTTGCTTCCTTCGCAACCCCGCTCGCCGTTTTAATGGCGGTCCAACTGTTGGCAATAGTAGAAGATCCGTACCCATTACTCGCACAACACGTGCGAATTCCAGTACAAGTCCCACTACCCAAAGCTTCGAACTCAGCTTCAGGAGCTTCGAAGGATTCACAAACGCGGAAAGAGAAGGAAAACCACTATACTAAGAAGCACAACAGCAGAACTGCACTTAAGAATACAAATATCGCAATTATCCATTAAATGCCCACAGAAGCTCCTTAATTCTTCGAGGAACAAGAGCAGAAAGTTTAGGGGGACGGGAAAGATTCTAGCTTATATCCGACGACATGGGTTGACCGCAGAGTTGGAAAGCTGCTAGTGCCAAGTGAATTTCTCAAGGAAGTTGCTAAAAAAAAGAAGCGAACTGAAAACAGATGAAAAGCGGGGTGAAGAGACTCAAAAGCTGTGAACTCAGAGTAATAAGAACTGAACAGATAAAATTGAGCTACATTTGTCAAAAAAGGAAAAGCTTAGCTTTGTCCCAGTCGGCTTTATCAGAGAGAGAATTGGTTTGCAATCTTCCAGTCGCTCCTCTTTCTTACTTTGTTGGGGAGCGGAAGAGAATGTCAATGGCGGAAAATAGTACTGGGCGAATAAGGTTACAATTGAGTAGAGTAATATAGAAGCGCGCTTTATTTCTTTCTAGCTTTTAGCAGGGAAGGGTGCGCCGTTGATCTTTGCAATGATGAGCAAAATGGCGTAGCCGACCTTGATAAAGCTTCCTCCTTTCCCAATTACCTTCTATTATCCTTCGCATTGACATTGTAATGAACTTCTCACACGAAGGGCAGGGGATGGGCATAAGCCCCGAGGACTAATGGAGGATTAGAGACTAATTTGAGCTTATATTTAACACCAACAAGCCCATAAAGCTAAATCAAGGGGAAATGAAAAAGGAATAATCCAATTAGGGTAGCAGGAGATCTAATCATCACTTTAAGTACTCCCTCCGTTCCAGTTTATAGTACACTTTTAACTACCGCATACAGACCAAGACAATAATTAATAACTAACCAAATTTCCCACTTTTTCTCAAATTACCCTTATTAAATGCTTTGAGAATTAAATATTTTAATAATAAACACATATTTGGGTTTATTAATTAGGGACAATATTGGAAAGAGAACAAAATTACAATACGTAATCCGTAAAATGCACTATATTATGAAACATTAATTTTTAAAAAAAGTGTACTATATAGCGGAACGAATGGAGTAATTAATTAGTAGATCTTTCTTGTCATTAAAAAAATATTAAAATTAGGATTGAGTTAGACATAAACATTAATTTTGTTGTCAACAAAAGTTCATCCATTAGTAAAAACCATTCTCACATCATGAATTTGAGTCCAGTAATTGATAAAATACTTTATAGATAAATAATGTAGACAAATAACTAATTAATTATTAATTAACTCAAGGAATTTTTATTTTATTTTATTTTTTTACAAGTACTTAGGGTATCTTTAGTTAAGGATTGAATGCAGTATAACACACCTTGAAAATCCAACTGAGTACGAACTCCTTTAGAAATTTGTTAATGGAGTTTTTCCAATTATATGCTATCTATACATGCATTTAATCTTTATTTATTTTTTCTTTCAATTATGAGACAGTATTATGTTTATATATGCATACCTAATTGTTTAATTTATAACAATACCAAACATTAAAAATAATAATATTCTTTTATATTTTACTAAAAATTAAAAATCGAATTCAATTCGAAAAGATGAGATAAAAACGAAAGAAAAACAATGAAGGATTTAAAATTAAATATAACAATTTATAAATCTCATGATAAAATCTAAAGCTTATCATCGTATTTATATTCATAAACACTCATCATTTAGACTGAGTCTAATTATAATTGAAGTAAGTATCGGAACAAATCTAACTCGTTTTATATTTAATTTTTTATAAATTAACTCATTAACTCATATTCTTATACAATTACCAGATGATATTGGGTGCTACCAAAAGGTCATATTTTTTCTAATATAATTTTTTTATTTATGAAGTTCAAATTATTGACTTTATTTAAGGAGAATTGAATTCCTTCTGTTTAATCCAACTAGCTTTGGTAACTCTTCCTTTTTTTAAGCTTATTTTTTTGGCGTAAAAATCAAAATTTTTTTGACTGATGAAGAAATCTAATTATAAAAACACTTTACGGGTGGAATCATTTGATGGCCAACAACATCATGCCCTGACTGAGGAAATGATCGTCCTTATCTCCTCAATTTTCAATCTTCCTTTCAAACCCTCGCGAACTTATTCCTCTCCTAACCTCCCTTTTCAACCATCATCTTATTTCCCTAAAGTTGTGACAATTCCACCTTCTCATTACACACACACATAACTTCCTCCTAAATTCAACTTCATATTAATTTCTCTCTCTATCTCTCAAGGACACTTACAGCACCACTAAGAAAGAAACCCAAAAACACACTTAGAGAAGTTACAAAATGAGACCTCTTGATAAAATAAATATAAAGATATGATTTTTTATAAAATCTATAATAATATTATATGATATATATATATAGTTGATCTTATTTAGTAGGATAAACTAATATTATTATTGATCTCTCATGGACTCTTTGGACTCATTGAGTGGCAACTACGCCGTATGATCATGCACCGATTTCTCTGGGCCACCTTCATTCATTCTTGCTTCATTTGGAACAAATCCCACTATATATGTTATTTTTAGTTATTTCATGTAGGCCACCTTAAAATTCTCTAAATTCCCTTGCCCCACACCAACTCAGCATCATTTTGGGAATCCCCATTATTTGTTTCTAACACTGCCATCTTGTGCCACTGCATTTTATCATTGATTTTTAATCATTTTATCTTCTTTTTTATTGTCACATCTTTGTTTGATCCGTTTGTGTGAGAGTAATTATAGGGCGTACATAGTCATTTATTACCCATAAGGGACAAGGATACAAACTTCGGTTAAAAGAGTGACATGATCACATTGTTCCATTACACCAACAATGCCTGCTTTGGTCGTTAAAAGATCCAATTTGTCGGAACTGGTTAAATACAGTTCCTTTAACTTGTTCCTCAGCAATATTAAGAGGCACACACAACACAATCATGCGTCGTTGTTTTCTTGCTTTTACATCGAGAAAATATCAGATATAACTCTCTAGGTTTCCTCAGTTATCGATCATATAAGCGATGATCCATAATCATCTGTGAGCAACTTCATTCCAATTTTGACTGCGAGAGTCAAGTGGGTCTCTTTGTTATTGCTTGAAAATGTTACTTGGTCAAAACCCACAAACAGAATAATTATATAGGCCCATAAAATATAGGGGGGAAATGAAAAATTTTGATTATTACTGCTATTCTTTGATGGTGGAAAGAGGAAAAAAGAGAGAAAAACTTTGGACGGCTAGCATGTTTTTGCAATTAATTTAATTTCAGGGCTATCAAAGCTTACCAGGATGATGGTCATTGGACAAAGTCAACTAGGCTATGCATGAAGATGCTGTAAGTTAGTGATTCTAATGATAGGCTTTCTGTATAAAGACCAGTGAAAAGGACCATGAGTATCATAAATCATGAATGCATAGCGACGAAGAAAAATGATTTCTCTCTCCTTTTGCTGCCAAGTTTTAATTTACCTACAATATTAGGTTAACTATACGGGAAGAAAAATTAATGTTGTTTCTTTAAGGATTAAAATTTGCATTTAGATTCCAAAGGGAACCTTTTTATCATGTCTACGGTCTTTGCTTTTTCTCTTGCTTTTCCTTTTTCTCATAGTGTGATCAGATTAGGGGCCAAAACCAGATCTTGCAGGCAAGCTTTTTACAACATTTAATCTAGAAAAGGATAACTCAGTCTCCAAAGTCATGAGTACAAGTGTCCTCTCACTGCTTGCCTTCTCTCTCTTAGTCAAAATCGATGGGCGTGAAAATGGAACACTACCCACATGAAAATCCAATATATAAATAAAACACGAAGAATAATAATAAGTGATATATACTAGTGGCCACTACCTGAATAAAACTATGCCTTTTGGCTGCAAGTAGGGTTAACACACTTTAATCTGCAACAAGATTGCCTTTGAAAAAACTTGCTTATTACAAAATCTATCAGTTATCGTATTTGGTTTTGTTTCTTTTCCTGCATGCTCTTATCTCTGACCAAAACGGTGATAGATCGATGCAAGCATGAGGAATCCAATGATAAAACGCTTAAGGGGGCCAAAATATTTTTGGTTGAAATAATAATATTTCAGTTCTCGAGGGTTATAAAAGGGAAAAGGAAAAGTCTTGCCATCTTGTGGTTAGCAGTGTGTGTGGAATTATAAAACTATGTAAGGAATATCATAATTGGATTTGTAAAACGTTGTAGTCTATTCTTCAGCAACACTAATCATGTTGTTTTAAGCTGTCATTTTCAGCAAAGGTACATTCGGGTAGAATAATGAAATCCCAGATCCAACAGCATGAAATCTGAAATGATACTGTTCCGAGGAAAGTCAAGCATTATGGGTTTTAAAATTGATGAAACACTGTTCTAGAAAAGATATTCCTACTACCATGAAAGGTACACGTCCTTTTTTAACCACAAGTAATTTTTGCAAGATTAAGTGCTTAATCCAATAAGTAGCATTAAAAGATAAGGTTGGGTTAGTGGCATTTGTCGTTTAGTATGGCTTCCATCACTAATAATACTGTGTATAGTGAGATGCTTTCTTATTGTTAATTTCACTTTCAATTCTCGTGAACCCATCCCCTTACTCTATTTTTCTCCGCTGAAAATTTCACTCCAATGATTATGAAAAGGGAAGATCTTCCAAAATAAGATGGGACTTTGACCATCAGCAACGATTTTGATTGAATGTAATATTCTGTCATTCCAAGCACTCAGTGTAAAGTATAAAAATAAACAACGGTCGTTGGAGAATTGAAGTCAGCCACTAATTAATCAGATATTCTAAAAACAAGAGAAACTAATCTTTTGGATTCCAAGTCTATAAAAATTTCCAAGCACAGTTGGTTAAAACATAAATAAGAAATTGAGAAAGACACTGGCATATTATACATGCTTTATAACACTGGCATAATTAAACTTCCTTATTGTTACATATATAGGTGCGTTGAAATTAGTTTCTTGCCTTTCTGGGTGTGGTTTAATTATTCTTGAGCTGAAGCAAACTGAGAAAGGATATACGCATCATCACCTTAATTTTGAATGTCAGAATAATGCTTTGTCACTTTGTTGGTTGGGTGGGGGTGAACTGTAGTTAGTGAGGATATTCAGCTGTTGTTTTGTCGTCAGGCTAATCAACAATCTTTAGCTGTAATGCAATCATGTGAAATGAGGAAATGTTGAGGACTGCTCAGCAATCCTTGGCCAGCACTAGCCGCAAAGCCAGGATATGGAGCTTCATCACCACTCATAATTTTATATCAGTAATTCTGAGAGATGGGATTGTACATATATATATTTTGGCCGGAGTACATATATGTATTTAAACAGAGAAAAAGGTGAAATTCATGTATAGCTCTACTCAGAGATAATGGAAGATCAGCCGAGAATGCAAGTTCTATCTGAACTGATGTAGTATCTGATCAAAGCTTCCAGCACAGTTTATATATATAAATGCTAATGAAGTTTAGTGTTTATGTCTTTCTTCTTTCTCATCGGAGTAATCATTGTGAAGGCTGAACCATGGACAAATTTTAAAGAAGAGAAAGATCAATACGGCTCTATAAGATAAAAAGTACCAATTTTACCAAACACTCAAGTTCTATAAGTAAATCGAGTATGAGTTTGACACTTCAAAATTCATCATCACCCCCACAAATTTAAAGATGCCTTCACTTCCCGATATGGAGTATCAGGAAGATGTACTGCGACTAAGATGGTTACCCCTCTTAAAGCAGATAAACCATCTATCGTTGTAGGATACCTGTATGTGCCTTATGCTTATGCGAGGGCATAATTAGCTTTCGAGAACCTCATTTTTCATATTTTGATCAATTTAGAAACAACTACTTTTCCTCCGTTCCACTAATAGTGTATGTCTCAGATTTTCCCTCGCCGAGTGGTGAAAGTAGGAAACCTCAAACCTAAAGCTGAGGTCAGGCCTGGGCTTGGTGGGTAATAAAATGAGACGGCACTTGGGATTGGGCACTTATCTTCTGGGCCTTAAATGCCAAGTTAACTGGGTTTCAGCCCAAAACTTGGTCAACTCCGGAAACAGGCAGGATAAGGCCCAAAGTGTGTGTCTCTCTGGTTTCTGGGCTGTAATGGATTCCTGCAACTTCAAGGGGAAGTCTATAAGACAATGAGAATCATCGCATTAATTTGTGGGTACACATTATTCTCTCAGGCCCCACTCCTGTGGCATCTTGGAACAACCTTTTGATTTTGATGTTAAGAAATTGCAGGGACATTCCCAATAATGTTGATAATATTCCCAATAATTTTGAACTGCAACTATGTTATGTTACTTGCTTTTTAAGCCCTTCTAATCCAAAGCATGGTGGTGGAAAGAACTAATAAGATCAGATGCCGACTTAGTGGAACAAAGTTATTATTTAGGTTATTTATGGACCTTATTAATTAATTGGATTAATTGGGCATTTGTATTTGCAGTGTAGCGAGCTGGGAATTATTCCATTCTCATTTTTGGAAGCACAGTAAGGGCGCCCCGGGATTTCTTGAAATGGAGGGAAAATTATTGATTAGGTCTGCAGTAGAAAGCACCAGAAGAAAATGGGGAATAAATTCCATTGCATTTCAAACACAGCGCGCACAAGATGGAGTGCAGAGTTAAAAATAGTATCGAGGGAATTAAAAATATATATTTTTATAAACAAATAGAAATAGGTGGAGGGTGAAGCTCTGACAGAGTCTGATCTCACTTTATCTGTTGGGGGACATTCAAAAAGCTCTGATTGTTGCAGATCATATTTACATATTTGCTGAGATGAGATTAGGAAACTGCAAGTCTCTTATATATGATTCCTTGACCTTGTTCCTCTACGCTATTCACTTGAGAATCAAGCTTGGCGCAACATTATTCACAGTTAAACACATGACTAAAAATTGTTTGTCTTGACTAGCCACTATTTCACTGTAAACTCACAATTCGAATATTTCAATGGAAAAGTGCTGTAGAGAATAATAAATTGTCTGTCCTTTTCGTTTCTATGAATATATATATATATATATATACACACATATGATCATTCTTTTAATGCTTGCACGCATTAATTTGCTTTTATGAGTGTAACATAAGCATGAGAATAATTTTTGTAACTTTATACAATTGGTATCATCTTGATTTCCTACTATTTGTATCATCATTATCATTTTACAAGAATTAATATGGTAATTTTTTGCTATTTTATCTCATAATTCATAATATGTCCGTTTGACCGTGACTACTCTCCACATCGACATTAGTGTGACAAGACACACACCCCTTTTAAATCTTTCACCAGCTAGCAACAAGCAAGTGATAGTGTGGGATGTCATTACGCATAACACTAGTAGAGATGGAAGGAGGGGGGATTTTCTTTTTAGTACTTTTTCAGTAAAAGGTTTTCTACATTTTTTTATTAGGAAGAATTATATATAAAGACTAAAAAAAATCAACTTTATGTCATTGGTGTCATTCTTAGAATTCAGGCTAATAACCAAGAATTTACATGAAAAGACTACAATGTCCCGTAATGAAAGATGGATACATGATTCGTAGGAACATGTGAAAAGTGATAATGATTGAATCCGAGGACGTTTTAGTAACCTTACGACATTAAGGTAAAGATATCTACAAGTGTGATAGTAAATTCTGAAAACATGTTGAAGAATAGGTGATAACGGACCTGGTAGAATTTTACCACCACGCTTATGAACAGTGAAATTTCTTACCACAGTAGATTTGGGACGTTTGTTTTTTTACTCATAGGTGCTTGGATTTGTCTAATCATGAAAATGGTTGTACGGTTTTTTGTTTTTTTTCCAACCATAAAAATAGCTTAAGATTGCCACAAGCTAATACGCCATTTACTTTCTTTATCGCTTTTTGTGAGTTCAAATCTACTAGGTTTTTTTTTTAATGACTTTGATATCATATTAATTTTTATATAGATTCATATCTGAGTTTATCTATTTTGCTAAAATAGTTTACACTACCTTGTCAGGAGTTATAAAGAAAATTTTGAACCTTAATGATATATATTTCCTCTTAACAATCAAAGAATATGAAATAGTAGTAATTTTTTGGACACTTATGTGTTCTAAAATTTGTATATTTTATTTATTATAATTACTTACAAAGAAATCTTAGTATGAGGAATCAAGTGGCTCCCCTATGATTCATACTTCTAGATTTTTACGTTAAAGAAAGAGCACCAAAAAATAAAATTAATAAAACAACTAAAAATCAAGCTAGGATTTTGATTTAAAAAATAATTGACATGTTACTTTTAGCAGAATAAAATGTTCCATCTTTAGTGGAATATTAAATCAATGTAACCAATATCTGTCCAAGTCAGTTTTCCATTAGGATGTTGATACACATAACACATAACCAGGGAAGAATACTTTGAACAGAGATAGTTCATCTGTATTTATCTGCGTCAAGAATTTGCATCCAAGGAGGCATTGGTATAGCTCCACATTCTATAGAAATGTCTCACAGAGAAAATGCATTTTGGGTTATCTGTAAAAAATATAGGCCTCACCTTCTCATGGTTCTTGTTCAGATAGCTGTCACACTTGTGTATTTCCTGATAGAGGCTTCATTCAACAAGGGGATGAACCTTCATGTTTTTGTAACTTACCGTCATGCTCTTGGTGGTATTATAGTGCTTCCTTTTGCTTATTTTCTTGAAAGGTACACATCTAACATATCCTCCTCAGCTTGTGATGGCTGCATAATCACATTACTTCATATTTCACGGTGGGAAAATTCAGTTGATATCACAGATCATAGCAGCAGCACTAGTGAAAATATTCATACTATGCTTTAAAGATAATAATATGTTGAACATAACATCTGTAGTGCTTATTTGCAGAGAAGCTAGGCCAAAGCTGACGATGGCAATGTTCTTGGAGCTATTTGTGCTTTCCCTTTTGGGGTATAGCGCTCAAATTTACTTCTCATATATATATATATATATTGAAATTACAATGTAGTTTATCGGATTTCTTCTGATATTTATCTTTCTTCTTCCTTTTCACTATGGAATAGGGTCAGCCTCACCCTAAACATGTATTTCGCAAGTTTGAAATATACCTCTCCTTCCTTTGTCACATCAATGATTAACACAGTATCAGCTCTAACATTTATAATCGCAGTTGCACTCAGGTGAGTACATGAAATAGAATTACCATTTGGATTCATGGTATGTTCTGAAATTATCTTCTGCTATAAAAGAGAAAGAGCTCCATTTTCCCTTCCATGTTTTTTGCACGTAGGCTAGAGGCTGTTGATGTTAAGAACCCTCGTGGGCAAGCTAAAATCATTGGAACCGTTCTATCATTGGCTGGAGCCTTGACCATGACTTTGTACAAAGGCCATGCAATACCAAACCTGCAGGGTGCTCCAATCCTAATCAGAGGCCAATCTGCTCATAGTAACCGGATTAAAGGATCAATTTTGACTGTTGCAAGTTGCGTATCATGGTCTTTATTCTACATAGTGCAGGTAAATTTATCTACAATCAAGTTCGGCCTCCTAGCTTATAAACAGAAACTGAAACATAAAACATAGAAGTAACTGCATGCAGCAAAATATTAGCTTCTCAAAGAACAAATATTATCAGAGATTGAAGATCATTATGTGGAGCGTAAAATCATAGATAGATATGGGAAATCTGTTTGTGTACGTTGCAGGCATTTACGGTGAAGAAATATCCAGCACAGCTTTCACTCACAGCATGGATAAATTGTATCGGTGCAGTACAATCAGCAGCCTTTACTGTAATTGTTCAACATAAACCTCATGCCTGGTTCATTACATCCAGTATTGAACTCTGGTGCATCTTATATGCTGTAAGTAAAGCCTAAAGCTCAAAGCTCAAAGCTCAAAGCTTAAGTACGAAGAAGCTGGAGTTAAAAATGTAGGATCTGAACTTAATTTCTCACTCACTGGCTAATGTATTATTATGGCAATGGCAGGGAGTCGTAAGCTGTGGCTTGAGTGTTTTCATTCAGCTCTGGACTACGGATCAAAAGGGACCTGTCTTCGTGACCATGTTCAACCCCCTTGGCACAGTTTTAGTGTCAATTCTCGCTTATTTTGTAATGGGGGAGCAGCTTCACATGGGCAGGTAATGTACGTTTTACTCTTAAAGCTTTTCATTATGTCCATGTTCCAGCAGTTTGAAATCTACTTTGGCTGTTTCAGTATACTGGGAGGAGTCATCGTTATCATTGGACTATACTTGCTTTTATGGGGAAAAGAAGGCGATCAAGATTACAAATCACGAGTATGCAGATAGAAAAAATTATGCCCTGAACAAGGTAAAGTTGTGAAAGATGGGATTTTCATAAACCAAGTTTCGAGGGTTCCTGCAATGATGGCAAAATCACAATAGGATATCGCCAATGAACCAAAAAGCACATGAAAAGGAAATATTTCCATTGATGTATTTCATGATATATACCCTCAAATGGCAGAGCCCATCTGCTGTGACTTCTATTTATCTCTTCAATAACACCAAATAAATAAAATTTTACAAGCAATCCTGAACAAAAGGATATTTGTACATCACTTGTCTTAACAAACATATAATGATTCTTCGAAATATTGTCAACTTCTAGCTCACTTTGCTGTCTCAAGCTGTGATCGAATGGACTCAGGGTCCTGCGTTTTATTTATGCTGCCAAAAGGACAGAAAGTGACATCAAAAATACGGAGAAGAGAAGGTACATTTTTAAGGATGCATATTCAGGATAGAGAACATATGCAATCAATTCACGAGATGTCAACGCACAATGCCAACATTCAATGGAAACTCACCACAATAGCAAATCCCCACTAGATACCAACTTTTCAGAAATCCATTCCGGAACTAGTTCTAGCAACAAATTCAGCTGCTCTTCAACTTCTCCTGAAAATAGAATGTCAAGAAAATTTAACACAATGAAAATGATTGCATATTAGATAATTAATTGCATATAATTGTGTCTTACTTCGGTCAACAATGTCACAATGATTTGAGATTAGCTTGCTCAGAAGCTCCTCTTTTGTGATAACAGAACGATTCATTGAATGAATCAAGAGATGAATCATGTTAAACAGCTTAGGGAGGCTGGCAATCATTTTTTGCCGTCTTTTTGCTTGTGAGATAGATGGATTTCTTTCTTCCTCTGCCACTCTCTCCTTTTCTCTGATCTGCACGTGGCACATGGAAGCTTAACTTAGGATACATTAATTAATCAATAAAAAGAATATAGTGCACACTACCACGGTTGATGAGAATAACCAATCAGACCCAATGGCAATCATCAATAGGATAAAAACTAAGAAGGAAAAGAAAGACCTATTTCATTTGTTAGCCTCTCGACAAAGAAAATGGCCTTCATTTTTTCACATAGCAATTGTTCAACTTTTTTATCTTCAAGAAATAAACAAAAGAAGTGGTCTATTCCAGGTCAAGCACATTTAATGTAAAAGGACACCATAGCTGATTCTGAACCATATAAAATTATTAGTCTGGCATGAACATTCTTTAGGACTTCTGCTTATTAACCGAGGTAGAAATGTTCAAAGCCAGAGGATGCAATATATAATGAGGTTTAGGGCATACCGATTGGAGAAGACTCTCTGGGAAATTATAAAAAATATCGTCACCAATTGATAAGCCACCAGCATCATCAGCTTCATTCTCTGTCCTCCGATTTTTCACTGGAGTGTCAAACTTTAATGACTTCAAACTAGTTGGACGCCTTACCAACTTGTTGGGTGAACTGCAAGAGCTGTCATTAGGGCTCATATAACATCTCTTAGGGGGAGGCAATGAAGGTGTAAGAGTCATCAGCCTAGATGGAGTAGAAGCAACTTTATTTGGAGTGGTAACTGAAGCACCGGATAATTTGAGATTAGCCGGAGAAGCACATATTGTTGGGCACACAGTGGTATCTACACTTGAATTTTTCTTCATGCTTGATTCTGAAACTGGGACAGATTGAGGAGGGAAAGAACCTGTTGGTAACTTTTGTTGTGCATCGCCTGCTTCATTTCTCATAGATTTCTGACTAAAGCGCCTTCTAAAAGATTGAGACACATGAGTGGCTACTGCTGGTTGCTGATCATGTGCTTCAGCTGACATCTTAATAGGCACTGACAAGTTTTCTTCTCCCTTAGCAGGCTTTGCATTGACCACAATGGCATTATCCTGCACGCACACAGGTGCTGCAGCTGGATGATGAGGTGCAACTGCATCGCGCGATGCCATTGCAGCAAATGACGACGAGGTAGTTCTCAATGTTTCTACAGGATTATCTTGCTTACGGTGATTGAATGGCTCAGGCAGTATTTCTTCTGGAACTTCATCACCCTGTATGTAGAAGCATCTTTTAGGCCCAGATGCATGTATTTGAAAAGGCAATATTGAGATTGCAGTAGATTAATAGTACACTAGATTCATTTAAGTTCCACAAATATCATGTTTTCGCTTAGATTCATTTAAGTTCCACTAGATATTTGCCAACCATAGGGATGGAGTATGGGACAAGCGGGCAGCTAATTTCAAGCAGCCTGAGAACTTTTAGAAGCTATTAGAGCCACGATCATGGCACCAATCTGTTGGACAAGATGTTGAATGCTAGAAATGCATTTTGTTTAAGTATTTAAACAACGAGGATAAACTCAAATAATTGAAAGCAAAGGAGGTTTTAAGTTTTTGAATTCTTGTGTACCTCAGGATGCGATTCATAAAAATCTCTTAGCCGTGCCCGAAATAACTTTCGCACAGACAAACTTCCACCTTCAGACAGCAACTTTGCATCAGATTCTTTCGCATCGAGATTAATTGAAACATGGAGTTCTGGCTTCATACAACTTGTCCGTTCATCAAACCTGAGCACCTTTTTTATAACAAGTGCCTCAGGTAAGATATATTTCAACTGGGCCAGATGACCATGCGTAAATCTCCTAGAGAAGTTACAGTAGAAAAGGAATACATGAGCTAACAATGCCTTGCTAGAATACAAAGCAGATCTCATTCTTCAAAATGGCCATTCATACAAAAAAAGCAACAGTTTCAATACAAAGACAGTGAAGCAAGAATTAATTAGAGACACATACCTATTAGTTAAGCATTCAATTTTGGGGCAGATATTCGTGAAAGTTGTTGTAGATCCTTTCAAGTGCAACAATCGGATCGAGCTATCGAGGCTGTCAAAGAACTCACCCAGAATTTCATACCTGCGCTTAAACCCCCGAAGTTAGATAGTGAGAAAAGCAAACAACCAACAACAGAACAAAATTCAGATTTATTGTCTAGAACACAAATAAAAACACATAGTACTTCTCCGGCAGCTTGATGGGCTCATCAACGTATGCCTTGGATTTACGGGGTGTGTTTTCGGCGAAAGACGTTGCAATCTTCCTTCGGACGGACTTGATCTGCTCCGTACTATCATGATTTTGCTGCAGGCCTTTCTGTTCCTGAAGGCTCTCAGCGACTTTCCTGACTTCTCTGATGGAAAGCGCAATGCCGCGGTTTCGTGAACGATTTGAGAGCTGTGAGGCCTTCTCTGGGGTTTTGGAACTCAGTGAACTGGAGTCTGGCGATTGGGATTTGGAGGCTGAGTGGCAGAGATGGGGCTTCTTAGATTTATAGGGTAAGGACTTGGCCTCTGAGGAGCTCATCGTCCCGGAAATCGGAATTCCTGCAAGAGGGATCTGGGTTTCTATCAGAAATGAAGATTAAGCAGGAAAGGAAATGAAGCTTTGATTAGATTATATATTAGGGCTTTCTTTTGGCGGGAAATCTGAGCTGCTTCTCGCGTGGCTCGATGCCGCGGGGAATTCCCGCCAAAATGACCCGTTAGCTCCCGCAAGTTCTTCGGCGGAACTCGACTTTGGGATCGATAATATGCAGGCCCATCCAACGCTCTTCTTGTTTTGGGCTTCCTACCAAGTTTTATTTTTTTTGGAAAAGGGGGAAATTCTATTACGCCAACAAATGTCCAGAAGCCACCTCTTACATAAAAAAAGTGAGGTAAAAACAGAACAGGACTGTACGGCAAGGGATCAATTAGGCGCAGTGTTATGGACAAAGGCCAAATTAAAATTCTGGGCCTTCATTGTGTGCGCAGCTGAAGTACTATTTCTCTAATAATATCCTCAGCTTAAACGTTGGTGTTGGTTTCCTAGCCAATTTTTTTTTTTCATAAAACTAGATTTTTCTCTAAAGAGTGAATATACCCGTAGACACAAAAACATTTTATTTGGTTTTGAAATATATTAAATTGAAAAAAATATTATCATTAACTTCTCCTTTTCCAAAAAAAAGATATCAAATGACATTAATTAAAATTAATATAAATTGAGAAAAAAAATTGGGTCCAAGTTAAAATAATAGAAAAAGATAAATATTATCTATAAAAAAATGAATAAGGAAAAATTAGACTAATTTTAAAAAAAATAAAAAATAAAAAGAGAAAAAGGGGTACGGAGCCCAATAAATGAAGTTACATTGTTTATGGCTAATGCATTTTTACTTTTAATTATATATAGATATCAAATTTATTGTATTGACAAATTGGAACTCCTCCTAATGGGCCCAATGACCCAAATTCTCTTGGAAAAATTACATTAAAGAACCTAAATAGACTAATATTTATAATGAAGTATCTTAAAAATGAAATTTTGGCAAAAAAATGAAATTAAATTTAAGGACCAAAAGACTTTATACATGTGTTGTATAGGCAAAAATATCCCTATTCATTTGTTCATTTCAATCTTATTATTATCTATTGATTTCATTGTGTCTTGTCACTCATTTATTCAAAATTGAAATGCTCCTACCAGTCATTAATATGAATTATTTTATTGAAATTAAGAAAAATTAATTACATTAATAAAATTATGAAATTCAAATTGCTTTGATTTCTATTGTTACTCCTAATAAATATCATAGTAAATTTAAAAAAAATACACTCTTCAGAGTAATTAATTGACAATAAGGATATTTTAGAATGAAACAATTAATATTTCATTAATTCTTGTAAATGAGAGAATGAGAGAGTAAATATATTGAGGATGTTATAAGAATGAGATTATTCAAGCAAAGTAGATGAGAAAACTTTTATTATTGAGACCCATAAATAAGATTCTTTGATCTTATTGATTATGATACTAAATTCTTTGATTTTATTAATTAAGATACCATATAAAATTTTATCATTATAGCCCATAAATAAGATTTTTATCTTTAAAAATGATTTTTATTTTAAAGATAATTTATTATAAACAATAGTTTGTTTACGTCCTTCAAATTATTATTTTTTTTAAATTTGTATGATTTTAAAACAATTTTAAATCCCCATGCAAGTATAAGGAATCGAGGCTGGTTATTTCTAAGAATGATGATGATGATGATTATTATTATTATTATTAATATTAACTTGAGAAAATTATAACTTAAAAGAATTTTTTAATATATATTTTAAATTTAGTAATAACTTTTCGAAACAATAATGACTTCTTTAAAAATTAATGATAATTTTAAATGTTAAAAATAATTATGTTTTAAAGATCTTTTAATTTAAAATTTATGAAATTTAAATTTGTAGATATAATTCTCTCAAAATTTTCATAGACAGGGGTATTCAACCAACTTGATGACTCGGTCCTACTCGACATACCAAGTCGGTATTGGATATCGAGTTTGATTGGGTACTGGGTTGAGGATAAACCTGGTCTCTCCTGATATTGGTATATATATATATATATATAATTTTATATGTTTCTTAAAAATATTTATATGATATTTTTCGTAATACAACATATGAAATAAATTAGCTATATTATTATTTTGAATATTTTTAAGAATTTAATTTAATTTTAGATTAATTTTTTAATATTATGTAAAAATAATGCATTATTATTAAATATTTAGAATTTTAACAAATGTTATTTTTATTATAATATCATTTTTTAAGGAAATACATTTTGCATGAATGTAATTATATTTTTGTGAATAAGTAAAATTAATTTATTTTTTATTTTTAAATACTTTTTAAGATGGGACCAATCCTAATCTTGTATACTAAATTGGCTCGGTCTCATATGCCAGATCAACCTGATCTCGCTCAACCTTACAAAGATTGACTATCAAATTAACTATCAACTTGATTTTACCCGATTTTTGTGCACCTCTAATAGAAAATCATAAGAATGTCCTTATCTCTAAAGTTTTAAAATCTTTTTAATTAATTATCAATTTAGTATTTGATAATGTAAATATCTTTAACTTCACATCTTGTTTGGGCAAAGAAAAAACTTCACATCTTAAATTATAATTGTATATTTTTATAAAGCACTTATAACTTATCAGCTACGCATAGTCAACCATTTATCAGATCACCAAACAATAATGAGTAAAATATCCAACGATACAAGTTATCACAGCTTGGCATTGTGATGCCGAATAAGAAAGATTTTATTTGACCCCTAATAAAATTTAAAGCGTTTAAATTTTTTAATTTTTACTTTTTTATCAATTTGTTTTTTTAATTTACTCAGAATAAAGGACAAAAGATTTGGGAGGTCGGCGCGATGAGAATGAGATCAAACAGGGCCTAAGCGTAAACTTGTTGAGGGCAGATAAAGGGGCTAAAGCCGAAGCCGAAGTTTTACCCATCCTCACGTCTCCTAATACTAGTAAACAATCTTCAAGGAAGGAGGCGAAGAGAGGCACAGAAACTCCTCATGTATGCGTATGGCTTCCGAAGTCATATTAAATAAAAGAATTTATGTGTCACTCTAATTTCATCGTCTTCCACGCAACCAAGCCCTCTTCTTCTCTTGCCCTTTTCCTCTTCGTCTTCTTCTCCACTTTGATTAACGTCTTTGCTCCGTGTATTATCCTTCTTTCTACTGGTTTCAACCCCTAAATTTCTTAACTTTCGGTGGCGTTTGCCCAAATTTTCGTTACTGGGTGTCTAGTACTTCACCTATTTCGTTCGGCACTGCGTCAATATCTAACTCCTTCCATGCGCGTTGCTTAGTTCCAGGTAACTCTGTATTTCCGTGTATGGTTAGCTAATTTTGTTGTCTCCTGTTTAAAAATTCTTCGTTAGTGCTTAAATTTTTGTATTTTGTGTAATTTTCTTAATGCGTGACAATGGGTAAGGGTGGTTTAGTTTCTTTTTCTATTTTTTTTATGGGGTTTGATTCTATTCGCCAAAACTAGCTTAATACTTTTCTTCTTTAGCTTAAAAGTGTCGATCAGCTATCAGCATCGTTCTTGTTTTGGACTAGTCTGTCGTACTTTAATTTAGTGGGTTAAATTTTCACATAGTTTATAACTGTCGATCGTGGCTTTTGTTTCTATGCACAAGAAATTTTCATGCCCAACCCCCTTCCATAAGAGAAAGATTGTTTTTTCATGCTATGGAGATACAAACTCTGGTTGGATTAGATATTTGTCAAACAGGGAGGCTAGGTTCAGCAGAGTGGATTTTATATGTTCGTTTTGATCATTGTAAAATATCCAACTATAGTTTGTATCAAAATGAGCAAAGGCATATAAAGATTGCAACTAACAAGTATTTATCCTTTAGCTTATGTTGGATAAAGATTGATGTCTATGATTTGAAGTTGACATGAAATGCCCCCCTCCAGTAATTCACTTAATGTTAATCTTACAAAAACTCTTTTCATGTTTACTTTATGGTAGATTCTAATTTTGACTCTGTACCCTGTCCTAACCATTCAGGTCTTTGGGTCATGGACTGGCTGTTTATGCCTACTGTCAGTGTTTGTGAACAATGTTTACCAGGCCAAGGGGTCCCAGTGTTTTTAATATATTCAAGTGGAAACGTCAAGAAGGATCATCTCTGACCACGGGTTTGCTTCAGGATGTTCCACCAGAGATTGAATTGTCTGACTATGGAAGGTTCCCAAGTCCAGGTAGTGAGAGCCCTTCAGGGCTTCTTAATGGTGACAGCTTGAACATAGAGCCAATTTCTGATTTGGACCTCTTCTTTGAAAGGCTTTACAGCTACTACTGTGAGAAAGGGCTTTGGTGCATTATTTTAAAGTGGATAGTTGAACTTCTTAGTCTTGGATTTACCATATGCTTCTCAGGATTTTTCTTATTATATGTTGATTGGAATGGACTTCGTAGTGCAAAGTGTGGGATGGATGCAGTTGAATCTGGAATTAAGCCTTGTGATCTTGGTAAAGAAGCTATTCATCAACACCCTTTAACCCCACTAACACTTACAAAAGTTATTATTGTTGGATACTTAGCAATATTTTCCATCTATTGGATATTTTGTTTCTTGAGGTTCTTTGCTCAACTAAAGGACATTCTGGAAATCCGTCACTTTTATTACAATAGGTAAGTACAAATGATAAACCCTCAAACTTATTGACAGAAACTACAACTTTTGCATGACTGACAAGATTTTATCATGATTTTCCATGACCTTCTTGCAGTCTCCATGTTACTGACAATGAAATCCAAACTATGCCCTGGGCTACAATTCTTGAAAAGGTTGTTTTGGTGCAAAGTTCACGACAACTCTGTGTGGTAAAAGATCTCTCTGCTCATGACATGGTGATGAGATTGATGCGGAAGGAAAACTACTTGATTGGAATGATCAACAAAGGAGTGCTTGCTTTCCCTATTTCTCAGTGGATCGCAGGTGCTGGTCCTACAGTGAAATGTGGTCCTAATGGAACAAGATATCGTTTAATACTGACCAAGACCCTTGAGTGGACTTTGAACTGGTGCATCCTGCAAAGCATGTTTGATCGGTGAGTTAATTGCTTTACAGATGCCTTTCATGTATAATCAGCATGTTTATATTATTTTTTTCTACAAATCGTGTGGATATTGCATGGGCCTTTTGATTTTACTTCATTTCGGGAGTATTTATCAAAATTTTTCTTCAAGTTATTATGAAAAGTGTTGATATGTTCATCTGAAGAATTTAGTGGCTATTTAGGAGATTTATGACAGTGGTCATAGAATGTTAAACATGGTGGATATCTAATTATTTGATCATTTGTGGCTTACAAGACAAACATGCCGCCCATAACTTTGGACATTATGCGTGAAATTTATTGAGTGGTCTGTTGCCTTAAACAATTATAATTGATAATCTAACTCTTCTGTTTGTTTTGAAGTTGTAAATGGCTATACAATGCTGTAAAAATATCATTTTTGTAGCATCAAGAACTGCACATTGGGCTTTATGTTTATATATCATTTTTCAATTCAACCATTTATTTTCAATTTCTATGGTGACTGGTGGTTAATTTTTTTTTTATTGACAGATACTAAGAATTATTTTTTTTTGGGCGGTGCTGAACATTGAATAATGTGCTGCATTATAAATTTAAGTTCATATATTGCAGGTTTTCAATAAAAAGTTCTATTGATTGCTGCATAAATTGAGATTGACCCAATGCTTTGTAAAGGTGTTGGAGGTCAATTAATAAGAGAATAATATGTAATTACTTTATTTATTTTCTATTTTTAAATGTTGTCCTTGGTAATAAGCTATTTGATGGTTGCGTGCAAATCAAATATCACATTTTTTTAATTGAAAATTATTTAAACTATAAGGGCTTAATTATAAATGTTTAAACTATCAGGACCAAAAATATAATTTTCCCATATTCTAATCATGTATTTGTCAGCCAAATGCTCTGGGGCTATGCTTCCATTCCCAACCTATGGAGAAAGTGGGTGCATTGTTGACCCCATCTCAAATTCCAGACACTGAAGCACCAATAAATGAGGTCCTTTTTTGAAAGCATTGCTTGAGTTTATCTGGCTGTTCTGACAAGCTTTTATAGCTTTTCTTTTTGTTTATGGGTTGGGAGGATGGGGAGGAGGGCGTCTTCTCATGTTTGAAGCTACATTGACCAGAGGAATAAATTTCAATGAACTTGGTAGTAGATTGGACTTCGTCAGTTCTTATGAATATAATTAAGCTTAACAAATAAATGGTATCCTGACCAATGCTTCTTTCTTCCTAGTTAACTGCAAGCTGTTTTTGTTATAGACAATATTGCATATCGTAAAACATGGAGAATTTGTAAGTCATATGAATGTGAAGAAGAGATTTCTCTTCTCTAGTTTGAGATGAGTATTCATTCAATAAGGAAAGAGAGATGGTAAATATTAAGTTTTTCTTTTTTAATTTTCCTGTATTTGTATTCCACTTGAATGAACATAGGCTAACATACATGGTGTTTTAGGTAATTTCTTAATGTTCATTAGTTTGTACTCATTTGTGTTAGAAAGGATTTTGTGCCCGTCCATAATAGCTTGCTTTCTCTGCAGAAACTTTTGTGTTAGAAGGGATTTCGTGTCCAACCCACAGACATTAAAGAAAAGGCTTATGGTAGTTGGGGTTGCAATGCTCTTACTTTCTCCATTTCTTGTCATATTCATGTTGGTATACCTCTTTCTGAGGCATGCTGAACAATTTTATAATCATCCAAGCACAGCATCATCTCGGAGATGGTCAAATTTGTCAAGGTGGATCTTTCGGGAATTCAATGAGGTATTACTATTTTTTTCATTCTTTTATGAAGTTAAACCTTCGGTTCATCTGCCATTTGCACATAGTTTCCTGCTTGTATCTGAAAATATGCATTATTCAAGAAAGGTTTGAATTTATGAGTTTCGAAAAATATTTTACAAGCAATCCTTATTGTGGAAGGGATCCAGCATCTCCTCTTGGACAGATGATATTATTCTATTGACTAGCTTGCTTGTCCTAGCAAATATTCTGAATTTGTTAACTAGTATTCTATTGAAACTAATGAATATAATGAATCCTTAAAGGTTATTTGTTACGCATAATGAAATAAAATGAAAAAAAAAAGGAATAAAAAAAGTGATTTTGTAATTTGAAAATGTATTTTGTCTTCTGAAAAAGAAAATAAAAATAGAAAAGGACAATTACTGTTAAGTTTTTGATGGAACTCAAACTGAAAATGCTATTAAAATGATATAATTCTGGCAGAATATAAAGTCTAAGCAGAATTCTACAATTCTGGAATTAAAAATGGAAAATAAACATTTACCAAAAAAGAAAAAGAAAAAAGGAAAAATAAACAACAAACACTCTAGCACTTGGAGAGGCTAGTCTCTCGCAACAACTCCCCTAGATCCAACAGTTTTAATAATAAGGATGTGATGGATATATTAAATATCTCATTTTTTAAGCAATAGAAAGGGAATGCTTTTGCTTGGATTATACTAAACACCCCCTAGTTTCTAACCTTTCTTCCTTAGAATTAGTATATTTGTTTAATGTAAGCTATCTTATTTGAAATGGCTTCTATATATTAGTGACCACATTCATAAGGTATGATGTTTTAAGGAGTCAATGGGATTAGATTATGCATTTTAATCATTTGCTACTTATGTTCCCTGGTATTCTAAATGTTAAATGTTATCTATAGTTTGAAAATGTTATGTTAGTTTCAAAGTGCTAGTGCCTAGTGGTCATTGTTAATATAGTGAAACTTGTATTTCTTTTACCCTTATGCTTAAGCTTACCTATGACTTGTGCTATAGGTGGAGCATCTCTTCAAGCATCGGATTAGTAGCAGTGTAGTACATGCTTCTGATTATCTCAAGCAATTTCCTTCACCTATTATATCTATCATTGCAAAGTTCATATCTTTCGTATCTGGTGGATTTGCTGCAATTCTGATCATCATTGCTTTTCTTGAGGAATCTCTGCTTGAGGGCCATGTAATGGGTTCTTACTAATTTTGCCTAAAAGATGTTATGCATATGCTGATCACAATGATCATTAATGATAATTATTTACTTCATTGCAGATATTTGGTCGAAACTTGTTTTGGTATGCTGCTGTTTTTGGTACTATAACAGCCGTTAGCCGTTTTGCAGTGACAAATGAGCTTCTTGTTCTAGATCCTCAGGGAGCAATGTCTATGGTGGTTCAGCATACACATTATATGCCAAAAAGATGGCGTGGCAAAGAAAGCACCGAAATGGTCTGCATTGAGTTTGGAACACTATTTCAGGTATTCTCTCCAATTGTTGGTTTAATGCATTCGCATCAATTTTGGCCTGTCTTTACGAGTTCTTTGTTTTTGTATGATAGCATATTATTTAGCCTTATGCTGCAATGTTTTTGTATGGTGCAGTACACTGGGATGATGTTGCTTGAGGAGATGGCCTCAATTTTCCTCACTCCATATTTACTTATATTTGTTGTCCCAAAGGTCATTGCTTTACTTGGACAGGAAGTTCACTTTGTTTATACACTATATATTATGATGTTTTAACTTTTTCTGTCCAATTTGCAGCGGGTTGATGATATTCTGCAGTTCATTGCAGATTTCACAGTGGATGTTGAAGGTGTTGGCCATGTTTGCAGGTTGTTATTGACATATTAGCTGTCATCTTCAATTTGCATCCTGTTTCTTTCTGGCAATTATTTGGGGCTTCTTAAAATGAATGCTTTCTTGTTTTAATTTTCTTGCTGTGATTTATGATATTGATAATCTTCTGTTGTATCCTCAATATTGTCAGTTTTAGTGTCTTTGATTTTCAAGCCCATGGAAACAGCAATTATGGTTCCCCATGCAATGCACATCGCAACCAGAGGAGTTCCCAGGGAAAGATGGAAAAATCATTTCTGAGGTATTGTCTTGGCAGAGTTCGTTATATGCACAAGACTAATCTGACTATAATTGTTATGGTTGATGTTTGTTTAAGTTGAGCCTCTCAGTTGTTAGATATAGATTTAGGAAATGTATATTTATCTGGTTTGCTTTCCTATTTCGCTTCCTTCAAGCTATATTTACAATTGCATTGGGTATATGCAATGCCTGTGGTTGATGGGAAAGGGATACAGTAAAAAGAATGAATATATTGGGCTATCTACTGATACCGCTAATGAAGTTAAAATTACTTTTGTAATTTCTATTGTATAAATTCATATCGTTCCATACTGGAAATTATTTGCTCCTATATCTATGTAGGATGGTAAAAAGTTTCATCTGTTTCCATTAATTGTCCTTCATGGATAACAATTCAATTATTTCAATTTTCATCATTACAAACTGTTACAATAACATTTTTCACATTTAGACTATTCCCTTTCATACTACTGGAAAAATTACAGTTTTTACGTTTGATCAGGAAATGTGTTTTTTTTTTTTTTTTTGGGTGGGGGGCTTGACTGTAAAAGTTAACTTATTAAGTCTATTCATAATTGGATTGATCTATCTAAGAACTCTTTTGTGTTCATCGTTAAGTTTTAATCAAGAGAGATAAACATCCTCAGACAACTTTTTTCTCACCTTTACTACTGTTGAAAAGTGTATTGAAAGGCAAATGTGGCCTTTGCCCATCTCATTTTTGTGCTGTGTGGAACCAAAATTTCTATAAATTTTCTGCTGTCTGCAGTTCCTAATATAAATAACTCCTGTTATGGTTACAGCTTTCAAAGTACCTACCCATCATGGGAACCAAATATTCACGGGAAGCAGTTCTTGCTGAATCTTAGAACCTTGAGAGAGCAAAATTTACCAGGACATGGCAACAGATATGCATCTTCCCCTCCTAGAATGTGGATGGGTAATCCCTATATGAGGAGTAATGGAAACAGAAACGTGTTCATAACGAGGGACATGCCACATAATACTTTCAAAATGGGCAATCACTTAGGTTCATTATGGCCAATTGATGCCAATCAAGACAGTAATCTTTGTCTTATTGATTGTTACTATACTTCTCGGCCTCATCGTGTCCCAACAGAACCATTTGAGAAGACTGAGCGTCATGCCAAGGAGTATTGGATATCCTCGGAGAATGAACCTGGGTATGACGAATACTTAAGAGAGTACTGTGGGGATCGAGCTGAGTCTCATTTTGGGGCATCCACATCAGCTCCCTTTTTCAGGGAAAGTCTACTCGAGGATCGAAAGAGCAGTGATCTGCCAGTGTCTAGCAAGAGTCATTGGTGGGCTAGAAGTCGCCCCCATGGTGGACAAGCTCAGGCAAGCTTTTTTGAGCCTCCAGATTTCAATCACCAGACATTTAACTATCATGATAGGTTATCTGATAGATGCTCAGATGATCAAGAGGATCACTTGGACTGGAGAGATTATAACAGATTATCTAGAACAACACACACAGATGACCTAGAGGCAGGGGAATTCAATCTTCATTTTGATGATATTTACAGCATACCCCCGGAAACTCCCACTTTGAATCCAAGCACTGCAAGCCTCTAAGTGATGATGCTTATTCTCTGATTATTTGTTTGGGATCTTGTTGCTTTTGAGTGTGTGGAATATATACGAGTTCCTACTTTTTAAGTGGTAGCTGACCCGTCTATTTTACCCCTGGGAACTCTGTATTCTTTATTGTATATAGATCGTCCATTGAATTATTATGGGGTTAGATTCTTAGTGAGCCTCAGCTTGAAGGTTGGAAGGGAAGGGGATGAGGGAGGGGCTTTAAGGGGCTGCCTTCCTATTGTATGGACAAGACGAAAAAATAAATTGACATTCATTATGTCAATTTGGGTGTCTTCTTTCCATGTTTGGATTGGGTTCTGCCATTATTTTGGCTGTCGTTAATATTTTTGCGCTTCTTAAACATAAGAACTGTTATTTATTCATTTTTTTATTTGCGGAAAGAACGGGGCAAAGACCCAAAGAGATACCAGGAAAAAATTAAATTAGATTATAAAAAAGGGAGAGACCGGCAGTATGCAACCCTTAAAACATAACAAAATTCAACTCATGCTGTGATTGATAAAAACGATATGGTGACTTTTGTCAAATTGCAAACTCTTGTATGTTAAATAACCTATTCGCTGCTTGGTTCTCCCATATATGATGAAAATTGTGCATAGCTCAACGGCAGTATTTCGTGATTGGGAGTGATCAAATTGAAACTGAGAATAAATATTTTGTATGGTTAAAAAAGTAAATAAATCTTTTGTAATAAATTAACTGTTTATAAATCATTGTGGGAATAAAAAGGGGTGGCTACCGGCCAATGTCCCAATGGTAGCGGTGTTCATAGATTTGATTTGGTTTAGTTTTGGACAAAAACTAAATCGAACCAAACCATTTAATTTTATAAATATGGAGATCTATTCAATTAACAATTTAATCGGTTTGGTTTGGTCCAAATTATATGAGTGTATTTTTTAATTATGTAATTTTGGACAAAAATCATAATTTTTTAATAAATTTACTTGTTACATAAGTTTTTTAGTAACTATAATTAATTACTTACGAATAATTCATCATAAAATCACAATAATATTTTGTAAAAATGATATTTATCAATTAAATTTATAAATTTTTAGTAAATTTGTCTTTTAATTGATAACCAAAAAAAGTTTTTTCAATTGTAATTATATCTTGAAACTTTAACAAATACTTAGAATACAATCCAAGTTATCTTATAATTTATAATACATTAGACAAGTAGATTGTTAGCATATATAAAATACTGTGATAATCATAATCCATATTTCCATACTTGTATCATAATTTATATATATAAAAGAGACTTTTTTTTGGTCAAATATAAAAGAAATATTATCATGTTAGTGAAGATCATATCATAATATTTGAAATTAATAATAAAACATGTTAATATATTACCATGGTTCGGTTAAAACTGATCAAATTTATAAAATATCTTCATCAAAACAAATCAATCGGTTTAATATGTTAAAAAATCATAATAAATCAATATTATAATCAATTATGGTTGGTCTGGTTATGATAAATTGGATTTTGTCAATTATGAACACCTTACCTAGTGATTATAGTGTCTCCTTGCAAAGTAAGGGTTATGGGTTTTAGCCCACTTGATACTTTTATTGGATATATAGAATTTATATTTAAAGAAGATATTTAAACTTCTAAGTTGAATAAATTGGTTGATTTGGTGTGAAATATTACGGGTATGGTTTACATTAAATTTTTCTTGACTAGTAGTCAAGTTCCATTTTAGGGGTGGTTGGGCTCCACTAGCTAGAATTTTATTGTCATACAAAAAAATTCATGGATCATTTAATTTTTTTTTTAATTTTCGTATAGGATGGGAGGCATAGCTTTTCTTTTTCACCCTTGGATTGAATAGCCAACAGGGGACCTTGTTGAAAACTAAACCTTAATAATCAGTTATGTTGGTCCCAAAGAAAAAAAGGCTGTTAAAAAACCAAACGCGCGTTAAAGAAGGAATGAAATTCTTTTCTCCTTGCATAAAAAAAAAAAAAAGAAGGAATAAAACAGTAATATGCTGGTTCATTTATCAAAACAAAAAGAAGGAGTAATATGATACAAACGACTGCGTTCTGCGGAACTCCCCCCGCCTTCCATTTCGGCATTCCGCTCTGGTTTCCCCTTCATGGATGAGAAGGGTTTTGCAGAGGTTTAACGCATAGTCAACGCTTCATCTCCAAGTTACTGGATACCACCATGAGAAAGGTTTCGGTCCCATTGTTCAATCATCTCACTCGTCGCCGACTAAAGCCTTTTGCTCCGATTGCTTCCAGATCATACAATTCGGGTTTTTCCTCTTCGTCCTCTCCGTCTCGGCCAATTAATCCACCCACCCATCTCAAGCACTGCACCAAAAGCCATGTATTACTTACAAGAAACAAGTTCCACGCAAACCCTTACCGAAACATGGATACTCTTGTTGAAACACGCACCCAAATATCATCTAGGCAGCGGAAAATCAAGCAGAAATCTGAGCTTGAGGAAGCTTTTGAGTCGGCAGAAACCAGTGGGGACATGCTCAAAATATTCAAGGATATGGAGGCCACTTTCGAGGAGCGAGAGCTGGGGATGGCTTCCTTAAAAATTGGCCTCAGACTTGATCAAGAAGGTGAGGATCCTGAGAAAGCCCTATCCTTCGCTGACAGAGCTTTAAAAGCATTAGACAAAGATAACAAGCCCTCTATACTTGTTGCCATGACACTACAGTTAATGGGTTCAGCTAATTATAGCTTAAAGAGATTCAATGATAGCTTAGGGTATCTTAATAGGGCGAATAGGATGCTGGGTAGGTTACAGGAAGAGCACGTTGCTGTTGATGATATTAGGCCTATTCTTCACGCTGTGCAACTTGAGTCGGCAAACGTCAAGACGGCCATGGGGAGGAGAGAAGAGGCCCTTGAAAATCTCAGAAAGTGTTTAGAGATTAAAGAATTGAGTTTGGAGGAAGATAGTAAAGAACTGGGTAAAGCGAACCGCGATTTAGCCGAAGCTTACGTTGCAGTATTGAACTTCAAGGAGGCACTGCCTTTTTGTATGAAAGCATTGGAGATACATAAGAAGCAACTGGGGAATAATTCTGTAGAGGTTGCGCATGATAGAAGGATCCTAGGAGTTATATATAGTGGGTTGGAGGAACATGAGAAGGCATTGGAGCAGAATGCTCTATCCAAGAAGATTTTGAAGAATTGGAATCTTAACTCTGATTTGCTGCGTGCTGAAATAGATGCGGCTAATATGCTGATTGCTCTGGAAAGATATGATGAGGCTACTGCTACTTTGAGGGGTATTGTGCAGCAGACAGATGCGGATAGTGAGACTCGGGCACTTGTACTTATATCAATGGCAAAAGCCTTGTGTAATCAGGACAAATTTGCTGACTCCAAAAGGTGTTTGGAGATTGCTTGTGGTATTCTTGACAAAAGAGAATCAATCACCCCAGTGGAAGTAGCTGAGGCGTACTCAGAGATTTCAATGCAGTACGAAGCCATGAATGAGCTTGAAACTGCAATTTCACTGTTGAAGAGATCACTGGCCTTGCTTGAGAAGCTTCCACAAGAGCAACATTCAGAGGGAACTGTGTCTGCAAGAATAGGGTGGTTGCTCTTGCTGACAGGGAAGGTGCAACAGGCTATTCCGTATTTGGAAAGTGCTGCTGAAAGATTGAAAGATAGCTTTGGTCCGAAGCATTTTGGAGTGGGTTATGTTTACAACAATTTGGGAGCAGCATATTTAGAGTTGGAAAGACCCCAGTCAGCAGCACAAATGTTTGCAGTAGCAAAGGACATCATGGATGTCTCTCTTGGTCCACATCATACAGACACAATTGACGCATGCCAAAATCTTTCAAAAGCGTATGGTAAAATGGGAAGGTATGGATGGCTTTCTTGATTTGACCTCATTATATTGCTTATCTTAGTGCTTTTTCTTTTCCCTTTTTTTGGGTTGTAACAGGGCTTCAGGCCTAACAAAAACTTAAATTTCAGTACTACTACTGTAGTGTATTGGAGCCTGAGTAAGTCCAACCACTTAAATGTTAAGCATATACTATATAGTGTACCATCTGTAGGGAGGTGGCATGGATAACCAAGTTCTATAAATCTGCCTGATCTATCCACTAAAATGTCCACCCAATCCTCATTTAAATTCATGGATTATTTGAGTAAATTGTATCCAATTTTCAATGCATGAATCATGGATATCCAATGGATCCACCCTCTTTGGCCTACCGTAGACCAAAGTACAAGTACATGTATATATATAGACACATGCACGTACATATACAAATGTGCATATTTATACAAATATTTATGTAGACTTGCACATGCATACTTGAATACACACACACGCATGCATATATCCATGTACATACACAGGTTTTGAGTATGAGGACTCATGTTCTGATCTCGATTCTGTATATGGATTTGTAAACAGTCAGAGGGTCAAAGTACAGATCCTTAATTGAATATGACAATTGGCTGCAAAATTAATCCATTATTGTTTTATTAGTCAATTTTCTATTCAATTGCTAATTTTATATGTGGCTGACCCAAATTTGAATTCTATAGCTGTTATTTAATGTCATATTATCTTGTGCTTGTATGTCAGAACATTTAATTGAACATTTGAGATGGATGTAAATATCTCAATTTCATTTGTGAGAATCTTGACTTATTGCTGCAATCTTCATGCATGTTCTGTATTTCTGTTAGTGAATAAAAAAGATGTTAAATTTATGGAAGATCGGCATTTTATTTGATTTATTTTTCTTTTGAAGCTTTTGCATGCCAACCAATGCTAGGAATTAGGAAAAAGGACAATTGTTATTTTATAGCTGTAATATCGATATTCTAGTGTATGATATATTTCCTTCCTCCTGATCAGTCTAGAATGTTCTATAATTTCTCTTGCAAGAAAAAAAGTGGAAACATGTATCCTCCGAACTCAGGTTTCTTCTGGACTTCTAGTTCATGGAAGTGTATTTGTTATCCTAATTGTATTAGATGCTGAGCTTTATATGCTTCTTGTCCTGTCAGAGTTGCTCTTTGCACTCTGATTCATGTCAGGGATTATGAAATGGTTTTTATTTCGAAGCAAAATAAGATTTAAGAGGAAGTTGTTTTATCATATAGAGGAATCAGCTAACAGGGATACCCTCTTATTGGGTGTGTGGGTGTGTGAAGACCATTTCCTCTTTTAGCGTTAGCATGTTTCTGTTACCTGCATTATGTTTTATATACTTGTTTAATTTTTTGTCATGGAAACTGATGAAAATATGGCTAAGGGTATACATTGTGTCTTGGAACTGCAGCTATGCACTTGCAATAGAATTTCAGCAGCAAGCTATAGATGCTTGGGAAAGCCATGGAGCAGCTGCGGCAGATGAACTCAGAGAAGCCCACCGACTTCTTGAGCAATTGAAGAAAAAAGCCAGCACTGCTTCTGCAAACGAGTTTCCCTCAAAGGCTCTGCCCTTGCCTCATTCATCTCAATCACCTAGGAGCTCCCAAGCCGACATCTCGCTACAACCCAGCAGCAGAGTTTATTAGACTTTCCGTTACACATCACCAAGGCATATTCTAATCATTTGCTTTACTATGTATGGGTGGAAATTGGTTGCTAGTTTGAATCTTCCTTGTATAGTTTGGGAATGTCATCATGATTAAGAATTTATTTTCTTTCAAATTCTAAATTCAACATTTTATCAAAAGTGGTCAGCTTCCTCTTTCATGTAATTTACTTGTTTTCCGATATCATTGATGCTATGCAAACCAGCACCCAAATATATGGGATCAGGTGGAGAGATACCCTAGCATGCATGCTTACCATATAGTGGTGCTATTACTCTTTGATCTTGATACTGGACCTTAGCTCAAGAATGAGGATATATCTTGCATTGCATGTGTTTTCTTTCAATCATAATTACTGTTGTTTCTATAGAATTCGGCAATTCTTTCTTCGGTTTCTAATTACGTGTTGTCGAGATATGCCAACTTTATGGCGATTAAGGATATCCACTGATATAAATTTCGTTTCGGGAACAGACCGGTATATCCATTTATTCATTCACATTGATAAATCGATGTGAATACGTCGAGATCTTTGAAATGAAAAGGGATGCCCATAATACTATGTTCATGTCCATGTTCTTTTCATAGTTATATGCTTTCCAGTGAAACTATTCAACTCCTCTACCTAGAGTTTCTGACTAAAAAAATTATCAATTTACTAAAATGATGGTCCCATATGTCTAATTCTGAAAAAAGAAAAGAAAATATTCGATGCAGTATCGCCCTCCTTGTCGGGTCTTACTAATATGAAAGTTTCTGCCCATACGACTTTGAATAACTGTAAGGTAGGATACAAAACACCAAATGGGGTGGGTGAAAAATAACCTTTCATGAATGAAAATAAAGTCCACGGAAGAGTACAAATAATATCTAGTTTAATTAAAAGATGCGCTGATTAATGCCTTGTAACTGTCAGAAAGCGACATATAATAATTAAAAACATCTTTCCATATCTGATTGTGATTTGGACATCACAAAATATAAGTTCGAAGGAAGTAATAAAACAAACTCATGGTAGGTCTCGTTTATTTTACGAGTCATTTTTTTTTAACTTAAAATAGAAGAATCTGCCGCCCACTGTTAAAGCATCGATTAATGATGAACTCATTAAGTCTCTGTTTTTGCCTCTGGTTTTCTAGTTACTAAAATCAAAGTGATGGAGAAACTTGTTTCAAATTGGTATAATGTTCGATCTGTGCCTGAGGATTACATACTTCCACCGGAAACAAGACCAGGGAACATCCATGTTCCTATGGGGGAAGGTATCCCGGTGATGGATCTCACTGAAGCGGAGGAAGGTGATCGAACACTTACAGTTCAGAAAATTCTCGAAGCTGCTCAAGACTTTGGATTCTTTCAGATTCATCTCTCTCTCTCTCTCTCTCTCTCTCTCTCTCTATCTTTCTATCTTTCTTGGTCAGAGTTTAAGGTTTGCAGAGATCGATTACCTGTGATATTACTGAGTGATAAATTGAAAGCAGGAGATAAATCATGGGGTTTCAGAGAATCTAATTAATGAAACAATGAGTATGTCCAGAGAAATATTCCAGAGGTCGGATGAGGCCAAGCAAAACTTGTACTCAGAGGATGTCAGCAAGCGTTGGTTTCTACGTGCAGTATAAATTGTGCTAATGAGAAGGTTCACCTATGGCGGGACTTTTTGAAACACCCATGTCATCCTGAAGACGCTCGACTGGTTGGAGAGGATAGGAAGTAGTGCACTACGCCCGGTTCACCAGGTTCTACCACTGTTTGGAACAATCATAGTCAAAAGAAGAGTTTGATCCTGGCTCAGAAGGAACGCTAGCTATAGAGAAATGGCAGTATATCTGGCCTCAAATCCCAACTAGATACTAGTAAATGAAGCAGCCTCTTTAGCCAAAATCTAAGTTTTTTATATTATATATTTATTGGGTTTAGTCCTAACTAATTGATTCTTGCGTTGTTTAGCGAGTGCGTAGGAGCATGTTCAGTTGAAGTCTAAGAAGTTGGCTTCTAGGATTCTGGCATTAATCAGTGAAGGACTTGGACTAAAATGTGGATATTTTGATGATGAACAACTTAGCGGAAGCATGATGCTTTCAGTCAATCACTATCCCCCATGTCCTGAACCAAGCTTGACTCAGGGTGCATCTAAGCATGCTGACGCGAATCTGATCACCATTTTGCTTCAAGATGATGTCTACGGACTTCAAGTTTTGAAAGATGACAAGTGGATATATGGGTGTTGAGCCTATTCCTTATGCATTTGTGGTCAATATGGGTTGCCTCTTGCAGGTACACACATTTGAATTTGGTTCATTTTTACAATAAATAGTGGCTTGTATCAAGCATCAAGTCTCAGATAACCAAACATATCAGAATCAAGAAACTGCTATTGGATAGCTTAAGAGGTTAAACTGTGGTTAATTGTGCCGTTGGGTGGGGGTGCAGGTGATCAGTAACAATAAGCTGAAAAGTGCAGAACACAGAGTTGTGACAAATCCAAATACTGCTCGAACATCAGCAGCATTTTTCGTAATTGCTTTAGAACAGTATCATAGAATGGTGACTCAGAAGCAGTATTAAGATCTGTTCGGGCTTAACATCTGAGTAATTGAAGACTTCTGATGTTGTGTGTGTGTATTAAAAGTGAAGTATGGTCTGCTATTCCTAGCACTGTCTACCAATAAACACAAAGTTGTGATGTTATGATTGACAGGAATTTAAGAAAACGTTGGCATACGAAGAAGATTGTTTTGAAATGATTTGCGTTAAAATTGTCATGGCTGTTAATCACTGCTGGCTTCAGTAAATAATGCTAACGTTTTCTTCTGTGCAGAAACCTAAAATGAAATCTTTAATAAGTGAATTAAAGAGATACCGCCAAAAATAAATTATTAATTTGGAAAATACTCTTTATTTTAAGGTTTGAGCACAATATCATATGTCAAAATTTTCTTTTTAAATTTTTTAATATGTTCTCAAAGAAACGGATAAAAAAAATGATTGATATTATCTTGAACTATTAAAATAGTAGATAAAAATATAATTAAAAAAATAATAACTAATGTTGTGTTGCATATCTAAAAAGACATATCAATAGAAAAAAAATAATTTTTTAATAAAATGAACATATAAAAAATAGAGGGAGTAACATTTTTTTTCCAAAGTCGAATAGCGTTATTCATTTCTCTTTTCTTGTATACCTTACATAATTTTACAATTATATTAATAGAATTATTAACTTCAAACTTTATAAATTTATAATTAATTATTATTTTAACTTGAAATTTACAACATCTGCAATTGCTAGTATATGCATATATATCCCAAGGCCAAGATTGGTAAACTAGATATGGAAAAAGGGTCCCATTATCACGGCATTAAAATCGAGATATACAATACATTATATTTTTGTTATTATTATTACTTAATAGTAAATATAGGTTTTATATTTTTTTATTCAAATGTATAAAAGACATTTCACATCCATAAAATTATTTATTTTAATAATCCATTTTTTTTTTGTAACAAGAACCTAGTTTTTCAAAAATCGGTGTCCCGTATAAAAAAAATAATAAAAATGAATTATTTACAACTTCAAAAAGTTGTAAGAAAACCCCACCAAGGCGCACCAAGCCAGGCATGAATGAAACACTACTTTTCGGCTTTCGATGAAAATCAAAGCATGAAAACATACATAGAAAATTACGAATAGATCAAGCCGGACAATTAAAAAATCATTGCTAAATTAATCAAGTACAGTTATTCACATGTTACCTGAAGATTGAAGCTAGTATTTTTCGATTGTATGATTTAATTTGATATTTAGAACAGCGCAATTTTTTAAACTAAAGTGCATGGGACAGCTTATTCTAGTAATGATGCGACAAGAGGCTACTATAGCTGAGTCATGTGATCAATAATGACGGGCTTATATAATTTCTAACCATCAAGCTTTCCTGTATTCGTCTATCTTGTTTGCTTTTGCCTCCTTTTCACTCATCAAGTTTCTTATGAGGTCAAAATAATGGAGAAACTTATTTCAAATTGGTACAATGTGCGACCTGTGCCTGAGGATTACATATTTCCACCAGAAAAAAGACCAGTAAACGTTCATGTTCCTATAGGTGAAGACATCCCAGTGATTGATCTCAGTGAAGCAGAGAAAGGTGACCGTGCTCTTACCATTCAAAAAATTCTCAAGGCTGCTCAAGATTGGGGATTTTTTCAGGTTCATGTCATAATCAGTTTTTTTTTCTTTTTTCAAAAGTATTTCCTGGGTTCATGCCACAAGATCGATTTCCAAAGAATGATTAATTACTTGTTCCGATGATATGTGATAAATTGAGAGCAGGTGGTCAATCACGGGGTTTCGGAGAATATAATGGATGAAACAATGAGTGCGGTGAAGGAGTTCTTCCAGATGCCAAATGAGGCGAAGCAACACTTGTACAGTGAAGATCTCAGCAAGAATTGCATTCTTTATAGGAGCAGTACAAATTATGGTAATGAGAAGATTCATCTCTGGCGAGACTTTTTGAAACACCCATGTCATCCGCTGGAGAAGTGGCAGCATGTTTGGCCTGAAAGCCCAGCTAGATACCGGTAAATGATGCACCCCTCTTCTTCAGTATTAAAACTGCACAACTCCAAATTTTATTCACTTTTTAGGGTTCAGTGACTTACTAGTCTGAATTGATTTGTTGTTGTGGTTTTCAGAGTGTGTAGGGGCATGTTCAGTTGAAGTTAAGAAATTGGCTTCTAGGATTCTGAGGTTGATCAGTGAAGTACTTGGCCTGAAATGTGGATATTTTAACAATGAACTAAGCGGACGTATGGCACTGAGCTCCCATCAATATCCACCAAGTGCTGAACCAAGTCTGACTCTAGGAACATGCGAGCATTTTGACTCTACTATCATTACCATTCTGCTTCAAGATGAAGTATACGGCCTTCAAATCCTCAAAGATGACAAGTGGGTTGGGGTTGAGCCTACTCCTCATGCATTTGTGGTCAACGTAGGCTGCCTCCTGCAGGTACACCCTTTTTACTACACATTGTGTTTTGTGTATATATGTATGTTTAGTTATGATTAATCGCGTAATTGGGTACGTTGGAGTGCAGGTGATAAGTAATAATAAGTTAAAAAGTGTTAAACATAGAGCTGTGACAAATATAAGCAGGTTTCGAACATCGGCTGCGTTTTTTGTGTCTGCTTTTGAGGACAGCATCATAGAACCAGCCGAAGCTGTCATCGATGAACTCTATCCTGCCATCTACAGACCCTTCACCGTTAAGGATTTTGTTACTAAAATCCTTGAAAACGATGCCGATGGAGAAGCAACTTTTAATTTTTTTCAGGGCATTACACCATGCGTCTCCTTCTCATTATGGATGAGAAAAAATTGAAAGTGAACGGAAGAAGACTTTTGATGTGGTTGTGGGAAACTTGGCATCATTTTTATTTTTTCTTTAGCACATGTGATTGTCTGCTTCTGGTTTAGCTGTTGGCAGATGAGCAGCTGGTTCCTGTGGCTTGTAACTTTCTTGATTGTTATCTAATATCTACTGTTTCCTTCACATATTATTACTAGCCTTTTTCTGTGCACGTAGGTGAAAATCTTCTTTAAGTATATTCTGGAAATTAGCCAACTCTTCTTTTTAATAACAATAATTAAAAATAAAAAGGGAAAAGCTGAGACATTTCTATCTACTGCTCATCTTCGTCTTCCTTTTTTATTTTTTAAACATCTACTCCCTCGTATCCTTATTATATCCTTATTATAGGGACTCTCTAACTATATCACATATTAAAAAAAAACTAGTTAATTTTGTTGAAGTTTTAAAAAATTATAACATTTTAAGATTTCTCTTATTTAAAAAAATCATCATTCTCTCTCCACCTTAATTGTTTCTTTAATTTAAATAAATTTAATTTAAATACTTTCTTAAATTATTTATTTGATAGTAATAAAATGGAAAATAATAAAACAAATAATTAATAATTCGCTAAAATTTTAAAATAATAAATATTGTAAAAAATTATGAAAGTTTTAAGGTGACAATTTTTACAAATTAGAGAGATTATATTAAGAACCAAGTAATTCTTTTAGAATGATTCTTACCGATTAAAAGAAATACTGTTTAGTTATCTGTTTGACCATCTTTGATCTCAGATTTGGGGAAGAAGGAGAAACCTCAAGAAGATCTTCAATCTCCATCACCAGATCTATATGACCATCATTTCGCCACTTTTTATTTTGAGTTTAGACTAATGAATTTAGTTGCAATTTATGTTTGATGTATGGACATGTTTGATGGTGCTGGATCTAATGAATTTTTCAACAAAGGAAGAAGAAGGAGAGAAGGAGAGGAACAGGAAGGAGAATAGTCGGGGAAAAATATAGGGGGGCATTTCATTTCTTTCAGTTTTATTTTAATTAAATATTAAATATTTTTTTATCAACTAAATACTAAATATTTAATTTGTTTCTGATATTCTTATTATCATACCAAAAAATTCATAGTGACATGCATTTCTTATTCCATTCTATACCAAACATCCTTTCTTGGTAACCAAATGGGTCATACATTTTCTGACCATGTGCAATATAATATCTATTTCATCCTTATTATTATTACTTAATAGTAATTATCTATATTTTATTATTTTTATTTAAAGATCTAAAAATATTTCTCATCCACAAAAACCCTTTTTTTTCATTTGATGCCATGTGTAACAAATGAGCTCTAAGTATTTTTCAAAAATAGGTATCACTTATACAAAAAAAAACCACAAAAAAATTTAACCAAATATAAATTTATAAGTTCAAGTTTTAAGAATATACGGTGGTCAAAAAAAAGTTTTAAGAACACAGCACCAAGGCACATCAAACAACGCATAAATTAAACGCTACTTTTTGGCTTTTGTTGAAGAACTAAAATAAAAACATAGAATATTACAAACAGATCAAGCTGGGCAATTAAAAATCATAACCAAACTAATTACGTACAGTTATTCACATGTTACCTGAAGATTGAAGTTAGTATTTTTCGAATGTAAGATTTAATTTTATAGAACCGCACATTTTTCGAAACTGAAGTACATGCGAAAGCATGCTCCCGTAATGATGCGACCAAGAGGGACAATAGCCGAGTCATGTGATCAATAACGACGAACTTAAATAATTTCTAATTTCATTTCACTTCTTACCATCAAACATTCCTGTGTTCTTCCATCTTCTTTGCTTTTGCCCCCTCTTCACTGATCAAAGTTACTTCTGAAATCAAAATAATGGAGAAACTCATTTCAAATTGGTACAATGTGCGACCTGTGCCCGAGGATTACATATTTCCACCAGAAAAAAGACCAGGAAACGTTCATGTTCCAATAGGCGAAGGCATCCCTGTGATTGATCTCAGTGAAGCAGAGAAAGGTGACCGAGCTCTCACCATTGAAAAAATTCTCAAGGCTGCTCAAGATTGTGGATTCTTTCAGGTTCACGTCGTAATTAGTACTTTTTCTTAACATTTTCTACATCCGTGCCATAAGATTACTTGTTCCAATGATATGTGATAAATTGGGAGCACGCAGGTGATCAATCACGGGGTTTCGGAGAATCTGATGGATGAGACAATAAGTGTGCTGAAGGAGTTCTTCCAGATGCCGAAGGAGGCCAAGCAACACTTGTATACTGAAGATTTCAGCAAGAATTGCATTCTTTTTACCAGCAGTGTAATGTATCGTATTGAGAAGGTTCATCTCTGGCGAGACTTTTTGAAACACCCATGTTATCCGCTAGACAAGTGGCAGCATGTTTGGCCTGAAAGCCCAGCTAGATACCAGTAAGTAATGCACCGCTCTTCTTCAATATTAAAACTGCACAACTCCAAAATTTATTCACTTTTTGGGTTCAGTCATGACTTGCTGATCTCATTTGATTTGTTGTTGTTGTTGTTGTCAGAGAAATTGTTGGGGCATGTTCAGTTGAAGTTAAGAAATTGGCTTCTAGGATTCTGAGGTTGATCAGTGAAGGACTTGGCCTAAAACCTGGATATTTTGACCATGAACTAAGCGGACGTATGGTACTGACCTCCCATCAATATCCACCAAGTCCTGAACCAAGTTTGACTCTAGGAACATGCGAGCATGTTGACGCTAATCTCATTACCATTCTGCTTCAAGATGATGTATACGGCCTTCAAATCTTGAAAGATGACAAGTGGATTGGGGTTGAGCCTACTCCTCACGCATTTGTGGTCAACATAGGCTGCTTCCTGCAGGTACACCCTTTTTACTGCACATCATGTCTTTTATGTATATATCAGATCATGTTTAGTTATTATTAACTGGGTTGTGTATATTGGAGTGCAGGTAATAAGTAATAATAAGTTAAAAAGTGCGAAACACAGAGTTGTGACAAATAAAAGCAGATTTAGAGTATCAGGTGGGTTTTTTGTGACAGCTTTAGAGGACAGTATCATAGAACCAGCAGAAGCTGTTACTGATGAACTCGATCCTGCCCTCTACAAACCTTTCACCCCTAAGGAGTTCGTCACTAAATTCCTAGAAAACGATGCTGAGGAAGAACCAACATATGATTATTTCAAGGCATAGCACCGTGCGTCTCATCATTATGGATGAGGAAAATTCAAGTGAATGGAAGAAGTCTTTTGATGTTGTTGTAGGAAACTTGGCATCATTTTCATTATTTTTTCTTTAGCAGTTGTGCTTGTCTGCTTCTGGTTTAGCTAATGTATGTGATTAACTGTTGGCAAATAAGCTGGTTTGTTGTAACTTTCTTGATTGTCACCTATTGTTTGCTTCGGATATTACATGTGCACGCATGTGAATATCTTCATTAAGTAGATTCTGGATAGCCAGCTCTTCCCCCCTCCCCCCCCTCCCCCTTCCCTCCTCCTCCTCCTCCTTTGAATAATAAAAAAAGTTTCGACTATCTACTGTTCAGCTGTCTTCTTTTTTTCATTAATATAAAAGAAACATCTACTGATTAGTTATCTAACTTTGCCTGTCTTAACTTTTCATGATTATCTTCACCGTTCTCAAGGAATTCCTCCTTCAAAAGAGATCAAAGACTGAATTTTAACGCGAACTTCTCTTTAGTTTCTATTAATAAAATCCAATACATGAAAATTTACAATATTACAAACAGGTTAAGTTGGTTCATAAAATTCAGATAAAATTTTTAGAACTTTTTTTATATTGGATTACTTAAAAAATTTGTGCCATCCGGAATTTTTTTTTTTACTTCAAATCTAAGAAAGTATCACTTGAATCAAAATTCTTAATTATTGTTTAATAAAAACCTAATTAGACCAGGCAAATAATGTTTTAACACTGTTGGCAGATAGTTAAGTCCCTTAAGTAAATTTTTTTGAATTTGATTGTTAACCGTGTATATGAAAAAAATATTGTTGGAAAAGGTAAAATTTACTTTGATAATTTTTATACCTTAAAAGGATTAGTTTTTTATTGTTTGACTAGAAATACTATAGTGTAAAAAAAATCTAATTAGTTGGGGTATTAAAATTAAATTAGGCCCGACATCACTAACCACATGATCTTTGGATAAAAAACCAAAATAAATTACATTGAACTCCTGCAGGCCTAGTCTATTACTTCGTTTGTTTTGATTTGTCTTTTGCTAAGGAGTGCTACTTTTATTTTAAGTCCTTGAGATGTTATGACTTGAAGATGATTTGCCAGTTGTAACTTTCAAGCTTGGTAACTATGGCTTTCAGCTTAATGAAATAAATAAATAAACAACTTGAAAATATAAGAAACGGATGGCACCCACTGAGAATATGGGAAGAGGGACTCTACTTAAATACAAGTCAATGGCTCATAGATACCAATTCATTTCCAATTGCTAAAACATTCTCGAGTTCCTTAATTCGTTTTGCTCCCTGATCAATCAAGTGATGGAGAAACTCGTCTCAAACTGGTTCAATGTTGGACCTGTACCCGAGGATTACTTGTTTCCACCAGAAACAAGACCAGGGACGCTCCATGTTCCTATAGGCGAAAGCATCCCAGTGATTGACCCCAGTGAAGCAGAGAAAGGTGACCCAGCCCTCACCATTCAGAAAATTATTGAGGCCGCTCAAGAGTTTGGGTTCTTCCAGGTTCGTGCCATAACTTTCGTTTTTTCGTTTCTTTAATTAGTGCGGGTTTTATCTTGGTTTGTTGAAAGACCAAGATTTTCAAAGCTAGATTAACTGTTGGAATAACGTGTGATAACTGATGAGAGCAGGTGATCAATCATGGAATTTCGGACAATCTAATTAATGAAACAATGAGAGGGTGTTCAAAGAGTTCTTCCAGTTGCCGGCGGAGGCCAAGCAACACTTGTACACAGGGTTTTACCAAGAAGGATTGCAGGCTCTGTACCAGCAGTATAAATTACGCTACCGAGAAGGTTCATCTATGGAGGGACTGTCTCAGACACTCATGCATGCTATCCTTTAGAGCCGTGGTAGCATATGTGGCCTCCAACCCCAACCAGATACCGGTGAATGATGCTACTCTTATAACCCAGAATTAAATGCGCTTATATATTTCCCTTTCTTTATTTATTTGTTAGGTTTAGTCAAATATTTTCTTTGCTTGTTGTTCAACTTTGTATCAGAGAGTATGTTGGGGCATGTTCCGTGGAAGTTAAGAAGTTGGGCTCTAGGATTTTGGGGTTAATCAGTGAAGGACTAGGACTGCTTCGCGAATATCTTGAGGATGAATATAGCCAAACTATGATACTATCAGTTAATCACTATCCAACCTGTCCGGAACCAGATTTGACTCTTGGAGTATCCCAGCATGCTGATCCTAACGTCATTACCCTCTTACTTCAAGATGACGTCTATGGACTTCAAGTGTTGAAGGATGATGTGTGGATTGGTGTTGATCCTAATCCACATGCAATTGTGGTCAATATAGGCTCCCAGTTGCAGGTATATACACTCTTTATGAGTCTTAATTTCTCACAGCAAAATTATTCATTCCTTCTACACCAATCCAAAAAGTTCCTGTCTGACTAGAAGTAACCGATCTTAAATGTGATAGAAGATGATATGCTAAATAATGGTTTGATTATGTGTGTTGAGGAAGCAGGTGATCAGTAACAACAAGACAAGCTGAAAAGTGCAGAACACAGAGCTGTGACAAATTCAAGTAATGCTCGAACTTCGGCAGTGTTTTTCATAGGTGCTTCGGAGGAGAGTATTATAGAGCCAGCAAAACCTCTGATTGATGAACTCCATCCTCCGATTTAGAAGTCCTTCAAGAGCAAAGATTTCATTTTAAAATTCTATGCAAATTACGGTTGACTCGCAAGTAACGCTAGAATTTTTCAAGGCATAACACCATACATCTAAGGGTCAGAATCTTTATGTTCCTTTTTGTGTTCTGGGTTGCACTTTATGTTGATTTGCTTGTAACTTTCCTGGTGTTTAGTTATTGTTGTTTTCAAATAATATGCGCTCATGAAGATGGAGGGAATTAAAAATACAGAAGAAGTTTCACTGTCAATTGTGTAGAATGAGAATATTAGGAGTACATCAGATTGGGCAATAAAAATATGAACGAAAGGGAACCAGATACCAGTAATGATACTACCCTATTTACACCGAGAAAAAAACCACAAAAAAAAATATAGAACAGCGCAATCTCGGGGACTGAAGTACTTTGAACTGGTCTAATAACTTTGTTGTATTTGAAACTTGAAGGAGAAGATAATGCATTGAAGAAGCAAAAATATTATATATATATATATATATATAAACAATCAGCTGAAGAGAATGATTCAGAGAATGATTCATGATGTTAGTTTTATGCGAATATGCTGGTGTATATCTCCAAACACTAAATTATATTGACTAAATTAATTACATCACAATTTTTTATTTAATAAATATTTTTACACAATAGATTATATTTTTAAAAATATTATTTAATTATTTTATTCCATGTACAGTTTCAACATTTATATGTTTTTCTATAATAAAAAATTTAGTAGATCTCAAAGATTCATCTAAGATAAAACATGTCTTACTGTTTAAAATGCATTTATAAAATTACTATAACCCGTTAATAAAATTTTTATATTGATAAAAAGATAATTTTTTTTCGTGAGTATCAGGTATTGATAGAAAGATTTAAATCTACACCCATGGTATCCTTTCCGTTGAAGCATTTTTACTGGTAGTTGTCTGTTTTTACTTTTTAATGCTCGATTAACAAGGTCAAAGCAAAAGGAATCTGACAATGACTTCATGATGCTGGTTTCATGTGAATATGCTAGTACGTGTAGCACCGTTCATTTGTTTGCGGACGTGGTTTTTCTCTATGGGCTTAGACCATCTAAAATTAATTTAGATGGTGAAAATTTTAGAAAAATTAATCTTTTGAGCCACGTAGTTTTACCTAGTTTTGAAATTAGTTCTTATACTTTAAATTTTTTTAAACCCCTCCTCAATGTTTGTACTGTTAACTCCATTTGTCCCTGAACTTCTAAAAAAAGAGTATTTATCCCCAAACGGTGTTAAAAACTGCAGACTTGGCTAACAGAAGCTGATGTGGTAACTAATAAAGGTACATGTGGATTAGTAATGCAGAGTGAATGCTGACTGGATTCTGAAGATTTTAGAAGTCGACTTTTTAATATGAGTATGTAAAATCCAGTCCATTTGCTGCTGGTGAGCGATAATCTTCCGACGACCCTACTTAGCAGAGGAAGTTGCTGCTGTGTGCAACGAAGACGGAGAGAGCATTATTCTGGTGTGTGACAAGGCAGTGAAGAAGTACAATGCACACCACAACAATTCTCCCTTATTATCTCCTTTGGGCATTCCCATGTATTCCTCTCTGTCTCACCTAACTCCCTTTTGAAATGCCTATAATATGCTCGTCTTCATCTTCAATTGCACACGCTCAAGCTATCACACACACTGTTTTCCTATCATTTCAGTTTGTCGTCTTCAATTTTAACACAGAAGCTTGCCGTTTTCTAGCCAGAAACCTTTCACTCCGTTCTCTTCCACTTCTTGATATCGGTGACGAGGATTCCAAGGTCGAATAACAGGCTTTAGAGCAGCTATGGCAGTGAGAGATTGGGGTTATCTCGGTATTCACGGCAACTGCTTTGGTGGGTACTTGAATCTTATTGTTCAACCATCTTGAAAATTTACTCAAGTTTAAATAAAGCATGTTTGACATGGGTAAATTAGGAACTAAATCATCTTTGTATCTAACTAAACCTAGTGATACCAAATAGATACTTCCTCCACGTAAGGTGCATTACCTTGTAACTTATTTGCCATTCAATGATATAAATAGATACTCTGTTTACCTCTGTTTTCTATAACAGAAAACAGGGGCAAACGAAAAAAATATTTTAGGTAGGTACAAGATGGTAATATATATATCTTTCTTACCGTATGTCTCATGAAACTAAGGAAAAGGTGAAACTCTTTTGCCGCAGAGAGGAAGCTTTTCAAAGCTCATGGGGAGTTCATATTTTGGAAGTAAAGGGTTGGGAGAAAAACAGGAGGAGGAGAGGGAGAGGGAGAAGGATTGAGGTAGTGAGCAAAAAGTAAAAGAGAAGAAGACATAAAATGCCAAGAAGCTCCGGTGACATTAAGCGAACTTTAAATGCAAGTATGGACGAAACAAATACAATAAAGAGATAATTAGAAGACGACATTGTGAGAAAGGTATCTACAAAATAGTAGAAAGAAAGAACACTAGGGAAAGAATAAAAAATTGCATGTTGCCCCAGCACGTTTCTCTAGAACTTCTATAAAAAAAGGTTAAAATATGTATATATATATATATATGTATATATCTTTTTCATGCTTTAATGATGTAAGTTACCATGTAAAAGTTAAAATTATACAAGTTGAAAAGTGACGAGCAAGCTGCACCTTATCTATTGTCTCTTAACTTTTTTCCTTTTGTTTTTTTCTTATTATGTGCAATTCTACAAAATGCAGCTTATTCAAACTATTGTTAATATGAATGTTCAAAAGAGGAAAAAAGTTATCCAGTTTGACAGCCAAAAATAAATTGAAGACATACAAAAATCACGAAAATATATCAGAGTCAACCAAGTTTCAGATTTTCTTAGTCATGATTAACTTCAAGAGGACGAAATGAGAAAAAAAAATCTTGATATATTGGATTATTTTTACTCTTGGATATTTTATCGGCAAACAGAAGAATACCAACATATCATAATCTAATGTGAATGTAAGTGAGCGCCTTCTTGCAGGATTGTCCGATTTGTGACTTTGTAATATTTCAACGTAGGAGCTTGTCTGGTTCTTAATCATATTGGGACAATCAAAACCGAAGCTGCAGGTGGGACTCTCATAGAAGTCACCGATGACAAAATCTGCAGAAGGAACGCCGACGGAGAATTGGAGCTTGTCGTCGATGCGAGTGACAGACAAAAAATACCTTCTTCCACGATGTGAGGAGTCGGGTTAAACATCAACTCGATCCAACTTCGATTATTAGGCTAACATGTAGCTTCATCACTTACCACATCAACATCTGTTAGCCAAGTCTGCCGTTTTTAACAGTGTTTAGGGATGGATACTCTTTTTCCCAAAAGGCAGGGACGAACGGAGTAAACTGTGCAGACATTGAGGAGTGGTTTAAGAAAATTTAAAATATAAGGATTAATTTCAAAATTAGGTACAACTATAAAGTTTAAAAGATTAATTTTCCAAAATTTTATATATAAATTTTATTAAAAACTAAAAAAATAAAAAAGAAATATTACAAAAAACAAAAATAAGCTTCTAAATAAAAATTTTGAAAAGAATCATGTTTATACATTAAAAATTTTTAAAAAACACGTAAGATTTCGAGTACAGTTCAGTTACATGTTTTTTACTTAATAAATAATAATAAATTTTCATTCATTTCGCATTAGTGCTTAGCTAGACGGTTGGATCCATTTGGTTGTTGGGGACTGGGGACTCAAATCAATTCCTAATCTGCTTTTTTTTAATCAATTAGGTAACTAGTACTATGGTCTCATAGAGTCTAAAATGTAGTTATATTCTCCATGATTTGTGAAATAATTTATTATAATTTTTATATTTTATACTGATGATTTTGATTATCTTTTTAAGATAGTATTTGCTCGGTAATAATAAAAGATACTTGATAGTAGAATAAGGTTTAGTTACAGTATTTAAGAAAGAATCTATAAGCTAAACTTGCCAAAAAATAAATTTGATTTTAATTCCTGAAAATATTCCCTCGTAATTTTCTTGGTTGTTATATTATTTGTCTAATTTTTTTATATTTGTATATAATTGAACCTGATTAAGTGCAAATGTTGTAAAACTCAACTCTAAGAAAGTTTGACTTAAATCAAAATTCTTACTTAACTTAATTATGGTTTAAAATGCCCCACCACTTGGATCGGACTTCACTAAATATATGATTTTCAAGACTAAATAAAGTACATTGAACACCTGGCCCATCCTTCTATTACTTTGTTTTCTTTTTGCTAGAGTATTACTTTAAACTGTTGCTTTCATTGATATATATTTTGATAATTGCTAATTGTAATTAACTTTCTCGGTTGTTAACTGTTGCTTTCATTAGATAATTAATTAATACGCGTGGATATTAACCTGTTCGTTTTTATCGAAGAAGACGACGTTAGATTTAAAGGCAAACTTCATATATAATAAAGCCACTTGGAACCCGAGATGGCCCCATTAAAGATCAAAATTCAATATGAATTCAAGTCAGCAGCTCATACTATTTCATTTCCAATTGCTAAAACATTCTTGGGTTTCTTTGTTTTGCACCCTCATCAGTCAGCCATGGACAAACTTGTTTCCAATTGGTACAACGTACGACCTGTGCCCGAGGATTACATATTTCCACTAGAAAAAAGACCAGGGAACCTCCATGTTCCTATAGGTGAAGGTATCCCGGTGATTGATCTTGAGAAAGGTGATCGAACACTTACAATTCACAAAATTCTCAAGGCTGCTCAAGAGTTTGGATTCTTTCAGGTTCATATTACTTTTTATTTTTTCTCAATCTTGGTCAAAGCCTAAGGTTTGCAAAGATCCATTACCTGTTATAATATATAAAAATTGAAAGCAGGTGGTCAATCATGGGGTATCGGAGAATCTAATGGATGAGACAATAAGTGTGTTGAAGGAGTTCTTCCAGATGCCGGATGAGGCCAAGCAACACCTGTATACTGAAGACTTCAGCAAGAACTGCATTCTTTTTACGAGCTGTGAAAACTATTTTAATGAGAAGGTTCATCTCTGGCGAGACTTTTTGCAACATCAATGCCATCCTCTAGAGAAGTGGCAGCACTTTTGGCCAGGAAGCCCAGCTAGATACCAGTAAATAATATAATGCACCCTGATCTTCAATACAACTTCACAGCTCACAAATTTTATTTTAGTGACCTAGTCTCAAACTAATTGATTTGTTGATGTGGTTGTCAGAGAGTGTGTGGGGGCATGTTCAGTTGAAGTTAAAAAATTGGCTTCCAGGATTCTGGGGCTGATCAGTGAAGGACTTGGCCTGAAACGTGGATATTTTGACCATGAACTAAGCCAACGTATGGTATTGACAGCTCTGCACTATCCACCATGCCCTGAACCAAGTCTGACTCTAGGAACATGCGAGCATTTTGACGCTAATCTCATTACCATTCTGCTTCAAGATGAAGTGTACGGCCTTCAAATCTTCAAAGACGACAAGTGGATTGGCGTTGAGCCTACTCCTCACGCATTTGTGGTCAACGTAGGCTGCCTCCTGCAGGTACACCCTTAATTTTTACCAAACACACACACACACATATAAAACCTTATATGTTTAGTTATGATATGATTAATTGGGTATGTTGGAGTGCAGGTGATAAGTAATAATAAGTTAAAAAGTGCGAAGCACAGAGTGGTGACAAACAAAAGCAAGTTTCGAACATCAGCAGCGTTTTTTGTGACAGCTGTAAGGGACAGTGTAATAGAACCAGCAGAAGGTGTTATTGATGAACTCCATCCTGCCATCTACAAACCCTTCACCCCGAAGGATTTCGTTGCTAAATTCTTCGAAAGCGATGCGGACGCAGAAGCAACTTTTAATTATTTCAGGGCATAACACACGCATGCGTCTAATGAAGGATGAAAAATGTTTAAGTAAATTTATGGAAGAAGACTTTTGATGTTGTAAGAAACTTGGCATGTCGTTTTCACTTTTTGTTCAGCAGGTGTGAAGTTTGTCTATAGCTCAGTTGGCTTGTGTATCTGTAGATCCGTATTGTCTTATGGTGGGGGTTTAGCTACGTATGATTAACTGCTGGCAAATAAGCTGATCAAGTGTCTTGAGCCTTGTACTTTCTTGATTGTTGTCTATTATTTTGCATTGCATCATATAATACTAGCTTTTCTCTGTATTCAGCCAATATTTTTTTTTTTAAAAAAAATTGACCTTTCTATCTAAGTTATCTTTTTCCTTTTTCTTTTCCAACATCTACTGCTTTATTTAACTCTGCCTCTCTTGTATTTTCCGTCACTGCCCTTCGCATGCTTATTCCCTCTCAAACAAAGAAATTTTTTTATGATATGTCTAAACAGCCTATGGCTAGCTAAAGGTTAAAGTTAATTCATATTGGAAATTAACAAGATCAGACCGAATAAAATGTATACAAATATTTATTGTGATACAAGGAGTCCACCTTTTTTTTTTTGAAAACTACTTATAATTTTAATTTTATTTATTCTTTAGTTTAAACTAAGATTTGAAAATAAAAAGGAGATATAGTTGGATTTCGATAAGTATTTGGGTATATAAAACTATGTAGAATGTACAATCTCTTTTTTGTATTCGAATATATATGTCAGAAGACATTATTAACGTGATTGACAAATTCGAATAACTAGTCCTATCCTAATTGCCAACTCCAAACACTATCCTTTGAACATCATTTCAACTAATCAGCTATGATCTAGAACACTAATAGCAATAGTACATCTACATCCATGATAAAATAACATTCACATCAAATTTGAGAGCAACTTTGTTCTTCTATATTAAAAATGTAACTAAAATTAATTAACGTAGATTTTGATTTTTTTAGAGATTTATTAAGTCTCCATCTCTAAACTACCTGAATATGAAATTTTACTTTAATTTTTCTTTCATTACATAATGTAGACAAATTTGATAATAAAAATCTATTATATTCATGTGTAAATTATATACATATATCAACGACGTCAATTATCATCCCAATAAGAATTAAATGTATATTTCTAAACGGTCAAAACTAAAAGTTTGAAAAAACTATTTATGAATTATACATTTGTAAAAATTTAGATACTGAACTCCTCTTATTTGAAAGATGAAAAAGAAAAAAAAAAACTCCTCTTTCGTGTTCTCATAGAGTTTCTGACTAAAAAAGCATAATCAATTCATTAAAATTAAAAAAAAAAAAAACTCCTCTTCCGTGTTCCATGTGTGGTATGTAAGTTTCTGCCCATCTACTTGAAAATTCATATTGGATACAAAACACCTAGGGTAGGTGAAAAATAACTTTCCATGAACAAAAATAAACTCAATCGGAAAGTACGAATGTTATCTGGTTTAATTAAAATATGTACGGATTAATGCCTTGCAATTGTCATAATGGTGACAGATAATACTTAAAAACATCCCTCATATCATAATTGTGATTTGGACTTGATGAAATATAGTTTCAAGGAAGTAATAAAGCAAACTCATGGGTAGCCCTCATTTATCATATGAGTGATCATTTGAACTTAAAATATAAGAATCTGCCGGCCACTGACAAAGCACTGATTAAGGATGAGCTCATTGTGCTTTCAAGTCTCTCTGTTGCTGCTCTCTGGTCTGTCTACTCACTAAAAGCAAAGTGATGGAGAAACTTGTTTCCCATTTGTACAATGTTGGACATGTGCCTGAGAATTACATATTTCCACCAGAAACAAGACCAGGGAACATCCATGTTCCTATAGGTGAAGGTATCCCAGTGCTTGATCTCAGTGAAGCAGAGGAAGGTGATCGAACACTTACAATTCACAAAATTCTCAAGGCTGCTCAAGAGTTTGGATTCTTTCAGGTTCATGTCATAATTAGTTTTTTTTTTAATATTTTTTGGGTGATTACTTGTTCCAATGATATGTGATGAAATTGAGAGCAGGTGATCAATCATGGGGTTTCGGAGAATCTATTGAAAGAAACAATGAGCGTGCTGAAGGAGTTCTTCCAGATGCCAGATGAGGCAAAGCAACACGTGTATACTGAAGATTTTAGCAAGGATTGCATTTTCTATACGAGCTGTATGAATTATGGTATTGAGAAGGTTCATCAATGGCGAGACTTTTTGAAACACTCCTGTCATCCTCTAGAGAAGTGGCAGCATTTTTGGCCTGAAACTCCAGCCAGATACAAGTATAAATGATGCATCCTCTTCAATAAAACTACACAACTCCAAATTTTATTTAATCTTCTATTGGGTTCAGTTACTTACTCCAATTGTTGTTGCTGTTGTTGTCAGAGAAATTATGGGGGCATGTTCAATTGAAGTTAAAAAACTGGCTTCTAGGATTCTGGGGTTGATCAGTGAAGGACTTGGCCTGAAACCTGGATATTTTGACCATGAACTAAGCGGAGGTGTGATACTAAGCGCTCATCAATATCCACCATGTCCTGAACCAAGTTTGACCCTAGGAACACGAGAGCATATTGACGCTAATATCATTACCATTCTGCTTCAAGATGAAGTATACGGCCTTCAGATCTTGAAAGACGACAAGTGGATTGGCGTTGAGCCTAATCCACAAGCATTTGTGGTCAACATAGGCAGCCTCCTGCAGGTGATAAGTAATGATATGTTAAAATGTGCGATCCACAGAGTGGTGACAAATACAAGTAGGTTTCGAGTATCAGGTGGGTTTTTTGTGACTGCTCTAGATGACAGTATCATAGAACCAGCAGAAGCAGTTATTGATGAACTCCATCCTGCCCTCTACAAGCCCTTCACCACTAAGGATTTCGTTACTCGATACTTTGAAACTGATGCTGACATAGAAGCAACTTTTAATCGTTTCAGGGCATAACGTACGCCAGGCGTCCAAGTACGGGTGGGAAAATTTTAAAGAAGAAGATTTTTTATGTTGTTGGGAAGACTTGGTATGGTTTTCCTTTTTTTCTGAAGTAGTGGTGAAGTTTGTGTATAGCCTTATTGGCCTGCATGTCTATCTGTAAATTAAATACTATGTTGTTTGCTTCTGGTTTTGCCACATTATGTAATTAACTAAATTGGCAAATAAGCAGGCGTGTCCGGAGGTTTGTAATTTGTAAGCTGTCTTGATTGTTAACTATTGCTTGCTTCAGATATTAAATTTTTTTTCTATGCGCTTATGTGAAAATCTTCGTTAAGCAGATGAGGGAATCAGCCAACACTTTTTCTTTTAATAAAAAGAAAGAAAAACTTCGATGTTTCTATCTTTGTATTTTCCCCCAACAACTATTTTTTAACTCTGCTTGCATTATACTTTTCATCATTCTTTCACAATTCTCACGGAATCAATTAATATAAAATACAAAATTTATAATAAACTATACTATTCATAAAATATTAACAATACGACTCATTTAAATGAAGATTACATATATATATATATAATCTTTGTTCCTTAATTTATATATATATATATATTTGTTCCTTAATTTAAATGAGATCACAAATTGGATTATATATTTAAACCAATAACAAAATTGAAGATGAGGATTACAGCTGTAGAAAATAAATGGGTACTGTAACATAAAAAAATATTTTTAACACTTTTTTGCCAGATAAAATAAGTGATAAGTTGAGTTAAACAAATTAATTAATTTTTTTTAAATTTCACATTCTCGTGTGCATGGGACCAAAAAAAAAATACAGCATCCTTAAGTGTTCTCTCTCTCTCTCTCTCTCTATATATATATACATACTAACATTTAAGTTATAGTCTTTTATTTTTTTTTTTAATTTTTGGCTTGAACATAAAACTTCCAGGCAATAATATAACAAAAAGAGATTAATTAAAATTAAAGTAATAAGAGCTAAAAACAAGACCCAATAATTTAATAATAAATTTTATGTCAATTCTCCTCAAATTTGTCTTAAAAAAAAGAAAAGAAAATATCTCCTCAAATGTAAGGGATTGCAAGATTTTAAGGAAAAATAAAAATTATGCTAATAAGAAGGTTCAGATATGGCAGGATTGTCTCAGACACCCATAATATCCACTTGCAGACTCAAACCCCAACTAGATGTCAAGATGCAGTTACCCTGTTAATCCATAATATGGGCGCGTATATGTGTGTGTAGTACACTCTCACATCAAATTTGAGAACAACTTAGTTCATCTATATTAAAAATGCAGTTAAAATTAATGTGGATTTTGATAGTTCTGCTGTCTTCTCAATAGAGGGGTGAATTGAGAAGTTTAAAATTTTTCTACAAAATAAAAAGAAAGCAGTGAAAGTAAAAGTTGCAGAAAAACAGAGTGCAGAATGTAATGGGGCAATAAGCAAGATATGAGAAGAAGGACATAGAGATTTATCTTGGTTTGGTCTCTTCTTGTTGACCTATATTTAGTCCTTAAGCTAAAACTTGAGATTTTTCATTATTTTACAAAAATTCAATGAGCTCCTTGCAATGCCATAGTACAATTTTATGTTCTGTTCTAAGAGCTTACAGTTTCACTCTTTGCACTCTGATTAAATGTTTCCCAAATTCCTTGTGAAGTCCCCTCATAAAAAAATCTTTCTTCCAAATGAAGATAAGATTATTTACAATAGGAGAAACTCTCTAATACAGAGTATGTTTGACAGTTGAAGAGCAATAAATGAGGTGTGTAAGAGTAGAAGCCTTTGACTGAAGAATTTGACAGAATTTCAGTATATACAATGTAAAATTATTACCGGCACCTTCAAATAAAATTCTATTTATAGATTTATGTCTTAACTATATGTTAGAAATAAGATCTAGCCGTTAGAGACGTTACCCAATGGTTACTCTGCAAAACTATCCGTTCACCAACCGCATTTAATGCGTCTGACATCCAAAGTTCAAAGTTTGGGGTGTCAATAAACGAATTACGCAAAGACTATAAGTTACAGATTTTAACGTTGAACTTCGAAATTCGTCTGTTCAAAGGTACAATTCGAATTTTCATGTTGACAAATATTTCCTATGTTGGAATATATGAATTTTCAAGATTAAAGTTTTTCTGATAAGTGTGAACAGTTGTTCTATATTGTTACAGTGCATTCAAGTTTGAATTTGGTGTCCAAAATTTGTCTGTCAGTAAGTAACTCAATATGGCACAAAAGTTCTTTTTTTTTCGAAATTTAAATTTTGAGTTTTTGAAGTTCATCTGTCAGAAAGTTCTCTTTTCAAACTTTTTACTTTCATTCCAAAGTTCAAATTTTTAAAGATCAAAGTTCGTCTATCAAATGAACACTTGAACAGAGTTACGCATTATCTCTCCAAAGTTTGAATTTTCAAAATCAAAATTCGCCTGTCAAAGGACTGACTTGAAACTATTTTTAAACTACACTTTTAGATGAATTTTGACATATCTTCAGATGAATTTTTCATTTTTCACAAGTTGTGCTTTACCTAAAATTCAAATTTTAACAGTATGAAATTCTTCTGTCAGAGGCAACATTTTTGTAAGTTTGAAATTTAATCTCCAAAGTTCGAATTTTTAAACTAACATATGAAGTTTAACAGTTTAAAATTTGTCTATTAGTGAGTATTTTTTAAATATATCATAAGTTAATATAAGATTGTTGAAAAATGTTTTAAAAATATTTAGGTGAATGATCAAAACCTTTTACTTATATGAATGCAGTAAGAAATCATACAAACTAATCTTGTACTTATTTCTTCACTTGAGATTTTTTGTATACATTTGATATCTTCTTTCCAAGCTCCAGTTGTTTGAAATCATAAAAAACATTTAATTCAACAAATTTTGGTTTTTAAAAGATTTATTAAGTCTTCATCTCCAAACTATTTGATTATAAAATTTTGGGAATATATTGTTCTCATTTTAAATTTTCTTTCATTACTCAAGGCAGGCAAATCTATTATGTTCATCAGTATATATTATTATTCTATACACACACACATATATATATCAAAGGTGTTAATTATGATCTTAACCTTCTCTTTTTGTTGTCATCGGCTTATCATCCACCAAAATTCAGAGTTTGCATTTTTTTTTTCTTTTAAACCAGCAATATTGGTGGAGACCCAATAATAAAAAACTAACAATATTGGTTTCTTACGTATATATTACTATACGCAACATTCCAATAAAACCAGCAATATTATTGAAATCTTTTTTTCCACTTTCCAATGAGGTCTTATTTCATATCAGTAAAGTAGTTTCATGGACATTTATGTTTGTACTTTGTCAATTAGTGGTGGTGCTATTCTTGGTGAGGGAGAGATTGAGAGTCCATTGAACTCCACATCGAAGTTGCAATTTTGAAGGTAGAGGTGATGATAATCAAGCCAGGGTTATCCCGCAGCCTAAAAAGGGGGAAGTGGGGAAGAAGATGAACCATATATGAAATTGAACATTGAAAAGCTTTGAAATTGTATTTAATGGGTATTGATTGGTTTGGCTCTTCATTATTTAAAAAAATATGAAAAATGAAATTTTGTTTCTTCTTGTGCTACTAGTTTATCAATCATTGCTTAAAAAGATTCTCTTGTCACTAATATTTGATATGATATTTATATATAACCATGGAGTGATAAAAAAAACGGTTGGTAAAAACAAAGTAGTTAAATAACAAAAACATGAATAGTTGCTTTGGCAAGATTTTGCCTCTACCATTGCCAAGGATATTCTGCAAGAATGGAAAGTTGCTTATCCTTTGCTTCTTCTCTCAAGATTGTGAGTAATACTAATTTAAAGATGATGTGGGCCTCCAACAATGACTTCCTAAAACCAATCTCTGATCTGGGACCTATAATAGAGATTAAGTAAAATACTTTGTTATGCTTTGTTTTTTCATATCGTTTACATAGCATGAGAAGGACCTATTATATATGGAGACAACAGAATACCAAATTAAGGCTAAATTATAAGAACCATAATTATTTGGAATTAATGGTAAATATGTTGACAAGAATTTGGTTGTGCTATTTATCATACATAAATCCCTTAGAAGTGGAACAATTCATGAAATTGCCATTCTCATACAAAAAAATTCAACAACTCATTTTAAGAGGAATACAATAAAAAAGAAATTAAATGGGAACATAATAGGTCTTATCTAAGTGTCATATTCAAATTCAGCATATCAAAAAAGAATTAAAAGCAATTTTCATGTTAAATTGTATTCTATGCTGCTGTTCGCCATGCTACCAACATTTTCTCCACGTCTGGAGTAATGTGATGCCATCTTGTACACGTAGGCAACTTGAGGATTGGTTTAGAGATGATAGGGATTAATGGTTTAATTTTTGTAAATTATAAGGATTTATTTAAAAAGTTTTCAACTATAGGGACTCGCTTAAAAATTGAGTAAAACTATGTGGACATATACATTTATTTTCCCTTTTTCTTATCTGAATGCGCATGTTTCATGTTTTCTTGGGCCAGAAAGCCATGAAAAATTGATGCGCAAAAAACAGATCTGATGTGTCCAGATAAGCCAAATGGACTGTAGAACTGCAATTATTAGCGAGATAGTGTGAATTCGCTGTTGGGGCCGAATAAACATGAAAAAAATTCGAGTCTCACGTTTTTTTTATTTTTAGGCCACTCGTAGATCTTCGCTTTCAGTATGCCTTTGGTCATTCTTGTCTGTCTCATGCTTCTCTGAGGTTTCATCGGTGATTTACAATTATCAATCTATCATTCTGGGCTGCGTAAATTTGGCAAACATGGTGCTTTTCATTTTTAATTGCTTCATTTTTTCCACTTTCCTCTACAACTTCTATGCAAACACTTCTATTTCCGATCTGTAGAGTGTTTCTCACTCATTGTCCACTACCGATGTTGATCTTTTTTAGATTGAACTACGGGAAAACTTGGCTTAATGGCGACCGCAATGTATATATGCTCTCAGAATATACTTTTTTTAATTTTTTTTATTAGTGGAATATACGCTTTATTTTGTGTGGGGGCGCGTGCGCGCCTTATTTTCTATTTTGGCACTATTGATACAGTGGGATATTTTCTCTGCACCCTTCTTTAACTATTTATCAGACAGCATGTGTGTTTATCGAAATAAAAAAGGAAAAATCAGACAGCATATATCTTCCTAACTTATTTCCATGGAGCAAATATACATTTGGATTTGTTCAGGGTAATTTGTTCATTGTTGTTTTCTATTGTTTCCAATGTATTTATCTTATCTTATCTTATCAAGCTCTGGCTTTCACATGCGGTTAATGCTCATTGCTATGTGCTATCTGGCTGCTTTGGTTTTGAGGTTCATTGATGAAGCTGATAGAAAATTTATGCTTTCTGATTATCTCGAGTTCAGGTTATTAAATAGCTGAACATGCTGGTTTTTCATGTTTTTCTGCATGTCAAGGCGCATGGTAGATTTTTCTTTTTGGTCTAACTTAAGAACGGTCAGCTTAAGTTTGACTTTCTATTGACAAATCAATATGTTGAGAGCTGTCGGCTGATCTAATATGGAATGATATAGTGGCTCTGGCGTACAAGGGATCTTTGGGAATTGGTAGCTTTCCTGAGAAAATGTGCCTTTTGTGTTCTTTATGTTGGTCCCATCCCTAGCTTTCCTCAGGAGCAGAATTTGATTCGAGAGGCTGAGCCTAAGATTGGGTTCTTTGCTTGATAAATTTCAATAACTAGCTCTATATCATAGTTGCCTAATCCAAACATTGTTCTTAGCTTTTGCATCCTCACTGAACTTCTTTCAACTTATACACTAATGGTAGATCCCTTGATAACAACACTCACATCAAATTTGAGATCAACTTTGTTCATCTATATTAAAAATGCAATTGAAATTAATGTTTGTATTTATCTTATCTAGAACTGCCTTTCACATGACTAAGATTGATTCAAGAGGCTGGGCATAAGATTGGGTTCTTTGCTCTCATGACCATGCTCAAGTGCTGCTGTGGGTTAGGTGTGAGATTTGGGACAAATGACAATATATGCCTTTAGCATTGATAATTTCAAATAATGTCTGGAAGAAGTCTAGATTTTGATGGATCTGATGGTGGAAAGCATTGAAGGACTAATTAAAGAGGAGAGAGTCCTAAATCACTTTGGGATTAGAGTTTACTTTGTAGGGGACTTGAAACTGTTGAGTGAATCTTGCAGGTTGGCAGTAGAGAGGGCCATGGAAGCCACTGCCAATGACTCAAGAGCTGTGTTGTCAATATGTGTTGCCCATACTTATACCATTGAGATTGTGCAGGCTGTTTGAGAATCCTGTGAGGAGGAGTGGGATGAGATTAGCATATCAGATGCAAGTGGTGCAGGCTATGGTCTTATGGGCTTAGAGAAGACTGAAAGGATGATTCACAGCACTTACTTGATAAAGTTAGTAGACCTTGAAATGCACATGTATATGGTAGTTGCACTAACTCCGGATATCTTGATTCATACATTTTTTTTTTCTCATTTTATCTTGATTCACACTTTTGGAGAGACACGATTGAGCAATTTTCTATTGTGGCAGGGCATACACTGTTACTTATAGTCACCATCTGTTTTCCCCCCACTCCCCCTTTTTGGCCAAGAAAAGGAAACGATCATACTTATTGTTTGTGCTGAATCTAACCTTTAAATGTATCCATGTCTTTTGGTCTTCTTCTCCTTGAAATGAAAATAGGTTTCAGACTTTCAGCAAGGCTGGGATTCATTTTAATGCTCTTGCCCTTGTTATATGCATTAGGTTCATCAGTAACACTCCATGAAGTTATTCCTGCTGGGATCTAACCTCAAATGTCTCTCTCAAACTACAGGCATCTTTAGTTCTTTACCACGTTATATCCACAGTTATAGCTTGCTAGAGAGTCATTTTAAGGCTCTATGTTGTCTCTTTTGAAAATAGCAATACACAATTCATTTCAATTATTTAGACACATTTTTTATATTTAGATATTGGATCACTAATGTAATCTTTCTTCTGTTTTCTACCATTGCTCCTCCATGATCCATTCACTGCATAGTTATACTGCTAGTTTAATGTAATAACCTTGCAGTTGCATTTGTAGCATTATTTTGCATAGTATTTCATGAGATGATGGTATGCATAGTTCTCAGTGCACAGAGATTGTCTCTAGTCTCTGCATCATGAAGCGTGGAGTCACTGGAGTATAATGATGCAATTATGGCATGGGACTCACTCCTGCAAACCCAAATAAATAGTATGCTTTGAATGTGGATCCATGGAAAACAAATATCCCTTCTTTATTTAAGTTAGTATTTGAGCTCATATGAATTGAATTTTAGCCCGTAATACTTTTCTTGATAAAGAAAGGAGGTGAAAGCATGTGATGACTGTTATGACTTGTTTAACTGAGTTTTGGCAGTGTGGTGCAACTGTGTTTTGCTTAATGCTGGTGCTGCCATGCAGTGATAGTTTTTCTTTGTATCATTGCTAATTAAGGTTGATAAGAACATGAAGTTCTTGACACTTACCTATTGCAATCATAGGCCTTTTCTGGTTGTAGCTTTTGATTCCCGTTCTGGCCGATGATTCAGTAAATTGGTATAATATTCTATCTTTTTTATTTTTTATTTTTTCATATTTATGATTTTATGAGATGTTAGAGCTCTTTCCAAGAATGATGGCGTTCTCTATGGGTTGCCAAAATGCCTGATTTGACCTTGGCTTTAAAGAAGGGTGTTGTAAATGAAAGCAAGTTTTTGTTTTACTCCTGCTAATATGTCAGTTGTTAGTTGTTCTTTAAAGTATACCTTCATTTTTTACCTGTTAATGTTTAATATCATCATTTTTGAGATAATATTTCCTGGATCTATTGGTAAGACCTTTGTGAATGTTTGCCTGGGTAACTGATCAAATTCCAGCAAAGACCCAGAATTTACTTATAAGATTTTTTTGTGAAACTTGGAAAATTTCTCCTAAAGAGAAGGGATCAAGAGTTTATTTGCCCCTTACTACCATGGAGTGACATCAAGAGTTTAGTTTCTCATCTAACATCGATAATGGTAAAAAGTTAGAGATTGTCTTTCAGGCCCCCTTACTACCATGGAGTGATATTATTCGCTGGAAAAGTGTGGAAATGAAACCAATACATGTATACATGTGAGATTATCTGCATTTTATTATTAATGACCAAGATTTGAAGGCCCTGGGATTAGATTCAGATTTTTTTTTTTTTAACACTGGCCTGCTTAAATGTTGTAAGAAAGTTATTCCTTCATGTATTATGCTGGATATGGTAATGTTGACTAGGGATAGAGGTGCCATCCGGAGATGATTGGGATGCAGGAGAGTAAAAGCCGTCTCAATTTGGTTGGCATGATTTGCTTTCCATTTCGAGTTATCATCTTGGAAAGAGGCAAGAGCATGGAGTGTGGTGATGTCCTCTGTACTTTGTTGTAACTGTGCCTTGTTACGTCTTTTGGGGATTTTGGCTTAAATTGTGAGAAAGTTGCCTCACGGGATTAGTGATAACTGATAAGAGAGTTGTTTATAGATTTGGCAGCATTTGTTTATATACCACCAAATTTATGTCAGGGGCCTTAAGGAAAAGAAATGAGGAGTGTAGTTAGTAAAGGATTGCCTTCAAGTTAAGCTCTAGGATCACTGAGTTCCGACTCATCTCATCTCTACTAAGTTCAGGAGTTCAAGTTCTGAGCTTTCAGGGTTAATTTGACTTTAAAAAAAAAATTCCAGACTTTGGCTCAAGCTTATCTGGGTATATAAGACCTATTTGATCTTGAGTTAGTAGATATTCAACCCTACTCATTTATCATATTAAGGAAAGATATCTAACGTTTTGTGGGGTTGTTTACGTTTCATTGACATATGTGAAAGGATTGGAGCCTGATGCCTTTCTGTCTGAAAGTTAATATCATGATATACGAAACATGGAAATTCATTGGAAAGCTTCTCTTTTAACATGCTTTGAGTGATATCCATCTACTGTGTTAGTCTGGTGGGAGAAACGTATTGAACACCAAGATTCAAAGCAGGAAAAGTGTGAATTGTGATGGGGGACTGTATTAAGCCAGGAACACAGACTGTCCACTCTACTCCCACCGTCAACCTTCTATATGCTGTTACTGTCAGAAAGTTTCTTGTGGTGTATATTGTGGGGCAGGACAGCAGTCATACGTTATGAGACAGGGTTCAAGCCAAACCAGAGTTTCAAAACAGCTTTATTGTTTGTAGTTTCAAAATTTCGTGATTTCACTACTAGAAATTGGTGATCAAAACAGTCCAGATCCAGAAAGGATTCATTTGATCGTTTCTGCTAACAAGACTAGATGGCCGAGTGTAAAGAGGGAGGACCCTCATACTTCCACCCCTGTTTCCTTGGTCTGGGGCAGGTACCATCTACGTCTGGTAAGCTCTGACCACGTCACTGCGCACATGATGACGTTTGAAAATCCATATTATTTGTGATTTCCTAAAGCTAAATCCTTGCTTTTGTCTTCTATATTCGTGGTGCGAAATTATTTTTGAAAGGGTAGGAAGTTTTCATGATCGGGAGACGCCAAAAAAATAATTTATGTATTGCGTGATGGTTGCTGCGATTAATTTTCAATATTTGGCCTTAAAATATTACTCACGTGCTCAATGGAAATCACTATTTTTTTATGGTTGCAATCCATCCTTTTAATTTATACCAATCCTGGGACCCCGTGGATTAATAATTATGCCACAAGTGGATGACAAAAGGACATACGTATATAGTTATTTTGTATTCCTAATATTCCATTAGGCTTTTTGCCAGGAGAGATTCAATTACCGCGACCAGATCCCCTGACCCCCTGACCTCACCTTACCTCACCTCACCTCCAAAACGATGACATTATTTATGAGTAAAATTCCAACGGAAATGGTTTGAGGTGACCTTGAATGGGCCATTAGCCATCGCCACCTTGTGATTGGGATCCACATTCGTTGAACTCTGGAAACAATCTCCATCATGGGTTCTCCCAGCACGTTGACAATTACCCATCCATTGAATCTGAAGTTAAAGTTTCGTGACCAATTCTGAATTGGCTGCTCAATATAAATGGCAGGGTCAAGCCAGAATGGTTGAGCAGCAACAGCATCCCAAAAGAATGGAACAATTCCCAAAGAAAACGGACAAGGAGGATGAACCAAAAGAAAACAAATACAGAGGAGTACGGAGGCGGCCATGGGGGAAGTTCGCTGCAGAGATTCGAGATTCAAACAGGCATGGAGCCCGCTTGTGGCTGGGCACTTTTAACACAGCAGAAGAAGCAGCAAGAGCATATGATCGGGCTGCTTTTGGGATGAGAGGGCATTCAGCCATTCTCAACTTCCCAGAAGAGCATGGTTTGAGCAATGTGGGAAGTAGTAGGAGCCATCTCCATACCTCCTCCTCCTCCTCCTCCTCCTCATCATCATCATCTGCATCATCGTCGTCTTCAACGTTTGAAGGGCAGGGTGGAAATGGAAAACAAGTGTTTGAGTTCGAGTGCTTGGATGATAAGTTATTAGAGGAACTTCTTGATACGACCAGGAAGGGGGAGTAAAGAGTGGGCTGTAGGACTAGGAATAAAGTGAAGACACTTTTTCGTAGAAAAGTGGTAGCACTCACCTCTGTAGTGTTCTGTCAAATTAGTGCTCCTTTACATAAGCGGTGGAAATCCTGTAGCCACGTTTGCAATATTACGTTATTACTCACCACGCAGCCGCAGGGTCTATATCTTTTCGTTTCTCACTTTTTTGGTACGTGGCAGTCCACTACTTTCGGATTAGTCTAAATGGTGACTGCTGACAAAATTCGTACTGACTGGTAAGAGTACTTTTTTGGTACGTGGCAGTCCACTACTTGCGGATAAGTCTAAATGGTGACTGTTAAGAGTATAATGTACGGCTTCCCTCCCCCTATTTGACCTTCAGTATATGAACCTGCAGTATATGTACAGTTTAAATTAAACTACCTTAATTTTTTTTATTTTGATATTTTGGTGTGAAACTGTCTACAAACGATACTTCATCTGTCTTAAAAAAATAACCCTTTCAAATTAATTATCATGTTAAAATTCAAATGGAGTATTATTATTTTTTATAATATCATTATTTATTAAATCCTGATTTTATATGTAGAGAGAGAATATGTAGGAGATAATTTAAAATTATTATAAAAAAATCTTAGTAAAATGTAATTAAACTTTTTAACAATCTAAATTCGAAAGGGAGAAATTTTTTTTGGGGCGGGGGTTGTGTTTGGGTAATCAACAAATAAAAATTAGGTAGCATCGAGATAAACAAATATTATTTTTCATTTTATTCATATTTTTCAGAATAAATTAATTCAATTTCAACAAAAATAATTTTATGAACTTAAATATATAAGCATATATATTATGTCTAGATATGCATGAATAAAAATAAAAAATATTATATTTCCTTTTTTTTGGTGAAATATTATATTTCCTTCTTAAATATGCACAAACAAATCATAAAAGAGAAGATTTTGGTTTTCATAAAATTTAATAAATTTTATATATATTAGAATTATGAAGAGTGTTTTGCTTAAAATATTGCAATTAAACTCAAGGATGATGTAATTTTTATTTTGATAAAAAATTATATATTTTAAACATAAATAAAAATTTATGTGATTCTATCGAAACAAAAAAATTTTTTATTCTTATATTGATCCCAGGGTGAAAAAGCTAGCTCATGTAGATCTCCGGTACTACTAGGCTTTTTCTTGGGGCCACAGTACTACAAAGCCCAAAAGGTTAGTCTGCAAACTAACAGCTTATTTTTTAGCCAGACAAAAACTAACAAGATTATGATGAGCTGAGGTGTTCTGTAAAGAGAAATTTGTTGGGCCCACTTTTTTGCAAAAATTTAGGCCTGAGAAGCCCAGGTCCGCCAGAACGTCATTATTAAATATTATTTCCTCCCTTTCTCAAAAAAAAAAAAAACAGAGAGAGAGAAGTAGGTCGGCCTTTTAAGGCCTAGTCTAAATTTCAACTGTTGTGTAATGAAACAAGGCTTGTTTGGAATGGGCGAAGAAGGAGTATGGGCTGGATATGGAATGAATGGGCCATCTCTAGTAGTTTCTGCTGCATCCGATTTTTGTGAAGACGAAGCTGCTGCATGATGCAACAGCACTACAAGAAGTCGAAGAAGAAAAAGAGCTGATATTATGATCGACGAGGAAGATAATAGTGATTGGGGAAGTTGAGGATGGCCCTGTGACCCCTTAATCGGAAAGAAGCAGCATCGATCCTAAGCCATGGCAGCCTGCTCTGGTGTGTCGAAGGTACCCAGCCAAATGCGCATCCCATTATCTCTGCTGCAAACATCCCCCATGATGATTTCTTCTTCCCTGCCATTAATGCTTCTCATTAAACGAGTTATATATCTTCTTCATACATACTTACCTATATATACATACGTACATACATAAATTGATGAGGTTCCTATCCTAGCTATATATAGATAAATCCTAAATGAAGAAAAGAAAATCAATTTGACTTGGTTCAAGAACCCTAGCTCCCTCCAGGTGCATGAATGACTGCGCGCCTGTTTGTCCCATCCTTTCCCTGCCTTCACTGCTTCCCTCACTTTTCATAACCAATGTTCCTCAGTGGCTCGAGAATCAACTTTTTATTTATTTTATTATATTAATAACTACGCATACGACGGGTCAAACTCTTCAACTTCAACTCAATATTGTTGCGTTGCGCCCGTAATGCATTGTTCGAGTTTTTTGCCCCCTACTATTCAGTTGTGTCCATTAACTTAATCTAAACCATATCATGGTTAGACTGAAATGGAGTGCCAATATTTACTGTCCGTCATTCAAGTCAAACCCACAAATTTGAATCTAAATTCACTCCCACAATTTACAAATATTACTTTTTGTCCATAATTTAATGCTAAAAATTCTCAATAACTGACTACGTACGTAAGTACTATGTATACAACCTTAATAAAGATCTCATGAAATTACTCTCGTGTAAAAAGAAAAAAACGTTTTTTACATTAAAATTTCATATACCCATGCTCTCTCTGATTCACTATATAAGATATTTTTTGAAAAAAATTATATTTCATAATATAAAACATTTTACGGATTATGTAGTATATTTAATTTTTTTACCCAAAATATCTCTAAAAAAATGATGAAATTTAATTAATATCAGAGAATTTAATTCATGGATTAACTATATCAAATGAGGATAATTTAGAAAATATTTAAAAACTTTTAGGGGTCGTTTGATATAGGAGAAGTAGGTAGTGAGAGATAGGGGAAGGCCGGAGCCGTGATGGTACTGTAACGGCTGTGGCCCTAGCCCAATTCCTGGTGTTCTTTGGTATTTTTCCACTGCTCTAAGGTTTAGAAAGTTGATTTGAGATGTTTGGGTTGTGTTTGGTTTGTTTTCAAAGTTTTTAGTTAAATCAGAAGGTGTTTGGGAGTAAGGTGTTACAGAACTCTTATTCTCACTCTTACAGTTTTTACAACTACAACAAAGTGATCTTTCTTAGCTATAAATTTTATTGAAACTATGCAGTACAACAAGATGGAAGATGAATATTTATTTGATTGTTTGCTTGTGTATTTTGAGAAGGAAATTGTTAAAAAGTTTGAAATGGATTCTCTTGTAAATGACTTTTGTGATATAAAAGAAAGAAGGTCTAGATTTTAATGTGTCATGAGTCTTTTGACAATATATTTTGACTACTTAATTAAGACAAATGACCGTCCAACTAGTCAAGGTTGCGTCTACCCCTAGAAGCAAGGAAGGGAAGTTCAACTTCTCGAGAAATAGAGTAACTGGTGTTATTTGGTTTGAAAAAAACTTGAAAATTCTCAGGAAATTGGGCTTAATTTAGGAAGTTCTATTTTCCGAGCAAACTCTTGGAAAGTTCTACTTTTTGAGTAAACCCTTGGAAAGTTCTGCTTCCCGAGTATCTTATAATGATTTTTCACAAAGGCCTTTAATTCCTTAATCCATTTTCTTAATAAAAGGGTATTTTTGTATTTAACATAAAAATATAATATATTTCTTTTAAAATATAATTGGAACTTTTCTCGAGACTTTAAAATAAATCAAGCAAGTTATACGTGTATTTCCTGGAAAGTTAACTTTTCAGGAAGCATACTTCCAAGGAAGTATACCAAGCGACCCCTTAATTATTAATTATCACTCTTAGTCTGTATATGATAGTTAAGTGTCTCTTAAAGTAGAAGGAGGGAGTACAATTTTGGAGAAGAGGAGTATGGTACAAAATGATCACACTGAAAACAATGAGATGTTCGATTAATTAGTTGAAGATCGCAAGGTAGTCCTTTTCTTTTCTCGTGAGCACCCGGTATTCTAGAGTCTACCTCACTTAAGCTGTGAGGACTTCAACATGACCCAGATTAATTCGGATTCGAGGTTTGACAGGCACTATAAGGGTGGGCGCCCCTACCATCGAATACTTGGATCGACTGGCAGGAGTCATTTCAGCTTAACCACGGGTCTTGGATTCAAGATGTGGGAATGCATCAGTCCTTTAATTAGTCATGAAGAATCCCATTTAAATTAGTAGACATTTTGTCTCCACTACCTGATATCTTCCAATAATACCCCTTTTAAAATTATATTTTGCAGTGTCTTAAATATAAGATATCTTCAAGAAGTATTATTTGGTTCAAAATATATGATATCTTATAAGGTTATTTGGTGTATTAAATATTTTTTTTTCATTCATGTCTTTGGTCTATAATTAATAGGTGAGAAATAAATATTATAGGAAGTATGAAAGATAATGTAATTAATTAGTGTAAATGATGAAAAATATTAAAATTTTTTGACAAATTTAATAATTCAACTCTTTCTTAAAATGAGTGAGGTAGTTGAAAATATCTTATATTTAATACGAAAGAGAGTACATCATATTTACTTATTTTATACTACTTCTGTTTCGATTTATAAGGGACTTCTAATTGCTGCACACAAATCAAGAGTTGTAGTTAATAACTTTAAAAAATTCCATATTTTTCCTAAGTTGCCCTAATTTAATATATTTTTTAATATTAAATTACCTATAAATTAAACTTTCTAACATTAATTAAATTCCACCCTTCTTAGGGGCATTTTGAGCAATACACTACATAATTTATAAAATGACTTATATTGTGAAATACAGATTTATCAAAAATGTGTTTTATAAATTGAAACGGAGAGAATATGTATTAAAGAAGTTAGTTGAAATTAGTTAAAATCTCTAAATTTTTCAAAAGATCAATTTTTTTTTAAAATTACCCTCATTAAATTATATAATATCATCTTAATCATATCTCTCTTAATCTTTCTCTCCCATAACTCTTTTAATTATTCCCAAAAAGATGAAAATGAAAAAAATATTAAATATTACATACATTTTATAAAATGATTTATAGTTTGAAATCTTAATCTTCCAAAACAAAGTGCCTTATATTTTAAAATAGAGGGAGTACAATAGTTTAATTTTGATTGGTCAATAACAATTTAATTTATTCACAAGCTTACGTTTCTTAACTTGCAGAAATTGAATTAGACGTTGCTCAGCCACGTACCTAGCTAGCTACATGTTTCTAATAACATTAAACTATCCTTAAAATTTGTGATTATTCCCTCTATTCCAAAATTTTTGTTGTTTTAGGCTTTTCATTTTATTTCAAATTTTTTATTGTTTTAGAATTTTAAGATTTCATTTTTTAATTATACCCTTATTTATTACTATTATTTTTTTCTCTTTCTTTTTCTTAGTTACAATATAAATCAATTAAATGAAAATATTTTTATTAATATATACAATAATTAATAATTTCCAAATTGACGTGTAGCTACGAGGGAGTACCACACATCGATCATATCATTTAAGTTAGTTGTATTAATTAATTGAATAGTGCAAATAAGAGGTGTAACTTGTGGATGCAGTAAAGAATGTACAAATTGCATTTCTCTTTCGATACTAATAATTAGAGAAACTGCGACGAACGGACGGCTTTTCAATTTTACCAAAGGCACACTTGCTACTACGTTTTACACCTTTACTTAATTTTTTAATTTTAATTTCTTCCAATGATTTGACTGTGTAATGTATTTACCTTTATAGGAAGCATTGGACTGCATATATTAGATAGATTTCTTTTTATATGCGGTACCATTAATTCACATATTAACATATCAATATAAAATTTATGATAAGTTATATTATTCACAAAATCATAAATAATGCCGTTCATTTATCAAATTTTAGGCTGACAGAAATATTATGAAACTTCAAAAAGCCCCCACCATATTCTGACAAACTACTTAACTTAACAATGTATACAGGCCTGTTTGATAGTGTTTCCTGTTTTCTGTTCTCAAAAACAGTTTTGTAAAACTGTTTTCAAGAAACTGTTTTGAAAACAAGAAAACAAAAAAATCTGTTTGAATAATTGTTCTCAAAATTATAACTAGTGAGTAATAGATGAGTTATTCAAAATTTATAACTTTACCATTAATGAGGTGGATGTTTCTCATCTTTCCTTGTGTTTTCCAGAACAAAAACTACAAAACACCTAAAAGGTGTTCTGAGTTTTCTGTACAAAACTGTTTTCTGTTTTCCAAGACAGTTTTTAAAAAACAGGTTTACCAAACAAGTTTTCTGAGTTTTTTGTTTCTAAAAACAAGAAAACTGTTTTACAGAACTCCACTAAACAGGCCCTACTTCTTTATACGTTGTAGTACGTTTTTTAATAAAAGAAAGATAAAAGTATTATTAGGCTAATTAAAAAAACATGGTGTGACATCCAAAAATGTGACGCGGATGGCGTAGAAGTAAAGAAAAGATGGTAAAACCGGCCCACGCGATGGATGACCGGCTTTGGAGGGAGTCGCCACCAAAATTTTGAGGGAAATTTTGGAAAACCGAAACAAAAAACAAAAAAGGGACAAGGATGGTTTGCGAATCAAAATTGGGTTCGGGAGTATGATTGTGAGTGGGGAAGGTGTTAGACACCCCCACAACACCCGTTCCTAAGAACGGTTAACTTAGGTTGATGTGCAATTTTTATGGCTTTTTACAAATTTATTTTAATTGCCCTTTTACCATTCACAGGCAAAAATAAATATAAAGATAAGAAAAATGTAAAAATGAAAATAAAGAATAAAATAAGAGAAAATTATTATTTATTTACAGAAAGTGGCCTTAAAAAATAAATTGGTAAATATTTATTTTAAATTAAGAGAAAAAAAATCAAATAAATCAGAAAATATTTATTTATTTACAAAGGCAGACTTGACCCAGAATGAGAATCTGGGGCCTACGTACCCTGCGATAGGGATCAAAATCGACGTAGTTCGGACTAGAAATGCGTGTCACTGGGTTGGTATTTTTTATATTCTTTGAAAAGATAGGTTTATAGAAAATAATTTGTCCTTCCACAAAGAAAACAATTTTTAGAATTGGCTGGTGTGTTTTAATTTGTAAAAGACAAGTTAATTCCCATTATTTGCTCTTTTCATTTATTTATTTTTATTTAATCAATTTATAAAAGAGAAGATATATTTTCCCTCAATTTAAAAAATATGATTAAAATTATGTGTGATTTTGAACATTTTTATTTTGATTTAAAAAGGAAATATTTGAAAACAATTTTATTTTCACAAAATAAAACCAATTGGCTCATGTGGTAACTTTATCACTCACATTTATCCATTGATACCTAAGTGTTCACGGTAGTATTACTCGAGACAAAAAGACACAAGAAGTTCGAAAGAAAACAAATAAATTTTTTTTGTACAAATAATAATTTTTTTATTTTTTTTTATTTTATATATTTTTTATTATAAAAATCCTTTTAACACCTATTTAAGAAAAAAGTCTAAAGAATGTGATCATTACGTCTATTTTGAAAAAATAATAATTAGCATATGTTGTAACTTTATCACTCACAAGTTACTGATTAATACTTAAATACCCACGGCGTTACCACTCGGAGTAGATAAGCGGAACGGATAAGAACTTGGAAGGAAACGAATAACTTTGGTTCCAATCATTTTATTATTATCCTTTTATTATGAAACGGTAATAAAAATGAATAAATAAAATAAGGAAGGAAAATAAATAACTTTGGCAAGAATTATTTTATAAAAAGTGAAATAGATAAATCCTCTCGCTACAAGAAAATAAAAAAAACATTAAGAAGAATTCAAAATATCATTATTACGTATATTTTTAAAGAGAAATAATCAACATACGTGGTGACTTTATCACTCACGAATTGCTAGTTAATATTTATATACCCACGGTATTACTACTCGGGGAAGAAAAGTAAGTGGCTTGAAGGATAAAATCAAAATATAAAATTTACATGAATTATTTTTTATTTTCTTATTATGAAAAATAATCGTGGCCAAGATGACATATAAGAAAATAATTTAAAAGAATTTACAAATAAGACTTATATAAATATATATATGTTACTTGTTTATTATTATATACCTTTTGAATTTTATTTATTTCATTTTTATTTTGGATTTTGCTTATTATTTATTTTTCCTTCCTTTTTTTTTCAATCCTTATTGTAAAGATTTTGCAACCTGACTCATGATGACCCCCCTTATCTTACGCAAAAACATTGAAGGCGATGAAAATCAGATGTTTACCAAACTGACCTTATGATGCATCATATAAAAACATTGAAGGCAATAAAAATCAAATGCTGACCTTACGATGCATCCTTTCCACTAAGCAAAACAAATTGAAGAATTCAACCACAAACATTATATCACTATTCTAACTATTGTAGCAGTAGGACAACTAGAAATAAAACATTAAAAGGGGATAAATGAGCCCACGATTGTCAAAGGGCCAAACTGGTCAGTCACCACATTCCAAAATCAGATTCACTCCAATCTAAGCTATTCCAAAATTATAGTACTTTATTAACATCAAACAGGAAAGATTCCAAGGGCATAGAAGACTACACTCCCTCTGAATGAAGCAAAAGCTCATAACTCCACCAAATATATCAAGGTACAAGCAAACAATTCATTTTCAGCTTCACCAATGCGTTCATAGTGGTCTTAAGGGATAGACAGAACAAAACAAACAAGTAAATCATTGTCCACTTGATAGAAGATTTTGGCTAACTAGTAACAGGGTAGTCAAACAAACTGATATCACAGGAGCAGAATCTAATTCATGGTCAAAACACCTTCCTTTCAACAACCCCAAACAGTTTAAGAAATAAAAACTGGCGAGCTTAATGAGTTGACTCTAGCCTGAAACTTTTTCAACAAACCAAACCATCAAATTTGATAAGAAAACCTAACATCCTCAAATAGAGTTTCCAGAACAATATTCAACATTCAGAGCGTTTAAAAGACTAAAGCAAGGTTTTCCCAGAGACAGAGCACCAAATGATAAAGCTTAAACCAGATTTCCTATAAACAGAACACTAAGAGGTCAAAGCAAAATCATAACACAGTGGATAACTAAAGGCTAATACCATCTAGCAATAAAGCCAAGGTCACCCCAGAAACATAGAGCATCTCAGAAAGAGACAGTAGGCCACATACTACATAATAAAAACCAAAAGAGAAAACTAAGCTGATCCAAACGACAATGGTACTATGTTCTTTGTCAATTTAACATGATAACAACAAAAAAAGGTCTCCAAACTCAGTGATTCACACAATGGAGTGTTCATGGTAGAATGAGAAAAATTATACCAAGCACAAGTTGCAACCTCCTCGGATTTGAGGATCCTTCTCTCTGTTCTCTTGCTCGGTTTCTTCTTGTTCCTTACTCTTTTCCTTGTTCTCCAAATTCCTCCTGATAAACTTCCTGGAAGTTCTCGGCCTCCTCTGTTCCCTTCCTTAACTCCTCTTAGTTTTTTTTTTCTCTCACCCTCCGAGTCTTCTTTCTCTGCCTCTGAAATTTCAGCCTCCCGGTTTTTCTCTCAATCTTGGTTTTTCAAATTTCTTCCCCCCCTCTTCTCAAGCCTTTGTGTGGTTTTTATAGGATGCCCGCGAGTGATGCCACCTCCCTATTGCACCTAGTCGGGCCAAATTTGAGTGCTTCCGCAACTTCATTGCACCATTACTCGGCCTCCCCACTACTCTGCACGTACCAGTACTGTCAGAGCTCTCTCTCTCTTTTTGTGCTCACCCGACACACGTACGGGGTCATTGTGGCTGCCCCTTTGCTCATTTCACCATTTGGTGGAGACTCTCAATCTCTGTCTCTCAAGCACGATCATCCTGCCCTTGCCTCTCGTCCAGACCTTAGCTCGCCCTTCTCGTACGCACGAGCCCTAGCTCCCTCACGGCTGTCCGTGCCCCCCCTGTTTAGCACCTGAGCACCTTCCGCGTCCTCCTTGCCTCACTAGCACACGAGCTCCAGCTTCCCTTCGGCTTTCTCTGTGCAGCTCCCCATTTCACCCGCGACCTCTCCTCTCAGTCTCCCGCGGCTGAGCCCTCAGGCTCCCTCTGATTTCCTTCGGTTTACCTCTCCCGAGCTCCCTCGCGTTCCCTCTTTCCCTTCTAAGTTTTTTTTCACAGGATCTCCCTCGGTCTCCCTCTGCTTTCGTCCTCACGGCTTCCTCTTTCTTTTTTCCAGATCTCGCTCCCACGGCCTCCCCTCTTCCTCTCGGACACCGTCACCCTACTCCTTCTGGCTCCTCCGGTTCGTTCGCCCTCCCCGGACACCCTGGCTCTCCTCCTTAGTTTTACCTCGGCGTCCCCCTGCCCTCCCTCTCTCTGGAACCGCCTCCCCGAGCCCTCCAGCTCCCTCTTCTTAGTCTCCTTTCGCGGCCCCCCACCCCTGCTCGTGCTCTCCTCTTTTCGTGTCTCAGCCCCCTCGGTCACGCTCCCTGCGTTTCATTCCTTCTTTTTTATTATCTTTTCCCTTTTTTTTTAATTTACGGAAAGAAATCCCCCCTTTTTTTTTCTCTCTGTTTTTTTTTATTTTCTCTTTTTTTCTTTTTTTTCCTTTTTATTATAACATTTTTATTAGAATTTAGATATCATAAGGTTCACTAAGTTTAAGATTAACTAGATTTTTAACTTTAAGTTTTCTATATATATATATATATATATATTTTTTTTTTGAATCCTAAAAAGATTGGATTTTTTTTTTAAACTAAAGAGATATGATTTTGAAACTTCTAAGAGGAAGAAAATTAGACCTAGATAGTAAAAATTCTCAAGAAGAGGGATTGGAAAAGGGAATAAAATCTTTTTTATTATTATTATTTTTATTTTTTTTACAACTAAAAGGTAGAATTTTGATTTTTGAGAATTCTAAAAGAAAGGAAATTAATTTATTATTATTATTATTATTATTTTTATATATTTATATATATTTTAAATCCTAGAGAAAAGGGGTTTTTCTTTAATTTTAGAAAATATGCATTCAAATTGAAATTAAAAGGAAATTTGTATCTTTTCTTTTTTCCATTAAATTTTCCAATTTTTATATTTGTTGGTAGAAAATCCGAACAAAATACAGTGTTCATACATGGGTTGATGTCAATGTTACTGTAAGGCCGAGGAAGAATCCACGAATTAATTAAGAGGAACATATAAAACATTGTGGGAGGAAGAAAAATATGAAGAGACGCAAATGGTCACTTTGATTGTTGCTATCGTACGTCGTCATTGCTTCGCGCTTCGCATATATATATATATATATATATATATATTTTTTTTGTTTCTGGTAAACCTCACGTCATGCTAATTATCATTTTTTTTATTTGAAACAAAGAAAGCAAAACCAATCAAGACTTGATGGTCCGTAGTAGACATTGAGTTTTAAATCTAATCCAAGTGTCATGTATCTCAGTATCTATGTCAAAGGTGTGAACATAAGTGTGAAATGGAAAATATTAAATAATAAAGTAATATTATTTTTTTATAAACAATAATAAAGTAATATTATTAGAATTACGTTTCCACCGTTTACCTAGATGAAGATTTTGATTTTGAATTTTACTGGGCCTACTGGGTTGAACTTTAAATGCAATTAAATTAAACCCGGGCATAAAGTCAGACTCGAAAAAATCGCTGAGTTATCTTTCCTCCCTGTACATCTGTGTGTCTGCTTACTTTCTTTATGTCCAGTGATGACAATTCAGCGCCAGAATCACTGGCAAGTGTCAAGGAACGTCCCCTAGGGAGAGAATGTTCACGTTCTTCGGATCAAGAACAGGCCCTAGAATGTCCACGTTCTCAAGTAGATGAGGAAAATCGGAGGCCTTCAGGTCTTTATAGAGGAGGCAAGGGATCAGCTCTTGGTGAAGAACAGAGAAGGATTGATTCTGAAGATAGTAATAGGAGTTCAAGAAAGAAAATGGAAGCTGCTGAACATGCGAAGGGAAGTAATAAGACAAATAAAGAAAAAGGTGCAGAGTTTTTGGGAAAGGAGCAATACCACCAAGGGATGAAGAATGGATGCATGAAGAAGAAAATGAGAGGTCCTGTGAGTAACCTGCTCCACTGTCATACAGAGATGTACTGGCACCAAAAAGTATGGGGTCGAAGGAGTCCAAATTCTCAAAACAATCTCCTCTCAGGGATAAAGAAGAAGAGATGATGGATTATTTAATAGGCCTTAAAGATCTCGAAGAAGGAATTATAGTCAAAATGACATATAAAGGTCTGGACTTCTATCTATCAGAGGATGAAAAGAAGAGAATTTGGGAACCATGGTGTCAAACACTGATCATTAAAGTGATGGGTAGACGTGTAGGTTTCTACTATTTACAAGAGAAGTTACGTTCCATGTGGGGAAAGAAGGGATCTGTTGAGCTCATCGACATTGGTTTTGGATTCTATTTGGCTAGATTTATGAATAAGGATGATATGCTTGAGGTGTTAACAGGAGGACCATGGATGATTCTTGACCATTATGCTGCTGTGCAGAGTTTGAAGCCGAATTTTAATCCTGAAAAGGAAACTATTGATACCATCACAACATGGATCAGATTTCCTTTGGTGTTCGTGAAATATTATGATGTTAAGTTTCTAATTAATGTGGCTAGGCAAATTGGGAGAGTCATTAAGACTGACAATACCACGCTAAAGACATCGCGTGCAAGGTATTTCAGAGTTTGTGTAGAGCTTGATCTCAGGAAGCCATTAATGCCAACATATTGCATTGAAGGTAGAGAAATGAAAGTGGAATATGAAGGAATAAATTATATTTGTTTTGGGTGTGGTAGATATGGACATGCTAAAGATCAGCGCTCAGAAGGGAAGCAACAAGGGGAGGACAAGAGGAAAGAGAGGGTTGAAACCGGAAATAGTCTACAATGCCGAAGAACAAAGGGAAGGATCCTGCGAATGTACAGTATAGTGAATGGGTGGTTGTACAACGGACATGATGTGGTAGGAGTGGAACTCTAGTGAAGGTGGTCATCATGAGTCTAACAATGTGTCAGCGACTATTGAGAGCATGGAAATGAATACTAACAAGAGGACAAGTTTGCAAGAGATATCAGCGACGACCTTTCAGAGGGAGAAAACCGAGGTGTCTAACAAGGTCGAAGTAGGTAGAAAAAAGAATTCAGCAAAAAGGAAGATACCAGACGTGAAGAAGATTCAAATAAAAAATAAAGGAAAGATGCAAATGGAGTTAAATGGGCTGAAACAAAGGGATGCAAGTGGGCCGCATGACATGAAGATTGAAGAAAGTAATAAGATAAGTGAAGTGGGCTAGAGCAAGGAGAAAAATAAAGGGGCAACAAGGAGAGATAAAAGAGAGTGTTACTGAGGGGAGTCCAAATAAATGAGATAAGGGAGAAATGGAGCAAGGGAGTTTAGAAAATGAGCTTCTCCATCACCAAAGTGAACAAAGTATGAGCCCAACTAAGTCAAAGGACAATATTTTGGGTCTTAAATTAGTCTCTCACTTTCTGGATATTGAGGGACCACTTGATGACCCACCAGATGCAGGTGGAACTGTTGTGCCAAAAACAGTTTCAGCGCGATGATTACAGAGATGCATCGAGTTTGGATGTGGATAGAGGACTCCATTCGAATATGGTGTCTTTGAAGTCATGGTTTCTTTGGTGAGTGTCCATTTTTTATTAGGCGTTTATGATTATTATCTAGAATAGCAGAGGGGTGGCAAGTCGTCTTTTTGCCATGCTCTTAAGGAAATTATGAGAAGATATAAGCCTTGGATTGTGGTTCTTTTGGAAACCAAGATTAGTGGTGATAAGGGAGACCAGACACGAAAAAGATTAGGATTCAAGTTTCATGAGATAATTGAAGCCCAAGGCTTTAGTGGAGGTATATGGGTTTTACGGAATGATTCAAGAATCAAATTTGAGGCTATCCATAAACATCCTCGATTTCTCCACGGTAAAGTTATTAAGTAAGATGACGACCCTTGGTTTTTTACTGCAGCTTATGTAAACCCTTGTGAGTCTGTTTGCAACACTGTTTGGCAAGAGCTTAAAGATATTGGGGATACTGTTAATGGTGCCTGGTTAATTGCTGGCTATTTTAATGAAATTAGTGCTGCAGATGAACAAAAAGGTGGAGCTCCCCCGAGTAGAAGAAGATGCAGGAATTTTGCTAATTGGATTGATGATTGTGGGTTAATTGATTTAAAGGCGGATGGTCCCAAATTCACATGGAGAGGACCTAAATAGCCGAGTAACCATAGAATTTTCAAAAGATTAGATCGAGCTCTCTGTAACAGGGATTGGAGAAACCATTTTATAGATGGTTCTGTGAGGGTGAGGGTGCGTTTACAATCTAATCACCATCCTCTTATCATCTCTCTTGAACAAACAGAAAGTAGACCGGAAGCTCGACCGTTTAGGTTTGAAGCTGCTTGGCAAAAACATCCTTAATTCAAACATGCGGTCAAAGAAATCTGGGACTAGACTAGCAACACAAATAAGAACTTAGAGACCCTTACTCCACACCTGAAGGATTGGAACAAAAAGGTGTTTGGAAATATCTTCAATAGAAAAAAGGCTTTGCTTGGTTGAATTGAAGGAATTCGAAGGAAACTCCAGGTTAGTTACAACCCTCATCTGGAAAAACTTGAATTAGTTTTGAGAGCTGAATTAGAAAAGTCCTTGATCATGAAGAGACTCTTTGGTATCAAAAATCGAGAGGACAGTGGTCAACTTATGGTGATAGAAACACTTCTTACTATCATGCTAAAACTGCTATTAGAAGGAAAAGGAATTGAGTCAATATGATAAAGATGATAATGATGTTTGGGTTAAGGATGAAGATCGAATTGTTAACATGATTGTGAGCTTTTATAGAAATTTATTTTTTGAAGAAATTGAGAATAGACCTTGGTATACCACTAAGTGTAATTGGCCTATAATTGATTCCAATAGAAAATTAGCTCTTGATGTGAATTTGAATAAAGAAGAAATTAAGAAAGCTCTATTTGAAATTGGTAATCTTAAGGCTCCAGGATAGGTATCTTGCTATTTTTTTAAAGAAAAATTGGGAAATTGTTGGTAATTCCTTTTGTGATTTTGTTGAGAATACTTGGAGAAATGTGAGTAAAGTTAGAGAGGTCAAAAGGAAAACATATTTTGTTATTTATAAATAATTCTTAAAATAAAATCCACAAAATTTTCTTGTCCATATTTTAAATGAATTATTTAGATATAATTTGTATTCATAAAGTATTTACATGAAACTTATTTGATTTGGTTTTTGAACAAGCGTGTAACTTATTTTTTTATTATAAACAATGATTCGTATTAGCATAATGCAAACCCAAGTTAATTAACCAATTAAATGAAAAATAAAAAAGGTCTCTAAATATGGCAAACTAGTTTGATTCGATTTAATTTTTGTCGAAAATTAAACTAAACCAAACCCATAATACTTATTATGAACATCCAAAACAAAGTATTGTGAATATTATATGTATTATATGGATGTTCATAACTTTCAATCATTAGTATTCTCTACCTTTAATGCACTAAACTCGATAACATCTACAATGTTGATGACCCACACTCCATAATCTTTCTATTGAATGATTTTTTAGGGATTTTCTTAAGGTTAATGATCTATATATAACCTCAAAATTTATAATAGAGGACATGTATAAGATATTTGCACACTTGATGGGAATGAAAAGTTACTTGATTTTTCTCCCCTAATTCTCGTCTTCTTTCTAAGTTTCTCTTGCTTTATTATATTTTATTGCTTAAGTTTCATGACACAAACTAGTTTGGTTCCTTTTGATTTTTGTCGACCTAAACCAAATGGAACCCACAATAACTATAGCCTTCCATCATATATGCCTCAAAGTAAAAATGCATTATTGAGAATGAACGACTTTATGTGACAAAAATATATTATGAAAAGAAAATATATTGTTTCTCGTGACCTCACTGAGTACTGTTGCTTTCTTTCCTAATCCAATCCAACAATTAATTTGTCGTCTTCCTGGGAAACCGGCCATTGTCAATATTATCATCAAAGTCTATACGATTACCAGAAGAAGATAGAGTTGTGTGTGTGTGAAAGGTGCTTCTGCCTCCGTTGCTGCTATATGTATTCCTCCCCATGAATTAAAGTGAATTTCAGATTAAAATATATGTATTTTTTACAAAAGTAAGTGTGTAATTAAATAAAATGGACGCAGCATGCATGAGGATGCATATATATATATATATATATATAAAAGCAGAGTTTATGAATTGAAAAGCAAAAAGTGGAAGATATATTAATGTGAAGAGAGCTATAGGGGGATGCGTGACCCCGTCGAATTATAGTACGTAATATATGGTTGGTTTTGTCGGTATAAAAAGACAAATTAATGAGTCAGACTATTATATACTATAAAGTAGAGGTCAAAAATATAACATACTATGATTTTATACTTTCACATCATTATATTGATTATGAAAAAATATGGTTCTACATATTCTAAATAATATTTATTTTTTATATATATTTTTATTTTTTAAATTTGATGATAAATATGGAAATGAAAATTATATATTTATATATATATTTGTGAAAAAAAAATAAGATTTGATTATCTAAGTTTACATCAATTATTATTCAATATGATCTATATAAATCCATATTATGCGAATCTTTTTACACCATTGTGAGATCATTTTTAATAACATTTGTCGAAAGCACAATGTGTCACAATTTCAAGTCTCCAATAATTATATTAATTATGAAAAAATCTAATCCTATATATTCTAAATAATATTTATTTCCTTATATATGTTTTCTTTTTTTAAAAAATTTGATAATAAATATGAAAATAAAAATCATATATACATTTGTGAAAAATCCAGATTTAATTGTCTAGATTTACATCAATTATTATTTGGTAAGATCCATATAAATCCACATTATACGAATCACCATTATGAGATCATTTTTAGTTATAAAAACACCTTAAATGATAAGGTTTTATCGCATTAAAAGTTGTTATGATTAATATCATTAATTTTAAAATAATAAAATTATTTTCAAATTTTTATTAATTTTTTATCTAGCATTTAATGAAATATCCTGAGCATTGTTAAGGTGAAATATATATTCACGTAATATTAAAATTAATCATTGTATTACCATTTTGAATCAATATATATTAATTATCATTTTAATTTATTTATTTAATTTTAAATAACCTAGTATTATTGATAATGTTTCTATTATATATTATATATATGTGTGTGTTATAATATTAGCAATTTGATTGTTGGCAAAAAAAAAAAAGCAATTTGATATTCTTTTATATCATGCTAAGGGAATTATAGCAAGAGTGATAATAACTTTTTTGTTATGATAATCATATAATTATAAAATGTAAAAAACATATCATATTCATGTGTAATACCTTACTTCAAAACATTTTCTTATAAGACTAAAAACTTCAAAACTTAACCAGACACAGTTCAAACACATCAAATTTAACTTCCAAACCATCAGAGTAGTAGAAAGCGCCATAAAATACCTCGAAAAACACTAGAACAACAAAAACAGGGTACAAAGTTATGGCCACTCCAGTATCGCCACGGGCCTAGTGCTCTTGGGTTCTAGAGCTACCAAAACAAAGGGGTTGGGGCCACGGCGTCCCCTGCTGGTTTTATACTAGTAGAATTTCAAAGTCCTGAGGTGAATTTTCGACACGCATAACTTTATACTCAGACCTCCGATTAACCTAATTTCAACTCTTACAAGTTAATCTTGTCCTAATCTAACCATAAACACCAATTTCACCTCAATCAATTTCTATATGGAGATTTTGGACACACGACCCCCTTTTAACCACTTTTTGACCAAAACTCACCACAAACCTCTTCCAATTACCACCAAAAGCAAATGGGCATTTAGGGACCATTCACACAGGTCCTAATTCACTTAACCAACTTGTTCAAAGAGGTTTCATTTCAAAGGAACTACTCCTTTGAGATTTAACCCCTTTGAACCCCAATTGACAAAGTGGGTTATAAGCCCTAAAACACATCAACAAGGCTTAATTCCATCTTTGGGCTCCCATACACTACTATACTGACTCCTCAACATGCAAACCATACAAGCATCACCAAACATCACACTCATTACATTCAACACTATTCCACATCAATATAAATACATACATATTGTCCAATACAATCACGACATCATTGTCATCACTTGAATTATAAACCGCCTATCCTACTAGGTACAAAGTACATAGACAATACACACATACACTACAAAAACTTGATATTTTCACGTTTGGTACACTACTCCCTTGTTTTCTCCAGACTAGTGCCAGAACTTTCACCTGAAATGTTAGTTCATGGGAAAGGGGGTGTGAGACAATGTCTGAATAACCAGGAACAATCACATGCATATATATATATATATACATAACTCATACAACCTCATGAATGTAATATGAAATGAAATGGAATGCATGTCTCCCTCGCACACAGCTAGAACCATGAACTATCGTCATAATAGGACATTTCATATAGGTGATTTCCTTCTAACAGTTGGTGAAAACTGATTCTGGGACATCACCAAGCTCACCTCCCATTAGTGCACTTGGTCAAAGGTAACACTAATGTTCAGATCGTGATTCTCCTTCCCCTTTCCCGCCATGAATTGGTAGCGATTTAAGGAAGGTGTAGTCCACTACTAGCCTTTTCCTCCTGGTCATGGGAGGCGATTTAGCTGCAGGGATCCCATCCCTATCATCCTTTATCATATATCATATATCATCATCACCACCCGTTTCACCTTTCCTCACTGTGTATATGGCCGTGATGTTCATACCATGTCAATATATATATATCATCATCATCATCATATTCTCAATATCATGCATGTATCGTGTCATGTCACATCATCATCTTTAATCAACATCCTCTATATGTCTAGTTGTGTGCATACCATGATATATAGAAAAACCACACACATACACAAATTATATCATGGTATGAATGAAAACATGCATATATACATATATATATATATATATTAACATATAATACATACAATACAAACATCCGGTTACCTCTAGTTGTCAAGATCACACACAAGCAGTTCCACGAGCTTCTTGGGATGTTCAACACAACTTGTACCCCATTCGGTCAACCAAATACCTCTACAATATCATAAAATCCTTAATAAACATAATATACCATTGACCAAAAACCACAATTCGACTAATTAGGCCTAACACAAAGTTTCAATACCCTTTCAATGCATCATTGAGCTCCTAAAAACCATTCAAACTCTGATCAACAACACACACTTTGAATTCCTTGCTTCCACACACAATATCAACCTAGGGTTAAGTTTAAATAATTTATACTCCTTCCAAAACTCATACCCAAACATCATAAACACCAAATCACACTCCATCAATCCCATTTCATCCATTTTAATCGATGGATTTTGGCCAAAACCAAAAATCCCAATATATACCTGAAAAATCCCAACTCAAAATCGAAGAAAATGGAGAGGGAGGAGTAGAGATCACTTACCAATAATTTAGCAAGCTCCAAAGGGTCAGAAATCACTTCCCAAGGCTAAAAATCTAAAGCCCTAACACTACTTCTTCGTTGTTCCCTCCGTTCTCTCTTTTTCTCTAGCATTCAGCCGACTGAAGCATTTCCGATTTAAACAAAAATTTCTCTACTTGCTGCGGCGCTAGCAAGCTCGCCGCGTAGAGGAGCTCTTCTGTCCTATTTTGATTCTTTCCTCTGTCCTAGTTCTTCCAATTCTACCTACAATGCCAAATACACTTAGTTAGCTAGGTATTATGTTCGAGATAATGTAATGAGGATTGTTACATCATGCTAATTCCATTATATTTATTTATATGGTTTAATTAAATATACCTAGATCTACCTGTGCATCACATAGGTTTGTAAATAAGCCTGTTATATACCAAACATGTGATTTCATTAATGTGGTGGCATGTTTATAAGGGTTTAGGTCTTATTTTTACTATTTTCTTATTAATTTTCATTATTTTATTTTAAGGTTTTATATTACTAGTTTCCCAGGTCCAATAGAAGTGTTATTTAAGCCTAAAGTCTCCTAATCTCATTAGGATTTCTTGGCCTCAAATTAATTAGGTTTTCTAAGCTTATTAGGTTAGATTTTACCTTACTTATTTAAGGCTATCTTTTATGTGTGTTTTTCATATTTAGATGAATGAAATTGAATTCTAGTTGATATATATTACTATATATAATATATTATATATATGTTGGTATTTGTTTCAAGTGCCAGTTCAATGAATTCCATCATGGGTTGGAATCCGAGTAGGATTTAATTTAGAAGAACCTAAATTCAAACAAATGAATCAATGTGGGGATTTTCAATTAAATATCCGGTCGCTGTGAAAGGGTATCAGTCAATTCAGTATTTGGTCCCTTTCTAATTAACTTTGGCTTGAACGACACACACACACTCTCAGGGTGGGTTTGGGAGGATGCATCAACATAAGAAGTCAACCAGAACAGACAGTATTGATTTGAATTGAATGCTTTTTTTTTTCTAGAAAAGGTAAATATATATATATAAAGAACAGAAATAAAATTAAAATTATATATATTTGAATTGAATGCATTAAAAAGTTAAATTTTTTTTAAAGAATTAAGTTTAAAGCGCACGTGGCTGAATTGGATGGTAAATAAAGGAAGTCTGCAACTAGTTCCTATCAGCCTTTCAAACCTTATAGTTTTAATTAGCATGTACCAATTTTTTTTCTTGGCCGAACATCGATCAGGGTCTAGGACCTTTAGTTTTAATTTGTGTCATTATTGGTTGTACCGTACGTTAAGAAACGTGTTTATATATATATATATATATATACATGCCTAGGATATGGGAATTTTTAATAAATACCACATTATATTTTAAAAAGAATTTCATATTTAACATCAAGATAAAAGTTTCTATATTTAAAATTGGAGGAGTATCTAAAAAAAAAAGTTAACCTACATATTATACACTACAAAAAAACAGACTTTCAGCGATGACTTTCAGTGACGATACTGAAAAGTCGTCACTGAAAGTCTGATTTTTAGCGGTGACACGTAATAGTCGCAGCTAAAAGTTATACTTTCAGCGACGACACATAACAGTTGCCACCGAAAGTATAACTTTCAGCGACAACTATTAGGTGTCGCCGCTGAAAATATTACTTTTAGCGGCCACCCCGTTTGTCGCCACCAAAGATTTAGACAATCAGTGATGACCTTTTTTGTTGTCATTAAAAGTTATACTTTCAGCGACGACTTTATTTTTGCCGCAGTCAAAACTAAGACTTTTAGCGATGATTATTGTTGTCGTTGCTGAAACCTCCCTTTTAGCGACGACTCTTATTTGTCGGTGCTGAAAGTAATTTTTTTTAATTTTTGTTTATTTCATTTTAGAAACCAATATTTAACATGCTGAAATAATAAATTTGTTATCTTAATATAATTTTGTGATAAATAAATTGAAATTATTCAACATATGACATGAATTTTGAAAATCATCCTAAATTTCTTGATTAAAGTCAAAGTATTTTGTCATTTCTTTTTATCTTAAATAATCTAATGAATATTTTGATAGCACCTTTTGTATTGAACCATAGCATGGTATTATTGTTTTTCTTGCATTTTTGTACTAATTGATTGCCTTATCCATCACTACAAAAAAAAAGACTTTTAGTGACGACTTTCGGCGGCGACCTAAAAAAGTCATTGCTGAAAGTCAGTCTTTCGGCGGCGACTGAAAAATGTTATCGCTGAAGGTATACTTTTGGTGGCGATTGAAAAGTCGTCGCTGAAAGTTCGTCTTTCATCGGCGATTGAAAAAAACCGTTGTTAAAAGTAATTTTTTGGCGGCGACTGAAAGAGGCGCTGCTAAAAGCTCGTCTTTCGGTGACGGCAAAAAAAGGCATCGCTGAAAATAGCCTTCAGCAATGACTTTCATTGTCACCGCCAAAAGATGGACTTTCAGCGATGATCTTTCCTTAACGCCGCCAAAAATTATACTTTCAGCAACGATTATTTTTAGTCGCCATCGAAAGTCTTACTTTCGGCGGCAACTTACTGATGTCACCACCGAAAGTAAGACTTTCGGCGGCGACTTGCTGATGTCGCCACCGAAAGTAAGACTTTTGGTGGCGACTTTTTAATGTCGCCGCCAAAGTTAATTTTGTGAATTTTTGCTATTTTCATTTTAAAAATTAATAAATAACATATTAAAATAATAATTGTGTTTTATTTATACATTTTTATCATAAGTAATTAGATATTTAATATATATTTTATATTATAAATGTTATCTAGTATCTTTATTTAAAGATAAAGTATTTTACTATTTTTTCATGTAAAATATTCTGAACATTTTGAAAGTGTTTTATCTCTACCGAAGATTAAAAATTTGAAATGTTGAATATTGAATTCAATCTATATTTATTTTTACTTTTCCTTATCCTAATTAATGAAATATGTTATTCTTATTAGGATATATTTTTTTTAATTCATAAAGGGATTGATAACTCCAAAAAAAAAATTAGGAAGACAAACTAATCTCTAATTATCTAATATGATCAACCCTATATTTGGAGGAATTCTTATTAGGTTCATTTAATTTCTAATATTTTTAACATATAAATTAATATACATGTTATTTATTACCAATAATAATTTTGATGAAGTAATAATGTACTAAGGCAATTATCAATAGTTAGTCCAAGAGAATAATCTGTCATACTATGATTGAGACTTTCAACTCAAACTCCTATAAGTGTTGGTAGTGTAGATATTTTCTCATAATGTAAAAGTCTAATAAAGTAATGTCACGTAGAGAAAGAAGTATTATGTATTGTTAATATATTTTCCTAAAAAATAAGTAATAACAATATTTAGAAAATAAATATTGGCTAATTCTCTCTTTCTCATCCTCTCACTCTTTTTAATCATTTTTTATTATCTGAATTATAATATATTGAATTTATTGCATTTTTTTAAATCATATGACAATCAAAATTATAATATTTATTTTAATGATTTTTTAACAATTTTCTATAACATTATATTATATATATACTAAGCATATATATATAATATAACTTATTAAATAATATAATATATGATATATTATATGATATGACATAACATAAAATAAAAAAATATAATATAAATATTCATATAAATATAAATATATATATAATATTTAACGATATTAAAAATTGAAAATAAAATATTGTATATTTTTTAATAATAATATTGATTTATAAATATATATGTGTGTATTAGTGTGTAGATAAATAATATATATTTAATATCTCATAAAAAGACTGCAGGTGCATTTCAGCTCAACTGGTGGCGTTGGTGACATGGCGGTCATCCGGTGGCGATGGTCCGATGGCAGTGGTGATGTGGCAGGGTCCAGTGGCGATGGTCCGATGGCAGTGGTGACGTGGCAGGGTCCAGTGGCTGACATGATGATGGCGTGGTCAAACGACTTTCAGCAGTGACTAAATGTCGTCACTAAATGACGCTTTCAGCGGCGACTAAATATTGTCACCAAATGAGAAATCTTTGGTGGTAACAATTTATATTTTCAGCGACAACTCTTTTCACCACTAAATGTCTACTTTTGGTGGCAACGTTTTTATCGTCGCCAAACTTTCGGCAACGAGATTTGTGGCGGCAAAAATGTTGCCACTAAAAACTTTTGGAGGCGACATTCCTTCTTTCAGCGACTACTTTTATCCCCGCCGAAAGTCAAATTTTTTGTAGTGATAAGAGCTACATTCGGAAAGAAATAAATAAATATAACGGAAAAGTATATTTGTCCCTTATATTTTGAATCAAGAAGAAACTCATATTTATCCCCTACATTTACATCTGAGAGGGAAGGGAGTATGATGTTTGGTTTTAAATAAAATTGAATGACTGAGTGATGCATGTGGTTCAAGTTCAACAAATTAATTAGGGATGTTCAAACCCCAGACTCCTGGCTGCGCCTCCTGTTAATACAACTTATATGTGCAAAACAAAACATTCCATTTAGAAGAGCGCGCGTGTGGGGGAGTGATGACCAGTTCTTTACATATGCCACTGTAATTATATATATATATATATATATATACGCGCGCTCTCTCTTAATTGTATTCAATTTTCGATAAATAGCCTCCCATGATTCTTCATTCATTCTTGAAAAATATAGGTTCTACAGTTTACTTCAACTTAAAACTTAATTCTAAGTAAATCCATCCATGGCCATATAGATATTATTTAAAATTTCACAGACACATCCTTGTATTGTATCATGATTATAAATTTGATCTTTATAGTTTCATTTTGCTAGTAAACTAGGCCATAAAACATGCTATGACATGACGGTGTTTTAGAAACTAATTTGCTATTATATATAGGAATTAACCCTGCAACTGCTACTAACGTTAACTGTGATTTCATATATATTAGAATGAGTGTGAAAATTTTTTAATTATAAGAACCAACTTTTCATATATAACTGTGGCACCCTAATGCAAATAAACAGGTTATATATATATATATATATTAATGAGAATAAACAGGTTATATTACGAAACAAAAGTTTAAAGAATTTTTATTAACTTTCGAAGTTTATAGCATTAAATTAGATTGGTGTTTTCTCATTTTGGGCCTTCATAATTTTTTCAAATATAATTATATGGTATCTTGTTTAAATGGTTTATATTAGAATATTATTAAGTTCAAATAAAAATAATCCTCCTCACATAAATTTTTATCCACAATGATATAAAAAAGTTAATAATCAATAATATAAAAAAATTTTTATCATCAAATTAAACATATAATATAATCCTTTTAACTTTTTAAAAATTATGTTGGGCATTTTAAAAGACAAATATGAAGAATAAACGTATTTTATTGATAAAAATGATTTAACATTTTATTTAAATCAAATTATTGTCTCATAAATTGCTACGCCGCATAAGACTGTATCACTTAATTTTAATTTATTAAATTAATAACAAACACTTTTTTGGGTTCCAATCACCAACAGGAATTTTTTCTAACCAACACAGATAAACAATTATTTATCACGGATACTGTCCAAGTGGTGAAAAATCCACAACTTTTCTACATGGTATAGTGTTTAAAACACTAGTTTCATTAGTTTTCAAATTCAACTCACCTAAATTTTCTTATCTTTGATAAAGTAATAGCTTTTGCCAAATAATAAATTGGTAATTAATTACACATTAGTCGTTTAATTTTCTCAAACTTCCCAACCTATTCCTGATTAGTCCAGTGTCATTACAACTTCATTCCAGAGTTTCTTTCAAATTCAGTAGACATTTTTCTAATAAAAATATTGCAGGTCGTTAAATTAAGGGAATCTTTACTTTTTACTCTTGAAAAATAACAAATTTAAATTTAAACCTGACACAATTCTTGTAACTAAACACCTGCTTGTCTTCGTTAGTCGTTGCTAAAACATCCGAGGTTATATATTACCAGAAACAAATATAGTAATATCAAGGGAAATTAACTTTCATTTTAGTCAATACCACATAAATTGTCATATAAAAAAAAATTTTTCAATTAGGATGCCACATTGACTATCACTTGGAGTAAATTGGTTAAAAAATGACACGTGGAATGGTCAAAGATAACTGATGTGCAACGATAGAAGCGATATTACTGTGATTTTGAAATATGGATAGGTAAAAAGAAATAGTTTAGGGTGCCAATAGCAATTTTAAGAATATCTGGGGCATATAATTAGATATTACCCTATATATTAAACAACTGTTTATCCAACTATGTTCACTGTACAGTCTCAAATTACATCAATTGTCCGTGCTACATGTCCAAGACTGCCTATATAATATGATTTTTTTTTATATATTAATATTGTGCTCTGTATATATATATATGTATGTATATATATATGTGCACATAATTCTGAAAACTAATCAAAATTAATTTAGATTCATTATTTAAAAATATTACTTTTATAAGTACATAAGCAATGAAGAGGATGGACCCACAAAATAATTTTAAGAAGAAGGTAGTTTTAGTCAACCATAAGGTAGCTTTCATAAATAGTACTATTTGACTCTTTTGTTTTTTAAGCCGCTCTGAAAAAGTGTTTGAAATTGACAGAGTAAAGATAGGAGAAGAAGAAGAGGGTGAGATAACTAATGAAATAAATTACTCCATCCAACTCATAAAAACTGTAATTCTTAGGTTTTCACATAAATAAAGGTAGATATTAAATAATTTAAAATATTATTAAATTTGGTAATTATTTTATTAATATATTTTTAATTTAAATTATCTCTTAAATGATCTATTTGATATTAATGAATGATAAAATAATAAAATACATAATTAATACTTTATTAAAATGCTAAAACAACGAATATTATGAAAAATCTAAAAAACTTTAAAGTAGCAATTTTTATGAATTAAAAGAAGTAATTAGAACATGTGATATGTTAGAAGATTAAGAAGAGGAATAAAGAGGAGAAGAGGAGCTCGGACAAATGTTGTGAAAGTTTATATAATATATCTAATTGGTAAAAAAAATTTAGAACCATAATTGATCATTTTATTTATGGAGACCTTACTTACAATAATAATACTTCCTCATATCATAAAAACAGTCATTTTATAGTTTTGAAAATTTTCATAGTATTTATCATTTTAGAATATTGACAAAGTATTAATTACATTTTTTATTATTTTACCCCTCATAATACCATTAATTCTCTCTTAATTTGTATGAAATAAATTTAAATTAAGAATATTTTAATAAAATACTATTAAATTTTACAACAATTACCTTATAAAATTTACAACAATTATAAATCATTTAATATTTTATTAATTAATGTAAAAAACTTTAAAATGACACGAACCCAAAAATAAAATAAAAAAATAATTTAGGGTGCCAATAGTAATTTTAAGAATATTTAGGAGGTATAATTAAATATTACCCTATATATTAAACCATTGTTTGTCAAACTATGTACAGTCTCAAATTAGGGATTTTGACCATGATACTATAAAAAAATATAGAATTTCTAATATACTACAAATATAAAAATAATTTCTTAGATACAATAAAAATTATATCTCGATGCCTAAGGCACCGACATATACTATTTAAAATTTTTTTTAATTTCATGGATAGATCTCGGTGCCTTTGGCACTGAGATCATCCATTAATTATGTAGAGGGTCAGGCTACACTAACTCCCCTCCCCCACTTTTTTTTTTAGTTTTTTTCTTAAATTTTTACTCTCCAAATTTTTTTGTTAATATCCTTTTTTTTCCTCAAAAAACACCAAAATAAATAAATAAATAAATAAATTAGTATAAATTATATAAATAATATATACTAAATAATATAAATTAATTAATTAATAGAGTATATTTTTTAATATTTCTAAAATAATATAGATTTATTTATATTTTCAAAACATAAATTTTAGTCAAACTTTTAATACATAAAATATATTTTTATTAACTAAAATTTATATTAATATACTGAATAACTATAAGGGAAGAATATATTACCTTTTTTTAATATTGTTAAAATTATATAAATTTTCCTCAATTTTTAAAATATAGATAAATTTTTAATTCTAATAATAATGTAAATAGGAAAAATAAGGGAGAGAGATAAAAAAATATGAAGGAGAAAATAAAACTAATATTTTAAATTTAAGATAATTTAGAAAGAGTTTTCTTATTTTAAAACTCCACTAAAACTAAGATTTAAATTTTATAAATAAGAAATTTTTAAGTGATATTTCTCTCTCCTCTATAATTTTAACAATATTAAAGAAAAGATAACATATACTTCATTTATAGTTATTCGGTATATTAATATAAATTTAGTTAATAAAAATGCATTTTTTGTATTAAAATTTTGATTAAAATTTAAGTTTTGAAAATATAAATAAGTCTATATTATTTTAGAAATATTAAAGTATATACTCTATTAATTAATTAATTTATATTATTTAGTATATATTACTTATATAATTTATACTTATGTATTTATTTATTTTTGTGTTTTTTGAAAAAGAGAAAATGATATTAACAAAAAAATTTGGAGATTAAAAATTTAAGGAAAAAAATTGACAAAAAAAAGTAGGAGATCTTTGATGCCAAATGATAAGTGAACCCTTATGGAATCAATTAAAAGAACCCACTTTGATGTGTATGACACCCGGATCTTTGCGAAACAAGGAACACAAAGACAAGACACAAAGAAAGTAAACAAAACTGACAAAAACAGTAGCAAAAGAAAATAATAATAGAGTAGATAAGAAGGATAGATGTTGGTCTTGAGAATTAGAACCCAAGAGAACCGGTCTCTTGAACCCTAGTTCCGGTGACGCCACAAGGAAGGACCAATTCCTTGATAAGTCGCAGTTTCGCTCTAGCACTCAAAGAACGCAAGAGAAACTCACAAAGTCTGAAACTTTAATTATGGAACCCGTCCAAAGAACCCACTTTGAAATGTAAGACACTCGGATCGTTGCAATTTCAAGGAACACAAAAAACTGAGAAATAGAAACAATAAGAAGAAAAAAACAAAAGATATGTTGGTCTTAGTGAATTAGAACCCAAGAGAACCGGTCTCTTGAACCCTAGTTCCGTTGACGCCACAAGGAAGGACCAATTCCTTGATAAGTCATAGTATTCTCTCTAGCACTCAAAGAATCGCAAGAGGAAACTCACAAAAACTGAAATTTTCATTCATCTAAATCTGAAAAACGCATATGAAAGTTAGCCTTAAATAGGCAAGGTTAAAATCTAACCTAATAAGCCTAGAAACCCTAATTAATTTGGGCTTAAGTGATCCTAATAGGATTAGGAGACTTTAGGCCCAAACAACACTCCTATTGGACCTAGGAAACTAGTAAAATAAAATCCTAAAATAAAATAACGAAAATTCATAAGAAAATAATAAAAATAATGTTTAAGCCCTTATAAACATGCCAACACATTAATGAAATCACATGTTTGGCACATGGCATGTTTATTTACAAGTTGGGCCATCAAAAAGACTACTAATTAACTCATTGGGCTTTATTAATTAACAAAGTTCAGCCCATAATTAATAAAAACGAAATTAATACTAATTAAGCCCAATAATACTTAAGTCATATGCTATTTTAGTGAAGCACATGATCTTTTAAGTAATCTCTTCCAATGGGCTTCTCTTGGGCTTGAATCTTTCCAAGTGATAAGGCCTCCTCCCATGTTCTTGAATTTGTCCAATCCATCCTCTATCATTCTCTCCCTCTTCGAAAAGATTCGTCCTCGAATCTCCATAATCTACATGGAAGGAAAGGGAACAATTAAACGCATCAAATAAATTATATGGAGTATACTTACCTTTCAAGCTTGATTGATGCATCTTTTCTTTAATCCTTCCATAAACTTGAAGGACACCATTCTCCCTTGGCTGCAAATTTATTTTAAATATTCCTCTACGCTTTTGCAACCAATCACCAGGGTCAAAAATCTTCCAACCATTGTGTCGAACAAGGGACTTATTTTCCAGCATTGGTGCACAAAATTTGAAATCTTTCTTTATATCTTGCCATAAAGAACTAGACACATACTCTACATAGCTAGACTCAAATGGAACTAAAGGGTTAGGAAAAATATGAAGGATGAAATTAGGACAAAACATGACACAAAAAGACTCAAAAGGGACTAAGGTGATGCAATGATCATATGGAAAAAAATGTGGACAGATTTGGATGTAATTCATTAAATTCAAAATATGGACAGATTTGACACATGTAGGTGATGCATAATGATAGAACAAAGATGGAGAAGAAATGACTAAAGAGACACACACTAACATAGAACAAGAAGAAAAGAATGAGTTGAATAGAAAATGGAACACAAAAGACTCATAAAGGTAAAATGGAATGACATAGAAGGATAAACTAGAGAAAGAAGGCACTAAAGTAACTAATGAACTCATTATTGACTCATGCAATTTAAACTCAAAAGAAATTGCGGATTCATGCAACAATGATGGATGACATAATTTAAAAAAATTAGAAACATAATGAGAAGGAAAAAGAAAACACAATGAAGACACATAAGAAAGATGAGATGAAGAAGGAAGGAGTTTGGTACAAACTACTTTAAGCTCACTTTCACTCTCATTCTTCCTCAAACTCTCTTTTCTCTTTTTCCTCTTTTTCTTCCTCTTTTTCATTCTTTTCTCTCTTACTCTTTTTGCATTCTTTTTATTTTTCTGGACATTTTCTCTCATACATCTCTCTTTTCTTCTCTCATTTTTCCACTCTAGCTCACTTTTCAAGTTCTCATGATTTTCACACAAATGAATGCATGGCAATAGTTCATGGACTTTTTCCAAAACATTATAACAATTTCTATCACACCCATTCAAGCTAACATCATAGTCTAAATCTCCAATC